>CM051235.1:43416981-44714481 GCA_027917425.1 Gastrophryne carolinensis | reverse complement strand
ATAAGAAAAGAGGCTATTGGTTATACCCTTCAATTCTGAAGCTATTTTAGAAAAAAAAGAAAAAGCATGTATTCTCCAAGGAACAAAATGAAAAAAATAAATATGAATTTTATAGTAATTAGAGGTCTGTGATTTGATTAATAGAGAATCAAATTCTAAATTCAGTCCAATTAAAAACTATAAAATGGGGGTCCCCAAAACCCCCCCCACACACAACCACCAGGAGCAAAGATGGCACCACCCAAAAAGTCTGTTTGAATAATGTATCATCATCATGACACACAAATTAAAAGCAGATAAAAAACATAAAACATTATTGACCACCGGGGAGCGCTGTTGTCAACTATAAGCCATAACATAACAAACCAATATTAATTCATGATAGGGACCGCCACATCCCTATTATTAACCCCAATCTCTGTATAAAGTGCTGATAATAACTAAACTACTGTGCAAAAAATCCTACAGCGCTAGGTACCCCGGAACCCAAGCGATGCGCTTCGTAATGGTAAACCCGTTACTTCATCCGGGCAGAATGAATTCAGTCTAAATTTCCTTTAAAAAATCCAAAACGTTTTGCACACATCTGATGTATCAGTTGTTGACAATGAATAGAAAAATGAATAGTGCCTTTAACAGCTACAGAGCTGCCAATTATACACTTAAGGCTAGGCAATTATACCCTGAAGGCTAGGCAGTTATACCCTGAAGGATAGGCAGTGTGGGAAACCAGAGTTTGAATTTAGATTTTTGATGCATTATTTTCAGTTGAGTTTGCAAACAATAATAAAATTCAGAACTACGAATAAGGCCTAAACACAATTCCAATGTTTTATTTGGACTCTGGTTTCCTGCGCAATAATACACCAAAGCCGAATCCAATAGGCCAGTGTTTCTCAACATTATCACACCAAGTACCTTATAGCAGGGGTCTCCAATCCCTGGGCCACTGCCCACTACTAGGCCACAGCGCCCTGTCGGGTGGGAAGTGGTACTATCAGCAGCTGAGAGTAGTCAGGGAAGTGGGGTCTCGTGCCCCAGGCACAGTGCAGTGTGGTGCAGTACAAGACAGGGCTGGAGCCGACGCCAGGGCTCCAGACTCCCTCAGCCACTATTGCACTACCTTTACTTGTTGAATGTGTGGGCCCGGTGTCCGGTGTCCAGCACCTGGTGACTGCCTTCCTCCGCCTTCCTCCTTCCCACCTCATCCTCCCTTAATCCTCCCCTCCCCTTATCTGCCCCCTGTCCGCCCAACGGCTCTCATTGATAAGTGAGCAGAGCTGGAGTGACTTGACTTCCTTAACTGTGCACCAAACTGGCTGTGGCAGTGCTGGAAGCAGTGGGATCTCCCGGTAAAGAAAAGAGTGACAAGGTAAGCAGAACAGTGATTCTGTGTCTGCATTGGCATTCACTCTGTTTTAAAGTGGAACCAAACCAAACAGGAAGGGTTTGACTATCCCGGGTTTTGTTCCTTCTCCCCTGTGCATCCAAATTTGAGATGCCCCACTTTGTGACACCTCTCAGATCACCCTGTTAACTCACCTTTTCTCAGTCCTATGGCGTATGCACAGCTTGCTAATCATCTGATTGGCTAAGGCATGGGTATCATGTTTACAATTGGAAAAGAAAGGTGGCAGCCATTTTGGAGCCTTCTCTTCCAGCATCTCTGCTGTCTGGATTCAACTGACATAACTGGCAATGCACAGTAACAGGAAGCCCAGCAGCACTTCCTGTTTACAGGTGGCCTGCAAATGCATGAGCCGCCATTTTGTTTCTAAAATACTTTACAGCAAGAGTTAGAAAAAGGCAAATACATTTTTATGTGCAGCATCTAAATTGCCATGGGGAGCGATGCATATGAGCACTGTTTGTTGTGTTGGTTTGGCTTAAGTCATTTTTGACTGTTGGTCCACTTTAAGTTTCAGCAGCCATTTTGTCTTTGTCCCTTCTAGACAAAAGGGTCAGCTATTCATTTGAACAATTATTTCAACATTTTCACCAAGCATTAAAAAATATGCCGGTAGCACTACAGGGGTTTATATATCGAGAATATATATTTTAGAAAATTCACCATTAAGGGGAAAGTCCACTTTCATAGACCTAAGGTAAGGGGGGCCCATTAGACCTTAGATCAGGAGCACAAGGTACCCCACTTATCTTCCCATGCATCTCTCACCTGGAACACTAGTTTGAGAAGCTGGCATGGCAGTTGGGCAAGGAACTGTGGTGTACGGAGCCACACTTTGATCTCAATGGGCATCTCTCATCTGGAACACCAGTTTGAGAAGCTGGCATGGCAGTTGAGCAAGGAACTGTGGTGTACGGAGCCACACTTTGATCTCAATGGGAGCTCCCCCAGATAAGGCCATGTCCACCCTTTCACTCCTGTAGGTGAGAGATGTGCTGCATGGGAGCAGGTGGAAAGTAAGTGTGGTGTCTCTTGCCCAAGGGCACCCTGGATCTGAGGTCTGTGGGGTAAGTACACGAAAGTGGTAGAGCTGGGCAAATTTAATTTAAATACTACCAAAATATTGTTCAAATTAAACTGAACAAGGTCAAATTTAACTTTACCTGAATCCGAACAGCCTAACACAAGCTATTGTAATTATAATGTATGCCACATCTATTCTCACATCCTGTCACATTGTTCCCATCTTGTCACATTTGTCTCGACGACAAAACAAACTGTCTGGTGTTAGACAATATAAGAACAGAAAATGCCCGACAATAGAAAACAGAGTTAAACAGAAGCGCAGTGGTCCATCTGGTTCATTAGGCAGCGCCATAACGTCTGCGCCCTGTATGGATCCTGGCAAGGGAATGTCGATATTTTCTATTTCAGCTATCCCAGTATTTTCCTAATATGGCCGCAGTTTATATTCTTTGTTTGCTAAAACAATCTAATTATTAGCTCTCTGTTAACCTGACATCAAAGCCCTTACTTGAAAAATAAGCAAACAGCAAGAAGGTTTACCCATTGTTGGAAAACGAGTGGCGGAATAATAGAAGAAGCTAATAAGCTAGAAATCACTTGGAGAGAAAAATAGAGAGTTTTGTCAGATGGAAATTCAATTTGCAATGGAATTCTTCGCCATGTTTTTTTTTCTCCGTTTGTTACAGAAATGAACATTTTACGTGGTACATTAGCCACACTTCTACAATAGTTTTCAGCGGTGATGAGTACGGCATAATACATTGTGAGCCATTCTATAGTGAAAGGAGAAGCTAAATGCGAATTTAAAACATACTCACCTTGCTTCACAAGCAATAGGTCACCCTGGGCTGCTTTTCTGAGAAGAGTGTTGTTGCTGGGGTCAGTGACATATTCAACTATAATTACAAAATCCAGATTTTTCTTCCATCGATTTATAATCCATAAAGAATTACTTATACTCAAAATGTCATTGCACAACTTTCATAACCCCCCATTTACACTTCCTAAAGTGCATATATTATAGGGATATCTCTACTTATTTCCACCATTTACACCACAAGATTCTCAAAAACATTCACATCCCACCACTATCATATATATAAAAAAGAGAGAATTTAATAAGAAAGGTTCAAGAAAAAAAAAAAGATTCTCACTTCCCTCGCCCCTTTACCCGGCACCATGATAGAAAAGATAGAAGAGAAACTAGAGAAAATAAGAAGAAAGATAAAAGAAAACCAACAAAGCAGCACAAAAAAACACAGCTTCTTCCCTCCTCCTTCCAGCCCCCCCCCCCCTCAGTCAGTCTATTCATTTTAAGAAGAAACATGGCTATTTTAGATTTCCTTCTCTCCATATCTCCTGAAATGTTTCTTCTTTTCTTCTTTTTCATTGAAATATGCTTTTAACCTTTCCATGGAAATATAGAAGGTTGGCCATACAGTCCATCTAGTCTGCCCTTATGTGTATACAGTATGTTCCCTTTATGTTAGGATAGATGGATGCTTATCCCAGGCATGTTTAAATTCAGTGACTGTCGATTTTTCAAAATAGTGTGGGTGAAACCGTGATGTGTGCTGGGGGGAGTGATACTCTACATGCTACATTGTGATATCTGCAGCATATAGAAGTGGGTGGGCTGAGGTTTGTTTTGGAAGGAGAGAGAGAAAGATTTTTATTCGGTAGCAGCATGGTTCTCAGTTGTCATATTACAAGTCTAATTTGGCTTGAGCAAGCTAGATAGCTTAGTTGGTAAAGTGATGGACTCTGAATCAGAAAGTTTAGTGTTCTAATCCCTGCTTGGGTCATTTGTGGATATTTTATTTTCACTTTTTTTTATTTTCACACAGTTTTTTCCTGTTTTCATTTTTACAGCTTTTCTGTAAAAATGTTGCTGCCTGCAGGTCTTTCGGTTTCTCATTTTCTCTTTCTTATTCTAACAACACCATTTTCCTGTTTTCCATGTATTCTTCTTTTCAGCTTTGTGTGTTTTATGAATTTTCACGAGACTTGTTTCTTGGCCCGGAGGCACCCCACTTGGAATACCCCGCTATGTGCAACCCCCCAGTTCACCTGTAAAAATTTACCTTTCCCCTTCCCATGGCACATGCATCGGCTCTCATCCAATCAGCGTCATTTGCTTGGCAAACAGCTCTGTTTGCACGCAGAGTTCGGCAATGGGAAGCCGGAGCAGCTGCATCCCTTGGCGCCCAGTCTATCTGAATAGCTATCTGTAGATCTGCGCCTCAGCCAAGAGGCGTTTCACACAGTGGAGCATCCCAATTTGGGATGCCCCAGTTGAAGGCCAGTGGCTGGCAATGGAATCATTTAGACTCCAAGTTCATCCACTCAGGGTTTTGTTCTTCTTTAATACCTATATATATACCCGCACAGTCATTCAAAATAGATTTTTTTTTCTGTCAGTTTAGTTTACGTCGTAGAGATTTTTTATATTTATTGAGTCACCTGTTTTTTTCATTACAGAAGCAGCACCTCAGACACTGCCATGTAATTGCCTGTCTGTGAAAAAGCTAGAGCAAGTTCACTGCAGCTGTTGCTAGGAGACCAGTGGGCTAAATTCTGCTGCCTCACTGAATAAAACCCAGCAGATCCCTTCATTCAGCAAATTAACTAAACCACTTCATTTTAAAATTTGAAAGTAAGGCATACATTTTTTTTCTTTACTATTGCCACATCATTTATACACATGTTAAAAGCTAATTTGTGGCTATTTAATTATTTATCTATTTTAATGCAAATATTGGCGATAGTGCTCCTTTAAGGAGTTTTTATATTTAGATATGTTGTGATTATTAATATGCAAGAGAAAGAGGTCCGTTACTGTATTAATCAAGACTTCCGGTACAATGCCAGTTCTCTACATCTAAAACCTTAATGACTAAAGATTAGCTCTTCTATAAGTGAGGCCATTGAACTAGGGGTCTATTCAGGTATCTTTGCATGATATGTGTAGCTTTAAAGGAACTTCTATTACCCACCTCAACTCTCTCAGACATTCTAGAAAGCTATTAATGTTCTTAATTTACACATTCAGTTCACCCGGTGATATCAATTATAGATGAGTGGAGTTACCACCAGTTTTTTTAAATAATCTTAATCTATCAGTGAAATCACCTCGATTCAGCTCTATGCAATATGCATGCTATGCGTAGATTTTACTCTCTCCTCAGAAATAGGGCTTGGTTCATAAAAGGTCGAATTCAAATTTTCGAATGTTTTTTGATATTCAACAATCCTGAAAGCTGTTTTACTTTCGTTTTGCTAATTAAATTCGAGTGAGAGAAAAAGCACTCGAAAATAATTTGATTTTTGAAAATAATTTGTTTGGAATTTTCAAGGGAAAAACAATTCTAGTGATTCAGGTGCCATGGATTGGCTCCTCACATGAGTTAAATTCAAGTGTTTCACACAATTTTCTATCAACTATACCTGCAAAAAAAGTGCACCATATATCTTAATTTACACATTCAGTTCACCCGGTGATATCAATTATAGATGAGTGGAGTTACCACCAGTTTTTTTAAATAATCTTAATCTATCAGTGAAATCACCTCGCTTCAGCTCTATGCAATATGCATGCTATGCGTAGACTTTTACTCTCTCCTCAGAAATAGGGCTTGGTTCATAAAAGGTCGAATTCAAATTTTCGAATGTTTTTTGATATTCAACAATCCTGAAAGCTGTTTTACTTTCGTTTTGCTAATTAAATTCGAGTGAGAGAAAAAGCACTCGAAAATAATTTGATTTTTGAAAATAATTTGTTTGGAATTTTCAAGGGAAAAACAATTCTAGTGATTCAGGTGCCATGGATTGGCTCCTCACATGAGTTAAATTCAAGTGTTTCACACAATTTTCTATCAACTATACCTGCAAAAAAAGTGCACCATAAGGAGGCCTATGAACATGAAATTGTGTAATAATTGTGTAATAAATCATAGTGGCACACACAGGACACACAGGACAGAGGAGATGTCATGGTGAGGAACAAAATGGATGAGGCTCAATGTGCTTTCTGGATGCCTGAGTACAGACTGGATACAACTATCCCCGGGCACCATGAGGAAGACACATGGGCACGGTAACATGTTTTACTTACCACATTGCATGCTGCTGCACAACTTGATAAATGTAAGTGATGGAAACAATACCTAACGCCCTGACAACATAAATATAGCAGACAGACAAATGAGCATCCCAAAATATTAAAAAAACATTTAAGGGTTAAACTGGGTCAAAATCCAGGATTTTTACTATCCTGGGTTTTGGTCCTTTACCCCGATCAGGGATGCCCCGCTGTGTGATACCACCCAGATCACTGATCTGAACTCACCTCTTCCTGGTCCTACGGCGCATGTGCAGCCGCCTATCCAATCAGCGCACTCGGAGGAGCTGACGTCATGTCGTCTAAGCCTTCGTCTAAGGCCAGAGGCCCCAAGCGCGCTGGCGGCCGCATCCCCTGCTCCCCTCTAACAGGGAGTGTGCCTGCACTGGCCATTCACAAATGCCTGGCGCGGGCACGCGTCCTGCTTGAGGGATAGCGGGGCTGTGTCCACGGCTCACGCATGCGCCGTTGGACCGGGAAACAAGGTAAGTGTATGTGGGTATCTGCCACATAGTGCCAGATGAGCCTCAGGTGAATGTCAGGTCCCAGTGCCAAAGGTGTATTTATCAAATCAAAAATCCAGAGCTTTGGCCTTATCCCATATATTTCAATGGACCTGGATGGTTGTAATTATTTTGGCCACTTTTGAAGCGGGATTCCTGGGCTGCTTGGAATTGTTTTTGGGCTCTCTATGCCGTGCTCTGTGGGCAAATAGAATTCTATGCCCTGCATTAAAGTGGACCAAAAGTGGCCATCAAGTCGATAAGACTTTGGGGCCACCTGGTTCTCTCTCCTTGGGGCCTCCGTTTAATGATTTGTGAATAGCTGGCACAGGCACGCCCCCAGCTGGAGGCTAACAGGGATGCAGCCATCGGTGCACTCGCCTTCATCGGGGGCCAATGAGACCTCTCGACAGCTGAGCAAAGCAGAATGGAGCTACACTGACTGCCTGCGCATGCGCTGTTGCATTGGCAGTCGTGTAAGTTTTACAGGCAAACCGGGGGTTTCACATAGTGGGTCATCCCAAATCGAGTACCAAAACCCAGGATATTTAAAATCCCTGGCTTTGGTGCACTTTAAAGTGGACCAAAACCCATGGCGAACACAGATCTTATGGATTCCTGGGCTGATCAATTTCCTCCCCCCGGGGCATACAAAACGGGATGCCCCACTGCGTGAAACCCCCCAGGTTGCCCATAAACTCACCTTCTTTCCCGGTCCAACAGCACATCCCTCCAGCAGGGCATGTGCCCGCGCCAGGCATTTGTGAATGGCCGACGCGGACATGCTCCCTGTTAGAGGGAAGCGGGGGATGCGGGTGTCGGCATGCTGATTGGACGAGAGGCTACACATGCGTCGTAGGACCGGGAAGATGTGAGTTGGTTTCGGCAACCTAGGGTGGTTTTACACAGCCGGGCACCCCGAATTGGGGTGCCCCGAGGGCAAGGTCCAAGATCCAGGATAGTCAAAATCCTGGGTTTTAGTCCACTTTAATATGTGTCGTGAGTATACCGGTCACCATTCACAGAGCCGCACAAGTGCCTGCTGGGACTCTGTTGCCCAGGGGCCCACAAAACCCTGGAGCTGGCCCTGGATGCAACAGAAGCCTTTAATGTCGTTTGGAAATGTAAGTACATCAGGCCTAATTGGGGCGATATCTGCATGCTAAGGGAAACACAGCTCACATATATATATATATATATATATATTAATGGATCCACAGACCAAAAATCTAAACTAAGAACTGTTAATTTACAAACCACACAAATAAATAGGTACAATAATAACAGATGTAAAGCAGTGTAAAGCAACACTGCCAAAAGGGCACCTAAACCACCATCACCAAAAAATGATGCACCCAACCAATGCAAAGTGCAAACTTAAACATAATTAAACATTAACAATTACATGTACTATTCCACATTAATTAGAAAGTCCAGAAACACAAAGCAAAAAAAACAGAACAAAGTGCAACAAGGGTCCATACTGTTCTGCTGCAAATTAGGAAGCAGTAGAAAAAAATTCTCACACACAGCATTTGGGTATGGGAAATTCGTGTACTTTTTCAGTCAGTTTCCCAGTTGTAAAGTGATTTTCAACTGCCCACAAAAAAATTCACCCGCAAATTCGCACACACAAATTTAATTCAACTGCCTTTGTGAATCGCTCCTAAGTTTGAAAAATTCTCATATGCGAATTTATTTTCCAAGCGCAATTTTTTTTTCTACCTTTAGGGAATCAAGGCCATAGTGCCATTATTTATTACCCCTTCTTTTGTATTCATAATACAAAATAAATACAAAATAAAAAAAAACCCACAGCTCGCATTGTATGTATATATTTGAGATGACCAGTATTGAAAAATGACCTTATTACACAATATGATTTCATAAGATGATATGCTACTGAAGTCTATACAGAAACAGCAGTGCCTATTGTTTTGAAACTTGAGCTGGAAGTTTTAGAGCTTGTGCTGCTGTTATAGTGGGCTTTATTCATCAACGGATAACGCCAGGTGGTGCCTTGTAAGTGACAGGTAGCGACAGGTAGCGGCAGGTGAACGCAATACCACATTTATGAAACCGATTCTGGCGAGCGCCTCTTACAGCAACACGTAGCGACCGATTCATCATCACAGATGGCTCAGCGGATCCCGGCGCCGCTCTGGCTTTCAGAGCGCCTGGTGTTACCTTGTCGCTACCTGACGCTCTCCTATACGTTTCAATGGACATTACTTTGCTTCTCTTTAAACAGGGTTTTATTTAAATAAAAAAAAAATTGTTTTGTATCAAATCATCGTGTGACCTCCACTGGCCTATTTAACCCTTTAAATGCCAAGCCCGTAGTTTCTACGTGGTTGCCTCTCCAACCGTTAAGTGCCAAGCACGTAGAAACTACGTTCTTGGCATTTACTTACCTTCTGGCCATCGGGGGTCCCTGGGGCCTGTGTAGCTGGGCAGATCGTGTCCAGTGCCATCTTAGGGTGAGGTCTAGGTCACAGGAATGACGCTCCTGTGACCCGGATTCTCAGGAGCCAATCGGCAAGCAGCTCCCACGTCATCAGCCGGCGCCTGCACTAGCTGTATAAATAGCTGGTGCAGGCGCCATCGGTGAGCGGGGGTGGGGGGTGGGGGTGGCAAGCGGCGATCGCCGACCGATCGGTGAGCGGGGGTGGGGGTGTGGGTGGCAAGCGGCGATCGCCGACCGATGGGGGGGTGGGGGTGGCAAGCGGCGATCTCCGACCGAGCGGGGATGGGGGTGGCAAGCGGCGATCGCCGACCGATCGGTGGGTGGGGGGGGTGGGTGCCGATCGCTGACCGATCGGGGGTGGGGGTGGCAAGCGGCGATCGCCGACCGATCGGTGAGCGGGGGTGGGGGTGTGGGTGACAAGCGGCGATCGCCGACCGATCGGTGAGCGGGGGTGGGGGTGGCAAGCGGCGATCGCCGACCGATCGGTGAGCGGGGATGGGGGTGTGGGTGGCAAGCGGCGATCGCCGACCGATCGGTGAGCGGGGGTGGGGGGTGGGGGTCGTGGCAAGCGGTGATCGCCGACCGATCGGTGGGTGGGGGGTGTGGGTGGCAAGCGGCGATCGCCGACCGATCGGTGAGCGGGGGTGGGGGTGTGGGTGGCAAGCGGTGATCGCCGACCGATCGGTGAGCGGGGGTGGGGGTGGCAAGCGGCGATCGCCGACCGATCGGTGAGCGGGGGTGGGGGTGGCAAGCGGCGATCGCCGACCGATCGGTGAGCGGGGGTGGGGGTGGCAAGCGGTGATCGCCGATCGCCGACCGATCGGTGAGCGGGGGTGGGAGTGGCAAGCGGCGATCGCCGACCGATCGGTGAGCGGGGGTGGGGGTGGCAAGCGGCGATCGCCGACCGATCGGTGGGTGGGGGTGGCAAGCGGCGATCGCCGACCGATCGGTGGGTGGGGGTGGCAATCGGCGATCGCCGACTGATCGGTGAGCGGGGGTGGGGGTGGCAAGCGGCGATCGCCGACCAATTGGTGAGCGGGGGTGGGGGTGTGGGTGGCAAGCAGCGATCGGTGAGCGGGGGTGGGGGTGGCAAGCGGCGATCGCCGACCGATCGGTGAGCGGGGGTGGGGGTGGCAAGCGGCGATCGCCGACCGATCGGTGGGTGGGGGTGGCAATCGGCGATCGCCGACCGATCGGTGAGCGGGGGTGGGGGTGGCAAGCGGCGATCGCCGACCAATTGGTGAGCGGGGGTGGGGGTGTGGGTGGCAAGCAGCGATCGGTGAGCGGGGGTGGGGGTGGCAAGCGGCGATCGCCGACCGATCGGTGAGCGGGGGTGGGGGTGTGGGTGGCAAGCGGTGATCGCCGATCGATCGGTGAGCGGGGGTGGGGGTGGCAAGCGGCGATCGCCGACCGATCGGTGAGCGGGGATGGGGGTGTGGGTGGCAAGCGGCGATCGCCGACCGATCGGCGAGCGGGGGTGGGGGTCGTGGCAAGCGGTGATCGCCGACCGATCGGTGGGTGGGGGGTGTGGGTGGCAAGCGGCGATCGCCGACCGATCGGTGAGCGGGGGTGGGGGTGTGGGTGTCAAGCGGTGATCGCCGACCGATCGGTGAGCGGGGGTGGGGGTGGCAAGCGGCGATCGCCGACCGATCGGTGAGCGGGGGTGGGGGTGTGGGTGGCAAGCGGCGATCGCCGACCGATCGGTGGGTGGGGGGTGTGGGTGGCAAGCGGCGATCGCCGACCGATCGGTGAGCGGGGGTGGGGGTGTGGGTGTCAAGCGGTGATCGCCGACCGATCGGTGAGCGGGGGTGGGGGTGGCAAGCGGCGATCGACGACCGATCGGTGAGCGGGGGTGGGGGTGGCAAGCGGCGATCGCCGACCGATCGGTGGGCGGGGGTGGGGGTGTGGGTGGCAAGCGGTGATCGCCGATCGCCGACCGATCGGTGAGCGGGGGTGGGGGGTGGGGGTGGCAAGCGGCGATCGCCGACCGATCGGTGAGCGGGGGTGGGGGTGGCAAGCGGCGATCGCCGATCGGTGAGCGGGGGTGGGGGTGGGGGTGGCAAGCGGCGATCGCCGATCGGTGAGCTGGGGTGGGGGTGTGGGTGGCAAGCGGCGATTGCCGATCGGTGAGCGGGGGTGGGGGTGGCAAGCGGCGATCGCCGACCGATCGGTGAGCGGGGGTGGGGGTGTGGGTGGCAAGCGGCGATCGCCGATCGGTGAGCAGGGGGTGGGGGTGTGGGTGGCAAGCGGCGATCGCCGATCGGTGAGCGGGGGTGGGGGTGGCAAGCGGCGATCGCCGACCGATCGCTGAGCGGGGGTGGGGGTGTGGGTGGCAAGCGGCGATCGCCGATCGGTGAGCGGGGGTGGCGGTGGCAAGCGGCGATCGCCGACGGATCGGTGAGCGGGGGTGGGGGTGTGGGTGGCAAGCGGCGATCGCCGATCGCCGACCGATCGGTGAGCGGCGGCGGGGCAGCGGCCGGTGGCCATCGGCAAAAGATGCAGGTGGTGGGTGCTTTGGCGATTGTTGAGCGGCGGCGGCGGGGCAGCGGCGGACATTTTAGTTGCCGGCGGTGGCCATCGGCCAAAGATGCTGGTGTGGGGGGGGGGGTTGGATGGTTTCAGCCGATCGGCTTGAAGATGTTGGGGGGGCATGCGGCGGTGCCGATCAGCGGGAGCAGCGATCGGGATGAAGATTCAATTGTTGGGGGGGTGGGTTGGGTGGTTTTGCGGCAATCGGGGGCCGATTAAGTTGTTCTGGGGGTGAGGGGGGGGCGGCGGCGATTGTGGGCAGTGTGTTGTGGATGCAGTTCTGGGGGGGGGGGGGCGGTGGTGATCCCACTCCCCATCCCCATCCCCAGTGTGGCATGATCCCACTCCCCATCCCCAGTGTGGCATGATCCCACTCCCCATCCCCAGTGTGGCATGATCCCACTCCCCATCCCCAGTGTGGCATGATCCCACTGCCCATCCCCATCCCCAGTGTGGCATGCCCCTCCTCCCCATCCCCAGTGTGGCATGCCCCTCCTCCCACTCCCCATCCCCAGTGTGGCATGCCCCTCCTCCCACTCCCCATCCCCAGTGTGGCATGCCCCTCCTCCCACTCCCCATCCCCAGTGTGGCATGCCCCTCCTCCCACTCCCCATCCCCAGTGTGGCATGCCCCTCCTCCCCAGTGTGGCATGCCCCTCCTCCCACTCCCCATCCCCAGTGTGGCATGCCCCTCCTCCCACTCCCCATCCCCAGTGTGGCATGCCCCTCCTTCTTCATAGCCTGTGGATCGCTGTCGCCTCCTGTGGATCGTCGTCGCCGCCTGATCGTTGCCTCTGCTGCCACTGAATCGTCTCTGCCGCCACCCTTCTAGTCTCATTTTCCTCCACTTTGGTACCCAGTCCCCCTCTTTTCTCTTATTCTCCCCCCTCTTTTCTCCTATTCCCCTCCCCCTCCCCCACCTGAAGCTGCTCTGGACTCCACCGCTTCACATTGTAACGTATTGGACATACACACTTACACATAAGAGGTTTATGTTTTTTTGTTTTTTTTTTACACTTTAGCTACACAGTGCACTTTTTTTTTTTTTCTTCAATTTAGGTACACTTTTTTTTGTAATAAACTGACTGCATTTTGATTTGTTTGTTTTTCTTCTTTAACATTGTGTTATGTTTAGTTTTTTCTACTGTAACTGTACTGTGTAATTTTAATTTACTTTGTTTAGCCTTTAGCCCTTAGCCTTTAGCCCTTAAGCCTTTAGCCTTAGCCTTTAGCCTTAGCCTTTTTTTTTTTTTTCTTTCCAATCAGAATTGAATATGGCTGGGAGGAAATTCACTGCTCAAGAAGCTGCGGCTTACTTGATGGCCTCTGACTCGGAGGACTTTAGTGAGTCAGGGTCAGAGTATCTGCCCTCTGAGTCAGAGAGTGACTCCTCTACTGAGGAGACACAGCCACGCAGTGGTACTAGTACAGGTAGCCAACGTAGAAGGGCTAGTGCCGCACAAGATGAGGCCACGCTGGGGGAGAGTGTAGGGCAGGTGGAGGCAGGGCAGGCGGAGGCATCGAGTGCTGCAGCTGGTCCAGGAGAGCCGGCGTGGAGGCCTCCTAGTAATTATTCCCCCGATATTCCCCCCTTTAATTCGGTCCCTGGAGTCAACATAGACACAAGTAACTTACGTCTTGTTGACTTCTTCTATCTGTTTGTTACAGAGGCCATCCTACAGGATATGGTCCTCTATACAAACCGCTATGCTGAGCAGGTCATGGCACAAAACCCCCAACAGAGGCACGCCCGAGCTCAGTCATGGCATCCCACCAATATTAGTGAGATGAGAAAATTTTGGGGGCTCACTTTGGCAATGGGTCTTCTCAGAAAATTTAGCCTAGCATCGTACTGGGATACCCATTCCATATTGGCAACACCCTTATTTCCGGCCATAATGTCCAGAAACCGGTATCAAATTTTACTACGGTTTCTACATTTCAACGACAACGCCACTGCTGTTCCCCGTGATATGCCCGGTCATGACAGGCTTCATAAAGTACGGCCCCTAGTTAATAGCCTGTCAGAGCGCTTTGCAGATGTGTACACCCCCTCCCAAAATTTAACTATCGATGAGTCACTTCTGCTTTTTAAGGGGCGCATTATATTTCGGCAATATATCCCTAGCAAGCGTGCCCGCTATGGGATAAAGTTTTATAAATTGTGCGAAAGTACGACCGGGTACACAAAATTTTTTAGAATCTATCAAGGAAGGGACACGCAACTAGACTCACCTGGCTGTCCCCTTGATTTGACTGTCAGTGGCCGGATCGTTTGGGACCTCATCACCCCACTGCTCGGGAGGGGGTACCACTTATATGTGGATAATTTTTATTCCAGCATCCCCCTGTTTAGAGCCCTTTACACCTTAGACACTCCCGCCAGCGGCACAGTGAACCGTAACCGGAAAGGCTTGCCAAGGGCATTACTGAATAAACAACTCAAGCGTGGGGAGTCTTACGCCCTGAGAAATGATGAGCTCCTGGCCGTTAAATTCATGGATAAAAAGAATGTGTTCATGCTGACTACCATCCACGACCAGTCAGTAACAAGTGTAAGGCAACGTGGTTCCCAAGCCCCAACCCAAAAGCCACGTTGTATCAGAGATTACAACCAATTCATGGGTGGCGTGGATAAAACCAACCAAATTCTCACTTACTACAACGCCACCCGAAAATCGCGAGCCTGGTACAAAAAAGTTGCAATTCATTTGATCCAGTTAGCAACTTTTAACAGCTTCATTGTCTTTAAGGCAGCCGTACCAGGCTCCAATTTGACCTTTATCCAGTACCAGCAGAAGTTACTCCCTGCTTTGCTTTTTGGGCATGGTGAGGAGCCACCAGACTTAGCTGGTAGTGACAATGAGTGCAGGCTAATTGGAAAGCACTTTATAAAGTGCATTCCCGCCACCGAGAAAAAAAAGTATTCCCAAAAGGCCTGCAGGGTATGTAGGAAGCGTGGCATTAGGAAGGATACGCGGTACTACTGCCAGACATGTCCCAGCCAACCAGGTCTGTATTATTTTTCTTCTGCATACCCCTGCCCTGCCACGCTCCGCTGAAACTGAAGCAGGATACAGGTTACAAAGGCAGAAAACACTTACTTCGCCTGCAGGCAAGCGCCAGCTACTTGGTGTCCAGTACGACCGTCCCAGTGGTCGGACTGGCCCCGAGGAACGGCACTAAGCGGTGGGCGTTGTAAGGATTTTTTTTCTCTGTAACTCCCCGCCTTAGCACCAGGGGAGGGTGGCAGGGTTAGCCTGAGACTGGACACCCACTATAATGTTTACGCTCTGTGTGGTCAGTATATAAAGCGCTGGAGCAAGAGCAGCTTGGATATTTGTGACACATGATGATTAAAATGTGGGCCCAGTTTCAGGATCTTGATAACTGATCTTATAATCTGATGTCACATCTACTATATCCTAATTGCACCTCACAGCTAACCCTGACTGCAGCTCTTGGTACCATCAAGAAATGTGGGTTGTTTTGTGTGTCTTTTATAGAACATGCTATACTTTTGGGTGTTCGGCAACCCTAACCTTGAAAGTAGCTTTGCATGTTGGGTGTTGTTCTGTTCAGGGGACCTTGCGCTCTCAGATTTAGTGTGTTTTTTCTTGTTGGCATATTATTTTTCGATTAAAATGTGGTGTGGATTGTGTTTTTTTCGTATTTTTGCAGGGAAATGCTGTGCAACCAATGAATTCTTCACACGCTTGCGTCCAGAAAGTTGCGCCCACAACTACCAGCCTGGTACATCTAGAAAGGTTAAGATGTGTGCTTTCAGGGAATATATGGTTTGTGGGGGGTATTTTATATGTAAAGGGTCGTTTTTGTTAAAAAAAGTGTAAGGTGCGCACTTTGTCAGCAAAGCTGAAAAAATGACGTGAAATGACCTTTACGCGCATGCTTTCGTTTTGGGTGTTTGGCGACCCTACCCTGCGAAGTAGCTATGCATGTTGGGTGTTGTTCTGTTCAGGGGACCTTGCGCTCTCAGATTTAGTGTGTTTTTTCTTGTTGGCATATTATTTTTTGATTAAAATGTGGTGTGGATTGTGTTTTTTCGTATTTTTACAGGGAAATGCTGTGCAACCAATGAATTCTTCACACGTTTGCGTCCAGAAAGTTGCGCCCACAACTACCAGCCTGGTACGTCTAGAAAGGATAAGATGTGTGCTTTCAGGGAATATATGGTTTGTGGGGGGTATTTTATATGTAAAGGGTCGTTTTTGTTAAAAAAGTGTAAGGTGCGCACTTTGTCAGCAAAGCTGAAAAAATGAAGTGAAATGACCTTTACGCGCATGCTTTCGTTTTGGGTGTTTGGCGACCCTACCCTGCGAAGTAGCTATGCATGTTGGGTGTTGTTCTGTTCAGGGGACCTTGCGCTCTCAGATTTAGTGTGTTTTTTCTTGTTGGGATATTATTTTTTTATTAAAATGTGGTGTGGATTGTGTTTTTTCCGTATTTTTGCAGGGAAATGCTGTGCAACCAATGAATTCTTCACACGTTTGCATCCAGAAAGTTGCGCCCACAACTACCAGCCTGGTACGTCTAGAAAGGATAAGATGTGTGCTTTCAGGGAATATATGGTTTGTGGGGGGTATTTTTTATGTAAAGGGTCGTTTTTGTTAAAAAAGTGTAAGGTGCGCACTTTGTCAGCAAAGCTGAAAAAATGATGTGAAATGACCTTTACGCGCATGCTTTCGTTTTGGGTGTTTGGCGACCCTACCCTGCGAAGTAGCTATGCATGTTGGGTGTTGTTCTGTTCAGGGGACCTTGCGCTCTCAGATTTAGTGTGATTTTTCTTGTTGGCATATTATTTTTTGATTAAAATGTGGTGTGGATTGTGTTTTTTTCGTATTTTTGCAGGGAAATGCTGTGCAACCAATGAATTCTTCACACGTTTGCGTCCAGAAAGTTGTGCCCACAACTACCAGCCTGGTACGTCTAGAAAGGTTAAGATGTGTGCTTTCAGGGAATATATGGTTTGTGGGGGGTATTTTATATGTAAAGGGTCGTTTTTGTTAAAAAAGTGTAAGGTGCGCACTTTGTCAGCAAAGCTGAAAAAATGACGTGAAATGACCTTTACGCACATGCTTTCGTTTTGGGTGTTTGGCGACCCTACCCTGCGAAGTAGCTATGCATGTTGGGTGTTGTTCTGTTCAGGGGACCTTGCGTTCTCAGATTTAGTGTGTTTTTTCTTGTTGGCATATTATTTTCTTTAGAAGAATGTGGTTTTGATTCTGCTTATTTATATTTTTTTAGGAAAACCCGCTGCAATCAAGTTATTCGCCGTATGACTACTTGAAGAAGGCTTTGCACGTAACAACAAGCCTGGTACTCCTTGAAAGCTTGAGGTGTGTACTTTCATGGAATATATACTTTGTGGGGGGTATTTCAAATGTAAAGGGTCGTTTTTCTTGAAAAACTGCAAGGTGCTCATAGCAGTTGTATTTTATCTGAAAATCTCCTAAAGCACTGTCTCAATTTGGGGGAGTCTCCTGGGCAGGAAAGGGTGTCTACCAATACATATGTGGTACCATTGTAACAGGGAGAAATTGGGCTTTTACACGCAATACAATTTTATTGATAAAATTTAATTTTTTACTTACAAAAAACACTACAAAATGAAAAAAATTGAATTTTTTTTATTATTTTACCACATATTTCACCCCAAAATATTGCTTAAGTACTGAAAAAATTACAAACAGGCTATTCTATGTTAAAGCCCAAATTGTGCCAAAAAAACCAATATATAATTTTCCTAGGAAATCCCCAAACATTCCTTCAAAAATTGCACTTAAACATGCGGAGCACAAAATGGTGAAAAATGGTCTGGCAACAAAGGGTGACAAAATCTCCAGGTAGGCTGGCACTTAAAGGGTTAAATACATTTTTGAAAACGTTATAGATTATTTATTTTTATGCAAAATTGTCATTAAAGGTCTGGTATTAAAGTGTTAATGTCACAATGTAATAACAATGTAATTCCATGTGTTTTCGGGTTGTTACTAGTGGATATGTGTTTAAAAACGGACTTTAATCACACGGCTTCTGGTGCTCTGGGCTACAGCGACACAATTTTGAGTGCCAGCGCTGTGTGAGGCTGTTTTTTGATGAATATGGTTTGAGTCGCTCACACTGACCAGTCGTTACCGGTCGCTCCCATATAGCGATGTACTGGTTTTATAGCGACTCACACATCAAATTCATCAATGCCGGCAAAGTTACTACAGCGACTGAGGCGCTCTGTAATAGCGACTCACTGCCAATCAGAGCGACCATTAGCGGTCGCTCCTAGCGCCGCTGTAAGACACTCACCTGGCATTAGTAATGAATCAGCCTGCCCGTGAAACATTGGCAAGTACCCTGCTGTGTTACATTGTAACAGCCAGGTGTGTGGCTGCTGTTTAAAATGTAGCAAGGGCAGCTCCATGCTGAGTTACATCGTACCACAGCCCTGACATGCTAATATAATTTAATCAGCTCACAGTTGACTCAGCTTTTTGCCATGTGTGAGTGATCTCTCCATCAAGCTGTTTCAATGGAGAGCTGTCTCTGAAGCATGCCACCTGTATGTGTAGCCACACTACAGCAATCTTTTGTAACATTATACTGGGAACATTTAAGTTCCACATTTTGGAATTTTTCGGGCTTCAAGAAAAACTCATTTTGTCAGGTTTGCCTTATTGTTTTTCTCTTCTGGGTGTAAAATAAACATTTGTTTCATGGTCATGCCCCTAGACCTGTGACTTAAATATCAGCATGCTGTTTCCACGTTTCTTATATTCCTGTAGCTCTGTGTTGCTAAAGTGGGAGCGGCTTTCCTGACCTTGAGTAAAAATTACTGACTACAAGTCCCAGAATCCTTCCACTGTAACAGGTGAGCTCATGAGCAGCTTTGGCTAAATCAAGCAGCAGTAATGACCTCCCCAGGTGCAAATGCTGCCAGTAACCCTTTAGCTACTGGAACACAAGACTGTGATCCCCCTCATTTGAATAGGCTGAATTAGAGCAGGAGGGGTTTACCTTGTGAGCTCAGGAGTGTAGAGCATCATCTCTGTCTCATCAGATGAATAGCAAGCCAGAGTTGTGAAGTCTCTGAACCCTACACTAACCACGCCAGTTGATATACATTGCTAATATAAACACATTGTTGCTAAGGAAATGGTTTTCTTTTTTACAGTAACACAAAGTTGCAAACAAATAGAGAAGAAAAGAATGAACAGATTAGCTCAGCACCTTCAGCACATTCATTTTAAAAATGCCATAAAAAGTGAAATTACCATTTAAGGCCTCACCTTGTAGATATGGACCAATTAGAATTCCCCAGAGCCCCATTTTGATAAAGATACTATAATTTTCTACATCAGAATGCCTGCCTTAAAGTGGACCAACACCCAGGATTTTGACTATCCTGGGTCTTGGTCCACTTCGGTGGGGCACCCCCGATCGGGGTGCCCCGCTGTGTGAAACCCCCCCGAACCCCCCGAACAACTCACCTCTCCCCGTTCCCAGCGCCGACGGACAAGCCGCGGACAAGCGGCTCCTCCGCCGCCGCCTCCCGCGCGTCCCTCTTGACGCGCGCGTGCCCGCGCCGGCCATTCACAGACGGCCGGCGCGGGCGCGCGCACGTCTAGAGGGGCGCGAGGGAGGCGGCGGCGGCCGGCCGGCGCCGAAGATAAGGTAAGGAGTTTGGGGTGTTTGGGGGGGTTTCACCCCGCGGGACATCCCGATCTCGGATGTCCCGCGGGGAGGGAGGTGATCGGCCCGGGAATCTTATAGATTCCCGGGCCGATCACCCGTGGGTGTTGGTCCACTTTAATGTTGTCTAGTTTTGTTTTGCATTTAATCATCTGACAATGACTTTGTAACTGCGCATTCTACCTAAATAATCTGGACTCTTTTTGTTTTCTTTTTGGGTACATGTGATTTTACCATTTTCTTTTCTTTTTTATGTACAATACTAAATGCATGTACATTTACAGAAAAATAAAATCGATCACCTTGATCACGGGATACTAAATGTATGACGATTTTCATGGTTTATTAATAAATGTTTTATTAAGAACTCCCTCATTTAAACACAGACTCTGCAGGAAATGATGGGGGCTGGAGATGCCCTCTAGCATATGAGCCCCTTATTTAATGGATTTTTGTTTATAATAGGTATTTATCATATTTACTAGAGATGAGCAAACTTTTGAAAAATTAGATTCGACTGCTTCGCCGAATTTTCCGACAAAAATTGTTTCGACCCGAATCTATTCGCAACGAATCGCTATTAAAAACGGCTACTTCTGAGCTTCCTAGAGCCTCAATAGGGTTGTAAACCATTCCGCCTTGCTGTAACACGCATAGGATGCGTGCTGGGTTAGTGAAATAATACTGTAAATAATTATCACATGCAGATCAGAGGCATCGCTAATAGAATCGCAGAGCAGCACAGTTGCAGAGAGTTGAAGTGGCATCACTATGAGGGGCCCCTATAGTGCCTGAAAAACACACCCTGGAGCTGGCAGCAGCAGGAGCCCAAAAATTAGCTGAATCACACCCTGGAGTTGCAAGCAGCAGCTGCAGGAGCCCAAACATTGCTTTAAAGAGACACTGGAGTTGGCTGCAGGAGGCCAAAAATTGGATGAATCACACCCTGGAGTTGCAAGCAGCAGCAGCAGCACAAACATTGCTTTAAAGAGACACTGGAGTTGGCTGCAGGAGGCCAAAAATTCCTGCTGCTCATGATTAGCCTCACTATGCGGGTGTAGAAAGCTACTCATTAGCGACTGAAGACTGGCAGGCTGCTGCTGATGGAGCTGCTGCTGCTGCTCCTGCCAACCCCCCCCAGCAGGCATGGCAGTGGAAGGTGAGTGCAGAGGTCCCCCCGAGTCAGACCTGCGAGAGTATGGACCATGGCGCAGATAGGCATCGGCCAACTGACTACGTAGAATGTCTTTGTAGTAGTTCAGTTTGTCCTCCCTCTCGGCGGGTTTAAAAAATGCCCCCATTTTGTGCCGGAAGCGAAGGTCCAATAAGGTGGACAGCCAGAAGTCATCCCGCCGACAAATGGAAACAATTATGGGGTCACTACGCAAGCACGTGAGCATGCTTACTGCCATTTGCGCAAGTGACTCGGAGGGACTACCTGTCTCCATCTCCACTGCATACTGCCACGGTGTGTCCGGGTCCTCTGTCTCGCCTTCCTCACAACCCTCTAGCTCCTCTGGCTGCTCCTTCTCTCCTGTCCGCTGACTAGATAAACCAGCCATTTCGCCAAGCCTAAACTGTGCTTCACTGGGCCACTCCTCCTCCTCCAGTTCAGCTCCAACGGGGTTCATGTGGCCGTAAGATGTAGACGCCATGTCTCCAGTGCCCTGACCAGCCATGGTTTCCAACATGTGCTGTAGTACATGAAGCAGTGGAATCACGTCGTTCATCCCGTAATCCTGCCGACTGACAAATAAAGTGGCTTCCTCAAAGGGCCTGAGCAAACGGCAGGTGTCACGTATGAGCTGCCACTGGTTAACATTGAAGTTACACAGGGGAGTCCCCCTATCCGCTTGAATTATCAGGAAATCTGTGATGGCTTTTCTCTGTTCATATAATCGGTCCAACATGTGAAGGGTGGAATTCCAACGGGTGGAAACATCGCAAATCAGACTATGTTGGGGGCTACCATTCTGACGCTGTAGCTCAAGAAGGGTGTGTTTGGCGGTGTATGAGTGGCTGAAGTGCATGCAGTTTCCTTGAAGTTGTTAGGATGTCTTGCAGATCGGGGGAACACTTCAGAAACCGCTTGACAACCAGATTGAAGACGTGAGCCATGCAGGGCGCATGGGTCAGGCTTCCTTGTCGCAGCGCAGACAAAATGTTCTTCCCATTGTCGGTAACCATGATTCCCATTTTAAGTTTTCTTGGAGTAAGCCATGTTTGGATTTTGTGATGAATACATTTAAGCAGTTCCTCCCCTGTGTGACTCAGTTCGCCAAGACAAACTATGTGAAGCACAGCGTGACACCTCCGTGCCCTGCACACATGGTAGACTGGAGGGGCGCTGAGACTTGAGCCTACAGTGGAGGGTGAGGAGATGTCGGAGGATGAGGAGGGCGAGTCGCAAGGTGTCACAGGCACAATGGCCAGGAAGCGCGGAGGCCGAAGCGGCGTGACCTGTCCAAGTTGCTGCTGCTGCAAAGGGACCATTCCCCCAGTGGGCCGTAAACGACATGTACTGTCCCTGACCGTAGTTACAGCTCCAGACGTCGGCGCTGCCATGCACTTTGCTACACACCGACAGGCTCAAGGACTGGCCCACCTTCTGTTCAACAAAAGTGTGCAGCGCTGGTACTGCCTTCTTGGCAAAGAAATGACGGCTTGGGACTCTCCACCTCGGCTCGGCACAAGCCATCAGTTCTCTGAAAGGTGCAGAGTCCACCACCTGAAAAGGGAGCGACTGCAGAACCAGCAACTTGGACAGGAGCACATTCAGCTTCTGCGCCGTAGAATGAGTGGGCGCATACTGCTGTCTTTTGGACATGGCTTCGCTGATGGATTGCTGGCGGGATGCATGACTTGGAGGAGGAGGAGGAGGAGCAGGAGCATCAGGAGCAACAGAGGATGGGTATGACGCACAGCTGCCTTCGGCTGAGGTGCTGGAGCCTTGGCTGGCAGAAATTGGGAGCGGCGTGCCACTTGGTGAGGAAGCAGGCTGGACCACCTCTTCAGAGCCTCGGTTCTCCAAGGCCGCTTTATGGTGACGCATCATATGTTGACGCAGGGCCGTGGTGCCAACATTTGGGCCTTGGCCACACTTCACCTTCTGCCTACATATCTTGCATGTGGCCATGTTACCCTCCTGCGGATGCTTCAGGAAAAACTGCCACACTGCCGAGTAGCTACTTTTCCCACCAACAGGCCGCACTGATTAACTGCTACTGTCGCCAACTCCAGGAACCCCTGTTCCACTACCTCCCGATAAGGTAGCCTGCCACGCAGCAAGTGCTCTACCCCAGCCCCGCCCCGCTTTACAATTCTGCCCCCATGCTGACTGCTAACCATGCTGCTAACACCTTGCTGCCTCAGCTGCTGACTCCGGGGCAACCTGCGCCCCTCTTCTCCTGATGGTGATGATGAAGCCCCTTCAGCACCTGGCTCCCAAGTGCGATCGGCTTCTTCATCATCATCATCACCGAGTTGTGGCTGCATGTCACTGATGTTCTCGGTTTCCTCAACAGTGTCTGGCACAGGAGCTGGAACGCTCGCATGACACTCTCCACATCACTATTTGCCTGCCTTGCCATTTCTTGGCTGGGCAGTAGCTGCTGACTGTCCTCTATCTGATCGTCCTCCTCACTAAAGAGTAAAGCTGAACCCAAAGCATAGGATACGTCACTGGGGGAGGGAAGGCATAGGACGGAGGCAATGGGAGGACAGGGACTGCTCTCGGGGCATGCCAACTCAGGGTTGTGTCAGAGGAACCTACCGACCCTAGACTGGGGGTCTCAGATGTAACTTGTGATGATGTGGATGACCGCGTTAACCAATCTACCACGGCAGATGCGTTACTGGTGGAGACACGACCGCTAGCAGATACAGGCAGATCAGGTCTCTCACTGTGACTCCTGCTGCCACTCGCCCCTAGTCTGCTGCGACCTCTGCCTGCTGAAACTTGACCTCTGCCACTCCTCTTTGAACATCCTAGCACTTGTCTGCATTACATTTTTATGTATTTGAAATGCGCAATGGGTACGTTAAAAATGTGTTTACTTTAAAAAGCAGAAGCTAAATAAAGTGAGGAACTGCTTCTCTGCACCAGATACTATGAAAATTGGCAATATGGGATACCCTTCGGCCTAGTGTTTTGACAGCAGGACAAAAAACAATTCAAAATGCAATAGCTTGATTAAGCTGAGGATGAACAAGCAAATTTAGTATAACAGATAGGGTGCTACGTGCTGGTTTGGGATACCCTGCGGCCTAGTGTTTTGACAGCAGACCAAAATCCAATTCAAAATGCGATAGCTTGATTAAGCTGAGGATGAACAAGCGTATTTAGTATAACAGATAGGGTGCTACGTGCAGGTTTGGGATACCCTGCGGCCTAGTGTTTTGGCAGCAGACCAAAAACCAATTCAAAATGCGATAGCTTGATTAAGCTGAAGATGAACAAGCGTATTTAGTATAACAGATAGGTTGCTGCGTACAGGTTTGGGATACCATGCGGCCTAGTGTTTTGGCAGCAGACCAAAAACCAATTCAAAATGCAATAGCTTGATTAAGCTGAGGATGAACAAGCGTATTTAGTATAACAGATAGGGTGCTACGTGCAGGTTTAGGATACCCTGCGGCCTAGTGTTTTTTTGACAGCAGGACAAAAACCAATTCAAAATGCAATAGCTTGATTAAGCTGAGGAAGAACAAGCGTATTTAGTATAACAGATAGGGTGCTACGTGCAGGCTTGGGATACCCTGCGGCCTAGTGTTTTGGCAGCAGGACAAAAACCAATTCAAAATGCAATAGCTTGATTAAGCTGAGGATGAACAAGCGTATTTAGTATAACAGATAGGGTGCTACGTGCAGGTTTGGGATACCATGCGGCCTAGTGTTTTGGCAGCAGACCAAAAACCAATTCAAAATGCAATAGCTTGATAAAGCTGAGGATGAACAAGCGTATTTAGTATAACAGATAGGGTGCTACGTGCAGGTTTAGGATACCCTGCGGCCTGGTGTTTTTTTGACAGCAGGACAAAAAACAATTCAAAATGCAATAGCTTGATTAAGCTGAGGATGAACAAGCGTATTTAGTATAACAGATAGGGTGCTACGTGCAGGCTTGGGATACCCTGCGGCCTGGTGTTTTTTTGACAGCAGGAAAAAACAATTCAAATTGCAATAGCTTGATTAAGCCGAGGATGAACAAGCGAATTTAGCATAACAGATAGGGTGCTACGTGCAGGTTTGGGATACTCTGCGGCCTAGTGTTTTGGCAGCAGGACAAAAACCAATTCAAAATGCAATAGCTTGATTAAGCTGAGGATGAACAAGCATATTTAGTATAACAGATAGAGTGCTACGTGCAGGTTTGGGATACCCTGCGGCCTAGTGTTTTGGCAGCAGGACAAAAAACAATTCAAAATGCAATAGCTTGATTAAGCTGAGGATGAACAAGCATATTTAGTATAACAGATAGGGTGCTACGTGCAGGTTTGGAATACCCTGCGGCCTAGTGTTTTGGCAGCAGACCAAAAACCAATTCAAAATGCGATAGCTTGATTAAGCTGAGGATCAACAAGCGAATTTAGTATAACAGATAGGGTGCTACGTGCAGGTTTGGGATACCCTGCAGCCAGGTGTTTTTTTGACAGCAGGACAAAAAACAATTCAAATTGCAATAGCTTGATTAAGCTGAGGATGAACAAGCGAATTTAGCATAACAGATAGGGTGCTACATGCAGGTTTGGGATACCCTGCGGCCTAGTGTTTTGGCAGCAGGACAAAAACCAATTCAAAATGTGATAGCTTGATTAAGTTGAGGATGAACAAGCATATTTAGTATAACAGATAGGGTGCTACGTGCAGGTTTGGGATACCCTGCGGCCTAGTGTTTTGGCAGCAGGACAAAAACCAATTCAAAATGCAATAGCTTGATTAAGCTGAGGATGAACAAGCATATTTAGTATAACAGATAGAGTGCTACGTGCAGGTTTGGGATACCCTGCGGCCTGGTGTTTTTTTGACAGCAAAAAAGAAAGTTAACCCTCTGCACACTCATACTAAAAACTGAAAAACCTAGCTAACACTTGTTAAGAACATGGACTGTTAGTTAACATAGATTGCAATGAATGTAAAAGCGAGGTAGCCACGTCAAGGCTGTCCAATTAGTACCCCGTCCCTAACATTACTAAGTTTAAAAGTTTGTGCAGACATTGCTACTTCTTTACTTGTGTGTGCACAAGCAATGCAATACATGAATCAGCCTGTCTAAAGACATTGCAATAACTTAACTTGCTTGCACACACACAATGAAAAATACTTTACTTGCCTGCACAGTGTTACAGTTCAAAAAGAGGGTTTAGGTAGAGGCCAATTGGACTCCCTGTTACATTGGGAGAGCTACAATCCAGCAGATCTGGCCACTGACCTGCAAATGCAACAGCAAAAAGGAAGGTAGGATGTGCTCATCCAGTCAATATATAGCAGTCAAGAGGTGCTAGAGGGGTGTGACCACACACACTAAGCAAAAAAGAAAGTTAACCCTCTGCACACTCATACTAAAAACTGAAAAACCTAGCTAACACTTGTTAAGAACATGGACTGTTAGTTAACATAGATTGCAATGAATGTAAAAGCGGGGTAGCCACGTCAAGGCCGTCCAATTAGTACCCCGTCCCTAACATTACTAAGTTTAAAAGTTTGTGCAGACATTGCTACTTCTTTACTTGTGTGTGCACAAGCAATGCAATACATGAATCAGCCTGTCTAAAGACATTGCAATGACTTAACTTGCTTGCACACACACAATGAAAAATACTTTACTTGCCTGCACAGTGTTACAGTTCAAAAAGAGGGTTTAGGTAGAGGCCAATTGGACTCCCTGTTACATTGGGAGAGCTACAATCCAGCAGATCTGGCCACTGACCTGCAAATGCAACAGCAAAAAGGAAGGTAGGATGTGCTCATCCAGTCAATATATAGCAGTCAAGAGGTGCTAGAGGGGTGTGACCACACACACTAAGCAAAAAAGAAAGTTAACCCTCTGCACACTCATACTAAAAACTGAAAAACCTAGCTAACACTTGTTAAGAACATGGACTGTTAGTTAACATAGATTGCAATGAATGTAAAAGCGGGGTAGCCACGTCAAGGCCGTCCAATTAGTACCCCGTCCCTAACATTACTAAGTTTAAACGTTTGTGCAGACATTGCTACTTCTTTACTTGTGTGTGCACAAGCAATGCAATACATGAATCAGCCTGTCTAAAGACATTGCAATGACTTAACTTGCTTGCACACACACAATGAAAAATACTTTACTTGCCTGCACAGTGTTACAGTTCAAAAAGAGGGTTTAGATAGAGGCCAATTGGACTCCCTGTTACATTGGGAGAGCTACAATCCAGCAGATCTGGCCACTGACCTGCAAATGCAACAGCAAAAAGGAAGTTAGGATGTGCTCATCCAGTCAATATATAGCAGTCAAGAGGTGCTAGAGGGGTGTGACCACACACACTAAGCAAAAAAGAAAGTTAACCCTCTGCACACTCATACTAAAAACTGAAAAACCTAGCTAACACTTGTTAAGAACATGGACTGTTAGTTAACATAGATTGCAATGAATGTAAAAGCGAGGTAGCCACGTCAAGGCCGTCCAATTAGTACCCCGTCCCTAACATTACTAAGTTTAAAAGTTTGTGCAGACATTGCTACTTCTTTACTTGTGTGTGCACAAGCAATGCAATACATGAATCAGCCTGTCTAAAGACATTGCAATAACTTAACTTGCTTGCACACACACAATGAAAAATATTTTACTTGCCTGCACAGTGTTACAGTTCAAAAAGTATTTTTCATTGTGTGTGTGCAAGCAAGTTAAGTTAAGTAGTGTTAGCTAGGTTTTTCAGTTTTTAGTATGAGTGTGCAGAGGGTTAACTTTCCTTTTTGCTTAGTGTGTGTGGTCACACCCCTCTAGCACCTCTTGACTGCTATATATTGACTGGATGAGCACATCCTACCTTCCTTTTTGCTGTTGCATTTGCAGGTCAGTGGCCAGATCTGCTGGATTGTAGCTCTCCCAATGTAACAGGGAGTCCAATTGGCCTCTACCTAAACCCTCTTTTTGAACTGTAACACTGTGCAGGCAAGTAAAGTATTTTTCATTGTGTGTGTGCAAGCAAGTTAAGTTATTGCAATGTCTTTAGACAGGCTGATTCATGTATTGCATTGCTTGTGCACACACAAGTAAAGAAGTAGCAATGTCTGCACAAACTTTTAAACTTAGTAATGTTAGGGACGGGGTACTAATTGGACGGCCTTGACGTGGCTACCTCGCTTTTACATTCATTGCAATCTATGTTAACTAACAGTCCATGTTCTTAACAAGTGTTAGCTAGGTTTTTCAGTTTTTAGTATGAGTGTGCAGAGGGTTAACTTTCTTTTTTGCTTAGTGTGTGTGGTCACACCCCTCTAGCACCTCTTGACTGCTATATATTGACTGGATGAGCACATCCTACCTTCCTTTTTGCTGTTGCATTTGCAGGTCAGTGGCCAGATCTGCTGGATTGTAGCTCTCCCAATGTAACAGGGAGTCCAATTGGCCTCTACCTAAACCCTCTTTTTGAACTGTAACACTGTGCAGGCAAGTAAAGTATTTTTCATTGTGTGTGTGCAAGCAAGTTAAGTTATTGCAATGTCTTTAGACAGGCTGATTCATGTATTGCATTGCTTGTGCACACACAAGTAAAGAAGTAGCAATGTCTGCACAAACTTTTAAACTTAGTAATGTTAGGGACGAGGTACTAATTGGACGGCCTTGACGTGGCTACCTCGCTTTTACATTCATTGCAATCTATGTTAACTAACAGTCCATGTTCTTAACAAGTGTTAGCTAGGTTTTTCAGTTTTTAGTATGAGTGTGCAGAGGGTTAACTTTCTTTTTTGCTTAGTGTGTGTGGTCACACCCCTCTAGCACCTCTTGACTGCTATATATTGACTGGATGAGCACATCCTACCTTCCTTTTTGCTTTGACAGCAGGACAAAAACAATTCAAAATGCAATAGCTTGATTAAGCTGAGGATGAACAAGCGTATTTAGTATAACAGATAGGGTGCTACGTGCAGGTTTGGGATACCCTGCGGCCTAGTGTTTTGGCAGCAGGACAAAAAACAATTCAAAATGCAATAGCTTACTTAAAATGAGGCTGAACAACGCTTATTTAGTATAACAGATAGGGTGACGTGCTGGTTTGGGATGCCCATGTGGGCTGGTGTATTTAAAGCAGACAAAAACCAATTCAAAATGCAATAGCTTAATTAAAATGAGGCTGAACAACGCTTATTTAGCCTAACAGATAGGGTGACATGTGCTGGTTTGGGATGCCCATGTGGGCTGGTGTATTTAAAGCAGACAAAAAACTATTCAAAATGCAATAACTTAATTAAAATGAGGCTGAACAACGCTTATTTAGTATAACAGATAGGGTGACATGTGCTGGTTTGGGATGCCCATGTGGGCTAGTGTATTTAAAGCAGACAAAAAACAATTCAAAATGCAATAGCTTAATTAAAATGAGGCTGAACAACGCTTATTTAGTATAACAGATAGGGTGGCATGTGCTGGTTTAGGATGCCCATGTGGGCTGGTGTATTTAAACCAGACAAAAAATATTAAAACTAATCCAGTTATGAGAAATGCTTGTGTGTAACAGATAGGGTTAAATTTGCCACTGCATTGATAGGATCCACAGTGACAAGGCAGATTTACAGCACGAAGAACTGAAATTGAATTGAAAACTGATCTGGCTAATGACAATAAAAAAAAAATTTCCCTGTCACTTCAATGTTTCCCCTGCCTGGATCGTTCCGGTTTTTCCCTATCTTTCACTATCTTTCCCTGGCTCTGTCTACCTCTCTTTCTGCCTCTCTGTCGGTCTCTCTGACTCTCCCTACCTATCTCTAACTCTGTCCCTGTCTGTAACCAGCTCTGCTCTGGCCGCAATACAACGCTGAACTGCGCACAAGGAAAATGGCTGCCGGTTTATATAGCCGTCACCGGGCTTCCTGGCTGCTGATAGGCTGCATGTGACTTTCCCATGATACCTTGCCCCAGGGGATATGTCTGGATATGTTCATCCACCATTTTAGAATGCCTGCAATTGAAATAAATGGAGTTTAAAGGAAAACTTCAATCGACAGAATCGCGGGGAAATTCAGATTCGTTTAGAATCACATTTTTCCTGAAATTCGGAACGAATTCGGGTTCGTCCGGATCGATTTGCTCATCCCTAATATTTACTAATTGCTTTTGATACACCCACCATGACGACTCAGTGCTCCTGCCCTTCCCCTATGGTATTTCTCAATACTAAAAGTGAAGTGTATAAGTTTTGTCAACTTTTCAGTAAATGGTAATAATTCATTGGCAAGAACAGCTTCAGGCAAATTTCTGTGTGTTCCACTTCCTGGAAATAGTTTAGGGTCCCTGCACTCGAGCTGGGGGTGTCTTTCAGCAGCAAAGAGTAGTAAGGAAAGTCTGTTTGCTCAGCTAAACTGTGAGCTTCTTTTGTCACTGTTAGGAGGTTCATGTAGATGGTGTTGGTTGGGTACTCTTTAGTGATACTACCTCTTATTGTCTGATTTGCTTCTAATTACTATGAATAGTCATTGAAAATAAATAAATGTAATGTGAACAGGAAATGGTGTACTACATGTAAAAATACAATCACAACTACAGAGAGGCTGTTAGGCCCACCGACTAAAGAAAGAATGGGAGTAGTGTAGTAGTCAGGGCAGACAATTAGTTTTTGGTTTTACCACGGTTCAGCTGCTCCCTCAATCTCACCCATGTGTGAACATAGCCTCTCTGCTGTCTGAGGCGAACTACAGATATGCAATCCCCCTGCATGCTGTGTCCTGTCCTGGTGTTTAAGGTTCATGTTGACGTAGGCACTTTTAGTGCTCATGTGTCCTATCAATCTGCCTTAAGCCAAACATTGCCCCTCTCTCAGCGCTTCAGCTGCAATACTCGATCGATCCAGTGCACGTCTACTGGAGGCAGGGGACCAGAAGCCACAGCACAAACTGTGGCCTCCTATAAGTATGTTTTAGTAAAACATGGCACTGCGGTGCCAAGGAGTGCCATAGGGGTCCCTACCAAATTTGACACTGACTGCAAACCAAACCAAAATTAATGACACATCATCACAAATACCTTTCTCCCCAAACCCTGCTTCTTTCCTGCCATCTGAAGAAGCGTCCTCAGCTCACCTCATTGGAGGTTCACCTGTGACCCCTTACATATTCAGAGGGATGAGGGAAGTGAAGAACAACAAAAAAATGAACACTAATTAAATTCCCACTGAAGGTTTCATTTCTGGGTCCTCCCACCCTAGACACAGGCCTTTAGGATACTTTTGAAAAATATAAACAGCCCATAAATCAGCTTAACCTAATGCAGAGTGTGCAGCAGCAGGAAGCGCCTGTACACTTACCAGAGCCGGTGATCAAGTCGTGGTCTTTCCTCTGTCAAAACGGCCATGCAATGGGCCTCAAAAAGATAGCCACCCCCATGAGTGAGGTCACTGGCAGGCAGTTAGCCAAGGGAGGCTCAAGGGGGCTGTCATCTTTTTTGCGCACCGGCTGTGACCTTTTTAACAGAGGAAATGCCTGTACACTCTGCATTAAGTGGCTTACTCGCAACCAGCAACTGCCTGCTGCCGCAATTTATTTATTTAAAATGACATAGGTGAGGAGAGGAGGGCCAATATGTCTATGTCATTTTGGGCCATTTTTGGGTCCCACAGTTCGGGTCCCTATTGATTTGGGGACCAGGTTCGGATTAGGGTCAAGTTCGGGTACTCGAATGTCTGTTCAAAGTTTGTCCGAACTTGCTGAACCTGAACTTGTAGAGGTTCCTCATTCCATTTCCCCTCTTACTTTTCCTTTTGCTCTCCATTGTCCCCTTCTAGTGACCCTTTATATTTCCCCTTCCCTGCGTGTCCTCCCCCCATCCTAACCTCATGGGCCCCCTCTCGCTGCCTGCCCCCTGCAGCCCTTTGCGGTCCAGATTTTCAGGGCATTGCCCTCGGTATGGATGTGGGGCAGGCCGTGGGTGCCCGGTGCCAAACTTCTTTTCAAAGTTCGTCTGAACTTGCTGAACCTGAGCGTATTGGGGTTCGCCCAACACTGATCCTGGGTTTTGGTTTGCTTTAACACTGAGTGCAAAAATTATTTCTTTCATCCATCTCAAAGAAGACTGAGTAAATATCCTTCCATGTAGTAAGGAGAATGTGAACCTTGAACCTCCTCACCACCAGCAGTGGTAGCTTCTCAATGCAGGATATCCAGTTGGCTTCCCATGGGAACCCCCTGTGTGGCAGCAGATCGCAAATGAGCTCCAGCAGGAGGGGGGCACTTACATATCAAGCTGCGAGGACATCATTCAAATCATGACCAGATTGTTTATTGCACAAGAGAAGATGGCAGTGCGTCAGTCACCTGTAGAGCGACAATCTGCTCTGCCCCGAGGATTTGCTGTTTAGATCAGGGATAAAACTAATGTATTCAGTAATTGCTTTATTATATTGCTGCAAATCAGGAGGAAGATAAACTGATTAATTAACCCGTTCTGTGTGAAACGCCTGAGCTCTGTGCTAAATCAACCAATTTTACTCACTTATGTTCTTGATTACACTAAATTAACTCAGTCAGCGCTAAATTGTAATTAGACTGCATTATCTAATCCGCTATCAAGCTGCACACACAGCCGACCTTTCGCAGCCCGCCATTGATTCTTTAATTCTGTTATCTGCACATAGTGATGCATGGCACTAGAGGGGGAGCGAATGGCGGCTATTTTTAATGACCAAAGGATTACCCTGGTAAGTCAATGAAATTGAAACCCATGTTCATCTATTTTATTGCCATTCAAATTAGGGTTAAAATTAAATGAGGAGAATTTGAGTACTGTATTTTCACCCTATAAGACACACCTAGGATTTGGAGGAGGAAAATAAGAAAAATAATTTTCTGAACCAAATGTTGTAAACCAAATAATAGGCAAGGTGCAGAACTTTCCAATTACAGGCAGAGTGGCATCCCCTCCTTCTCTTTTTGATATATATCTTTCATAGTCTTTACTTTCTTTTCCATTTATACACAAATGTTTTTACATCTTTGTCCATAGGCAGTGTGTCAATCCCCCCTCCCATTTCCTATAGGCATTCTGGCGTCCCACCTTCCATTCCCCATAGGCAGTGTGGAATCCCCCCTCCTATTCCCATGGGCAGTATGGCATCCCCCCTCCCATTCCCATAGGCATTGTGGCATTCCCCCATTCCATTTCCATAGGCAGTGTGGCATCCCACCTCCCATTCCCATAGGCATTGTGGCATTCCCCCCATCCCATTCCCATAGGCGGTATGGCATTCTCTCCCTCCCATTCCCCGTAGGCGTCAAGAGAAAAACTGAGTCAACGGAGGACCCGTGTTGCTAACCGGGCTGCCACACTGCAGGAGGCCAGAGGAAGATGGAGGAGCAGCAGGCGCTGTCCCTGCCACTGCTGCCCCCACCCACCCACTGCTTCTTACCTGCTGGAACACGCAAACACCTGGCTCTGTACAGTGGGTGGACGTAGCACCCCCACCCATTGCAAGAAGCGGCTGGTTTGAGTGTGTTCCAGGCCAGAAGAGGCAGCAGCAATGGCAGGCACGGGGACAGAACCCACCGCTCCTCCATCTTCTTCTGGCCTCCCACAGTGTGGTAGCCCGTCCAGCAACGTGGCAGCTCTGGCACATGTCAGTTGACTTTTTTTTTTACATTCGCACCATAAGGCACATGCACATCCCCCCACCCCCTTTTGGGGGAATAAAAGCTCTGCTTATGACACAAAATCCTGTAATTCAGTTAGGGAGGAATGTTTACTAAATGTGGGTGACCTGTAGAAAGTGCTTTTAAAAATTATCTGGTGCCAGTAACTCATCTTTAGATACTAGAAGAGACAAACTTTCACTTTTAAAGGGACGCTATAGTAGAAACCAGAGTCTCCCTCCCACCTTTTTCCTAATTAATTGTAGCACCTTTTGTCTAAACTGACCAGATGTCTGAAGTGGACCAAAACCCAACCGGATCGACCCAAAAATCTATAAGATTCCTGCATGCGTGGGCCACGGGTGCATCCCCGCTATCCCTCTAGCAGGGCGTGTGCCCTGGCCAGCCATTTGTGAAGGGCACAATCCCTGTTAGAGGGAAGCGGGGAATGCAGCCGCCAGCGCGCTCGGAGCCACTCTGCTCCGACGTGCATAGCTCAGCGGCTCCGAGGGCGCTAGTTGGACGAGCGGTCGCGCATACGCTGTAGGACCGGGATGGGGTTAGTTTCCTCGGGTGATCTGGGAGGTTTCAGATCAGATCAGGGGGAAAGGACCAAAACCCAGGATATTCAAAATCTAAATGTCTGGCTTTGCAGATTTTCGTGGGAAGACTGTGCCACCGAGTCCAGGACATCTGGTCAGTTTGCAAGTTTGCAACTGGCACCCTGCTCTGGCTCATTTGCCAAATGGCGGTAGTGAAATGTATGGATTGCCTGAGCATTTGTATATGGACCAAAGATATTCAAGTTGTCCTTTAATGTAGACCTCCAGTCAAAAAAAGTTTAGTAAATTGCTCCCCTAAACCCCTTTCTCACAATAAGTGATGTAAGCTGTTTAAGAGGGCTTAACTTTATGCAGATGATTTGGAGTAGCAGGCAGATTCTATGCTACTGAACAGCCCTGCTTCTGAAAGACCCAATCCTACAGTCAAAATTACCTTGAATCTCTTTGAAATAATGCTTTAGCTCTAGCCAGTAGGCTAGGAGCTGTAATGACTCATCACTATTCAGAAAGCTCTTAAAATATTCTATCAATGTTGTTGCAATGTTCTGTGGCAGCAAAGGCCCTTGACTTACATTGATACATAGTTACATTCATCCTCTCCAGCAGCTGGTCATTCAGTGTATGAGTGCCTGTTCCATGACAGACATGCTGATCCCTTTTCTGAGGCAAAGTTCTCTCTCAGTTTGGTGGGGCTGCTTATAGCAAAGTCCCAAGCTCCAGCAAGCCTGTCCTGTGTGGAGAAGAAATATCACATAGGCACACTGCAACCATGCTGATCTTTACACCAATGCAGCCAGCTAGAGAAAGATTCACCGTCTAACATTCTGTGTGGAAACAGATAAAATGGTTTAGGGTAGCAAATTATTGAACATTATTTTCTTGACTGGAGGTACTTCACTTCATTAAACACAAAGGAGTACCATGTGACACCCCAGTCACACCTGTTACCTGTGTCAAGATCTGGGGTGCTAACAGCAATGACTCTGGAAACAGTTCTTAGTTGAAATAATAAACGGTTTATTGAAGACAAAGTCCAACAGAAATATCTCTTAAATTCAGAGTATAATGCAGGGTACAATGCAGTACAGTCAGCGGTAACCAGCTTTCAGGGCATACAAGCCCAGGCTGCAAATCCACAGGCTCCAAAAACATAACACATAAAGTCCTTCAGATGCAGTTCAGACCTGTAGGTTTTGGCAGCAGCTCGGCACAGGCTCCTTATCCCAGTCTATCCTTCTCCACACTGGAAGCCTCAGCAGCTCCATTTATTAAGCTTCCTTCCTTCAATCAATCTAATCACCTGGAAAGACCTGAGAGTAGGAGAAAAACCTGTAGAGGACTGGGAATGTGGACTGGAGCTCTGTTATTCCAGCATGGATCGTGCCTGGCTGAAAAAAACAGGGAAATATAGACACCATCCACCACTTTTCCATACACTTTTCCACACCTAGTACAATGGTCAGTTTAACTAAGCATCCCACTGTAGCACTGGGTGCTCCCAGCCCATTAGAATTTAATTGATTTACAGTCCTTTTGGAATGCATCACAGTGTTAAACCCCCAAGATCCTCATATAGTCACCTTTTTTCCCTCTGAGTTAGACATCTTATGTAATCGCTCACATTAGTGAGATATGAAAGAAGGAGTCTCATGTGTATCTTCATTGGGGTACAAACATTTTCCCGCTAACAGAAAGCAAGAGATTCTGCCATTGTTCCTAAATGTGTAAAACTCCTATACTTGTAGTAGAGAGGGTATTGTAAAAAGATGAGAGGGCAAGTATTGTAAGGTTGGGTCAAGGATGTGAAGCATTGGTATCATCAAATCAGGGTAGGGATAAATTATGGTAGATTTGGTTAATGACAGAAAAGTTTTGAGGACAGCATTGAGGAAAGAATGTTTTTCCCTCTTGCGTATTTCCTCCAGATATTCTGGATCTAGTGATGCAAGTTTGTCTTTAGTCATTGGTAGACTCTCTCGAGATGTCCAGATTGTATGTTTAGGTGGATTTATCCAACTGAAGAATCTACAGATGTGGACATTCTTGTGATAAAGAATTTAGTTTGGTGCTCCCCAACCCCACAGCGATGTAGGTCTGGTGAGGTTTGAAATCGCTATTTTTCGGTTCATATTTCTATGGAAGTAAGATGTCACTTTTTTATGTAATGTTTTTAAAATCTTAAAAGAGGAGTTAGCGGGAGGTTTTGAATAGTAAACAGAGTGTGTGACAGGAAAAACATTTTAACAGCAATTATTTTCTCTAATAGGCTAATAGATTTAATGGGAGTTTAGACCAGTTTTCGATAGACCTTTTTAGAAGGTTAACTAAAGGAGCGAAATTCAGATGAAAAATGTTTTCAAGTTTTCTAAGCAATTTTTACTCCTAGATATGAAAGACATTCCTCGTGGCTGAGTAAATTTGATTATGGATTTAGAAAGATGAGTTTAGAGACCAGACCAAACTCCTTGACGAGGGTGATGGGTGAAGGGTGAGGGTGATCTTTTTAATGAGTTTAGACAGTCACGATGTTAAGAGCAGGTCATCAGCGTTTCCCGATTTCCAACCTCTTGATTTGGGGGTTTGCAGTGATTTCGGCTAGAAGTAATTCAAGGTGAAGGTTAAACAGAATTGGTGACAGGGGACACCCCTGTATGGTTCTGTTGGATATATGGAAAATTCTGGAAAATAGCAATTTATGTTAATCCCAGCATATTGGTTGTGGTTCAATGTCATGATTTTTCACGAAAATAGATTCCAAATTGAAAATATTTGGGTGTTCTTCACAGAAATGTTCTAAGCTGTCGGTGTAAAGAGCCACCGTTATTGTATTTTTTTTTTTATTTATTATTGTTATGGCATACAATATATTTCGAGCTACAACGTGCTGTCGCGTGAATCCTGATTGGAAAGGGGATATCAGCTCTGGGAAAATTCGGTCTAGTCCCTGCACTATTGAGATCAACATTTATTAAAGAAATTGGACAATAGTTTGCGCAATAGTCCAGGTATTTATCTGGCATGGGAATAACTTTATTAACTGCTATATTCACCTTTGGAGTGAAAGATTGATTTTACTGAATGCTGTTGGCCATCTTTATGAAGTAGGGTATCATAATATGTTTGAATTCTTTATTAATTCTTTATAATATTTGTTTGGGGAACCATCTATTCCTGCTAATTTTCCGGTCTTAAGTCCTAATTAGCAGCCCTGAAGTAATTTTAGTTTGAACTGCTCTGAGATTTCCCAGCCCATCCATCTTTATCATGCCAGGCTGCAGTATAGGTGTCCACAGCAGGTACAATGTTGCTAGCATTAATGCAAAGTGTTGGTTCTGCCTCTCCCGACCTCCCTGCCATGCAACTGGTGGATCACATTCCTGTTTCCCAGGTGGAGAAGAAAAGCATGGAACAGTGTTACACTGGCATAGAGTAAGTATGGATTCACTGAGCTCTGCTATAGCAGTGTTAAAGTAATTGTCCAGGCAGGTAAATAAACCAAATATCTTCATAAAGTTTCTAATGTTTCCAATTTTTATGAACAGAGCCCTCACAGCTGAGAAAACTAATTTTTACTTTGTGGTGTATTTCAGAAAATCCTGGGAGGTGGGCATGGTCATATTTTGAAGACTATAGTGCTTACATTAGCATATAAGAGAGCTATAAGCCTTTATGGGTAAACTAATATGGCTTGGCTGCAAGTTCCTGTCAGTCTATGACACAAATGATGGTCAGAAGGAGGAATGTCCAACAGCGTGTTGTTACATGTGCTGTTTCAGTTTGGGGGAGTGTCCTGGCAGGAAAGGGTGTCTACCAATAAATATTTAGTACCGGTGTCACCGGAAGAAATTGGGATTTTACATGCAATAAGATTTCATTGAAAAACCTACTTTACAAAAAAACACTACAAATTGTAAAAAAAAACAAAAATATGAAAATACATTAAAAAATTATAAACAAGACATTTCAAGGTAAACCCCAGGCCCAGGCTGAAGAAAGCAATGTATAATTTTCTTGGGAAGTCCCTGTAAATCCCTTCAAAAATCATGCAGTTCATGTAGAACAAGAGAATCAGAGTTCATGTAGAACAAAACAGTGAAAATGCACTTGCAAAAGAGGGCTGGCAGTTAAAGAGTGAAGTAAGAGGTTATCCACCCAAGCCTTCCACCCACCTTCCCTGCCAGTGTGGGGGATATTCATTTATGTGTGGTACACTTCAAACATCACTGCCCAACCCCACTCCCAGCTTCATTCATCCAACCCTGTTTTATTTATTAACCCCCTAACTCCATTTATCACCCCCTCACCCATATGCGTTCCTCAACCCTCCATTCCTTTCAGCTCCATTCACCAAACTTCCAACCCAGCTCTATTCATCCAACGCAGCTCTATTTATTAACTGCCCAGCTCCATTTATCACCCCCTCACCCAGATCCACTAATTAATGCTCCCTCCCAGCTAGACTCATCCACCCAGCTTGACTCATCCAACCAACCCCCATCCAGCTCTACTCATTACCACGCTAGCTCTATTCATTAACCCTCTCACCCAGCTCCACTTAATAATCCACGACACAGCTGCACCCACTGACCTCCCCAGCTAGCTCCACTCTTCCAACCCCACCACCAGCTCCACTCCGCTCTTTCTGGTCTGTGTGCACTCTAAACCCACTCATTCCCACTACCTGAATGTTCATAATTTAATAGGTGTTTATTTCTTTCTCGAATACTAATACGAATACTTTATTGACCGCCAAGTACAGAATACATACAAGGAATGCTTCTTGGAAGGGAGGTACCCCGTTAGAGCTATAACATTAAATATAAAATAGAACATTTTAACATGTTATACATATAATATTATACTATTATACATTTTATACATTAACATTTTAACATATTTACATATGGTATCGGTGGTAAATCAGTCACATGGTAAGGACAGGGAGTTTGTGGCAGATTATTTAGTGGTGGTTATTTATTGCCTTAACGGCTAGTGGATAAAAACTATTTTTGTACCTGGAGGTTCTTGTTGAAAGAGCCAAATACCTCCGGGCCAGAGGGCAAGAGTTTGAAAAATGAATGTCCGGGGTGTGTTGGGTCCTCAGTTATTCTTTTTGCCTTTGAGCAGATCCTTTGCGTGAATTGTTCCTCCAGGGATGGTAAGGGGCATCTAATGATCATGGTGATCCTGTTCAGCCTGTTTTTGTCCTTGGCTGTGGTCCCGCAATACCAGACCGTGAAGGAGGAGGTCAAAAGTGAGCCTATGCACCATTGTAAAAGGTTTTTAGGATCCTTTTAGACATACCGTATCTTGCTAGTTGTCTCAAGAAGTATAGCCTCTGTTGGGCCTTTTTCAAGATGACGGTAGTTTGCCTGCTCCACTTCAAGTCATGCGTGAGCATGGTGCCGAGAAATTTTGTGCTGGTAGCGATATTGACCTCTCCATTACGGATGGAAATGGGACGATGTGTTCTCACAAGGCATCATGCAACAAAAGAATCAGACACAACTGCACACACATACAGAATCCACACCGCTATTAGTTGGGGGGGGGGGTGCATGCAATTATGCAGCCATTTCTAGGGACCTCTACTGAAGGGGACCTGTTGATTTAGGTTGAATGGGTGTCCACACATTTTGGTCTTATATCATATATAGGCAACTCTGGCCCTGTATCATTGACCAACTATTCTATCAGAAACCTTGGACATTCATCTTCTTCTTCCTTTTACATAAGGAAGGTAAAATGTCTCATTTATAAACTAAAAGATATATATATATATATATATATATATATATATATATATATATATATGTAATATATATATATATATATATATATATATATATATACTAGAACATTCACTCCATATTTCTGCTATTCAAAGCTAAGATTTCAAACATTTGCTTTGCATCAAAAGACTTAAAAGTGAATAAAAATTGCAAAAACAATGGAATTATCCAATTGTAAGACTTGGCAATGCAGTTAGAAATATAACAAAGTTCTCCCCAGAATGATTTCCTTGGCTCTAATAATTAAGCCATCAGTGTTTGAGAGAGCTGTGAAGCGAGTCATCCGGTCAAGAAATAAGAAGTAAATGTCAATGTGTTATGTGCAGCGTGTGTGGAACAAATATAGCCATTTGCCTCCTGGCAATTACTCTATAACTCTGGGGAGTCTTTGTTAAGCTCCCGCTTTCATGTGTTCTACAACTACTACTCATGTATTGATAAAAATAATTTACTCAAACCTCCCAGGATGGTTTAAAAATCAAATCTAGATCCAAGTAACACGTGAAAATGGCAAGGAGGCTGCCATGGTTTGGATGGTGGTAAATAATATAGTGCGGAATTTTAAAGACACTAAGGGTTACTAAAGAGTTCAGTGCTTCTGATTTCAATGTAGTAATTTTTCCTGAAATTCAAATCGGGAATCATTTATTTTCGTCAAGTACTGTATATATATAGTGGTAATGTGTATGGCAAAGTCCTGAATGGTGTGTATTTTTCCCCTGCTATGCTGTATCAGGCACGGTCCATGCCAGGTTTTCAGGACCCAGGTCACATTCCCCAGTCCTAGGTTTGTTCCCTCATCTCAGGCCTTGCACAGGTGATCAGACTGATTGCAGGGGAAAGCCTGAATAAAAGGGGCCCGCTGAGCCTGTCAGGAGTTCTCTTGACCTGCCTGAAGGAAGGAGCCCAGGCTGCACTACACAGTGGTGAATAAAAGAACTGAAGTTAAGCCGAAGGACTTGGCTTCTGCGCCCCCCTAAACTTGGACTTGTGGGGATGAGCAGCGGAGGGCTTGTATGCCCTGCAAAGTGGACCTGACTTACCCTGCAATTGCAGCTTGCTGGAGTATCCAGCCCTGGACTTACATTGATTTGGTGAAGTAACCACTTTGATTTATTGCATTGTTGCTGCAATCTCTGAAGTGAGAAATATTTTTCTTTGGAACACTTTATTTTCTCAATAAACCTGTTTTGCTGTTGAAGAACTGTTGTCTGTGTCACTGCTGTTCGCCCCAATTGGTCACAATATATATGCATACATAACATGGGATTCTTTGTGGAAGGGGACAGGAAATACAATAGAACAAAGCTAAGTTCTAAAGTAGAGCCTATGGGCGATTACGAGGTGAGAGGGATACCCCTTTGAAACGATCTTCCTCTGCTGGGTCCTGGGCAGAGTAATGGGTGGTAGGTACAGTACATACAAGAGAACAAAGGGTAAGTTCCACAGAAGGGCCTACAGTGAATAAGAATGGTGAAAAACTTCTCAAGATGGAGTTTTTAGTTACTTGTGAGTGTCAGGGTTGGCCAACAAAAGCTGCAAGGTGGTGAATGCTCCTGGGAGGACCACAGTTTGGGATGAAGTTTCGAGATGAGGGTGCAGCTATGCCAAGGTGAAGCAACCAAGCACGGGGCCTAGAATCTTCTGATAGAACCGGTCTTCACTGGAGCGCCCTGCAAGGGAGGTCAGACTGAGCTGCGGGTGCCACCTGAGTCGTGCCCCAGACAATCGGAAGTCATAAAAGACTATGAGGTGCAGTACAGACAGCCAAGATGAACAAGTGGTCAGATGAGCAGGTAGTCATGGCTGGCAGCGCAGGTTCTTGAATGGTGGACAGAACAAAGGTCAGGGCTGGTGGCAAAGATTCAGAGTAGTCAACGAGTAGAAAGTCAGAGCAGACAGAAAAGGTTCGGTGGTCGAGAAACAAGCCGGGGTCACAATGAATGTCAGCACAAAGATTATTAGAGAAGCAGAACACAGTAACCAGATCTAGGGTTACCTGACCAGCAAAAGATTGCAGGCTGGGTCCTGCTATTTAAGGAGGTTGGCGAAGTCTGTCACTTCCGGTTCCTGCAATGTCATGTCCAGTCCTGGTGGTGGCACTTCCGGTATTACCAGCATCACTTCTGGTTCCGGGACAAGCGACGATCCGGGAGTGTGCTCCTTACAGCCAGAGGTAGATTCCCATTCTTTTATTCTCCTTTTTAATTATAAAATACATTTCAGTCATACAAGCTGGCTTGTAAGCTGGCAGTGAAGGAGTGGGGGTAAGAGAGGGGCTGTCAGTTTGATACAAGCCTCAGGATTGTATTTGTTGTCTGGGGGAGGCTATGGAAACAGATGAAGAGGAAGAAGAAATTCTAATTTTTTACTGTGACCAGAGCAAAGAGACATTGTGAAACAAAATTTATTTTGAAGTTTGACTGCTCAATCCTTTTAGTGATTAAATACCATATGCTTTCCATGTGTGTCCAAGCTGCAGTGATGGGGCTTTGCCATACAGTACTTATGCTAAAGGAAGGATAGCAGTAGCTGGCAAGGCCCAACCAATGGCAAATTCCAACCAAGTAGGGAAACACTAGAACCATTTCAATGGTGTCACATCACTTTCCACTACCGAGACCTTGAATTATTGTTAATAAAGAGCCAGACAACTTTTAGGAAAACTTTTCAGACTAGACAGACCAGTATATCGGAATATTAGAAACTATAAATGTCTGGTACTCATCTGGTACTCGAATAAAACCCCATAAGCAACCCACAGCTTCAGTTGATCTCCCGATGACAGAGATTGCACAAGGCCCCGGGCAGTCATGTGATAGTCACAAACTTGGGGGGTGGGGGCTAAACAGAGGTACAAGGTCCCTGGGGATGTAAACAGTGGGCAAAAAACCCTGGGCAGTAATGTGATGTTGGGCAGACAGTACACAGCACAGCTAATAGACATATAGCATGTATCAGAGGATAGGATCTAGCAAGGGGGGAAATGTTTCCACTTACACAAATTGCAATTGTGCATGTTAAAACCATGGACTTGCACATGCATGGTCACACTCTCTTGGTGTCCTAGCTCAGCTGATGCGTGCTCAGGTGCGTATGCGATCATAGAGGTGATCACTATGCCGGACAGCACATGCACAGTCTGGCATTGGTGATCCCATTTGTCCTGGTACGCTTATATGCTGGCACACACTTGTGCATTTTGTGCAAGCGTGAAGAGGTCTTTCTAGAGCAAAAAGGCCATTCAAAGGAGGTCTAGGACACAGAGAAGATCTTCGTTGAAGTGTCACCTTCCACCTGCTCCTGTGTCTTGTGAAAACCCGGTTTTACCATGGCTATGCTGACGACCTGCTTTGGCTCTGACTTTTGGATAGGTTAACTGCCTGCTCTGGCTCTGACTCTTTGGCTTTGGGTGACACCTCTTCTCTTGCTCCTGTCCCTTGGCTTTGGATGATTACCTGCTCTGGTTCTGGATTTCTGGATTGACTACTTTGCCTCAGGACTCCCTAGCTCTAGTTCAGTGATCTTTCCAATTAATCATGCATGTCTACACTCCAGCCTTCCATTCTGTTGTGCTTTCCTGCCATCCATCATCTGAGAAACCTGCAGGTGGTACTGCCAGTGGTAGTCTGTTTCTAGAACGGCCTGATTGCCATCAATGTATGTGACAACAGGGAAGAGCGGGGAGGGAATTGCAAACACCTGTGAGAGGGAAGGGAACACCAAACAAACAACACAAGAGATAGATATTTATTTACAAAAGCCAAACACACAAAACACATCAGAGCTTGGAAGAGGGAAAGCCCACACATTGCCGGTTAAGGGCCCTGTTGTTGTCACAGCAACAGGGGGCTTACAGACCTAAAGAATGGGATACCAGCATTCTGGGGTGGTGCTGCCAGCCTACCTGGAGTTTTTGTCACCCTTTGTTGCCAGACCATTTGCACTATTTTGCGCTCCCCATGTTCAAATGTGATTTTTGAAGGGATTTCCGGGGATTTCCCAGGAAAATGATATATTGTTTTTTTCAGCATAGTCTGGGCTTTAACATGAAATTTCATTTTTTAGGTGTATTCTCAATATTTTGGGGTGAAATATGTGAAAAAAAATAAAAAAAATAATTTTTTTTACAGTTTGTAGTTTTTTTTGTAATAAAAAATGTAAGTTTGTCAAAAAAATCTTATTGCGTGTGAAATCCCAATTTCTCCCGGTTACAGCGGTACCACATATGTCCCAGGAGACTCCCCCAAACTGAAACAGAGCTTTAGGGGATTTTCAGATAAAACTATGCTATGCGCTATGCGCACCTTGCAGTTTTTCCAGAAAAACAACCCTATACATTTGAAATACCCCGAACAAACTATATATTCGCCATTTTTGCGCCATTTTTGATGGAATTTTCAGGAAAATTATATATATATATTTTTTTGCAGCAGAGTTCAGGCTTTAACATGAAATGTCTTGTTTGTAAATTTTATTCAGTTTTTTACAATATTATTAAGTAAAAAAATAAATAATTTTTTTTTTAGAAAATTGCTCCTTTATTTTAAATAAAAAATGTATTTTATTAAAGAAAACCATATTGCATATGAAAGCCACATTTCTAACGATTAGAACGGTACCACATATTTATCGGTAGCCCCCGTTCCTGCCCAGGAGACCCCCAAACTGAAACAAGTACTTTATAACATTTACAAATAAAATACAACTACCATCCACACTACAAAGGGTTAAATCGAGAAAAAAAATGACATTCCCAGGGGGGGACCCCATTTTTTGGGGGATTTTTAAGGGTTAAAAAAATGACATGGGGTCCGCCTTACCCAAAGTAACCAGCCCGGGACCAGCTATGCAGGGCTTGTAGGAACAGGGCGCAGGGGCCAGCTTTTGTGCTTCTGCAGTGCTTGGCACTGAAAGGGTTAAAGCTCCCCCCACACACCCACCACAATTTTTCTTTTTTACACTCCAGGTTGCATGATTGTGCCTCTGGGGGCCCTCATGGTAGGCAGAATTGCTCCCCAATGGGGACCGGGTTCGGGTCAAGTTCGGGTACGAAAACCAAAATTTTGTTCAAAGTTTGTCCGAATTTGGCCGAATCCAAACCTCTAGGGCAGGAGTACTCAAGCACTCCTTGTAAAGGTCCATTTAAAGGAATCCGGTGAGGGGTGAATGTCCGGGCATAAGGCTGTCACAGGGGGTGGATAGTTAGAAATCAGCACAATGGGGGAGGGGCTATAGATTCCCCAGGCAAAACTAAAGGGGACAGGGATTGGATGGGGCAAAGCTGGGAGGGCAGGAATTGATGGGGTAGAGAGACTGGGCTGGATGGGGCAGACCTGAGGGGACAGGGAAGAATGGGGCAGAGCTGAGGGGACAGGGAAGCATGGGGCAGAACTGAGAGAGCAGGGATTTATGGGGCAAAGCGGGGGGGGGCAGGAATGGATGGGGCCAAGCTGGGGGGACAAGATGGTGGGACAGGGATAGATGGGGCTGAGCTCAGGGCGGGGGGAATGGATTGGATAGGGCAAAGAGACAAAGTTTGTGTGCACCTTGCAACGCCACTTCCTGCCCGTGCAGTACTTCATATTGCAATGCTAGGTGCCGGAAAGCCATGACACTGCTGGGAGACTAAGCACTACATCACCTATCAAGGGGCAGCACAGCAACACAGAAGTAGAGCACATGGTTGTCAGGGCAGGGGTCTGGTGCCGGGATCCGCATTTGGACCCCGGTCCGCCAGTTGAGTATCGCTGCTCTAGGGGTTCACCCAAAACTACTAATGACTAAAAGGGATTTAAATATTACAATTTCTAACTGGCAGATACTAGAATAAGCCCCACATATGGATTTGTGAGGGTTACTGTTAGGGATGAGCGAATCGATCCGGACGAACCCGGATTCGATCCGAATTTCATGGAAAATTCGATTCGGATTGAATCCGAATTTCCCCGCGATTCGATCGCTCGAAGTTTTCCTTTAACATCCATTCATTACATTACAGGCATTCTAAGATGGTGGACGGGACATGTCCAGACATCTACCCCGTGCCAGTGCAAGCTGAGGCAGTCACATGCAGCCTGTCAGCAGCCAGCAAGCCCGGTGACGTCACAGCGCTATTTAAGGCCGGCGGCCATCTTGCTTTTCCTAATTTCTGTATTGCATTCGTGAGAGACAGAACGTTGCTGTAGGCAGGGAGGGAGACAGTTAGACAGACAGGGACAGACAGGGACAGGCTGGAGACAGGCAGGAGACAGGCAGGAGACAGACAGAAAGTCAGCGAAAAACAGGGAAAGTTAGGAAAAATCTGAGGCAGTCACAGGGAGATTTTTTTTTTTTCAATAAAGCCTGAGTGTTTGTTACTGGCTGGCTGACTGGCTTTGTTAGCGTTTTCAGGCTGCTTATACACTAACTGTGCATATATACTGAACTGATCTTAAGTCTGCTGTGAGGCATCCCATTCTGTGACTACACCAGCCTCTATTTAAGACCATAACCATTTGCACTTATTCTAATTGAAATTAGGCCTGATAAAGACACTTTTGCTGTGCATAGCACTACTGGTCCCAGGTGCACTGCTGTTTTTTGTGGCATCCCATTCTGTGACTACACCAGCCTCTATTTAAGACCATAACCATTTGCACTTATTCTAATTGAAATTAGGCCTGATAAAGACACTTTTGCTGTGCATAGACTTACTGCTCCCTGCCAGGTGCACTGCTGGTTTTTGGGGCATCCCATTCTGTGACTACACCAGCCTCTATTTAAGACCATAACCATTTGCACTTATTCTAATTGAAATTAGGCCTGATAAAGACACTTTTGCTGTGCATAGCACTACTGGTCCCAGGTGCACTGCTGGTTTTTGGGGCATCCCATTCTGTGACTACACCAGCCTCTATTTAAGAACATAACCATTTGCACTTATTCTAATTGAAATTAGGCCTGATAAAAACACTTTTGCTGTGCATGCTCTCTGGTTTTTGTGGCATCCCATTCTGTGACTACACCAGCCTCTATTTAAGACCATAACCATTTGCACTTATTCTAATTGAAATTAGGCCTGATAAAGACACTTTTGCTGTGCATGCTCTCTGGCTTTTGTGGCATCCCATTCTGTGACTACACCAGCCTCTATTTAAGACCATAACCATTTGCACTTATTCTAATTGAAATTAGGCCTGATAAAGACACTTTTGCTGTGCATAGACTTACTGCTCCCTGCCAGGTGCACTGCTGGTTTTTGGGGCATCCCATTCTGTGACTACACCAGCCTCTATTTAAGACCATAACCATTTGCACTTATTCTAATTGAAATTAGGCCTGATAAAGACACTTTTGCTGTGCATAGACTTACTGCTGCCTGCCAGGTGCACTGCTGGTTTTTGGGGCATCCCATTCTGTGACTACACCAGCCTCTATTTAAGACCATAACCATTTGCACTTATTCTAATTGAAATTAGGCCTGATAAAGACACTTTTGCTGTGCATAGACTTACTGCTCCCTGCCAGGTGCACTGCTGGTTTTTGGGGCATCCCATTCTGTGACTACACCAGCTTCTATTTAAGACCATAACCATTTGCACTTATTCTAATTGAAATTAGGCCTGATAAAGACACTTTTGCTGTGCATAGACTTACTGCTGCCTGCCAGGTGCACTGCTGGTTTTTGGGGCATCCCATTCTGTGACTACACCAGCCTCTATTTAAGACCATAACCATTTGCACTTATTCTAATTGAAATTAGGCCTGATAAGGACACTTTTGCTGTGCATAGACTTACTGCTGCCTGCCAGGTGCACTGCTGGTTTTTGGGGCATCCCATTCTGTGACTACACCAGCCTCTATTTAAGACCATAGCCATTTGCACTTATTCTAATTGAAATTAGGCCTGATAAAGACACTTTTGCTGTGCATAGCACTACTGGTCCCAGATGCACTCTGCTGTGAGGCATCCCATTCTGTGACTACACCAGCCTCTATTTAAGACCATAACAATTTGCACTTATTCTAATTGAAATTAGGCCTGATAAAGACACTTTGGCTGTGCATGCTCTCTGGTTTTTGTGGCATCCCATTCTGTGACTACACCAGCCTCTAATTAAGACCATAACCATTTGCACTTATTCTAATTGAAATTAGGCCTGATAAAGACACTTTTGCCGTGCATAGACTTACTGCTCCCTGCCAGGTGCACTGCTGGTTTTTGGGGCATCCCATTCTGTGACTACACCAGCCTCTATTTAAGACCATAACCATTTGCACTTATTCTAATTGAAATTAGGCCTGATAAAGACACTTTTGCTGTGCATAGCACTACTGGTCCCAGGTGCACTGCTGGTTTTTGGGGCATCCCATTCTGTGACTACACCAGCCTCTATTTAAGACCATAACCATTTGCACTTATTCTAATTGAAATTAGGCCTGATAAAGACACTTTTGCTGTGCATAGACTTACTGCTCCCTGCCAGGTGCACTGCTGGTTTTTTGGGGCATCCCATTCTGTGACTACACCAGCCTCTATTTAAGACCATAACCATTTGCACTTATTCTAATTGAAATTAGGCCTGATAAAGACACTTTTGCTGTGCATAGCACTACTGGTCCCAGGTGCACTCTGCTGTGAGGCATCCCATTCTGTGACTACACCAGCCTCTATTTAAGACCATAACCATTTGCACTTATTCTAATTGAAATTAGGCCTGATAAAGACACTTTTGCTGTGCATAGCACTACTGGTCCCAGGTGCACTGCTGGTTTTTGGGGCATCCCATTCTGTGACTACACCAGCCTCTATTTAAGACCATAACCATTTGCACTTATTCTAATTGAAATTAGGCCTGATAAAGACACTTTTGCTGTGCATAGACGTACTGCTGCCTGCCAGGTGCACTGCTGGTTTTTGGGGCATCCCATTCTGTGACTACACCAGCCTCTATTTAAGACCATAACCATTTGCACTTATTCTAATTGAAATTAGGCCTGATAAAGACACTTTTGCTGTGCATAGCACTACTGGTCCCAGGTGCACTCTGCTGTGAGGCATCCCATTCTGTGACTACACCAGCCTCTATTTAAGACCATAACCATTTGCACTTATTCTAATTGAAATTAGGCCTGATAAAGACACTTTTGCTGTGCATAGCACTACTGGTCCCAGGTGCACTGCTGGTTTTTGGGGCATCCCATTCTGTGACTACACCAGCCTCTATTTAAGACCATAACCATTTGCACTTATTCTAATTGAAATTAGGCCTGATAAAGACACTTTTGCTGTGCATAGACTTACTGCTGCCTGCCAGGTACACTGCTGGTTTTTGGGGCATCCCAGTCTGTGACTACACCAGCCTCTATTTAAGACCATAACCATTTGCACTTATTCTAATTGAAATTAGGCCTGATAAAGACACTTTTGCTGTGCATAGACTTACTGCTCCCTGCCAGGTGCACTGCTGGTTTTTGGGGCATCCCATTCTGTGACTACAAAGCCTCTATTTAAGACCATAACCATTTGCACTTATTCTAATTGAAATTAGGCCTGATAAAGACACTTTTGCTGTGCATAGCACTACTGGTCCCAGGTGCACTGCTGGTTTTTGGGGCATCCCATTCTGTGACTACACCAGCCTCTATTTAAGACCATAACCATTTGCACTTATTCTAATTGAAATTAGGCCTGATAAAGACACTTTTGCTGTGCATAGACTTACTGCTCCCTGCCAGGTGCACTGCTGGTTTTTGGGGCATCCCATTCTGTGACTACACCAGCCTCTATTTAAGACCATAACCATTTGCACTTATTCTAATTGAAATTAGGCCTGATAAAGACACTTTTGCTGTGCATAGCACTACTGGTCCCAGGTGCACTGCTGGTTTTTGGGGCATCCCATTCTGTGACTACACCAGCCTCTATTTAAGACCATAACCATTTGCACTTATTCTAATTGAAATTAGGCCTGATAAAGACACTTTTGCTGTGCATAGGCTTACTGCTGCCTGCCAGGTGCACTGCTGGTTTTTGGGGCATCCCATTCGGTGACTACACCAGCCTCTATTTAAGACCATAACCATTTGTACTTATTCTAATTGAAATTAGGCCTGATAAAGACACTTTTGCTGTGCATAGACTTACTGCTGCCTGCCAGGTGCACTGCTGGTTTTTGGGGCATCCCATTCTGTGACTACACCAGCCTCTATTTAAGACCATAACCATGTGCACTTATTCTAATTAAAATTAGGCCTGATAAAGACACTTTTGCTGTGCATAGTAGTACTGCTCACAGGTGCACTGCTGGCTGTTGGGGCATCCCATTCTGTAACATAGCATACCCCTCTTTATTTACACTAAGCAGCTCTCTTATTTACACTAGGCAGGCCTGTTGGAGGCTGAGTGTTACTGCTCACTTTTGGTGTGCATTATATTCTGTTTCATATAGACCCACCGCTGCCTGGGGGTTCTTAAAATATCACCTACTACCACGCCAGTTAGACTATGTCGGGCAGACAAGTGCCTGGAAGTGAAAAGAGGAGTGGCAGAGGCCAAGATTCCGCAGGCAGAGGTCGCAGCAGACTGGGGGCCAGTAGCAGCAGGAGTCACGCTGAGAGACCTAATCTGCCAGTATCTGCTAGCGGTCGGGTCTCCACCAGTAACGCATCTGCCGTGGTAGATTGGTTGACGCGCTCATCAACAACATCATCACAACTTACGTCTGAGACCCCCAGTCTAGGGTCGGTAGGTTCCTCTTACACAACCCTGAGTTGGCATGCCCCGAGAGCAGTCCCTGTCCTCCCATTGCCTCTGTCCTACGCCGTTCCCTCCCCCAGCGACGTATCCAATGCTTTGGGTTCAGCTCCACTCTTTAGTGAGGAGGACGATCAGATAGAGGACAGTCAGCAGCTACTGCCCAGCCAAGAAATGGAGGTGACTTCTTTAGCTAGGCAGACAAATAGTGATGTGGACAGTGTCGTGGGTGCTGCGAGCGTTCCAGCTCCTGCGCCAGACACTGTTGACGAATCCACGAACATCAGTGACGTACAGCCACAACTCGGTGATAATGATGATGACGATGAAGCCGATCGCACTTGGGAGCCGGGTGATGAAGGGGCTTCATCGTCATCATCAGGAGAAGAGGGGCGCAGGTTGCCCCGGAGTCAGCAGCTGAGGCAGCAAGGTGGTAGCAGTCAGCATGGGGCACAATTCCAAAGGCTGGAGCCGGCCGGGGCCGGGGCCGGGGTAGAGCACCTGCTGTGCGGCAGTCTACCTTATCGGGAGGTAGTGGAGCAGGGGTTCCTGGAGTTGGCAACAGCAGCAGTGAATCAGTGAGGCCAGGGGGTGGGAAAAGTAGCTACTCAGCAGTGTGGCAGTTTTTCCTGAAGCATCCGCAGGAGGGTAACATGGCCACATGCAAGATATGTAGGCAAAAGGTGAAGCGTGGCCAGGGTCCAAATGTTGGCACCACGGCCCTGCGTCAACATATGATGCGTCACCATAAAGCGACCTGGGAGAACCGAGGCTCCCAAGGGGTGGTCCAGTCTGCTTCCTCACCAAGTGGCACGCCGCTCCCAATTTCTGCCAGCCAAGGCTCCAGCACCTCAGCCGAAGGCAGCTGTGCGTCATACCCATCCTCTGTCGCTCCTGCTCCTCCTCCTCCTCCTCCAAGTCATGCATCCCGCCAGCAATCCATCAGCGAAGCCATGTCCAAGATAAAGCAGTATGCGCCCACTCATCCTACGGCGCAGAAGCTGAATGTGCTCCTGTCCAAGTTGCTGGTGCTGCAGTCGCTCCCTTTTCAGGTGGTGGAATCTGCACCTTTCAGAGAACTGATGGCTTGTGCCGAGCCGAGGTGGAGAGTCCCAAGCCGTCATTTCTTTGCCAAGAAGGCAGTACCAGCGCTGCACACTTTTGTTGAACAGAAGGTGGGCCAGTCCTTGAGCCTGTCGGTGTGTAGCAAAGTGCATGGCAGCGCCGACATCTGGAGCTGTAACTACGGTCAGGGACAGTACATGTCGTTTACGGCCCACTGGGTGAATGTGGTCCCTTTGCAGCAGCAGCAGCAACTTGGACAGGTCACGCCGCTTCGGCCTCCGCGCTCCCTGCCCATTGGGCCTGTGACACCGTGTGACTCGGCCTCCTCATCCTCCGCCATCTCCTCACCCTCCACTGTAGGCTCAAGTCTCAGTGCCCCTCCAGTCTACCATGTGTGCAGGGCACGGAGGTGTCACGCAGTGCTTCACATGGTTTGTCTTGGCGAACGGAGTCACACAGGGGAGGAACTGCTTAAATGTATTCATCAGGAAATCCAAACATGGCTTACTCCAAGAAAACTTAAAATGGGAATCATGGTTACCGACAATGGGAAGAACATTTTGTCTGCGCTGCGCCAAGGAAGCCTGACCCATGCCCCCTGCATGGCTCACGTCTTCAATCTGGTTGTCAAGCGGTTTCTGAAGTGTTCCCCCCATCTGCAAGACATCCTAACAACTTCAAGGAAACTTTGCATGCACTTCAGCCACTCATACACCGCCAAACACACCCTTCTTGAGCTACAGCGTCAGAATGGTATCCCCCAGCATAGTCTGATTTGCGATGTTTCCACCCGTTGGAATTCCACCCTTCACATGTTGGACCGATTATATGAACAGAGAAAAGCCATCACGGATTTCCTGATGATCCAAGCAGATAGGGGGACTCCCCTGTGTAACTTCAATGTCAACCAGTGGCAGCTCATACGTGACACCTGTCGTTTGCTCAGGCCCTTTGAGGAAGCCACTTTATTTGTCAGTCGGCAGGATTACGGGATGAACGACGTGATTCCACTGCTTCATGTACTACAGCACATGTTGGAAACCATGGCTGGTCAGGGCACTGGAGACATGGCGTTTACATCTTACGGCCACATGAACCCCGTTGGAGCTGAACTGGAGGAGGAGGAGGAAGAGGAGGAGGAGGAGTTGCCCAGCGAAACACAGTTTAGGCTTGGCGAAATGGCTGGTTTATCTAGTCAGCGGACAGGAGAGCAGGAGCAGGAGCAGCCAGAGGAGCTAGAGGTTTTTGAGGAAGGCGAGACAGAGGACCCGGGCACACCGTGGCAGTATGCAGTGGAGATGGAGACAGGTAGTCCATCCGAGTCACTTGCGCAAATGGCACGAAGCATGCTCACGTGCTTGCGTAGTGACCCCAGAATTGTTTCCATCTGTCGGCGGGATGACTTCTGGCTGTCCACCTTATTGGACCCTCGCTTCCGGCACAAAATGGGGGCATTTTTTAAACCCACCGAGAGGGAGGACAAACTGAACTACTACAAAGACATTCTACGTAGGCAGTTGGCCGATGCCTATCTGCGCCATGGTCCATACTCTCGCAGGTCTGACTCGAGGGGACCTCTGCGCTCACCTTCCACTGCCATGGCCGCTGGGGGGTTTGGCAGGAGCAGCAGCAGCAGCTCCATCAGCAGCAGCCTCAGTCTTCAGTCGCTAATGAGTAGCTTTCTACACCCGCATAGTGAGGCTACTCATGAGCAGCAGGAAGACCTGGAGCAGGACCTGAACCAGCAGGTCATGTCATACTTTGACATGACCATGCCAACACACCTTGAGGATCCGCTGGACTTCTGGGCAGCCAAACTTGATTTGTGGCCGCAACTAGCAGAGTTTGCCCTGGAAAAGCTGTCCTGCCCGGCAAGTAGCGTGCCATCTGAGCGGGTGTTTAGTGCGGCGGGGGCCATAGTTACGGCGAGGAGAACTCGTCTGTCAACTAAAAATGTGGAGAGACTCACCTTTGTCAAAATGAATCAGGGATGGATCAGCCAGGATCTCCACCCACCAATGCCTGATGCATGCGACTAGATTCAGCATGGTGCCACGTTTTATACTTTCCAAATGGTGCAAAACATATTTATGTCTTTAGGCCAATTTTTGGGCTCCTGCTGATGCCAACTCCAGGGTGTGATTCATCCAATTTTTGGGCTCCTGAAGCCAACCCCAGGGTCTCTTTAAAGTAATATTTGGGCTCCTGCTGCTGCTGCTGCCAACTCCAGGGTGTGATTCATCCAATTTTTGGGCTACTGAAGCCAACCCCAGTGTCTCTTTAAAGAATCGCTCTGCGATTCTATTAGTGATGCCTCTGATCTGCATGTGATATTTATTCAAAGTATTATTTAACTAACCCAGCACGCATTATGTGCGTGTTACAGCAAGGCAGAATGGTTTCCAACCCTATTGAGGCTCTAGGAGGCTCAGAAATAGCCGTTTTTAATAGCGATTCGTCGCGAATAAATTCGGGTCGAAGCGATTTTTGACGGAAAATTCGGCGAATCAGTCGAATCGAATTTTTCAAAAGTTCGCTCATCTCTAGTTACTGTGATAGATAAGCCCCGGAGCAGTTACAAGACCACTATCACTTGTTTTCTGCAAAGTGAAGCTCCATATTTGGGTGAAACCAGCTATTAAAAGTAATAGGAAGGTGCGAGATGCGGGTTATTGTGTATTCATATGTATATATATGGTTACCGCTGCTTGTCATGGCAATGTCTCATATGTAAGTGTATGTTTTCTATTCACGAGGTTCTGCCAGCAGCTATCACGGCTGATTATAGAGGCTTGAAGTGTCCGCAGTACATGACAAGAAAATAGGAAAGAGCTGCATTTCAGTGCAGTAATTACAGTATGCATATTCTATCCCCCAGCTATTATCCTCTGTCTTGTGAATCAGCAATGGGTCCTCTGGTCACAGTTCAGCATCTCTTCAGTGGCAGTAGGTGACCCAAGATAGGGAAGGATCTGATTCAATTTCAGAACATGCTATTTGGTTCTTAATTGGAGTGACAGAAAAGTGATGAAGGCAAAGATGACTTAATCATCAAGTGACCCCTTCGGCATTACAACAGCGCTTGTGGCTTTCATTCGAAGCTAGAATCCCATGGCAGCCCTGTGGAGAACAGTGCTTCTATATTAATTAACAGTGCTTCACGGAATGTAACCCGCACTACTGTGGCCATACTGTCATCATTTAATATATATGCAAGCCTAACTTCTGACTTCTGCCCTGACATTAGTGGAATAAGCAAGTGAAGCTGTATTTTTCCTTGTCTCACTCTACTCAAAACTAAGGGCCTTATTTATCAAGGGCTAGCGCCAGGTAGTGTCTGACGAGCGCCAGGTACCGCCAGCTAACGGCGGCTACCGACTCAAGTATGCCCGGCGGCGGTCACAATGATGCATTTATCAAGCTAAATGAGGCTAGCGCCGGCGAGAGCGTTAGCTAGCGCGGGATTCATCATGTAGCCGACTGCAACGAACAGCGCCGCTACTAATCCCATCACAGCGCCAGGTATGACCTGTCGCTCCCTGGCGCTCTCCAATGCATTTCAATGGAGCAATCTTTAAATATTCATAATTAATTGATTTTTTTTGTTTATTTTTTTTTTTAACTGTCAAAATTTCTGTGACCACTACGGCAATGTTAGATTTTTTTTTTAAGGGGAAAAAAAAAAATATGTGCAGAATTGATATTACAGGTCTGATATTAATGTATTCATATTACAAAATGTTTAGAAAAACTTGTATAATTTTTACATAAAAAAAAAATGGTTGTTTGGGGGTTAAAAACTACTTTACACACATCGCCGCCAGCGCTCTGGGGTTTAAACAAGGAATTCACAGCGCGAGAAATTTTTGAGCGTGATTTGTTAATGAATCTGCAGCAAGCCGTTCGCTCTGGCCATTCGCTGTCAGGCGCACCCATACAACGCAGAACCTGTGAAACATCGACCCCTAACCCCGTATTCAACATTACCGCACACCGACTGAGTCGCTGTCAACAAGCAAACCCCGGCCAAGCACAGCGAATACTAGCTGGCGCTGTGAAAATCATGCTACTGGCGCTCATCTGTCGCTACCTGGCGCTATTAATGAATCGGCCTCTTAGACTGATTGGCTGGAGTTCTACTTTAATGCTTAACTAAGTCTGAGGGTTTACTTTTGTGTACAAAAGCATGACCATAAGTCTACTGCACCTGTAGGCACCTTGCAACTTTATGGACTACCAGAACATACAGTGGATTTTCCTTTTCACTTTGGGATTGAGAAAGTATCAATTAGGCTAAGGTCTCATTTTGAGCCGGAATGATTTTGGTTTTCCTTTATGCAATATTTTTATTTGCAACTCTCAGGATTCTGTTTACTTACCTTATCAGCAATCTCTCTGCACATGCAGATTGCTGGTGAGGGAAGAATACTGGTGAAATAGAAAATCCACACTTTTGGTCCACTTTTAAGAGGAAGTCCAAGAGTGTAACTATACCCCTCCCAGCTTTGTCTCCCTCTGTGCTAAGCCTAACTTGGGTTTAAAATAAAAAATCCACTCACCCAATTGCCTCGATCCTGCGATTCCGTCCGGGGGCTTATTATAGAATGCTGTGGACTTGATCAACAGTTGCACTTGACTAACAGGTGCAGGCTTGCAGCTATAGGGTTTGGCTTATTGGGCTCTCTGTCTAGTATCCCGTTCACACCTTCCGTGCAGCGTTTTTTTCCTGGTATGAAAGGCAAAGCAAATGGTCCGCACTCAACTTCTCATAAAACTTCACTTTTAATTATGCGTTTAAAATCATCTCCATAGTGTATCAAAAGCCAATAAAATCAGTAGTAATCAAAGTCATATATATGTCATATATACAGTGTAGGCGACTTGCACGTTTCGGACTCCTATCTCCAGTCCTTAATCATAGTAGTAGCTACTATGAAAAAGCATATAAATAATGACATCCTCTACGACAAGGATAAATGCACAGCTATTTTACCAAGCTATCCCAAAGCATTTCCACAAGGGCACCCCAAACAGCATGCCATCTTATCTCTAGTAAGCTGCAACAGACGGCGCTCCCCTCCAAGCAAACACTGCCTAATTGCCTACGGGGCTAATCCAGGGGCCCCAAGGCCACAATCCATGCCCAGTCTTGTAGATGCTCGTCTGAGGTACCCTCGAGGAGTGCCCACCACCATAAAACTCAGCCCATAATACCTTATGTTGTCCGTGCGCTACGTTCAATATTCACCTAATTCACAAGTGAAAATAGGGAAAAAAAAGAAGAAGGGGAAATGAGAAAGGAAAATCGGGAAAACACGAAAACACACACAAGTGGGCTCAGGGGGAGAGGGGCCAAGGGAGAGTGGGCAGCGTATCTCCGGTTCCCAACAAGGGCTTCATGTCAGGAGAGCCCCCCCGGCAGAGAGACCCCCTCGCTGTTCTGTTACCTTCCTTTCTTACCTACCCCAGACAGAGTGAGATCATCTGTCTATAGCTACGCTGCCAGTCACTTATATTGGTCCTTACCCTTAAACAAGTACAACTTGGAAGTTTAAATAATGAGTGCTGTTTTTTCTAGTCTGGCTTTTTTTGTTGTAGCAGAGCCTGCAATAATTGTAGTGTACTCTCAGCAAGCAAAGTATAAATAATTATTTGAAGTGAATTTTTGGTATTTCCTTGGAATTTTAGATGAAACAGGGTGCATATTAGAGTTGAGATATGTGTGTCTTTTGATTGCCTAAACATTTAAGTGTTAAGAATTAAGATGAATATTGGACCCTAGTGTTATAATGCTTTAGAACATATTCGGGTCAAGTGAAATGCATTCTGCTGCTAAGGGGGTAAGTTATAGAATTATAGACTAGGAAATTATTTTTGGGGAAAGGGTCAAGGCTGGCAGAGGACAGAAAGTACAAATTCATTCTTTACTGTACATAGGACTTACATAACACTTCGTATTGTCCTGTACACAGCATAGAGGAAAGCAGAGCACCTCGACAGACGGTAAAGACTGCTGAGACCGCCATTCTCTGTATTAGGCAAGTCCGCTTCTTTTTATTTTCTACAGTTTGTGTCTAGACGTAGACTTAATGAGCCATTACTCTTCTGTCTTATAGATCAACAATCTGCTCTTTACATTATGCTACACATCCAGACTCATTTCCTCAACATCACAGCTGCAATCTGGAAATTAGAGATCTTCCCGAGAATTAAATAGCACAATTACCTGCTCGGCAGCATTATGGGCCTGGAAGCGCATCTAAGCAATTGCCAGCCCTTGTGGAATAGAGCAAGATAACACAACAATAGCGAGATCACAGCAACAATTGTACAATTGGGCTTTTCAGCCAGCCAAACACAAGCATAACGCCGAATATAGTTCTAGATCATAACAACACTCTTTTACTGGGAATTGAACCATTGAAAAGTATCTTTAAAAACAAAGCAAAAGGAAACTAAAAAACAGCAACGATGTAGATAAAACAGCATTTTTAAAATCTTCCCCATTCAATTTGCAAATGAATAACATTGGCTGATCCAGGCTGAATCTTAATTTAGGGTTTTGGTTTAAAACTATCATGACTTGGCTGTTTGCTAATGTGCTTTGAGGCATAAACAGGAATGCGGGAAGTAGGAGATGATTATTGAGGCTGATTCATGTCTAAAAAAGTTTTTTACTGCCCTAATAACATTCTGTTTCACCCACATCAGATCTTAAAGGCAAAGTAGACCACCATCAACCCTAGCGATAAACCCTAGCGATAGGAAATGTTTGAGATGAAGGAGGGCCTTGCCATCTTGTTCAGATGGAGCAGCCACACAAGACACAATCATCCTAGGATTGCCAGAATTACTGTTCTAACGGTTCATGCCTCACCGTGCAGCAAAAAAAAAAGACCTCCATGGCCCCGCTTTGGCCATTGCAATGAATGCTGCCACCTTGGACTGCAGAGAACTGACACAGCATCACTTCTCCACTCCCAGTAAGACAGCATGACTAAGAGGGTGATTTATCCTCTGAAATGTGTTGCCAATCCTCCACTCCGCAGGTAGCCAGACACCTCCGATTTTAACCCCTTAAACTGCAACCACATATAATTTACATGGCTGCTCCTCCAATACTTAACACCAGCCACATAAAAATGTGGCTGACATTTTCCCCCATTTAGAACCCAAAAAAGAGAAAAGCTCATCTCCATCACGGTTCCAGTGTGGCGCCTCCTCTTCCCCCGACAGGTCTCTGATCTGGTTTCTGGAGTCTTCACCGTGGCAGAGAGCACTGATTCTCTTCCCGGCTCTTAGTTTCTCACAGATCTCTCACCGCCACAGAGAGGAGCCTTTTATACCGGTGAGTGTGCTGACATCAGCTTAGCCTGCTGGTATAAAAGGCCTCTCCTTGCAGTGTGAGTGAGTGGAGGAAATTCAGGAGTAGTGCAGAGAACATTAATCCTCTGTCCAACTCCCGGATTCCGCCGCTGACTTCCAGCTGAAGCCAGCAGCAACTGGACAGTGCGGGAAAGCACCGGCAATGGAAAGGGGTAAGTAGTAAAAAAAAAATTAAAAGCGCTTTTGCATGTGAGTTTTTTTTTTTTTTTTTTTTTTTTTTTTACATTCAAGACTCCTTTACCGGTTCAAAGGGGAGGGGAAACTGGCAAGTCACCTGCGAGCAAGTGGGTAACTTGAAAAACCACCCCTTATGCTCAATTACCTGCATCCCCAAAGGCCAGGGGTGGCAGCTGGTTGTGTGTGGGCTATGCAGGCTGGTAGCCTTTAGGGCCAGGGGAGCAGCCGTTCACCTCTGGTCCCGGGTCTAGCATCCCACACAACTATTGTCCAGGCTGGTTTTGCTGGAGAGTAGGAACCCCACACAGTTTAACCGTTGATTTTTTCCACATATTTCACCCAAAAATATTGAGAAAACACTGACTGAAAATTAAAAAAAATATATAATTTTTCTGCAAACCCCTGGAAATTCCTGCAAAAATCACAGTTAAACATATATAGTTCAAAAGGCTTAAAAATTGCTTGGCAACACCGGTTGACAAAATCTCTAGGTACAATAGGTTGGCACTAAAAGAGTTAGTGGACCAATAAAAGTCAAGTTTTATAGTACTATTTCCTGTGGGTACCCATTTGCTTGACATCTCTTCACCTCTTCATTCCAAGTTATAGACCAGCGGGACGGGGTGGTGGAGCTTCATGGGACAAAAGGCTGGTATTCCTTTAATTCTACGACAATGCCTTTAATTCTACTGCCATTCTCTATACACCCTGAAACTCTAGCATTGATGCAGCACATCTGTAAGAGGACCAACCCCCTATAGTGCTGGCCCTGGAGTCTAAAAGCTTTAGGAGGCCAGCCGATAAAGGCAGCATTCACTCACTTTTCTGGGACATCCCCAGCCTCCCTGTGGCTGGGTGCACTACCAAGCGCAGCCATACATAATTTAAGTCTGTGCAATGCGCCGCAGGAACAGCAGGGTGGAACATTTTTAGGGCTTGTGTGAGGGCATCCCAAATTAGGATTCCCTAGAAAAGTGGACCAAGACCAGAAATGGAAAAAAATCTCAGATTTTGTTCCACTTTAAATCCATTCATGATACAAGTGAATGCAGAATACAGTCTCCTGAACTGTTACAGCGTGATGTTCCAGGGCTACCATGTGCAGCGAAGCTCCTTCCCTCCTATGTCCTCTGTAATTGAATTAGGGCCATTTCCAATATAACATGTTATAGCAGAGTACAGAATTATGGCAGCTCTCCAATATTTCCTTGAGGAGCACATGTTAGGTATGACTGATCCAGAGCTGGCTGGGATCACTGGAGGCCTGGAAGCCTAATGTTACCTGTCAAGTTAGACATATCAATTGGTTAACAACAATGACGTCCATTCCAAGAACCATCCGTCAATACCTCTCATGTACAGACGTGAGCTGTGAACACACAAATAAGGACCCTGCAATTAATATTCACATTTCAAAGAATGCTATTGGTATATCATTTATTTATATAAATGCAAAGAATGCTATTTGTATGGATGCAATGCTCTCTCTTTCCTTATAAATGTTTCCTGAGAAACTGTGACAGCTTCCCTCTGTTGAGTTGGATAAGATATAAAACACTATGGTTTTCAATAGGAATATATGTGGTTTTACTAAATGATTAAACAATGCACAACCTAATTAACTAATTAAATAAACAATTACCTTTTGTTTAGTTTAGGAACTGGTTGAACAAAGCCTGGAGGTCTCACAGAGGGTTTTAGGGATCCTGAGGATGTCTCCTACTTAAAGGAGCACTATTGCGAAAAAATGGGCCAATAATAAAAATCCATATAAATATGCTGGATGGCGATCGGGTGACAGGTTCTGTCACCCCTGATACACTAAACCTGTCACCCCTGGATTTTATTCCTACCAGGGGAAGAAAACCACAAGCTTGGCAGGAGTTTTATTCAGTTTGGGTGTATAAGTGACCCCTCCTCTCATTAGCCAAGGTGTTTATATGGATTTTTAATATTACACAATTTCATGATAGTGCTCCTTTAAATTTGGAATATTTTTGTAGGGGGTGAGGAGAGGTGAGCAGGTGGCAGTCCCTCAAAACAGTCTCTCTGTGAGCCCTCCGTGCTCAAATCAACCCTCCCCCATACCACAAAACAGGAGCCCTCAAACCAGCGAAGCAAGCGGGCAGCACTACCCAAACATCTGGCCCAAACAGATAGGGTCTAGTGTGCCCTTCAATCTAGCCCATAGTGGGTGGTAAATTGCATATGCCACTTCCTCACATCTGCCCATCCACTGCCCCCCACAAAAAGATTGCAGATGCGCCACCCTGGGACCCCCCAAAATGGTTTCTGTGAGCCCTTTCAGGCTCCAATTGACCTCTTACAAAAAAACTATGCATGTAGATCCACTCTGGTCCTAAGATGTTTGATGCCCCAGCAGGAGGGAGAGATAGCCCATCCCAATGTTTTAACATCCCATCCCAATATATGGTTCTCTGAGCATTTTCACCTCTGTTTATGGAAGCAGTCAAGCAGTTGCTACTGGTGACCTTACACCAAGTCTGTACACCAAGATCAAGTTTACATAATAATTTGAGACGCAGTGCATTCGTCTAGTAAAGAAAGCCCACCCTGATCCTCCTCAGATTTCCCTTTGTTGTCATTGGCTGATCCCGGTCCCTGTTCTACAAAATTTGCATGTTACAAGTCGCGTCCTGAGGAAAAGTCCATTTTGTTATGAGGGCCACCCGGTGCCATCTGTCAGAGGCACATAATGCGCTAAAGTGCAGCCATGTCTTTACAGGCCTTTATTTGCGGGCGCAGCCTAATCAGGCAAAATGAAATAGCTGGGCACTGAAAGACGAGTTGCCGGATGGAAGCCCCCTGCCAGGCCGGAATGGCTGCTTCCTGGCATGTGAGGGAATGAGAAACAGAATTAAAAACCAGTACAGGGGACATAAAAATGCAAATCCCAAGACCTGCATGGAGAGATGGCCGCTGCTCTGAATGTTAATAGGGCTCATTCCCTTCAAATCATAATGTATTACCTGTCACAACAGGAAAGGCTGCTGTACAAATTAACATACAATTAGAGGTGCATCGAGAATTGTAGAGAGGCCTCTGCTGCACATCAAACGCCTAAAGCTGGGTTTAAAGCTGCCCATACAGCCGAACACAGAGCATTTGATCTGCTCATAGGTACGTACCAGAGACCAGGCACTTATCCTTCCTAAGAATCATTATTTCGCCATATTTGTATTAGTAACCCTTTTGTATCTGGCTCTCTTCCTTTCATTCATTACGATGTTCATCCTTTCCATTTTCTTTCATTTTCCCCCAATCCAACCAAAATTTAATTTTATCTACTGCAGTCGAATTCAGCTAGATTCTGTCTTAGTTTTGATTTTTAGAATTAAAGGCTCCTGATTTGGCCTGGTATCAGTAACCTGTAACACAGCCAAAATAATAACAAAGTAAGTAGAACATTTATAACATTGGATTGTAACCCTCTTTTTTTTTAAAAAGAATAAAAATAAATGTAAAAAATTACCCCCAAGCTTACCAGCCTAGAGCTTATAACAGGGCTTAGGGTCCAAACTTCCCGCCCCTGGCCCTGCCAGCTTGGCAGCCCCTATGCCCTCTGGTACAGGTCTGGTGCTGTGGCTCCCCTGCAAGAACACCCATAGACACCGGGCTCTTCCGAAACCCTGATGCTCATCAGAGGGCATTTGTAATGGGGTGGGAGGTATCAGCACGTCACCCACCAATCCGGGCCCCTTACCAGTTCACCAAGAGCTAAAAAAAAAAAAAAAAACACAATTTTTTTAATATTCGAAATGCTCCTTTTTTTGGTGAAATTTTGGCCTGGTTGGCTTAGGGAGGGGCCGCATGTTTTTTTCATTGAAAGAGAACGTGCAGGAAAGTGAAGTTTACTTTTTACACCTGATTGTGGCAGACATAAAAAGTTAAATTTAAAACTCACAACAAAGTATACAAACACATCACACACACTTTTGCACATTTTATGCATAAAATAAAAAAGTTAAATACGAAAGACTTTATTTTCTATTACATCAAGGCCTATATTTTCTTAATTGGATCTCTTCGCATTTGAGCATTCTCCTACAGTCATAATAGATTGCTGTGCATGTTATTGCCCAGCAATCTATACTAAAATAATTGATTGCTGGAATGCCTCGGGTTGACAGTTCCCTGCCACCTTTGCGCACTTGTCATCAGCTATTCATTTGGATGGAGCAGTCCTGGGGATGACATGGGATGGCCACAATGCGCCGCCATGGGAATTCTTTAGTGAGTTATTGGGGGGACCAGGGAGATTAACATAACGGGTTATCCCAAAAAGGTGTACCCTTGGGGAGGGACAACTTGGGCTTGGAGACGTTGTAGCCTATAGGACTGGGTTTTGGTCTGTTTAAATATCCTTTAGGACATAAAGCTGGTGATCTGCATCTGAAGCCTAGGTCGCTTAAAAATATACGGCCAGCAGACAGCAGCAAATAAAGCTTCACCTTTATTCAATGATGTTTCAGTAATGAGTAAAATCATTACAGACAATAAACCATTAGGCAGGAAAAAACATCTGGAAACCAGTCGACTCGTTTTAAACCCTCCAGGGGTTATTAATTGATGACAACGTTCAAATGAAATGAGATAAGGTACCCTTCTGCCCTCCTCAGGGTCCCTTCTGGCCTGAAAATTGACTTTCACAACTCTCCTATGGCATCTGGCAATACAGCTATCGTAGCCTTTCCTCTAGTGACCAATCAAGTTGGCAGGGTGGGTGTGCATGCACTCAAATCTGATTGGCTGGCAGGAGTCACACAGGTTGCAAGAGTACTGTAGCATGGACAGGTGAATAATTTAGGGATTCCTAGGCCTTGTTTAGCAATGAGGGATCCTTTTTAAGCGGAGACCCCATCAAAAATGACTGGTGGCCTGCTTACACCTGCAGGTCATGCATGTAGATCTGACAATTGGCTCTGGGTGGTCACGTAGGCCACAAGAGTGGTACTGGAGCATGGATGGGTGCTTAATTAAGACATTTTATGAATTCCTAGGGCTTTTATAGCAGAGGGGTAATTGACTAAATGCCTGCTCACCACTGCAGCTCTGGGGCATTTCAATTTGCAGGTGCAGTGCCGTTAACATGGCGAAACCCATTGGCTGCTGGTGTCTCACCAGCTGCCGGTAGAGAGGGAACGTGGAAGTGGCATATTGATCTGGCTGGGTATTCTCTTTCTGTTAAACTGGGTGTTTTCCCCTATTTTCTTTGGTAGTGGAGAGGCATTCTATTGCTGGATGCTCCACACCGCCAGCAGAACCTGAAATCCACAGCCAGATTGAGTCACCGTGTGACCGCTGACACCCAATGAGGATTGTCTGCAAGAATGGGTGATCCCCACACAACTGCAGCATGTGGTTCTTTAAGATGTAAGTAACGGGACCGGATAAGAAGTTTTCCTAGTTGGTATGTTGTGCAGGGCATCGAACAACCGAATCCCTCCACGCTCCTCCACTATTCGCCAGATATTCAGCATCTTTGTCATGGGTGCTCGCTTTGGTGAGGTGAGTTTACAAGGACACTGTGGGGGGGGGGGGTCACACTGCTGTGATGGTATGGGCAGTTGCTCTGGCCTAAAATCTGACCTACAACCATGTTACAAACCCCCCCCCCCCCCCAAAACGGACCAACACCCATTTTTTCTGTAAAATGGGAGTTGGTCCGGTTGAAGTCTTATGGGCTCCAGAGCAGGGCATTATAGGTCTTGTTCCTCTATAGCATGCACACCCCAAAACTATTATTTGACTTCAGGACGACTTTAACACCAGTTTCAGCTGACTATATAGCTCTGTGGGTGGTCATCCTATTTACCAGCAACTATGAAGATTCGTCAACCATAACAGATGAAATATAAAGGTTGACGTCAAATGCAGGAACCCAGATTGTTCCTTTTACTGGCCCTGTAATGCTTGTCATGGGTTAAAGCACCGCAATCTACAGTAAATTGACCAGCTGTCATTATATTGTATTGTCAGCAATCAGCAGCTGCTTTCTGCATTAGTCACTAGGTCATTTAAGGGCAATAAATGGAGCAGATTACTGAACCTCGCCAATGTCCTTTTGACTCCTCAATGATTTAAAGGTGAAAAGAGGTAAGAGTTGAAAATATTGCTCTGCCTTAACCAAGAACAGGGACCCACAGTAATTAAAGATACAGGCCACGGTTTTTATTCTCTTTTTCTGTTGCATTATTTTTATTTAGAAAAGGGTAGAATTGTAGCAGAAAATAAATTAAGGTCCCTGTCCAGGCACAAACTACCTTCCTCCCCTTTGGCAACAGTCTCAAATGAGCCATTTTAAAGCATATCAAATTCTCTGATTATATGTAAAAATTAGAAGTAGTAGATGATTGTAACAAACTTTCAGCAGAGGTACAGTAGTTGAAAAATCAACTGTAAGTGAATGTAACAATGCCTGCGATAAGCATAACATAAGGGCAGATGACTATATGGTCTCCTTCAGCCATAAACCTTCCATGTTTGTTTGTGTGTCGTGACTTATGACAAAAGGGACCACTGAGAAACAGAGAGCCAAGGACAAACACAGACCTGGCGTTACTCCTGTGCCACGGTTACTCATTTCTAGTGTAGAGTTTCAGATTTCGGTCAAGGGTCAATATAACCCCACCCAGAAAAAGTACCAAAACTCGGTTTGGCTAATCCTATCTAAAATTTAGCCAATGCCCTGTCCACTGTGAAATCACTTGTTCTGATTGTATACTCCAGTCATCCCACGGCACATATACAGGCATTCCCACTGTCAGCACAAAAGCATCCCTAGTGAAGGTAACAAATATGCTGCGGGGTCCATGACTAAGCAATGCCATGCACTGTTTAGCCAGCGCCCCACAGCTTCCTATGCATCCCTGCAGTTGGTGCTTGCGCAGAAAACTATTCAAGGCTTTCATGTGCCACAAGCATGCATGGATGCCCTTAGAGGGAACTGCATGCTCCTTCTCGTGGCATTATTTGGGCCCACTCATCAATGTGGAAGACACATTGGGTATGAATCCATCTTGTACACCCATGGCAGATCATATACACCCATGAAGTTCAGAGAGCCATATCTTGAGATGGGAGGTAAGACCTTGGGATGAGCTATCTCTCCCTCTTGCTGGGGCTATAGCAAACAAGATGAATTATTTTGAAAAGCCTGCCAGCTCCCTGCTGAGAGGTTCATTGTGTTACATTGTTATAGCCAAATAGAAATTAAGGTATCTTAATTCTTTCTATTGTAACCAGCTGTGATACTTTCTAAAGCAGTCATGAGCCTTATTGGAACGTAGAGAGCTTACTTAGCAATGTGATGTGTGCATCGCACTGTGGGATGGGAAGGACTCTCCCATGTACATGCCAACTGTCACATGGCTAGAAATGGCCGACAATGGTTGGAAAAACATGACCAAGACTTTCAAGTACTACCCTGGCCCCTTAATTTACAAGACTTGAACCCAGTTTGGCATCTGTGAGGCCAACTTGATTGCTGTGTTTGTTCTATGGTTCCTCCCCTACCCACCTTCCAGCACCTTCAGCCAGCATAGCTCCATAAACCAGTGAAAACCTGCCAGCACCTTACTGAGCCCCTGCCGGCCCATTTTATGGCTGTTTGTGTTGCACATGGTGGTTATGCTTCATATTAATTGATAGTCACTTGTTACTGGCTGACATTGTTTGAGTGGGGCTTTTTTGTTTTCTAAATGTGCTGTCAACCACATTCCTCTAAAAGCATGATGAAAAATCCTCACAAGCTAGTAAAGTGATTAACAATGTTGTGTATCTTGTTGTGGATTGGCCGATGTAGACACAGACTACTGCATTAATGCCACTACCCCCCTGCTAGTGGTTACAGGGAAAACAAGGCAGAAGAGAAGGCCAGAGTGTCAGGGGTAAATGAATTGCTGATTCTGGTGGGGTGAACTGGAACTCAGGATCTGGAAGACAAGACAGGGTTAACGCTGCCTGAGCAGGTGAACTGGAATTCAGGAAATGGAAGGCAAGATGGGGTTAACGCTGGTTAAGCTGGGAGGAGGCCAGCAGAGAATGTCTGCAATATAACAACACCAGTCAGTACTTGTATGGAGAGTCTGCCAGCAGTCATGATTTCACCGGGGCTTTCCGTTGACAGGGGCCAGGCCCAGTGTAGGGGGTGCCACAACAAACAGTGAGCCCCAAGAGCCTGGTACGAAGTGCATGCAGGAGCCAAACCAAAAAAGTTCAGAGCCCAGATATGTGCAGAAGCAGAGCTGGCCGTTCAGAGTTCCGGTGTGTGCAAGATCAGAACTGGGTGTGCAGGGTTCAGGTACATGCAGGAGCAAAGCTGGGTGTGCATGGTTTCAGTGCATGCAGGAGCAGAACTGGGTGTGCAGGGTTCCAGTGCATGCGGGAGCAGAGCTGGGTGTGCAGGGTTCCAGTGCATGCAGGAGCAGAGCTGGGTGTGCAGGGTTTCAGTGCATGCAGGAGCAGAACTGGGTGTGCAGGGTTCCAGTGCATGCGGGAGCAGAGCTGGGTGTGCAGGGTTCCAGTGCATGCAGGAGCAGAGCTGGGTGTGCAGGGTTTCAGTGCATGCAGGAGCAGAGCTGGGTGTGCAGGGTTCCAGTGCATGCAGGAGCAGAGCTGGGTGTGCAGGGTTTCAGTGCATGCAGGAGCAGAGCTGGGTGTGCAGGGTTCCAGTGCATTTAGAAACAGAGCTGAATGCAGAAACATCGAACAAGGGCGTAATATGGAAATGACGACGATCTGCAGGCATCTTCCCAGTGCCACAGGCCTCCTTTTATAGGCTACTAGCACCAGAAAGTGTCAGCTGCACATGCTCAGTATCGCAAGTGAGTGCAGGACAAGATCGGCCACGTGACAGTCTGTCTTATTCGGACAGATGCTATTGACAGATGCTTTTGGGGCTGTGGTGTGAAGGGAACAATTATAATTAGGGATGAGCGAATCGATCCGGACGAACCCGGATTCGATCCGAATTTCAGGAAAAATTTGATTCGGATCGAATCCGAATTTCCCTGCGATTCGATCGCTCGAAGTTTTCCTTTAACATCCATTCATTTACATTACAGGTATTCTAAGATGGCGGACGGGACATGTCCAGACATCAACCCCGCGCCAGTGCAAGCTGGGACAGTCACATGCAGCCTATCAGCAGCCAGCAAGCCCGGTGACGTCACAGCGGTATTTAAGGCCGGCCATCTTGCTTTCCTGCCTCATTTCTCTATTGCATTCGTGAGAGACAGAACGTTGTGTAGCTGAGGGAGAGAGGCAGTTAGACAGGCAGGGACAGACAGGGACAGGCTGGAGACAGGCAGGAGACAGACAGGAGACAGACAGAAAGTCAGCGAAAAAACAGGGAAAGGTAGAAAAATCGGAGGCTGTCACAGGGAGTTTTTTTTTTTTTTTCATCCAGCCTGACAGGCTTTGTTAGCGTTTTCAGGCTGCTTATACTAACTAACTGTGCATATATACTGAACTGATCTTAAGTCTGCTGTGAGGCATCCCATTCTGTGACTACAGCAGCCTCTGTTTAAGACCATATAACCATTTGCTCTTATTATAATTGAAATTAGCCTGATAAAGACACTTTTGCTGGGCATAGTACTTCTGGACCCTGCCAGGTGCACTTCTGTTGTGGCATCCCATTCTGTGACTACAGCAGCCTCTGTTTAAGACCATATAACCATTTGCTCTTATTATAATTGAAATTAGCCTGATAAAGACACTTTTGCTGGGCATAGTACTTCTGGACCCTGCCAGGTGCACTTCTGTTGTGGCATCCCATTCTGTGACTACAGCAGCCTCTGTTTAAGACCATATAACCATTTGCTCTTATTATAATTGAAATTAGCCTGATAAAGACACTTTTGCTGGGCATAGTACTTCTGGACCCTGCCAGGTGCACTTCTGTTGTGGCATCCCATTCTGTGACTACAGCAGCCTCTGTTTAAGACCATATAACCATGTGCTCTTATTATAATTGAAATTAGCCTGATAAAGACACTTTTGCTGGGCATAGTACTTCTGGACCCTGCCAGGTGCACTTCTGTTGTGGCATCCCATTCTGTGACTACAGCAGCCTCTGTTTAAGACCATATAAGCATTTGCTCTTATTATAATTGAAATTAGCCTGATAAAGACACTTTTGCTGGGCATAGTACTTCTGGACCCTGCCAGGTGCACTTCTGTTGTGGCATCCCATTCTGTGACTACAGCAGCCTCTGTTTAAGACCATATAACCATTTGCTCTTATTATAATTGAAATTAGCCTGATAAAGACACTTTTGCTGGGCATAGTACTTCTGGACCCTGCCAGGTGCACTTCTGTTGTGGCATCCCATTCTGTGAAGACAGCAGCCTCTGTTTAAGACCATATAACCATTTGCTCTTATTATAATTGAAATTAGCCTGATAAAGACACTTTTGCTGGGCATAGTACTTCTGGACCCTGCCAGGTGCACTTCTGTTGTGGCATCCCATTCTGTGACTACAGCAGCCTCTGTTTAAGACCATATAACCATTTGCTCTTATTATAATTGAAATTAGCCTGATAAAGACACTTTTGCTGGGCATAGTACTTCTGGACCCTGCCAGGTGCACTTCTGTTGTGGCATCCCATTCTGTGACTACAGCCGCCTCTGTTTAAGACCATATAACCATTTGCTCTTATTATAATTGAAATTAGCCTGATAAAGACACTTTTGCTGGGCATAGTACTTCTGGACCCTGCCAGGTGCACTTCTGTTGTGGCATCCCATTCTGTGACTACAGCAGCCTCTGTTTAAGACCATATAACCATTTGCTCTTATTATAATTGAAATTAGCCTGATAAAGACACTTTTGCTGGGCATAGTACTTCTGGACCCTGCCAGGTGCACTTCTGTTGTGGCATCCCATTCTGTGACTACAGCAGCCTCTGTTTAAGACCATATAACCATTTGCTCTTATTATAATTGAAATTAGCCTGATAAAGACACTTTTGCTGGGCATAGTACTTCTGGACCCTGCCAGGTGCACTTCTGTTGTGGCATCCCATTCTGTGACTACAGCAGCCTCTGTTTAAGACCATATAACCATTTGCTCTTATTATAATTGAAATTAGCCTGATAAAGACACTTTTGCTGGGCATAGTACTTCTGGACCCTGCCAGGTGCACTTCTGTTGTGGCATCCCATTCTGTGACTACAGCAGCCTCTGTTTAAGACCATATAACCATTTGCACTTATTATAATTGAAATTAGCCTGATAAAGACACTTTTGCTGGGCATAGCACTACTGGATCTTTTTTGGGGCATCCCATTTTGTGACTACATCAGCCTCTGTTTAAGACCATATAACCATTTGCACTTATTATAATTGAAATTAGGCATGATAAAGACACTTTTGATGTGCATAGTCTTACTGCTGCCTGCCAGGTGCTCTCTGGTTTTTGGGGCATCCCATTCTGTAACATACCATTAGCCTCTGCATTTACTGTAAGCTGCACAGTTATTTAAAGAAATTTGGCCTGTATGAGCCTGCTAACACACTGCTGCTGTGTGCATATATACTGATCTCAAGTCTGCTTGGGGCATCCCATTCTGTAACATACCATTAGCCTCTGCATTTACTGTAAGCTGCACAGTTATTTAAAGAAATTTGGCCTGTATGAGCCTGCTAACACACTGCTGCTGTGTGCATATATACTGATCTCAAGTCTGCTTGGGGCATCCCATTCTGTAACATACCATTAGCCTCTGCATTTACTGTAAGCTGCACAGTTATTTAAAGAAATTTGGCCTGTATGAGCCTGCTAACACACTGCTGCTGTGTGCATATATACTGATCTCAAGTCTGCTTGGGGCATCCCATTCTGTAACATACCATTAGCCTCTGCATTTACTGTAAGCTGCACAGTTATTTAAAGAAATTTGGCCTGTATGAGCCTGCTTACACACTGCTGCTGTGTGCATATATACTGATCTCAAGTCTGCTTGGGGCATCCCATTCTGTAACATAACATAACCTACCTACCATACTAAGCAGCTCTCTTATTTAAACTAAGCAGGCCTCTTGGAGGCTGATTGTCCACTTTTGGGTGTGCATTTATATTCGGTTTCATATACAGTGGGGTATCCCAATTTGTAAGATAACCTACCCCAACCATGTAAACTAAATTGGCCTGTTGCAGCCTGAGTTTCTCTGCTTGCGTATGGCCTGCATTACAATCTGTCTCTTTCAATGACACTGCTGCCTGGGGTATCCCAATTTGTAAGATAACCTACCCCAACCATGTAAACTAAAGGTTACGTCCTTCCAGAAGGAAAACTTATGCCGAACACTATTTTTGTTAGGGGCATTGACCTTTGGATTGATCAGCATGAAATTAATTTTTTTTTTCAAAGTATGGCGCTGTAAAGAAGGTCAAAATTATGTCTCATACTTGGATTATTGTTACTTTTTGTTCAGCTTGAAATATAACAGGCCACACGGGCATCCCAAGGCACATGCTATTTTAAACCTATCTGTTATACAACATAAGCGTTGATCAGCATCAGCTGCTTTATTAAGCTACTTCAGTTTGCACTTGTTTTTGACTGCTTTTAATAAACCAGGCCGCAGGGCACCCCAAAGCTGCACCTTGCACCCTATCTGTTATACAACATAAGCGTTGATCAGCATCAGCTGCTTTATTAAGCTACTTCAGTTTGCACTTGTTTTTGACTGCTTTTAATAAACCAGGCCGCAGGGCACCCCAAAGCTGCACCTTGCACCCTATCTGGTATACAACATAAGCGTTGATCAGCATCAGCTTCATTAAGCTACTTCAGTTTGCACTTCCTTTTTGACTGCTTTCATTTAACCAGGCCGCAGGGCACCCCAAAGCTGCACCTTGCACCCTACCTGTTTATACTAAATAAGCATCTACAGCCTCAGCTTTATTAAGTTATTGCATTTTGAATTGGTTTTGGTCTGCTTTAAATACACCAGGCCGCAGGGCATCCCAAACCTGAATGTTGCACCCCATCTGTTATACTAAATAAGCGTTGATCAGCATCAGCTTTATTAAGCTATTGCATTTTGCATTGGTTTTTGTACTGCTGCCAAAACAATAGCCCATATGGGCATCCCAAACCAGCACATGTCACCCTATCTGTTATACTAAATAAGCTTCTACAGGCCCTTTTTTTATTTATTTATTTTTATTTATATAGAGCTGCAATAGCTTATATTGTGAGGTAAATTTGCCATTTTGCAGCATAATATAGAGCAGCCCCTGTGTAAATCTGAGGGGCAATAGCTTATATAGTGAGGTAAATTTGCCATTTTGCTTCGTTATATAGAGCAGCCCAGTTGCCATCTAAATCACCTACTGTCCGGCCAGTACAGCTTTTCCAGGGCAAACTCTGCTAGTTGCGGGCACAAGTCAAGTTTGGCTTCCCAGCAAATCCAGTGGATCCTGAAGGTGTGTTGGCATGGTCATGTCAAGGTATGACATGACCTGCTGTTTGAGGTCCAGCTCCAGGTCTTCCTGCTGCTCATGAGTAGACTCACTATGCGGGTGTAGAAAGCTACTCACTAGCGACTGAAGACTGAGGCTGCTGCTGATGGAGCTGCTGCTGCTGCTCCTTCCACCCCCCCAGCAGCCATGGCAGTGGAAGGTGATCGCAGAGGTCCCCCCGAGTCAGACCTGCGGGAGTATGGGCCATGGCGCAGATAGACATCGCCCAACTGACTACGTGGGATGTCTCTGTAGTAGGTCAGTTTGTCCTCCCTCTCAGTGGGCGTAAAAAATGCCCCCATTTTGTGCCGGAAGCGAGGGTCCAATAAGTTGGAGAGCCAGAAGTCTTCCCGCTGACAAATGGAGACAATTCTGCGCTCACTAGTACGCAAGCATGTGAGCATGCATCGTGCCATTTGTGCAAGTGACTCGGAGGGACTACCTGTCTCCATCTCCACTGTAAACTGCCACGGTGTGTCTGGGTCCTCTGTCTCGCCTTCCTCACACCCCTCTAGCTCCTGTGGCTGCTCCTGCTCCTCCTCTCCTGTCAGATGACTAGATAAAATGGTCATTTTGTGAAACCTAAACTGTGGTTTGCTGTGCCCCACCCCCTCCTCCTCCTCCACTTCAGCCCCCACAGGCTTCATGTGGCTGTGAAATGTATGTGCCATGTCTCCAGTGCCCTGACCAGCCATGGTTTCCAACATGTGTTGTAGTACATGAAGCAGTGGAATCTCATCGTTCATCTCATAGTCCTGGCAACTGACTAATAATGTAGCTTCCTCAAAGGGCCTGAGCAAACGGTCGGTGTCACGTATGAGCTGCCAATGGTTTACATTGAATTTACACAGGGGTGTCCCCCTATCCGTTTGGATCATCCAGAAATCCGTGATGGCTTTTCTCTGTTCCTATAGTGCAGTGGTCCTCAACCCTGTCCTCAAGGCCCACCAACATGTCATGTTTTTTGGATCTCCAAATAGCCAGCTCTATTGCTCTGCAGCTGCACTAATTACTCGACCTGTGCATCTTTGTGGAGATCTGCAAAACCTGGCCTGTTGGTGGGCCTTGAGAACAGGGTTGGGGACCACTGCTATAGTGGATCCTGCATATGGAGGGTGGAATTCCAACGGGTGGAAACATCGCAAATCAGACTATGGTGGGGTACACCGTTGTGACGCTGAGGCTCAATAAGGTTGTGCTTGGTGGTGTAGGAGTGCCAGAAGTGCATGCTAACTTTCTTTCCTGTTGTTCTTTCAGATGGAGGCAAGACTTCAAAACTAGACTGAACACGTGTGCCATGTCAGGACGCATGACTCTGGCTTCCTTGTCGCAGCGCAAACAAGATGTTCTTCCAAGTGTAATGCAGCAGGCTGGACTTATGGTGACGCTGTCTGAGAGGAGAAATCCCTCAGACATCAAGATTAAAAATTCCAAGAATTTTTGAGGGCTAATTATTCAGAGGCAAATGATAGCTAGTTGTTTCTGATTTAATTACAAGGTGGAAACACACCCTCAAACAAAACTTCACTTTGGCAATACTATTGCATTTGTCTATTCATAATTTTATGTATATATACTAACTAACCTACTTTTTCTCCACAGGATTGTGGATGCAACATGAAAAACTGACACATCGCTGAGTAGCTGATTTTTCCTATCAACAGTCCCCAATAATTCACTGCTGCTGCTGCCGCCACCACCGCAGACTCCAGGGACCCTCTTCCACTACCTCGGCTTGCAACACCTCCTCCCACGACACTCTCCTCATCACTAATTGCCGGCTAGTGGAAGAAGAGGCGAGTGTCTCCTCCACTTCTTGGCTGGGCAGTAGCTGCTGAATTTTATGATTATCAGATCTTCATCAATGGATAGTGGAGCTGAACCCAAAGCATAACAGACAGACAACAGACAGTTGACTGGGGGTGTCAGATGCCACTTGTGATGCAGTGGACTGCTTTTGCAGCACTTCCAGACAAAGTTGCTTCTTTGGCTGACACAATGACTGGTAAAGCTGTGGAACATATGGTTTAAAAGCAAAAATAACCATTTGTTTTTATATGAAAAAGACCCTGGTTTATACATATTTTTTTTTTTTCCAGAGACTGCCCTGCGTGGAAATGAATGGCGCATGGATCATCCAAGCTTTCCTCCCAACAATGCCTGATGTATTCCAGTAGATTGATGACGGGGCCAGACCTACACTAAAGAAAGATGGATCGTGCAAACCAGATTTAAGGCGCTGCTCTCCAGTTACAGACATTCCTCCGCATCGGACCACAAGTAAGTATTGATAAAAAATCCTTTACGTTACTCTTACTTTTTATTAATATTCTTCGGATAAGACGGATCAGACATGATTCCAGATTAAAAATTCCAAGAATTTTTGAGGGCTAATTAGTCAGAGGCAATGATACCTTCTTGTTTCTGATTTAATTAAAAGGTGGAAACACACCCTCAAACAAAACTTCACTTTGGCAATACTTTTGCATTTGTTTATTCATAATTTTATGTAGATATTACTAACTAAGCTACTTTTTCTCCACATGACTCTCCACAGGGTGTGATTCATCCAATTTTTGGGCTCCTGAAGCCAACCCCAGGGTCTCTTTAAAGTAATGTTTGGGCTCCTGCTGCTGCTGCTGCCAACTCCAGGGTGTGATTCATCCAATTTTTGGGCTCCTGAAGCCAACTCCAGTGTATATTTGGGCTCCTGCTGCTGCTGCTGCCAACTCCAGGGTGTGAATCATCCAATTTTTGGGCTCCTGAAGCCAACCCCAGTGTCTCTTTAAAGTAATGTTTGGGCTCCTGCTGCTGCCAACTCCAGGGTGTGATTCATCCAATTTTCGGGCTCCTGAAGCCAACCCCAGTGTCTCTTTAAAGTAATGTTTGGGCTCCTGCTGCTGCTGCTGCCAACTTCTGCCAACTCCAGGGTGTGATTCATCCAATTTTTGGGCTCCTGAAGCCAACACCAGTGTCTCTTTAAAGTAATATTTGGGCTCCTGCTGCTGGCAACTCCAGGGTGTGATTCATCCAATTTTTGGGCTCCTGAAGCCAACCCCAGTGTCTCTTTAAAGTAATGTTTGGGCTCCTGCTGCTGCTGCTGCCAACTTCTGCCAACTCCAGGGTGTGATTCATCCAATTTTTGGGCTCCTGAAGCCAACCCCAGTGTCTCTTTAAAGTAATATTTGGGCTCCTGCTGCTGGCAACTCCAGGGTGTGATTCATCCAATTTTTGGGCTCCTGAAGCCAACTCCAGTGTATATTTGGGCTCCTGCTGCTGCTGCTGCCAACTCCAGGGTGTGATTCATTCAATTTTTGGGCTCCTGAAGCCAACCCCAGGGTCTCTTTAAAGTAATATTTGGGCTCCTGCTGCTGCTACTGCCAACTTCTGGCAACTCCAGGGTGTGATTCATCCAATTTTTGGGCTCCTGAAGCCAACCCCAGGGTCTCTTTAAAGTAATATTTGGGCTCCTGCTGCTGCCAACTCCAGGGTGTGATTCATCCAATTTTTGGGCTCCTGAAGCCAACTCCAGTGTATATTTGGGCTCCTGCTGCTGCTGCTGCCAACTCCAGGGTGTGAATCATCCAATTTTTGGGCTCCTGAAGCCAACCCCAGTGTCTCTTTAAAGTAATATTTGGGCTCCTGCTGCTGCTGCTGCCAACTCCAGGGTGTGATTCATCCAATTTTTGGGCTCCTGAAGCCAACCCCAGTGTCTCTTTAAAGTAATGTTTGGGCTCCTGTTGCTGCTGCTGCAAACTCCTGCCAACTCCAGGGTGTGATTCATCCAATTTTTGGGCTCCTGAAGCCAACCCCAGGGTCTCTTTAAAGTAATATTTGGGCTCCTGCTGCTGCTGCTGTCAACTCCTGCCAACTCCAGGGTGTGATTCATCCAATTGTTGGGCTCCCGAAGCCAACCCCAGGGTCTCTTTAAAGTAATGTTTGGGCTCCTGCTGCTGCCAACTTCTGCCAACTCCAGGGTGTGATTCATCCAATTTTTGGGCTCCTGAAGCCAACCCCAGGGTCTCTTTGAAGTAATGTTTGGGCTCCTGCTGCTGCTGCTGCCAACTTCTGCCAACTCCAGGGTGTGATTCATCCAATTTTTGGGCTCCTGAAGCCAACCCCAGGGTCTCTTTGAAGTAATGTTTGGGCTCCTGCTGCTGCTGCTGTCAACTCCTGCCAACTCCAGGGTGTGATTCATCCAATTGTTGGGCTCCTGAAGCCAACCCCAGGGTCTCTTTGAAGTAATGTTTGGGCTCCTGCTGCTGCTGCTGCCAACTTCTGCCAACTCCAGGGTGTGATTCATCCAATTTTTGGGCTCCTGAAGCCAACCCCAGGGTCTCTTTGAAGTAATGTTTGGGCTCCTGCTGCTGCCAACTTCTGCCAACTCCAGGGTGTGAGTCATCCAATTTTTGGGCTCCTGAAGCCAACCCCAGGGTCTCTTTGAAGTAATGTTTGGGCTCCTGCTGCTGCTGCTGTCAACTCCTGCCAACTCCAGGGTGTGATTCATCCAATTGTTGGGCTCCTGAAGCCAACCCCAGGGTCTCTTTAAAGTAATGTTTGGGCTCCTGCTGCTGCCAACTTCTGCCAACTCCAGGGTGTGATTCATCCAATTTTTGGGCTCCTGAAGCCAACCCCAGGGTCTCTTTGAAGTAATGTTTGGGCTCCTGCTGCTGCTGCTGCCAACTTCTGCCAACTCCAGGGTGTGATTCATCCAATTTTTGGGCTCCTGAAGCCAACCCCAGGGTCTCTTTGAAGTAATGTTTGGGCTCCTGCTGCTGCTGCTGTCAACTCCTGCCAACTCCAGGGTGTGATTCATCCAATTGTTGGGCTCCTGAAGCCAACCCCAGGGTCTCTTTGAAGTAATGTTTGGGCTCCTGCTGCTGCCAACTTCTGCCAACTCCAGGGTGTGATTCATCCAATTTTTGGGCTCCTGAAGCCAACCCCAGGGTCTCTTTGAAGTAATGTTTGGGCTCCTGCTGCTGCCAACTTCTGCCAACTCCAGGGTGTGAGTCATCCAATTTTTGGGCTCCTGAAGCCAACCCCAGGGTCTCTTTGAAGTAATGTTTGGGCTCCTGCTGCTGCTGCTGTCAACTCCTGCCAACTCCAGGGTGTGATTCATCCAATTGTTGGGCTCCTGAAGCCAACCCCAGGGTCTCTTTGAAGTAATGTTTGGGCTCCTGCTGCTGCTGCTGCCAACTTCTGCCAACTCCAGGGTGTGATTCATCCAATTTTTGGGCTCCTGAAGCCAACCCCAGGGTCTCTTTAAAGTAATGTTTGGGCTCCTGCTGCTGCTGCTGCCAACTTCTGCCAACTCCAGGGTGTGATTCATCCAATTTTTGGGCTCCTGAAGCCAACCCCAGGGTCTCTTTGAAGTCATGTTTGGGCTCCTGCTGCTGCTGCTGCCAACTCCTGCCAACTCCAGGGTGTGATTCATCCAATTGTTGGGCTCCTGAAGCCAACCCCAGTGTCTCTTTAAAGTAATATTTGGGCTCCTGCTGCTGCTGCTGCCAACTCCAGGGTGTGATTCATCCAATTTTTGGGCTCCTGAAGCCAACCCCAGGGTCTCTTTAAAGTAGTGTTTGGGCTCCTGCTGCTGCTGCCAACTCCAGGGTGTGAATCATCCAATTGTTGGGCTCCTGAAGCCAACCCCAGGGTCTCTTTAAAGTAATATTTGGGCTCCTGCTGCTGCTGCTGTCAACTCCTGCCAACTCCAGGGTGTGATTCATCCAATTGTTGGGCTCCTGAAGCCAACCCCAGGGTCTCTTTGAAGTAATGTTTGGGCTCCTGCTGCTGCTGCTGCCAACTTCTGCCAACTCCAGGGTGTGATTCATCCAATTTTTGGGCTCCTGAAGCCAACCCCAGGGTCTCTTTGAAGTAATGTTTGGGCTCCTGCTGCTGCTGCTGCCAACTTCTGCCAACTCTAGGGTGTGATTCATCCAATTTTTGGGCTCCTGAAGCCAACCCCAGGGTCTCTTTAAAGTAATGTTTGGGCTCCTGCTGCTGCTGCTGCCAACTTCTGCCAACTCCAGGGTGTGATTCATCCAATTTTTGGGCTCCTGAAGCCAACCCCAGGGTCTCTTTAAAGTCATATTTGGGCTCCTGCTGCTGCTGCTATCATCTCCTGCCAACTCCAGGGTGTGATTTATCCAATTGTTGGGCTCCTGAAGCCAACCCCAGGGTCTCTTTAAAGTAATGTTTGGGCTCCTGCTGCTGCTGCTGCTGCCAACTTCTGCCAACTCCAGGGTGTGATTCATCCAATTTTTGGGCTCCTGAAGCCAACTCCAGTGTATATTTGGGCTCCTGCTGCTGCTGCTGCCAACTCCAGTGTGTGATTCATCCAATTTTTGGGCTCCTGAAGCCAACCCCAGGGTCTCTTTGAAGTAATATTTGGGCTCCTGCTGCTGCTGCTGCCAACTTCTGCCAACTCCAGGGTGTGAATCATCCAATTTTTGGGCTCCTGAAGCCAACCCCAGGGTCTCTTTAAAGTAATATTTGGGCTCCTGCTGCTGCCAACTCCAGGGTGTGATTCATCCAATTTTTGGGCTCCTGAAGCCAACCCCAGTGTCTCTTTAAAGTAATGTTTGGGCTCCTGCTGCTGCTGCCAACTCCAGGGTGTGATTCATCCAATTTTTGGGCTCCTGCTGCTGCCAACTCCAGTGTCTCTTTAAAGCAATGTTTGGGCTCCTGCCCCTCATAGTGATGCCACTTCAACTCTCTTTAATTCAATTGTGCCGCTCTGCGATTCTATTAGCGATGCCTCTGATCTGCATGTGATATTTATTCAAAGTATTATTTAACTTACCCAGCACGCATCCTGTGCGTGTTACAGCAAGGCAGAATGGTTTACAACCCTATTGAGGCTCTAGGAGGCTCAGAAATAGCCGTTTTTAATAGCGATTCGTCGCGAATTTATTCGGGTCGAAACGATTTTTGTCGGAAAATTCGGCGAATCAGTCGAATCGAATTTTTCAAAAGTTCGCTCATCTCTAATTATAATCAATCAAAAACTTTCAGCATACCTCTGTGATAAATACCTAGCCAATTCAAGTAGCATAGCAGCATTGTAGGAGGAAGAGAGCTGCAGTCCCCTCCCTTCTCTCCTTCCCTCCCCTACTTTCATTGCCCTTCTTGCTCACTCCCTCCATCTCTTTTTATTGCTCTGTGTTATATCGTTGTTATTTGCCCTAGAGCCCATTCTGCAACTATATTAAGACGGACCACTCACTTGCGTCCACTATACTGTTTTGCCTGGTCATCTTACCGCACCAGCAATCCCATGTTCCCTCCAATCAGAACAGATTGCCAATTGATGCCAGACAATCAGAATAGATTTCGTGATTTGGCAATACGTTCTAAATGTTGGGTGCCTCCCGCTTCCCTCTAGCTGAGTGGACTCATGTCATGACCCATTCACAAATAGCTGGTGCGGGTATGCGCTTTAGCTCAAAATAGGCAGTAATATCACCCATCTATGTACCGCAGGATTGGCGGATTGGTAAAAATAATGGGTGATCGGTGGGGTTTTAAAGCACAGAGCATCCCACATTGATATGCCCCAGTTACAGGGAAGAACTGCCGGACCCTACAGGCTTTTAAACTTCAAGGCCGTAACATGAGGATTTTTGTCCTCTGTAAGACAAGATACTATAACTTGTATCACACAGTGTTATTCAAATGAATAATGTTTAGCGATGGGCAAACCCGAACTGCAAAGTTTGTATCCGTGCTGAACTTTGCGAGTTCAGGTTCCCGACCCTGAAAAAGTTTGGCCCAACCTCGAAGCTGAGCAGCCCATAAACCAGCTTCTGGCCTTCCACGTGGCCATCTCACTGTCCCCCGTCCATAGCCTGTCCCCAATCAGGAAGGGGAGTAGGCAGGGCCGAGCCATGATGGGGGGGTGGGGAAGATAGGGGCTCTGTCACAGTCTACTATGGGATAATGGGAGTTTTTCTGCAACACAGTCTACTATGGGATGATGGGTGTTGTTGTGCAACACAGTCTGCTATGAGATGATGGGGGTTGTTCTGCAACACAGTCTTCTATAGAAGATGATGGGGGGGGGCTCTGTCACTGTCTATCAGATGATAGGGGTCTGCTATAGAAAAAGATGGGGGCTCTGTCACACAGTCTGGTATGGGGGTGATGGGGAAATTCTGTCACATGGGGCGGCGTTATTATTTTTTTTTAAATAAAGGATACATAAATAAAATAACATATTAGTACTAATATTTTTTAAATTAATTTTTAATGTATTTATTTATTTTTTGTTTGTGTGATTATTTGAAGTACTTTCTCTACCCTATTTTGTGCTGACCAAGCTCCCTTGTGTGATTTGCCCCCTGACACCCGTTATTTTTTTTTTTTTAATTATTTGTGTATTTATTCGTTTTTTTTTTATTTTTTGGATTATTTTCAGCGCTTTACTTACCCCATTTTGTGAAGGGCAATCACCCAGGTGTTACACCCCGATTTAAATAATATTTAAATTTTTTTATTGATTTTTTTAGTTATCGGATATTAGTTTGTGCAGGGCAATCACTCTGGTGTCCCCCTCTATTTGCAGCCCTCTAGCCCTTACTACCTCCATTTTACAGCCATTCTTGGGCCCCCAAGTTTGAGTCCCATTAATTTCAATGTGGTTCGAGTTTGGGTCAAGTCTGGGGACCCGAAACAAGCTTTGTCTGCAAGTTCGGCCGACCTTGTCAAACCCAAACTTCTACAGGTTCGCTTATTACTAATAATGATAATAAATGTTTTTAAATAACAGGTCAGTCTGGCTTTATGCAGGGCCATTTGACATCACATGTTTACAACCATTTATTAAGTATCACTTGAAAAGTCCTGTATCTCAATTTTGCTTTTCATGTAATAAACATTAGCTGTTGATTTTTCAAATATGTTTTAGCATTGTAAGTTAATGCTGAAATTCATTTTCCTGAAAAACCCTAATATATTTTTTCCATTAATCCAAGATTTTGTGAGTGCTCCTATAGCACTCCCAAAAGCATGGAAAAATGGAAAATGGTAAAAGAAACATATCCTTAGGCCCCCACTGGGTGAACGTATTACTATTCCCAGCTACATGCTCAGGTTCCCTAATGGCATCAAAGGTGAATACTATTGAATTAAAGGCAACAAACACAATTTGCATCAAATATGAACTGCAAAGCTCTTAAGAGAAAAAATATAGCCACATTAGTGTTATATGAATACTGAGTTGTGCAAGGCGGTTTTATGTGAACACATTTATTTGCTGAAGTACTTGCAATTTATTATCCAGTTTAGAATGTATAAATAATAATGCACTAATACTGAAATGTAACATGTTTCATACAAACAAAGCATCTGACAATCAAACCTTATATTAGGATTGATATGTTTTCAGTATGTTAAATAGAGAGGATTATCCTTTCAGATTTGTACTAATGAGGTAAATACTTTATTTTACAAATCTGGAATTCAGCAGCTAATGGGGTTTTCAAGGTTTTATTTAAAAGGCCTGTCAAAATGTTGTTTCCTATAGACTGTTATTAAAGTAAAATATCTTCTTTGCAAAAAAAAAAAAAAAGAATTGCAAACAAAATGTTTCTAGTCTTTTGTGTGTTGAGTTCAAAAATTCATCAAAGTGTTTAGACCTAATTTTTTCCAAGTTTTCATTAATATTTGAGATGCAATGAGATAAAGAGCCTGATTTATTACAAATGCCAGTCAGCATGATTTTGGCCGCTGCCAAGCGTCCCAGAGATGCGCCTAAGCAAAAACTTGTGATGTTTGATTGATAAATGGCATTACCTATTGACTCTCATGTACACATATCACTGAACTCCATTGTTTGAATGTTTTGAAACAATGTTTCTCTATTTTGCAGTTGCAAAAGTTTCGTTTTTGGGCTTGAGGGGGGCGGAATGGGATATGGGTTCCGTCAATGCACCCCCAGCACATTGGGGATTCCCGCCATGTGATAAAACATGTATCTCAAAGTCCAAATTACACCTCACTAATACAAAGGGGTGTAATGGTGGACTGTAGACAAACCTCCACATGTAATATCTACTGGTTTCATTTCTAAAGCTGGTCATTGGTGGGTTCCTACTTAGTATTCTCATTTACAAAAAGTGGTAGTGGGCCCCCCTGAACTTTTGGTCCCATTGACCCCACTATGAACTCAATTACAGAAATATTTTTATTTTTAACACATTTTAACTCTGCCTTGTCTCATACAAAATAGCTATAATACAGTGTAACAAATATTTCAATACAATGCACACTTATTTTAACCAGAATAATAAAAACACTTAATTAAGAACAAACTGTTACATAGCTTTAATATTTGAAAGTACTGGACCACTCCATGCTGTGATAATACGGTAAAACATGCATTACACCTCCTCCTCATGATGTACCTGGGGATGACCTGACATATGGCCAGGATGACCTCATGAAAGATGCGGCACATGGTAGGTTGACTTATGCTGCTTAACAGAGCTGCAGTGGCCTGAAATGTTCCCCTAGCAAGTATGTTTAAGGGGGCACAATTTCGCACTATGCCTGGCTGTGCCTGGCTGTGCCCAGCAGCAGGATCGATTATGTGCCAAATTTGCTGGTACAAGGACATAAGTGGGGCTCTATTGAGGCAGAAATGGCTGCAGATTTGCTCCTCGCTTAAATTAGCCTCTGTCAGCCTTCAGTCTGATCACTGTGGCTTCTCCCGCCTCCTTTTCCTCCTCTGTGGCCGTAGTACAGTACCAAACCCCAAACATCAAGGCACAATCAGGTTCTCCCCTGCACTCCATTCGCACTTCACAAACAAACAAAACCCATCACACACACATTTGCAATAAGCACAGCAACTCCAAATTAGCGCTCACCCACTATTACACACAGAAGTATGATTGTCCTGATCCAGCCAAGCAGACACTGTCTGTAAGTGCACACATTTCAATCTCATTCCAATGTGTCTGCTGATCTTGCCCTAGGGCACGTTGGTTAATGTTCCCACACACACTCATGATGTTTTGTTGTGTTAACTGTGTTCATAGGAGTTTGCAATTATGTGCCGCACATCCCCATTAGGGCCTGGATGCATTTGTTTTTAACATTGCTAGGGACATGCCATTTTTTCCCATGGAGCACCAAAACATTTAGCCAGTGGTTTTGTCTAATTGACATAATTGATGTTTAGGTTTGGCTAGGCATGTGTTTGCCTACTCCTGCCAAGAGCGACCGGCTCACACCATATTCATCAAAAAATCACGCTCAAAATATTCTCGCCCTGTGAAATGCATGTTTAAACCCCAGAGCGCTGGCGGCGATGTGTTAAAAGTAGTTTTTTAACCCCCAAAACCACCATATTTTTGGAAACCAAAAATAATTTTTTTTTTTAAAGAATTTAGTAATAGGTCATACCTGTCGCTGTTCAAGGTCGGACGCTGGCGCTGTGGGCTGAGGCTGGAATAATGATGAATGAGTGGCTATCTGGCGCTATCTCAGTCGCTAAGCCGGATCGGCTTGATTGTGGGGGGGAGCTGGCGTTCTCATGGCGGTGCCCGTCATTACCGGTCGCTCACCAGTCGCTACCTGTCGCTATTCCTTCATAAATAAGGGCCTAAGATACAATCATGCACATGGTTATCTCATACAGGATATTTTAGATGTGAAGCTACAAGATGTGGTTCCTGGCAATCAGTTTAGATCAAACTCGACTGGAAAAAGGTATACTATACAGAGTGTCCTTAACAGTAACAGCACACATGTAGTTTATATGATAGTATGCATAATATGCGAACTGCAATATATTGGCTGTGCTATCAGGAAACGCTGTATAGCAGAACATGAGGCTGATATTAGACATAACAGTTTGGGTTCTATTTCAAATGCATCAAGACACTTTAGAGAGACCCGTGGGGGGGGGGACTTAACCCCTTTCAGATGTATGGCTATAGAAAAGGCAAAAATTGGGCCCGGAGGAGGAGATCTTCATAATAAACTATTATATCAGGAAAGCTACTGGATCTCTGACATGGATGCTCGCGTCCCAAAGGGATTGAACCACCGGCTGGGATGTAGATCTGATACAGTACCAGATACTGTATGATCAATAATTGGCTTTTATCTATGTATCAATTTATTTATATACACAATTTATTTATATACAGATGATGGTGTTATATATTTGACATCTAGTTGTTTGATTTATTTGCATATGTATTATATGGTACATCCTGTTCATATTATAGGTGTTCCCTTTTATAATAAGATATGATTCAATGATTTTGGCTGCGCTCAAGGTGTTTTATAATTAGATATGATCCAGTGAATTTGGCTGTGCTTAAGATGTTCTATATAAATGTAAATGTTTTACACATGGAACACTCGGAGCGGTTATCCTTCCCCCCTCGCTCAGGATGTGATGGTCTGGGTCTAGGAGGCTTTGGCGTCTTTTGCGGCGTAGCACTGCTAGCTGCCTGAGTGGCGCCTCCTTGGACTTTGGCCGCGTCATGAGCGAGGGTTGGGCTTATTGCCTGCTCACTATCTGGTCTGGATAGTTTCCGGCAGCTCCCGGCCGAGACATTTGTGCCTTTATTGAGGGAATTTGCACAGTTGGTGGGAGATACACAGAGATTCCGAGGGATGTCTCCGGATCCTAGATTTAAGGTGAGTATAGTTTATTGGCTTCATATGTGTATATGAGTAGATGTTTCCTACAGCTGGGTATGCAGGGCTGGTTTTCAGTTCCCGGTAAGATTTAAACTTTGTCATTGTTTCTGTAAAACTGTCATGAGTAAGGACTGGCAGGTCCGAAATGTGTAGATGTTTACCTTGAGATTTGCATTCACTATTACTTTTAATGGATTTACCTAATAAAACGTTGGAAGGATTTTAGTGGAAATCCTGGCTGGCCGCATCTTTTTTGCTTGATTCCTATGGAGTGGATTGCTCGCAGCCGCAGCCGGTTGATTTCACCCTCTATCCTGGGATTGTGACCATTTAATTCAAGGTAGAGCTGACTTGTCTTTTTCTTATAGTCATACTAGTGCTGGAGCATCATCTACATGAAGAAACAGAAAGTCAAAAAGAAAGATAAAGTCCAATGCGTCAAATACACGTGTGGGTCAATAAATCAATCAGGCTAAAATGACAGCAACTCCATTTACACAGCCAAACTTAACCCTTTTAAAAAACAACAAAGCCACAACACCTACATTCCTAAATAAATAAGCAAAACCAGCCTCCAAACATACAAGGAAACCAGAACCCAAGGCCAACAACGGACAAAAACAAAAACACAAGAAAACCTACCTTGACTATTTGCCCATACACAACAGCTTCCACTTGCTGGCAGGAGCCTGGCATGGCTGCTGCAGGGCGCTGAGCATGAAAAATGGAAAAGCGCAATCCAACCAAACACATGACCCAAAGAATTGACAAATGCAGAAAAAGTCACCTGGAAAACATTCAAACATTGAAATAAGAGTAAAAATAACATCACAAATACAATATGTATGCAAAAGGCCAGGAGAAGGAGGAAACAGCAGGAAGTGCACAACATGGCCTCAACAAACAGTGTGCACACAAAACTAAAATATATTGAAAAAAGGAAGAAAAAAAAGAGAAAAGCGGCTTTTAAAAACAGCATTGATTAAGTGACAGTGCCCACAATAACAACCATGCCGCATTTAACATCGGCATAGTGCCCAACAAGACACACAACAGAGATATGCTGCACCGGCTCTCAGAGCCTGAGCAGTGGTGCCAGGTAGCCCACAAATATACCCTCTAAAATATGCTGAGAGCAGAGTGAAAAGGCAAAAATATGTGGGACGACATTAGTGGCACACATGTGATGTGTTTAGCCACGAGTTGCCATGTTGAAATCGCAGACATTGGGATGATTATAAAAACATTCAAAAAGTACCAAAGCAACATTGTTAACATGCCAACTCTAAAGTGGAGGCAAAATGAGTCCAAAAAGAGATCTTTAGAATAAAAAATACAAAAAACTAATGGCTAGAAAGGACCATTGAAGTCTATAGGAAAACGTCACCATAAATATGGCATGTTACTGGCACAGCAGAAAATGGACAGGCGCTGTGTATCATGGTGATAGCGCTTCATAAATAAGGACCAAAATAAGGCATCATTCAAAGAAGAAAGAACATTAGGGGCCCTATTTATCAAGTGCTAGCACCACTCAATGACACTTAGGACCCAAACTTTCACACTAGTGCCACTCAATGTTCCATTTAAGGAACAAAAATCAGTGTGTGCCATTCAGCGTCTAATTTATCACCATGTAGGATGAAGAGCCTGACACTCTTCCCCAAGCTTGAACATACTACCGCTAACATCACCGCTGACATGTAAATGGTTACATACTACACTGGTTTAGCTACCCATGACAGAACAAACAGGCACTGAATGCCATTAGCTAGCGTTGTTAGCACCGGGGGTCACGTGTTAAATATGGCCTTGGATCTTGGTGTTGTTGGGCACTCACTGGTATGATCCATTTATCATGCAGTGCTACAAGGTAGAGCGCCAATTTAGCTGCTCTTAAAATACTGTTGGCCGTCGGTTATACTTTTGGGACCCTGCTGGTTAGCATTCTTGCCGTCACTAAGAAGGAGCTCAAATGTTCTTTTTAGTACAAACTGGGGGCATTTTAATATACCCCAGGCACTGTAACATTAGGCCTACAAAAGTCTCATTCACTTACTGTTCTAGTGATTGGCCCCCCGTGGCCTAGCACCCAGGCTACTCATGTCCGGTGACTGCCACAGCCATAAGGCCCCATTCTAAGTGATAGCAATCCTATTAGGTCAGCACATCTATTCTTTTTGGATCTTTATAACCAAAATCTCACCAATTTTGGCGCTTCCTGAGCCAGGACCAGGTGCCGGCCTCCCCCCTCTCTCATTCTGCCAGCACAGAATACAGTAAACAAGCCCTGATAGACTATGGGCTTCTCACCAGGGAGCTGGCAGACTTTTCAGAATGACTTATCTTGTGTGTTATAGTCACAGCAGGAGGGAGAGATAATGCAGCTCAATATTTTGAACTTTCATCCCAATTTATAGCACTGTGAGATCTGTCGCCTCTGTAACTTCTAAGGCAATTGTACCAAAGCTTTATTATTGAAGCGGAAGATAATGTGGCAAGGAGGGTAAGGTATGGCCACCCAGACATGATGTTGGGACTATAGCATTGCAGGGGGCCATCATGGTCTGGGAGGGTCCATTGGTACTAGGTATTGGGACAGTCATGGACTAGTGGTTAAGAACCAATCTGCAAGTGCTCTTGACCAAGGCACCTAGCCCCAACTCCCCATATGCAATGGTTAGGGCAGCACACCTCTCTGGGCAGCAGTGCCCGACAGGATTGAGTGAACCTGCCTCCCCCAGGAATTCTCCCAGGGCTCCCTATGGCCAGACCCTTCCTTGTTGGACCATTGAACACTAGCCTCCAGTGACTTGTGATTCTGTGCCTGGGCTTACTCCTCTATTCTTGAGGGCTTAAAAGCCTTCAGCTGCTCATAGAGGCGTTTGTTGCTTGTTATTGAGATATATTTTCCAGTTCCTTGTTACAGATTTGTTCGCCCTTATCGTATCTAAATTCCCCATGATAGCCATTAGGGATGAGCGAATCGATCCGGACGAACCCGGATTCGATCCGAATTTCAGGAAAAATTCGATTCGGATCGAATCCGAATTTCCCCGCGATTCGATCACTCGAAGTTTTCCTTTAACATCCATTCATTTACATTACAGGCATTCTAAGATGGCGGGCGGGACATGTCTGGACATGTATCCCGCGCCAGTGCAAGCTGGGGCAGTCACATGCAGCCTATCAGCAGCCAGCAAGCCCGGTGACGTCACACAGCGGTATTTAACGGCGGCCATCTTGCTTTTCCTCATTTCTCTATTGCATTCGTGACAGACAGACAGAACGCTGTGTAGCTGAGGCAGTTAGACAGGCTGGAGACAGGCTGGAGACAGGGACAGACAGGGACAGGCTGGAGACAGGCAGGAGACAGGCAGGAGACAGACAGGAGACAGACAGAAAGCCAGGGAAAGGTAGGAAAAACGGAGCTGGCTGACAGGGAGAATTTTTTTTTTTCATCCAGCCTTTGTTAGCGTTTTCAGGCTGCTTATAGTAACTAACTGTGCATATATACTGAACTGATCTTAAGTCTGCTGTGAGGCATCCCATTCTGTGACTAAAGCAGCCTCTATTTAATAGCATAATAAACATTTGCACTTATTCTCATAGAAATCAGGCCTGATAAAGACACTTTTGCTGTGCATGCTCTCTGGTTTTTGTGGCACTGGCATCCCATTCTGTGACTAAAGCAGCCTCTATTTAATAGCATAATAAACATTTGCACTTATTCTCATAGAAATCAGGCCTGATAAAGACACTTTTGCTGTGCATGCTCTCTGGTTTTTGTGGCACTGGCATCCCATTCTGTGACTAAAGCAGCCTCTATTTAATAGCATAATAAACATTTGCACTTATTCTCATAGAAATCAGGCCTGATAAAGACACTTTTGCTGTGCATGCTCTCTGGTTTTTGTGGCACTGGCATCCCATTCTGTGACTAAAGCAGCCTCTATTTAATAGCATAATAAACATTTGCACTTATTCTCATAGAAATCAGGCCTGATAAAGACACTTTTGCTGTGCATGCTCTCTGGTTTTTGTGGCACTGGCATCCCATTCTGTGACTAAAGCAGCCTCTATTTAATAGCATAATAAACATTTGCACTTATTCTCATAGAAATCAGGCCTGATAAAGACACTTTTGCTGTGCATGCTCTCTGGTTTTTGTGGCACTGGCATCCCATTCTGTGACTAAAGCAGCCTCTATTTAATAGCATAATAAACATTTGCACTTATTCTCATAGAAATCAGGCCTGATAAAGACACTTTTGCTGTGCATGCTCTCTGGTTTTTGTGGCACTGGCATCCCATTCTGTGACTAAAGCAGCCTCTATTTAATAGCATAATAAACATTTGCACTTATTCTCATAGAAATCAGGCCTGATAAAGACACTTTTGCTGTGCATGCTCTCTGGTTTTTGTGGCACTGGCATCCCATTCTGTGACTAAAGCAGCCTCTATTTAATAGCATAATAAACATTTGCACTTATTCTCATAGAAATCAGGCCTGATAAAGACACTTTTGCTGTGCATGCTCTCTGGTTTTTGTGGCACTGGCATCCCATTCTGTGACTAAAGCAGCCTCTATTTAATAGCACAATAAACATTTGCACTTATTCTCATAGAAATCAGGCCTGATAAAGACACTTTTGCTGTGCATGCTCTCTGGTTTTTGTGGCACTGGCATCCCATTCTGTGACTAAAGCAGCCTCTATTTAATAGCATAATAAACATTTGCACTTATTCTCATAGAAATCAGGCCTGATAAAGACACTTTTGCTGTGCATGCTCTCTGGTTTTTGTGGCACTGGCATCCCATTCTGTGACTAAAGCAGCCTCTATTTAATAGCACAATAAACATTTGCACTTATTCTCATAGAAATCAGGCCTGATAAAGACACTTTTGCTGTGCATGCTCTCTGGTTTTTGTGGCACTGGCATCCCATTCTGTGACTAAAGCAGCCTCTATTTAATAGCATAATAAACATTTGCACTTATTCTCATAGAAATCAGGCCTGATAAAGACACTTTTGCTGTGCATGCTCTCTGGTTTTTGTGGCACTGGCATCCCATTCTGTGACTAAAGCAGCCTCTATTTAATAGCATAATAAACATTTGCACTTATTCTCATAGAAATCAGGCCTGATAAAGACACTTTTGCTGTGCATGCTCTCTGGTTTTTGTGGCACTGGCATCCCATTCTGTGACTAAAGCAGCCTCTATTTAATAGCATAATAAACATTTGCACTTATTCTCATAGAAATCAGGCCTGATAAAGACACTTTTGCTGTGCATGCTCTCTGGTTTTTGTGGCACTGGCATCCCATTCTGTGACTAAAGCAGCCTCTATTTAATAGCATAATAAACATTTGCACTTATTCTCATAGAAATCAGGCCTGATAAAGACACTTTTGCTGTGCATGCTCTCTGGTTTTTGTGGCACTGGCATCCCATTCTGTGACTAAAGCAGCCTCTATTTAATAGCATAATAAACATTTGCACTTATTCTCATAGAAATCAGGCCTGATAAAGACACTTTTGCTGTGCATGCTCTCTGGTTTTTGTGGCACTGGCATCCCATTCTGTGACTAAAGCAGCCTCTATTTAATAGCACAATAAACATTTGCACTTATTCTCATAGAAATCAGGCCTGATAAAGACACTTTTGCTGTGCATGCTCTCTGGTTTTTGTGGCACTGGCATCCCATTCTGTGACTAAAGCAGCCTCTATTTAATAGCATAATAAACATTTGCACTTATTCTCATAGAAATCAGGCCTGATAAAGACACTTTTGCTGTGCATGCTCTCTGGTTTTTGTGGCACTGGCATCCCATTCTGTGACTAAAGCAGCCTCTATTTAATAGCACAATAAACATTTGCACTTATTCTCATAGAAATCAGGCCTGATAAAGACACTTTTGCTGTGCATGCTCTCTGGTTTTTGTGGCACTGGCATCCCATTCTGTGACTAAAGCAGCCTCTATTTAATAGCATAATAAACATTTGCACTTATTCTCATAGAAATCAGGCCTGATAAAGACACTTTTGCTGTGCATGCTCTCTGGTTTTTGTGGCACTGGCATCCCATTCTGTGACTAAAGCAGCCTCTATTTAATAGCATAATAAACATTTGCACTTATTCTCATAGAAATCAGGCCTGATAAAGACACTTTTGCTGGCCAAAGCCCTACTGGACCCTGCCAGGTCGATTCCTGCCCGGGGCATCCCATTCTGTGACTACAGCAGCCTCTGTTTAAGACCATATAAGCATTTGCTCTTATCATATTTGAAATTAGCCTGATAAAGACACTTTTGCTGGCCAAAGCCCTACTGGACCCTGCCAGGTCCATTCCTGCCCAGGGCATCCCATTCTGTGACTAAAGCAGCCTCTGTTTAAGACCATATAAGCATTTGCTCTTATTATATTTATATTATAAGACACTTTTGCTGGGCATAGGCTTACTGCTGCCTGCCAGGTGCACTTCTGTTGAGGCATCCCATTCTGTAACATAGCATACCCCTCTTTATTTACACTAAGCAGCTCTCTTATTTACACTAAGCAGGCCTGTTGGAGGCTGAGTGTTACTGCTCACTTTTGGTGTGCATTATATTCTGTTTTATATAGACCCACTGCTGCCTGGGGGTTCTTAAAATATCACCTACTACCACGCCAGTTAGACTATGTCGGGCAGACAAGTGCCTGGAAGTGAAAAGAGGAGTGGCAGAGGCCAAGATTCCGCAGGCAGAGCTCGCATCAGACTGGGGGCCAGTAGCAGCAGGAGTCACGCTGAGAGACCTAATCTGCCAGTATCTGCTAGCGGTCGGGTCTCCACCAGTAACGCATCTGCCGTGGTAGATTGGCTGACGCGCTCATCAACAACATCATCACAACTTACATCTGAGACCCCCAGTCTAGGGTCGGTAGGTTCCTCTGACACAACCCTGAGTTGGCATGCCCCGAGAGCAGTCCCTGTCCTCCCATTGCCTCTGTCCTACGCCGTTCCCTCCCCCAGCGACGTATCCTATGCTTTGGGTTCAGCTCCACCCTTTAGTGAGGAGGACGATCAGATACAGGAGGACAGTCAGCAGCTACTGCCCAGCCAAGAAATGGAGGTGGCTTCTTTAGCTAGGCAGACAAATAGTGATGTGGACAGTGTCGTGGGTGCTGCGAGCGTTCCAGCTCCTGCGCCAGACACTGTTGACGAATCCACGAACATCAGTGACGTACAGCCACAACCCGGTGATGATGATGATGATGACGATGAAGCCGATCGCACTTGGGAGCCGGGTGATGAAGGGGCTTCATCGTCATCATCAGGAGAAGAGGGGCGCAGGTTGCCCCGGAGTCAGCAGCTGAGGCAGCAAGGTGGTAGCAGTCAGCATGGGGGCACAATTCCAAAGGCTGGAGCCGGCCGGGGCCGGGGCCGGGGTAGAGCACCTGCTGTGCGGCAGTCTACCTTATCGGGAGGTAGTGGAGCAGGGGTTCCTGGAGTTGGCAACAGCAGCAGTGAATCAGTGAGGCCAGGGGGTGGGAAAAGTAGCTACTCGGCAGTGTGGCAGTTTTTCCTGAGGCATCCGCAGGAGGGTAACATGGCCACATGCAAGATATGTAGGCAAAAGGTGAAGCGTGGCCAGGGTCCAAATGTTGGCACCACGGCCCTGCGTCAACATATGATGCGTCACCATAAAACGACCTGGGAGAACCGAGGCTCCCAAGGGGTGGTCCAGTCTGCTTCCTCACCAAGTGAGCTCCCAATTTCTGCCAGCCAAGGCTCCAGCACCTCAGCCGAAGGCAGCTGTGCGTCACACCCATCCTCTGTCGCTCCTGCTCCTCCTCCTCCTCCTCCAAGTCATGCATCCCGCCAGCAATCCATCAGCGAAGCCATGTCCAAGAGACAGCAGTATGCGCCCACTCATCCTACGGCGCAGAAGCTGAATGTGCTCCTGTCCAAGTTGCTGGTGCTGCAGTCGCTCCCTTTTCAGGTGGTGGAATCTGCACCTTTCAGAGAACTGATGGCTTGTGCCGAGCCGAGGTGGAGAGTCCCAAGCCGTCATTTCTTTGCCAAGAAGGCAGTACCAGCGCTGCACACTTTTGTTGAACAGAAGGTGGGCCAGTCCTTGAGCCTGTCGGTGTGTAGCAAAATACATGGCAGCGCCGACATCTGGAGCTGTAACTACGGTCAGGGGCAGTACATGTCGTTTACGGCCCACTGGGTGAATGTGGTCCCTTTGCAGCAGCAACTTGGACAGGTCACGCCGCTTCGGCCTCCGCGCTCTCTGCCCATTGGGCCTGTGACACCGTGCGACTCGGCCTCCTCATCCTCCGCCATCTCCTCACCCTCCACTGTAGGCTCAAGTCTCAGTGCCCCTCCAGTCTACCATGTGTGCAGGGCACGGAGGTGTCACGCAGTGCTTCACATGGTTTGTCTTGGCGAACGGAGTCACACAGGGGAGGAACTGCTTAAATGTATTCATCAGGAAATCCAAACATGGCTTACTCCGAGAAAACTTAAAATGGGAATCATGGTTACCGACAATGGGAAGAACATTTTGTCTGCGCTGCGCCAAGGAAGCCTGACCCATGCCCCCTGCATGGCTCACGTCTTCAATCTGGTTGTCAAGCGGTTTCTGAAGTGTTCCCCCCATCTGCAGGACATCCTAACAACTTCACGGAAACTTTGCATGCACTTCAGCCACTCCTACACCGCCAAACACACCCTTCTTGAGCTACAGCGTCAGAATGGTATCCCCCAACATAGTCTGATTTGCGATGTTTCCACCCGTTGGAATTCCACCCTTCACATGTTGGACCGATTATATGAACAGAGAAAAGCCATCACGGATTTCCTGATGATCCAAGCAGATAGGGGGACTCCCCTGTGTAACTTCAATGTCAACCAGTGGCAGCTCATACGTGACACCTGCCGTTTGCTCAGGCCCTTTGAGGAAGCCACTTTATTTGTCAGTCGGCAGGATTACGGGATGAACGACGTGATTCCACTGCTTCATGTACTACAGCACATGTTGGAAACCATGGCTGGTCAGGGCACTGGAGACATGGCGTTTACATCTTACGGCCACATGAACCCCGTTGGAGCTGAACTGGAGGAGGAGGAGGAGGAAGAGGAGGAGGAGGAGTTGCCCAGCGAAACACAGTTTAGGCTTGGCGAAATGGCTGGTTTATCTAGTCAGCGGACAGGAGAGGAGGAGCAGGAGCAGCCAGAGGAGCTAGAGGTTTTTGAGGAAGGAGAGACAGAGGACCCGGGCACACCGTGGCAGTATGCAGTGGAGATGGAGACAGGTAGTCCATCCGAGTCACTTGCGCAAATGGCACGAAGCATGCTCACATGCTTGCGTAGTGACCCCAGAATTGTTTCCATCTGTCGGCGGGATGACTTCTGGCTGTCCACCTTATTGGACCCTCGCTTCCGGCACAAAATGGGGGCATTTTTTAAACCCACCGAGAGGGAGGACAAACTCAACTACTACAAAGACATTCTACGTAGGCAGTTGGCCGATGCCTATCTGCGCCATGGTCCATACTCTCGCAGGTCTGACTCGAGGGGACCTCTGCGCTCACCTTCCACTGCCATGGCCGCTGGGGGGGTTGGCAGCAGCAGCAGCAGAAGCTCCATCAGCAGCAGCAGCCTCAGTCTTCAGTCGCTAATGAGTAGCTTTCTACACCCGCATAGTGAGGCTACTCATGAGCAGCAGGAAGACCTGGAGCAGGACCTGAACCAGCAGGTCATGTCATACTTTGACATGACCATGCCAACACACCTTGAGGATCCGCTGGACTTCTGGGCAGCCAAACTTGATTTGTGGCCGCAACTAGCAGAGTTTGCCCTGGAAAAGCTGTCCTGCCCGGCAAGTAGCGTGCCATCTGAGCGGGTGTTTAGTGCGGCGGGGGCCATAGTTACGGCGAGGAGAACTCGTCTGTCAACTAAAAATGTGGAGAGACTCACCTTTGTCAAAATGAATCAGGGATGGATCAGCCAGGATTTCCACCCACCAATGCCTGATGCATGCGACTAGATTCAGCATGGTGCCACGTTTTACACTTTACAAATGGTGCAAAACATATTTATGTCTTTAGGCCATTTTTTGGGCTCCTGCTGCTGCTACTGCCAACTTCTGCCAACTCCAGGGTGTGATTCATCCAATTTTTGGGCTCCTGAAGCCAACTCCAGTGTATATTTGGGCTCCTGCTGCTACTACTGTCAACTCCTGCCAACTCCAGGGTGTGATTCATCCAATTTTTGGGCTCCTGAGGCCAACTCCAGTGTATATTTGGGCTCCTGCTGCTGCTACTGTCAACTCCTGCCAACTCCAGGGTGTGATTCATCCAATTTTTGGGCTCCTGAAGCCAACTCCAGTGTATATTTGGGCTCCTGCTGCTACTACTGCCAACTTCTGCCAACTCCAGGGTGTGATTCATCCAATTTTTGGGCTCCTGAAGCCAACTCCAGTGTATATTTGGGCTCCTGCTGCTGCTACTGTCAACTCCTGCCAACTCCAGGGTGTGATTCATCCAATTTTTGGGCTCCTGAAGCCAACTCCAGTGTATATTTGGGCTCCTGCTGCTGCTACTGTCAACTCCTGCCAACTCCAGGGTGTGATTCATCCAATTTTTGGGCTCCTGAAGCCAACTCCAGTGTATATTTGGGCTCCTGCTGCTGCTACTGTCAACTCCTGCCAACTCCAGGGTGTGATTCATCCAATTTTTGGGCTCCTGAAGCCAACTCCAGTGTATATTTGGGCTCCTGCTGCTGCTACTGCCAACTTCTGCCAACTCCAGGGTGTGATTCATCCAATTTTTGGGCTCCTGAAGCCAACTCCAGTGTATATTTGGGCTCCTGCTGCTGCTGCTGCTGCCAACTTCTGCCAACTCCAGGGTGTGATTCATCCAATTATTGGGCTCCTGAAGCCAACTCCAGTGTATATTTGGGCTCCTGCTGCTGCTTCTGCTGCCAACTTCTGCCAACTCCAGGGTGTGATTCATCCAATTTTTGGGCTCCTGAAGCCAACTCCAGTGTATATTTGGGCTCCTGCTGCTGCTGCTGCTGCCAACTTCTGCCAACTCCAGGGTGTGATTCATCCAATTTTTGGGCTCCTGAAGCCAACTCCAGTGTATATTTGGGCTCCTGCTGCTGCTACTGTCAACTCCTGCCAACTCCAGGGTGTGATTCATCCAATTTTTGGGCTCCTGAAGCCAACTCCAGTGTATATTTGGGCTCCTGCTGCTGCTGCTGCTGCCAACTTCTGCCAACTCCAGGGTGTGATTCATCCAATTTTTGGGCTCCTGAAGCCAACTCCAGTGTATATTTGGGCTCCTGCTGCTGCTACTGTCAACTCCTGCCAACTCCAGGGTGTGATTCATCCAATTTTTGGGCTCCTGAGGCCAACTCCAGTGTATATTTGGGCTCCTGCTGCTGCTACTGTCAACTCCTGCCAACTCCAGGGTGTGATTCATCCAATTTTTGGGCTCCTGAAGCCAACTCCAGTGTATATTTGGGCTCCTGCTGCTGCTACTGCCAACTTCTGCCAACTCCAGGGTGTGATTCATCCAATTTTTGGGCTCCTGAAGCCAACTCCAGTGTATATTTGGGCTCCTGCTGCTACTACTGCCAACTTCTGCCAACTCCAGGGTGTGATTCATCCAATTTTTGGGCTCCTGAAGCCAACTCCAGTGTATATTTGGGCTCCTGCTGCTGCTACTGTCAACTCCTGCCAACTCCAGGGTGTGATTCATCCAATTTTTGGGCTCCTGAAGCCAACTCCAGTGTATATTTGGGCTCCTGCTGCTGCTGCTGCCAACTTCTGCCAACTCCAGGGTGTGATTCATCCAATTTTTGGGCTCCTGAAGCCAACTCCAGTGTATATTTGGGCTCCTGCTGCTGCTGCTGTCAACTCCTGCCAACTCCAGGGTGTGATTCATCCAATTTTTGGGCTCCTGAAGCCAACTCCAGTGTATATTTGGGCTCCTGCTGCTGCTGCTGTCAACTCCTGCCAACTCCAGGGTGTGATTCATCCAATTTTTGGGCTCCTGAAGCCAACTCCAGTGTATATTTGGGCTCCTGCTGCTGCTGCTGTCAACTCCTGCCAACTCCAGGGTGTGATTCATCCAATTTTTGGGCTCCTGAAGCCAACTCCAGTGTATATTTGGGCTCCTGCTGCTGCTGCTGCCAACTTCTGCCAACTCCAGGGTGTGATTCATCCAATTTTTGGGCTCCTGAAGCCAACTCCAGTGTATATTTGGGCTCCTGCTGCTGCTGCTGCCAACTTCTGCCAACTCCAGGGTGTGATTCATCCAATTTTTGGGCTCCTGAAGCCAACTCCAGTGTATATTTGGGCTCCTGCTGCTGCTGCTGCCAACTTCTGCCAACTCCAGGGTGTGATTCATCCAATTTTTGGGCTCCTGAAGCCAACTCCAGTGTATATTTGGGCTCCTGCTGCTACTACTGTCAACTCCTGCCAACTCCAGGGTGTGATTCATCCAATTTTTGGGCTCCTGAGGCCAACTCCAGTGTATATTTGGGCTCCTGCTGCTGCTGCTGCCAACTTCTGCCAACTCCAGGGTGTGATTCATCCAATTTTTGGGCTCCTGAGGCCAACTCCAGTGTATATTTGGGCTCCTGCTGCTGCTACTGTCAACTCCTGCCAACTCCAGGGTGTGATTCATCCAATTTTTGGGCTCCTGAAGCCAACTCCAGTGTATATTTGGGCTCCTGCTGCTGCTGCTGCTGCCAACTTCTGCCAACTCCAGGGTGTGATTCATCCAATTTTTGGGCTCCTGAAGCCAACTCCAGTGTATATTTGGGCTCCTGCTGCTGCTACTGTCAACTCCTGCCAACTCCAGGGTGTGATTCATCCAATTTTTGGGCTCCTGAGGCCAACTCCAGTGTATATTTGGGCTCCTGCTGCTGCTACTGTCAACTCCTGCCAACTCCAGGGTGTGATTCATCCAATTTTTGGGCTCCTGAAGCCAACTCCAGTGTATATTTGGGCTCCTGCTGCTGCTACTGCCAACTTCTGCCAACTCCAGGGTGTGATTCATCCAATTTTTGGGCTCCTGAAGCCAACTCCAGTGTATATTTGGGCTCCTGCTGCTACTACTGCCAACTTCTGCCAACTCCAGGGTGTGATTCATCCAATTTTTGGGCTCCTGAGGCCAACTCCAGTGTATATTTGGGCTCCTGCTGCTACTACTGCCAACTTCTGCCAACTCCAGGGTGTGATTCATCCAATTTTTGGGCTCCTGAGGCCAACTCCAGTGTATATTTGGGCTCCTGCTGCTGCTGCTGTCAACTCCTGCCAACTCCAGGGTGTGATTCATCCAATTTTTGGGCTCCTGAAGCCAACTCCAGTGTATATTTGGGCTCCTGCTGCTGCTACTGTCAACTCCTGCCAACTCCAGGGTGTGATTCATCCAATTTTTGGGCTCCTGAAGCCAACTCCAGTGTATATTTGGGCTCCTGCTGCTGCTGCTGCCAACTTCTGCCAACTCCAGGGTGTGATTCATCCAATTTTTGGGCTCCTGAAGCCAACTCCAGTGTATATTTGGGCTCCTGCTGCTGCTGCTGCTGCCAACTTCTGCCAACTCCAGGGTGTGATTCATCCAATTTTTGGGCTCCTGAAGCCAACTCCAGTGTATATTTGGGCTCCTGCTGCTGCTGCTGCTGCCAACTTCTGCCAACTCCAGGGTGTGATTCATCCAATTTTTGGGCTCCTGAGGCCAACTCCAGTGTATATTTGGGCTCCTGCTGCTGCTGCTGCCAACTTCTGCCAACTCCAGGGTGTGATTCATCCAATTTTTGGGCTCCTGAGGCCAACTCCAGTGTATATTTGGGCTCCTGCTGCTGCTGCTGCCAACTTCTGCCAACTCCAGGGTGTGATTCATCCAATTTTTGGGCTCCTGAAGCCAACTCCAGTGTATATTTGGGCTCCTGCTGCTGCTGCTGCTGCCAACTTCTGCCAACTCCAGGGTGTGATTCATCCAATTTTTGGGCTCCTGAGGCCAACTCCAGTGTATATTTGGGCTCCTTCTGCCCCTCATAGTGATGCCACTTCAACTCTCTGCAATTGTGCCGCTCTGCGATTCTATTAGCGATGCCTCTGATCTGCATGTGATATTTCTTCAAAGTATTATTTAACAAACCCAGCACGCATCCTGTGCGTGTTACAGCAAGGCTGAATGGTTTACAACCCTATTGAGGCTGTAGGAGGCTCAGAAATAGCCGTTTTTAATAGCGATTCGTCGCGAATTTATTCGGGTCGAAACGATTTTTGTCGGAAAATTCGGCGAATCAGTCGAATCGAATTTTTCAAAAGTTCGCTCATCTCTAATAGCCATTCAACACATTATGATACTGTAAATATAAAACTAAAATGCTAAATTCACACCACAATCCCCCACGGCCGTGCCTTACAATAGAATGTTATAGAAAACCATCTTGTGACAAAGTATCACAAAAAAAGCGTAGCAAATAGCTGGTCATTGTGTAACACTCATCTTATAAAATATCTTAGCCAAAGTAAACGGTAAGAATCTCAATCTGTACACCCTGCGACTGGGGCTTTTTTCTGGTAGGCTTTCTTTTTTGTTGAAATCTACTAGTTCTACATTCTCATATTTCTTTATATTGTTCCAAGACATAGCCTCTACTGATATCCGTGTTCCCATATTGATTGTCAGATATGCAGGTGGAATTCTCCACTCTCCTAATTGCAATTCCACAAAGGTGTCAGTGATAATGGCCAGTTCTTATCAGACCGAGCAGGGAGGTTAATTAGCGTAATATGTGCAGCTAAGATCATGTGCTGTGTATATTGCTTAACTAAAAGGCGGAGGTGACCATAAAGGATTTAGCCAAGTGGTTTTCTATCATGAGAGAGTGATAGGGAGAGGCACAGAGTAGTGAATTAAACCTATGGAAACTTGGAGGCTGATTCATTACTAACACTAGGTATCTGCAGATAATCGTCTGTATATCGGCGCTTAGAGCGACCACTAGTAGACGCTGTAAGCGGGTATCGGGCACTGTAACAGAGCGCCTCACTCGCTGTAGTAACCTGGCCCGCATTGATGAATGTGATGTATGCTGGGCGCTCTAACACCAGTACAGGGATGCAACGAGCGAAAAGGTGCTCCACACCAAAAGGACACACACACAACGCAGGACCTCTAAATCTGGTCGCTATAGCATAGAGCGCCAGACGCTGTGTGATGAAAGTCTATTTTTCTGTGGAAACACATATCCACCAGTAACAAAGCAAAAACACATGGAATGACATTGTTGTAACACTGTTACATTAACACTTTAATGACAGACCTGTAATGACAAAATTCAAAAATTAGTTTTACCAGCCCAGGAGAGGTCACACAATTATTTGAGAACCAAAAAAAAAAAATTACTAAATTTTTTTTAAAACGATTCGAAGGAACGCCCATTAAAATGTATGAGAGCGACAGGTAAGACCTGGCGCTCTGGAGGCTAGAGCGCCGGTGCAATATGCTGAGCCACCTGTAATAATGAATCGTACACTACATGTCGCTGTTAGAGTCACTCACCAGAATCGCCTTCATAAATGTGGTTTTGCGTACAGCGCCCGGCTTTCACCAGGCGTTGCCTGTTGCTACGAAGCACTACCTGGCGCTAGACCTTCATGAATAAACCCCATAAATGCTGGAGTTGTGGTTTAAAGTCATCCTATACTCAGAAAGGAAGTTTATGTTGTTACTTTTTATCCCTAGCCCAGTGCCCAAAAACAGCGCATGTGTCATCTTTTACTAAAGCATTTGCCTAATATTCATAAAAACACTAACATGAATGCATATGATGTCCGAATGGCAGCCATATACCAATGCATTCAGTTATAACTAAATTGTTACATAAGGGCAGTTAGGATGAAGTGCTCCCCAATGATGGGCTGTGTGTACTGTATCTGAATGTAGCATTGATGAAAAGCACCAGTGGGCGGGGCTCCTCGGCCAAGGATCAATATGGCCAACTGCATCCAGTTTGTGTTGTTGTGCAAAGGTTTTAGTAAAAAAAGAAACACAGGCTGTTTGGGGCAATGGGCTGGGGATAGAAGATGACAACAAACTTTCCTATCTGCATATAGGACCATTTTAACATCATCTCAACCGACTCTGGGAATGAGAAAAGTCTTCAGGCCATTATAGCCTCCCCTCATTTGCAAAAAAAGGTGGAAATATCTGGCATATCTGGACTACCTGTCAGTCAGCAAATAGGCAATTGTTTTTCAATGTGTGACTGTGCCAGGCCAAACTAAGGGCCTTATTTATCACGGGCTAGCGCCAGGTAGTGTCTGACGAGCGCCAGGTACCGCCAGCTATCGGCGGCTACCGACTCAAGTACGCCCGGCGGCGGTCACAATGACACATTTATCAAGCAAAATGAGGCTAGCGCCGGCGAGAGCGACGGCTAGCGCGGCATTCATCATGAAGCCGCCTGGACCGAACAGCGCCGCTGCAAATTCCTTCACAGCGCCAGGTATGAGCTGTCGCTCCCTGGCGATGTCCAATGCATTTCAATGGAGCAATCTATAATTAATCATAATTAATTGGTATTAATTTTTTTTTTTTTTTTTTTATGTCAAAAATTCGGAGACCACTTCTGCAATGTTAGGATTTATTTTTAAGTAAAAAAAAATGTAAAAAAAAATTGGTGCAGAATTGATCTAACAGGTCTGATATTAATGTATTCATATTACAAAATGATTCTAAAAACATGTATAATGTTACAATCCAAAAATATGGTTGTTTAGGGGTTAAAAACTAGTTAACACCCATCGCCGCCAGCAAATTCGGAGCGTGATTTGTTAATGAATATGAAGCTAGCCGTTCGCTCTGGCCATTCGTTGTCAGGCGCTCACATACAACGCTGAACCTGTGAAACAGCGACCCCTAAGCCCGTATTCAACATTACCGCACACCGACTGAATCGCTGTCAACAAGCTAACGCCGGCCAAGCACAGCGAATACTGGCTGGCGCTGAAAAAATCACGCTACAGTCGCTCATCTGGCGCTACCTGGCGCTATTAATGAATCGGCCTCCCCGTCTGGTGAGAGCCCTAGGGCAGTAAATCCGGTGGAGGACCCAAAACAGTATTTCTATTTAAATAATGTCTTTACTTACTCTATTCTTTACATTATACAGCAGTATTGCAAAACAGGATGCCCAGCTGGGCAACAACAAACCTCATACCGGGCACCCCAACACTACAATTCAGTGACGGTAGCCGAAAGACTGACCAGTCAGGTTCGCTATGCAGTCTAGCACAACACTATTATACGCTAGCCTGGAAAATCTGACTTGTTACCGGCAGTTGCATGTTGGCGGTGATTAGCAACACGCCTGGTACTAGGCATCCCGGGCTGTGCTGCTATGCAGGGAATCTTGGTTTGGAAAGGAGTCCATGCTATTAGGTATAATACACAGGAATACAGGCTTTGCTTTTTAATGACAGTTATTTATTTTGTAGATCTATGAGAGAATGGAACATGTTTTGTCCCATCTTCATCGTAACTTAATATTTTGTTAGGCTCTGTCCAAGTCTAAAAAAAAATCAATGGCCATGCAGACAATCCATCTTAGTTTGCAGTTAATGTATACATTTAGCCTACTTTTTCTAGCCCAACCCAAGTTATTTTTTGTATGACCACATTTTTTCACCCTGAGAGGTGGACAAATTTCTACCTCCCTTTCATCAAAACAAACACATAGAACCTCCCCCTACTTTATATGCCAATTCCAGCCAGGACCTTTTAGACAGGAACTTTTATCCAGGCTGCAAAGCTGGAGACATGAAGTCGTCCAGACAAAAGAATAGACTGACAGATATCAACTTCTAGGGAGTTAACCAACTTAGGTGTTGTGGTCAGCCTTTATGGTTTTGTCAAATTCTCAGTGATGAAATAAAGTGGACCCAGATTTGGGATTTTGTCTCTCCTGGGTTCTGGTCCTCGCCTCCGGGGCATTCTGATTTTGGCTGCCCCGCTGTGTGAAGCCCCCAGGCAGCATACTCAGCTCTATTTGGCTCTTTTGAGTAAGAATCGTCTAAGAGCTGAATGGAGTAACATGCCTCTAGCAGGGGGCATGTCTGTGAAACCCATTCACAAATGTCTGCCACAGGCACAAGCCTAGTGTGTTGCAACAGGGATCAGGTAGGTTTTACTGGGGGCTCGGAGGGGCACACCAGATCAGGATGCCCCCAGGGAGAGGGAATCAGCTGGCCCTGGAATCTTTTATATTCAGGGGCCACCCAAGATGGATTTTGGTCCGTCCACTTTAAATGGGAAATTAGTTTTTGTAACTGCTAAACTGATTAATTATTCAGAGTAATTGTATTGCATATATATATATATATATATATATATATATTTTTTTTTTTTTAAGAAGTAGTGTCTTAAAAAAGACCAAAACACAGGATTTTAACTATCCTGGGTTTTGGTCCTTGCCCCCAGGGCACCCTGATCGGGGTTGCCCCGCTGTGTGAGACCCCCCAGGTCACCCGAACAAACTCACCTCTTCCTGGCCCTACGATGCATGCTCGTCCAATCAGCACACTCAGATCCGCTTAGCCCCTTCGTCTAGGAGCTTGTCTAGTGCAGATCAAAGCGCACTGGCAGCCGCATCCCAGCTACCCTATAACAGCACGTGCCCATGCCAGCCATTCACAAATGCCTGACGCGGGTACACGTCCTGCTAAAGGGATAGCGTGGATGTGGCGCCATTGAACAGGCAACGAAGGTACGTTTTTGGACGACCTGGGGGAGTTTCACACAGTGGGGTACCCCCGATCAGGGTGCCCTGGGGGGGAGCGAGTATGCCTGCTCTGAAGTCTCAGACTCCAGGGTGGGTTTTGGTCCTCTTTAATGAGCGATACAACCTCTTAGCCTTTCTGTAAGTAAACATAAACCACTTCCTTTCCTACAATTTTATATACACAAATTATAATTTCCAATACTTCATTGCTACACGTATTACAGCATTAGCCCAGTTTAACAGATTTGTTGGATTCTTGCATTTGTCACATTTTGCTAACGTAAAATAAAATGTACTTTAATTTTTTAGATCAGCACTTTCATAGCAAGGGACAATTTAATTTTTGTAAGCATAGGCAATGCCTGACAAGAGATGGATGATCCCGAGGCTGCATGCTAATGAGCTGTTAATATCTTTCCCCAACAAGTTAAACAGACCCGTCTCCTGATCCATCTTCTGCCAAGTGCCTCCTTTGTAATAGTTTACTTTTCTTTTCAAATGTTCTATATAACAGCTTCCTTCCTCCTGTAATATCTCCTTTCCACGCGTTCAGTCATCAATAATTGATTGGAGCGCTCCAGCATCTATCCGCAGATTCTCTATCACGCGGCATAGTACTGGGGATTTATAAAACAAGACAAGGAAAGCATTTTACTGACAGATCCATCCGATGTAATTACCTATTCTTCTTCTGTTATATTTGTGTTTAACGCCTGGGCAATGAATCGTTCCCTTTTTTTTCCTATTTGCAGATTTCTTTATGAAATCACCCAATTTACTCAACATCAAAGTAGGCAAGGAATACACTGAAAAAAAAATCTGCAACAGGTTGCCATGGCAATGGAACTTCTGAAATAATTCAATATGGTTCCAAATTTGTGAGCTCCAGGGCCATACAGAGTTCTGATGTCATTATGCTTCATGGCATCTGTAAATGTCTAACGATTTGTTATGCAGCCACTGAAGGAAGATAAAACTAAATTAATGGATCAGACTTGGGTACAGCATGCAGGAGTAAAATAAAAGTTGTATAAAGTCACATAACATATAATAGTATGATAAAATCTGAGCTGTTTAAAGTGATGGACCAGGAGATCAAAAGTACAAGTCTAGGGGAGGAGTATTAGAGTCACCCAGAACTTTGTGATAAGTAGGACTAATAAAGGGTCAAGCAGGGTCATAGGGGAACAGCAGGGGTGGCCAAATCATTGTTGCTCCTCTACATTATTTATCATATTTGTGCTCATTTTGCATCGTTTAGACAAAGAAAGCAGCATTAATCTCTGTTGTCCCAGTATTTAGTTGTCTAGCTGCATCCATTTGGGTTAAAAGACAGACTAAAGTTTACTGTATGAGCCATGAAAGGGTCCTCTTTATTGTTGCCACCAGGGCCCCACCACATTTGGTTATAGCACTAGGGAACAGCTAACCTGAAAGATAATATTTTCCCACAAGGAACTTATGGTCATGCAAGATGCATCAACATAGGGGGATGGCAAGCCAACTTCCCGACATGGCTTGTCTATACCCTCTGTCCTATTACCCATACTCCTACTGACCAGAATGGTAACTACTATATCCAGAGGGCAGCAGTTGAGCCCTTGAGCTCTGGATTACCAGCCTTAAGGCTTGATGCATTTGGTTGGTAATCTTTGGGGGAAGGGGGGAATGGGGGCATCCTGTCTCTCTGTCCCTTACAAGGGGTTCCCCTTTGGCCTGAATTTTTATCAAGCCGGCAGTAACTTTCATTAAGGAATTGCGCTCAACACTTTTTAAGACTCATCAGAGGATTGTTTGCCATTAATATTTTAGTAATCATGCCACCCCCAACCGACTTGCATTAAAACATTTGAGGAGTGGAAGAAGAGGCTGATTTACACAATGCTTTATTCTCCGGCTGGAGGGCGAAGGGCAGACATGAAGAAAAGACAGTGGTAAGAAGATGCAATTTGTAATCTACTCAGCAGGAACCCGAGCCCTGATGGTAGATTGGATAATTAGGGAACACAGACAAGTCGGACTTGTGAAAAATCTAATTGCACTTAAACCAAAGGAAGCCTAAAGCGCTGTGTAGATGTCGACATTGATCGCCTGCATGGGCACTCTACATATTTAATGTGCTTGTACAAATTGCATGTTCACAAGGTACATGACAAATGAAAACCATTTACATAAGAGAAAGAGAGTAAGCAACTGGGGAATTGCCTGTTTGTGTTAGGCACGGCATAATGAGTTCCATGTTTGTATGTCGTGTACCAAACCGGCAGCCAGAGAAGTTAACACAAAAATTAAAGGAACACTTAAAGGACATTTGGGCCAGTCACTACTAAACCATATTTTTTTCTTTTTTTTAAATGTTCTTCTGTGTTTGACACAGATGATCACCTATCCTCTCTGTTTGCGTTTAGGACAGCAGAGGCCGCATCATTAATGAATCTCAGTCTGGGTTATTTATACATTATGTTGTTGTGAAGTAGAGATGCGTTGTCCTCATACACTGCAGGTAGCCCAGGTAAGGCTGATTGTTACAACTGTAACAAGCACCATACGTAATGTGACGCTACTTTTTGTGCATGGTTTTACTGCCTTGTGACTGGAACACAGTTTTTTAAAGAGGAACATCGAGGGAGGTTAAAATCTCCCCCTAGCCTCAACAATCTGCTCCCCCCCTCACCAAGGGATCCATCTTCTAGGTCCCTCTGTTTCCGGGCGACATTCCAACGGGCAGTGCCATAAGGCACTGCGCGCGAATCCCTATATCGTGCCTGAGCAGTGCCCACGAATGGGATGCAATGGGGCCACCCAAAATCCCGCACAACTTCGCTGATCGGCTTGGCACTTAGGAGAGCACAGCTAAAGCCATGCTGTCACTTACAGACAGCTAACTGGCTAAGGGGGCAGCAATCGGGCCCTGAAGCAGCTGGATTTCGCCGCAGCGAAACTACTTATCCACTGGTGAAACTGATAAAAAGTTATTTTGTGCAGTGGTTACTGTTGCCAACCAGCAAGTGGTCCTCTCTGGCCTCCTTATCTGGGTAATTGTTCCTCAGATCATAAATTAGCTCGAAAGACCAGGTTCATTAGTCCAGCATTTTGTTATCTGCCTCTGAGATAAGTCTCTGCCGACTCTGCATGCTCCAGACTCTTCATCCACCTCCAGCCGGGGTTCTCCAGCATCCTGTTCTCCAGTTATAACTCAGCTTATCCAGTCGTTCTTAATCCAGCATTGGTCCTTATTTTCTTGTCCACAGGCTTGTGTTCTGATTTCCTGTTCTGCTCTTATTTCTGTTGTCCTATACTCATCAATTTTTAATTTTTATCCTCCTGTTTCCTGTCCTACCATGATTTTGGTTAGCTCTTAGTTACCTGTCATCCTGATTAGGATTATTAGGATTATTTAGGACAGGCATGCTCTACTTGTGGACCTAGAAGACATCTAATGTTGCCCCTGACCTGCTTTAGGGAAAGGTAGAGGGGGGGGGGGTAGGCAAATTAAGCTGCAGTGTAAAGGCACTTATATGGGGCACTATAAGCATTAGAGGGTACACGGGGGCGATATAGGAGTAGCAGATTGGCAAATTTATAGCTTGGTAGCTTGGAGGAACATGGACAATTCCCACATGAATCCCTTTTAGAGCACCCAAATCTGTGAGCATGTTTTTTTTTTTTTATACTACCACATGAGCTCTCACACCAGAGGCAGCCATTGCAGCAGTTCTCTGTGTGTACAGGGCTCATTCTCTTCTTGTAGATGTTGGTGTAAAGACAGTTCAGCACCTTAACAATAAATCCAACAATAAATAAATAAATAATAATAATGAATAAATAAATAAATAAATAATAAATAAATCAATAAATAAATCAATAAATAAATCCAACAATAAATAATACTAGATCAGTTCAGCACATTAAGGACATCATGTTGGCACAAAAAAAAAAAAATAAACACTTTCAAAATTGCCATTGAAAGTGAACTTTCCCTTGAAATAATCAAATAAACTAGGGGTAAGCATTGGTTATAAAAAGAAAAAGGCTACAAGTAATGCGTTTTCCATAAGTGCTTAAGATGAACATGTTTCATTAGACATAATCTCTTCCCTTTAAATGCCATGCCTAACTATCCAGATAATTTCTCTGCTAGGCAGGAGAGAGCGGCCATGCAGGGTTACCCGTGAAGGTGACTCCATGGAAATGCAATTATATTTCAGTGTTTATCATCAGAACACAGTGTCCTCCCAAGGGCAGCCGACACTTTATGATACTGAAATAATTCTCTGTTTTCTTACCCATTTTTCTTCAAGGTGGGAAGAGCACCATTAATTTTCAATTCAGAACAGAGCTTCCAGCACGTACCTACCCAGAGAAGTCTGCTAGCTTGGTTTAGAACCTCACACAGTAGAAAGGACTATTCCTTAAAGCGGACAAAAACCTAAATTTTTAACTAGCATTCCCTGAATTGCTCCTGCCACGAATAGTAGCTTTTGCCTATTTTCACTGCTCCTGCTTCACTCTAATCCCAGATAATGGCGCCCCCCCATAGCATAGTCTTAAAGTGGAAAAAAACCTGAGATCGCGCCTTGGATGCATCCTGATTTTGGATGTTCTGCTATGTGCCCCCCCCCTTCACCTGTAGCAGCTTACCTCTTCCCGATCCAACACCGCATGCGTGGGATCTCGCACCCCCAGCTCCTGCCTCAGCCTATATGAATGACTTGGGCAGGAGCATGCACACAGCCCGAAGATGTAGGGATGCTGCTGCTTGCTCTCCCCATTGCAGAAGGCCAGAGCCCTTGGGTGAATTTCAGAGGCATGGCAAACAGCCCTGGTTGGATGAGTGCCCACACTTGCGCCATTGGACCAGGAAGGCGTAAGCTGTTTCAGGTGATCTGGGGGGCTTTACACAGGGGGGCATCCCAAATCTTTTAGATTCCAGGGTCGGTTGCATAGGGTTTTTTCTGCTCTCAGGTCATTGTGGCCTCTCAGAGCCTGTCATGCCAGGCAAGGATAAGAGGGAAGCTGCCATCCAGTGTGGCTTCCCTTGTGGACTCTAGGATAGATGTCGGGGGTAAGCTTTAAAGCCTGGGTAAGCCTGGGTCCTCATCATTCTCCACACACCTTCCACTGATTGCGTTCTGGAATGCCTGCTCTCTGGTTTCTTTCTCCGGCCATGACCTCTGTCTCTCTCCTCCATGGTTCTGGTGTTCTTCTCTCTTTTCTCCTTCCCCTTCCTTTGTAAGGATCTATCTGGGATCTTGTGCTCAAGAGATGCCTAGGCCCTCCTGTCCTGCTGTGCTGGGGCCTACAAGACTGGTGGAACCTGCCAATTCCAAATGGATTCCTTCCTCCATCCTGATGAGGACTCCTAGAAATGATGTGCAAAGATGCTTGCCGGATTAGCCTGCTATATCAAGCGGGTAAAAGGACCAACCACCCACCCGCCTGCTACCTTGCGTTAGTAATATCTCCCCCAAAAGCTCTATGGAGAGTTAAGTACCACTCTCCCTTACCTGGTCTCTGCTACTCAAGTCCCCCTATTCTGAACTAATCTTTCTACCTACAGGAAAACCACCCATCCTGAGGTCCCACGCCTGCCTGTGGCCCGCCAAGTCTCCCACCTAACTTCCTAACCTAACTATCCCTACCTACCCTGCTGTGGGAACCCAAATTCATCACCCCTTATGGGGAAAAACATGTTGTGGTATCTGTTTAAACCATACATGTCCTCTGAATGTGGGACACCTGATCTGATTCATCTGATAGACTGTCTTATTCGTTGAGGGTTGACTGACTATATGCTTATCAATCTATTTGTGCAATCGATGTTAACTGTTTTAACGATTTTAATTTTGAACAATGGTTTTAATTGTATGAATTAGTATACTTACATCTCCCTCTCCTGCGGCAGATGGTGCTGCCGCAGGAGTAAACTTGGAGTAAGAGGAGGGGCTAGGCTTTCAGGCTGACAGGCTTGAATTTTCCAGGGGAAAGGCAGGGACGGCTTTTCCCCATCCCTCCTCCCTTCCTCTCTTACCACCAGAATACAGTCTATCCCCAGCTCCGCACCACTGGGTAAGGTGAGGTTTGGTCACTTGATAAAGGAGTACAGGTCCCCAAAACGCATCGCGCAACAGGGGGCAGGATATAGGATGGCCTGTCCTTATGTGAGGTTCATTTTTCTATCAGATTTTAAAATAATGTAGTAAAAGTTATGTTCTATCCTTTTGCTGGATACACTGTGCTGAAACAGACTTTGCCTTGGGGGAAGAGTTGCTTTTTGGGATGCCCTATTTTTTCTGGTTGCGACACAGCGTTCCACAGAGGCACAGTGTTGCACAAACTGATCACAAGCTAGGAAGTTACAACGTCCATGTTGCTTTGCATGCACAAAAAGCAATAGGTTACAGGTGACCCTATTACTAACCTTTGTATCATCAGCAAACAGACAAACTTTTCCTACCAAGCTTTCTCCTATGTCACTTACAAATATATTAAAAAGAATGGGACCCAGGACAGAGCCTTGTGGAACACCACTTGTAACTCGCCTTTGTTCAGATTGCACGCCATTTACAACAACTCTCTGATACCGATCCCTCAGCCAACTGGAAATCCACTGAACTATCCAGGGATTGAGTCCTACCTTCAATAACTTATCTATGAGCTCCTTATGTGGTACAGTGTCAAAGGCTTTGCTAAAATACAGATAGGCGATATCCACAGCACCACCTTCATCTAACACTTTAGTGACATTGTCAAAGAAATCAATAAGATTGGTCTGACATGATCTGCCCTCAGTAAAGCCGTGCTGTTTTGGGTCCAATAGGTCATTAATTTTTAGATGGGAAATTATCTGTTTTTTTAAGAGTGTTTCCATTAACTTGACCACTATAGATGTTAAACTAACTGGCCTGTAATTACTGGCTTCTTCTCTACTCCCCTTTTTATGGATTGGTACGACATTGGCCATTCTCCAATCATCTGGAACCTCACCAGTTGAAAGGGAATGGTTAAGTAAATCAGTCAGAGGGGCTGAGTTCCCTTAGAACTCTGGGGTGGATTCCATCTGGATCCATCGCCTTACTTACCTTTAGATGTGCCAGCTCGGCTAAGACATCAGCCTCCAGAAACTCCGGAGCTGTACCCTCCCAGCTGGATGCTGTGCTATGGCCATGCCTGCTACGAAGCTATTCAGATGGTCAGCCACAGCCTTATCTCCGTCAATATATTTATTTTCCCTATTTCTAATATTTGAGACTGCATTGTTTTTCTTCTTTCTGTCACCAATATATCGGAAAAAGGTTTTATCTCCCCTCTTCATAGATTTGGCCATTTCTTCCTCCTTTTGCCCTTTAGCAGTCCTTATAATCAGTTTTGCTTCCCTCTGTTTAATTTTATACGCCTCTCTGTCAGCTACACTTCCACTTACTTTATACTTCTTATAGGCAGACTTCTTATCTTTTATGATAGTGCTGACTTCCCTAGTAAACCATATTGGTTTCTTCTTCCTTTTTTCTGTGTTTTAACTAAATTGGATGCGGCTAGACAACTAAAGACTGAAATGCAAAGATGAATAATGCTTCCTTTATCTAAATTATGCCAAGTGAGCATAAATACAGAGCCGTAGCAGCCATGATGTGAATGAGGCACTGGCCTCGGGCGCAGCCAGGGCCGGATTATGGGCGGGGCTCGAGGGGCGCACGCCCCGGGGCCTCCACCACTTTGCCTGCACCGGGGGGCCTCCACCACTTTGCTTGAACCAGGGGGCCTCCACCAAAAACCTCTGGGTCGCCTGTGAACAGTGGCAGCGGCGCGCACCTGTGTTTTTAATGCCTGCATGATTGTTAGCCTGCGATGCGAGCATTAAAAACATGGGTGCGCGCCACCGCCAATGCTCCCAGGCGCAGGCCGCGCAACCAAGTCCTCCTCCAAGCCCCCACGACTCGTCCCTCCCTTCTTCCAATCAACAGCCTAATTTCCGCCCCCGCGACGCGGCCCCACCCTCCTCCAAGCAGCAGCCTCGTTTCTGCCCCCGTACCCAGCCCCCCCCGGAGCCGACCTCGTAGCACAGCTTCCGCTTCCGCATTTGACAGTGCGGAGCAGAGCCGGAGGTCTGAGACTGCGACAGCCAGGCGGGGAAGAATCTGAGAGGCGGCGGTGGCGGTAAGTGACGGCAGCGCCGAGTAAAAATGATTAGTTAGGTTTAGGTGAGGTTTTTCACGTGGACATTGGAGAAGTGGCCCTTCTGTTAGGTGAGTATTTCATATCTCCCAAGTGTCCCTGATTTGGAGGGACTGTCCCTCTTTTGGGTCCATGTCCCCCTGTCCCCCATGTGTTCTCTTTTGTCCCTCTGTGAGGTGTAACATGCAGATCTGCACCAATAAATGATTCATTTGCCTATTCAGAGGGTTTAGATTGTTTTAAAGTGGAGCAACACCCAGGATTTTCACTATCCTGGGTTCTGGTCCACTCCCGCGGTGCACCCCGATCGGGGATGCCCCGCTGCATGACTCCCCCCAGAACGCCCGATAAAACTCACCTCACCCCGCTGCTACGGCGCATGCGCGGCCGCTCGTCCAATCAGTGCGCTCGGAGCCCCTGCGGTATGCACGTCCAAGGGACGTACAACCACAGCGGCTCCGAGCACGCTGGCGGCCGCATCTCGTGCTTCTCTCTAACAGGGAGCACGCCTGCACCGGCCATTCACAAATGGCACCCTGCTAGAGAGAAGCGCGAGATGCGGCCGCTGCCCACGCATGCGCCGTTGGACCGGGAGTAAGGTAAGGTGAATGGGGCGTCCTGGGGGGTTTCACACAGCGGGGCATCCCAATTTTGGATGCCCCACGGGGAGGGATCTGGTCGGTGTTCGGGATGCCCCGCTGTGTGAAACCCCCAGGTCGCCCTCTACACTTACCTTACATCCCAGTCCAACAGCGCATGTGCGGGCCGCAGCTGCATCCCCGCTGTCCCTCTAGCATGGTGCTGGTAGTTCTGTGCATAGATTAAAGTATTTTCTTTTTTATTGATATGTATTATATGTGTGTTTTTAAGGATGTTTAGGTGTACTTTCTGTCCTAGGGTTAAGGTTAGCGGGTAACCCTAATCGATCGATTCCCTGCCCCACTGTGTGAAACCCCCAGGTCGCCCTCTACACTTACCTTAGAGCCCAGTCCAATGGCGCATGAAGCTTTGGTGCATGAGCTCCAGTTACTTATTGCAATAGTTCAGCCAAGAAATATAACAAAAAGAAAAGATATATATATATATATATATAACATTTTCTTTTTTTTTGCGGGGGGGGTTTCTGGGCTTGCCTCGGGCGCAAAAGAAGCTAGCTACAGCTCTGCATAAATATGATACATAAGTTGGAGGGGCAACAATAATGGGGCCCCCATGACATTCTGGGCCCTGGTGCGGCGGCACCCCCTCAAGTTACGCCCCTGGGACACATTTTCCAAGGACAGGATATTCAGAAGCTGAGGAGGCTGCTGTGGGGGACAAAAGTTATGTAACCCACAGGTAATGGGTAGTTAGTGGTGCAGCTGGGAGCAAGTTTTTCTGGGCCCAGTGAGTCCGTGTATGCAGATATGGGTAGGGTTGCAAGTGAAGGCAGATATTCTTACTCACAGTTCCTGGCAGAAATGAAACACACACCTCAGACTCCTTAAAATGGACCAAAACCCATCTCTCGCATCTTTTTCGGGCTCTGTGTGGCCACGCCCACCATAACTGAATGGCTGGCATGTCCACGCACAGCCGTGGGAGGCAGGGTGGGCCGAGCCCCAATAGTGAGGCTAAGATTCAATTCAGATTTTCAAGCCTCACATTGTTATGAAGATGACTGGAGGAGAATCATGCCTGCGCCACTGGAATGCCGGTAGGGTATGTAGATCGGGCAATCTGGAGGGATTTACACAGTGGGGCATTCCTTAATACTTTGGGTTAACAGTTCTTGCCTGTTTCCTTCTGCTCCAACTTCACAAACTAGGGGCATTATACATTTTGTTCCAAGGCTGAAGAATGTAGCATCTCCGTCGTGTGGGTCACATGCAGCTGAATGCTCGACATGTGCCAGGACTTTCCTACATGACTACTCAAAACAGATGCATCTAGTCTACACTTCTTGTTTTAAGCTTGATCCTACTGCTAACCCCTAGTTCCTTCCTATGATCTCATCCTATCTCTGATGCTATTCTTATGCTAACTACTGCAGTGTTCCTCAACCCTCTCCTTGAGATCCACCAGCAGGTCATGTTTTGTGAATGTCCACAAAGCCGGCTCCATAGCCCTGCTGCTGCACCAATTATATTACCTTTGCTTCTGTGTGGAGATCCACAAAACCTGGCCTGTTGGTTGATCTCGAAGAGCGGGATTGGGGTAAAATAATCTACTGTATGCATTACCACACCAAAGGCCACAACAATGCCATCTAGTGCTCTAGCAATGACTGCAGATACCTATCTAAATTCTGCAATTTAACCCTTTCACTATGGCTAGCAATCCAAATGCATATCAAGCATTTGGTATACAGATATACTAGCCCCATGTCCAAATGTAGCAAGACAACATCAGTGAAAATCACCATTTCATAAAATAGCGATAGCTTGTGGTCAAGCTGCTTCATTACTGTTCCAGCACTCGCCTCTGTGTTCTCTACCTTTTCCTCAAGGTGATCTCTCAGTGTGTTGTTTTTGTCTAATTGCAAGCCTTGGAAAGTTACGAGGGCTCAAAAGCCCTATGTGTGCTGATTAAAGGCCCATCAGAGACTCCACGCTGAAAATTAACCAGTTCCAAGTTGATGGAGACAGGAGAAGCCACAGCTGGAATAAATGAAGAGGCTGGCTGATAAAGGCTCTTTGGAAGAAGAGGAGGGGGATCAGCATGTAACACCGCATGCTACACAGATCAGGGATGGCGGCTTCTGCTTTATCAGCAACTAGAATAGGTCACACACTGCAGCAAATCCTTTAGGCCCCCAGATGCCGGCTGGAATAAGGCTCACAAATGTTATGTATTGATATAGTAACACAATAACAATGTAAGGAAGCTAGTCAAAATATGTTCTTCAATAGAAAAAGACCACAATGAAATATGAAAACTCTATATATTAGATAATATTCTACCATGAAGATATATATATATATCTGCCTTTCTGTGATTAGTCCCAACAGAATTTAAATACTGGGTCGCACATTGCACATCATACTTAGAAAGCAAAAATGTCCATGATATGCATGTCATTGTACATGTCTCAGAGTTATTTGACAATAAAAGAATATTGGTTTTTATTTTTGGTTGTACAATCCATATATATATATATATATATATATATATATTAACATTTAGCCACACCCCATGAGGATAAGCCCTTATGCTACCATAAGTCCTTATATTTGGATGCCGCACTATGTGCACCTGTGAGGAAAATAGAATATCATTTTACATATGGCCTGCTCTTGTCCGGGCAGTAAACAATAGACCTCATTTTATCAGCCTAAACGCAGTTGATGAAAGACCCCATACTGATTAAGTTCACAGCTCTTGGACCCAAGCCAAAGCTTAGCCTCGCGAGGAGCCCCTACAGGTAATACACACTGACTAGTTCCCTTCAAAAAATGTATCCCAGACATGCTGGGGCCAGGATTTAATACAGTATTATGAAACCGCCGTGCATATTATTCATAAACTGAACACATCTTTGGAATCTGGAAAACATGATGCCCCTGTATGTCGGGCGTATCATCAGCAAACAGGCAAACTTTTCCTACCAAGCCTTCTCCTATGTCACTTAAAAACAAATTAAAAAGAAAGGGGCCCAGGACAGAGCCTTGTGCAACACCACTTGTAACTCGTCTTTGTTCAGATTGCACACCACTCTGATACCGATCCTTCAGCCAGCTGGAAATCCACTGAACTATCCAGGGATTGAGTCCTACCTTCAATAAATTATCTATGAGCTCTTTATGTGGTACAGTGTCAAAGGCTTTGCTAAAACCCAGATAGGCGATATCCACAGCACCACTGTCATCCAACACTTTAGTGACATTGTCAAAGAAACAATGTGATTGGTGCTGTTCTGGGTGCAACAGGTTGTTATTTTTTAGATGGAATCTTTTTAAAGAGAGTTTTTATTAGTTTTACCAGTATAGATGTTCAACTAACTGGCCTGTAATTACTAGTTTCTTCTCAAGTACCCTTCTTATGGATTGGCATGACATTGGGCATTCCCCATTAATGAAAGGTAAATTGTTTACTAAATCAATGAGAAAGGCTGCAATCACAAATTTGAGTTCCCTTAGAACTCTGGGGTGGATTTCATCTGGACTCATTGCCTTACTTACCTTTAGATGTGCCAGCTTAGCTAAGTAATCAGCCTCCAAAATCTCCAGAGCTGGGTCCTCCCAGCTGGATGCTATGCTATGGCCACACCTGCCATGGCTTTGAAAGCCACTATCTGAAAATATTCAGATGGTCGGCCACATCCTTATTTCTGTCAATATAATTTTTCTTCAGACTGCATTTTTGCAGACTGCACCATTTTTCTTTTTTCTGATGCCAATATATTGTATACATATCATATGTCTGAAATAAGGTAATTGCCATTTTCTCTGCTAATGCTGATTGTCTCTTCTCACTTGCATTTGTCCATTTTGACCAGTATTTTTATATGTATTTTGTTTGTCTAGTGTGCCCTTAAGGCAATAAAATATATACATTATTCTTGGGTTGCTCTATATCTTTATTCAAAATCCTTTAATGGACATTGTCAAACTTGAGCTGATGGCATTACTAAGGGTCTGGTGTGGCTCGATTCACTGGTGGCAGTGAAATGGCTCTGCAGCCTGTCAAGGTAATGACCCTCAGTATCAAGGCCCCATACAGTATGATCTTGATGTTAGATGGGACCACAGGATACAGATTTCATCACAGTATCCCATGAGGATTGCAGTAAAATTCCCCTCTCCGGTGATCCCACGGTACATGTGCTCTATTCATCTCTGATATCAAAGCGGCATTGTAAATCTGAGTGGAGCGTGAGCAGCTGGCTACTCTCCTGCATACCCGAGCTAGCCATTCGGGAAATGCCTGCCATCCATGATTCAGCTAAAATGTAGCCAGTCTTCTACCACTGCCTGCACATGTATGGCAAGGTGAGTTTAATTGTCCATCCCTAGGGATTGCAGGGCATACCAAGCCTTTTAGACTCCAGGATGACTAATGTTATTCTTTAAAGGGATATTTTGGGGGTTATTTAAGAAGGGATAGCGGCAGGTAGTGCCCCGTGGTGGCAGGCAGCGTACACAAAACCACATTTATGAAAGCGAATCTGGTGAGCGATTCTAACAGCGCCATGTAGCGTCTGATGTATATCTGATGTATATATATATGATGTATGATGTATCTATACGCTGAGCCGCCTGTAATAATACATTCAATTCAAGGAATTCTTTTTTGTGTATATGCCGAAAAGAATTCCTTGTTCATCTCACGATGTACTTGGCGAACAATAAAATTGAATTGAATTGAATGTATTATTACAGGCGGCTCAGCGTATAGCGCCCGCTCTCTAGCCGCCAGAGCGCCAGCTATTACCTTTCGCTCAGTGTCGCTCTCCCATACATTTCAATGGCCGTTCATTTGCATGTGTTTAAACTGCGTGGTTTTTTTTGCCCAAATCATTGTGTGACTCTCCTGGCTGCAAACAAACATTTTTAGAAACTTTTTTGACTTTTTATATTTTTATGCAGAATTGTCATTACAGGTCTGGCACTAAAGAGAAATGTCATTCCATGTGTTTTCTCTTTGTTACTGGTGGATATGTGTTCAAAAAACACAGCATCTGGCGCTCTATGCTATAGTGACCTGATGTAGTGCGCCTACGCTGTGTGTGTGTAGATTTTGGATAAGTATGGTGTAGAGCGCCGAGAGTCGGCACACTGAGCTGGCGCTACCTTTCACTCCCTTTCGCAGCTCTGTACTGGTGTTAGAGCACCCAACATACATCACATTCATCAATGCTGGCCAGGTTACTACAGCGACTGAGGTGCTCTGTTACAGCACCTGATACCCGCTTACAGCATCTACTAACGGTCACTCTAAGTGCCACTAATACAGACGCTCATCTGTTGATACCTGGCGTTAGTAATGAATCAGCCTCCACGTCGTCATATTAAGATCAAGCACAAGCTTTCACCCAGGGGCCCAAAAAAGCCAAATTTCAGTGCAGCTGTCATATATTCAATCCACATACTACTAGGCAGTAAAGATATGATAAAGTGGTGATCAGGTCAAAGCTTGTTGCTTTTGGCATGCCCAGGGCAATCTAGTGTGTGCAGCATGATCCTGAGCTGCCCTGTCATCAGAGGCAGTCATGTCAACTCACCTGGTTTTTCAGATTTTTGGACACCTGGTCAGAGCCATTAATCATCCGGAAAAAAAGGATTGCACAGCCAGCTCATTGCTCTGTGACAGCATAGGACAAGGTCAGCTCTCTGCTGCTCAGAACGATGGTAAATTTTAAAATATCCTCTTCTTTTAATCTCCAATAGTTACAGAATGATTTATGCATACAATAATATGCTGAGTGAATAAGCAGACTGGACAATTGCACAGTTGGAAATAAAAACTCTCCAAATCCCATCTGCATGCATGATACTGAATCATTGTCAGCACTTACATTTGCTCCTGCATCCACTCAAAACTGAAAAGCAGCCTCACCAATTTTCTCCTGGTGGCGACCATTTTGGTGCTTCCTTTCCCAGCATCTCAGTCATGATACTGCCTATACTGAATAGACATAACCCACAATGCATAGTGGCAGGAAACCGAGCCGCGCTTCCTCTTTGCAGATGGCCTGCAGCTCCATGGGACACCATTTTGTTTGAAAAATTGACCACCACAGCGGGAGTCACAAAAAGGTAAATGGATTTTTATGTGCAGCAATCTGAATTGTCTTAGGGGAGGGATGCAAATGAGCACTGTTTCCTCTAAGGGCATTGGTCCGGTTTAATGAGTAAGTACAAACAAACAGGTTCAGAAGAGCCTAATGTATACGACCCTACCTAACAGTACAAAGAAATGATAAAAAAAAAAAACAAAACAAAAAACAAGAAAAAAAAATAAAAAAATAAAAACATTTATACAATTAACTTCCAGTAACAAGGACGCTTGGAGAGAGCCCCAAGAGACCTAAACAGGGTTGGCTGGTATGGTACCGGGCTCAATGCCTAATACAACAACAAAAAAACAGGGGTTATTGAGTGCCCCCAAAAAAACAGCACCAGAGCTCCGGTTAACCAAACCACGCCACTAAGAAAACATTTTAATACAACAAGATACTTCAAACATTGTAATTTATTTGTACACAAAATTAAAAAACTTTGGACACCTAAATCCAAAGTATATTAAAGTGAACACATCAACAAAGGTAGTTCACTGGTTATCAAGTGACACATATAGAAACAATAAGTACAAACAGTATAAATATACAACAACATACAAATACACTTAAAGTGGACCAACACCCAGGATTTTGACTATCCTGGGTTTTGGTCCACTTCAGGGGGGCACCCCGAATAGGGGTGTCCCGCTGTGTAAAACCCCCCAGAACCCCGAAAAACTCACCTCACCACGCTCCCACGTAGCCATGGACAAGCGGCGGGACAGGACAAGACAGTGCACCCGCCGCCGCCTCCCGCACGTCGCTCTGACAGGGCGCGTGCTCGCGCCGGCCATTCACAAACGGCCGGCGCGGGCGCACGCACGTCTAGAGGAGCGCAGGAGTTTTTTGGGGGTTTTGGGGGGGTCCCTCACCGCGGGACATCCCGATCTCGGATGTCCCGCGGTGAGGGAGGTGATCGGCCCGGGAATCTTATAGATTCCCGGGCCGATCAGGGGTGGGTGACAGTCCACTTTAAACACAATTAAATCCTATTGCAGTGTGTTCAAATCCATAACCATAAAGGCTCTGGGCGGACTAGTTTCGCCTGCACCACAGGCGAAACTAATGTCCCAATATTGTGATTGATTTTTCTTGTTTTTTGTTGTTAATGAGTAAGTACCATACAGAGCTGCAGCATTATTTATTCCTTCATCTTTTTCCAATTTGCCTTCCATATTGTTCCCTCTGCAGTGTCCCCAGTCTTACCTTCTTTTATTTTCTCTTTCTTCCTCTGTCCTTACTTCTTTTATTCCTGTTTTCTCCTTATTCTCTCCATCTTCTCATTTCACCTTCCATTTTTTACATTCTCAAGATTCAATTTACCCTTTTTCCTCCATGTTCCCTTCTTTCCATTTTCTCTCTTTTTTACCCTCCATTTTCCAATTTTCAATTGGAATTTTTTAATTTTTCTCTCTTATTCTCAGTTTTTTCACTTATGCTTCCTCCCTTTTATTCCCTCCTTTTACACCTTCAATATATATATATATATATATATATATATATATATATATATATATATGTGTGTGTATATTAAATATATATGTGTGTGTATGTATATAATGAAAAATATATATATATATATATATATGCACACACACACACACACACACACACCCTACATTTCTATATGGGTGATATATTAAATATTTTGTTTCTCAAAAATCTGTGAATAATTAATGGATCTTCGCAATCTTTGAGAAATACACCCTATAAGGAGGGGCATCCCATTTGGTGATGTCCACGGAGCCGGCATTCAATGCACAGAGTTACCAAGGGGACCATTTATAAGAACAGTCAGACCCATGTTTAAGATCTTCACAATCCTCAAGGAATACATCCTATAAGGAGGGGCATCCCGTTTGGGTACTTAGGAGTCCGCTTTTGATATACAGTCCTAGGGATCAAGAAGAGGCGGCATTATTATTAGAGATGAGCGAACTTTTGAAAAATTCGATTCGACTGATTCGCCGAATTTTCCGACAAAAATAGTTTCGACCCGAAAAAAATTCGCGACGAATCGCTATTAAAAACGGCTATTTCTGAGCCTCCTAGAGCCTCAATAGGGTTGTAAACCATTCTGCCTTGCTGTAACACGCACAGGATGCGTGCTGGGTTAGTTAAATAATACTTTGAAGAAATATCACATGCAGATCAGAGGCATCGCTAATAGAATCGCAGAGCGGCACAATTGAATTCAAGAGAGTTGAAGTGGCATCACTATGAGGGGCAGAAGGAGCCCAAACATTGCTTTAAAGAGACACTGGAGTTGGCAGCAGCAGGAGCCCAAAAATTGGATGAATCACACCCTGGAGTTGGCAGCAGCAGCAGGAGCCCAAACATTACTTTAAAGAGACCCTGGGGTTGGCTTCAGGAGCCCAAAAATTGGATGAATCACACCCTGGAGTTGGCAGCAGCAGCAGGAGCCCAAATATTACTTTAAAGAGACCCTGGGGTTGGCCTCAGGAGCCCAAAAATTGGATGAATCACACCCTGGAGTTGGCAGCAGCAGCAGGAGCCCAAATATTACTTTAAAGAGACACTGGGGTTGGCTTCAGGAGCCCAAAAATTGGATGAATCACACCCTGGAGTTGGCAGCAGCAGCAGGAGCCCAAATATTACTTTAAAGAGACCCTGGGGTTGGCTTCAGGAGCCCAAAAATTGGATGAATCACACCCTGGAGTTGGCAGCAGCAGGAGCCCAAATATTACTTTAAAGAGACACTGGGGTTGGCTTCAGGAGCCCAAAAATTGGATGAATCACACCCTGGAGTTGGCAGCAGCAGCAGCAGGAGCCCAAATATTACTTTAAACAGACCCTGGGGTTGGCTTCAGGAGCCCAAAAATTGGATGATTCACACCCTGGAGTTGGCAGCAGCAGCAGGAGGAGCCCAAATATTACTTTAAAGAGACACTGGGGTTGGCTTCAGGAGCCCAAAAATTGGATGAATCACACCCTGGAGTTGGCAGGAGTTGACAGCAGCAGCAGCAGGAGCCCAAATATACACTGGAGTTGGCTTCAGGAGCCCAAAAATTGGATGAATCACACCCTGGAGTTGGCAGAAGTTGGCAGCAGCAGCAGCAGGAGCCCAAATATACACTGGAGTTGCCTTCAGGAGCCCAAAAATTGGATGAATCACACCCTGGAGTTGGCAGGAGTTGACAGCAGCAGCAGCAGGAGCCCAAATATTACTTTAAAGAGACCCTGGGGTTGGCCTCAGGAGCCCAAAAATTGGATGAATCACACCCTGGAGTTGGCAGCAGCAGGAGCCCAAATATTACTTTAAAGAGACCCTGGGGTTGGCCTCAGGAGCCCAAAAATTGGATGAATCACACCCTGGAGTTGGCAGAAGTTGGCAGCAGCAGCAGCAGGAGCCCAAATATACACTGGAGTTGGCTTCAGGAGCCCAAAAATTGGATGAATCACACCCTGGAGTTGGCAGAAGTTGGCAGCAGCAGCAGCAGGAGCCCAAATATACACTGGAGTTGCCTTCAGGAGCCCAAAAATTGGATGAATCACACACTGGAGTTGGCAGCAGCAGGAGCCCAAATATACACAGGAGTTGGCTTCAGGAGCCCAAAAATTGGATGAATCACACCCTGGAGTTGGCAGGAGTTGACAGCAGCAGCAGCAGCAGGAGCCCAAATATTACTTTAAAGAGACCCTGGGGTTGGCCTCAGGAGCCCAAAAATTGGATGAATCACACCCTGGAGTTGGCAGCAGCAGCAGCAGGAGCCCAAATATACACTGGAGTTGGCTTCAGGAGCACAAAAATTGGATGAATCACACCCTGGAGTTGGCAGCAGCAGCAGCAGGAGCCCAAATATACACTGGAGTTGGCTTCAGGAGCCCAAAAATTGGATGAATCACACCCTGGAGTTGGCAGAAGTTGGCAGCAGCAGCAGCAGGAGCCCAAATATACACTGGAGTTGGCTTCAGGAGCCCAAAAATTGGATGAATCACACCCTGGAGTTGGCAGAAGTTGGCAGCAGCAGCAGCAGGAGCCCAAATATACACTGGAGTTGGCTTCAGGAGCCCAAAAATTGGATGAATCACACCCTGGAGTTGGCAGGAGTTGACAGCAGCAGCAGCAGCAGGAGCCCAAATATTACTTTAAAGAGACCCTGGGGTTGGCCTCAGGAGTCCAAAAATTGGATGATTCACACCCTGGAGTTGGCAGCAGCAGGAGCCCAAATATTACTTTAAAGAGACCCTGGGGTTGGCCTCAGGAGCCCAAAAATTGGATGAATCACACCCTGGAGTTGGCAGAAGTTGGCAGCAGCAGCAGCAGGAGCCCAAATATACACTGGAGTTGGCTTCAGGAGCCCAAAAATTGGATGAATCACACCCTGGAGTTGGCAGGAGTTGACAGCAGCAGCAGGAGCCCAAACATTACTTAAAAGAGACACTGGGGTTGGCTTCAGGAGCCCAAAAATTGGATGAATCACACCCTGGAGTTGGCAGAAGTTGGCAGCAGCAGCAGCAGGAGCCCAAATATACACGTGAGTTGGCTTCAGGAGCCCAAAAATTGGATGAATCACACCCTGGAGTTGGCAGAAGTTGGCAGCAGCAGCAGCAGGAACCCAAATATACACTGGAGTTGCCTTCAGGAGCCCAAAAATTGGATGAATCACACACTGGAGTTGGCAGCAGCAGGAGCCCAAATATACACAGGAGTTGGCTTCAGGAGCCCAAAAATTGGATGAATCACACCCTGGAGTTGGCAGGAGTTGACAGCAGCAGCAGCAGCAGGAGCCCAAATATTACTTTAAAGAGACCCTGGGGTTGGCCTCAGGAGCCCAAAAATTGGATGAATCACACCCTGGAGTTGGCAGCAGCAGCAGCAGGAGCCCAAATATACACTGGAGTTGGCTTCAGGAGCACAAAAATTGGATGAATCACACCCTGGAGTTGGCAGCAGCAGCAGCAGGAGCCCAAATATACACTGGAGTTGGCTTCAGGAGCCCAAAAATTGGATGAATCACACCCTGGAGTTGGCAGAAGTTGGCAGCAGCAGCAGCAGGAGCCCAAATATACACTGGAGTTGGCTTCAGGAGCCCAAAAATTGGATGAATCACACCCTGGAGTTGGCAGAAGTTGGCAGCAGCAGGAGCCCAAATATACACTGGAGTTGGCTTCAGGAGCCCAAAAATTGGATGAATCACACCCTGGAGTTGGCAGAAGTTGACAGCAGCAGCAGCAGCAGGAGCCCAAATATTACTTTAAAGAGACCCTGGGGTTGGCCTCAGGAGCCCAAAAATTGGATGAATCACACCCTGGAGTTGGCAGCAGCAGGAGCCCAAATATTACTTTAAAGAGACCCTGGGGTTGGCCTCAGGAGCCCAAAAATTGGATGAATCACACCCTGGAGTTGGCAGAAGTTGGCAGCAGCAGCAGCAGGAGCCCAAATATACACTGGAGTTGGCTTCAGGAGCCCAAAAATTGGATGAATCACACCCTGGAGTTGGCAGGAGTTGACAGCAGCAGCAGCAGCAGGAGCCCAAATATTACTTTAAAGAGACCCTGGGGTTGGCCTCAGGAGTCCAAAAATTGGATGATTCACACCCTGGAGTTGGCAGCAGCAGGAGCCCAAATATTACTTTAAAGAGACCCTGGGGTTGGCCTCAGGAGCCCAAAAATTGGATGAATCACACCCTGGAGTTGGCAGAAGTTGGCAGCAGCAGCAGCAGGAGCCCAAATATACACTGGAGTTGGCTTCAGGAGCCCAAAAATTGGATGAATCACACCCTGGAGTTGGCAGGAGTTGACAGCAGCAGCAGGAGCCCAAACATTACTTAAAAGAGACACTGGGGTTGGCTTCAGGAGCCCAAAAATTGGATGAATCACACCCTGGAGTTGGCAGAAGTTGGCAGCAGCAGCAGCAGGAGCCCAAATATACACGTGAGTTGGCTTCAGGAGCCCAAAAATTGGATGAATCACACCCTGGAGTTGGCAGAAGTTGGCAGCAGCAGCAGCAGGAACCCAAATATACACTGGAGTTGCCTTCAGGAGCCCAAAAATTGGATGAATCACACACTGGAGTTGGCAGCAGCAGGAGCCCAAATATACACAGGAGTTGGCTTCAGGAGCCCAAAAATTGGATGAATCACACCCTGGAGTTGGCAGGAGTTGACAGCAGCAGCAGCAGCAGCAGGAGCCCAAATATTACTTTAAAGAGACCCTGGGGTTGGCCTCAGGAGCCCAAAAATTGGATGAATCACACCCTGGAGTTGGCAGCAGCAGCAGCAGGAGCCCAAATATACACTGGAGTTGGCTTCAGGAGCACAAAAATTGGATGAATCACACCCTGGAGTTGGCAGCAGCAGCAGCAGGAGCCCAAATATACACTGGAGTTGGCTTCAGGAGCCCAAAAATTGGATGAATCACACCCTGGAGTTGGCAGAAGTTGGCAGCAGCAGCAGCAGGAGCCCAAATATACACTGGAGTTGGCTTCAGGAGCCCAAAAATTGGATGAATCACACCCTGGAGTTGGCAGAAGTTGGCAGCAGCAGGAGCCCAAATATACACTGGAGTTGGCTTCAGGAGCCCAAAAATTGGATGAATCACACCCTGGAGTTGGCAGGAGTTGACAGCAGCAGCAGCAGCAGGAGCCCAAATATTACTTTAAAGAGACCCTGGGGTTGGCCTCAGGAGCCCAAAAATTGGATGAATCACACCCTGGAGTTGGCAGCAGCAGGAGCCCAAATATTACTTTAAAGAGACCCTGGGGTTGGCCTCAGGAGCCCAAAAATTGGATGAATCACACCCTGGAGTTGGCAGAAGTTGGCAGCAGCAGCAGCAGGAGCCCAAATATACACTGGAGTTGGCTTCAGGAGCCCAAAAATTGGATGAATCACACCCTGGAGTTGGCAGGAGTTGACAGTAGCAGCAGGAGCCCAAACATTACTTAAAAGAGACACTGGGGTTGGCTTCAGGAGCCCAAAAATTGGATGAATCACACCCTGGAGTTGGCAGGAGTTGACAGCAGCAGCAGCAGGAGCCCAAATATACACTGGAGTTGGCTTCAGGAGCCCAAAAATTGGATGAATCACACCCTGGAGTTGGCAGGAGTTGACAGCAGCAGCAGGAGCCCAAACATTACTTAAAAGAGACACTGGGGTTGGCTTCAGGAGCCCAAAAATTGGATGAATCACACCCTGGAGTTGGCAGGAGTTGACAGCAGCAGCAGGAGCCCAAACATTACTTAAAAGAGACACTGGGGTTGGCTTCAGGAGCCCAAAAATTGGATGAATCACACCCTGGAGTTGGCAGGAGTTGACAGCAGCAGCAGCAGCAGGAGCCCAAATATTACTTTAAAGAGACCCTGGGGTTGGCCTCAGGAGCCCAAAAATTGGATGAATCACACCCTGGAGTTGGCAGCAGCAGCAGCAGGAGCCCAAATATACACTGGAGTTGGCTTCAGGAGCACAAAAATTGGATGAATCACACCCTGGAGTTGGCAGCAGCAGCAGCAGGAGCCCAAATATACACTGGAGTTGGCTTCAGGAGCCCAAAAATTGGATGAATCACACCCTGGAGTTGGCAGAAGTTGGCAGCAGCAGCAGCAGGAGCCCAAATATACACTGGAGTTGGCTTCAGGAGCACAAAAATTGGATGAATCACACCCTGGAGTTGGCAGAAGTTGGCAGCAGCAGCAGCAGGAGCCCAAATATACACTGGAGTTGGCTTCAGGAGCCCAAAAATTGGATGAATCACACCCTGGAGTTGGCAGGAGTTGACAGCAGCAGCAGCAGCAGGAGCCCAAATATTACTTTAAAGAGACCCTGGGGTTGGCCTCAGGAGCCCAAAAATTGGATGAATCACACCCTGGAGTTGGCAGCAGCAGGAGCCCAAATATTACTTTAAAGAGACCCTGGGGTTGGCCTCAGGAGCCCAAAAATTGGATGAATCACACCCTGGAGTTGGCAGAAGTTGGCAGCAGCAGCAGCAGGAGCCCAAATATACACTGGAGTTGGCTTCAGGAGCCCAAAAATTGGATGAATCACACCCTGGAGTTGGCAGGAGTTGACAGCAGCAGCAGGAGCCCAAACATTACTTAAAAGAGACACTGGGGTTGGCTTCAGGAGCCCAAAAATTGGATGAATCACACCCTGGAGTTGGCAGGAGTTGACAGCAGCAGCAGCAGGAGCCCAAATATACACTGGAGTTGGCTTCAGGAGCCCAAAAATTGGATGAATCACACCCTGGAGTTGGCAGGAGTTGACAGCAGCAGCAGGAGCCCAAACATTACTTAAAAGAGACACTGGGGTTGGCTTCAGGAGCCCAAAAATTGGATGAATCACACCCTGGAGTTGGCAGGAGTTGACAGCAGCAGCAGGAGCCCAAACATTACTTAAAAGAGACACTGGGGTTGGCTTCAGGAGCCCAAAAATTGGATGAATCACACCCTGGAGTTGGCAGGAGTTGACAGCAGCAGCAGCAGCAGGAGCCCAAATATTACTTTAAAGAGACCCTGGGGTTGGCCTCAGGAGCCCAAAAATTGGATGAATCACACCCTGGAGTTGGCAGCAGCAGCAGCAGGAGCCCAAATATACACTGGAGTTGGCTTCAGGAGCACAAAAATTGGATGAATCACACCCTGGAGTTGGCAGCAGCAGCAGCAGGAGCCCAAATATACACTGGAGTTGGCTTCAGGAGCCCAAAAATTGGATGAATCACACCCTGGAGTTGGCAGAAGTTGGCAGCAGCAGCAGCAGGAGCCCAAATATACACTGGAGTTGGCTTCAGGAGCCCAAAAATTGGATGAATCACACCCTGGAGTTGGCAGAAGTTGGCAGCAGCAGCAGCAGGAGCCCAAATATACACTGGAGTTGGCTTCAGGAGCCCAAAAATTGGATGAATCACACCCTGGAGTTGGCAGGAGTTGACAGCAGCAGCAGCAGCAGGAGCCCAAATATTACTTTAAAGAGACCCTGGGGTTGGCCTCAGGAGCCCAAAAATTGGATGAATCACACCCTGGAGTTGGCAGCAGCAGGAGCCCAAATATTACTTTAAAGAGACCCTGGGGTTGGCCTCAGGAGCCCAAAAATTGGATGAATCACACCCTGGAGTTGGCAGAAGTTGGCAGCAGCAGCAGAAGGAGCCCAAATATACACGGGAGTTGGCTTCAGGAGCCCAAAAATTGGATGAATCACACCCTGGAGTTGGCAGGAGTTGACAGCAGCAGCAGGAGCCCAAACATTACTTAAAAGAGACACTGGGGTTGGCTTCAGGAGCCCAAAAATTGGATGAATCACACCCTGGAGTTGGCAGGAGTTGACAGCAGCAGCAGCAGGAGCCCAAATATACACTGGAGTTGGCTTCAGGAGCCCAAAAATTGGATGAATCACACCCTGGAGTTGGCAGGAGTTGACAGCAGCAGCAGGAGCCCAAACATTACTTAAAAGAGACACTGGGGTTGGCTTCAGGAGCCCAAAAATTGGATGAATCACACCCTGGAGTTGGCAGGAGTTGACAGCAGCAGCAGGAGCCCAAATATTACATTAAATAGACCCTGGGGTTGGCCTCAGGAGCCCAAAAATTGGATGAATCACACCCTGGAGTTGACAGCAGCAGGAGCCCAAATATTACTTTAAAGAGACCCTGGGGTTGGCCTCAGGAGCCCAAAAATTGGATGAATCACACCCTGGAGTTGGCAGGAGTTGACAGCAGCAGCAGCAGCAGGAGCCCAAATATTACTTTAAAGAGACCCTGGGGTTGGCCTCAGGAGCCCAAAAATTGGATGAATCACACCCTGGAGTTGGCAGCAGCAGGAGCCCAAATATTACTTTAAAGAGACCCTGGGGTTGGCCTCAGGAGCCCAAAAATTGGATGAATCACACCCTGGAGTTGGCAGAAGTTGGCAGCAGCAGCAGCAGGAGCCCAAATATACACTGGAGTTGGCTTCAGGAGCCCAAAAATTGGATGAATCACACCCTGGAGTTGGCAGGAGTTGACAGCAGCAGCAGCAGGAGCCCAAATATTACTTTAAAGAGACCCTGGGGTTGGCTTCAGGAGCCCAACAATTGGATGAATCACACCCTGGAGTTGGCAGGAGTTGACAGCAGCAGCAGCAGGAGCCCAAATATACACTGGAGTTGGCTTCAGGAGCCCAAAAATTGGATGAATCACACCCTGGAGTTGGCAGGAGTTGACAGCAGCAGCAGGAGCCCAAACATTACTTAAAAGAGACACTGGGGTTGGCTTCAGGAGCCCAAAAATTGGATGAATCACACCCTGGAGTTGGCAGGAGTTGACAGCAGCAGCAGGAGCCCAAATATTACATTAAAGAGACCCTGGGGTTGGCCTCAGGAGCCCAAAAATTGGATGAATCACACCCTGGAGTTGGCAGCAGCAGGAGCCCAAATATTACTTTAAAGAGACCCTGGGGTTGGCCTCAGGAGCCCAAAAATTGGATGAATCACACCCTGGAGTTGGCAGAAGTTGGCAGCAGCAGCAGCAGGAGCCCAAATATACACTGGAGTTGGCTTCAGGAGCCCAAAAATTGGATGAATCACACCCTGGAGTTGGCAGGAGTTGACAGCAGCAGCAGGAGCCCAAACATTACTTAAAAGAGACACTGGGGTTGGCAGGAGTTGACAGCAGCAGCAGGAGCCCAAATATTACATTAAAGAGACCCTGGGGTTGGCCTCAGGAGCCCAAAAATTGGATGAATCACACCCTGGAGTTGGCAGCAGCAGGAGCCCAAATATTACTTTAAAGAAACCCTGGGGTTGGCCTCAGGAGCCCAAAAATTGGATGAATCACACCCTGGAGTTGGCAGAAGTTGGCAGCAGCAGCAGCAGGAGCCCAAATATACACTGGAGTTGGCTTCAGGAGCCCAAAAATTGGATGAATCACACCCTGGAGTTGGCAGGAGTTGACAGCAGCAGCAGGAGCCCAAACATTACTTAAAAGAGACACTGGGGTTGGCTTCAGGAGCCCAAAAATTGGATGAATCACACCCTGGAGTTGGCAGGAGTTGACAGCAGCAGCAGCAGCAGGAGCCCAAATATTACTTTAAAGAGACCCTGGGGTTGGCCTCAGGAGCCCAAAAATTGGATGAATCACACCCTGGAGTTGGCAGCAGCAGCAGCAGGAGCCCAAATATACACTGGAGTTGGCTTCAGGAGCACAAAAATTGGATGAATCACACCCTGGAGTTGGCAGCAGCAGCAGCAGGAGCCCAAATATACACTGGAGTTGGCTTCAGGAGCCCAAAAATTGGATGAATCACACCCTGGAGTTGGCAGAAGTTGGCAGCAGCAGCAGCAGGAGCCCAAATATACACTGGAGTTGGCTTCAGGAGCCCAAAAATTGGATGAATCACACCCTGGAGTTGGCAGAAGTTGGCAGCAGCAGCAGCAGGAGCCCAAATATACACTGGAGTTGGCTTCAGGAGCCCAAAAATTGGATGAATCACACCCTGGAGTTGGCAGGAGTTGACAGCAGCAGCAGCAGCAGCAGGAGCCCAAATATTACTTTAAAGAGACCCTGGGGTTGGCCTCAGGAGCCCAAAAATTGGATGAATCACACCCTGGAGTTGGCAGCAGCAGGAGCCCAAATATTACTTTAAAGAGACCCTGGGGTTGGCCCCAGGAGCCCAAAAATTGGATGAATCACACCCTGGAGTTGGCAGAAGTTGGCAGCAGCAGCAGCAGGAGCCCAAATATACACGGGAGTTGGCTTCAGGAGCCCAAAAATTGGATGAATCACACCCTGGAGTTGGCAGAAGTTGGCAGCAGCAGCAGCAGGAGCCCAAATATACACTGGAGTTGGCTTCAGGAGCCCAAAAATTGGATGAATCACACCCTGGAGTTGGTAGGAGTTGACAGCAGCAGCAGCAGCAGCAGGAGCCCAAATATTACTTTAAAGAGACCCTGGGGTTGGCCTCAGGAGCCCAAAAATTGGATGAATCACACCCTGGAGTTGGCAGCAGCAGGAGCCCAAATATTACTTTAAAGAGACCCTGGGGTTGGCCTCAGGAGCCCAAAAATTGGATGAATCACACCCTGGAGTTGGCAGAAGTTGGCAGCAGCAGCAGCAGGAGCCCAAATATACACTGGAGTTGGCTTCAGGAGCCCAAAAATTGGATGAATCACACCCTGGAGTTGGCAGAAGTTGGCAGCAGCAGCAGCAGGAGCCCAAATATACACTGGAGTTGGCTTCAGGAGCCCAAAAATTGGATGAATCACACCCTGGAGTTGGCAGAAGTTGGCAGCAGCAGCAGCAGGAGCCCAAATATACACTGGAGTTGGCTTCAGGAGCCCAAAAATTGGATGAATCACACCCTGGAGTTGGCAGGAGTTGACAGCAGCAGCAGCAGGAGCCCAAATATACACTGGAGTTGGCTTCAGGAGCCCAAAAATTGGATGAATCACACCCTGGAGTTGGCAGGAGTTGACAGCAGCAGCAGGAGCCCAAACATTACTTAAAAGAGACACTGGGGTTGGCTTCAGGAGCCCAAAAATTGGATGAATCACACCCTGGAGTTGGCAGCAGCAGCAGCAGGAGCCCAAATATACACTGGAGTTGCCTTCAGGAGCCCAAAAATTGGATGAATCACACACTGGAGTTGGCAGCAGCAGGAGCCCAAATATACACTGGAGTTGGCTTCAGGAGCCCAAAAATTGGATGAATCACACACTGGAGTTGGCAGCAGCAGGAGCCCAAATATACACAGGAGTTGGCTTCAGGAGCCCAAAAATTGGATGAATCACACCCTGGAGTTGGCAGGAGTTGACAGCAGCAGCAGCAGCAGGAGCCCAAATATTACTTTAAAGAGACACTGGGGTTGGCTTCAGGAGCCCAACAATTGGATGAATCACACCCTGGAGTTGGCAGAAGTTGGCAGCAGCAGCAGCAGGAGCCCAAAAAATGGCCTAAAGACATAAATATGTTTTGCACCATTTGGAAAGTGTAAAACGTGGCACCATGCTGAATCTAGTCGCATGCATCAGGCATTGGTGGGTGGAAATCCTGGCTGATCCATCCCTGATTCATTTTGACAAAGGTGAGTCTCTCCACATTTTTAGTTGACAGACGAGTTCTCCTCGCCGTAACTATGGCCCCCGCCGCACTAAACACCCGCTCAGATGGCACGCTACTTGCCGGGCAGGACAGCTTTTCCAGGGCAAACTCTGCTAGTTGCGGCCACAAATCAAGTTTGGCTGCCCAGAAGTCCAGCGGATCCTCAAGGTGTGTTGGCATGGTCATGTCAAAGTATGACATGACCTGCTGGTTTAGGTCCTGCTCCAGGTCTTCCTGCTGCTCATGAGTAGCCTCACTATGCGGGTGTAGAAAGCTACTCATTAGCGACTGAAGACTGAGGCTGCTGCTGCTGATGGAGCTGCTGCTGCTGCTCCTGCCAACCCCCCCAGCGGCCATGGCAGTGGAAGGTGAGCGCAGAGGTCCCCTCGAGTCAGACCTGCGAGAGTATGGACCATGGCGCAGATAGGCATCGGCCAACTGCCTACGTAGAATGTCTTTGTAGTAGTTGAGTTTGTCCTCCCTCTCGGTGGGTTTAAAAAATGCCCCCATTTTGTGCCGGAAGCGAGGGTCCAATAAGGTGGACAGCCAGAAGTCATCCCGCCGACAGATGGAAACAATTCTGGGGTCACTACGCAAGCACGTGAGCATGCTTCGTGCCATTTGCGCAAGTGACTCGGATGGACTACCTGTCTCCATCTCCACTGCATACTGCCACGGTGTGCCCGGGTCCTCTGTCTCGCCTTCCTCAAAAACCTCTAGCTCCTCTGGCTGCTCCTGCTCCTCCTCTCCTGTCCGCTGACTAGATAAACCAGCCATTTCGCCAAGCCTAAACTGTGTTTCGCTGGGCAACTCCTCCTCCTCCTCCTCCTCTTCCTCCTCCTCCTCCAGTTCAGCTCCAACGGGGTTCATGTGGCCGTAAGATGTAAACGCCATGTCTCCAGTGCCCTGACCAGCCATGGTTTCCAACATGTGCTGTAGTACATGAAGCAGTGGAATCACGTCGTTCATCCCGTAATCCTGCCGACTGACAAATAAAGTGGCTTCCTCAAAGGGCCTGAGCAAACGGCAGGTGTCACGTATGAGCTGCCACTGGTTGACATTGAAGTTACACAGGGGAGTCCCCCTATCTGCTTGGATCATCAGGAAATCCGTGATGGCTTTTCTCTGTTCATATAATCGGTCCAACATGTGAAGGGTGGAATTCCAACGGGTGGAAACATCGCAAATCAGACTATGTTGGGGGATACCATTCTGACGCTGTAGCTCAAGAAGGGTGTGTTTGGCGGTGTAGGAGTGGCTGAAGTGCATGCAAAGTTTCCTTGAAGTTGTTAGGATGTCCTGCAGATGGGGGGAACACTTCAGAAACCGCTTGACAACCAGATTGAAGACGTGAGCCATGCAGGGGGCATGGGTCAGGCTTCCTTGGCGCAGCGCAGACAAAATGTTCTTCCCATTGTCGGTAACCATGATTCCCATTTTAAGTTTTCTCGGAGTAAGCCATGTTTGGATTTCCTGATGAATACATTTAAGCAGTTCCTCCCCTGTGTGACTCCGTTCGCCAAGACAAACCATGTGAAGCACTGCGTGACACCTCCGTGCCCTGCACACATGGTAGACTGGAGGGGCACTGAGACTTGAGCCTACAGTGGAGGGTGAGGAGATGGCGGAGGATGAGGAGGCCGAGTCGCACGGTGTCACAGGCCCAATGGGCAGAGAGCGCGGAGGCCGAAGCGGCGTGACCTGTCCAAGTTGCTGCTGCAAAGGGACCACATTCACCCAGTGGGCCGTAAACGACATGTACTGCCCCTGACCGTAGTTACAGCTCCAGATGTCGGCGCTGCCATGTATTTTGCTACACACCGACAGGCTCAAGGACTGGCCCACCTTCTGTTCAACAAAAGTGTGCAGCGCTGGTACTGCCTTCTTGGCAAAGAAATGACGGCTTGGGACTCTCCACCTCGGCTCGGCACAAGCCATCAGTTCTCTGAAAGGTGCAGATTCCACCACCTGAAAAGGGAGCGACTGCAGCACCAGCAACTTGGACAGGAGCACATTCAGCTTCTGCGCCGTAGGATGAGTGGGCGCATACTGCTGTCTCTTGGACATGGCTTCGCTGATGGATTGCTGGCGGGATGCATGACTTGGAGGAGGAGGAGCAGGAGCGACAGAGGATGGGTATGACGCACAGCTGCCTTCGGCTGAGGTGCTGGAGCCTTGGCTGGCAGAAATTGGGAGCTCACTTGGTGAGGAAGCAGACTGGACCACCCCTTGGGAGCCTCGGTTCTCCCAGGTCGTTTTATGGTGACGCATCATATGTTGACGCAGGGCCGTGGTGCCAACATTTGGACCCTGGCCACGCTTCACCTTTTGCCTACATATCTTGCATGTGGCCATGTTACCCTCCTGCGGATGCCTCAGGAAAAACTGCCACACTGCCGAGTAGCTACTTTTCCCACCCCCTGGCCTCACTGATTCACTGCTGCTGTTGCCAACTCCAGGAACCCCTGCTCCACTACCTCCCGATAAGGTAGACTGCCGCACAGCAGGTGCTCTACCCCGGCCCCGGCCGGCTCCAGCCTTTGGAATTGTGCCCCCATGCTGACTGCTACCACCTTGCTGCCTCAGCTGCTGACTCCGGGGCAACCTGCGCCCCTCTTCTCCTGATGATGACGATGAAGCCCCTTCATCACCCGGCTCCCAAGTGCGATCGGCTTCATCATCATCATCATCATCACCGAGTTGTGGCTGTACGTCACTGATGTTCGTGGATTCGTCAACAGTGTCTGGCGCAGGAGCTGGAACGCTCGCAGCACCCACGACACTGTCCACATCACTATCTGTCTGCCTAGCTAGAGAAGCCACCTCCATTTCTTGGCTGGGCAGTAGCTGCTGACTGTCCTCTATCTGATGGTCCTCCTCACTAAAGAGTGGAGCTGAACCCAAAGCATAGGATACGTCGCTGGGGGAGGGAACGGCGTAGGACAGAGGCAATGGGAGGACAGGGACTGCTCTCGGGGCATGCCAACTCAGGGTTGTGTCAGAGGAACCTACCGACCCTAGACTGGGGGTCTCAGACGTAAGTTGTGATGATGTTGTTGATGAGCGCGTCAACCAATCTACCACGGCAGATGGGTTACTGGTGGAGACCCGACCGCTAGCAGATACTGGCAGACTAGGTCTCTCAGCGTGACTCCTGCTGCTACTGGCCCCCAGTCTGATGCGAGCTCTGCCTGCGGAATCTTGGCCTCTGCCACTCCTCTTTTCACTTCCAGGCACTTGTCTGCCCGACATAGTCTAACTGGCGTGGTAGTAGGTGATATTTTAAGATCCCCCGGGCAGTGGTGGGTCTATATGAAACAGAATATAATGCACACCAAAAGTGAGCAGTAACACTCAGCCTCCAACAGGCCTGCTTAGTGTAAATAAGAGAGCTGCTTAGTGTAAATAAAGAGGGGTATGCTATGTTACAGAATGGGATGCCACAACAGAAGTGCACCTGGCAGGCAGCAGTAAGCCTATGCCCAGCAAAAGTGTCTTTATCAGGGCTAATTTCAAATATAATAAGAGCAAATGGTTATATGGTCTTAAACAGAGGCTGCTTTAGTCACAGAATGGGATGCCCTGGCAGGGACAAGTAGTGCTATGCCCAGCAAAAGTGTCTTTATCAGGCCTAATTTCAAATATAATAAGAGCAAATGGTTATATGGTCTTAAACAGAGGCTGCTTTAGTCACAGAATGGGATGCCCTGGCAGGGACAAGTAGTGCTATGCCCAGCAAAAGTGTCTTTATCAGGCCTAATTTCAAATATAATAAGAGCAAATGGTTATATGGTCTTAAACAGAGGCTGCTTTAGTCACAGAATGGGATGCTCTGGCAGGGACAAGTAGTGCTATGCCCAGCAAAAGTGTCTTTATCAGGCTAATTTCAAATATAATAAGAGCAAATGGTTATATGGTCTTAAACAGAGGCTGCTGTAGTCACAGAATGGGATGCCCCCAAAAAAGATCCAGTAGTACTATGCCCAGCAAAAGTGTCTTTATCAGGCTAATTTCAAATATAATAAGAGCAAATGGTTATATGGTCTTAAACAGAGGCTGCTTTAGTCACAGAATGGGATGCCCCCCAAAAAGATCCAGTAGTACTATGCCCAGCAAAAGTGTCTTTATCAGGCCTAATTTCAAATATAATAAGAGCAAATGGTTATATGGTCTTAAACAGAGGCTGCTGTAGTCACAGAATGGGATGCCCCCAAAAAAGATCCAGTAGTACTATGCCCAGCAAAAGTGTCTTTATCAGGCTAATTTCAAATATAATAAGAGCAAATGGTTATATGGTCTTAAACAGAGGCTGCTTTAGTCACAGAATGGGATGCCCCCAAAAAAGATCCAGTAGTACTATGCCCAGCAAAAGTGTCTTTATCAGGCTAATTTCAAATATAATAAGAGCAAATGGTTATATGGTCTTAAACAGAGGCTGCTTTAGTCACAGAATGGGATGCCCTGGCAGGGACAAGTAGTGCTATGCCCAGCAAAAGTGTCTTTATCAGGCCTAATTTCAAATATAATAAGAGCAAATGGTTATATGGTCTTAAACAGAGGCTGCTTTAGTCACAGAATGGGATGCCCCCAAAAAAGATCCAGTAGTACTATGCCCAGCAAAAGTGTCTTTATCAGGCCTAATTTCAAATATAATAAGAGCAAATGGTTATATGGTCTTAAACAGAGGCTGCTTTAGTCACAGAATGGGATGCCCTGGCAGGGACAAGTAGTGCTATGCCCAGCAAAAGTGTCTTTATCAGGCCTAATTTCAAATATAATAAGAGCAAATGGTTATATGGTCTTAAACAGAGGCTGCTTTAGTCACAGAATGGGATGCCCTGGCAGGGACAAGTAGTGCTATGCCCAGCAAAAGTGTCTTTATCAGGCTAATTTCAAATATAATAAGAGCAAATGGTTATATGGTCTTAAACAGAGGCTGCTGTAGTCACAGAATGGGATGCCCCCAAAAAAGATCCAGTAGTACTATGCCCAGCAAAAGTGTCTTTATCAGGCTAATTTCAAATATAATAAGAGCAAATGGTTATATGGTCATAAACAGAGGCTGCTTTAGTCACAGAATGGGATGCCCCCACAAAAGATCCAGTAGTACTATGCCCAGCAAAAGTGTCTTTATCAGGCCTAATTTCAAATATAATAAGAGCAAATGGTTATATGGTCTTAAACAGAGGCTGCTTTAGTCACAGAATGGGATGCCCTGGCAGGGACAAGTAGTGCTATGCCCAGCAAAAGTGTCTTTATCAGGCCTAATTTCAAATATAATAAGAGCAAATGGTTATATGGTCTTAAACAGAGGCTGCTTTAGTCACAGAATGGGATGCCCTGGCAGGGACAAGTAGTGCTATGCCCAGCAAAAGTGTCTTTATCAGGCTAATTTCAAATATAATAAGAGCAAATGGTTATATGGTCTTAAACAGAGGCTGCTGTAGTCACAGAATGGGATGCCCCCAAAAAAGATCCAGTAGTACTATGCCCAGCAAAAGTGTCTTTATCAGGCTAATTTCAAATATAATAAGAGCAAATGGTTATATGGTCTTAAACAGAGGCTGCTTTAGTCACAGAATGGGATGCCCCCAAAAAAGATCCAGTAGTACTATGCCCAGCAAAAGTGTCTTTATCAGGCCTAATTTCAAATATAATAAGAGCAAATGGTTATATGGTCTCAAACAGAGGCTGCTTTAGTCACAGAATGGGATGCCCTGGCAGGGACAAGTAGTGCTATGCCCAGCAAAAGTGTCTTTATCAGGCCTAATTTCAAATATAATAAGAGCAAATGGTTATATGGTCTTAAACAGAGGCTGCTTTAGTCACAGAATGGGATGCCCCCAAAAAAGATCCAGTAGTACTATGCCCAGCAAAAGTGTCTTTATCAGGCCTAATTTCAAATATAATAAGAGCAAATGGTTATATGGTCTTAAACAGAGGCTGCTGTAGTCACAGAATGGGATGCCCCCAAAAAAGATCCAGTAGTACTATGCCCAGCAAAAGTGTCTTTATCAGGCTAATTTCAAATATAATAAGAGCAAATGGTTATATGGTCTTAAACAGAGGCTGCTTTAGTCACAGAATGGGATGCCCCCAAAAAAGATCCAGTAGTACTATGCCCAGCAAAAGTGTCTTTATCAGGCTAATTTCAAATATAATAAGAGCAAATGGTTATATGGTCTTAAACAGAGGCTGCTTTAGTCACAGAATGGGATGCCCTGGCAGGGACAAGTAGTGCTATGCCCAGCAAAAGTGTCTTTATCAGGCCTAATTTCAAATATAATAAGAGCAAATGGTTATATGGTCTTAAACAGAGGCTGCTTTAGTCACAGAATGGGATGCCCCCAAAAAAGATCCAGTAGTACTATGCCCAGCAAAAGTGTCTTTATCAGGCCTAATTTCAAATATAATAAGAGCAAATGGTTATATGGTCTTAAACAGAGGCTGCTTTAGTCACAGAATGGGATGCCCTGGCAGGGACAAGTAGTGCTATGCCCAGCAAAAGTGTCTTTATCAGGCCTAATTTCAAATATAATAAGAGCAAATGGTTATATGGTCTTAAACAGAGGCTGCTTTAGTCACAGAATGGGATGCCCTGGCAGGGACAAGTAGTGCTATGCCCAGCAAAAGTGTCTTTATCAGGCTAATTTCAAATATAATAAGAGCAAATGGTTATATGGTCTTAAACAGAGGCTGCTGTAGTCACAGAATGGGATGCCCCCAAAAAAGATCCAGTAGTACTATGCCCAGCAAAAGTGTCTTTATCAGGCTAATTTCAAATATAATAAGAGCAAATGGTTATATGGTCTTAAACAGAGGCTGCTTTAGTCACAGAATGGGATGCCCCCAAAAAAGATCCAGTAGTACTATGCCCAGCAAAAGTGTCTTTATCAGGCCTAATTTCAAATATAATAAGAGCAAATGGTTATATGGTCTTAAACAGAGGCTGCTTTAGTCACAGAATGGGATGCCCTGGCAGGGACAAGTAGTGCTATGCCCAGCAAAAGTGTCTTTATCAGGCCTAATTTCAAATATAATAAGAGCAAATGGTTATATGGTCTTAAACAGAGGCTGCTTTAGTCACAGAATGGGATGCCCTGGCAGGGACAAGTAGTGCTATGCCCAGCAAAAGTGTCTTTATCAGGCTAATTTCAAATATAATAAGAGCAAATGGTTATATGGTCTTAAACAGAGGCTGCTGTAGTCACAGAATGGGATGCCCCCAAAAAAGATCCAGTAGTACTATGCCCAGCAAAAGTGTCTTTATCAGGCTAATTTCAAATATAATAAGAGCAAATGGTTATATGGTCTTAAACAGAGGCTGCTTTAGTCACAGAATGGGATGCCCCCAAAAAAGATCCAGTAGTACTATGCCCAGCAAAAGTGTCTTTATCAGGCCTAATTTCAAATATAATAAGAGCAAATGGTTATATGGTCTTAAACAGAGGCTGCTTTAGTCACAGAATGGGATGCCCCCAAAAAAGATCCAGTAGTACTATGCCCAGCAAAAGTGTCTTTATCAGGCCTAATTTCAAATATAATAAGAGCAAATGGTTATATGGTCTTAAACAGAGGCTGCTGTAGTCACAGAATGGGATGCCCCCAAAAAAGATCCAGTAGTACTATGCCCAGCAAAAGTGTCTTTATCAGGCTAATTTCAAATATAATAAGAGCAAATGGTTATATGGTCTTAAACAGAGGCTGCTTTAGTCACAGAATGGGATGCCCCCAAAAAAGATCCAGTAGTACTATGCCCAGCAAAAGTGTCTTTATCAGGCCTAATTTCAAATATAATAAGAGCAAATGGTTATATGGTCTTAAACAGAGGCTGCTGTAGTCACAGAATGGGATGCCCCCAAAAAACATCCAGTAGTACTATGCCCAGCAAAAGTGTCTTTATCAGGCTAATTTCAAATATAATAAGAGCAAATGGTTATATGGTCTTAAACAGAGGCTGCTTTAGTCACAGAATGGGATGCCCCCAAAAAAGATCCAGTAGTACTATGCCCAGCAAAAGTGTCTTTATCAGGCTAATTTCAAATATAATAAGAGCAAATGGTTATATGGTCTTAAACAGAGGCTGCTTTAGTCACAGAATGGGATGCCCTGGCAGAGACAAGTAGTGCTATGCCCAGCAAAAGTGTCTTTATCAGGCCTAATTTCAAATATAATAAGAGCAAATGGTTATATGGTCTTAAACAGAGGCTGCTTTAGTCACAGAATGGGATGCCCTGGCAGGGACAAGTAGTGCTATGCCCAGCAAAAGTGTCTTTATCAGGCCTAATTTCAAATATAATAAGAGCAAATGGTTATATGGTCTTAAACAGAGGCTGCTTTAGTCACAGATTGGGATGCCCCCAAAAAAGATCCAGTAGTACTATGCCCAGCAAAAGTGTCTTTATCAGGCTAATTTCAAATATAATAAGAGCAAATGGTTATATGGTCTTAAACAGAGGCTGCTGTAGTCACAGAATGGGATGCCCCCCAAAAAGATCCAGTAGTACTATGCCCAGCAAAAGTGTCTTTATCAGGCTAATTTCAAATATAATAAGAGCAAATGGTTATATGGTCTTAAACAGAGGCTGCTTTAGTCACAGAATGGGATGCCCCCAAAAAAGATCCAGTAGTACTATGCCCAGCAAAAGTGTCTTTATCAGGCTAATTTCAAATATAATAAGAGCAAATGGTTATATGGTCTTAAACAGAGGCTGCTTTAGTCACAGAATGGGATGCCCTGGCAGGGACAAGTAGAGCTATGCCCAGCAAAAGTGTCTTTATCAGGCCTAATTTCAAATATAATAAGAGCAAATGGTTATATGGTCTTAAACAGAGGCTGCTTTAGTCACAGAATGGGATGCCCTGGCAGGGACAAGTAGTGCTATGCCCAGCAAAAGTGTCTTTATCAGGCCTAATTTCAAATATAATAAGAGCAAATGGTTATATGGTCTTAAACAGAGGCTGCTTTAGTCACAGAATGGGATGCCCCCAAAAAAGATCCAGTAGTACTATGCCCAGCAAAAGTGTCTTTATCAGGCCTAATTTCAAATATAATAAGAGCAAATGGTTATATGGTCTTAAACAGAGGCTGCTTTAGTCACAGAATGGGATGCCCTGGCAGGGACAAGTAGTGCTATGCCCAGCAAAAGTGTCTTTATCAGGCTAATTTCAAATATAATAAGAGCAAATGGTTATATGGTCTTAAACAGAGGCTGCTGTAGTCACAGAATGGGATGCCCCCAAAAAAGATCCAGTAGTACTATGCCCAGCAAAAGTGTCTTTATCAGGCTAATTTCAAATATAATAAGAGCAAATGGTTATATGGTCTTAAACAGAGGCTGCTTTAGTCACAGAATGGGATGCCCCCAAAAAAGATCCAGTAGTACTATGCCCAGCAAAAGTGTCTTTATCAGGCTAATTTCAAATATAATAAGAGCAAATGGTTATATGGTCTTAAACAGAGGCTGCTTTAGTCACAGAATGGGATGCCCTGGCAGAGACAAGTAGTGCTATGCCCAGCAAAAGTGTCTTTATCAGGCCTAATTTCAAATATAATAAGAGCAAATGGTTATATGGTCTTAAACAGAGGCTGCTTTAGTCACAGAATGGGATGCCCCCAAAAAAGATCCAGTAGTACTATGCCCAGCAAAAGTGTCTTTATCAGGCCTAATTTCAAATATAATAAGAGCAAATGGTTATATGGTCTTAAACAGAGGCTGCTTTAGTCACAGAATGGGATGCCCTGGCAGGGACAAGTAGTGCTATGCCCAGCAAAAGTGTCTTTATCAGGCCTAATTTCAAATATAATAAGAGCAAATGGTTATATGGTCTTAAACAGAGGCTGCTTTAGTCACAGAATGGGATGCCCCCAAAAAAGATCCAGTAGTACTATGCCCAGCAAAAGTGTCTTTATCAGGCCTAATTTCAAATATAATAAGAGCAAATGGTTATATGGTCTTAAACAGAGGCTGCTTTAGTCACAGAATGGGATGCCCTGGCAGGGACAAGTAGTGCTATGCCCAGCAAAAGTGTCTTTATCAGGCCTAATTTCAAATATAATAAGAGCAAATGGTTATATGGTCTTAAACAGAGGCTGCTTTAGTCACAGAATGGGATGCCCTGGCAGGGACAAGTAGTGCTATGCCCAGCAAAAGTGTCTTTATCAGGCTAATTTCAAATATAATAAGAGCAAATGGTTATATGGTCTTAAACAGAGGCTGCTGTAGTCACAGAATGGGATGCCCCCAAAAAAGATCCAGTAGTACTATGCCCAGCAAAAGTGTCTTTATCAGGCTAATTTCAAATATAATAAGAGCAAATGGTTATATGGTCTTAAACAGAGGCTGCTTTAGTCACAGAATGGGATGCCCCCAAAAAAGATCCAGTAGTACTATGCCCAGCAAAAGTGTCTTTATCAGGCCTAATTTCAAATATAATAAGAGCAAATGGTTATATGGTCTTAAACAGAGGCTGCTTTAGTCACAGAATGGGATGCCCTGGCAGGGACAAGTAGTGCTATGCCCAGCAAAAGTGTCTTTATCAGGCCTAATTTCAAATATAATAAGAGCAAATGGTTATATGGTCTTAAACATAGGCTGCTTTAGTCACAGAATGGGATGCCCTGGCAGGGACAAGTAGTGCTATGCCCAGCAAAAGTGTCTTTAACAGGCTAATTTCAAATATAATAAGAGCAAATGGTTATATGGTCTTAAACAGAGGCTGCTGTAGTCACAGAATGGGATGCCTCACAGCAGACTTAAGATCAGTTCAGTATATATGCACAGTTAGTTAGTATAAGCAGCCTGAAAACGCTAACAAAGCCTGTCAGGCTGGATGAAAAAAAAAAAAAAAACTGACAGCCTCCGATTTTCCCTTCCTTTCCCTGTTTTTCGCTGACTTTCTGTCTGTCTCCTGTCTGTCTCCTGCCTGTCTCCAGCCTGTCCCTGTCTGTCCCTGCCTGTCTAACTGTCTAACTGTCTCTCCCTCAGCTACACAGCGTTCTGTCTCTCACGAATGCAATAGAGAAATGAGGCAGGAAAGCAAGATGGCCGGCCTTAAATACCGCTGTGACGTCACCGGGCTTGCTGGCTGCTGATAGGCTGCATGTGACTGTCCCAGCATACACTGCCCCAGCTTACATGTCTGGACATGTCCCGTCCGCCATCTTAGAATGCCTGTAATGTAAATGAATGGATGTTAAAGGAAAACTTCGAGCGATCGAATCGCGGGGAAATTCGGATTCGATCCGAATTGAATTTTTCCTGAAATTCGGATCGAATCCGGGTTCGTCCGGATCGATTCGCTCATCCCTAATTATTATGGATAAGATCAGTTGTGACCGTTGACCAACATTGACCGCGTTATGTGCCTTTAATTTTGTTCCCAGCATCACACTGTGTTTGAGATTGTGATATATTGTACAACATATCCAGTCTTTGCTTTCTCCTATACATTGTTCTGTTAGACAACACATGGCTATGTGTTGTTGAGGAGGTAATATGGTATTAGTCTTGTGTGGTTCATGTATGTGGAAGGATAACATCCAGAAAGAGTCTGTGACTAAATTGTTATTTCCACTGTCTATATGTAATTGAATTTGTAAATAACTTGTATATAATAATTGGGACTAAGCATAGTTGGGCTTGTGAGACTAAGAGGGCCATATAGTTAAGTTTTGATTTAATGTGGATACATAACATGAATAGACAGGATATAGTAGTATTATGATAGCAGTAATGGTTTTGGTCTCCACTTGTCACTCAGCTCGATAGTAACTCCGCCCCCCTCTTCTTCCCCCCTCCCCTCTCCCTCCTTCATGTTTGCTGTTTTTTTTCCACCCTGGTTACTTGCCATCTTGCGAAATATTTATATGCACATTTTTAATGTTGCGCAAGATGACAGCGCAATGTCTGTTGCTGTGAGCGCTTGACACTCGCAATATTATGTGATGGAGCTATGAGAGCTGTGAGGTAGGACCTGTTATGCTGGGTCATGTGACTTGGTCACGGGGCCGCAAGAGGGGATGGACGTCATCAGGCTTTCACTCACGTCCGGATTCAACTTAATACTGGCACGCACCTGCTTGTGATGGCGGTTTGGTGGGAATACGGTGGAGGCGAGTGATTGGTAGGATTACATTTTAAAAAGCAAGGTGGACATTTGTAAAACTGACCTTCACCCTTGGAAGCCGCATGGATAGCGGCGGGCGCGGGTGTATATTGCGGTTTTTGGGTTCCTGTATTTCTTGTTATATCGGTTCTTATATCGAATAGTTATTATGGGGTGGGATTTATAGTCAGTAGGTATCATTATTGCAGAGTTTGGTGATCGTTCAACATGTTTACAGTAGTACACATTTTTCAGCACTAAGCACTTTTTGAGCATAAGATTTTTTTTTGTACATTCATTGGTATAATATTCATTGTTTTAAGGGGTGTTTTTTGGGATCATTCATGTGGGGTATTCACAATATAGTTGTTTCTTATTGGTGATAATATGTGACAAGGTCTTGCATAATAGGGGGATATGGTTTAGGTCCTCTTTAAGCACTTTTTGAGCATAAACATTTTTTTGTACATTCATTGGTATAATATTCATTGTTTAAGGGGTGTTTTTTGGATCATTCATGGGGGGTATTCACAATAGAGTTGTTTTTTATTGGTGATAACATAAGGATTTGTATAATAGGGGGATATGGTTCAGGTCCTCTTTAAGTGCCGGCACAAATACCTAAGTATGTATATGTAGAGAGATTTTTTTCTCCCTGCACAATACAGACTTGTATTTTAATAGAATTTGATTAGTTTACAGCATTTGAACAGAGACACATACTATGTATATAAATAAGATATCCCATTAGTGGGAGTTTTGAGATATTTTGATGATATGATAGGGGATTAGCATTACTGTTTTTAAATGTCTTGTGCTTTGTGTATTTGTATGTAAGTGTTTTTATGAAATTTCATGTGTAAATAAAAGTGATATATTTTTGAGGATATAGGTTTGCGAATATTTTTTGGTGCTCCCTAAGGGAGGAAGGTGTGGTTTTTTCCATGTCCACTCCCAAACTAGTGATTGCATTTACTGAGGTATGAGCACATGTTAAATGGAATAAGTAGTGCACCCCATAGCAATTGTTGAATAATTAATGCCCCTAAACCACACCCATCAACTGATCTCCATGGCGGACATCCCTGCAGAGGGTGTGGCCAGACGTGCGCTGGATGGGGAGAGCTGCTATGTTGGCTGTGTGGTGTGGAGCAAGCATAATGGTAAATGTTTTTGAATATTTAGGGCTATTCTAGGTACCACACTAAAGCGGAGAACTGTAAACTGTGGCCTGATTTTACCAAGGGGAACAATAGCCGAGATTATATGGAAAAAACAGGCTCAGAAAAAAAAATTGTATGGAATGGAAAATTAAAGGGCATTTTAGAAATGAGGATTAATAAGCCTGCAAGCAGTTATCCTTTATTTTTCGCCCTACTCAGAAGAATGGTATTCAAAAAGAAACAACACCCAATATGACTCTATGGGGCATTGTTTCTGTTTTAGACCCCAGGGCTGGCCACATGCTAACTGTCCGCCTACATTTGACAGTAAATAAACCATTAAAGATAAAGAAATCTTACCTTTCACATCGACCCCCCGGAGAACTCAAGCTCCGTGATTGGCCACTGCGGTCATGTGGTATTCGGCAGCTTTCACTGTGTATCCCAGTGCCAGCAAGCACATGACTGGCGTCAGCAACCTTATGACTGCGTCTGCCAATCATGGTGCTGGAGGTTTACAGGGGCTCGGCCTGAAAGGTAAGATTTCTTTATTTTTAATGGTTTATTTACTGCCAAACGCGGGCAGGCAGGTGGGGGGGGGGGCACCGGGCAGGCGACTGGTCAGGGCCGCCCCTGGAGTCTAATAGTGGTGGAAACAATGCCCCATAGACTTAAATGGAGTGTTGTTAAAGTTTAATCTTTAGTATATATAACTTGAAGCAAATCCTACTCTTTAGGCTATTTTTATTTCTAAAGTTTTATTAGCAAAACTGTCAAAAGTTAAAAAGGGGAACTTCTAAAATCCTGTAATACCCAAATAACATTCCAAGGAGGATAGATCGTGTCTGCTCGATATCACCAGCCTCCCGACAGCTGTCAGAAACCTCCTGACCATTTCATCCATTGTCAGAGAGCAATTTTAAAAAGAAGCCAAACGCCGCTTGCTCTACTTCCAGCATACAAAACTTGCCCTTTGTTAAAACCTTTTTCAAGAGGTTGTAGTAGTTCCGAGACACCAGGGACTCTGTCAAGCAAGTGTTAGTGTCCTCTAAAGTTCGAAATGAAGGCTTTAAGATATTTTTCTTTAGTACTTTCTGGACTCTCATAAAGTAGCTATGGCAAATCCTTGTCCACATCTACTGGGACATGAGTGAAGTACGTAGAAAGACCGTAAGTAGCCCTGCATGTCAGATACAAGATTAAAATCTGAAAGAGGGATGTATGGTGTTATTGCAGCACACACCTGTGCAGTTGTATGAAAATATTTTTAGGCATATTGTACCTATACTGCAAAACTCCATATTCAAAATCTTAAACCGGACCTTCAGCATTATGTAATGAAAAGCCCAAACACTTAAGAAATAATAATAATGGTAATGGTAATGATTCAGCATCAGCTGATGAATGCACTCATTGATCAGCTGAGAAATGCCTTGAGTGTGGGGCTAAGGAGCACATGGTCTTGTGGTGGGCTGGCAGGGGTGGGCTCCACATGGATTTTGGGCTGGCTAGGCTACTGCTATTAACACTAGGGATGAGCGAATCGATGCGGACGAACCCGGATTCGTTCCGAATTTCATGAAAAATTCGATTCTGAACGAATCCGAATTTCCCCGCGATTCGATTGATCGAAGTTTTCCTTTAAACTCCATTTATTTCAATTACAGGCATTGTAAAATGGTGGATGGACATGTCTGGACATATCCCCTGGGGTAAGTTATCATGGGAAGGTCACATGCAGCCTATCAGCAGCCAGGAGCCCCGGTGACGTCACAGCGCTATATAAAGCGGCGGCCATCTTGCTTGTGCGCATTTCAGACTTGCATTCGTGAGAGAAAGGTGGCTGCTGCAGCTAGGGAGAGAGAGTTAGCGTTAGGTAGGGAGATTTACAGATAGGTAGGGAGATTTACAGATAGGTAAAGAGAGAGACAGATAGGGAGATTTATGCCCTTATTCATCAAGCGATAGCGCCAGGTAGTGTCTGACGAGCGCCAGGTAGCGGCAGCTAACGGCGACTACCGACTCAAGTACGCCCGGCGGCGGTCACAATGACGCATTTATCAAGCAAAATGAGGCTAGCGCCGGCGAGAGCGCCGGCTAGCGCGGCATTCATCATGAAGCCGCCTGGACCGAACAGCGCCGCTGCAAATTCCCTCACAGCGCCAGGTATGAGCTGTCGCTCCCTGGCGATGTCCAATGCATTTCAATGGAGCAATCTATAATAATTCATGATTAATTGGTAATAATTTTTTTTTTAATTTTTTTAATGTCAAAAAATCGGAGAACACTTCTGCAATGTTAGGATTTATTTTTAAGTAAAAAAAAAAAAAAATATGTGCAGAATTGATCTAACAGGTCTGAGATTAATGTATTCATATAACAAAATGATTCTAAAAACATGTATAATGTTACATTCAAAAAATATGGTTGTTTAGGGGTTAAAAACTAGTTTCTCATACTTGGATTATTGTTACTTTTTGTTCAGCTTGAAATATACCAGGCCACACGGGCATCCCAAGGCACATGCTAATTAACCCTATATGTTAAGCTAAAGCATTTCTCATACTTGGATTATTGTTACTTTTTGGTCAGCTTACAATATACCAGGCCACACGGGCATCCCAAGGCACATGCTATTTTAACCCTATATGTTAAGCTAAAGCATTTCTCATACTTAGATTATTGTTAATTTTTGTTCAGCTTAAAATATACCAGGCCACACGGGCATCCCAAGGCACATGCTATTTAACCCTATCTGTTAAGCAAAAGCATTTCTCATACTTGGATTAGTGTTAAAATTTTCTGTTCAGCTTAAAATATACCAGGCCACACGGGCATCCCAAGGCACATGCTATTTAACCCTATCTGTTAAACCAAAGCATTTCTCATACTTGGATTAGTGTCAAAAGTTTCTGTTCAGCTTAAAATATACCAGGCCACACGGGCATCCCAAAGCACATGCTATTTAACCCTATCTGTTAAGCAAAAGCATTTCTCATACTTGGATTAGTGTTAAAATTTTCTGTTCAGCTTAAAATATACCAGGCCACACGGGCATCCCAAGGCACATGCTATTTAACCCTATTTGTTAAGCAAAAGCATTTCTCATACTTGGATTATTGTTACTTTTTGTTCAGCTTGAAATATACCAGGCCACACGGGCATCCCAAGGCACATGCTAATTAACCCTATATGTTAAGCTAAAGCATTTCTCATACTTGGATAATTGTTACTTTTTGGTCAGCTTAAAATATACCAGGCCACACGGGCATCCCAAGGCACGTGCTATTTTAACCCTATATGTTAAGCTAAAGCATTTCTCATACTTGGATTATTGTTACTTTTTGTTCAGCTTAAAATATACCAGGCCTCACGGGCATCCCAAGGCACATGCTATTTAACCCTATTTATTAAGCACAAGCATTTCTCATACTTGGATTAGTGTTAAAATTTTCTGTTCAGCTTAAAATATACCAGGCCACACGGGCATCCCAAGGCACATGCTATTTAACCCTATCTGTTAAGCAAAAGCATTTCTCATACTTGGATTATTGTTACTTTTTGTTCAGCTTGAAATATACCAGGCCACACGGGCATCCCAAGGCACATGCTAATTAACCCTATATGTTAAGCTAAAGCATTTCTCATACTTGGATTATTGTTACTTTTTGGTCAGCTTAAAATATACCAGGCCACACGGGCATCCCAAGGCACATGCTATTTTAACCCTATATGTTAAGCTAAAGCATTTCTCATACTTGGATTATTGTTACTTTTTGGTCAGCTTAAAATATACCAGGCCACACGGGCATCCCAAGGCACATGCTATTTTAACCCTATCTGTTATGCAAAAGCATTTCTCATACTTGGATTAGTGTCAAAAGTTTCTGTTCAGCTTACAATATACCAGGCCACACGGGCATCCCAAGGCACATGCTATTTAACCCTATTTGTAAAGCATAAGCATTTCTCATACTTGGATTATTGTTACTTTTTGTTCAGCTTAAAATATACCAGGCCACACGGGCATCCCAAGGCACATGCTATTTAACCTTATATGTTAAGCTAAAGCATTTCTCATACTTGGATTATTGTTCTTTTTGTTCACCTTAAAATATACCAGGCCACACGGGCATCCCAAGGCACATGCTATTTAACCCTATTTGTTAAGCACAAGCATTTCTCATACTTGGATTATTGTTACTTTTTGGTCAGCTTAAAATATACCAGGCCACACGGGCATCCCAAGGCACATGCTATTTAACCTTATATGTTAAGCTAAAGCATTTCTCATACTTGGATTATTGTTACTTTTTGTTCACCTTAAAATATACCAGGCCACACGGGCATCCCAAGGCACATGCTATTTAACCCTATTTGTTAAGCACAAGCATTTCTCATACTTGGATTATTGTTACTTTTTGTTCAGCTTGAAATATACCAGGCCACACGGGCATCCCAAGGCACATGCTAATTAACCCTATATGTTAAGCTAAAGCATTTCTCATACTTGGATTTTTGTTACTTTTTTTTCAGCTTAAAATATACCAGGCCACACGGGCATCCCAAGGCACATGCTATTTTAACCCTATCTGTTATACAACATAAGCGTTGATCAGCATCAGCTGCTTTATTAAGCTACTTCAGTTTGCACTTGTTTTTGACTGCTTTTAATAAAGCAGGCCGCAGGGCACCCCAAAGCTGCACCTTGCACCCTATCTGTTATACAACATAAGCGTTGATCAGCATCAGCTGCTTTATTAAGCTACTTCAGTTTGCACTTGTTTTTGACTGCTTTTAATAAACCAGGCCGCAGGGCACCCCAAAGCTGCACCTTGCACCCTATCTGTTATACAACATAAGCGTTGATCAGCATCAGCTGCTTTATTAAGCTACTTCAGTTTGCACTTGTTTTTGACTGCTTTTAATAAACCAGGCCGCAGGGCACCCCAAAGCTGCACCTTGAACCCTATCTGTTATACAACATAAGCGTTGATCAGCATCAGCTGCTTTATTAAGCTACTTCAGTTTGCACTTGTTTTTGACTGCTTTTAATAAACCAGGCAGCAGGGCACCCCAAAACTGCACCTTGCACCCTATCTGTTATGCAACATAAGCGTTGACCAGCATCAGCTGCTTTATTAAGCTACTTCAGTTTGCACTTGTTTCTGACTGCTTTTAATAAACCAGGCCGCAGGGCACCCCAAAGCTGCACCTTGCACCCTATCTGTTATACAACATAAGCGTTGATCAGCATCAGCTGCTTTATTAAGCTACTTCAGTTTGCACTTGTTTTTGACTGCTTTTAATAAACCAGGCCGCAGGGCACCCCAAAGCTGCACCTTGAACCCTATCTGTTATACAACATAAGCGTTGATCAGCATCAGCTGCTTTATTAAGCTACTTCAGTTTGCACTTGTTTTTGACTGCTTTTAATAAACCAGGCCGCAGGGCACCCCAAAGCTGCACCTTGAACCCTATCTGTTATACAACATAAGCGTTGATCTGCATCAGCTGCTTTATTAAGCTACTTCAGTTTGCACTTGTTTTTGACTGCTTTTAATAAACCAGGCCGCAGGGCACCCCAAAGCTGCACCTTGAACCCTATCTGTTATACAACATAAGTGTTGATCAGCAGCAGCTGCTTTATTAAGCTACTTCAGTTTGCACTTGTTTTTGACTGCTTTTAATAAACTAGGCCGCAGGGCACCCCAAAGCTGCACCTTGCACCCTATCTGTTATACAACATAAGCGTTGATCAGCATCAGCTGCTTTATTAAGCTACTTCAGTTTGCACTTGTTTTTGACTGCTTTTAATAAACCAGGCCGCAGGGCATCCCAAAGCTGCACCTTGCACCCTATCTGTTATACAACATAAGCGTTGATCAGCATCAGCTGCTTTATTAAGCTACTTCAGTTTGCACTTGTTTTTGACTGCTTTTAATAAACCAGGCCGCAGGGCACCCCAAAGCTGCACCTTGAACCCTATCTGTTATACAACATAAGCGTTGATCAGCATCAGCTGCTTTATTAAGCTACTTCAGTTTGCACTTGTTTTTGACTGCTTTTAATAAACCAGGCAGCAGGGCACTCCAAAGCTGCACCTTGCGCCCTATCTGTTATACAACATAAGCGTTGATCAGCATCAGCTGCTTTATTAAGCTACTTCAGTTTGCACTTGTTTTTGACTGCTTTTAATAAACCAGGCCGCAGGGCACCCCAAAGCTGCACCTTGAACCCTATCTGTTATACAACATAAGCGTTGATCAGCAGCAGCTGCTTTATTAAGCTACTTCAGTTTGCACTTGTTTTTGACTGCTTTTAATAAACCAGGCAGCAGGGCACCCCAAAGCTGCACCTTGAACCCTATCTGTTATACAACATAAGCGTTGATCAGAATCAGCTGCTTTATTAAGCTACTTCAGTTTGCACTTGTTTTGACTGCTTTTAATAAACCAGGCCGCAGGGCACCCCAAAGCTGCACCTTGAACCCTATCTGTTATACAACATAAGCGTTGATCAGCAGCAGCTGCTTTATTAAGCTACTTCAGTTTGCACTTGTTTTTGACTGCTTTTAATAAACCAGGCCGCAGGGCACCCCAAAGCTGCACCTTGAACCCTATCTGTTATACAACATAAGCGTTGATCAGCATCAGCTGCTTTATTAAGCTACTTCAGTTTGCACTTGTTTTTGACTGCTTTTAATAAACCAGGCCGCAGGGCACCCCAAAGCTGCACCTTGAACCCTATCTGTTATACAACATAAGCGTTGATCAGCATCAGCTGCATTATTAAGCTACTTCAGTTTGCACTTGTTTTTGACTGCTTTTAATAAACCAGGCCGCAGGGCACCCCAAAGCTGCACCTTACACCCTATCTGTTTATACTAAATAATCAAATACATAAAAATGTCAGGCAGACAAGTGCCAGGATGTTCAAAGAGGAGTGGCAGGGGCCAAGATTCAGCAGGCAGAGGTCACAGCAGACTAGGGGCGAGTGGCAGCAGGAGTCACGGTGAAAGACCTGATCTGCCAGTATCTGCTAGCGGTCGTGTCTCCACCAGTAACGCATCTGCCGTGGTAGATTGGTTAACGCGCTCATCAACATCATCACAAGTTACGTCTGAGACCCCCAGTCTAGGGTCGGTAGGTTCCTCTCCAACTCCAGTGTCTCTTTAAAGTAATGTTTGGGCTGCTGCTGCTTGCAACTCCAGGGTGTGATTCATCCAATTTTTGGGCTCCTGCTGCCAACTCCAGTGTCTCTTTAAAGCAATGTTTGGGCTGCTGCTGCTTGCAACTCCAGGGTGTGATTCATCCAATTTTTGGGCTCCTGCTGCCAACTCCAGTGTCTCTCTCAGCCAATTTTTGGCCTCCTGCTGCAAACTCCAGGGTGTCTTTCAAGCAATGTTTGGGCTCCTGCTTATGCTGCTGCCAACTCCAGGGTGTGCCTTCCAGCTAATGTATGTGCTCCTGCTGCTGCCAACTTCAGGGTGCCTCCAACCAATTTCTAGGTTCCTGCTGCTGCTGCCAACTCCAGTGTGTGTCAGTCAATTTTTGGGCTCCTGCTGCTGCCAACTCCAGTGTCTCTTTAAAGCAATGTTTGGGCTCCTGCTGCTGCTGCTTGCAACTCCAGAGTGTGATTCATCCAATTTTTGGGCTCCTGCTGCCAACTCCAGTGTCTCTTTCAGCCAATGTTTGGCTCCTGCTGCTGCTGCCAACTCCAGGGTGTGATTCATCCAATTCTTGGGCTCCTGCTGCCAACTCCAGTGTCTCTTTAAAGCAATGTTTGGGCTCCTGCTGCTGCTGCTTGCAACTCCAGGGAGTGATTCATCCAATTTTTGGGCTCCTGAAGCCAACTCCAGTGTGTCTTTCAAGCTATGTTTGGGCTGCTGCTGCTTGCAACTCCAGGGTGTGACTCATCCAATTTTTGGGCTCCTGCTGCCAACTCCAGTGTCTCTTTCAAGCTATGTTTGGGCTCCTGCTGCTGCTGCTGCTTGCAACTCCAGGGTGTCATTCAGCCAATTTTTGGGCTCCTGCTGCTCCTGCTGCCAACTCCAATGTCTCTTTGAGCCAAATCCAATGTTTGGGCTCCTGCCGCTGCCAGCTCCAGGGTGTGTTTTTCAGGCAATATAGGGGCCCCTCATAGTGATGCCACCTCAACTCTCTGTAATTGTGCCGCTCTGCGATTCTAATAGCGATGCCTCTGATCTGCATGTCCTAATTATTTACAGTATTATTTCAGTAACCCAGCACACATCCTATGCATGTTACAGCAAGGCAGAATGGTTTACAACCCTATTGAGGCTCTAGGAAGCTCAGAAATAGCCATTTTTAATAGCGATTCGTCGCGAATAAATTCGGGTCGAAACAAATTTTGTCGGAAAATTCGGCGAATCAGTCGAATCGAATTTTTCAAAAGTTCGCTCATCTCTAATTAACACCCCTATCCCCTCCCTCCCTAATTTCACTCTGCTCACTGTACCCCCACAGTCATTAAATCCTTAGCTCATGTTTCTCCACCCAATGCTATAGCCCTAGAATCATGTGGTGACCCGCAATACTAAAAATGGTAAAGTACCATATCTTTAGGTTTGTCCATAATTTCCACCCCACCCATGATCTCTCACAGCAATTCTTTAGCATCAGCCTTGGATTGTGATTTGTGATTTGCCATGGGCTGGCTGGAACCCCCAAACAGATTTCTGGTCCTAGTCCAACACTGTAGGCTGGTCAGAGCCTGTACAATTCTGGGTTCATGTGGCCGGCAGGAAATGGATACAGAAACAGTTCTTGAAAGTGTTTTTCTTGTTCTGACTGTAGTTGCAAAACAAAATTACTTGATGGCACTGCAGGATAAAGAATGGAACATAATTCTACGTTACCATCAATGGTTAAGTGAATTAAACCGGACCAACAGCCGGGCACAGTTGGAAAAGAAAGGTAGCTACCATTTTGGAGCTTATTCGCCCAGCATTTCAGCCATGCTGCTGCCTGGATTCAACTGACATAACTGACAATGCACAGTAACAGGAAGCCCAGCAGCTCTTCCTGTTTGTAGGTAACCTGCAAATGCATGAGCCGCCATTTTGTTTCTAAAATTTACTACAGCAGGAGATAGAAAAAGGTAAATTAATTTTAATGTGCAGCAATCTAAATGACCCTGGGGGGGATTCACATTAGCAATGTTTGTTGTGTTTGTCACGGATCTCTCAAAGGAGAAATCCACTAATAAAGAGTGACCAGTAATTTGTGTACTGCAAGGCAGAGTGCCTAGGATTATGCAGAAAACTGTGTTTATTGTGAGAAACAAGCAAACATTCACACTCAGATTGCTATACATACACAATGTGCAGTGAGGAAAAACATACATGCATGAAGTCCAGTCCTAGGTAAGTCCAAAAAGGGAAAACAACAAACAGGAGGGAAAGCAATGGCTGACAAGGAAGTCCTGGGTTCAGGGTTCAGAGTTCAGGTTTCAGGAATCAGGTTCAAAGGCTCTGGGTACAGAGTTCAGGTTCCAGAAGACAGAGTAAAATGCAGAGCCCTGACTGCATAGCAGCATCAGCATTTAAAGTCCAGCAGGTAATTGGCACAGGTGCGGGCTGATCTCCAGGAGCTCTGCAGTACAGCGCCACCTGGTGGTCAAGCTGCATACTACAGAGAAACAGGCGAAGGCTAAGGAGGAACTCCAGGCATGACAGTATCCTCCCCCGACGATGCGGGCACCGAACGCCTTTAAATAACTGCTCCACAGGATGGGTAAGATAGGGATATAGCCCAAAGCAGGCGAAGACTTGGTGGATAAAGAAGTCCCCCCAGGATCAAAGCCCACGAAAAAATGGCCAGAGCGATCAAACTCGGCAGACGAGTGATCAAACTCGGCAGACGGGCGATCAAACTTGGCAGACGGGAGATCAAACTCGGCAGAGAGGTCACTTTCGGCAGGGCGATCAAACCTGGCAGACCTAGCAGGGCGATCAAACTCTGCACGGCGATCAAACTCGGCAGACCCGGCAGGGCGATCAAACTCGGCAGGGCGATCAAACTCGGCAGACCCAGCAGGACGGTCAGACAGGTCAGACAGTTCAGACTCAGCTGGAATTTTTGATTTCTGGGCTGCAAAAACTGTAGTCAGGTCATGGCCAGCAAACACTGTCTCAGGAATACCTAAGTAGGAAGTAGCTATGAATAGCAGGAATTCAACCACATTTTTACTGAGATGTTTGCTACGATTTAACTGCATAGCAGCATCAGCATTTAAAGGCCAGCGGGTAATTAGCACAGGTGCTTGCTGATTTCCAGGAGCTCTGCAGGACAGTGCCACCTGGTGGTCAAGCTGCATACTACAGAGAAACAGGCGAAGGTTAAGGAGGAACTCCAGGCATGACAGTATTCCCCCCCGACGATGCGGGCACCGAACACCTTTAAATAACCGCTCCACAGGATGGGTGAGATAGGGATATAGCCCGAAGCAGGCAAAGACTTGGCAGACATAGGAGTCCCTCCAGGATCAAAATCTACGAAAAAATGATCAGGGCGATCAAACTCGGCAGATGAGCAATCAAACTCTCAGACGGGCGATCAAACTCTGCAGACAGGCGATCAAACTCTGCAGACAGGCGATCAAACTCGGCAGACGGGCGATCAAACTCGGCAGAGAGGTCACTTTTGGCAGGGCGATCAAAACCCGGCAGACCCGGTAGGGCGATCAAACTCGGCAAACCCGGCAGGGCGATCAAACTCGGCAGGGCGATCAAACTCGGCAGGGCGATCAAACTTGGCAGACCCAGCAGGACGGTCAGACAGGTCAGACGGGTCAGACAGCTCAGACAGGTCAGACAGTTCAGACAGTTCAGACTCAGCTGGAATTTTTGATTTCTTGGCTGCAAAAACTGTAGTCAGGTCATGGCCAGCAAACACTGTCTCAGGAATACCTAAGTAGGAAGTAGCTATGAATAGTAGAAATTCAACCACATTTTTACTGAGATGTTTGCTACAATTTAAAACAGCTCATCCTCAAACAGGATGTAAGCCACCTGACGACTCAAGGTTGTCATTGGAGACTGCCGAATTTAAGGCTCCAGCAGTAACTTTGCGACAGCCTGGAGGAACTGGGCGTAAGTGACCAGGGTGAGCTCTTTAAAGAGAGGTGTGTCACAACTAGCTTACCTGCACTGCGTTCCAGCGGTGTCTCCGCCGTCTCCCCGCCCCTCGGCTCCGCACGCGGGCACGTTCTGTTTATGCCCTCCGCCGGAGGAAAAGTAAAGGGCCAATGAGCCCAGATGGGGTGGGGGGAGAACGCCCCTTGCAGTGATAGGGCCAATAAGCCCAAAGAAGCTGTTGGGCTGAGTTGTAGAAAACACCAATCACGCACCCACTTTCCCCATCTCCAATCATATCTGGTTCCTATAAAAGCTTCACCCCGTCAGTTACTCAGTGCTTGTGTTAGAGCCTTGTACCTTGTTTGTCTTCTGAATTATTCTCTGATTGATCTTCGTTGCCGACCCCTGCCTGAACCGAGCATTCTCTGTCTGATCTCTGTTGCCTACCCCTGCCTGAACCGACCATTCTCTGTCTGATCTCCTTTGCCGACCCCTGCCTGAACCGACTACTCTCTCTGATTGATCTCTGTTGCCGATCTTTGCTATCCACGACCATCCTGTCCGCTGCCAGCCGTGACCTCTGCTTCATACCCTGACCTCAAGCTGCCTCATCCTACTGTACCGTCGCAATCTCTGCTTACCCGGTGTTGACCTCTGGCCTGTCTTCGGACTTCCTAGTGATACCTGCTTCAACAATTGGACTCACTCCAATTCCGCTCTTCGTTATTGGTTCTCCAGACCTCCAACCAGTAAGCTCCCATCCTTTGAGCCATTGAAGTCCTGGGGGCAACCGATCCCGGGCAGGCATGTACTGCATCCCGGGAAGCGGGGGCTCCTACAGGTGAAGCTGGCTGCGGAGATTGGGGGTTGAGGGCTTACTTGGAGGGCTGGAGTTACCTTAGCGTGACATTGGAGTTTCCCGAGCGTGATATTATCACAGGCCCCACCATAGATGACCTGGTACAGCAAGTGCAGGCCATGGCCACTGCTATTAATCAGCTAGCTCAAAGAGTGGCTACTCAAGAAACCAGACAGATTCCAGAATCTTCTGTACCACCTCATGTGTCGGAGCTGAAGGTCCTGCTACCAGAGAAATTTTATGGAGACCGTGTCAAGTTTCCAATTTCAAGAATTCTTGCGAACTTTATTTCAAGTTGAGGCCTGTATCTTCGGGCACCGAGACCCAGCGGGTGGGGTTGGTAATCTCTCTGTTACAAGGAGACCCTCAGTCTTGGGCATTTAGTTTGCCTCCCAATGATGCCGCCCAGCATTCTGTTACGGCCTTTTTCCTTGCTATGGGCGTATTATATGCTGACCCGGACCAACAGTCTACAGCCGAAAACAAGCTTCGTGCCCTGAAGCAAGGGCGGAATACGACGGAGGATTATAGCGCTGAGTTCCGCCGTTGGGCGGTAGAGTCCAGGTGGAATGACCCTGCCTTGTGTAGCCAATACCAAATGGGCCTGTCTGAGAGCGCTTGTGAATTTCCCTCCACCTTTGGACCTAGACCAATTGATGCAGGTCACCATTAAGATAGACCGACGCCTTAGGGAGAGAGCTAGGGAGAGAGCTAGGGCTCCCACATCTTTCAAGCCCTTCCAAAACCCTAACCCACTGTCTTCCCTTAGGGAAAATACACTTTCCACCTCTCAGGAGGAACCCATGCAGGTTGGGAAAACTCGCCTTTCCCAGGATGAAAAGCAGCGAAGACGCTCCTTGGGGTTATGTTTATATTGTGGGAACCCGGGACATTTTGCTAGATCCTGTCCTAACAAGGGGAACTCGGCGGGAAACTTTCACGCCTAGATCAGGGGGAGAGTGCTGATATGTTTACTACTCTCGCTTGAATAAAATGTTAATACCTATAGACCTTTCCTGGGGCTCTTCCAGTCAGTTTCCGCTTTTGTAGATAGTGGAGCTGCAGGCAACTTCCTGGATAGGAGCTTGATCTCCATTTTGGGGATTCCATTGGTACCCCTTGGGAAATCTCTGCAGGTCCTGGTCATTAATGGGAAGGCCATTCAGGGGGGTCCGGTCAATACTAAGACCCCACCTCTTAAACTAGTCATTGGGTCCTCCCATTCCGAGTTCATTGAATTCTTCATCTTTGATTGGCCCGAAACTCCGGTGGTCTTGGGATACCCTTGGTTGAATCTCCACAACCCCATTTTAGACTGGCAGGCTGGGGAATTAGTTAAATGGAGTAACTGTACGAATCATTGTTTTCCACTGCCCTCAGAAGTTTCCAGATGTTGCCCCAAGGGTTACCTCAACCGTACGCTGATTGGGCTGACGTCTTTTCCGAACATTCAGCTGAATCTCTTCCCCCACATAGGGCCTATGACTGCCCCATTGACTTGCTCCCTGGGACTATTCCTCCTAGAGGGAAAATTTACAACCTTACCCAGCCTGAGGAGCAAGCAATGAAGGATTACATCTCCAAAATTTGAGTAAGGGGTTTATCCACCCCTCAACATCGCCTGCGGGGGCTGGGTTCTTTTTTGTGGAAAAAAAAGTTGGCGGTTTGAGACCTTGTATAGACTACAGAGCCTTGAACAAAATCACTTTAAAGAACCGGTATCCCCTACCTTTGATTGGGGATTTAATTTATCAAGTTGTTGGCGCTCGGATCTTTTCCAAATTAGATTTAAAAGGGGCCTCATACTACTGTACCATCGCGATCTCTGCTTACCTGGTGTTGCCCTCTGGCCTGTCTTCGAAACTTCCTAGTGATACCTGCTTCAGCAATTGGACTCGCTCTAATTCCACTCTTCGTTATTGGTTCTCCAGACCTCCAACCAGTAAGCTCCCATCCTTTGAGCCATTGAAGTCCTGGGGGCAACTGATCCCGGGCAGGCGTGTACTGCGTCCCGGCAAGCGGGGGCTCCTACAGGTGAAGCTGGCTGCGGAGATTGGGGGTTGAGGGCTTACTTGGAGGGCTGGAGTTACCTGAGACGTGGCATTGGAGTTTTCCGAGCGTGATAAGGTGGAGGCACAAAAATATATCCGTCTGTGGAAACGGTGGGACGGTCAGAGTCCATAGCAATGAATGGCCTTATGGTCATCTTGGGGCTAAAGCTGACTACACACGCAAACAGACAGACAACCCACCTGCGCCACCAGGGAGGCAAACTGACGATTACCCAGAGGCATAGGGGACCTGGAACTCGAGAAGCCCGTAATCCAGGCCCAGGGTAATCCTGTGGTGGTTGCAGACTTGGGAAAGGGGAAACACAGGAGAGACAGATACTAGACAAGAACTGGGCCCCAAACTACTAAACAAGGTTGGGCCCCAATACAGGCTATGGAAAACTAAAGCTAGAAGGCAAATGCAGACTCAAAGTAAAATATAAGGCTGGGACTAGGACCCTGCATATCATCAGCACACCAAAGCCAGCTCAGCCTTATGGTCTTTTATATTGGCTCAGCATTCTGTCATGGATCTCTCAAAGGAGAAATCCACTAATAAAGAATGACCAGTAATTTGAGTACTGCAAGGCAGAGCGACAAGGATTATGCAGCAAACTGTGTTTATTGAGAGAAACAGGCAAGAATTCACACTCAGATTGCTATACATACACACTGTACAGTAAGGAAAAACATACATGCATGAAGTCCAGTCCTAGGTAAGTCCAAAAAGGGAAAACAGCAAACAGGAGGGAAAGCAATGGCTGACAAGGAAGTCCTAGGTTCAGGGTTCAGAGTCCAGGTTTCAGGAATCAGGAAACAGGTTCAAAGGCTCTGAGTACAGAGTTTAGGTTCCAGAAGACAGATTAAAATGCTGAGCCCTGACTGCATAGCAGCATCAGCATTTAAAGTCCAGCAGGTAATTAGTACAGGTGCTGGCTGATCTCCAGGAGCTCTGCAGGACAGTGCCACCTGGTGGTCAAGCTGCATACTACAGAGAAACAGGCAAAGGCTAAGGAGGAACTCCAGGCATGACAGTGTTGATCTGGTTTAAGTCATTTTTGACTGTTGGTCCGCTTTAAATCTAAATAGAGCAAATGCAGTAGATATAAACCATGTTAGAACAGAACTATATAGGACCCACTAATTGTTTAGGTCATCGTTTCTCAACTTGCGTTAGACAAAGCCCAGGGAGGACACTGAGTCATTCAGGGGCACATTGACATCGGATGTATGAGTGGCCTGGTATAGTATTTTAACAGTGAAATAATTTATTTTCTTACTTTAAAAGTACTATGAGGAGGAACTTTTTGTCGCTAGGGGGTACTTGTAAAAAGTTTGAGAACCACTGGTTTAGAAACTTTTAAAGTTGGAGCCAAGAGAAGATAGGGAATCTTTGGATCATTATTGTAGTCAGTGGGAGTGAGCATCATAGCAGTACAACTAAGGGGGATATTTAAGAAGGGATAGCGCCAGGTAGTGCCTCGTAGCAGCAGGCAGCGTCTGGTGAACGCCAGGCGCTGTACAGGAAACCACATTTATGAAAGCGAATCTGGTGAGCAATTCTAACAGCACCATGAAGCGCCCGATGTATTATTACAGGCGGCTCAGCATATAGCACTGGCGCTCTAGCTTCCAGAGCGACAGGTATTACCTTTCGCTCACTGTCGCTCTCCCATATATTTCAATGGCCGTTCATTTGCTTGTGTTTCAACAGTGTGTTTTTTTGGCTCAGATCATTGTGTGACCTCTCCTGGCTGCAAACACTTTTAAAAACTTTTTTGACTTTTTATATTTATATGCAGAATTGTCATTACTGGTCTGGCACTGAAGTGTTACTGTCACAGTGTTAAAACAATGTCATTCCATGTGTTTTTGCTTTGTTACTGGTGGATATGTGTTCAAAAACAGACTTTAATCACACAGCGTCTGGCGCTCTATGCTATAGTGACCAGATTTAGAGTTTGAATTGCCTAACGCCCTCAGGCTAGCGTGTGCTAACAGTGCGTCCCTGACTAGGCCTGATCATATTATTCCCTGGTGCTATACAGACAAATTGCCTGTGCTGTCAGTCCCTGTACAAGAAAGGTGCCTAGAGCAGGGGGACCCCCTTTAAGGTGGACCAAAACCCAGGATTTTGATCCAGGATATCCTGTGTTTTGGTCCTTTCCCGATCGAGGGGGGGGGGGGGGCACCTCGCTGCTTAAAACCCACCAGATCGCCGAAGCCAACTCACCTTTTCCCAGTCCTATGGCCCATTTGAGGGCCGCTCATCCAATCAGCACGCTCTGAGCCTCTGACGTCACGTCGTCTAAACCTTCGTCTAAGGCCAGCAGCTCCGAGCACGCTAACGATTGCACCCCCCCTGCCGCCCATTCACAAATGTCTGGAGCGGGCACGCGCCCTGCTAGAGGGATAGCGGGTATGCAGCTGCAGCTCTCGCATGCGCCGTTGGACCGGGAAACAAGGAAAGTGTATGGGGGCCTGGGGGGGTTTCACATAGCAGGGCATCCTGGTTTCAGATGCTCCAGGGGAGAGAATTAAAGATTCCCAGGCCAATCGCTGTAGGTTTAAGGACAGGGACCTGGAACTGTGCGCACTGGTTTTTATCACTGTTTCTACCTCAGCTTGGATATTTTATGAAGATCTCATTAAAAGTTAAATTTTAGGAGTGCGGACCTTCATCCTTTTTTTTACCTTAAATGTAGTAGCCCACCAGTAAATTCACCTGTTCCCCTGTGGGCCAGTCAAAGCCTGGGAAAACCTGTCTTTCCACTTTAAATGAGCCTGGATGCTTCAATCCAGCGCAACTCCCAAATCTTCCATCACCTTTCTACTTTTTATTCTCGGCACGTGACATTGATAACACTTGCGGTTTCCAAAGATCACTCACTGATCCGCCTTTCTCAGCACGGTGACGCTTTTCTGGTCAAATTCCAATTTTCCGCCTCTACAGAGGAAGGTGAGGGAGGCTAGGCTTCACCTCATTATTTGTGTCTTGGCTTATGTGTGGATTACTGCCTGCCTGCTTTGTGAAGCCTTTAATATCTCATTCGCCGCATGTCTTTGAAGAATGATCTGAGCATGAAATAGAATTATTATATTTTCGCAACTGAAGCCGCCGATAAGTCGACTTATTACGATTCTGGCTTTGTTTTTTCCAACAGTTTGATCGTCGGAACGCACGGCGAGCGCTGCCCTCGACCACAGAATGGAGGGGCTGACACCCAACAATTCAGCATGCAGGACAAGTGACACTTATTTGGTGACACAGCCGGCTGTGCGATCAGAGATTGCAATGGAACTTGAGCGGCGGCACGCATAGCAAATTAGAATTCACCGCCAACATCCAAGATGAAATATACATAGAAATGTATTACTCACATTTATGAATCCCGAAAGCAGCAGGTCTTCTCATTGCTTTGTGACATCTTGGGCTTAGGCCAGAGGCGAGCCCAGAAACCCCACAGTATGAACTAATTAATGTTGTTCTGCAGCCATAAAGAGGACCGGTCCTGAACAGTGGGGCTGGATTACCCCCATGGCAACCTAGGGTGCTGCCCAGGGCTACGTTGATTCATTCAGTGGCACATTCACAAATGATATGTTAGTTCTAATCCAAAATAAATATTCTCTTTAAATAATCTTCTCCATCAAGGATATTTCAGGAAAATATGAGATGTGGCAGCATTTAAAAAGTCCCTCTCAAACTCCAGACATAGGGTCTGGCTCCCCCAAGGGGGTACACAAGCCTGTATTGATGGGCACCTGGTCCTTCCATACCCTCTTGGCCCCCCATGGCTTCACAGAAATCTCCCTAGCTTTTCACATGTCAAATGCCATTTTTTACTTTCACTACTTTGAACTAGTAAGGGGTCCAGGGGCCACCTATTCTAGTTCAAAGGAAAGGTGGCAAGATACCTGCGGTATGTGGTGGGTGACGTGCCGCTAGCTCCCTGCTCATCACCTGTATCCCTACAGGCTGTGGGGGGGGGGGGGGCAAGGAAGAGACCTGTGCCCTAAGAGCATAGGGACTGGTGTCCTGGCATGGACGGAGGCTGCACGGCCTCTGAGCCATGGGGACCCCAACCCCATTGATTACAGCGCTGAGGGAGCCACAGGAAAAGGTGTGTTTTGCAACTCCCTGGGGGAGTCACAAAGCCAGAGGCTGGCCTTGGAATATTTTAGATTCCAATGTCCAGCCACGTTGGGTTTTGTTGCATTCTAAAGTAGACTAAAACCCAGGATCTTTGCCCCCTTTGCATCTCGATGCGCGATGCCCAGCTGTGTGAAACCCCAAGGTCTCACCTTTCCCGGTCCTAGGGTGCATGCACAGTCTCCCGTCCAATTATCTCTCTCGACTGCGCTTCCAGAAACTAGTCTAGGCTCGTCTAAACACTCGGCTCCAGTCGAGTCTAGTAAAGCCAAGCCGAGTGCGCCACTGGTCACACCCCCGCTGCCCTCTAACAGGGAGGGTGCCATGCCAGCCATTCACAAATGAGTGGCGCTCACCCTGCTAAAGGTATAACAGGGAGTGGCCGCTGTTGCTGCAGCATTTTTTTGTGATAGTGTTGTTTTACGAATGCCAGACTCAGATGCCATTGGATAACAGTGTACCCATAACTAGGCACAAGGTACTTTTTTAACGACCATCATCATATTGTCCAGAGAAGTGGGCAATGCTGATAAGGTTCATTCGCTTCAATAACAGAATATTTTATACATATGTTTATTTCAACCCTATACCATATATTGCCATATTTGATGAAAGATTAAAAGGCAAGGAGGTTGACCCCACCCAAAAGAACCCCCGTAGGTGAGGCTGCACTTAGTGGTAGTGCAATTGTCAGTCCCTGACTTAAGTGCAGCCTCACCTACGGGGGTTCTTTTGGGTTGGGTCAACCTCCTTGCCTTTTAACATTTGAGAATTGTTTTGGGGAAGCCTATTAGGGCAGTGCACACCAGATCACATTCTTCTTAATTTTGAGTTGGTGCTGCCCTATTTTTCATAAGAAAAGGGGAGACCTTGGGAAGCTAATCAGAACTAGATAGAAATGGTCTAAGCAGGGCTGGTCAGAGACCCTAGCACATGCCACGTGTGCATCAACATGTGCAACATGTGAGGAAGGGGTGTCAGAGGTGTACCTGGGTTGGACCAGGGAGTAAATAAAGGAGGGCCCCTGTATTAATATATCTTATTTTTAGCTATTGTATTTTATTTTTAGTTTATTAGAAGCTAGAAATAATATATTTTTAGTATAGTGTGGTATTTGTATGTAATGTGAAACTATAGGGCTGCCTTAGGTTTAGTTAATCCCCAGTGGTTGCCCTCTACTCCAATTTATGCACTGATAAGGATCCTTACAAAAAATCTCTAACAGATACCTACTAGCTTGCTCTCACCTGACAAGCTCACGATTTATTGCTGGGAATTGTGACAATGCGCCAGGGTTAGAACAGTCACCTCTGAGGTCTAATGGAGAGGTGGGTGATGCATCATGCAAACTGACGGCCCAACAGGAGGCCTGCATGTATGTGACATTCGCTTGCTCTTTCTATTTCTCATGGTGACCTGCTGCAGCACTCGCACTGGGAGTTACAGATCCGCTCCAAGCCTCACATTTCCAATCAGTGTCACCAAGTTAGACATGTCATTACATTAACATCTTCATGATTTCCAATCCAGAAGTTACCAAAAATACATCTAACTCATGGGCAGACATGGGCTATGTGATCAGGCATATGGAGGAGGAGGAGGGGGTGAAAAATCCGAATTAACAGCCTATATACCAGATATACACTTCTGTTTTTTCTTTTAAGTTAAGTAAAAGAAAAAGTAACACAGGGGGTCAGGACAGAGAAATACAGTAGGTAGTAAAAACACTGTTACTAATATGTGGAGGCTGATTCATTACTAGCACCAGGTACCGGCAGATGTGCGTCTGTAGCGAGGCGCTCAGAGCGACCGCTAGTAGTCGCTGTGATCGGCTATGGTTCGCTGTTACCGAACGCCTCAGTCACTGGCCGGCATTGATGAATTTGATGTCGCTATAACACCAGTACAGTACTATATGGAAGCGAATGGTAGCGACTGGTCAGTGGGAGCGACTGAAACCATATTCATCAAAAAAACAGCATTACACAGCGCCGGTGCTCAAAATTGGATCGCTGTATCCCAGAGCGCCAGAGGCTGTGTGGTTAAAGTCTGTTTTTAAACACATATCCACTAGTAACAAAGCGAAAACATATGGAATTACATTATGACATTAACACTTTAATACCAGACCTGTAATGACAATTCTGCATAAAAATATAAAAAATCAAAAACATTTCAAAAATGGGAGAGCCACAGGTAATAACAGGCGGAGGCCAGAGCGCCGGCAGTATACGCTGAGCCGTCTGTGATAATGAAATGGTTGCTACGTGGCGCTGTAAGAGTCATTCACCAGAATCGCTTTGATAAATGTGGTATTGCGTACATCGCCCAGCGGTCACCGTTCGCCACCTGCCGCTGCCAGTCGCTACCTGACCTGATAGATAACCCCCTTATTTGTAATTAGGGATGAGCAAACCTGTTGAAGTTCGTGTTTGCCGATTTCCACTGAACTTGCAGCTAAAGTTCGGTTTGGGTCCCTGGACTCGATCCAAACCCTATTAAGTGGATGGCTGTAAAATGGGGTACCAAGGGCTAGAGGGCTGCAAATTAAGAGGAACACCAGAACGATTGCCCTGCACAAAGATGGGCTGGAGAAAGTACTCAAAACAATAACAGAAAACAAAAAAATGAAATACATAAATAAAAAGATCTAAAAATCACATTTTTTACTGGTGTCGGAGGCCAAGTATGATTTATTTTTACAAATGTGGAGGTGGGTGTGTGGACGTGGATGTGGCGGAGGAACAGGAAGTAGCAAACACTTAAAACACTCAGGTGCTGGCACAGCCAAGTCCCATGGAATTTACACCTGGTTCATTTTAAGGAATGTTGGCTGTGTAAAGGCAGATCCTCCTGTCAGTGATGACATCCTCTACGCTGCTAAACACATGTTCTAATAGGACACTGGTAGGTATAGGTGGATGTGGCATACAAATGAATAATTGTGGCCGTGCTTACCCTACCTTGTGAGGTGCTGCCAGTGCCCCTGCTGCATTGGTGACTTGCTCCTCCTCCCTAACCTTGGCCTTGTGCCGCCGTTGAGCCCTTAAAGTCAGCTGGGAATTCCGCCAATAGTGCGTCCTCCGGTGCTAGAGTCAAGGAGGTGATGTTATCCTTATAGCAGGGATCCAACAGGTGTCCACACAGTAATCAGCACTGATGATTATGTGGGCAACTCTACAGTCTGTAGCCCGTAGGTTTACTGCCCAATCATAGTTTTCATTCAGCCATGTCTCGGTTACCCCCACTATGTCATACTGTTCCTCGATTATCAGTTCTAGTTCATCCTTTGTATTGGTCATGCTTCTAGCATTGGTATACATGCATTTTATATGATTTTTGCTGATTTTTTATAATGTCGGTATACTGCCCCTTCCCCCCTCTCCACCCCAGTTCCATTTCTACACCCACTGTCTCTTTCTTTCCTGCCTTCCCCTCTATAACTGCATATAATCCCCCACTGCTTAATTTATAAATTCCTTGAACCTTTTAGCCATCCTCTCCCCAAAGACAGATGCACCATTTAGCTGCGGCCCATCCCTGCCATAGAACCTGTAGCCCACTGAGAAGTTGGCCCAATTTTCTAGGAACCCTAACTCTCCTTTTTACTCCAATTGATTTGAGCCACTTGTTTACTTCCCCGATCTCCTGCTGCTGCACTGGCATGGCTCTTGGTACTGGTAGTATATCTGAGAATAATACAGTTGAGGTTGTTGCCTTAAGCTTCCTGCCCAAGTCCCTGAAATCATTTTTAAAGGACCTTCATAGGTGTCAACATGCATCATGACCACTGAGTTTTTGTCAGCCCCTCCCAATAATCTATCAGACCGATTCATGACATGCCAAACTCTTGCCCCAGGAAGGCAATACACTGCTTTGTGATCCCGGTCTTTGTGACATACCCTTAATAATTGAGTCACCCACTACCAATGTCTGTCTTGCCTGCCCTGTACTCCTATTTCTCTTCTCCTCCCTATTGGAGCAGACATCAGTTCTGTCTTGTTGCAGCTGTACCACCCCTGAGCTATCATCCTAGCTATCGGCCAAATGGGCAAACCTGTTGGGGAGGTGCCAGTTCAGGGATAGCCTACCTGTAACTTTTACCCCTACACCTCCTCACTGTTATCCAACTTCCTGCCTCATCATCCCGTTTTTCCTGTCCACCATGCTATCACCCTCCCCATCCTCTAACCTAAGAGTGTCTGCTCAGTGAGCACCAGACTTCATTCCATCATATCAATGCATCTTAGTATTGCCAGTTCCTTATTTAGATCCAGAACCTGGACTTCCAAATGGGCAATATGCTCACATTCTGCACAGCGATATTCACCATCAAGCTTTTGTTCAAGTAGTGCATACCTAGCACAGGAAGTGCACTGGGCAGCATTGCTAGGAATGGAGCACATTTTGGGGAACACCAATATCTTAATTTAACCAATACTAAACTGTTATAAAAACAGTTAAGTATACAGCCAGCAAACAGTTCAGAAAAACAATGCAAATCAAAAAACAAACTCAAACAATCAAAGCCCTCTCTGTAAAGTGCCTTTATGTTAGGTTCACTTAGTATTTACCCACTTTGCATTGTATCCACTCGCCAAAGCTCTTTAAAACTCACTTAAAAATCACTGCAATCTGTTTTAAAGCAATATACTTTTCTTTCTGTCCAGCAGTGTTCACCTGCTTTATGACAAAACAGTGAGCTGGGTGTACATGGGTAAATTTAAAGGCTTCTAATTATTAGTAGCCACCCCCCCAGGTTAGCCACTGTCCCTTATTTGCTGCTTTCTGCGTTTTTTAGACACCTGCAGTTACAGTGGCTCAAAATGGACAATTTAAAAAGAAAAGGAAAATGACCCTTCAGTGGCCTGAGCAAGTGGACATTCCACTAGCACTTGTGAAGTGACAGCCAAGTGGCCTGAACTAGTGAACACTCAATTATGATTTGTTATTAAGCAAAAAAGAGTCTCACGTGGCCTGAACCAGTGGACACCAAACAATTTTTATAGTGTTTATTTTTCCTAAAGAGCCTGATATGGTCTGAACAAGTGGACACTCAACTACAACTTATTATTAAACAGCAGTGACCTTTAAGTGGCCTGAGCGATGTGAATACTCCACTAACAATTGTTGTTAAACCACAGTGACACCAAAGTGGTCTGTGCAAGGGTATACTACACTAACAATTGTTATTAAACTGCAGTGACAGCCAATTATTCTGATCTAGTGTTTACTACACTAACAATTGATATTAAACAACAGTGACACCCAAGTGGTTTGAGCAAGTGGATACTCAATTACTATTTGTTATTAAACAAAAAAGAGCCTCACATGGCCAGAACAAGTGGACACTACACTTTTTTTAATTACACTTTTTTTTAATAACAATTGTTATTAAACTACTTTGACACCAAAGTGGCATGTGCAAGGGTATACTCCACTAACAATTGTTATTTAACTGCATTGATACCAAAGTGGTCTGTGCAAGGGTTTACGCCACTAACAATTGTTATTAAACTGCAGTGAAAGCCAAGTGGCCTGAGCAAGGGTATACTCCATTATCAATATCAAACAGCAGTGACAGTCAAGTGGCCTGAGCAAGGGTATTATCTACTATTAGTTGATGTTATACTGCAGTGACAACCAAGTGGTCTGAGCTAGGGTATACTCCACTATTACTTGATATTAAACCTTGTGGGGTAAGGGATGTTTGGGATATTAGTTGAAAAGATGGGTTTGGTCCACTTTAATATATATATAAAATCACTCCCATCTCCTGGTCAATCCAGAGACCTCCTCCCCAGAGCCACCTCCAACCACACTCTTGGCTCCTAAAAGGGGCCTCATTTCCTGGACTTCCCCTGTGTAAGGCCAGGTCCAGGCAGAGGAGCCATCATCAATCAGGATGCCCCTCCCAGGAAAGAGCAGAGTCGGGTTTCCTGCTATTGTGGTATTGCTTGATGATGTGTTCCTCTACAGCAGACTCCCTTCTCTATGCCTTGAAAGATTATGCTGAAGCATGTATATTTTATTTAGTTCATGGTTTTGAGTTTATTTGTCTCTTTCTATAATACGAGAACGAGCAATAAAATAGACTATCCAGCACCAACCATCTTTTCCAAGAGTAGTGATGATCTTTATTCTGTTGGAACCTCAGTATCAAATTATTTATGGGATACTTGCAGCTTGCCTATAGCAATGGCTGAGGAGCATGAAGCACAGAGGCAGCACTTGTAAATTGTGTATCCAGCAAGTATATAAAGCCTGGAAGGGCGATTCTATTGCGCTATCTATAAGAGCCGCTGCCGTAGTGAAGATGTATACTGCACTGCTTCACATTCTCCATGATAAATCAAGTTTAGAGAAAGGATTTCAGGCAAAAGACAAAGAAGACCTTGTACAGGGTGACCTATATTCCTCAAGCAAATGTCATATTTAATGGGTCAGCAGTTGCAACGTCTTTTTTTCTGATGCTAATTTGTCTCTAAAGCACAAAGACTGAAACAAAAAGAACAAGGCAAAGCGAGATGATGAGAAAGCTTCTGGGGAATGTGGAGAAAATAGGTGTCTATGTGTCTGTGGGTGGGGTGGTAGTGATGTGTTCTCATTAGAAATATGACAGAGGAACTTAAAAAAAGAAATATTCTCAAGCACATAACCCCTGTTTGTGTCAGTTCTGAGCTTTATTTAGGGGTGATTCCTCACTATCAGCAAAGTGTGTTTACTGGGTATACAGCGAAGGTATTATGTCATTGTATGTCATATGTGCAAAGTAGGCATTCTACCTTGAGACCAGTGTTTTCCAACCTTGCCCTCAAGCACCGCCAATGTCTGGTTTTGTGGACCTTCACACAGAGGCACAGGTGGAATCAGGGCTGGCACCAGCAGGCCACATGCCGAGGACCCAGAGTGGTCCCAGGGCCTGGTAGCCAACACAGCCAATAAACTAATGAGCCTGTGCAGTGGCACCATGGAAACATACAAGATAAGCTCTTATTCAGGGTAAAGGTCCAGTTTAATAATACCCATGCATTCTAAAATGAATTGAATTGGGTTAGCTAAGTACAGCACTATATCATCGGCATAAGCCAAAAATTTGATTCAAACATAGCTCCACCACCACTGACAAGTCTTAAAGGTTCTCAAGATCCACATAAAAGGTCAGGTGCTCGAATACACTGTTGAAGCATCCACATAACATAACCTGTTGGTAGACTTCACAGCATGTGTTTTTTTGGTCCTCTAGAGCAGTGGTTCTCAACCATTTTACACCAAGTACCCCCTAGCGAGAGGATGTTACAACCAAGTACCCCCAAGGAGAGGATACATTTAAAATTTTAACAAAATGAGTAGGTCACGCGCATCAAAGCACTTTTAAGGGAATACAGAATAATGCTTTGATGTTAAATTAATATACCAGGCCCATCAGGCATGTCATGTAGGTGCAACCCTGGACATCTCTGAGTACCCCCTGGGGTACATGTATCACAGGTTGAGAAACAGGGCTCTAGAGTAAGTAACAGTGTGGCAATTAAGGTTGGGCTTCGGATTTGGGTAAATACAAACAGAATTTAGCAATGTCTGTTCGGTTTGGGAAAATCAGAATATTGTCCATTCGGCCAGCTTTGTATTTGGTAATGAGGCTGTAGGTAATGCCAGAGTTCTCCACTAACCAACGAATGTATTTGAATGTGGAAAGAAAGACTGAGGAAACCCACTTAAACTGGTATAATTAGGGTCTCTTCCCCTGGGGAGCCTCCACTCCTCGGTCTTTAGCAAGTCAGCGAACACTCGTTGCCTGCCCTGTACGGCAGATTTTGAAGGCTTGCTGGCCGCCGCAGGGAAGGTCCTTTGGTGGGGGGACAGGGACTCCGATCCTCTGGCCACTCACCTAGCTTTTGCCGTTAACTTCTGGCTGTCCGAAGGCACTGATTCACCCTGAGTGGGACATAGCAATCAGCCATTGAAGGAGGTGTGCAAAAAAAAAAATAAATAATACAAGACTTTTTCTGTGTGTGTTTTAACCCTTTGTCATTGAGACCCCTATACCAGTTCACATATTCCGAGCCCTCACTGGATCTCAGTGCCGTGGCCGCATCACCAGCATACCTGTAACTAGGGACGCATCTGCTACAGGCCTTTCTGAATGTCTGGCGTGGACATACCCACTGCTAGAGATCGCGGATTGGCGCTTGCACCATTTGAAATTTTGTGATCCAGGCGATGCACACAGCTAGGCATCCTAAATTTGGATCTCCTCACCAACAGGAACAAAACCCAAGGAAGTCAAAATCTTTTTGTTGCTTTTTATGACGTGGCCTTCTCACACACTACAATAAATTAGGGATAGAAAGTGCCACTTGCCACCGACCGACCTTTCCTTAGTAACCACTAACCTTTCCTTTCTCCAGAATTCCCAAAAAATATTTTTAGGTTGAGTTTCAATGCTGACCTAGTCTGAAAAGAGAAACAGGAACTCCAAAAATCAGGCAAATTGTACACGTCCCTCTTGCAACCTATTGGCTGCCAACAGTCATATGGGGCACAGGCAGGTAGATGTGTATACTCTTGGGGCATCTGGTTTTGTCCCAGGTGTAAGGGTGTTGGCAGAAAGTATCAACTTTGGGTCTGCTTTAAGTAAAAGACATGTAATTAAAAAGTGACAGAGAGCAAAAGAAAGAAAGAAGGAGAGAGAGGCAGTTAACTGAAGCCAATTAATCAAGGTTTTTACATAGAAATTCCTTTTGGGATTAGTGTAGCATGTCGAGCTGATTATTAGAGCCTGACAAATGATGTTATTTATTAAAATAATGACTCATTATTCTGATTGTGTGGCAGTGTATGAGCGATGCCCGGATCACAGGTTGGGGGTGTTCCGAGGACCTGGTGGCTTGGGGATCTGGTGAAAGATTGCCTCGCAGCGAGGGGCCTACGCCCAGCAGGCACACTTTCTTACCGGCAGCATTGTGCTTGGGAAAGCTGCTTCATGTTACATTGGAATTTCACAAAGAATATTAATAGAATCAATAGTTGTAATTTGTATTCAGAAAATTCTGAATTCTATTTGTTTAAAACCTTCAGTGAGTGCTGAATTCAATGAATAACTCATAGCAGCTGAGCAGCCCTCCTCCTGGCAGATTAGATAAATCCCGCCAAGGAGCTCTAGAAATATTGAGATGGGTTAGATTGGAGATAACAGCTCTTACCTAGAAGGGCTCACTTTTCCCCGCTCCCATGGGGGCAGGTTGGCAAGAAATGCTGTAGGAAAGCGTTCCCAGTATCTTACACTTGTGGTTACATTTCCGGAAGCCTAGAGCTCACTCCAAAAATAGGCCAGTATGTATACCATCAGTAATAATTAATTTCTAGGTTCTTATAAAAGGTCCCGCTTCACCCAAAATACTCTTTGTCCCATTGATGATTATCCTAATACAACATGAATTTACATTGGAGAGTCCAATCTCCTTCCTAAAGCTTTGCACAATTGAAAAAAAACCCTCAAAACTCACTTGCCCCATCTGCATGCATGTTACTGAATCATTGTCATTGCCCTTATATTTGCTCCTGCATCCACAGAAAGCTGAATCGCCAGATTACTCCTGGTCACAACCATCTTGGAACACCTGGGAGGCTTCTTACCCAGCATCCCAACAGTGCATCTGCCTGGACTTACCCGACATAACCCACAATGCAAAGTGACCTACCTAGCGACATTTCCTATTTGTAGGCCACTGGCAGATCTATAGGACACCCTCAGGTTGTGCAGCAATCTGAATGCCCCTGGGAGGGATGCATCTGACCAGTATCTGCTTTTAAGGGTGTTGGTCTGGTTTAAGCAGTTCTGAACTTTCACATGTAAGCCAACCACTGGCTGTAAGGACCGTTAATAAAAGTAGTTCTATCCCAAAAGTAGACTAAAATTGAAAATCCATATGACCCTGCTAGATAAGGGTACAACTATGGTCATGTACATTCAGGACTATCAGACCCTTGGATTGTTTATGTGATCATCAAAATATATTCAATCAGACCGATCTCTCCATATATGCGACACTAATCTGATAGGTGCCCATCAGCAATAGGTGTAACTCTCACAAAGTACTAAGCAATGTTTTATCAAAATATATGATGAGTCACAATGCCAACAGATTTATTTTTGGGGGGAGAGACACATAGAATGTAAATGCCAATATAGTATGAAGGCTGGTGGTCCCACCTAATTTTATACGTTCACAGAGAGGGAAAGTATGGTTGGCCTGAACCAGTGTCTTAATAAGACAAGTACAAAGGTTTTTAGGTACAGAATTGTATTGCAATGCTGGTATTAAAAGTCATACTAGGTTATTGATAAATAATCATATATTGCCTGTGATAGAGGTTCCTAGGCTTTGACTTTGCTCTGTGTTTTAAGACAGCTTATCCGTTACCTACCTCTGCTACGTCTGATCACTCTCTGCCTGCTGCCTGGACCGACTTCTGCCTGTTTGGCTACGATTCTGCCTGACTCTCTGGATACCTTAATACCCCCAGTCTCTGACTTTTTGGCTATCCTCAACCATCCATCTGCTCAATCCCTGTGCCTGTAGGATGGATACGCTGTGTATGACCCCGGCTAGTCTGGACTCTCAGTGTGCCCTTGGGTAATCTGCCTCCAACCGTAAGTTGGTATCCTTTGCACTACATAAAACCTGGGGGCAACCGTTTCTGGTGAGGCGCATTTAGTGTCCCCGGCGAACGGGGGCTTGTCTGAAGGCAAAAGCAGAGGTGCAGATTGGGGGTTGCCATCTCACCTGAAGGCAGGTGTCCCACTGGGCCTTACAACCATTCCATTTGTTGCAATAGAGAGGGCATGCCAAGGTAGGGAGAATTCTGTGTTGATTATGGCTGCAATGTATGACCCACGCTGGACACAAAGATGCTTGTTTTCATGATACAGTAAATTGGAAAACATCAGAGCCAGATGGAGGAGCTGTGGTGGACAAAAGATGAGTACAGCTTTAAAAAAAAGATATCTGGACAGTAACTTGTAAAATTGGGTCTGGGACAAAAGGCCATTTATGTCATTTACAAAGCAAGCATTGCTAGTCCTCTTCATTCATACACCTGTGATAAAAAAAGTCTAGTCTCCTTGTCTCCATATGGGAACCTTTAAAGTTTCTATGGGGGTTATTCATTAAGGGATAGCGGCAGGTAGTGCCTTGTAGTTGCAGGCAGCGTCTGGTGAACGCCAGGCGCTGTACGCAATTCCACATTTATGAAAGCAAATTTGGTAAGGGACTCTAACAGGTGGCTCAGCATATAGCGCCGGCGCTCTAGCTTCCAGGGCGCCAGGTATTACCTGTCGCTCTCCCATACGTTTCAATGGACGTTTCTTTTTTTCTGTTTAAACAGAGTTTTTTTTTTAATTATTAATATTTAAAGATTGTTCCATTGAAATGCATTGGAGAGCGCCAGGTAGCGAGAGGTCATACCTGTCGCTGTTCAAGGTCGGATGCTGGCGCTGTGGGCTGAGGCTGGAATAATGATGAATGAGTCGCTATATGGCACTATCTCAGTCCCTAAGCAGGATTGGCTTGATAAATGTGTGATTGTGGTGGGGAGCCGGCATTCTCGTGGCGGGGCCCGTCATTACCGGCCGCTCACCAGTCGCTACCTGTTGCTATTCCTTCATAAATAAGGGCCTTAGTGGGAGGAAGGGAAAACAGGGGTGACCAGTTTTGGAATGCACAATTCCACCACTCACCGTAACTGAGCAAGAATATGGCAAAAGTGCCATTGTCCTCTTTGGGGGCTGTAGAACGACATGCATGCTAAGCTATAACGTTTGTTTGGAACTGTTTCCATTTTTTTTGGCTTTTATAATATGTGCATGTCAAATGTGGCCTCCTGACCATCTCTCAATGATGAATGTGGCTCCCAGGGTTAGAAAAGTTGGGGACCACTGCTCTAGATTATAGGAGCCAATGATGACTCATAGCCACTATGAAAGCCCAGGCAGGAGATATTGCTAGAAAATGAAGAGTAGATTGGATAATAGAGCTAGAGCGATACATTGAGACAAACTGTAAACACATTAGACATTATAGTATGAGCAGAATACATTGGCCTTGATTCACTAAGAGTTGAAAAATCTCATGGCTGGTGATTCACTAACCGTGACATTCTCAGGCTTTTTTCTCATGAATTGTATTTTTTACTACCATGAGAGTTTTTTTCAACTCTTTGTGAATCAAGGCCATTGTTTCTAAGAGGCTGATTCATTACTAGTGCTAGATATTGGCAGATCAGCGTCTGTATAGCAGCACTTAGAGAGACCACTAGTAGACGCTGTAAGGTCTACAGCCTCCCGTTAAATGCACCCAAACGGCTCCGGTGGCCCTGTGTTATTGCAGCTGTCCAAAGCCATGGCTTTCTATATTTAGTATACATATATTTTTTTTTCTAACAATATCAGCGTATGCAGGAGATCTCACTGGGGATGTACCATGACCCAGATAGAGAGCTTTGTGTGTGTTCTGTAGAATATATTATGCCTCTTGAGACCCCATACCCTTTAATTATAGAGAAGGTGCTTTGTTTACTATAGTGTTACTAATTGCCAGTTGATAAACCACTCTGCCATCTCCCCGTGCTTTCCCAACCACATCAAATTCTCTATGAAAGTCTCCATAGAGAAAAGGCTGTTTTTATCTTTTTTATATTAATTTAATTGTTATGCTCAATGGTTTATTGGACTGGTGCAGGCAATGCCCCCTCCTCCGCCTGCCGCCTGTGATGAGCACATTGTGTGGATATCGCTATGTCATCTCATTTACTTACAAAGAGACCGGCTCTCGAAAGATGATTTCTGAATTTTGATAGAGCATGAAAGCTAAAAGAATATGGAAAAGGTCAAGTGCCACTTAGTGTGGCATATTGGATTTGCAGTAAAAAAGATTCATCTCCCTTTCTCATTTGCTGCAAAAGGAGGAGCTCCCCAGTTAGAACAGCCTCATCATTTAGGAGATTTTCACATTTTCTCCGGCAACCCCCTGGATGGAGTAAACAAATGCTTTTTGTTTTAGGCTCTGTTCACACCTTTGTGCTAAGTGTGCGTTGCTGCACTGCATTGCAATGAAGTTACAGCACAGGGGAAACACTGCACATTATTCTAGGTAGGATAGGTCATACATCTGCGCTGCGTTACACAATGTAACAAAAAAGTGTTGCAGACGCCTTTTTCAACGCAGGTAACACAAAGTCAATGGCAATGCAAGCGCAACACATGCATAACATAGGCCCTTATTTAAGAAGGGATAGTGTCAGGTAGTGGCTGGTTAATGACAGGTAGCGACAGGTAGCGACTGGTGAACGCCGGACACGGCACGCAATTACACATTTATCAAGCAGAATCTGTTTAGCGACTGGGATAGCGCCATGTAGCGTCTGATTCATCATTTTCACAGCCTCAGCGAACAGCGCCAGCGTTCAGCCTTGCACAGCTCCAGGTATGACCTCTCGCTACCTGACGCTCTCCCATACATTTCAATGGACGATCCTTTTCTTCTCTTTAAACTGTTTTTTTTTTTATTTTAATTATTTGACCTCCTCTGGCATTGAAATTGCATTTTTTTCATATTTTTTTCATTTTTTATATATTTCCTAAGAAATGACATTACAGGTCTGGCATTAAAGTGTTCATGTTACAATGTTGTTACAATGTAATTCCATATGTTTTCGCTTTGTTACTAGTTGATAGATGCTTGAAAACAGACTTTAAACACACCGCCTTCTGCAAGCAAGTATTTTTCAGCGCCAGGGATTTGTGAGGCTGTTTTTTTGCTGAATATGGCGTGAGTCGGTCGCTATGAGCAGTCGCTAACATGCGCTCCCATACAGCGCTGTACTGGTCAAATAGCGACTCCTCACAATGTATTCAACATTACTGAACAGCGACTAAAAGTAGTAGTAAAAAAAAAAAAGTAGTAGCGACTAAAAGAATAAAGTAGCGACCCACGGCCGAGCACTGCGACTACTAGCGGGCGCTCTGAAAATGCCTGCTACAGACGCTCATCTGTCGCTACCTGCCGCTAATAATGAATCAGCCTCTTGGTCTTTATTGATTGGCTTCCGTCCATGGTAACACAGCAAACAGTTCAGTACAGGCATAATCCAAAGGTTACAGCAACAGTCTATTCCAATGGTTTGCTCCATGGCTGTCTCTCAGCTCCTCCACTACATTGAAATGCATCCCCTCATGACAGAGTCTTGGCTTAGAACCCTCTAGAAGGGTTGGTCTCTTCCTTATATAACCTCTGTATTGTTGCTATTCCAACTTAGTTGCGAGTTCCCAACCAATAGCAGGGCAGTTAATGTTGCCAATGCCACCTGGCTGAGTCCCTATTTACCAAACTAAAGGGGAACGCCAGACCATTAATATACTGGTTAGGTCCATTCCTTAGGCAACACTGCCATCATGTGGATTCATGATGCAATGACCCTAAGAAATACATCCAACAGGTTTAACTTAACTATTTAAGGTTTCTTTCACTATCAGGGGCCTATTCCACTGACAGGGCTCTAATGGTTTCTACTTGTAGTGTTGCCCATAGTTTCCACCCGTCACATTTGTATTATATACCCACCGAGCTTGTGGAATAAATTTGGCCAACTGCCCTGCCAAGACTCTCTTCTTAGGGTGTAAACCTAGAAATGGATATTTTTGCCTACAGAATTGTCACTGTTTTTTTTTTGCTCTCTCTCTCTGTAAGATTACAGACTATCAGTCATTGCATAAGTGTGGCAACGACATCGTTGTCACTTACTACAGTGGCAATGAATGGAGGAGGCGGGGCTATACAGCTAAAACAAACAGCATTCAATGGTAGCAGAGTAAAGCAGTAGCAGGGAAAATTGCCAAAAGGTACTCCTCATGGGGGGAACAACTCAGGGAATGTTATTTAAAAATGTGTGTTTTGGTCTGCTTTAATGCGACAGAGAGGTGTGAACAGAGCCTTAGAGGTGCATTGCTGGGCTTCAGTATCTAGACAAGTAGCACTGTGCAGTAGCAGAAAGACGGGGAGGCCGATTCATTAATAGCGGCAGGTAGCGACAGTTGAGCGACTGTAGCAGTATTTTCACAGCGCCCGCTAGTAGTCGCTGTGCTTGGCCATTGTTCGGTTGTTGATAGCGACAAGAGTCGGTGTGCAGTAATGTTGAATACGGGCTGACGAGTCGCTATTTGACAGGTTCCGCGATGTATGGGTGCGCATGATAGCGACTGGTCAGAGCGACCGGCTCCCACCATATTCATCAAAAAATCACGCTCAAAATATTCTCGCGCTGTGAAATGCATGTTTAAACCCCAGAGCGCTGGCGGCGATGTGTTAAAAGTAGTTTTTTAACCCCCAAACCACCATATTTTTGGAAACCAAAAATACATTTTTTTTTTAAGAATTTAGTAATATGAATACAATAATATCAGACCTGTAATATCAATTCTGCACAATTTTTTTTTTTTTTTTTTTTACCTTAAAAAAATTATCTAACATGGCAGAAGTGGTCACAGAATTTTTCACATTAAAAAAAAAAAAACATTAATAACAATTAATTATGAATATTTAAAGATTGTTCCATTGAAATGCATTGGAGAGCGCCAGGTAGCGAGAGGTCATACCTGTCGCTGTTCAAGGTCGGACGCTGGCGCTGTGGGCTGAGGCTGGAATAATGATGAATGAGTGGCTATCTGGCGCTATCTCAGTCGCTAAGCCGGATCGGCTTGATAAATGTGTGATTGTGGTGGGGAGCCGGCGTTCTCATGGCGGTGCCCGTCATTACCCGTCGCTCACCAGTCGCTACCTGTCGCTATTCCTTCATAAATAAGGGCCTCAGCCTTGTAACAAGTAAAATGTGGACTGTACCACTATTTTTCTTCTTGCCAATCTACATTTAATGGCAAAATGGGTGAATATTACCAAAACAAATTAAAAGGTGTAGTCAAATGTGAGCAGGCTCTGATGCAGACATTTAAAGGGACAGTCCTTGCAACAGTAATAATAAGGCAGCAAAAAGCTCACCCAAGGCCTGTCCCATGAGTCTCTCCTGTATTTCCTGCAGTGCTGGGGAGAGTAACCCCTCCTTTCAATTCCATAATAATATTGGTTTGCACATGATTAACATGCTAAAGGATTGAACTCCTTTTGGTTTGAATTTATAATGTAGTATAAATCTATCACAAAATTCATGTTCTTACATACATGTAAAATATCACATTTTTCCCATATCTAATAAACCCACTAGAGAAAATGCCTTACTTTAAAAACATAAATGCACATTGAGGTACTTATAACACCAATTATATTACAGATATTGCAGGTTACTAAGGCCTTTCACAAATGAGAGAGGGTTCTTGGCTTTTAATCCCATACATTTCACCCTGGAAATAGGCTTCCTCAGGGAGATACACCTTTCATCTCTATAAGTATTACATCTAGAGATGAGCGAACTTTTGAAAAATTCGATTCGACTGATTCGCCGAATTTTCCGACAAAAATCGTTTCGACCCGAATAAATTCGCGACGAATCGCTATTAAAAACGGCTATTTCTGAGCCTCCTAGAGCCTCAATAGGGTTGTAAACCATTCAGCCTTGCTGTAACACGCACAGGATGCGTGCTGGGTTAGTTAAATAATACTTTGAAGAAATATCACATGCAGATCAGAGGCATCGCTAATAGAATCGCAGAGCGGCACAATTGCAGAGAGTTGAAGTGGCATCACTATGAGGGGCAGAAGGAGCCCAAATATACACTGGAGTTGGCCTCAGGAGCCCAAAAATTGGATGAATCACACCCTGGAGTTGGCAGAAGTTGGCAGCAGCAGCAGCAGGAGCCCAAATATACACTGGAGTTGGCTTCAGGAGCCCAAAAATTGGATGAATCACACCCTGGAGTTGGCAGGAGTTGGCAGCAGCAGCAGCAGGAGCCCAAATATACACTGGAGTTGGCTTCAGGAGCCCAAAAATTGGATGAATCACACCCTGGAGTTGGCAGGAGTTGACAGCAGCAGCAGCAGGAGCCCAAATATACACTGGAGTTGGCTTCAGGAGCCCAAAAATTGGATGAATCACACCCTGGAGTTGGCAGGAGTTGACAGTAGCAGCAGCAGGAGCCCAAATATACACTGGAGTTGGCCTCAGGAGCCCAAAAATTGGATGAATCACACCCTGGAGTTGGCAGGAGTTGACAGCAGCAGCAGCAGGAGCCCAAATATACACTGGAGTTGGCCTCAGGAGCCCAAAAATTGGATGAATCACACCCTGGAGTTGGCAGGAGTTGACAGTAGCAGCAGCAGGAGCCCAAATATACACTGGAGTTGGCCTCAGGAGCCCAAAAATTGGATGAATCACACCCTGGAGTTGGCAGGAGTTGACAGTAGCAGCAGCAGGAGCCCAAATATACACTGGAGTTGGCCTCAGGAGCCCAAAAATTGGATGAATCACACCCTGGAGTTGGCAGGAGTTGACAGTAGCAGCAGCAGGAGCCCAAATATACACTGGAGTTGGCTTCAGGAGCCCAAAAATTGGATGAATCACACCCTGGAGTTGGCAGCAGCAGCAGCAGGAGCCCAAATATACACTGGAGTTGGCTTCAGGAGCCCAAAAATTGGATGAATCACACCCTGGAGTTGGCAGCAGCAGCAGCAGGAGCCCAAATATACACTGGAGTTGGCCTCAGGAGCCCAAAAATTGGATGAATCACACCCTGGAGTTGGCAGGAGTTGACAGTAGCAGCAGCAGGAGCCCAAATATACACTGGAGTTGGCCTCAGGAGCCCAAAAATTGGATGAATCACACCCTGGAGTTGGCAGGAGTTGACAGTAGCAGCAGCAGGAGCCCAAATATACACTGGAGTTGGCCTCAGGAGCCCAAAAATTGGATGAATCACACCCTGGAGTTGGCAGGAGTTGACAGTAGCAGCAGCAGGAGCCCAAATATACACTGGAGTTGGCCTCAGGAGCCCAAAAATTGGATGAATCACACCCTGGAGTTGGCAGCAGCAGCAGCAGGAGCCCAAATATACACTGGAGTTGGCTTCAGGAGCCCAAAAATTGGATGAATCACACCCTGGAGTTGGCAGCAGCAGCAGCAGGAGCCCAAATATACACTGGAGTTGGCCTCAGGAGCCCAAAAATTGGATGAATCACACCCTGGAGTTGGCAGGAGTTGACAGTAGCAGCAGCAGGAGCCCAAATATACACTGGAGTTGGCCTCAGGAGCCCAAAAATTGGATGAATCACACCCTGGAGTTGGCAGGAGTTGACAGTAGCAGCAGCAGGAGCCCAAATATACACTGGAGTTGGCTTCAGGAGCCCAAAAATTGGATGAATCACACCCTGGAGTTGGCAGGAGTTGACAGTAGCAGCAGCAGGAGCCCAAATATACACTGGAGTTGGCCTCAGGAGCCCAAAAATTGGATGAATCACACCCTGGAGTTGGCAGGAGTTGACAGTAGCAGCAGCAGGAGCCCAAATATACACTGGAGTTGGCTTCAGGAGCCCAAAAATTGGATGAATCACACCCTGGAGTTGGCAGAAGTTGGCAGCAGCAGCAGCAGGAGCCCAAACATTACTTTAAACAGACCCTGGGGTTGGCCTCAGGAGCCCAAAAATTGGATGAATCACACCCTGTGGAGAGTCATGTGGAGAAAAAGTAGCTTAGTTAGTAATATCTACATAAAATTATGAATAAACAAATGCAAAAGTTTGCCAAAGTGAAGTTTTGTTTGAGGGTGTGTTTCCACCTTTTAATTAAATCAGAAACAAGAAGGTGTCATTGCCTCTGACTAATTAGCCCTCAAAAATTCTTGGAATTTTTAATCTGGAATCATGTCTGATCCGTCTTATCCGAAGAATATTAATAAAAAGTAAGAGTAACGTAAAGGATTTTTTATCAATACTTACTTGTGGTCCGATGCGGAGGAATGTCTGTAACTTGAGAGCAGCGCCTTAAATCTGTTTTGCACGATCCATCTTTCTTGGTCTGGCCCCGTCATCAATCTACTGGAATACATCAGGCATTGTTGGGAGGAAAGCTTGGCTGATCCATGCGCCATTCATTTCCACGCAGGGCAGTCTCTGGAAAAAAAAAGTCTGTATAAACCAGGGTCTTTTTCATATAAAAACAAATGGTTATTCTTGCTTTTCAACCATATGTTCCACAGCTTTACCAGTCATTGTGTCAGCCAATGAAGCAACTTTGTCTGGAAGTGCTGCAAAAGCAGTCCACTGCATCACAAGTGGCATCTGACACCCCCAGTCAACTGTCTGCCTGTTATGCTTTGGGTTCAGCTCCACTATCCATTGATCTGATATCCAAGATCTGATAATCATAAAATTCAGCAGCTACTGCCCAGCCAAGAAGTGGAGGAGACACTCGCCTCTTCTTCCACTATCCGGCAACTAGTGATGAGGAGAGTGTCGTGGGAGGAGGTGTTGCAAGCCGAGGTAGTGGAAGAGGGTCCCTGGAGTCTGCGGCGGTGGCGGCGGCAGCAGCAGCGAATTATTGCGGACTGTTGGTAGGAAAAATCAGCTACTCAGCGATGTGGCAGTGTTCCATGCAGCATCCTGTGGAGAAAAAGTAGGTTAGTTAGTGTATATACATAAAATTATGAATAGACAAATGCAATAGTATTGCGAAAGTGAAGTTTTGTTTGAGGGTGTGTTTCCACCTTGCAATTAAATCAGAAACAACTAGCTATCATTTGCCTCTGAATAATTAGCCCTCAAAAATTCTTGGAATTTTTAATCTTGATGTCTGAGGGATTTCTCCTCTCAGACAGCGTCACCATAAGTCCAGCCTGCTGCATTACCCAGTGGTGGACCTTTCAGAGAACTGATGGCTTGTGCCGAGCCGAGGTGGAGAGTCACATGGCATGGTTGTTGAACAGAAGGTGGGCCAGTCCTTTAGCCTGTCAGTGTGTACCAAAGTGCACAGTGTTGTCTACGCCTGGAGCTGTAACTATAGACTCATGGTGGACAATATATATCCTTTTAGGCCCCCTTGGTGATTGTGGTTTCACGCTGTTCTTCACATGGTTTTCCTTGACCATCAGAGTCACACATGGGAGGAACTACTAAAAATGAGAACTCAATCCATGAAAGCATTGCTTAATCCACGAAAACTGCAAATTTGGACCCATGGTGACTGACACTTGGAAGAACATCTTGTTTGCGCTGCGACAAGGAAGCCAGAGTCATGCGTCCTGACATGGCACACGTGTTCAGTCTAGTTTTGAAGTCTTGCCCCCATCTGAAAGACATCCGAACAACAGGAAAGAAAGTTAGCATGCACTTCTGGCACTCCTACACCACCAAGCACAACCTTATTGAGCCTCAGCGTCACAAAGGTGTACCCCACCATAGTCTGATTTGCGATGTTTCCACCCGTTGGAATTCCACCCTCCATATGCAGGATCCACTATAGCAGTGGTCCCCAACCCTGTCCTCAAGGCCCACCAACAGGCCAGGCTTTGCAGATCTCCACAAAGATGCTCAGGTGGAGTAATTAGTGCAGCTGCAGAGCAATAGAGCTGGCTATTTGGAGATCCAAAAAACATGACATGTTGGTGGGCCTTGAGGACAGGGTTGAGGACCACTGCACTATAGGAACAGAGAAAAGCCATCACGGATTTCTGGATGATCCAAACGGATAGGGGGACACCCCTGTGTAAATTCAATGTAAACCATTGGCAGCTCATACGTGACACCGACCGTTTGTTTAGGCCCTTTGAGGAAGCTACATTATTAGTCAGTTGCCAGGACTATGAGATGAACGATGAGATTCCACTGCTTCATGTACTACAACACATGTTGGAAAGCATGGCTGGTCAGGGCACTGGAGACATGGCACATACATTTCACAGCCACATGAAGCCTGTGGGGGCTGAAGTGGAGGAGGAGGAGGGGGTGGGGCACAGCAAACCACAGTTTAGGTTTCACAAAATGACCATTTTATCTAGTCATCTGACAGGAGAGGAGGTGCAGCCACAGGAGCTAGAGGGTTGTGAGTAAGGCGAGACAGAGGACCCAGACACACCATGGCAGTTTACAGTGGAGATGGAGACAGGTAGTCCCTCCGAGTCACTTGCACAAATGGCACGATGCATGCTCACATGCATGCGTACTAGTGAGCGCAGAATTGTCTCCATTTGTCAGCGGGAAGACTTCTGGCTCTCCAACTTATTGGACCCTCGCTTCCGGCACAAAATGGGGGCATTTTTTACGCCCACTGAGAGGGAGGAAAAACTGACCTACTACAGAGACATCCCACGTAGTCAGTTGGGCGATGTCTATTTGCGCCATGGCCCATACTCCCGCAGGTCTGACTCTAGGGGAACTTTGCGATCACCTTCCACTGCCATGGCTGCTGGGGGGGTGGAAGGAGCAGCAGCAGCTCCATCAGCAGCAACCTCAGTCTTCAGTCGCTAGTGAGTAGCTTTCTACACCCGCATAGTGAGTCTACTCATGAGAAGCAGGAAGACCTGGAGCTGGACCTCAAACAGCAGGTCATGTCATACCTTGACATGACCATGCCAACACACCTTCAAGATCCACTGGATTTGCTGGGAAGCCAAACTTGACTTGTGCCCGCAACTAGCAGAGTTTGCCCTGGAAAAGCTGTACTGGCCGGACAGTAGTTGATTTAGATGGCAACTGGGCTGCTCTATATAACGAAGCAAAATGGCAAATTTACCTCACTATATAAGCTATTGCCCCTCAGATTTACACAGGGGCTGCTCTATATTATGCTGCAAAATGGCAAATTAACCTCACAATATAAGCCATTGCAGCTCTATATAAATAAAAATAAATAAATAAAAAAAGGGCCTGTAGAAGCTTATTTAGTATAACAGATAGGGTGACATGTGCTGGTTTGGGATGCCCATATGGGTTAGTGTTTTGGCAGCAGTACAAAAACCAATGCAAAATGCAATAGCTTAATAAAGCTGATGCTGATCAACGCTTATTTAGTATAACAGATGGGGTGCAACATGCAGGTTTGGGATGCCCTGCGGCCTGGTGTATTTAAAGCAGACCAAAACCAATTCAAAATGCAATAACTTAATAAAGCTGAGGCTGTAGATGCTTATTTAGTATAAACAGGTAGGGTGCAAGGTGCAGCTTTGGGGTGCCCTGCGGCCTGGTTAAATGAAAGCAGTCAAAAAGGAAGTGCAAACTGAAGTAGCTTAATGAAGCTGATGCTGATCAACGCTTATGTTGTATACCAGATAGGGTGCAAGGTGCAGCTTTGGGGTGCCCTGCGGCCTGGTTTATTAAAATCAGTCAAAAACAAGTGCAAACTGAAGTAGCCTGATCAACGCTTATGTTGTATAACAGATAGGTTTAAAATAGCATGTGCCTTGGGATGCCCGTGTGGCCTGTTATATTTCAAGCTGAACAAAAAGTAACAATAATCCAAGTATGAGACATCATTTTGACCTTCTTCACAGCGCCATACTTTGAAAAAAAAAAATTAATTTCATGCCGATCAATCCAAAGGTCAATGCCCCTAACAAAAATAGTGTTCGGCATAAGTTTTCCTTCTGGAAGGACGTAACCTTTAGTTTACATGGTTGGGGTAGGTTATCTTACAAATTGGGATACCCCAGGCAGCAGTGTCATTGAAAGAGACAGATTGTAATGCAGGCCATACGCAAGCAGAGAAACTCAGGCTGCAACAGGCCTATTTAGTTTACATGGTTGGGGTAGGTTATCTTACAAATTGGGATACCCCACTGTATATGAAACCGAATATAAATGCACACCCAAAAGTGGACACTCAGCCTCCAAGAGGCCTGCTTAGTTTAAATAAGAGAGCTGCTTAGTATGGTAGGTAGGTTATGTTATGTTACAGAATGGGATGCCCCAAGCAGACTTGAGATCAGTATATATGCACACAGCAGCAGTGTGTTAGCAGGCTCATACAGGCCAAATTTCTTTAAATAAATGTGCAGCTTACAGTAAATGCAGAGGCTAATGGTATGTTACAGAATGGGATGCCCCAAAGCTGACTTGAGATCAGTATATATGCACACAGCAGCAGTGTGTTAGCAGGCTCATACAGGCCAAATTTCTTTAAATAACTGTGCAGCTTACAGTAAATGCAGAGGCTAATGGTATGTTACAGAATGGGATGCCCCAGAGCTGACTTGAGATCAGTATATATGCACACAGCAGCAGTGTGTTAGCAGGCTCATACAGGCCAAATTTCTTTAAATAAATGTGCAGCTTACAGTTAATGCAGAGGCTAATGGTATGTTACAGAATGGGATGCCCCAAGCAGACTTGAGATCAGTATATATGCACACAGCAGCAGTGTGTTAGCAGGCTCATACAGGCCAAATTTCTTTAAATAAATGTGCAGCTTACAGTAAATGCAGAGGCTAATGGTATGTTACAGAATGGGATGCCCCAGAGCTGACTTGAGATCAGTATATATGCACACAGCAGCAGTGTGTTAGCAGGCTCATACAGGCCAAATTTCTTTAAATAACTGTGCAGCTTACAATTAATGCAGAGGCTAATGGTATGTTACAGAATGGGATGCCCCAAAGCTGACTTGAGATCAGTATATATGCACACAGCAGCAGTGTGTTAGCAGGCTCATACAGGCCAAATTTCTTTAAATAAATGTGCAGCTTACAGTAAATGCAGAGGCTAATGGTATGTTACAGAATGGGATGCCCCAAAGCTGACTTGAGATCAGTATATATGCACACAGCAGCAGTGTGTTAGCAGGCTCATACAGGCCAAATTTCTTTAAATAACTGTGCAGCTTACAGTTAATGCAGAGGCTAATGGTATGTTACAGAATGGGATGCCCCAAGCAGACTTGAGATCAGTATATATGCACACAGCAGCAGTGTGTTAGCAGGCTCATACAGGCCAAATTTCTTTAAATAACTGTGCAGCTTACAGTAAATGCAGAGGCTAATGGTATGTTACAGAATGGGATGCCCCAGAGCTGACTTGAGATCAGTATATATGCACACAGCAGCAGTGTGTTAGCAGGCTCATACAGGCCAAATTTCTTTAAATAACTGTGCAGCTTACAGTTAATGCAGAGGCTAATGGTATGTTACAGAATGGGATGCCCCAAGCAGACTTGAGATCAGTATATATGCACACAGCAGCAGTGTGTTAGCAGGCTCATACAGGCCAAATTTCTTTAAATAACTGTGCAGCTTACAGTTAATGCAGAGGCTAATGGTATGTTACAGAATGGGATGCCCCAAGCAGACTTGAGATCAGTATATATGCACACAGCAGCAGTGTGTTAGCAGGCTCATACAGGCCAAATTTCTTTAAATAAATGTGCAGCTTACAGTAAATGCAAAGGCTAATGGTATGTTACAGAATGGGATGCCCCAAAGCTGACTTGAGATCAGTATATATGCACACAGCAGCAGTGTGTTAGCAGGCTCATACAGGCCAAATTTCTTTAAATAACTGTGCAGCTTACAGTAAATGCAGAGGCTAATGGTATGTTACAGAATGGGATGTCCCAAAAACCAGAGAGCACCTGGCAGGCAGCAGTAAGACTATGCACAGCAAAAGTGTCTTTATCATGCCTAATTTCAATTAGAATAGGTGCAAATGGTTAGGTTCTTGAATAGAGGCTGGTGTAGTCACAGAATGGGATGCCCTAAAAACCAGCAGTAAGTACACCTGGCAGGGACAAGTAGTGCTATGCCCAGCAAAAGTGTCTTTATCAGGCTAATTTCAAATATGATAAGAGCAAATGCTTATATGGTCTTAAACAGAGGCTGCTTTAGTCACAGAATGGGATGCCCCGGGCAGGAATCGAGCTGCCAGGGTACAGTAGTGCTTTGGCCAGCAAAAGTGTCTTTATCAGGCCTAATTTCAAATATGATTAGAGCAAATGCTTATATGGTCTTAAACAGAGGCTGCTTTAGTCACAGAATGGGATGCCCCGGGCAGGAATCGAGCTGCCAGGGTACAGTAGTGCTTTGGCCAGCAAAAGTGTCTTTATCAGGCCTAATTTCAAATATGATTAGAGCAAATGCTTATATGGTCTTAAACAGAGGCTGCTTTAGTCACAGAATGGGATGCCCCGGGCAGGAATCGAGCTGCCAGGGTACAGTAGTGCTTTGGCCAGCAAAAGTGTCTTTATCAGGCCTAATTTCAAATATGATTAGAGCAAATGCTTATATGGTCTTAAACAGAGGCTGCTTTAGTCACAGAATGGGATGCCCCGGGCAGGAATCGAGCTGCCAGGGTACAGTAGTGCTTTGGCCAGCAAAAGTGTCTTTATCAGGCCTAATTTCAAATATGATTAGAGCAAATGCTTATATGGTCTTAAACAGAGGCTGCTTTAGTCACAGAATGGGATGCCCCGGGCAGGAATCGAGCTGCCAGGGTACAGTAGTGCTTTGGCCAGCAAAAGTGTCTTTATCAGGCCTAATTTCAAATATGATTAGAGCAAATGCTTATATGGGCTTAAACAGAGGCTGCTTTAGTCACAGAATGGGATGCCCCGGGCAGGAATCGAGCTGCCAGGGTACAGTAGTGCTTTGGCCAGCAAAAGTGTCTTTATCAGGCCTAATTTCAAATATGATTAGAGCAAATGCTTATATGGTCTTAAACAGAGGCTGCTTTAGTCACAGAATGGGATGCCCCGGGCAGGAATCGAGCTGCCAGGGTACAGTAGTGCTTTGGCCAGCAAAAGTGTCTTTATCAGGCCTAATTTCAAATATGATTAGAGCAAATGCTTATATGGTCTTAAACAGAGGCTGCTTTAGTCACAGAATGGGATGCCCCGGGCAGGAATCGAGCTGCCAGGGTACAGTAGTGCTTTGGCCAGCAAAAGTGTCTTTATCAGGCCTAATTTCAAATATGATTAGAGCAAATGCTTATATGGTCTTAAACAGAGGCTGCTTTAGTCACAGAATGGGATGCCCCGGGCAGGAATCGAGCTGCCAGGGTACAGTAGTGCTTTGGCCAGCAAAAGTGTCTTTATCAGGCCTAATTTCAAATATGATTAGAGCAAATGCTTATATGGTCTTAAACAGAGGCTGCTTTAGTCACAGAATGGGATGCCCCGGGCAGGAATCGAGCTGCCAGGGTACAGTAGTGCTTTGGCCAGCAAAAGTGTCTTTATCAGGCCTAATTTCAAATATGATTAGAGCAAATGCTTATATGGTCTTAAACAGAGGCTGCTTTAGTCACAGAATGGGATGCCCCGGGCAGGAATCGAGCTGCCAGGGTACAGTAGTGCTTTGGCCAGCAAAAGTGTCTTTATCAGGCCTAATTTCAAATATGATTAGAGCAAATGCTTATATGGTCTTAAACAGAGGCTGCTTTAGTCACAGAATGGGATGCCCCGGGCAGGAATCGAGCTGCCAGGGTACAGTAGTGCTTTGGCCAGCAAAAGTGTCTTTATCAGGCCTAATTTCAAATATGATTAGAGCAAATGCTTATATGGTCTTAAACAGAGGCTGCTTTAGTCACAGAATGGGATGCCCCGGGCAGGAATCGAGCTGCCAGGGTACAGTAGTGCTTTGGCCAGCAAAAGTGTCTTTATCAGGCCTAATTTCAAATATGATTAGAGCAAATGCTTATATGGTCTTAAACAGAGGCTGCTTTAGTCACAGAATGGGATGCCCCGGGCAGGAATCGAGCTGCCAGGGTACAGTAGTGCTTTGGCCAGCAAAAGTGTCTTTATCAGGCCTAATTTCAAATATGATTAGAGCAAATGCTTATATGGTCTTAAACAGAGGCTGCTTTAGTCACAGAATGGGATGCCCCGGGCAGGAATCGAGCTGCCAGGGTACAGTAGTGCTTTGGCCAGCAAAAGTGTCTTTATCAGGCCTAATTTCAAATATGATTAGAGCAAATGCTTATATGGTCTTAAACAGAGGCTGCTTTAGTCACAGAATGGGATGCCCCGGGCAGGAATCGAGCTGCCAGGGTACAGTAGTGCTTTGGCCAGCAAAAGTGTCTTTATCAGGCCTAATTTCAAATATGATTAGAGCAAATGCTTATATGGTCTTAAACAGAGGCTGCTTTAGTCACAGAATGGGATGCCCCGGGCAGGAATCGAGCTGCCAGGGTACAGTAGTGCTTTGGCCAGCAAAAGTGTCTTTATCAGGCCTAATTTCAAATATGATTAGAGCAAATGCTTATATGGTCTTAAACAGAGGCTGCTTTAGTCACAGAATGGGATGCCTCACAGCAGACTTAAGATCAGTTCAGTATATATGCACAGTTAGTTACTATAAGCAGCCTGAAAACGCTAACAAAGGCTGGATGAAAAAAAAAAAATCTCCCTGTCAGCCAGCTCCGTTTTTCCTACCTTTCCCTGGCTTTCTGTCTGTCTCCTGTCTGTCTCCTGCCTGTCTCCTGCCTGTCTCCAGCCTGTCCCTGTCTGTCCCTGTCTGTCCCTGTCTCCAGCCTGTCTCCAGCCTGTCTAACTGCCTCAGCTACACAGCGTTCTGTCTGTCTGTCACGAATGCAATAGAGAAATGAGGAAAAGCAAGATGGCCGCCGTTAAATACCGCTGTGTGACGTCACCGGGCTTGCTGGCTGCTGATAGGCTGCATGTGACTGCCCCAGCTTGCACTGGCGCGGGATACATGTCCAGACATGTCCCGCCCGCCATCTTAGAATGCCTGTAATGTAAATGAATGGATGTTAAAGGAAAACTTCGAGTGATCGAATCGCGGGGAAATTCGGATTCGATCCGAATCGAATTTTTCCTGAAATTCGGATCGAATCCGGGTTCGTCCGGATCGATTCGCTCATCCCTAATTACATCTATAAAAAAAAATATGTTCAATAAATCTGTCTCTACAGTGTACATTAACATTCATTTTATGTCACAAATCTTTTCATAAAATTGTGATTTTTTAATAACTTACATAATTGATCTGGACAAGAAGGATCCAGTGTGCATGGAATGGATATCTCCTCCAATACAGATGTACAGTATACATCAGTATTTGTGTGCAATATCTTTAATCAAATAAATTATGTTTAAAATGTTTTGGGTTTGATGTTTATTTGTGCTTAGTTAGTTATTGATTACTCACAATAGAAATAAAAGAAAAATCATATAACATTTGGCTTTCATGTATTCAGATATCAGTATATTTGGTTGTACTAATTAAAAATAAAATAGAAAAATGAAAAGGAAAGCAAGTAAGTAATATAAAATAATAAAATGTAATATATTCTGAATTTCTTGGGATTGTATATGATTTGTTCTGATTGAATGCTCCTGTGATATAGTTAAAAAATAACCAACTCACCAGCAGCCTTGTCATCCAGGCCACTCCCTGCTCTGCAACCCGATCAACCAACGTTCCCGAGGCATGAACCGACTCACAGTGATGTCACCAACTGGAAGCTGAAGCGATCATCAGTTCACCTGCAGAGAATCCACCCACCTGCCGTCGGAGTGTGCGCCCCCCTACCCACCCCCTGAGAAGTTGGTCAAAGCATGCCCCCTCCCCCACCCGTCAAGAAGCTGGTCAGAGCGTGCCCCCTAACCACCTGCCAAGAAGCCGGTTGGAGTGTGTCCCCCAACAGGAAGCCGTTTGTTGCTCCCCCCCCCCCCTACTCACCCACAAGAACTTTGTTTGGAGCACATGCTGAGAGCTCGGCACAAATCAGCATGGTAAGTCATTATGGTTCCACAGCTGCAGCCTGCATGACTCCTAAAGCTGCACCATGACATACCCTTCCCAGCTTAGTCATGGTCAGAAATGTAAGCAAAGCCAGAACTTTTCTTGTCCCTTGTCCAAAAGGGGGGGTTAAGTTGGGAGTAATTTAGCGCGCTCCTGGACAGGAACTTTAAAGATGAACAGCACCCAGGATTTTCAGTATCCCAGGTGTTGTTCCTCTCCGCCAGTGCATCCAAAACTGGGATGCCCAATGTGTCTATACAGAGGATCACCTTTCCAGCTATCCCAAGGTACATGTGTGGGCCTCCAACGAGCAGCTTTTGCTCGTTTTAGCCTATACTAGCCACTGACATCAAATTGTTGTAGTAAATCTGAATCAAACGTGAACTGCTGCCCACTCGCTTGTGCCAGCTGCTCGCCCATGCCGGCCGCTCGCCCATGCCAGACCCTCAGAAATGCCTGGTGTGGTTAGGAGGGAAGCAGAAGATGCACCCGCTGTCCACACATGCAACATGTGATCACTGGTGACTATGATCAAGGAAAAGGGGAAGGTGAGGAAGTTGCACAGAAGCAATCTCCTGAGACCAGGAACAAGGTGCTTTCAACCAGAAGGTCCCCAACGCAATGGCCATCACCAGTTACAACAGGTTTTTTCAATCTCAGGACCTGATGCTGAGTTTGTTCAGAGAACCTTTACAATCTAGGACTTCTTAAAGTTCTTAAATAAAAACAGACAAAACGGTGGTCATCTGCAAACATGTATGCTCAATACTAGAGCAAGGCCAGAACATGTACAGCTTGGACATCATGTGCATGGACACTCATATAGAGATCAATACCCATTACCTTGGAGAGCACCATCTACTACACCAGCTATCTCTCCCATCTTGCTCATTCCCTCCTGCTACATAAGTAGCTTTGTGGCCCCTAATTTTGTCCAGGGAAGCAAATGTGTTGCAAATCCAGCACCCAGCAGTGGATAGGTGCAGTGATTCAGAGCTAGAATTGAAAAGGAGCCAGTAAAAGTAGAGCTACCACCATGCTCTCGGACAATGACTGTCAGGCCAAATTTAACAGTATCACTGTTTACCTGTTATCCTTCCACCCTACAATTTTCTCAATGTAAAATGATTGCCAACTAAATCAACCTTCAACCACAGCTCAACACTAGTACTGCTTAGCTGCTGGCACTGCAACTGCTGCCATACATACATTGGTGAATACAGCTCAAATTGGGAGGACCCAAAAAGAGTGGGACCCCCTGCCTTACAGTCTTGAAGACTCTAGGCTGGTGGTTTCTCCTTTTTAAGGGATGGATATCCTTATGCTACCAGGTCAAATTGTATCCAAATCCAAAGGTGCAACTACTAAGATGGTCTGTAAGAGCCTTTTTTAATGACATCTGTTATAGATCTACCAGTTCCAACAATACCAGTTGCAGCTTCATGCAACACGAGACATACAAGATGCCATTGAAAAAAGCTCCTTTTGCTCTCATTTGTTTTTTGTTTCTGCAGCTACCATTTTGGCCTGGTAGCATGAGGATGTCCATCTAGTTTTCATTAGTAGAACCACCACCACCAGTGGCTAAAGATGTTCTACAGGGGTGTTGCAAATTTTTTTCAGCCCTCAGTGGCCAATCCTAGTTCTAGATAGCACTCAAAAGATGCACTTGTCCATAAAAGCCAGTGATTATGTATGCTTTCTAGGTCTTTTGGGTATCCAAAATGGACCAGTGTCTAGAGGTTGCGCAGCATATTATAGTGTTGTTTGTCCACCTTGCTGAAAGTGTCCCAAAAGGTGTACTGGGAGGTAGGGGTGGCTGACATATGACAGACTCCACCTATCTACAAACACTATTATCTAAGGGACCTTTTGTCTGAACTTTGAAACCTGGTGGTCTAAGACCTGACTTCTAACTACTTCTTGAGACTGAAAGCTCAGTTTTCCTTGTTATCGCTGAGAGAGCTGTTGCTGCTTTGCAATGCCATGCCATACATGTAGAGTGCCACAGGCTTCATGTTACCATGACGGATATCTGCAGTAAAATACATTTCTCTTAATCTGAACTCAATTTTTGCCTTATGCCATAAAGTCAGGTGACTGAAATTTCAACAATAATAATATTAGGACTTTTTAAAGATTTTTATATAATTAATAGGATTAAGAATTCTAGAGTTTGATTGCTTGTTTATGTGCTTCTTTGCGTGAAGTTCAGATTTGGTGACAAATGTACTTTATATACTTTTATACTATTATGTCTTATACTGTATATCTATAACTAAGATTCTAGTGCTAAAGCTTCTGTTCGATTTCAGCACCACAACATTGAATAGCGAACTGCCATCTGGTAATTTAATGCTTGGCTGAAGGAAAGAATCAGTGGCCATGTGCAGTGAGATGGATTGCAAAGTGGAAAGGATGTATTATATAAAACAGGTAAAAGGTGGAAGGGTGACATTAGGTAAAAACGTGATCCATCACAGGCATAATCGTTTTTTTATATAACAGGTGAACATTTCACAGATAAATGTGATTGCTATTATGCAATTCTCCCCTGAACATAGGCACCTGCTATACAGATAGTTATGCTGCCAGAATTACTTACAGTATAGCTGTGCAATTTTGTTGCAGTCATAAGTATATAGACTAAGTGGGCTCCAACTGAACAATTTATAGCAATATAAAAAGATCACCCTATGGAAATCGTCTGCAGCAGATCTAAAATGTGAATGTTAATGGAAACATTTTTTCCTGCTACTTTTGTTCTATCACAAGAGAAATAAGTTACTCTGCGTATCACTTGCTTAGACAAAAGGCAGCAGTCTGAATATCTATATATAAGAAGATGAAGGAGTTGGCTGCTGCCTTACAGAAACATGGATAGGACTGGCAGACCCCGAGAATACCTGTCTTCGTTGTGAGCCTGCAATCCCCAATCTCTACAGTCAGCTTCACCTTTAGACAAGCCCCCGTTTGCCGGGACGCTATACGCGCCTGCCCTGCCGGACACGGTTGCCCCCAGGACTTGATGGCTCAAAGATTGTAGGCTCACGGGGAGTGAGGACAAATAGAAGGTCAGAATGGGCGAAGTAGGTAAGTACTGGAACAATTCAGGTGCTCTGAAGAAATCAAGCGAAGTCGGACGTCAAGCAAGGGGTCACACCAGGAGGTCAAGAGAGCTGCGCACTACAAAGGGATGAGATGGGGACGTAGTTGAGATTTAAGCAATTGGTCAATAAGGAAGTTTAGGAAATCACAGGCAAAATCACAAAGCCAGCTAAACACGATCGCGGGCATTGACACACTGAAGTGGTAATCCCTTTATAGGGCTGAACCCGACCGGATTGGACAGGGAGGCAGTGACTGTGATTGGTGCACTTCGGATCTGTGGGTTGATTTGTGTACTTGGAGACCTCTGGGCTGATTGCCCCATCTGAACTTTAAAGGCATACCACCCAAAACTGGACCTCCTAGGATTGACTCCTGTGTGCAGCGCCACCGGAGGACATAAGCTGACTGTGCTCGTGCGCAAGCACAACTCGAACGAAAGTGGGCGAGGGAGGAGGGCGCACCCGGCGCCACACGCGCCGCCGGAGCCAGCATCTGGGCCGGAAGCAGCTGCCGGGCAGCAGAAGCCCTGGCCAACCACCACGGACACCTTGGGCACGGACTGAAGATAAGTCAATCATTACAAGGACAGACTTCTTTGCAAGTATTAGAGAAGTCAAATGAATTTCATTAAAATTCAATTGGCATTATTTTGTCCTCATCATCAGGCGGGTCTCTGACATTGCTCTGCACTGAAGACAGCTGGGATGGTGGACACAGATCCTCAGCCCCACATTGGGCTCCACCCTTTTTGCTCCTGTCCGCATAGGCGAGGATTGAGAAAACCCTTCACACCCCTGTCACTCACAGTAACATCAGATGAGAGTGGCGTGGAACACCCTGTGGTGGGAAGTAGCATAGGACATCCTATTGCAGAGATTGCTGGTGGTCATGGTTCTGAGACCAATAATGCTCGTCTCACCAATCCTCTGTACTAGATGGATGCGGACCAATTGCGGCATGAACACATATATAACAATTGTGACGGCTTCGGAGTTGGGAGCGGCATGGAACACCCTCGTTGAATGATGGACGATAGCAACCGGCAGGTGAGTTTTCTTTAATATCAGGGAAATTTTTTGTTGCCACGATTCCCAAGAAATGTGTGGTAGTGCTGGATCAATTTTTCACTGAACTTTGGTGAGAATGATATGAATTGCTTTGCTCCTCTCTAGTACTGAAGAGCAATGAGACAAGCAGGGGTTTATTCGTATGGGAAGTTGCCTGGCTGAAGGCGTGAAACTCTTCTTGTGCCCGAACCCAAACACTATTAAGTCAATGTGGGTGGGGGCTATTGGGCTGAAATATTTGGCATATATCTGTCCTGCCCCCCTTTAGGGCTACTAGCTCCACACACCTTTTGTTCTTCTCCACCCCAGGTGACCGGGAGAAGGTTCAGCTAAACGGTTGGAGGTCCTCTGGCTTGCTTGGGTATTTCCAGGTCCCTGCAAGAGAACTAGAAGCCAACAGGGATCTTTAAGCAAAGAAAATTTCTAGTAGCTTCTGCTGGCTTCATTTCTTGTGTACTTCCAGAGTTAATGAAGCCACTGCCGCAGTTTGAGGCATTTGTACCTTGGGGCCTTCACTAGTGTTTCTCCCAGGAAACCGATACCTTGCCTAATTACCCACCCCTTCCTGGATTCTGGAGATGTGGAAAAGCTAGGTGCTCATCAGCAAGTGATCAGTGTTCTTCTAGGGGTGCTCTGGACATACCTGAAGGAGCACCAGATCTGTTCTGAAGAGGATGGTGAGCAGTACACCTGAAAAGAATGAAGCTCGATCTCTGATTTAAGTACACCAAAACCACATGAGGTGCTGGTGCTGCTCAGCACTACTAATACTTTAGTATTTTTAATTCTCTGTCTCCTGCAGCACCCACCACCCACTTGACTGGTGTTCAAGGCCCCCCTCAGGGCTACTAGCCCCACGCACCTTTTGTTCTTCTCCACCCCAGGTGAGCGAGAGAAGGTGCAGCTAAACAGCTGGAGGTCCTCTGGCTTTCTTGGGGATTTTCAGGTCCCTACAGGAGAACTAGAAGCCAATCAGCAAGGGCTCAGTGTTCTTCTAGGCGTTTTTCTCTGTGGCTGGTGCACACTTACAGTGTCATAGGCGGGTGCCAGGACCGCGGTGGCGCCGCTGTAGATCCAAGTAGAAAGATAGGACCGGCACTCCAATCAGATGCTGCAAATGTCTGTATTTAATCACAAACGACATTCCAAGACATAGCATAAAGTAAATGGATGTAATCCATGTGATGGCAAAGGACAGTCTCAATGTTAACCGACGTTTCGGGGGTCAGAAGCCCCCTTTATCAAGGTGGACCGTCAAACCGTGCTACTGACGTCCAGATCTATATATACCCCAGTACAGATTTGAAATTCCCGCCTGACGTCATAGTGACGTCAGCGGGATATTCTGCATACAGGCATAAACATAATGACAAACATAAACATAATGAAAGGACTCACCTATATCCGCCGGGGCACGCATCCGTAGTGCCCCGCCACCGCCAGCCGCCGCACGCTGAAACCGCGCGCGCCGATGCCCCGTCTGTCATGGAGGGCAGGGGTGACGTCAGCCGGGCAGAAAAGTCTGCCCGGTAACCGATGACGTGGTGGCCGCCTGCGACCCTATTGGTCCGCAGACGCCGCCACTGTCAGCAGGCCGTGTGACAGGCTGCACACACTCGGGAGTCACGGTCCCGAGATAGGGGTGCCGCGATCTCCCAAGGAGTGCCCACGGATCTGGCGGCAACCCTTTGGTGGCGATGGGAGCAGAAAACGCTCAGGGATATAAATGCATTATACACATGGCAAAATAATACAGTAGCAAAGCAATGAGTAAAGCACATAAAGAATCATCATGAAAATCATAAAAATCATGAAAATAAGTACCATTATTCATGGGGGGTACAGACTAACCATAAGGGGAGGATGGGACAGTAAAGCCCAGCAGGAGGGGGGTGGGAATAAATTGTGGAAAAGGGTAAAAGCTATAGTATGGAGAAACAGCCCAGAGAGAGCAGCGAATGGGAGGGGGGGGGGGGGGTTAGGGGGTGGTGGGTTGGAGAGAGAGGAGGGGGGGAAGGGGGATGGGGGCTGGATAGGTGGGTTGTTCCTACCGGGGGGAGGGGAGAAAAGGTGAGTATAAAAAGGGAGAAAAGGAGGGGGGATAAGACAGCCCAAGGGGAAGGGGGGGAGGGGGAGGGGGGGGGAAGGGAGGGGGAGAGGGGGATGGGGGCTGGGTAGGTTGTTCCTGCCGGGGGGAAGGAGAGGAGAAAAAGGTCAGTATAAGGAGGTAAAAAAGGGGCGAAAAGAGGGTGTCCCTCAGCGTTGTGGCAAATAGCACGTAAACCCAAATGAGGTGTTAAGGCCACGTGGCTGGACAGTATCCAGTCTGTGTATCCAGTACGTTTCTCTTTGGAGCAACCGGAGGTGTCGATCTCCCCCACAACGGGGTCTTTCGACGTGTTCTATGACCATCCCGCGGAGTTCGTGGGTCTGATGGTTATGCTTCACGAAATGTACTGCCACGGGTTTGTCATAATCCAGACTTTCTCCTTTCATGTGTCTATTAATGCTAGTACGTACATCACTCCGGTGTTGTTGAAACCTCTTCTTGAAAGGGCCGATAGTTTTCCCAACATACAAGAGGCCACAAGGGCATTTAAGAAGATACACACAGTACTCTGTTAGACAAGAAAATACCCCGCGGATTTTGAAACGTTGCCCAGTATGGGGATGAGCAAATTCGGAACCCAGGATAAGAGAATTGCAAACATTACAGGTGTTACATCTAAAGCAGCCGGTACGGGTCGAGAGTATCAGCGGTCCTTTGGAGTATTTTTCAACCGGGTCAGCAGTGACTAAAGCGTCTCTAAGGTTTCTATTTCGTCGGTAGACCTTCATTAGGGGTCTTTTGTTGACTGGGCACATGGTATTGTTAGCAGTCAGAATGCACCTATGCTTATTTATGACATGTTCAATGGTTGGGGCTGCTTGGTTAAACGTCACCATGAACGGGACCCGTTCCTCCTTCGGTGGTTTCTTTCGGTGACCACCAGACCAAATGTCTTCAGCACGTTTTTGAGCTGCAATTAATATGGACGCAGGGTACCCCCGGGTTAGGAACTTATTAAACATCTCCTGTAACTGATCTCTTCGAGTCACCGGGTTCGAGTTGATCCGAAGCACCCTTAGGAACTGGGAAATAGGGAGACTATTAATCAATGATTTAGGATGTGCACTATCGTATCGCAATAAGGTGTTCCTATCGGTGGGCTTGGTATAGAGGCCTGTCGTTATTAGTCCCATATCGTTCTTATCAATGGCTACGTCTAGAAAGGTCACATGGGTGGTTGAAACCTCAGGATTGAAGGTAATTGTCGGGAAGATGGAGTTGATGTATTCCATGAATTTATCGAACTCATCTCTATCTCCATGCCAGACAGTGACCACATCATCAATATAACGACCCCAGTATTTCACATGGTCCATATATAGAGAGGATGGATAGATATACCTTTCTTCAAGGAAGCCGACAAATAGGTTAGCGAAGGCCGGAGCTATGGCGCTGCCCATGGCTGTGCCGAGTATCTGTTTGTAAAAAGTCTTCTCAAAGCGGAAATAATTATTATGTAATACCAGGTCAAGACCAGTAATCAAATACTCAGATGGAATTGCTGGTGGGTCCCTGGACAAGAAGTGTGTTACAGCTTTGATCCCTTGCTCATTGGGTATGTTGGTGTATAGAGAAGAGATGTCCATGGTGGCCAACAGGTCACTACTCTCTATCTGTACTTCTCTGAATTTTTCCAGGAAATCCCCCGTATCCTTCAGATAGGAGGGCAGCCGCTGTACATATGGCTGTAAATAATAGTCCAGCCATTGTGCCAGTGGTTGTGTGGCTGAGTCAGTTCCTGCAACAATAGGCCTGAATTTTAGAGGGTCACAACCCTTATGTACTTTAGGCAAACCATAAATCACTGGTGTCATTGGGTACTCGATTTGGATGTATTTTGCCGTATCTTCATTCATCCATCCATTCGATATTCCAATAGTGACATATTGCTGTACAGCATTCTGAATTCCCCATATGGGGTTATTTGAGATTTTTTCATAGCTCACGGGATCCATAAGCATATCAACAATGCTTTTGCGGTATAGCTCATAGTCCATTACCACTATGGCTCCGCCTTTGTCGGCGGGCTTGATAATAATAGTAGCATCTTGTCTCAGGGTAGAGAGTGCAGTAAGTTCCCCCCTGGTGAGGTTTTGATGGTACTTCTTGGTCTGCATAGTGCGAACCGTCTCTGCCCGGACGGTTTTAATATAACTCTCTATCGACCCAAAGTGGCCAGGGGGAATGAACTGGCTCCTAAGCTTGAAGCCTGTAGGGTTCATTCCTATGCTGGGTTGGGTGTCAGCTCGATCGGATGAGAAGAATTGTTTGAGCTTAAGAGTTCTCTCCAGTCTAAATAATTCTGTATCAAATTTGAATATGTCAAACCGTGATGAAGGACAAAAAGAAAGACCCCTGCTCAGCAGGCTTACCTCATCACTGGTCGTGAAGAGAGGTTCATGACTGGGGTTTCTTGTTCGCTGATCGCAGAGTCATGGAGCCGGTGTCTTCTGCCCTTGCCGCCCCTCCTGGGTCGTTTGGGCCGGAGGTCATCCGAAAATGGGAACAACCTACCCAGCCCCCATCCCCCTCTCCCCCTCCCTTCCCCCCCCCCTCCCCCTCCCCCCCTTCCCCTTGGGCTGTCTTATCCCCCCTCCTTTTCTCCCTTTTTATACTCACCTTTTCTCCCCTCCCCCCGGTAGGAACAACCCACCTATCCAGCCCCCATCCCCCTTCCCCCCCCTCCTCTCTCTCCAACCCACCACCCCCTAACCCCCCCCCCTCCCATTCGCTGCTCTCTCTGGGCTGTTTCTCCATACTATAGCTTTTACCCTTTTCCACAATTTATTCCCACCCCCCTCCTGCTGGGCTTTACTGTCCCATCCTCCCCTTATGGTTAGTCTGTACCCCCCATGAATAATGGTACTTATTTTCATGATTTTTATGATTTTCATGATGATTCTTTATGTGCTTTACTCATTGCTTTGCTACTGTATTATTTTGCCATGTGTATAATGCATTTATATCCCTGAGCGTTTTCTGCTCCCATCGCCACCAAAGGGTTGCCGCCAGATCCGTGGGCACTCCTTGGGAGATCGTGGCACCCCTATCTCGGGACCGTGACTCCCGAGTGTGTGCAGCCTGTCACACGGCCTGCTGACAGTGGCGGCGTCTGCGGACCAATAGGGTCGCAGGCGGCCACCACGTCATCGGTTACCGGGCAGACTTTTCTGCCCGGCTGACGTCACCCCTGCCCTCCATGACAGACGGGGCATCGGCGCGCGCGGTTTCAGCGTGCGGCGGCTGGCGGTGGCGGGGCACTACGGATGCGTGCCCCGGCGGATATAGGTGAGTCCTTTCATTATGTTTATGTTTGTCATTATGTTTATGCCTGTATGCAGAATATCCCGCTGACGTCACTATGACGTCAGGCGGGAATTTCAAATCTGTACTGGGGTATATATAGATCTGGACGTCAGTAGCACGGTTTGACGGTCCACCTTGATAAAGGGGGCTTCTGACCCCCGAAACGTCGGTTAACATTGAGACTGTCCTTTGCCATCACATGGATTACATCCATTTACTTTATGCTATGTCTTGGAATGTCGTTTGTGATTAAACACAGACATTTGCAGCATCTGATTGGAGTGCCGGTCCTATCTTTCTACAGTGTTCTTCTAGGGGTGCCCTGGACCTACCTGAAGAAGCACCAGATCTGTTTTGAAGAGGATGGTGGGCAGTACACCTGCAGGGAAGGAGGCTTGATCTGCTTTAGGTACACCAAAACCACATGGGGTGCTGGCCAGCATTACAAATGCTTTAGTATTTTTAATTGTATGTGTCCCACCCACCCCTCCCCCAACTGGTGTTCAAGGAAGAGGTTGTTGCTTTTGGCTGAAAAGGTAAATGGAGGCAAGTGTATATAGTTAGCATGTGATGAATTTTGTAAGCTCCAGATTGGGAGGTGGGAGAACCTTTCTTACAGTATTTCACAAAAGTAGGATCCCTCAGATTTTTGTATTTATATTTTTTTATTATATATATATATGAATGTATTCATGGGAGAGCCCTGGCGATGGGAAACTTTCATACAATGTAAAGCAGTCAGTGTACAGCTTGTATAACTGTACATTTGGTGTGCTTTAAAGTGGATCAAAACCCAGGATTTTGACTATCCTGGGTTTTGGTCCACTCCCCCGGGGCACCCTGATCGGAGGTGCCCCACTATGTGAAACCCCCCAGATCGCTCGTATCAACTCACGTGACTCGGGGGAGTGGACCAAAACCCAGGATAGTCAAAATCCTGGGTTTTGGTCCACTTTAACTCAACACACAGTCATTAATGTCTAAACCTATGGCAACAAGTAAAAATGGGCAAAAGTGCCAATATTGTGTGTGCCCACCATTATTACCCATCACTGCCCTAAAACTTGTCTAGTTAGAAATACAGGAGGGCAGATTCATCTCGTTCACAGCCACACTTGGGACTTTTTTTTTTTTTTTTTTAAATAGAGCAGTACAAGTAAAACAGAGTTGGAATAAGGCAGCCTAATGTTCTATTGATGGAAGTATAATGACATTTCTCCACAAGACAAGATCAGAACAGACGTCACAATTCATGAAAGTCTAATATCATTTGCAGCACAGTTACTGTTAAAACAAAAACAAAAGAACAAAAGGCAGCATCTCATTAGATATCTGTGAATGCATTTCCCGCTTATTTATCACGCCTGCATGTTTTACACCTCAGTGATCAGACCCGACTCCGCAATGCTGTGATGCTTCAGAGACTGCAGAGTTTATTACTTAGGTAAAGATGAATATTTTAAAACGTAGTGTACATTCATCCACAAGGGTGTTACTGATATACAGGACTGGCTTCGAAATCTACTGTTCAAGCCAAGTGAAACTCAAAGGAATCAGATCAGAGCTCTGGTTTGTTTTGTGCATTTATTCTGGGACCCTGGACAAAAGTGCACTTCCTGTCCCACTTCGCTAACTTTTTAAAAAGTTAGATAGCGAATCATTCATCATTATTCCAGCCTCACCCCACAGCGGCAGCGAGCGACCTTGAACAGCGACAGGTATGACCTCTCGCTACCTGGCGCTCTCCAATGCATTTCAATGGAGCAATCTTTAAATATTCATAATAAATTGATATTAATGTTTTTTAAACGTCAAAAATTCGGTGACCACTTCTGCAATGTTATATCTTTTTTTTAAGGTCAAAAAAAAAAAAAAAATTGTGCAGAATTGATATTACAGGTCTGATATTAATGTATTCATATTACAAAATGTTTTAAAAAACCTGTTTATTATTTTTTCCAAAAATATGGTTGTTTGGGGGTTAAAAAACTACTTTTAACCCATCGCCGCCAGCGCTCTGGGGTTTAAACATGCATTTTACAGCGCGAGAATTTTTTGAGCGTGATTTGTTAATGAATATGCTGGGAGCCGTTCGCTATGGCCATTCGTTGTCATGCGCTCCCATACAGCGCGGAACCTGTCAAATAGCGACTCCTAACCCCATATTCAACATTACCGCGCACCGACTGAGTCGCTGTCAACAACCGAACAACGGGCAAGCACAGCGAATACTAGCCGGCGCTGTGAAAATCACGCTACTGTCGCTCATCTGTCGCTACCTGGCGCTATTAATAAATCGGCCTCATAGTGTGCAGCGGTTCCCAGGTCCCCCATAACTTTTCAATTACATTTTAGGCTTGTCCTATATTGATAGAACTCATTATTGTAATAATAACACATGGGCAAATATGCAGTTAGGTTTTTAATAAGTGCGGTATGTATTGTCATGTGTCTATTTTGTTTTTATGATCTACCAATTTTGATATGGAAGTAATAAAATAATTTTGATTATTAATTGCTTGTTGGTGCTCCTATTTGGAGGAAGTTGTGGCAGGGGCCTCTTGGGGTGCCGTGCCCCTCCCTCTGGGTTTAAGTGCTGTAACAGAGCGTCTCAGCCGCTGTAGTAACCTGGCCGGCATTGATGAATGTGATGTATGTTGGGCGTTCTAACACCAGTACAGTGCTTTAGGGAGCGAAAGGTAGCGCCAGCTCAGTGCGACCGACTCTCAGCACTCCACACCATCAAAAAAAGGACACACACATAGCGTTGGCGCTCTAAAGCTGGGCACTGTAGCATAGAGCACCAGGCGCTGTGTGATTAAAGTCTGATTTTGAACACATATCCACGAGTAACAAAGCAAAAACGCATGAAATGACATTGTTATAACACTGTGACATTAACACTTTAGTGCCAGACCTGTAATGACAATTCTGCATAAAAATATAATCCAAAAACGTTTCTAAAAAATGTTTGTTTGCAGCCAGGAGAGGTCACACAATGATTTGAACAAAAAAAAACAAAAATAAAAAAATTCAAACCCGCTGTTTAAACATAAGCAAATAAACGGCCATTGAAATGTATGGGAGAGCGACAGTGAACGAAAGGTAATACCTGGCGCCCTGGAAGCTAGAGCGCCGCCGCTATACGCTGAGCCGCCTGTAATAATACATCGGACACTACATAGGGCTGTTAGAGTCGCTCACCAGATTCGCTTTCATAAATGTTGTATAGCGTACAGCACCCGGCGTTCACCAGACGCTGCCTGCCGCTAAGAGACACTACCTGGCGCTATCCCTTCTTAAATAACCACCACAAAACATTGGATTTCCTTTCAAGCATTTAGGAATGCCAGAGGCATCTAAGGCTGTCTTGCTCAACATCAGAACAAGAATAACAATTCACTGACATTGTTCTGCTATGAAATTGAAGTAGACCTAAAAAGGGTATAAGGTGCTTAGATGATCTGGGTTTCACTGGGCCAACGAAATAATGTGTTTTTAATAGTTTTTCTCTGTAATAATGCATATTGACTGCTGCAAGTTTTATGACACTGGGGCCAATGAGATTCGATCGCCCAAAGACCCACATAGGTCTGTAGCTTGGTCTGACACCACCACATGTGGTGGCATTGCTGGTTTTCTTTGCTTTCTTTTTCTATATTTTTTTCCCGCTAGTATCTCATGCATAACGCTAAGCCTCCACGCTCAAATCAGAGATGGGAAATGAAAGTTATTTATTATTAAGATGAAATTAAATTGAATTGTGCAAGCAACACATGCAATGTACAAGCTAGGAGAGCAGATTGAGCCCCCAGGCCTCCTACACTTTTATTGACCTAAGTAGCCATTAGTTGGGGAGGAGGACTGGATGAGAAATAAGGAAGCAAGATACAATATAGAATGTACGGTATCTTGCCTGGAGGGAAAAGTCTGCCAACATTTAACTTATATTGTCACCTTTGGCTGAAAAGGTAAATGGTGGCACATGTATATTGTTAGCATGTGATGAATTTTGGAAGCCTCAGGTTGGAAGTTGGGAGAATCTTTTTTACACTATCTCACAAAAGTGGATACACCCCTACCATTTTTGTATTATATATTGTCATGGGTAAACCTTGGAGATATGACTTGACTTACATTCACACAATGTAAATGAGTCAGTGTACAGCTTGTATAACAGTGTAAATTTAGTGTGCCCTGAAAACAACTCAACACACAGCCATTAATGTCTATAAATGGCAACACAAGTCAATATACCCCTAAGTGAAAATGACCAAATTGTGCCCCAGGTGTCAATATTTTATGTGACCACCATTATTACACAGTACTGCCTTAAACCGGACCTTCACCATGATTTAATGAAAAGCCCAAACTCTTAAAAAACAATTCCTCAGCATCTAAAATTAATATATTTTACATGTTTAGTCACTAATTTATTATACTTTCCCCCACTGGGCTGCAACTCTGTTCGGGAATTTAGGATACGGGCGCCGCCATCTTGACTCAGAAGCATCACACTTACTGAGGAGAGGAGAGTGGGATAAGGTACAGGGGGGCGGGTTATAGCTGTGCTTTGCTCAGACAGAGCAGAGCTGGGGTCAGGGAAAGGTCAGTAGTCCCAGAATGCAGAGCAGCACAGTCACTTCCTGTTTGCAGGCACTTCCTGTTTGCAGGCTGCCTGCAAAAATGGCAGCTTCCATAAGCCGCCATCTTGGATGTTTAAAGGCTTATAAAATGCAGTAGATGCAGGTAGGATGATTTTTAATGTGAGCAATCTGTATGTACAGGGTGTGGGAAACATATAAGATAGACTCTTATTTAGAGTGAAGGTCCGCTTTAACATTATTAGGCATGGAGTTCACCAGAGCTTCACCAGAGGTTGCCACTGTAATCCTCTTCCACTCCTCATGATGATATAACTGAGCTGGTGGATGTTAGAGACCTTGTGTTTCCTTTCACTTGAAGATGCCCCAGAGATGCTCAATATGGTTTAGGTCTGGAAACACCCTCAGCATCTTTAGCAAGCAAAGAGGTGTGTTTGGGGTATTTATCATGCTGGAGTGTTGCCCTGCAGCTCAGTTTCCAAAGGGAGAGGATCATGTTCTGCTTAAAGGAGCACTATTGTGAAATTGTGTAATTGTGTAATATTAAAAATCCATATAAACACGTCGGCGAATTAGAGGATTGTTCATAGGATTGGCTTATACACCTGAACTGAATAAAACTCCCACAATGTTTGTGATTTATTCTCTCGTGGTAGAAATAAAATCCCCCCGGATGTACTTTTCCCTCCATTAAAAGAAAGAAAAACAAGCCTGGCTGGATGTTTCTTGATGTCGGGTGTATAAGTGACCCCTCTCCCCGCCATCCAGCATATTTATATGGATTTTTATTGTTGGGCCATTTTTCGTGATAGTGCCGCTTTAACTATGTCACAGTATTCCATCTTGCCATTCATGTTTCACTCAATGAACGGTCAATCCACACAGCTGGCAGCCACCAAACCATGACACTCCCACCACCATGTTTGATTGTAGGCAAGACACACTTCTCTTTATTCTCCTCATCTGCCGCCACACACACTTGGCCCCATCTAAACCAAATATGTTTATCTTGATCTCATAAGACCACAGGCACATAATTCCAATAATGTTCTTAGTCTGCTTGTCTTCAGCAAACTGTTTGTGGGCGTACTTGTGCATCATTTGCAGAAGAGGCTTCTTTCTGGGACAACGGCCATGCAGACCAGTTTGATGCAGTGTGCGGCATATGGTCTAAGCCCTAACAGGCTGAACACTTTAACCGTTGCAGTAATGATGGTAACACGCATACATCAATTTTGAAAAAACATCCGGCGAGCATGTGCACACAACTTTTTTGGTTGACGATAGCAAGGCCTGTTTTGAGTGGAACCTGTCTTGGTTAAACGCTGTATGGCCTTGGCCACCATGCTGCAGCTCAGTTGGCAATCTTTTTATATCTTAGGCCATCTTTTTTTGTAGAGCATAAAAAAACACTGTGTGGTGAACTTCCAGTAAATGTGATAGTGATAATACTAAATCATAACACACCTGCTCCCCATTCTCCCCTGAATCTCTGTAACAGTAATAAGTCACATGACAACGGAGAGGGAAAATGGCACCACTATTTTCACTTAGTGGTGCACTCATTCTGTTGCCAGGGGTTTAGACATTAATGGCTGTGTGTTGAGTTGAGGGTTGAGGGCACACCAAACTAAACGGTTATCCATACTGTACACTGACTACATTGAAGATTTTTTAGGAATAATTGTAGGGGCCTGGGTATGACTACGAACACGTCAGTTAACCAATAAGAACCCTTTAAATAGAATTAACCATACATTAAGCTCTTCTACCCATGAAAGTACACTAGACTCAAGATGGCAATAGTGGGTTTAGGCCATAGACTAACATTAGGCCATAGGCTATAATGGGGATTGTTCTAATAGGTGAAGTCAAAGGGTTGTTATAAGGGTATAAGGGTAGTCATAACAGGATGCTGATTAGAAACATAGTTATAACTAGAAGGGTAGTGTTTGGTTAGAGGGTTTAGAGAGCCATCTATCAGATGTCGGACATGAGGCCGACCATGTGATAGAATGTTCTGGAAGGTACTGAGAAAGGATATAGGGAAGCCCCAGTCCCAAAGCCACGTTGTTCTTAACCATCTTGAATTGTAAGAGGAGCAGGAATCTTGAGTCTAACAGAGAGAGGAGGGAGAGATCCAGCAAAGGACATCATTCTCTTTGGGAAGCAATCCTTACTAATTGTACCTGTGACTATGGACAGACCCAGAACTGTAATTGAATGGATATATTGTCCCTGTTCCTTGTTTGCTGTATGCCTGTGGATTAAATAAAGAGAAACTCTGCTTTCATCTACTGGACTGCTGTTCATCTTTCCAAGCGGCAACAGTGAGTACTAACCTTTCCCGAAACCCTAACCCTGACCTACTCACAACACACACGTAGAGCACCCTGGGCCCAGAAGAACCTGCTCCCTGCCATCACTCGCCAAACACCCTGGTGCATGAGGGCTACATAATGCCAAAATTCTCTCTGAAAAGAGAACACAAAAAAACTCACCTGCAGCCTCGTACCCTACCCTCCACCCATCTAGAGGCTGGCTGGAGCATGTCCACACACAGACTGAGAAGTTGGCCAGCCCACTAAGAAGCCACCTGGAGGCAGCCTGTCTGCTCACTGAGAAGCTGGCTAGAGCCAGCCCATACGCCCGCCGAGATGCAGGCTCGATCCTGCATGCCCATTCACTTGCCGAGAGGCCATCCGGACCAGGTCGAGTTTATTTTTTTTATTACGCAGAGATGAGCGATTATATACAATTCAATTTGGAAGAGCCCAAATTGTAGATTCGGATGAACCCAAATTATATGAACCTAAGTTGGGATACCCCTAGAGGAATATTTTAAAGTGGGCCTACTAATTTACATGAGTTTTGGTAAACTTTAACCCTCTTACTAATAGACTGGGTCTATGCTAGTCATGTCATAGCTAGGAGGACGTGTTCCATTTCTTGCTTTCTAATTCTATGGAGGACAGGATTCAAACATAGCAATATGTGATAGATCCAAAGTACTGTCCCTGGTGGAAGGGATCAAGATAGAGCATGAGTGAGCCCTTTATTCATTTTTGTAACATGGAATATGAATGAGAGTTTTCTGTTAAAGGAACACTATCACAAAAAGGGTCCAATGAAAATCCAAATTAAAAAAAGCTAAATGGCAAGAGATAGGTTTATATATATGCCCTGCATAAAAACCCCACCCAAGCCTGTTTCTTTCTTTTAATACAAGGAAGAAGAGTCTGGGGTGCCAGGCTTACATACAGTACCATTCTGCATTTAAGGGAAATATCTGTTCAACTCTAATAGCCTTTCACCAAAACTAGTATGTGCTGGAATAACAGCCTATTGCAATTCTTCTGGTATGTTTGTATATACTTTTACCCATCATGCAATGTGGCAAGAAAAGCTAAATGAAGCAACCCCAGCTGCAACCATATCCACCTATAGCAGCGGACGTGCCAGCCTTTTTTAAATGCCTGGCTAAGGTTATATCCAAATAAGATGAGACTGTCTTAAACATGAATGAGTGGGCCTACAGCACTGTTCCCCAACCCTTTTCCTTGAGAGCCACCAACAGGTCGTGTTTTGTGAATCTCCATCTAGGCAGCTGCCTTAACATTACTTCACCTTTGAATTTATGTGAAATATGCAAATCATGATCTGTTGGCTCTCAAGGAGAGAATTGGGGAACACTGGCATAGAGAATGCCACAATACCCCCAGACCATAACTCCACCATCACCAGCTTATGTTCTTCCAGCAATAGCTGCAGGGTATTTTTTCTCTGATGTCCATCATTTGGATGACGTAGAAAATGGGGCTCATCAGAGAAGGCAGACCCCTGCCATTCAGCACTGGTCTGATGCCGATATTTACTATTGAAGATATTGTTGCTGGTACAATTATGTTAGGCAAGGTAAAGAGACCATCTAACTGCTCTGGAGTGCCATGTGCAGTTGGGTTTGCTGAACTGCTTTAGATGCCTGTCTGCTTTGTTCTGCTCCCCTGTAGCGTATTGGTCCACCACTGCATACCTTCATAGTTGACGTTCACATTTCATGAAGGTCACATTGTTCTATGCAGTTCCATCGCTTATTTATAATGGTGCCATTTGTCCACTCATGATACAGCGAATGCGGTCCAGGGAATGGACATGGGATTGCCATAGAAATAAGTGTACACACAGGGGGGCATCCTGAATCGAAGCCCTAGAGTTTTAAAGACTCTAGGGAGTTGGTTGCTGTTATTTAATTGCTGTTTGTCCGGACTGGAGTAAGTCTTCAGCTGATGAAATAATCAGCCATGTACTTTTAAGCGGATGCACATTTGTAATCACAACACTGTAGATAGATGCAAAGACTTGATAATTTCACAAGCAGCCGAAGATAGCGTAACATATTTAACTCCTGGCCTTGTGCTCATGAGCCCGGCTGTCTGCAGCCATTTGTGAAATTGTCTCCCATAACATCATCTCTTAAACGCTTTTCTTCTGACATCTCTAAAGCCTTGTTTGTGAATAGTGGCGTCTGCTTGAGCTCAGTGGCTCCCCTGGCATTCCGCGCCATTGAAGAGGTTGTATATTTAATCACGTTATAAAGATTATCTGTGTTAAAAAAAAGCACAATATAGAGAGCAGCTTTCTTTCGGGAGGTTGGATAGCAATTTTATTATCGGACATACAGAACGAGATGTGGGGGGGGGGGGTTGTTCATTCAGCATATTTATCTACTTGCAGCTTTTTAATGCAGAGAATTAGTATAAATTGTGCGATGGGGAGGAGGTGCTGGGCTAGCTTTTATACATGGCCTAGATTTCATGGTGTTTCACATGCCTACAAGGTAGACCATTGTGCGAGCTCTATCATCTGTCTAGAAAATGTGAAAAAAAAAGATGAAAAGGAATACGGAGAAAATAGATAATCTGGGTCATCCGGAAATACATTGGGAAGCTGGTCTTTCAGCGGTGGGTTCCTGTAGATAAACATATTGTTGTGCTCCGCTCTTCCGCAAGCATTTTTCAATTTCACATCCATCCACCTCTATGCGACCTCGTGAAACAGAATGCAGATCTCTCTCTGATTAAACAATCTGTAGCTGCTGCTTGTTTATTAGGTGAAACCTTTGAAGATGAGTAAATCATAAAATAGAACAGCAAATTCAATCTGAGCACTGCTAGAGTAGGGGGACTTCACAACCAGGGCAGGACTGGACCAGGAGTGTGGGTGTGCTCCTGATTCATGGCTGTTTATATTCCCAGGTGAGCAGTGCTGTTGCCCTGTTACCTTCTGGTTCTGATCTTGACACCGCCTGCATTGTACTAGAGTGTCTCCTGGGTACCTTTAACTCTCCACTTCTGGGGTAGTGTGGGTGGAGAAGGGAGGTACAGAACAGAATACAGGGGCCAGGGTGAGTATAAAAGCACAATTTTCAGCTTCAGGTCAGTGCTTCCTTCAAAGTGCAACACATGCGCTGCCCTGGCTGTATCCCTGTCATCTCTCCGAGTGATGTGCTCACCCATGGCAGACGTATTGAAATAGGCTAGTCTGAATATTTAAAGATTTGATGGTCCTTTTTAAGGTTTGGGGTGAAGCAAATTGTATGAGAGAGGACATTCCAGAGGAATAGAGAGGTATATGTCAAATCCTGAAGGTGAGAGTGGGAGTAGTGGATCAGGGATGAGGAAAGGAGGAGGTCCTGGACAGAGCAGAAGCTGCATCTAGGTTGGTATCATTAGATTAGTGATGAAATGTAGCAAGGAGCTTGGTTGATAGAGGTTTTGTTTGTTGGAGATACGTCCACATCTTAATATATTGCTGGAGTGACTGAAGTTTATGGCAGTAGGTGGCGATGTTATATATACATATGTGTAGACTTTCCACAGTATGTTGTATTTCCTGTATATCGAGGTGAAATTATTTGATTTCTTTTTCCTGTTTGTGTAAACCTCCATGTTGAGGTGACCAATTCTAAATCCATGCATGTTCCAGTAAACTACCTTGTATGTTCCTCCAATGTCTGTCTAAGTTGATTCTGCTGCACCCTGCAACATTGGTAAGGTTAGAATTTAAACTGAAATTATTTCAGGGACTGACAGGGACTGACAGGGAACAAACCATACAAATCATATTCCGATGCAATAAAATAGAATGAAATATTGATGTAGCAATAACCAACAAAAATGCATAAGAATTGTCAATTCAATTGCCATCACACAAATTGTTTAAAGTCCCTGTCCGGGCAAAAATGAAAAATAACAGATACTCATTTGAAACACATTGGCATTGTGGTTTACTCCTTATGTCAGTCACGGTGACTGGCCACTAGAGATGAGCGAACTTTTGAAAAATTCGATTCGACTGATTCGCCGAATTTTCCGACAAAAATCGTTTCGACCCGAATAAATTCGCGACGAATCGCTATTAAAAACGGCTATTTCTGAGCCTCCTACAGCCTCAATAGGGTTGTAAACCATTCAGCCTTGCTGTAACACGCACAGGATGCGTGCTGGGTTAGTTAAATAATACTTTGAAGAAATATCACATGCAGATCAGAGGCATCGCTAATAGAATCGCAGAGCGGCACAATTGCAGAATTGCAGAGTTGAAGTGGCATCACTATGAGGGGCAGAAGGAGCCCAAATATACACTGGAGTTGGCCTCAGGAGCCCAAAAATTGGATGAATCACACCCTGGAGTTGGCAGGAGTTGGCAGCAGCAGCAGCAGGAGCCCAAATATACACTGGAGTTGGCTTCAGGAGCCCAAAAATTGGATGAATCACACCCTGGAGTTGGCAGGAGTTGGCAGCAGCAGCAGCAGGAGCCCAAATATACACTGGAGTTGGCTTCAGGAGCCCAAAAATTGGATGAATCACACCCTGGAGTTGGCAGGAGTTGACAGCAGAAGCAGCAGGAGCCCAAATATACACTGGAGTTGGCTTCAGGAGCCCAAAAATTGGATGAATCACACCCTGGAGTTGGCAGGAGTTGACAGTAGCAGCAGCAGGAGCCCAAATATACACTGGAGTTGGCCTCAGGAGCCCAAAAATTGGATGAATCACACCCTGGAGTTGGCAGGAGTTGACAGTAGCAGCAGCAGGAGCCCAAATATACACTGGAGTTGGCCTCAGGAGCCCAAAAATTGGATGAATCACACCCTGGAGTTGGCAGGAGTTGACAGTAGCAGCAGCAGGAGCCCAAATATACACTGGAGTTGGCCTCAGGAGCCCAAAAATTGGATGAATCACACCCTGGAGTTGGCAGGAGTTGACAGTAGCAGCAGCAGGAGCCCAAATATACACTGGAGTTGGCCTCAGGAGCCCAAAAATTGGATGAATCACACCCTGGAGTTGGCAGGAGTTGGCAGTAGCAGCAGCAGGAGCCCAAATATACACTGGAGTTGGCCTCAGGAGCCCAAAAATTGGATGAATCACACCCTGGAGTTGGCAGGAGTTGGCAGCAGCAGCAGCAGGAGCCCAAATATACACTGGAGTTGGCTTCAGGAGCCCAAAAATTGGATGAATCACACCCTGGAGTTGGCAGAAGTTGACAGTAGCAGCAGCAGGAGCCCAAATATACACTGGAGTTGGCCTCAGGAGCCCACAAATTGGATGAATCACACCCTGGAGTTGGCAGGAGTTGACAGTAGCAGCAGCAGGAGCCCAAATATACACTGGAGTTGGCCTCAGGAGCCCAAAAATTGGATGAATCACACCCTGGAGTTGGCAGGAGTTGACAGTAGCAGCAGCAGGAGCCCAAATATACACTGGAGTTGGCTTCAGGAGCCCAAAAATTGGATGAATCACACCCTGGAGTTGGCAGGAGTTGACAGTAGCAGCAGCAGGAGCCCAAATATACACTGGAGTTGGCTTCAGGAGCCCAAAAATTGGATGAATCACACCCTGGAGTTTGCAGAAGTTGACAGCAGCAGCAGCAGGAGCCCAAATATACACTGGAGTTGGCCTCAGGAGCCCAAAAATTGGATGAATCACACCCTGGAGTTGGCAGAAGTTGGCAGCAGCAGCAGCAGGAGCCCAAATATACACTGGAGTTGGCTTCAGGAGCCCAAAAATTGGATGAATCACACCCTGGAGTTGGCAGAAGTTGGCAGCAGCAGCAGCAGGAGCCCAAATATACACTGGAGTTGGCTTCAGGAGCCCAAAAATTGGATGAATCACACCCTGGAGTTGGCAGGAGTTGACAGTAGCAGCAGCAGGAGCCCAAATATACACTGGAGTTGGCCTCAGGAGCCCAAAAATTGGATGAATCACACCCTGCAGTTGGCAGGAGTTGACAGCAGCAGCAGCAGCAGGAGCCCAAATATACACTGGAGTTGGCTTCAGGAGCCCAAAAATTGGATGAATCACACCCTGGAGTTGGCAGGAGTTGACAGTAGCAGCAGCAGGAGCCCAAATATACACTGGAGTTGGCCTCAGGAGCCCAAAAATTGGATGAATCACACCCTGGAGTTGGCAGGAGTTGACAGTAGCAGCAGCAGGAGCCCAAATATACACTGGAGTTGGCTTCAGGAGCCCAAAAATTGGATGAATCACACCCTGGAGTTGGCAGAAGTTGGCAGCAGCAGCAGCAGGAGCCCAAACATTACTTTAAACAGACCCTGGGGTTGGCCTCAGGAGCCCAAAAATTGGATGAATCACACCCTGTGGAGAGTCATGTGGAGAAAAAGTAGCTTAGTTAGTAATATCTACATAAAATTATGAATAAACAAATGCAAAAGTTTGCCAAAGTGAAGTTTTGTTTGAGGGTGTGTTTCCACCTTTTAATTAAATCAGAAACAAGAAGGTGTCATTGCCTCTGACTAATTAGCCCTCAAAAATTCTTGGAATTTTTAATCTGGAATCATGTCTGATCCGTCTTATCCGAAGAATATTAATAAAAAGTAAGAGTAACGTAAAGGATTTTTTATCAATACTTACTTGTGGTCCGATGCGGAGGAATGTCTGTAACTTGAGAGCAGCGCCTTAAATCTGTTTTGCACGATCCATCTTTCTTGGTCTGGCCCCGTCATCAATCTACTGGAATACATCAGGCATTGTTGGGAGGAAAGCTTGGCTGATCCATGCGCCATTCATTTCCACGCAGGGCAGTCTCTGGAAAAAAAAAGTCTGTATAAACCAGGGTCTTTTTCATATAAAAACAAATGGTTATTCTTGCTTTTCAACCATATGTTCCACAGCTTTACCAGTCATTGTGTCAGCCAATGAAGCAACTTTGTCTGGAAGTGCTGCAAAAGCAGTCCACTGCATCACAAGTGGCATCTGACACCCCCAGTCAACTGTCTGCCTGTTATGCTTTGGGTTCAGCTCCACTATCCATTGATCTGATATCCAAGATCTGATAATCATAAAATTCAGCAGCTACTGCCCAGCTAAGAAGTGGAGGAGACACTCGCCTCTTCTTCCACTATCCGGCAACTAGTGATGAGGAGAGTGTCGTGGGAGGAGGTGTTGCAAGCCGAGGTAGTGGAAGAGGGTCCCTGGAGCCTGCGGCGGTGGCGGCGGCAGCAGCAGCGAATTATTGCGGACTGTTGGTAGGAAAAATCAGCTACTCAGCGATGTGGCAGTGTTCCATGCAGCATCCTGTGGAGAAAAAGTAGGTTAGTTAGTGTATATACATAAAATTATGAATAGACAAATGCAATAGTATTGCGAAAGTGAAGTTTTGTTTGAGGGTGTGTTTCCACCTTGCAATTAAATCAGAAACAACTAGCTATCATTTGCCTCTGAATAATTAGCCCTCAAAAATTCTTGGAATTTTTAATCTTGATGTCTGAGGGATTTCTCCTCTCAGACAGCGTCACCATAAGTCCAGCCTGCTGCATTACCCAGTGGTGGACCTTTCAGAGAACTGATGGCTTGTGCCGAGCCGAGGTGGAGAGTCACATGGCATGGTTGTTGAACAGAAGGTGGGCCAGTCCTTTAGCCTGTCAGTGTGTACCAAAGTGCACAGTGTTGTCTACGCCTGGAGCTGTAACTATAGACTCATGGTGGACAATATATATCCTTTTAGGCCCCCTTGGTGATTGTTGTTTCACGCTGTTCTTCACATGGTTTTCCTTGACCATCAGAGTCACACATGGGAGGAACTACTAAAAATGAGAACTCAATCCATGAAAGCATTGCTTAATCCACGAAAACTGCAAATTTGGACCCATGGTGACTGACACTTGGAAGAACATCTTGTTTGCGCTGCGACAAGGAAGCCAGAGTCATGCGTCCTGACATGGCACACGTGTTCAGTCTAGTTTTGAAGTCTTGCCCCCATCTGAAAGACATCCGAACAACAGGAAAGAAAGTTAGCATGCACTTCTGGCACTCCTACACCACCAAGCACAACCTTATTGAGCCTCAGCGTCACAAAGGTGTACCCCACCATAGTCTGATTTGCGATGTTTCCACCCGTTGGAATTCCACCCTCCATATGCAGGATCCACTATAGCAGTGGTCCCCAACCCTGTCCTCAAGGCCCACCAACAGGCCAGGCTTTGCAGATCTCCACAAAGATGCTCAGGTGGAGTAATTAGTGCAGCTGCAGAGCAATAGAGCTGGCTATTTGGAGATCCAAAAAACATGACATGTTGGTGGGCCTTGAGGACAGGGTTGAGGACCACTGCACTATAGGAACAGAGAAAAGCCATCACGGATTTCTGGATGATCCAAACGGATAGGGGGACACCCCTGTGTAAATTCAATGTAAACCATTGGCAGCTCATACGTGACACCGACCGTTTGTTTAGGCCCTTTGAGGAAGCTACATTATTAGTCAGTTGCCAGGACTATGAGATGAACGATGAGATTCCACTGCTTCATGTACTACAACACATGTTGGAAAGCATGGCTGGTCAGGGCACTGGAGACATGGCACATACATTTCACAGCCACATGAAGCCTGTGGGGGCTGAAGTGGAGGAGGAGGAGGGGGTGGGGCACAGCAAACCACAGTTTAGGTTTCACAAAATGACCATTTTATCTAGTCATCTGACAGGAGAGGAGGTGCAGCCACAGGAGCTAGAGGGTTGTGAGTAAGGCGAGACAGAGGACCCAGACACACCATGGCAGTTTACAGTGGAGATGGAGACAGGTAGTCCCTCCGAGTCACTTGCACAAATGGCACGATGCATGCTCACATGCATGCGTACTAGTGAGCGCAGAATTGTCTCCCTTTATTCAGCGGGAAGACTTCTGGCTCTCCAACTTATTGGACCCTCGCTTCCGGCACAAAATGGGGGCATTTTTTACGCCCACTGAGAGGGAGGAAAAACTGACCTACTACAGAGACATCCCACGTAGTCAGTTGGGCGATGTCTATTTGCGCCATGGCCCATACTCCCGCAGGTCTGACTCTAGGGGAACTTTGCGATCACCTTCCACTGCCATGGCTGCTGGGGGGTGGAAGGAGCAGCAGCAACCTCAGTCTTCAGTCGCTAGTGAGTAGCTTTCTACACCCGCATAGTGAGTCTACTCATGAGAAGCAGGAAGACCTGGAGCTGGACCTCAAACAGCAGGTCATGTCATACCTTGACATGACCATGCCAACACACCTTCAAGATCCACTGGATTTGCTGGGAAGCCAAACTTGACTTGTGCCCGCAACTAGCAGAGTTTGCCCTGGAAAAGCTGTACTGGCCGGACAGTAGTTGATTTAGATGGCAACTGGGCTGCTCTATATAACGAAGCAAAATGGCAAATTTACCTCACTATATAAGCTATTGCCCCTCAGATTTACACAGGGGCTGCTCTATATTATGCTGCAAAATGGCAAATTAACCTCACAATATAAGCCATTGCAGCTCTATATAAATAAAAATAAATAAATAAAAAAAGGGCATGTAGAAGCTTATTTAGTATAACAGATAGGGTGACATGTGCTGGTTTGGGATGCCCATATGGGCTAGTGTTTTGGCAGCAGTACAAAAACCAATGCAAAATGCAATAGCTTAATAAAGCTGATGCTGATCAACGCTTATTTAGTATAACAGATGGGGTGCAACATGCAGGTTTGGGATGCCCTGCGGCCTGGTGTATTTAAAGCAGACCAAAACCAATTCAAAATGCAATAACTTAATAAAGCTGAGGCTGTAGATGCTTATTTAGTATAAACAGGTAGGGTGCAAGGTGCAGCTTTGGGGTGCCCTGCGGCCTGGTTAAATGAAAGCAGTCAAAAAGGAAGTGCAAACTGAAGTAGCTTAATGAAGCTGATGCTGATCAACGCTTATGTTGTATACCAGATAGGGTGCAAGGTGCAGCTTTGGGGTGCCCTGCGGCCTGGTTTATTAAAATCAGTCAAAAACAAGTGCAAACTGAAGTAGCCTGATCAACGCTTATGTTGTATAACAGATAGGTTTAAAATAGCATGTGCCTTGGGATGCCCGTGTGGCCTGTTATATTTCAAGCTGAACAAAAAGTAACAATAATCCAAGTATGAGACATCATTTTGACCTTCTTCACAGCGCCATACTTTGAAAAAAAAAAATTAATTTCATGCCGATCAATCCAAAGGTCAATGCCCCTAACAAAAATAGTGTTCGGTATAAGTTTTCCTTCTGGAAGGACGTAACCTTTAGTTTACATGGTTGGGGTAGGTTATCTTACAAATTGGGATACCCCACTGTATATGAAACCGAATATAAATGCACACCCAAAAGTGGACACTCAGCCTCCAAGAGGCCTGCTTAGTTTAAATAAGAGAGCTGCTTAGTATGGTAGGTAGGTTATGTTATGTTACAGAATGGGATGCCCCAAGCAGACTTGAGATCAGTATATATGCACACAGCAGCAGTGTGTTAGCAGGCTCATACAGGCCAAATTTCTTTAAATAAATGTGCAGCTTACAGTAAATGCAGAGGCTAATGGTATGTTAAAGAATGGGATGTCCCAAAAACCAGAGAGCACCTGGCAGGCAGCAGTAAGACTATGCACAGCAAAAGTGTCTTTATCATGCCTAATTTCAATTAGAATAGGTGCAAATGGTTAGGTTCTTAAATAGAGGCTGGTGTAGTCACAGAATGGGATGCCCTAAAAACCAGCAGTAAGTACACCTGGCAGGGTCCAGTAGTGCTATGCCCAGCAAAAGTGTCTTTATCAGGCTAATTTCAAATATGATAAGAGCAAATGCTTATATGGTCTTAAACAGAGGCTGCTTTAGTCACAGAATGGGATGCCCCGGGCAGGAATCGAGCTGGCAGGGTCCAGTAGTGCTTTGGCCAGCAAAAGTGTCTTTATCAGGCTAATTTCAAATATGATAAGAGCAAATGCTTATATGGTCTTAAACAGAGGCTGCTTTAGTCACAGAATGGGATGCCCTGGGCAGGAATCGACCTGGCAGGGTCCAGTAGTGCTTTGGCCAGCAAAAGTGTCTTTATCAGGCCTAATTTCAAATATGATAAGAGCAAATGCTTATATGGTCTTAAACAGAGGCTGCTTTAGTCACAGAATGGGATGCCCTGGGCAGGAATCGACCTGGCAGGGTCCAGTAGGGCTTTGGCCAGCAAAAGTGTCTTTATCAGGCCTAATTTCAAATATGATAAGAGCAAATGCTTATATGGTCTTAAACAGAGGCTGCTTTAGTCACAGAATGGGATGCCCTGGGCAGGAATGGACCTGGCAGGGTCCAGTAGGGCTTTGGCCAGCAAAAGTGTCTTTATCAGGCTAATTTCAAATATGATAAGAGCAAATGCTTATATGGTCTTAAACAGAGGCTGCTTTAGTCACAGAATGGGATGCCCCGGGCAGGAATCGAGCTGGCAGGGTCCAGTAGTGCTTTGGCCAGCAAAAGTGTCTTTATCAGGCCTAATTTCAAATATGATAAGAGCAAATGCTTATATGGTCTTAAACAGAGGCTGCTTTAGTCACAGAATGGGATGCCCTGGGCAGGAATGGACCTGGCAGGGTCCAGTAGGGCTTTGGCCAGCAAAAGTGTCTTTATCAGGCTAATTTCAAATATGATAAGAGCAAATGCTTATATGGTCTTAAACAGAGGCTGCTGTAGTCACAGAATGGGATGCCCCGGGCAGGAATCGAGCTGGCAGGGTCCAGTAGTGCTTTGGCCAGCAAAAGTGTCTTTATCAGGCCTAATTTCAAATATGATAAGAGCAAATGCTTATATGGTCTTAAACAGAGGCTGCTTTAGTCACAGAATGGGATGCCCTGGGCAGGAATGGACCTGGCAGGGTCCAGTAGGGCTTTGGCCAGCAAAAGTGTCTTTATCAGGCTAATTTCAAATATGATAAGAGCAAATGCTTATATGGTCTTAAACAGAGGCTGCTTTAGTCACAGAATGGGATGCCCCGGGCAGGAATCGAGCTGGCAGGGTCCAGTAGTGCTTTGGCCAGCAAAAGTGTCTTTATCAGGCTAATTTCAAATATGATAAGAGCAAATGCTTATATGGTCTTAAACAGAGGCTGCTGTAGTCACAGAATGGGATGCCCCGGGCAGGAATCGAGCTGGCAGGGTCCAGTAGGGCTTTGGCCAGCAAAAGTGTCTTTATCAGGCCTAATTTCAAATATGATAAGAGCAAATGCTTATATGGTCTTAAACAGAGGCTGCTTTAGTCACAGAATGGGATGCCCCCCAAAAAAGATGCAGTAGTACTATGCCCAGCAAAAGTGTCTTTATCAGGCTAATTTCAAATATGATAAGAGCAAATGCTTATATGGTCTTAAACAGAGGCTGCTTTAGTCACAGAATGGGATGCCCTGGGCAGGAATCGACCTGGCAGGGTCCAGTAGGGCTTTGGCCAGCAAAAGTGTCTTTATCAGGCCTAATTTCAAATATGATAAGAGCAAATGCTTATATGGTCTTAAACAGAGGCTGCTTTAGTCACAGAATGGGATGCCCTGGGCAGGAATGGACCTGGCAGGGTCCAGTAGGGCTTTGGCCAGCAAAAGTGTCTTTATCAGGCTAATTTCAAATATGATAAGAGCAAATGCTTATATGGTCTTAAACAGAGGCTGCTTTAGTCACAGAATGGGATGCCCCGGGCAGGAATCGAGCTGGCAGGGTCCAGTAGTGCTTTGGCCAGCAAAAGTGTCTTTATCAGGCCTAATTTCAAATATGATAAGAGCAAATGCTTATATGGTCTTAAACAGAGGCTGCTTTAGTCACAGAATGGGATGCCCTGGGCAGGAATGGACCTGGCAGGGTCCAGTAGGGCTTTGGCCAGCAAAAGTGTCTTTATCAGGCTAATTTCAAATATGATAAGAGCAAATGCTTATATGGTCTTAAACAGAGGCTGCTGTAGTCACAGAATGGGATGCCCCGGGCAGGAATCGAGCTGGCAGGGTCCAGTAGTGCTTTGGCCAGCAAAAGTGTCTTTATCAGGCCTAATTTCAAATATGATAAGAGCAAATGCTTATATGGTCTTAAACAGAGGCTGCTTTAGTCACAGAATGGGATGCCCTGGGCAGGAATGGACCTGGCAGGGTCCAGTAGGGCTTTGGCCAGCAAAAGTGTCTTTATCAGGCTAATTTCAAATATGATAAGAGCAAATGCTTATATGGTCTTAAACAGAGGCTGCTTTAGTCACAGAATGGGATGCCCCGGGCAGGAATCGAGCTGGCAGGGTCCAGTAGTGCTTTGGCCAGCAAAAGTGTCTTTATCAGGCTAATTTCAAATATGATAAGAGCAAATGCTTATATGGTCTTAAACAGAGGCTGCTGTAGTCACAGAATGGGATGCCCCGGGCAGGAATCGAGCTGGCAGGGTCCAGTAGGGCTTTGGCCAGCAAAAGTGTCTTTATCAGGCCTAATTTCAAATATGATAAGAGCAAATGCTTATATGGTCTTAAACAGAGGCTGCTTTAGTCACAGAATGGGATGCCCCCCAAAAAAGATGCAGTAGTACTATGCCCAGCAAAAGTGTCTTTATCAGGCTAATTTCAAATATGATAAGAGCAAATGCTTATATGGTCTTAAACAGAGGCTGCTTTAGTCACAGAATGGGATGCCCTGGGCAGGAATCGACCTGGCAGGGTCCAGTAGGGCTTTGGCCAGCAAAAGTGTCTTTATCAGGCCTAATTTCAAATATGATAAGAGCAAATGCTTATATGGTCTTAAACAGAGGCTGCTTTAGTCACAGAATGGGATGCCCTGGGCAGGAATGGACCTGGCAGGGTCCAGTAGGGCTTTGGCCAGCAAAAGTGTCTTTATCAGGCTAATTTCAAATATGATAAGAGCAAATGCTTATATGGTCTTAAACAGAGGCTGCTTTAGTCACAGAATGGGATGCCCCGGGCAGGAATCGAGCTGGCAGGGTCCAGTAGTGCTTTGGCCAGCAAAAGTGTCTTTATCAGGCCTAATTTCAAATATGATAAGAGCAAATGCTTATATGGTCTTAAACAGAGGCTGCTTTAGTCACAGAATGGGATGCCCTGGGCAGGAATGGACCTGGCAGGGTCCAGTAGGGCTTTGGCCAGCAAAAGTGTCTTTATCAGGCTAATTTCAAATATGATAAGAGCAAATGCTTATATGGTCTTAAACAGAGGCTGCTGTAGTCACAGAATGGGATGCCCCGGGCAGGAATCGAGCTGGCAGGGTCCAGTAGTGCTTTGGCCAGCAAAAGTGTCTTTATCAGGCCTAATTTCAAATATGATAAGAGCAAATGCTTATATGGTCTTAAACAGAGGCTGCTTTAGTCACAGAATGGGATGCCCTGGGCAGGAATGGACCTGGCAGGGTCCAGTAGGGCTTTGGCCAGCAAAAGTGTCTTTATCAGGCTAATTTCAAATATGATAAGAGCAAATGCTTATATGGTCTTAAACAGAGGCTGCTTTAGTCACAGAATGGGATGCCCCGGGCAGGAATCGAGCTGGCAGGGTCCAGTAGTGCTTTGGCCAGCAAAAGTGTCTTTATCAGGCTAATTTCAAATATGATAAGAGCAAATGCTTATATGGTCTTAAACAGAGGCTGCTGTAGTAACAGAATGGGATGCCCCGGGCAGGAATCGAGCTGGCAGGGTCCAGTAGTGCTTTGGCCAGCAAAAGTGTCTTTATCAGGCCTAATTTCAAATATGATAAGAGCAAATGCTTATATGGTCTTAAACAGAGGCTGCTTTAGTCACAGAATGGGATGCCCCGGGCAGGAATCGAGCTGGCAGGGTCCAGTAGTGCTTTGGCCAGCAAAAGTGTCTTTATCAGGCTAATTTCAAATATGATAAGAGCAAATGCTTATATGGTCTTAAACAGAGGCTGCTGTAGTCACAGAATGGGATGCCCCGGGCAGGAATCGAGCTGGCAGGGTCCAGTAGGGCTTTGGCCAGCAAAAGTGTCTTTATCAGGCCTAATTTCAAATATGATAAGAGCAAATGCTTATATGGTCTTAAACAGAGGCTGCTTTAGTCACAGAATGGGATGCCCTGGGCAGGAATCGACCTGGCAGGGTCCAGTAGGGCTTTGGCCAGCAAAAGTGTCTTTATCAGGCTAATTTCAAATATGATAAGAGCAAATGCTTATATGGTCTTAAACAGAGGCTGCTGTAGTCACAGAATGGGATGCCCCGGGCAGGAATCGAGCTGGCAGGGTCCAGTAGTGCTTTGGCCAGCAAAAGTGTCTTTATCAGGCCTAATTTCAAATATGATAAGAGCAAATGCTTATATGGTCTTAAACAGAGGCTGCTTTAGTCACAGAATGGGATGCCCCGGGCAGGAATCGAGCTGGCAGGGTCCAGTAGTGCTTTGGCCAGCAAAAGTGTCTTTATCAGGCTAATTTCAAATATGATAAGAGCAAATGCTTATATGGTCTTAAACAGAGGCTGCTGTAGTCACAGAATGGGATGCCCCGGGCAGGAATCGAGCTGGCAGGGTCCAGTAGTGCTTTGGCCAGCAAAAGTGTCTTTATCAGGCCTAATTTCAAATATGATAAGAGCAAATGCTTATATGGTCTTAAACAGAGGCTGCTTTAGTCACAGAATGGGATGCCCCGGGCAGGAATCGAGCTGGCAGGGTCCAGTAGTGCTTTGGCCAGCAAAAGTGTCTTTATCAGGCTAATTTCAAATATGATAAGAGCAAATGCTTATATGGTCTTAAACAGAGGCTGCTGTAGTCACAGAATGGGATGCCCCGGGCAGGAATCGAGCTGGCAGGGTCCAGTAGGGCTTTGGCCAGCAAAAGTGTCTTTATCAGGCCTAATTTCAAATATGATAAGAGCAAATGCTTATATGGTCTTAAACAGAGGCTGCTTTAGTCACAGAATGGGATGCCCTGGGCAGGAATCGAGCTGGCAGGGTCCAGTAGTGCTTTGGCCAGCAAAAGTGTCTTTATCAGGCTAATTTCAAATATGATAAGAGCAAATGCTTATATGGTCTTAAACAGAGGCTGCTGTAGTCACAGAATGGGATGCCCCGGGCAGGAATCGAGCTGGCAGGGTCCAGTAGTGCTTTGGCCAGCAAAAGTGTCTTTATCAGGCCTAATTTCAAATATGATAAGAGCAAATGCTTATATGGTCTTAAACAGAGGCTGCTTTAGTCACAGAATGGGATGCCCCGGGCAGGAATCGAGCTGGCAGGGTCCAGTAGTGCTTTGGCCAGCAAAAGTGTCTTTATCAGGCTAATTTCAAATATGATAAGAGCAAATGCTTATATGGTCTTAAACAGAGGCTGCTGTAGTCACAGAATGGGATGCCCCGGGCAGGAATCGAGCTGGCAGGGTCCAGTAGGGCTTTGGCCAGCAAAAGTGTCTTTATCAGGCCTAATTTCAAATATGATAAGAGCAAATGCTTATATGGTCTTAAACAGAGGCTGCTTTAGTCACAGAATGGGATGCCCTGGGCAGGAATCGACCTGGCAGGGTCCAGTAGGGCTTTGGCCAGCAAAAGTGTCTTTATCAGGCTAATTTCAAATATGATAAGAGCAAATGCTTATATGGTCTTAAACAGAGGCTGCTTTAGTCACAGAATGGGATGCCCCGGGCAGGAATCGAGCTGGCAGGGTCCAGTAGTGCTTTGGCCAGCAAAAGTGTCTTTATCAGGCTAATTTCAAATATGATAAGAGCAAATGCTTATATGGTCTTAAACAGAGGCTGCTGTAGTCACAGAATGGGATGCCCCGGGCAGGAATCGAGCTGGCAGGGTCCAGTAGTGCTTTGGCCAGCAAAAGTGTCTTTATCAGGCCTAATTTCAAATATGATAAGAGCAAATGCTTATATGGTCTTAAACAGAGGCTGCTTTAGTCACAGAATGGGATGCCTCACAGCAGACTTAAGATCAGTTCAGTATATATGCACAGTTAGTTACTATAAGCAGCCTGAAAACGCTAACAAAGGCTGGATGAAAAAAAAAAAATCTCCCTGTCAGCCAGCTCCGTTTTTCCTACCTTTCCCTGGCTTTCTGTCTGTCTCCTGTCTGTCTCCTGCCTGTCTCCTGCCTGTCTCCAGCCTGTCCCTGTCTGTCCCTGTCTCCAGCCTGTCTAACTGCCTCAGCTACACAGCGTTCTGTCTGTCTGTCACGAATGCAATAGAGAAATGAGGAAAAGCAAGATGGCCGCCGTTAAATACCGCTGTGTGACGTCACCGGGCTTGCTGGCTGCTGATAGGCTGCATGTGACTGCCCCAGCTTGCACTGGCGCGGGATACATGTCCAGACATGTCCCGTCCGCCATCTTAGAATGCCTGTAATGTAAATGAATGGATGTTAAAGGAAAACTTCGAGTGATCGAATCGCGGGGAAATTCGGATTCGATCCGAATCGAATTTTTCCTGAAATTCGGATCGAATCCGGGTTCGTCCGGATCGATTCGCTCATCCCTACTGGCCACACTAACTTCATCTACCACAATAGAGAGAGTGGGCCAATCCTTGGCATGCCTGGCATGCCTTCTCTATAAATAAATAGAACGGGTCTAGCCAGTCATCATGACTGATACAAAGAGGCAGCCAGACGAACACAGGCCATGGTCTTCAGCGGGGAGGGTGTGGTCTGGATCTCTGATGGCGGTAAGTTTAAAACACCTGGTATAGTGCTAATTAGCTGCACAGGACTATTTCTATATTTTTTTTATTTTTGCCCAGATAGTACCTTTAATAAGTTCAAAACATGTATGTGTATAATATAAAATAATCTGGAGTTCCAGAGTTACAGGAGGCAGTATAAACACAAAGCTCCAGATGCCAAGTTAATTTCAGTCTCAAACACAAGTAGTGGTGCATGGTCTCCCTATCTGGCCACACGTATTACCAACTCTTCGTCAGGCCAGTAGGTGCTAGTAGAATAGTATCGATCTTACAATATCATCGGGTAAAATAGCTAGGACATTTTTGCAACATAACAGGATGACAGCCATCCCCAGCTAAGGTATAAAAAAGGTGCTAGTCATGTTTTATCAGTCTGGGATGGGAATAAAGTACATATGGGACAAAGTTAAAGGGTCTTGAGATATCCCTGGCTAAGCAAACAAATGCTATTGAAGATTTCAAGATTTGCCATGTGTGGAGAAACAATATCACACAGGCACATTGCAACCATGCTGATCTTTACATCAATGCAGACAGCTAGAGAAGGAGTGTATCCCCTTCTAACATTCTGTGTGGAATCAGACAAAATCTCTCTCTGGCTGGTTAGGCTGAACATAAGAATGCTACCAGCTGAACTGCGGGGTATCTCTGTACTGGCAAAGCCCCCCCCCCCCATACACTGGAAGTCAAATTTAAGCATATATGTATAGGTACATTTAGTTTTTGTTGGAGAAGAGGGGACAACCTTCATACTTCTTCCCCTACTATCCCTTACAAGCTCGACCAGCATGGTCTATCAAGCTGGCTGAATTCTATTTTTTAACAATAATAGCTATTGCATTTAATATTATATTAACATAGTATTTAAAGTGTATTAAAACCACCCTGGACCCCCATAAGCCTTCCCCACCAGAGTACTTCGGGGGATGCCCTACCGCCAAAGCCACGCCCAGCGGCAGTTCTGAGATTGCCGATTAGCTGATCTCAGAATTTCCATATGATGATTCTGAGCCAGCTGCCCTCGGCTTTTTGTTTGGGCACGCATGCTCCCGCGCCCAGTGATTCAGCTAGGGGCTAGTAATCGCAGTGTCATGGGAGATGCCAATAAAGGTGAGTTTACAGGTGACACAGCGTGGCCTCCTGGTAATACTGAGTACATAGAACAGGGGTTCCCAAAGATTCGTCCTCAAGTGCCACTCTTTCTGTTTACCTGGGTGGAATTTATGGGTTGCCAGTCACCTAATGTCATGCTAACAACAACCATTTAAAATTAATTAAATGCACATAAATAATTTTCATCACGTTTTGTAGCAGTTTTGTACTTATGGAGTGAATCAAGCTTGGGGCAATATATTTGGCAGCAGATCAGGTAGGGTTCAGGCCTATCTTCAGCCTTGACATGTATCATCCTATAAGAGCTTGTGTACCACCATACCACTGGTTGGGAACCACTAAGATAGAATTTACTGATTATATTCCGCATGCCGAATTCTCATTTAATACAAATAGAACAAAAGATTTCAGCACGTTGCAGTGGGAAAATGTGCTTTAATTCAGTGAAATGTCACCTCTCGTGAGGATCCAGTAATAGACTAGAGCTTTTTCCTTTTTTTCTTATCTCTGCTGATAGTTGGAATTTTTCTGCAAGACTGGATAACTTGTCATGCAAGTGAATGTGGAAATTTAACTCAGCAAATTAGTGCAGACCCTTAGGCAGAGTCCAGACCAGCTAATAGCTCACTTCAGAAATGGCAGCAGCGAAAGTGTAAGATCAGTAACGGACTGACGCCACTCAGGGCCCCCGGACCAAAAAAAGCAAGGGCCCCCAGCGAGACCCCACCCCTGGTCCCACCCCTGGTCCCACCTCTGTCCCGCCCCTGTTCCCGCCCAAGCCACTCCATATGCCCCACCCTACATATCAGAGTACAAATTCCATTTTCTGAAAACTGTTTAATAACAGAATTTTTACACACAAAAGAATGAAAAAGAACCAGTGCAATATACATTATAGCTTGGCTTCAGCCACCACTCACCTCAATTACTGAAGCTGGCTGCTAAGGCAAACGGGCTGCTTCGGCTGGCAGGATACTGTGGCTGGCTGGCAGACAGGAAGGCTGTTATGGAATAACACAGTCAGTATGTTTAAGAATAGTTTCCATAGAAAGGAAGAGGGGTTTAGTGACAGGAATAGACTGGAAATAGTTGTGGGTAGAGGGATGAGTGGGTGACAGGGGCAGGCTGGGGATGAGTGTGGATGGAGGGATGAGTGGGTGACAGGGGCAGGTTGGGGATAAATGTGGATGGAGGGATGAGTGTGGATGGAGGAATGAGTGGGTGACAGGGGCAGGCTGGGGATAAATGTGGATGGAGGGATGAGTGGGTGACAGGGGCAGGCTGGGGATGAGTGTGGATGGAGGGATGAGTGTGGATGGAGGGATGAGTGTGGATGGAGGGATGAGTGGGTGACAGGGGCAGGCTGGGGATAAGTGTGGATGGAGGGATGAGTGGGTGTCAGGGGCAGGCTGGGGATGAGTGTGGATGGAGGGATGAGTGTGGATGGAGGGATGAGTGGGTGACAGGGGCAGGCTGTGGATAAGTGTGGATGGAGGGATGAGTGGGTGACAGGGGCAGGCTGGGGATAAATGTGGATGGAGGGATGAATGGGTGACAGGGGCAGGCTGGGATAAGTGTGGATGGAGGGATGAGTGGGTGTCAGGGGCAGGCTAGGGATGAGTGTGGATGGAGGGATGAGTGTGGATGGAGGGATGAGTGGGTGACAGGGGCAGGCTGTGGATAAGTGTGGATGGAGGGATGAGTGTGGATGGAGGGATGGGTGGGTGACAGGGGCAGGCTGGGGATAAGTGTGGATGGAGGGATGGGTGGGTGACAGGGGCAGGCTGGGGATAAGTGTGGATGGAGGGATGAGTGGGTGTCAGGGGCAGGCTGGGTATGAGTGTGGATGGAGGGATGAGTGGGTGACAGGGGCAGGCTGGGGATGAGTGTGGATGGAGGGATGAGTGGGTGACAGGGGCAGGCTGGGGATGAGTGTGGATGGAGGGATGAGTGGGTGACAGGGGCAGGCTAGGGATGAGTGTGGATGGAGGGATGAGTGGGTGACAGCAGGGGCAGCTTATGAATGAGGTACAGAGGGGAGACATAACATATTACAGCATAAGGAGCTGAACTTATACAATAATTTCAGCTGACTGCAGCAGCATTACTTCTATCACTGGTAACAACTGCAGCCGGCGTCTGTCTCACCTCACTGACACAGAGCCAGAGGTCAGGTGCCAGGCAGGCAGGAGATCCGGCGAGTGGGGCATCACCACCATAATGCCGGTATCAGGAGCTTTGAGCTGCTCGCACCTTGCCTGGCCCTCCCTCCTTTCACAGTGCAGCGGGCCCAGGTGCCTCAATGCTGGGCAGCTACATGATATATGCGATGGACAGGGCCCATGACATAAATCTTAAAGATTGTAAGAGAGTCCGCACATGCACTGTGGAATTGCCAGTCAGGTAAAAATACTGGCGATCCAGGGGAGTTTCACACATTGCAAAAGGGCAATTTCTTGGGCCCCACCAATTCATGAGCCGTGCACATATGCACACCAATACACCCCCCACTCCTGGGGAACATCATTAAAAAAAAATGTATGTCCCATCATCATGTTTCCCCCCCCCAATAACAACCCCCCCCCCCCCCCTACCATTCACGCACAGGCAAATCTGCAAACCTATTCATATACACACACCCACCCCAGCAGGACATCTCAAATCAGGGTGCCCCAGGAGCAAATACTAAAACCTGGGATAGTGAAGGCCTTTAAAGTGGGTCAAATCCCTCGTGGCCAGGCTCTGGAATCTAATAGATTCCAGGCTTGGCTGCTAATCTTACCTGATCCTGGGGGGTCCCATCTGCGTCGCATCCCCCGCTTCTCTTTGGCCGTGTGTGCTCCCGTGTCCAGCCTTTCTGAATGGCTGGGTGCGGGAGTGCACAAATCCGAACAGCATGCCGTATATGCGCCTCTCTCAAATAGTGTCGCAGGATGTAGTAGCAGGAGGTAGTGGAGAAGCCCGGCTCCTTTTGCAAACTGGGCCGCTGTCGGGCCAACAGCAGTGCCTGGCTGTTTGGACGGTGGAGGGGGGGGAAGACATTGATCGGTGGACCCATTTCTGTTTTTCCATCCACAAGCAGAAGTCCAGTCAAAATCCAACCCCCAACCCCTTACCTCAACTGTGGTCCAGCACCATTCTCTGAGGCATAGGTAGCCAGACAGAAAGACACAAAGTGTTTTTTTTTTCTACCCCTCTCCTCCTTGCCTCTGCACCAGGAGAGGATGGCAGGGCCGGGCGTGTATTTAGACTGGAATTCCACTTTAGGAACCATCCAGCATCCATTCACTGCCTCCACCCCCAGCATGTCCAAGCCTCGTAACCCCGCTATACAAAAATTGCATCCCCCCCTCAGCCCCACAGCCATGTAAACCCCACCTGTGTGCACCCACTCAGCCCAGCATCAGCAATCATCGTGCCAACACAATTTTAAAAGGACACTTAGCCGAATTGCCTGGCATCTCCGTTTTCCGCTACTGTGAGTCGGCCACGGTGACTCACTGCTGCTCTACTCATGTTCAGGGTAGCACTTACTCCACCTGGTCGGAAAGGCACTGCAGCGCTGTCCCCGCCTGAGGGTGAAACAAGGGTGCACACTGCACATATTCCTCGCTGATGCCACCGGACAAAGTGCAGCCAGAAGGCGCCAGCGGGGATTGGGGACAAAGTCGGCAGGGTGCCAGTGGTGGTGGCTGGGAGGGGTAATGGGAAGCAAAACAGACCCATTTGGGTCCAGGGATGCAGGTAACATTGTTGGACAAAAAAATAAATATATATATAAAAAAAAAAAAAAATATAATAAATAAATATATAAAAAAAAAAAAAAAAAAACGCTGGCACCCCTGCCCTCTCTCTGCTCAACGCCCCTAGGCACATGTCTAGGATTGCCTTAGGCAAAATATGGCCCTGGGACCGGCTAAAGGTATAACGTGGTGCGGCCATGCCGATTTTCTGCGATCTTCATTTTTCGCACGCTCGCTTTCACTTGGCTTCCTTTGGCACCACTGATGGCTAAGCAGCCAAAGGGAGCAGAGTGCGCTTCCAGCCACATTCCCCGCTCACCTACTAGCCGTTGCATGTGCGGTGGGTGTGTGGGTGAAGAGCACCACCCATTCAGAAAGGCCAAGCGTGGGTGCGTGCAGAGGTGAGCCAGGGTGCGGCTGCTTTTCCCAGATGCGGTGAGGGCTCTGGGACAAGTTGAGTGAAATGGGGCTTCTGGGTGGGGTTTACACAGCGAGGCATCCCAGTTCAGGATACCTCGCTGTGTATAACCCCCCAGAAAGTCCAGTAAACACTTACCTAGCCTGGCTTCAGCGGTGCATGCGCAGGCTCTGGTCCAATGAAAGCTGCCCACCGTCACTGCGTAATTCAGCAGGCTGGGATCAGTATTAGTCCTAATGAGATTCACCTGCTGAATTACCTAGTGACAGTGGCCGGCTCTCATTGGACCAGAGCTTGCTCATGCACCGTTGGACTGGGAAGAGGTGAGTGTCTATGGGTATTGTGGGGTCTGGCCTCTGATCTTCCCCCCAGGACATTACAAATCGGGATGCCCTTGGTTTCTGGACGGGTCCCCCCCCCCGGCAGTGCAAGTGTCCCATACACACACACACACACACACACACACACACACACACTCTCCCTCCCTCTACAAAATCATCATTATTCATTTTTTTTTATATAAAACAAAAAAATTATTTATATTCCCTCCTTACCTCTTCCTCCGCGGTCCTCAGGTCTCTGCTGCAGTCACAAATTTGAATCAGCACGAGACTGAAACAGGTGGGCGGAGCCTAACAGCCTCTCTCAGGTCCCGCGCTGGCATGGCTTCCTGGAGGGGGGCGGGCACCGAACCAGCCGACAGCTGATTGGAGGGGAAGTGGTTGGGGTGGCGGCTTCCTGAGATCTGCATGAAGAGCTGCACTGGCGACCGTGAGTTTTTTTTTTTTTTTATATGATCGGGGGGGGGGGGGCTATGCTGCTGTATTGCGATTGGTGCGCTGCACGAGCATGCGCGCGGTCATACGCGCAGAGCCCGCGGCCAGATGACAGCTGTTGGGGGGGCGGGGGTGCTGGCGGAGTTAGATCGGGGCCCGGGCACGCGCCGATCTAACTCCGCCAGCATCCCCACCCCGCGGGGACACCCGCGGAGCCCATAGGTGTTGACAAATTAAATGACAGCTGATCAACTGGGGGGGTGCCGCTGGAGTCGGATCGGCGACCATGCGGGCCCGCGTGCCAGGCGGGCATGCGCGCAGGAGCCCCGCGATCAGTCGAAAGATGTTTACAAAAAAAATATATTTTTTTTTCTGCAGACATACACGCCTTGCATTGGTCCCTGACTGCGCGGCTGCACCCTCCTTGCATCAGAGCTGTAGCTGCACCCGAGATCAGTGCCTCATTCGCCTCATGGCTGCTACGGCTCTGTTACAAACAATGGGACAGGGGGGAGGTGGCCTAACAGGATTTGTCCCGGTACGCCCTATGGCCAGTCCGCCCCTGCTGGCGGCGGACTGCGGGCCCTTTTCCAGGCCCGGGCCTTAGGACGACGTCCGATTGGACCTGCCTGTCAGTCCACCCCCGGGTGGGGTTTACACAGCGAGGCATCCCAGTTCAGGATACCTCGCTGTGTATAACCCCCCAGAAAGTCCAGTAAACACTTACCTAGCCTGGCTTCAGCGGTGCATGCGCAGGCTCTGGTCCAATGAAAGCTGCCCACCGTCACTGCGTAATTCAGCAGGCTGGGATCAGTATTAGTCCTAATGAGATTCACCTGCTGAATTACCTAGTGACAGTGGCCGGCTCTCATTGGACCAGAGCTTGCTCATGCACCGTTGGACTGGGAAGAGGTGAGTGTCTATGGGTATTGTGGGGTCTGGCCTCTGATCTTCTCCCCAGGACATTACAAATCGGGATGCCCTTGGTTTCTGGACGGGTCCCCCCCCCCGGCAGTGCAAGTGTCCCATACACACACACACACACACACACACACACACTCTCCCTCCCTCTACAAAATCATCATTATTCATTTTTTTTTATATAAAACAAAAAAATTATTTATATTCCCTCCTTACCTCTTCCTCCGCGGTCCTCAGGTCTCTGCTGCAGTCACAAATTTGAATCAGCACGAGACTGAAACAGGTGGGTGGAGCCTAACAGCCTCTCTCAGGTCCCGCGCTGGCATGGCTTCCTGGAGGGGGGCGGGCACCGAACCAGCCGACAGCTGATTGGAGGGGAAGTGGTTGGGGTGGCGGCTTCCTGAGATCTGCATGAAGAGCTGCACTGGCGACCGTGAGTTTTTTTTTTTTTTTATATGATCGGGGGGGGGGGGGGGGGGGGGGCTATGCTGCTGTATTGCGATTGGTGCGCTGCACGAGCATGCGCGCGGTCATACGCGCAGAGCCCGCGGCCAGATGACAGCTGTTGGGGGGGCGGGGGTGCTGGCGGAGTTAGATCGGGGCCCGGGCACGCGCCGATCTAACTCCGCCAGCATCCCCACCCCGCGGGGACACCCGCGGAGCCCATAGGTGTTGACAAATTAAATGACAGCTGATCAACTGGGGGGGTGCCGCTGGAGTCGGATCGGCGACCATGCGGGCCCGCGTGCCAGGCGGGCATGCGCGCAGGAGCCCCGCGATCAGTCGAAAGATGTTTACAAAAAAAATATATTTTTTTTTCTGCAGACATACACGCCTTGCATTGGTCCCTGACTGCGCGGCTGCACCCTCCTTGCATCAGAGCTGTAGCTGCACCCGAGATCAGTGCCTCATTCGCCTCATGGCTGCTACGGCTCTGTTACAAACAATGGGACAGGGGGGAGGTGGCCTAACAGGATTTGTCCCGGTACGCCCTATGGCCAGTCCGCCCCTGCTGGCGGCGGACTGCGGGCCCTTTTCCAGGCCCGGGCCTTAGGACGACGTCCGATTGGACCTGCCTGTCAGTCCACCCCTGGAGATCAGAAAGTACTGTAGAGGTGCATCTATCTATGTGGTGCATGTCTCCTGCTGTCATGTATTTTATATGGAAGGCAATAGAGTTGCTTAAGGGTAGCTGTTAATCTACTGCAGTGTCCAGCTATCCAGCTAAAAGTGCTCTATGTGGAAAGCCTTGAGTATTTGGGAATTACTCATCAGGATAGAGGCAGGTAGTGACTCATAGTGGCAGGCATCGTCTGGTGAACACAATACCACATTTATGTAGCGTAGGATTCATCATTACAGGTGGCTCGGCGTATAGCGCCGGCGCTCTAGCTTCCAGAGGGCCAGGTATTACCAGTCGCTACCTGTCGCTCTCACATAGATTTCAATGGACGTTCCTTTTCTGCTGTTTAAACAGGGTTTTTTTTTTCTCTCAAATAATTGTGTGACCTCTGCCTGGCCTAGAAAAAGTCATTTTTAAAAACTTTTTTGATTTTTTGTATTGCACAATTGTCATTACAGGTCTGGCATTAAAGTGTTAATGTCACAGTGTTACAACAATGTCATTCCACGTGTTTTCGCTTTGTTACTGGTGGATATGTGTTCAAAAACAGACTTTAATCACACAGTGTCTGGCGCTCTATGCTATAGCGACCAGATCCAGAGCGTCTACGCTCTGTGAGTCTGTTTTTTGTTGAATATGATGTGAGTCGCTGAGAGTCGGTCGCACTGATCTGGCGCTACATTTCGCTCGTTGCAGCGCTGTACTGGGATTAGAGTGCCCAACATACACCTCATTCATCAATGCCGGCCAGGTTACTACAGTGACTGAGGCTCTCTGTTACAGCACCCGATAGCACAGTGTATACTAGCAATTCCTAGTTAAAAAGGCTAGAGAGAGTATAGATTCAAAGCACATGCACTGCCGCAAAGTCCACGGCGTCCTACTAACCACCACAAGAATCAGCTCAAAAGACATACAAGACACCAGGTTAAGTGTAGGACTGGCAAGATGCTAAACAACTATGATTTTGCTGAGCAAACAACAATTTTATTGCACCAAGAAATCAGCACACACATGGGACAATACTGACAATAAAAAGTTATAAACATACAGTGCTTTAAAATCACGGGGGCCCACCGTGCACACAACACACACTACCACGCGCACAGCACACACACCCCGCTAGCAGCGCTGCTAAATGCCTAAACATCAATGACACACTGCCCTATTTTATTTAAGGGGTTTGCAAGCTGGATTAGCTGTCAGAGTCAGTGGCATAACTCCTCGCTGGGGTTGCTCCCATCAAAAAATACAGTTGTAAACATAGTGGCCATGTGGAGATCCCGCTGTTATATTCAAAAGTCTCACACTGCCCCCTTGACACAGGGCCCAATGGCAGTCTGTGCTGAATGCAACCGCATACTGAATTATCTCACTTCAGCACCGTATCAATAGCCAAATGGCACTGCATGTATATCTCGCATTGGGGGCTCAACCAGACACAAGCCATCCCTGGACAGGGGCACCTCACATGAGCGAGTACTTAGCTGTCACATCCTGGTGATCTTCACTAGTCGCTTGCCGTCCTTATGTCACTGTTGGTGTTGCGCAACACATAGCTTGAAGGAGCTGTGGGCACAGGCAGAGCTGGGAGCGGGGTGGCTTGCACGTGGAGGGGCCGGCCGTCCGCCGACGCGCGTTTCGCTCCGCCCACCGGAGCTTCGTCAGGGTGGTGGGCGGCCCTTCATACTCCCATTTTATTTGTAAAAACCCTCCTTTAATAGACCGGGCGGCCAATCACATGCGTGCAGCTCGAAATGACGTATTCCGCGTCCTTCACTTCACACAATCCAGCCCGATGGGCGGTCATTTGCATACTTCCCATAACGAGCAATGCGCATCATTCTCATAGAGTCAGTCTTTATAAGACAACAGGAAGTAACAGGCATGCAACTGTGGTGACATATTGGTGCATACAGATGCATGCAACTCATAATGACGTATTCCGCATCCTTCACACAGTCCAGCCCAATAGGCAGTCATTTGCATACTTCCCGTAGCAGGCAATGCGCGTCATTCTCATAGGGGCAGTCTTCATAAGACAGCAGGATATAGCTGGCATACAGCTGTGATGACATATTCTGCGTCCTTCACATACTCCAGCCCTATAGGCGGTCATTTAAATACTTCCCATTAGGGTACAATGCGCGTTGTTCTCATAGGAACAGCCTGCATACGATGTAACAGGCGTATAGCTGTCACAAGCCCATGCTACAACAAAACACACAATTAACGGCAGCACATATTCGTCCGGCCACCCGGCGGGGAGGGGGGTATACAGCGGGACCCAATGTCCCATCTGCCTCATATATTTCTCATTGGGATAATAGTGTGTGTGTGATTAAAAGGGGGGGCTTCAAGCATACTAACCAATCTAAAATAGTGCCACATTGTATATATAGTATTTTACAAGCGCATCAATCACTTATTATCATCATCAGTTCCATCCTTAAGTACCAAAGGACAAATCAAGTACAGTCCTATTACTATGCATGGGCTATGTAGCAGAAAACTAAATCCATCTTACTGCCTCTCTAAACTCATGTGGCTGATGAACCCACATAGGGGGTAACTTGGAGATGACAAACCTACCTACATGGAACAATCTCCTATAGGAACCAGTTTATATGTCCATCCCCTTATGTCACACATTGACACTCATACTCCCCCAAAAACCCTAATCATTTACCCAGATGTTTACTTAGAGGCCGATTCATTAATAGCGCCAGGTAGCGACAGATGAGCGACTGTAGCGTGATTTTTTCAGCGCCAGCCAGTATTCGCTGTGCTTGGCCGGCATTAGCTTGATGACAGCGACTCAGTCGGTGTGCGGTAATGTTGAATACGGGCTGGGGGGTCGCTGTTTCACAGGTCCAGCGTTGTATGTGAGCGCCTGACAACGAATGGCCAGAGCGAACGGCTAGCTTCATATTCATCAACAAATCACGCTCCGAATGTGCTGTCGCTGTCCATTCCTTGTTTAAACCCCAGAGCGCTGGCGGCGATGTGTATTAACTAGTTTTTAACCCCTAAACAACCATATTTTTTGAATTTAACATTATACATGTTTTTAGAATCATTTTGTAATATGAATACATTAATCTCAGACCTGTTAGATCAATTCTGCACTTTTTTTTTTTTTTTTTTTTTTTTACTTAAAAATAAATCCTAACATTGCAGAAGTGGTCTCCGATTTTTTGACATTAAAAAAATATAAAAAAAAAATAATACCAATTAATTATGATTAATTATAGATTGCTCCATTGAAATGCATTGGACATCGCCAGGGAGCGACAGCTCATACCTGGCGCTGTGAGGGAATTTGCAGCGGCGCTGTTCGGTCCAGGCGGCTTCATGATGAATGCCGCGCTAGCCGTCGCTCTCGCCGGCGCTAGCCTCATTTTGCTTGATAAATGCGTCATTGTGACCGCCGCCGGGCGTACTTGAGTCGGTAGTCGCCGTTAGCTGCCGCTACCTGGCGCTCGTCAGACACTACCTGGCGCTATCGCTTGATGAATAAGGGCCCAAGTTACATATTTACATATTTACATGTTAATGAACTCCAACCTTACACACACTTGGCAGGTTGCCTCCCACGTCATATTAATAAACACCTATCCACTGCAAAACAGGCTATGACATCAAAACCCCTACAGTCCTAGGATACACTGGATGACACCTCCTATCTGCCATCTACAAAAAGGCCCCTAAGCCAGAGTCAACATTTAGGCCATCGGGGGACATCGTTCCAAGTTCAAAGATCAATCTCGCCTCCTGTTGCATTAGGCGTTGATCTAAGAAACCCCGTCTGCCACCTTTTCTCAATGCAAAAATTCCACAAGCCCTAAGGCCTTTTGGGTTCCCTTGGTGAAAAGTTTTAAAGTGGTCTGAGACAGGACTCTTTTCATTTCGCGTTCTAATGTCCCGGACATGCTCACCTACCCGCGCGGGTAGGTGAGCATGTCCGGGACATTAGAACGCGAAATGAAAAGAGTCCTGTCTCAGACCACTTTAAAACTTTTCACCAAGGGAACCCAAAAGGCCTTAGGGCTTGTGGAATTTTTGCATTGAGAAAAGGTGGCAGACGGGGTTTCTTAGATCAACGCCTAATGCAACAGGAGGCGAGATTGATCTTTGAACTTGGAACGATGTCCCCCGATGGCCTAAATGTTGACTCTGGCTTAGGGGCCTTTTTGTAGATGGCAGATAGGAGGTGTCATCCAGTGTATCCTAGGACTGTAGGGGTTTTGATGTCATAGCCTGTTTTGCAGTGGATAGGTGTTTATTAATATGACGTGGGAGGCAACCTGCCAAGTGTGTGTAAGGTTGGAGTTCATTAACATGTAAATATGTAAATATGTAACTAAGTAAACATCTGGGTAAATGATTAGGGTTTTTGGGGGAGTATGAGTGTCAATGTGTGACATAAGGGGATGGACATATAAACTGGTTCCTATAGGAGATTGTTCCATGTAGGTAGGTTTGTCATCTCCAAGTTACCCCCTATGTGGGTTCATCAGCCACATGAGTTTAGAGAGGCAGTAAGATGGATTTAGTTTTCTGCTACATAGCCCATGCATAGTAATAGGACTGTACTTGATTTGTCCTTTGGTACTTAAGGATGGAACTGATGATGATAATAAGTGATTGATGCACTTGTAAAATACTATATATACAATGTGGCACTATTTTAGATTGGTTAGTATGCTTGAAGCCCCCCCTTTTAATCACACACACACTATTATCCCAATGAGAAATATATGAGGCAGATGGGACATTGGGTCCCGCTGTATACCCCCCTCCCCGCCGGGTGGCCGGACGAATATGTGCTGCCGTTAATTGTGTGTTTTGTTGTAGCATGGGCTTGTGACAGCTATACGCCTGTTACATCGTATGCAGGCTGTTCCTATGAGAACAACGCGCATTGTACCCTAATGGGAAGTATTTAAATGACCGCCTATAGGGCTGGAGTATGTGAAGGACGCAGAATATGTCATCACAGCTGTATGCCAGCTATATCCTGCTGTCTTATGAAGACTGCCCCTATGAGAATGACGCGCATTGCCTGCTACGGGAAGTATGCAAATGACTGCCTATTGGGCTGGACTGTGTGAAGGATGCGGAATACGTCATTATGAGTTGCATGCATCTGTATGCACCAATATGTCACCACAGTTGCATGCCTGTTACTTCCTGTTGTCTTATAAAGACTGACTCTATGAGAATGATGCGCATTGCTCGTTATGGGAAGTATGCAAATGACCGCCCATCGGGCTGGATTGTGTGAAGTGAAGGACGCGGAATACGTCATTTCGAGCTGCACGCATGTGATTGGCCGCCCGGTCTATTAAAGGAGGGTTTTTACAAATAAAATGGGAGTATGAAGGGCCGCCCACCACCCTGACGAAGCTCCGGTGGGCGGAGCGAAACGCGCGTCGGCGGACGGCCGGCCCCTCCACGTGCAAGCCACCCCGCTCCCAGCTCTGCCTGTGCCCACAGCTCCTTCAAGCTATGTGTTGCGCAACACCAACAGTGACATAAGGACGGCAAGCGACTAGTGAAGATCACCAGGATGTGACAGCTAAGTACTCGCTCATGTGAGGTGCCCCTGTCCAGGGATGGCTTGTGTCTGGTTGAGCCCCCAATGCGAGATATACATGCAGTGCCATTTGGCTATTGATACGGTGCTGAAGTGAGATAATTCAGTATGCGGTTGCATTCAGCACAGACTGCCATTGGGCCCTGTGTCAAGGGGGCAGTGTGAGACTTTTGAATATAACAGCGGGATCTCCACATGGCCACTATGTTTACAACTGTATTTTTTGATGGGAGCAACCCCAGCGAGGAGTTATGCCACTGACTCTGACAGCTAATCCAGCTTGCAAACCCCTTAAATAAAATAGGGCAGTGTGTCATTGATGTTTAGGCATTTAGCAGCGCTGCTAGCGGGGTGTGTGTGCTGTGCGCGTGGTAGTGTGTGTTGTGTGCACGGTGGGCCCCCGTGATTTTAAAGCACTGTATGTTTATAACTTTTTATTGTCAGTATTGTCCCATGTGTGTGCTGATTTCTTGGTGCAATAAAATTGTTGTTTGCTCAGCAAAATCATAGTTGTTTAGCATCTTGCCAGTCCTACACTTAACCTGGTGTCTTGTATGTCTTTTGAGCTGACAGTGTATACTAGCAGTCGCTCTAAGCGCTGCTATACAGACTCTCACCTGCCGATACTTGCCACTAGTTATGAATCAGCCTCTTTGTCTCTACTTTTTTTTTTTTTTTGTTCAATATTTTTTATTGGTAGTATTCGTCAACAAAACAGATATCGTATTCATACATATGGTAAAAATAGGCTAGCATCATAGTACATACATATCTATTAATAGCACAGCCCTAGCATGACCTTATTTAATTGTTTAAATACCCTACCATAATGCAGAACAATGTTATGGTCTCTACTTTTTTGTTGAAACCGATTCCTTACAACATATTGGCAACATATGGTCCTGGTCATGGGACTTTCATTGACTAGGGTAGGGACTAAAGATGAGCAAATTGATTAGTAATGAATTGGATTCATTCCAAATGTCATATAATTTAAGAGAAAAATAGAATCCCCAAACTTTCATTGTTTGGCTTTTTTGCTGTTTTTAGAAAGCTTTGACACAAAATGACTCATACACACCAATCGGCATGAAATCTCGAAGAAACACTCACAATCATTAAAAGGGTCCATCCTCACAAAGATTGCTGTCTTGTTTGCTTTTTTTGCAGATGTTGGATCAGGGTTGACAGAAGGCCATGAGGCCCCACTGCTTACTTTCAACAGGTCCCACATCTAATCTCCCACCCGCGTCCCCAGTATCTGTCTGGGTTCAATACTGGGTCCTGAGTGGCCCAAGCAGTACTGTTGTTTACGTAGCTGGATGTCTACCTCTGGCAGCCTGCACACTAACAAAGTCTAGATTATTGCCAATATATTGGGAATAGATAGTGCTTTCCTCCTCTTACTGCACAGAAAAAGTCTGCTCTGGTTATTAAAGTATGGTTGTATGTAGGGGTTAACAGATACAATATTGAGGTCATGACAATTCCCCAAAGCAAATTACCTCTTATATATAACCTTGCCTCGAATAGGTACCTCTAACTTCCAAAGTAGTTTGCGGTTAAAACATATAAGGTTTATTGCTTTTTACATAAAAAATTCATGAGATTATGGTCTCTATGGGAATGTTGTGTTCACATATAGTATACAAAGTGCAAAGTAGCGTATTTACAGAAGTATCCGTAAGTCGCTTTGTAGGTCTTGTTAGGTTTGGGTGGACATGTTTTGCCTCAAAGGCTTTATCTGCACCCTCCTCTATGCCTTGGAAGACAAGATAAATACCGTTTCCTACATACAAACGGAAGAGAAAATGTGATTTATCAGAACAGCAATCAGGTACAGCTATTTGTATTTGTATATGTTTTGTTTTGTCTATTAAGCCTCATCCATTTCAATGTCCCATTATATGAATCTGGGAGGCCGATCCATTAATAGCGGCAGGTAGCGACAGTTGAGCGACTGTAGCGGCATTTTCAAAGCGCCCGCTAGAAGTCGCTGTGCTTGGCCGTTGTTCGGTAGTTGATAGCGCCTTAGTCGGTTTGCCGTAATTAGGGATGAGCGAATCGATCAGGACGAACCCGGATTCGATCCGAATTTCATGAAAAATTCGATTCGGATCGAATCCGAATTTCCCCGTGCTTCGATCGCTCGAAGTTTTCCTTTAACATCCATTCATTTACATTACAGGCATTCTAAGATGGCGGACGGGACATGTCCAGACATCTACCCCGCAGCAGTGCAAGCTGGGGCAGTCACATGCAGCCTATCAGCAGCCAGCAAGCCCGGTGACGTCACAGCGCTATTTAAGTCGGCGGACATCTTGCTTTTCCTTATTTCTCTATTGCATTCGTGAGAGACAGGACACTGCTGTAGTGAGGGAGAGACAGAGAGCCAGGGATAGACAGGGACAGGCTGGAGACAGGCAGGAGACAGGCAGGAGACAGACAGAAAGTCAGCGAAAAGCAGGGAAAGTTAGGAAAAATCGGAGGCAGTCACAGGGAGATTTTTTTTTTTTTAATCCAGCCTGAGTGTTACTGGCTGGCTGACTGGCTTTGTTAGCGTTTTCAGGCTGCTTATACACTTACTGTGCATATATACTGAACTGATCTCAAGTCTGCTGTGAGGCATCCCATTCTGTGACTACACCAGCCTCTATTTACTGCTATAACCCTTTGCACTTATTCTAATAGAAATTTGGCCTGATAAACACACTTTTGCTGTGCATAGTATTACTGCTCACAGGTGCACTCCTGCCTGTTGGGGCATCCCATTCTGTGACTACACCAGCCTCTATTTACTGCTATAACCCTTTGCACTTATTCTAATAGAAATTTGGCCTGATAAACACACTTGCTGTGCATAGTATTACTGCTCACAGGTGCACTCCTGTTGGGGCATCCCATTCTGTGACTACACCAGCCTCAATTTACTGCTATAACCCTTTGCACTTATTCTAATAGAAATTTGGCCTGATAAACACACTTTTGCTGTGCATAGTATTACTGTTCACAGGTGCACTCCTGGCTGTTGGGGCATCCCATTCTGTGACTACACCAGCCTCTATTTACTGCTATAACCCTTTGCACTTATTCTAATAGAAATTTGGCCTGATAAACACACTTTTGCTGTGCATAGTATTACTGCTCAAAGGTGCACTCCTGCCTGTTGGGGCATCCCATTCTGTGACTACACCAGCCTCTATTTACTGCTATAACTCTTTGCACTTATTCTAATAGAAATCTGGCCTGATAAACACACTTTTGCTGTGCATAGTATTACTGCTCACAGGTGCACTCCTGGCTGTTGGGGCATCCCATTCTGTGACTACACCAGCCTCTATTTACTGCTATAACCCTTTGCACTTATTCTAATAGAAATTTGGCCTGATAAACACACTTTTGCTGTGCATAGTATTACTGCTCACAGGTGCACTCCTGCCTGTTGGGGCATCCCATTCTGTGACTACACCAGCCTCTATTTACTGCTATAACTCTTTGCACTTATTCTAATAGAAATTTGGCCTGATAAACACACTTTTGCTGTGCATAGTATTACTGCTCACAGGTGCACTCCTGGCTGTTGGGGCATCCCATTCTGTGACTACACCAGCCTCTATTTACTGCTATAACCCTTTGCACTTATTCTAATAGAAATTTGGCCTGATAAACACACTTTTGCTGTGCATAGTATTACTGCTCACAGGTGCACTCCTGCCTGTTGGGGCATCCCATTCTGTGACTACACCAGCCTCTATTTACTGCTATAACTCTTTGCACTTATTCTAATAGAAATTTGGCCTGATAAACACACTTTTGCTGTGCATAGTATTACTGCTCACAGGTGCACTCCTGGCTGTTGGGGCATCCCATTCTGTGACTACACCAGCCTCTATTTACTGCTATAACCCTTTGCACTTATTCTAATAGAAATTTGGCCTGATAAACACACTTTTGCTGTGCATAGTATTACTGCGCACAGGTGCACTCCTGGCTGTTGGGGCATCCCATTCTGTGACTACACCAGCCTCTATTTACTGCTATAACCCTTTGCACTTATTCTAATAGAAATTTGGCCTGATAAACACACTTTTGCTGTGCATAGTATTACTGCTCACAGGTGCACTCCTGCCTTTTGGGGCATCCCATTCTGTGACTACACCAGCCTCTATTTACTGCTATAACCCTTTGCACTTATTCTAATAGAAATTTGGCCTGATAAACACACTTTTGCTGTGCATAGTATTACTGCTCACAGGTGCACTCCTGCCTGTTGGGGCATCCCATTCTGTGACTACACCAGCCTCTATTTACTGCTATAACTCTTTGCACTTATTCTAATAGAAATTTGGCCTGATAAACACACTTTTGCTGTGCATAGTATTACTGCTCACAGGTGCACTCCTGGCTGTTGGGGCATCCCATTCTGTGACTACACCAGCCTCTATTTACTGCTATAACCCTTTGCACTTATTCTAATAGAAATTTGGCCTGATAAACACACTTTTGCTGTGCATAGTATTACTGCTCACAGGTGCACTCCTGCCTGTTGGGGCATCCCATTCTGTGACTACACCAGCCTCTATTTACTGCTATAACTCTTTGCACTTATTCTAATAGAAATTTGGCCTGATAAACACACTTTTGCTGTGCATAGTATTACTGCTCACAGGTGCACTCCTGGCTGTTGGGGCATCCCATTCTGTGACTACACCAGCCTCTATTTACTGCTATAACCCTTTGCACTTATTCTAATAGAAATTTGGCCTGATAAACACACTTTTGCTGTGCATAGTATTACTGCTCACAGGTGCACTCCTGCCTGTTGGGGCATCCCATTCTGTGACTACACCAGCCTCTATTTACTGCTATAACTCTTTGCACTTATTCTAATAGAAATTTGGCCTGATAAACACACTTTTGCTGTGCATAGTATTACTGCTCACAGGTGCACTCCTGGCTGTTGGGGCATCCCATTCTGTGACTACACCAGCCTCTATTTACTGCTATAACCCTTTGCACTTATTCTAATAGAAATTTGGCCTGATAAACACACTTTTGCTGTGCATAGTATTACTGCGCACAGGTGCACTCCTGGCTGTTGGGGCATCCCATTCTGTGACTACACCAGCCTCTATTTACTGCTATAACCCTTTGCACTTATTCTAATAGAAATTTGGCCTGATAAACACACTTTTGCTGTGCATAGTATTACTGCTCACAGGTGCACTCCTGGCTGTTGGGGCATCCCATTCTGTGACTACACCAGCCTCTATTTACTGCTATAACCCTTTGCACTTATTCTAATAGAAATTTGGCCTGATAAACACACTTTTGCTGTGCATAGTATTACTGCTCACAGGTGCACTCCTGGCTGTTGGGGCATCCCATTCTGTGACTACACCAGCCTCTATTTACTGCTATAACCCTTTGCACTTATTCTAATAGAAATTTGGCCTGATAAACACACTTTTGCTGTGCATAGTATTACTGCTCACAGGTGCACTCCTGCCCGTTGGGGCATTCCATTCTGTGACTACACCAGCCTCTATTTACTGCTATAACCCTTTGCACTTATTCTAATAGAAATTTGGCCTGATAAACACACTTTTGCTGTGCATAGTATTACTGCTCACAGGTGCACTCCTGGCTGTTGGGGCATCCCATTCTGTGACTACACCAGCCTCTATTTACTACTATAACCCTTTGCACTTATTCTAATAGAAATTTGGCCTGATAAACACACTTTTGCTGTGCATAGTATTGCTGCTCACAGGTGCACTCCTGGCTGTTGGGGCATCCCATTATGTGACTACACCAGCCTCTATTTACTGCTATAACCCTTTGCACTTATTCTAATAGAAATTTGGCCTGATAAAGACACTTTTGCTGTGCATAGTAGTACTGCTGCCAGGTGCACTGCTGACTGTTGGGGCATCCCATTCTGTGACTACACAAGCCTCTATTTAATACCATAACCATTTGCACTTATTCTAATAGAAATTTGGCCTGATAAAGACACTTTTGCTGTGCATAGTAGTACTGCTGCCAGGTGCACTGCTGGCTGTCGGGGCATCCCATTCTGTGACTACACAAGCCTCTATTTAATACCATAACCATTTGCACTTATTCTAATAGAAATTTGGCCTGATAAAGACACTTTTGCTGTGCATAGTAGTACTGCTGCCAGGTGCACTGCTGGCTGTTGGGGCATCCCATTCTGTGACATACCATTAGCCTCTGCATTTACTGTAAGCTGCACAGTTATTTAAAGTAATTTGGCCTGTATGAGCCTGCTTACACACTGTTGCTGTGTGCATATATACTGATCTCAAGTCTGCTTTGGGGCATCCCATTCTGTAACATACCATTAGCCTCTGCATTCACTGTAAGCTGCACAGTTATTTAAAGTAATTTGGCTTGTTTCAGCCTGCTTACACACTGTTGCTGTGTGCATATATACTGATCTCAAGTCTGCTTTGGGGCATCCCATTCTGTAACATACCATTAGCCTCTGCATTCACTGTAAGCTGCACAGTTATTTAAAGTAATTTGGCTTGTTTCAGCCTGCTTACACACTGTTGCTGTGTGCATATATACTGATCTCAAGTCTGCTGTGGGCATCCCATTCTGTAACATAACATAACCTACCTCTCTTATTTACACTAAGTAGGCCTCTTATTTTCACTAAGCAGCTCTCTTATTTAAGCTAAGCAGCTCTCTTATTTAAACTAAGCAGGCCTCTTGGATGCTGATTGTCCACTTTTGGGTGTGCATTATATTCGGTTTCATATACAGTGGGGTATCCCAATTTGTAAGATAACCTACCCCAACCATGTAAACTAAAGAGGCCTGTTGCAGCCTGAGTTTCTCTGCTTGCGTATGGCCTGCATTACAATCTGTCTCTTTCAATGACACTGCTGCCTGGGGTATCCCAATTTGTAAGATAACCCACCCCAACCATGTAAACTAAAGGTTACGTCCTTCCAGAAGGAAAACTTATGCCGAACACTATTTTTGTTGGGGGCATTGACCTTTGGATTGATCGGCATGAAATTAAGGATTTTTTTCAAAGTATGGTGCTGTAAAGAAGGTCAAAATTATTTCTCATACTTGGATTATTGTTACTTTTTGTTCAGCTTAAAATATACCAGGCCACACGGGCATCCCAAGGCACATGCTATTTTAACCCTATCTGTTATACAACATAAGCGTTGATCAGCATCAGCTGCTTTATTAAGCTACTTCAGTTTGCACTTGTTTTTGACTGCTTTTAATAAACCAGGCTGCAGGGCACCCCAAAGCTGCACCTTGCACCCTATCTGGTATACAACATAAGCGTTGATCAGCATCAGCTTCATTAAGCTACTTCAGTTTGCACTTCCTTTTTGACTGCTTTCATTTAACCAGGCCGCAGGGCACCCCAAAGCTGCACCTTGCACCCTACCTGTTTATACTAAATAAGCATCTACAGCCTCAGCTTTATTAAGTTATTGCATTTTGAATTGGTTTTGGTCTGCTTTAAATACACCAGGCCGCAGGGCATCCCAAACCTGCATGTTGCACCCCATCTGTTATACTAAATAAGCGTTGATCAGCATCAGCTTTATTAAGCTATTGCATTTTGCATTGGTTTTTGTACTGCTGCCAAAACACTAGCCCATATGGGCATCCCAAACCAGCACATATCACCCTATCTGTTATACTAAATAAGCTTCTACAGGCCCTTTTTTTATTTATTTATTTTTATTTATATAGAGCTGTAATAGCTTATATAGTGAGGTAAATTTGCCATTTTGCTGCATTATATAGAGCACCCCCTCTGTAAATCTGAGGGGCAATAGTTTATATTATAAGGTAAATTCATGGTTTTGCACCATTATATGGAGCAGCCCCTGTGTAAATCTGAGGGGCATTAGCTTATATAGTGAGGTAAATTTGCCATTTTGCTTCATTATATAGAGCAGGCCCTGTGTAAATCTGAGGGGCAATAGCTTATATTGTGAGGTAAATTTGCCATTTTGCAGCATAATATAGAGCAGCCCCTGTGTAAATCTGAGGGGCAATAGTTTATATTATGAGGTAAATTCATGGTTTTGCACCATTATATGGAGCAGCCCCTGTGTAAATCTGAGGGGCATTAGCTTATATAGTGAGGTAAATTTGCCATTTTGCTTCATTATATAGAGCAGGCCCTGTGTAAATCTGAGGGGCAATAGCTTATATTGTGAGGTAAATTTGCCATTTTGCAGCATAATATAGAGCAGCCCCTGTGTAAATCTGAGGGGCAATAGTTGATATTATGAGGTAAATTCATGGTTTTGCACCATTATATGGAGCAGGCCCTGTGTAAATCTGAGGGGCAATAGCTTATATTGTGAGGTAAATTTGCCATTTTGCTTCATTATATAGAGCAGCCCAGTTGCCATCTAAATCAACTACTGTCCAGCCAGTACAGCTTTTCCAGGGCAAACTCTGCTAGTTGCGGACACAAGTCAAGTTTGGCTTCCCAGCAAATCCAGTGGATCCTGAAGGTGTGTTGGCATGGCCATGTCAAGGTATGACATGACCTGCTGTTTGAGGTCCAGCTCCAGGTCTTCCTGCTGCTCATGAGTAGACTCACTATGCGGGTGTAGAAAGCTACTCACTAGCGACTGAAGACTGAGGCTGCTGCTGATGGAGCTGCTGCTGCTGCTCCTTCCACCCCTCCAGCAGCCATGGCAGTGGAAGGTGATCGCAGAGGTCCCCCCCGAGTCAGACCTGCGGGAGTATGGGCCATGGCGCAGATAGACATCGCCCAACTGACTACGTGGGATGTCTCTGTAGTAGGTCAGTTTGTCCTCCCTCTCAGTGGGCGTAAAAAATGCCCCCATTTTGTGCCGGAAGCGAGGGTCCAATAAGTTGGAGAGCCAGAAGTCTTCCCGCTGACAAATGGAGACAATTCTGCGCTCACTAGTACGCAAGCATGTGAGCATGCATCGTGCCATTTGTGCAAGTGACTCGGAGGGACTACCTGTCTCCATCTCCACTGTAAACTGCCACGGTGTGTCTGGGTCCTCTGTCTCGCCTTCCTCACAACCCTCTAGCTCCTGTGGCTGCTCCTGCTCCTCCTCTCCTGTCAGATGACTAGATAAAATGGTCATTTTGTGAAACCTAAACTGTGGTTTGCTGTGCCCCACCCCCTCCTCCTCCTCCACTTCAGCCCCCACAGGCTTCATGTGGCTGTGAAATGTATGTGCCATGTCTCCAGTGCCCTGACCAGCCATGGTTTCCAACATGTCTTGTAGTACATGAAGCAGTGGAATCTCATTGTTCATCTCATAGTCCTGGCAACTGACTAATAAAGTAGCTTCCTCAAAGGGCCTGAGCAAACGGTCGGTGTCACGTATGAGCTGCCAATGGTTTACATTGAATTTACACAGGGGTGTCCCCCTATCCATTTGGATCATCCAGAAATCCGTGATGGCTTTTCTCTGTTCCTATAGTGCAGTGGTCCTCAACCCTGTCCTCAATGCCCACCAACATGTCATGTTTTTTGGATCTCCAAATAGCCAGCTCTATTGCTCTGCAGCTGCACTAATTACTCCACCTGTGCATCTTTGTGGAGATCTGCAAAACCTGGCCTGTTGGTGGGTCTTGAGGACAGGGTTGGGGACCACTGCTATAGTGGATCCTGCATATGGAGGGTGGAATTCCAACGGGTGGAAACATCGCAAATCAGACTATGTTGGGGTACACCGTTCTGACGCTGAGGCTCAATAAGGTTGTGCTTGGTGGTGTAGGAGTGCCAGAAGTTCAGATGGGGGCAAGACTTCAGAAAAAGCTTGACAACTAGACTGAACACGTGTGCCATGTCAGGACGCATGACTCTGGCTTCCTTGTCGCAGCGCAAACAAGATGTTCTTCCAAGTGTCAGTCACCATGGGTCCAAATTTGCTGTTTTCGTGGATTAAGCAATGCTTTCATGGATTGAGTTCTCATTTTTAGTAGTTCCTCCCATGTGTGACTCTGTTGGTCAAGGAAAACCATGTGAAGAACAGCGTGAAACCACAATCACCAAGGGGGCCTAAAAGGATATATATTGTCCACCATGAGTCCACAGTTACAGCTCCAGACGTAGACAACACTGTGCACTTTGGTACACACTGACAGGCTAAAGGACTGGCCCACCTTCTGTTCAACAACCATGCCATGGGACTCTCCACCTCGGCTCGGCACAAGCCATCAGTTCTCTGAAAGGTCCACCACTGGGTAATGCAGCAGGCTGGACTTATGGTGACGCTGTCTGAGAGGAGAAATCCCTCAGACATCAAGATTAAAAATTACAAGAATTTTTGAGGGCTAATTATTCAGAGGCAATGATACCTAGTTGTTTCTGATTTAATTACAAGGTGGAAACACACCCTCAAACAAAACTTCACTTTGGCAATACTATTGCATTTGTCTATTCATAATTTTATGTATATATACTAACTAACCTACTTTTTCTCCACAGGATTGTGGATGCAACATGAAAAACTGACACATCGCTGAGTAGCTGATTTTTCCTATCAACAGTCCCCAATAATTCACTGCTGCTGCTGCTGCCGCCGCCACCACCGCAGACTCCAGGGACCCTCTTCCACTACCTCGGCTTGCAACACCTCCTCCCATGACACTCTCCTCATCACTAATTGCCGGCTAGTGGAAGAAGAGGCGAGTGTCTCCTCCACTTCTTAGCTGGGAAGTAGCTGCTGAATTTTATGATTATCAGATCTTCATCAATGGATAGTGGAGCTGAACCCAAAGCATAACAGACAGACAACAGACAGTTGACTGGGGGTGTCAGATGCCACTTGTGATGCAGTGGACTGCTTTTGCAGCACTTCCAGACAAAGTTGCTACATTGGCTGACACAATGACTGGTAAAGCTGTGGAACATATGGTTTAAAAGCAAAAATAACCATTTGTTTTTATATGAAAAAGACCCTGGTTTATACATACTTTTTTTCCAGAGACTGCCCTGCGTGGAAATGAATGGCGCATGGATCAGCCAAGCTTTCCTCCCAACAATGCCTGATGTATTCCAGTAGATAGATGACGGGGCCAGACCAACACTAAAGAAAAATGGATCGTGCAAAACAGATTTAAGGCACTGCTCTCCAGTTACAGACATTCCTCCGCATCGGACCACAAGTAAGTATTGATAAAAAATCCTTTACGTTACTCTTACTTTTTATTAATATTCTTCGGATAAGACGGATCAGACATGATTCCAGATTAAAAATTCCAAGAATTTTTGAGGGCTAATTAGTCAGAGGCAATGATACCTTGTTGTTTCTGATTTAATTAAAAGGTGGAAACACACCCTCAAACAAAACTTCACTTTGGCAATACTTTTGCATTTGTTTATTCATAATTTTATGTAGATATTACTAACTAAGCTACTTTTTCTCCACATGACTCTCCACAGGGTGTGATTCTTCCAATTTTTGGGCTCCTGAAGCCAACCCAGTGTCTCTTTAAAGTAATATTTGGGCTCCCGCTGCTGCTGCCAACTCCAGGGTGTGATTCATCCAATTTTTGGGCTCCTGAAGCCAACTCCAGTGTCTCTTTAAAGTAATATTTGGGCTCCTGCTGCTGCTGCTGCCAACTCCAGGGTGTGAATCATCCAATTTTTGGCCTCCTGCTGCCAACTCCAGTGTCTCTTTAAAGCAATGTTTGGGCTCCTGCTGCTGCTTGCAACTCCAGGGTGTGATTCATCCAATTTTTGGGCTCCTGAAGCCAACTCCAGTGTGTCTTTCAAGCTATGTTTGGGCTCCTGCTGCTGCTTGCAACTCCAGGGTGTGATTCATCCAATTTTTGGGCTCCTGAAGCCAACCCCAGGGTCTCTTTAAAGTAATGTTTTGGCTCCTGCTGCTGCTGCCAACTCCAGGGTGTGATTCATCCAATTTTTGGGCTCCTGAAGCCAACTCCAGTGTCTCTTTAAAGTAATGTTTGGGCTCCTGCTGCTGCTGCTGCTGCACATCCAGGGTGTGATTCATCCAATTTTTGGGCTCCTGAAGCCAACTCCAGTGTCTCTTTAAAGTAATATTTGGGCTCCTGCTGATGCTACCGCTGCCAACTCCAGGGTGTGATTCATCCAATTTTTGGGCTCCTGAAGCCAACTCCAGTGTCTCTTTAAAGTAATATTTGGGCTCCTGCTGCTGCTGCCAACTCCAGGGTGTGATTCATCCAATTTTTGGGCTCCTGAAGCCAACTCCAGTGTCTCTTTAAAGTAATATTTGGGCTCCTGCTGCTGCTGCTGCTGCCAACTCCAGGGTGTGAATCATCCAATTTTTGGGCTCCTGAAGCCAACTCCAGTGCCTCTTTAAAGTAATGTTTGGGCTCCTGCTGCTGCTGCTTGCAACTTCAGGGTGTGATTCATCCAATTTTTGGGCTCCTGCTGCTGCCAACTCCAATGTCTCTTTCAGCCAATATTTGGGCTCCTGCTGCTGCTTGCAACTCCAGGGTGTGATTCATCCAATTTTTGGGCTCCTGCTGCTGCCAACTCCAGTGTCTCTTTAAAGCAATGTTTGGGCTCCTGCCCCTCATAGTGATGCCACTTCAACTCTCTGCAATTGTGCCGCTCTGCGATTCTATTAGCGATGCCTCTGATCTGCATGTGATATTTATTCAAAGTATTATTTAACTAACCCAGCACACATCCTGTGCGTGTTACAGCAAGGCAGAATGGTTTACAACCCTATTGAGGCTCTAGGAGGCTCAGAAATAGCCGTTTTTAATAGCGATTCGCCGCAAATAAATTCGGGTCGAAACGATTTTTGTCGGAAAATTCGGCGAATCAGTCGAATCGAATTTTTCAAAAGTTAGCTCATCTCTAGCCGTAATGTTGACTATTGGGGGAGGAGTCGCTATTTGACAGGTTCCGCGCTGTATGGGAGCGCATGATAGCGACTGGCCCTAGCGACTGGCACCCACCATATCCATTAAAAAATCACGCTCAAAAAATTCTCGTGCTGTAAAATGCATATTTAAACCCCAGAGCGCTGGCGGCAATGGGTTAAAAGTAGTTTTTTAACCCCCAAACAACCATATTTTTGGAAACCAAAAAAAACAAGTTTTTTAAATAATTTTGTAATATGAATACATTAATATCAGACCTGTAATATCAATTCTGTACGTTTTTTTTTTCCCTTAAAAAATTATCTAAAATGGCAGAAGTGGTCACAGAATTTTTCACATTTAAAAAAAAAAAAAAAAAAACATTAATAACAATTATTATGAATATTTAAAGATTGTTCCATTGAAATGCATTGGAGAGCGCCAGGTAGCGAGAGGTCATACCTGTCGCTGTTCAAGGTCGGACGCTGGCGCTGTGGGCTGAGGCTGGAATAATGATGAATGAGTGGCTATATCGCGCTATCTCAGTCGCTAAGCAGGATTGGCTTGATAAATGTGTGATTGTGGTGGGGAGCCGGCGTTCTCGTGGCGGTGCACGTCATTACCGGTCGCTCACCAGTCGCTACCTGCCGCAATTCAATCATAAATAAGGGCCTTAGACTATTTAGAGCCTTTCGCTCAAGCATTTTTGACCATTTTTCCAGTAAAAATTCCTGTTTTTCCCAGGGTTTTTTTCAGTTTTTCTGGATCCCGCAAAATATTCATGCCAGAGGTTCTTGCCAGCAAAAAGCTGGTGGAAGCAGTGGGCTTAGCAGGGGCAAAGTAGTTAAAAATTTACAAGAACCTAGTGATTCGTTATGTATCATGATACACGTATCACAATTCAATATATCCCGATTCTATCTCAAAGAATGTATATTGCGTTTTTTTTTAATGAATATAGCGTGACATATTTTGCACACAGTGCATCTCTTGTCGTAGTACTTACTCCCTGGTTTATTATAGAAGCCAAAATGAGTCCAAATGTCTATTTGTAAATCCCTGAAACCTCCTGTATCTCTTTCTGATTGCCAGCCATGTTTGAAGCAGCGTTCACTCTGCAGCAGCTATTTTTCTAATGTGGCTCAAGCAACCACTGAGAGCAAACCATAAACCGCAGCACCTGCGATACCTTGAGGAAGTGGTCGGGACTCGGACCACGGAACGCGCGGGGTAAAACTCTTGGCTTTACACTATAGGATATAATCCTGTGATCCACAGTGATGTTCTTGGATTCATTTATTGTTACACTCTTTGCACTTTACTCCTCTTGCCATTTTTTATGGGATTTATGAATTGGAATTTGCACATTGTTTAACACAGTGGATGCACTTTTGCACTTTATGTATGTTTGCACAAATAGAGAAGATTTTTGGCAATGAAATTGTTTATAATACTGATGTTGGTTAAAATTGGATTGTGGGTTCGGATGGGATGCCCAATATGTTGATATATTTTAATATTGTGTGTTATATGTAGTTTTTAGCTCATAATAAAGATGAATTCTTGGGATATTTTTGACTATATGAATTGATTAATTTTGGAGGGAAGGTGCTGCTGTTTATGGTTTGCTCTCAGTGGTTGCTGGGGCCACATAAGAAAAATTGTTGTGTACTATAAGCCAACACTGACCGCAAGCACACCTACAACACTTGATTGATAGTGATTATATTAATGATTGGTTGTGCAGGATTCAAACTACTGTACTTTGACTCTGCAGCAGCTACCGCAAGACTACAGAGCAAACAGGTGGGAGACCATCCAGGACGACTCTTGCAGGATCTCGTTGTTTCTCTCCTGGGGGTGGGACAGAGCTGCTGAATAACAGGCTCTGGTGCGGTGCGCTGCCAACTAGTGGTTGGGAGTAAATGCCACATATAAATAGTTTATAAAAAATCAATTCGAACATATTTTGAATCAATACTAATTTTGTCTAATAAAATATCTCAGTATTTGACAGAATCAATTTTTTCTGACATCCTTAGTTAAAAAAACATGCTGTCTGAGATGACTTGACTTTTAACATTTAAAAATAATTTTTACAGTGACAATTTTATATTTTTTCGTTCAATTTAAATCTAATGAAAAAATGTTTGGGGCAAATTTTAACCTGCATTCATTGAAGCTTTTTTTTTTGTAAAAAAAGGGAGGTTCCCCGCGAAGGCTACCAGCCTGGGCACCATGCATAAGAGCTTGTAACCTATGGCTCAGGGGCCATGCTGTTGGCGGCCCATGGCCCTGCAAGTTACACTCCTGATGTCACATATGGTGGTATGGATAATCTGTCATTGTTACGGCATGTCACCCACTGAGTCTGGCAGGTGCCATGCTGGCTCCTGACCCTGGTAAATCGTTGTAGGGGTCTTTACAACCCCTTTCCAGTTCACCCCAAATGTATGTTTAAAAAAAGACATGACATGAAAGTTTTTGATATTCTCATTTTAACTTGCTTACCTATTCCCTCCTTTCTTCTTCATTTGCCCGCCCGATGCCGTCTTTCACTGGTTTGGCAGGTTTTCTGTTGTCCAGCGGCAGATCTCCTTCTTTCTTTGGGGCTCTTCGGGGCACTTTGGGGCCCCCTCTGGTATCTTCAAGTTGTGCCGCTGGCCACCAGAAGCTGACGGCTGTGCCGCCATTTGATAAAAGGGGGAACACAGGTCCCCCCTTCTTTCATCCTTGTTGGGCACTGGATCTGTGCTATAGTACATAAGGGCTTGTAATTATCAGGGCCAGGGGGCGTCTGGTTGCCCCTTGAGTCCTGGAATTAAAAGCCCCTATGCTTGGTTTACTGGGTTGGTAATGCTTATGGGGGGACCCCTTACCAGTTCAAAGTTAAGTTTTTAATGTTCTTAATTAACTTATATTTACCTTCTCCAGGCAGACTCCCATGCAGGCTCCTTTATAATTACTCCAACAAGGCGTCTAAGGATGCACAGGTTCCCCTCTTATCATCCCAGCTCCCAGCCACGCCTCCAAAGCCTGCGCTGGGTAGCGAGGCTATGTTTCCCCTTTATCCAAATTTGTGGTGCAATGGCCAATCAAGGTACCAGAAGGGGGCCTGGAGAGCCAAGAAGAAGGAAGGAGACCCGGCACTGGACAAAAGAAGACCCACTGGACCAGAGGAAGAAGGTGCCCGGCGCAGGAAAAAAGAAGGAAGGCGGGGACCAGTGTGTAAGTACAATTGTTAATAATAAAAAAAATTGTGTTGCATCTTTTTTTTTTAGGTGACATGCCAGCACAATCACAGATTACCTGCACCCCCATTTGAGACATCAGGGGTGTGAAAGAACCTAATGCCCATTTGTGGCAAAGGGCATAAGGGCAGTGGAACTGGTTTGGAGGTAACAGGGCAGTGGTTGAACTCACTGTAAGCTCTATTCTGTGGAGTGTTGTAAAAATTGTATTTACTGTGTGTTCTAGGCCTGAAATCCCAAAGTGCATTCTGTAAATGTTGATGTTCTACATTTCAGTTGTTCGCCACGTTTGTTCCTGTGCCCTTCCATACTGCAGATGCTGGTTGTTGATGCTCTCCAGTGGTAAAATGATTTTTCCATGTGGGAAATAATTCTTGAATGATCCGAAAAGGTCTTCATTGCACACCTGCACATGGTCTACCTCAGTGATACCCTGATAATTGTAAATGTAAAAGATTTAAACTTAGTCTGGCCTTTGTCAATTTTAGACACCAGAGCCTTGGATGTGCTTTTTGGTGTGGATTGTGTTTATATCTATTATGAAAAATCTAATACCTGGACCATTTTCCTAGAACTTGGAATATGCCTTTGCCTTGGATTTAACAAAATGGGTGTTATTCCCTGCACAAGGGTGCATCCTGATTGTCAGTGGCCCTGCACTTTCATGGCCGCTAAAACAACAATCTTACCTTTCCTTTTATTAAAAATGGGTATTGTTCTAGTTTAGCCGCTTCTTTCCACATCTTATGTGACCAGTGGGAAAGGGGCAAGTATGGGATATATTCTCTCATTAACTATTGGTATATATATACCCTTCTACTATTTTTCCTATCATCCCAATAAATAAAGAGTTAAGTGCAGCAATAAGGCTCTCATTAAACTCTACTCCTTTCATTATCCCCACCAGCAGCCATATTTGATAAAGTATAGAGAGTTCTCCACAATGGCTGGAGATGTTTGTCAATGAAAGAGGACCAAAGGTCTTAGAAATGAGTTTGTTCTTCCTAAATAAACGCCCCAGGGGCAAACCCACTGGTTTAGCCAAATACTCAATGCTCAATCTGCCCTCAGGGGTGCTCCAGCTAAGCTTAGCTCAACTCCTAGAGTCTTGCATGAACACAGTGGCAGACATACAAGTCTGCCAAGCATGGTGAGCGCACGCGGCATGGTAACGATGACGGTAGAGATGAGTATATGGCGGAAGCAGGGGCTTCACACTGCTAGGCATCCCAAATAAGGAAGCCCCTAGCACAGGGAATTGGCTTTAGTTTCTTTTAGACACAGTGCCATGGGTTTTAGTCCTCTTTAAAAGAAGGCACGCTCTACAGTTACAAGTAACCCTTTAGCAAAATCAACAATGGGTGGGGGGGGGGGGGCAAAGAAACCAAAAGCAGTGTTAAATATGCTGCAATTTTTCCCACTCTACTATGAGAAACAATTTTAACTGTAATAAAAATAAATTAACTGCAAAATTCAGATGTAGATTTTATATATTTTTACAATTTACAAACATTGTTTTCGGGGGCCACATCTATGAATCGCTGATGGAAAATAATGGATCTGAAAAAGCACAGAAGTAATTTTGTGAACAGCAGAAATAGCTGCCCTGAAAGGATTTTGAATTGTCCTGAAAAAGGTTATTGTGTTTCTTCTGCAGAGCTCCAATTTGATGGAAAAATGCCTTGAAAGCTTCCTCATGTATTTCTCTGCCGGGCCAGACACATGACGTCTCTGACGTTCTCCTAGGCATCAATTTGGCATGCTGGCCAAACACACTGGATTTTTAAAGATTTTTCATATTGTTTTGTACATTATTGAGTCATTTTAGTCTGACCAAAAGTCAAAATAGATTTTGGTGCGGACAGTAGGGTCCCTATGGGGCACCCCGATTTCCTTAAAGTAGGAACTGGTATTTAAATCTCTCTGGGATCCTCTGCTCCACAGAACTCATTGTTTGGCACCAAGGGCAGCACAGAATGGAGGAAGTGGGGATGCCGCTGGGTGATCTCCTGGTGCCGAATTTGACTGCAGGAGATATTTAATAGACCTAAATCCCTTTATGGCGTGGAAACAATACACACTCTCTCCCATCGCACTCTGGTTTTCCATTGAAGGAAAGTGAATGAGATTTACTTCCTCAGATACTAATGACAAATTCATCTTGACCTGGCACAGATGGATAAAATGTATAGATTTTTGTTGGGCATCATATTCGTGGCTAAAGCAAATTCTACCAGTATTTACCAATTTTGGTTGCGTTCAGCCAAAGCAGAATATTGGCAAAATCTGTGTCCAATTCGGCCAGCTCTGTTTTAACACCAATAACACTAATAATCTGTCTTTAGATAATAGCTCAGGTCACTATTAACTATCTAATATATTTGAAAATGGAAAAAAGATAGAAGAAACCCCCTTTAACTATAGTAAATTTCACATTTAAAGTTAGAGCCCTTATTTAACAGAATAGATTTTTATAGTGAAAGAATAATTCCTCTTTAACTTTATGTAGAGTTCGAGGGCCTTTAACAGAATAATATGATTTACTGTATCTTTCGCCCCATTAGACACACCTGGCCATAAGACACACCCAGATTTGGAGGAGGAAAATATTCTGAACCAAATGGTGGCATCCCAAATACAGGCAGTGTGCGTGGCATTCCAAATACAGGCAGTGCAAGGCATCCCAAATACAGGCATTATGCCACATGCCCCATTACAGCCAGTGAGCAGCATGCCCCATTACAGCCAGTGAGCAGCATGCCCCATTACAGCCAGTGAGCAGCATGCCCCATTACAGCCAGTGAGCAGCATGCCCCAATTACAGCCAGTGAGCAGCAAAAGGGCAACTGGCAGTGTTGTGGTAAGTAGTGAGCATTTGAACAGGGAAGATTTCTATTTTAACAATGTTTGGAAATTGAAAAAAAAATGAGCCACCCAAAAAAAAAAAATCTTTTATAAAATAAACACAAACAATTTTTTGAGTAATATGCTGTGTGGTGTATTTTATTATAGCAACAGGCTTAGGGTGCAGCAGGTCAAGCTGGGGTGGGTGAGGGTGTGAGGAAAAAGGAGGTTAAAACACAGAAGAAGAAGATGAGTGATGCGAGGATACAGATGACATGGGATGCCCCAGAAGGAAACAACTTGGAGAAGTCACTATTCACACATGTACACTGCATGGGATGCCCTGCCAGGAACCAAGTGGGAAAAGATAAGTCACAATACACACATGCACTCTACATGGGATTCCCCCCAGGTGGGGGGCAGCGAGTTTTTAAAAAAAGAAACACCATATGCATATGTCGGAATGCCACGGAACCACGAGAACGGACTCTGCGGCAACTACGGCTGAAAACAGGTACCAACTTGCCCACAAGAGACGAGTTTGGCAGTCAAAACTGTAAATACTCGGCTAAATCATATGCATGCACCAAGCACTTACGATTGTGTACGCATGGCCGAGAATTTCTTGGGACGCGGCTGTGAATAATATGAGTGTGGGATGATTGATCAGCCCAACTAGCCAGAAAGAGAGATGTTATGTGTATCCACACAGAATGCTAGAGGAAATTAAAATCCTTCTCTAGTTTACTGCATTCATGGGAAGATCAGCATGGCTGCAGTGTGCCTGTGTGATATTTTACCTCCTCACAATGCATACTGTCAGCAGTTTTGGATTTTGCTATAAGCAGCCCACAGCAGACTGAAAATGTTGCCTCCGCAGAGCATTGTAAGAGTTGTTTACAGTGTTTATGTTTAAGAGCTTTTTGATTTTTTTTACTTCTAAAGCATTATTTCCATAGGATTTGGGGTAGTTTTGACTCTAGGATAGGGTTTTACAGAAGCAGTGCTGTCAAAATTGTGGCAAGATGGCTGCTCCCATGCAGTTCAGTGGCATAGAATCTGACTGCTATTCCGCAAAATCTTCATGAGGTAAGCCCTCTCCCCTCTCATCAAAACAGCTTGCATCAGTGATTGCAAGGTGGGGGAAGTGGAGCAATTTACTAAACTTTGATTTTAACTGAAGGTCAACTTTTAGACCAAGGTGGCTCTATTACTAGTTTCCTGTGATGTTTTTTAGCAGGTACTAAAAGAAAATATCTGGAGCATCCTAAGAATTACTCCCCAAACCTTAGCAGAAGGATTTTCTTGAGCAGGTATTATCTGTATCAGTATAGACATCCCTGGGTTCTCCTTTAAATCTCAGTTTTACACTTTGGGTTTCCTGTTGCTGTGTTTAGGCCGCTATCCTGTGCTCGGCTCTGCGCCTTTATCAGCTGGCGCTGGAGACAGCTGGCAGCCTGTGATTAGGAGAACGGGTAATGGCTTATTGACTGACTCACATCAAAGGAGCCCGAGATCTTCATTCACTGGCAGCAGCAGAAGTAAATGAGTGACACATTGATAACAAATTTACCTGGACTCTTCAGCCAGCTTCTAATGGCAGAATTTAGAAGGAATCATTTATGACAAACTTCTAGTCTCCTTATTACTGAGAGCTTAACAGTGCTGTCTGTAAATTGCAAGCTCTTATGATATAGAGAGACAGGTACCTTTTATTACTCAGTTATTATTCAGTATCATCATGAGCTCAAGTTGCTTTTGCCACAATTTCCATACCGGTCCTACAGAAATTAATCTTGGGACACCTTTTCAGTTCTGTTGCTAGACTTTGTTATATGGGTGGCATCTGGTGAAAAACTGGGTGGGAACAGACAGACCAGGTACAGTAGGTATCCCAAATGGCAACAAGAAAATATCTCAATATTTTATGCTTACTCATCTGACCTTAACAAAAGGGCACAGCAAGGAATAACATAATAATGTTTAACACATTATTGTTATAGCTCCACTATATTAAAAAACATAGACACAAATGAAAAACAAATACACCAACAATCACCCATCAATACTGGTACAATAATCCAGAAACACTATCTTGTCCATGAAAGGGAAATCGTGTATCTTGAACATACATAGGCTCGTCCCCCTTATTGCACATATCCCTGTTAAATAAGAAAATGAAATAATGATAACAATAAATAATCAAATTCCTCATTAATTGCTAGTGCAAACAAACTTTGCAATCCATATAAATGTAGGTCAACTAGAGGGACTCCACTCATTAATAAATAATATATTATTGCACAAATCACCAAACATGTATTAAATTACCCACTACATGTAAGATATACTAACAATTAGATCAAGCTGCTTTAAAGCAAAAACATTAATCAAAAAACCTTATAAGAGCTTAGTGCAAAAGGCTGTGCAATCCATATGAAAAATGATACTTTCCCCTATGGAAGTCTGTAATTGTCCATGGGCTGTTGTAACCTCTGGAGTAGCCGCAGGAGCACGGAACACGTGAGATTGTCCTGCCCTTACACCAGCCCATGGACAATTACAGTCTACCATAGGGGAAAGTATCCTGATTTATTTGTGTTTATTGGCTCACCCCTACTATTGAAATTATTTTTCTCATCCCTTGGTTCCAAATAGGTTACACTGGGTAGTTTGTTAATATGATGGCTTACGGTAATAACATTGTTTATTTTAGAGTGGAGTTCCTCTAGTGGACTTATTTTCATTTGGATTGCATTGAGCTTACTTTGTGGGCCTACTTTTTCATCGAAATATCCATCAGCAACTTCAGTTATATAATAGTTATATATGGCCTGTCTAGTCAATAATGACCATAGTGGGTCATTGTAATATAGACACTATAGAGTGGAAGAATCTGGTGCCTACTGGCTTGGGCCTGGTTCCCTGGAAGGTGCTGTGCTGAAGGTCTTATAAGGCTGGTACACCTCTGGGGATGAATGCTGGGCTTATGGGAGACCTGGATTTCCAGCATCTGTACCTGCTGTGCCATGCTAGTTGCTCTGTGGAAAAAAGGGTAAATAACTTTAAGTAAATAGGCATCATATGGTTCTAAGGGAACAATGACCCAAAAGAGCAGCAGGTCACTTCCCAGCACCATTGGGTTTTCAGAGACCCGGGTGACAATACCTGGGCTGAGTCAGTGAGCCCACCCTTTACATATCATATCACATATACATTTGGTAATAAGAGTAGTAAATGCTTGGAACAAACTTCCAGCAGAGGTAGTTGAAAAATCAACAGTCACTGAATTTAAACATGCCTGGGATAAGCACACATCTATCCTAAGATAAAGAGTACATACAGTATATACATAAGGGCAGACTAGATGGACCATATGGTCTCCTTCTGCCATCAACCTTCTATGTTTCTAATATCGTATACGCTATAACATAGATTTCCCCTGGAGAGTAAGCAAGATTTCAGGTACATCTGGAGCGGTACTTGCTTACTCCCGATAATTGAGTATTAAATATCTGGGAATATGCTTGATTGATAATATCACAAAGGGTAACCAAAAATGTGTTTGGTAAGCAGACTCCTATTTCTAAAATAGTAATCAAATCACATGTACTCTTATCTGGGTGCAGTCATAAAGATTTGGCAGTTACTGCCTTATATAACACAAGAGACTAACAAAATGTGAATGCACACCTTCACACCAAAGCTTTGTTGCAAGTAAAAAGAATTTAGCCACCTTAGAGAAATTAGGAGTTGTAGACACTCATTGATGCATAGGCTAGTCACTTGTCCAGAAGTGTCCAGGGAATCAGGAATCCACGTTTTCAAAGTTGCTGATCGCTGGTTCCCGTAAGTACATTGACTGCTAACACGTGTTTCGGAAGTTACCGCTCCCTTCCTCAGAGCTTTGTTGGAGAGCAGAGTATGGAGATGCGGAGACGGAGATGCGCATCTCCATAGTAAAGGTCCACATTAATGCTTTGTAAAACCTTATTAATGAAATATTTTTACTTGCAACAGAGCTTTGGCGTGAAGGTGTGCATTCATATTTTGTTAGTTTCTTGTAATGTCACAAAGGAGAAATCTCTAGGACTACAGAACAGGAATCGCAGTTTTCATACATTTTTATCATTACTTCTTATGGACATTCACTTTTATCTAGAGATGCTAATAATTAGGTGGCAGCACCTCGTTGCTGCTTTGTAATTCTTTATTTGTAGGATCATCCTGCTTACTATGCCTAGAATAGCTCTGTAGACTCCTCACTCCCTGTAATAACTCTGAGATGCTAACAGCTAACTTTCCCCCACATTCATAATAATGAAAGTGACCCGCAGTAGTCAGTTGTTGGTGATGTGCGCAGTAATGTGATGTAATGTGATTTATGGATGCAATTTTCTGGATTTCTGTACTTGTAATTTAATCGGAGTTCATTCTGTTTGTACTCACAGCAGTTGTTGTTTCAAATGTTATTGAACAGAGCTATTTTACCCTGCTTTTGTTCACGGATCATCTACATGTTGCTTGGGGTTTTGGCTTGCTCCAGTGTCATAGTTTGGGTTTTGAGTTCTGGAGGCTGATTTATTACTAACGCCAGGTATTGGCAGATGAGCGTCTGTATAGCAGCGCTTAGAGCGACCGATAGTAGATGCTGAGAGCAGGTATCGGGCGCTGTAACAGAGCGGCTCAGTCGCTGTAGTAATCTGGCTGGCACTGATGAATGTGATGAATGATGGGCGCTCTAACACCAGTACAGTGCTGCTGGGAGAGAGAGGTAGCGCCAGCTCAGTGCTCCACGCCACAGTGTCGGCGCTATAAATCTGGTCTCTATAGCATAAAGCACCAGACGCTGTGTGATTGAACACATATCCACCAGTAACAAAGCGAAAACACATGGAATGACATTGTTTAAACACTGTGACATTAACACTTTAGTGCCAGACCTGTAATGACAATTCTGAATAAAAATATAAAAAGTTTCTAAAAGTGTTTGTTTGCAGCCAGGAGAGGTCACACAATGATTTGAGCAAAAAAAAAAAATGTCAAACACTCTGTTTAAACACAAGCAAATGAACGTCCATTGAAATGTATGGGAGAGCGACAGTGAACAAAAGGTAACACCTGGCGCTCTGGAAGCTCGAGCGCCGGCACTATACGCTGAGCTGCCTGTAATTAAACATGTGACGCTACATATGCTGTTAGAGTCGCTCAACAGGTTCGCTTTCATAAATGTGGTTTTGCGTAAAGCGCCCAGCATTCACCAGACGCTGCCTGCCGCTACAAGGCACTACCTGGTGCTATGCCTTCTTGAATAACCCTTAGTGAACCAGATAGAGATTAGCAAACTGATTAGGCAAAAATCAGATGAGGTCTAAATTTCCGAAAAACCCAGACTGAATCCGAAATGTTTTGAATTTCTTTTTAGATGATTTCTTGGATAGGTAAAAAGTTGTAAACTTAAACGAAAGCCTACAAAGATCTTAAAAGGTCATCCTCAGATCGTCATACACACGTTTTTGGCACTTTCGATTTCAAACAAAACAAATCTTACAACCACGCCATCTGAATCAAAATCAAAATGAATATTTTAATTAGGTTGTGTTTTGAAGGGAAAGTTCAGGAACAAAAAAAGGAAACAAAGCACAACTGATCTGTCCCTGTCTGGATGATTAAAATGTACAAGATTAGAAGACCAGTTCCCCCAGCAACCAATCGCGTATGTTGTGACAAAACCCCCCTTTGCAAACCCTTGATGCCCATCCCCCTATTTACAAGCACCCTATAACTAGACCATGAAGTGGTCGGGTGCCCCAGTTAGTTGAACTAATCTAGTAAGTAAGAAAAGAAAGAAAAAGCACAGCTCACCACATAGAAAATGGTACTGAAAAGATAGCTGCCAATGCTCTCAAGTAGAAAGAATCCAGCACACTTTCACCAGACAAAATTCTATTATTACAGAATATACATGATAAAAGTCCATAAAGAAGCACTCCGGTTCTCTACAGTTCTCATGCTTTGCTCCCCTTCACCCTAAATATAAAAGCTTAGGCCCTTATCTATGAAGGAATAGCGACTGGTGAGCGCCCGGTAATGACGGGCACCGCCACGAGTACGCCGGCTCCCCACCACAATCACACATTTATCAAGCCGATCATGCTTAGTGACTGAGATAGCGCCAGATAGCCACTCATTCATCATTATTCCAGCCTCAGCCCACAGCGCCAGCGTCCGACCTTGAACAGCGACAGGTATGACCTCTCGCTACCTGGCGCTCTCCAATGCATTTCAATGGAACAATCTTTAAATATTCATAATTAATTGTTATTGTTTTTTTTTTTTTTCAATGTGAAAAATTCTGTGACCACTTCTGCCATGTTAGATTTTTTTAAGGTAAAAAAAAAACAAAAACAATTTGTGCAGAATTGATATTACAGGTCTGATATTATTGTATTCATATTACTTATGGTGGTTTGGGGGTTAAAAAACTACTTTTAACACATCGCCGCCAGCGCTCTGGGGTTTAAACATGCATTTCACAGCGCTTGCATTTTTGGAGCGTGATTTTTTGATGAATATGTGAGAGCCGGTCGCTCTGACCAATCGCTATCATGCGCACCCATACATTGCGGAACCTGTCAAATAGCGACTCCTAACCCCGTATTCAACATTACTGCACACCGACTGAGTCGCTATCAACAACCGAACAACGACCAAGCACAGCGACTACTAGCGGGCGCTGTGAAAATACTGCTACAGTCGCTCAACTGTCGCTACCTGACGCTATTAATGAATCGGCCTCCCCGATTTTCAACCGCAGAAGGGGGAGGAAACATATGACTGTATCTGGTCAGGTAAAGCTTGTTTTATTTTACATGGCTAGGGCTGGCTGGCACCGAAGGGTCTATTTAGACTGGACTTCTAGTTTAATGATATTTCTGTAGGACAGTTGCGGATGGGATTAGTAATAAAACCTTGCATTGTTGCCCCTGCCATAGTGTAAGTGTTTGTTTTCTCTTTCTAGGTCTGTCTTGAGTAATTATTTGCTCTAGAGAAGCAAGCAGGCTTAAAGAGAAAAAATGAACAGAAACACCTGGAGATCTAGAACTTCACATCATAAAAATCATATTGTTACCTGACCAACTTGAGATGATAGTCAATGTTGGGCTGGCAGGGAATGCACCATGCTGTTGATGGAAATGTTATAGTTAGGAGGAAATCACATCGTTCCCAGTCCTTGGATTCATGATCTGACTTTGGAAGCCAAAGGTGTTTGCTAGTACCTCGGCGGCAGAAATGTTGACCAAAAATTTTGAAGAATAACCCTGGAGTTTAGGATCAGCTGGGGATAGGTGAAATGTATTAAGCAGTTATACATATAGATGAGGCCTTCCTTTGCTTGGTAAAAAAACCTAAAGGATCAGAGTAATCATTCACTGGTTTCGTCTAACCCGCTAGGCTCTTAGCCAAACACTGCTGGGAATACCTAGTGACTTTAAACTGAATCCCTGGTTTAAAGTTGTCCATTCTGTGACCAAAAGGATTGTCTATGGAATTGGTCCTGCTCACACCTGGCAGAGGTCGTTGGAGCGAGAGAACTCTATTAAAGTACTTTTTGTACAGATTTTTTTTTTTTTTTTATGCTGTTGGTCCCTTTCTACTGACAACCAAACAATACCTGAAACTCCTTAACAGAAACCAATACCAAACCTAAACTTCAGATTATATCTCTTGAACCCCTTCATTGCCTGAAGTTAATGTAAGCAGCCCAAAATTTTTGTAGGTGCCCAAAGATCTGCAAGAAAACAAGAGCTACAACCTTCTTAATCAGAACCACTGCCATACCTAAACCTCAAATCATATCTCTTAAACCATTCAATACCTGAGGTTAATATAAGTGGCCCAAATGTATCTTTAGGTGCCCAATGATCTGCAACAAAACAAGAGCAATGACCTTTTTGAAGCAGAACAAAATCTGGAAATGTACCATCCTGGGTTTTGTTCCATGCCCGCTGTGTGAAGTCCCCAGTCCAAGGGTGCATGCACAGGCTCTCGTCCAATCAGTTCATTTCATTCTGCAAACTGCTCTTACTGACTTAAATGAGGAGCGCAAGCAGCCGCATCCCCAGCGGCATGTGCACTGCCCGAGTATGCAGGTGGTGCGGCAGCTTGCACACCCCCCATTGAAAACAATCAGAGCCACTTGCTAAATGACATATGCCCTTATTCATCAAGCGATAGCGCCAGGTAGTGTCTGACGAGCGCCAGGTCCCGCCAGCTAACGGCGGCTACCGACTCAAGTACGCCCGGCGTCGGCCACAATGACGCATTTATCAAGCTAAATGAGGCTAGCGCCGGCGAGAGCGACGGCTACCGCGGGATTCATCATGTAGCCGACTGCAACGAACAGCTCCGCTGCTAATCCCATCACAGCGCCAGGTATGACCTGTCGCTTCCTGGCGATGTCCAATGCATTTCAATGGAGCAATCTTTAAATAATCATAATTAATTGCTATTAATGTTTTTTTTTTTTTTTTATGTCAAAAATTCTGTGACCACTTCTGCAATGTTAGGTTTTTTTTTAAAGGTAAAAAAAAAAAATGATTTTGTGCAGAATTGATATTACAGGTCTGATATTAATGTATTCATATTACAAAATGTTTATAAAAACTTGTATAATTTTACAATCAAAAAATATGGTTGTTTGGGGGTTAAAAACTATTTTAAATCCATCGCCGCCAGCGGTCTGGGGTTTAAACAAGGAATTCACAGCGCTAAAAAATTCGTAGCGTGATTTGTTAATGAATCTGCAGCAAGCCGTTCGCTCTGGCCATTCGCTGTCAGGCGCACCCATACAACGCTGAACCTGTGAAACAGCGACCCCTAAGCCCGTATTCAACATTACCGCACACCGACTGAGTGGCTGTCAACAAGCAAACCCTGGCCAAGCACAGCGAATACTAGCTGGCGCTGTGAAAATCACGCTACTGGCGCTCATCTGTCGCTACCTGGCGCTATTAATGAATCGGCCTCCCCGTCATGGCAAACAATTGGATGAGAGCTCATGCATGCACTGTTGGAACGGAGGAAGGTGAGTGAATACCGATGCCCTGGGGGGTTTCACACATCGGGGCATCCCAATTCTTGAACCACTCAATATCAAAGTTTAATGACATTGACCCAAAACATCTATAGGTTCCCAAAGATCTGCAACCAAACAATACCCACACACTTCTTAATCAAAACCACCACCAGGTCCAAGCCTCATATTATATCTCTTGAACCACTTTAATACCCCAGCTTGTGAAGTGAAAGACCCAAAAGGATCTGTAGGTGTCCAAAGATCTGCAAGAAAACAAGAGCTACGACCTTCTTAATCAGAACCACTGCCAGGCCCAAACCTCCAATCATATCTCTTAAACCATTCAATACCCAAGGTTAATATAAGTGGCCCAAATGTATCTTTAGGTTCTCAATGATCTGCAACAAAACAAGAGCTATGACTTTTTTTAAGCAGAACAAAATCTGTGAATTTACCGTCCTGGGTTTTGATCCAGGCCCTCTGTGTGAAGTCCCCAATCCAAGGGTGCATGCACAGGCTCTTGTCCAATTAGTTCATTTCATTCTGCAAACGGCTCTCACTGACTTAAACGAGGTGCACAAGCAGCCGCATCCCCAGCAGCATGTGCACTGCCCGAGTATGCAGGTGGTGCGGCAGTTTGCACTCCCCATTGAAAACAATCAGAGCCACTTGCCAAATGACATAGTCATGGCAAACAATTGGATGAGAGCCCATGCATGCACCGTTGGACCGGAAGAAGGTGAGTGGATACCGGTGCCCTGGGGGGTTTCACACATCGGGGCATCCTATTTATTGAACTATTCCATAACAAAGTTTAAGGACATTGACCCAAAACATCTATAGGTTCCCAAATATCTGCAACCAAACAAGAGCCACACCACCAGGTCCAAACCTCATATATTATATCTCTTGAACCACATTAATAATGGAGCTTAACGTGAAAGGCCTAAAATGTATCTGTAGGTGTCCAAAGATCCTTGGACCTCCTGCACAGACTAATCTGGCAAAGGAGTGAAAAGGTCAAACAATGCAAAGTGGGTTTTACACTCCAACAGCTGTCTAATGGGCTATTTCTAGAAGCAGCCATTTTGGGCAATTACCAGATGTTAAAATGTTCATATATTCAAAACATCAAACTACAAGACAAATTTGAATACTTTGAATGTCACAAATCTTCTTTAGCGTGCAGAGCACATTTTTGGCTCTGTCCTTAAACTTAATCTGTTTCCTCAAATCCATTTCAGCATCTGATGAGATCTCCGCCAGCATGCCGCACAGCTCTGCCATTTTAGAAAAGGTCAGCCAGGACAAGCTCAGATGTAATTGTTTTAATTGTTTGTGCGCGGGGAGTGCGTCGGCCGCAATTAATTGTGTAAATGGACAGGGCTGTCCTCTGTTATCACGTTATCAGGCGCAGATACGTGTCACATACGGCGCTTCTGTCAGCAGGCACAAGCTGGCCGTGTTTGCGGAGGTTGGGAGATGTGAACATGTGTTGAATGAGGACGGCGGCCTCCATCTGTCTGAAGTGGTTTACATTTTCCTAGTAGGAACGAGCCAGACATATGGTAACGGGGCTGCCATAATCATTTTCCATGAATGAGGCGCAGGCAGCAATGGCAAGCACACACAGCAGCTCTTGCAAAAATGACAACTGCCCAGTTTGGTAAAGTAGGCTGCCCAGGTTAAATGGCTGTAGAACCTTCCTGGAACTAAATGTGTGGCTCAAACCTTTCATCATAAATGATTTGGTGAAGGATTCAATTGGATGAATTGTCTTTTTAAAATTTTTGGGGGTTTGATTCAGAAAAATGAATGGTTGTCTTTTTTGTTTTGTTTTTTTTTTAGCAAAAAGAAGATTTTTTTTTTTCTTTTACAGGTTCATGCAATTCAGCAAAGGGTAAAAATGTGTGAAAATAAAAAAATACACCAAGAATTAATGAGAAGTGGAGGTTGATTCATTATTAGTGCCAGGTATCCGCAGATGAGCGTCTGTATAGCGGTGCAAAGATCCACCGCTACTAGACGCTGTAAGCGGGTATCGGGCGCCTAAGTCACTCTAGTAACCTGGCCAGCGTTGATGAATGTTTTACCACACTTTAGTGCCAGACCTGTAATGACTAGAGATAAGCGAATCGATTCATGAAATATTCGATTCCGAACAAATCCGAACTTCTCCGCGATTCGATCGATCTAATTTTTTCTTTAAACTCCATTTACTGCAATTACAGGCATTCTAAAATGGTGGATCCACATGTCTGGACATATCCCCTGGGGCAAGGTATCATAGGAAGGTCACATGCAGCCTATCAGCAGCCAGTCATCCCGGTGATGTCACAGCGCTACATAAGCGGTGGCCATCTTGCTGGTGCGCATTTCAGCATTGTATTGCAGCGAGAACAGGGCTGGGGAGAGACAGGGAAAGACAGGGAAAGACAAACAGAGAGACAGGGAGAGCCAGGGAGAGCCAGAGAGAACCAAAACAGAACCAAACAGAACCAGAGAGAGCCAGAGAGAGGCAGGGAAAGATTGAGGCAGGGACAGCAGAAAACACAAAGAGAAGCAGATAAAGTGACAGAGAAAGCCTTTTTTTTATTTTCATTTGATTTAATAGCTTTACAGTTTTAAATTGCTTTTGTTTCTGCTGTAAAAACCCCTGAGCACTGTGCATCCCATGTTTGCACATTTAACCCTATCTGTTACACAGAAGCAGGTCTTAAAGCTGATTTCATCTAACTAGACCACAGTTTTAAAAGTGTTTTTGTGTCTGCTTTAAAAACCCTTGAGCACTGGGCATCCCATGTTTGCACATTTAACTGTATCTGTTACACAGAAGCAGGTCTTTTAGCTGATTTCATATAACTAAGTGTTTTTGATTTCATATAACTAGACCACAGTTTTAAAAGTGTTTTTGTGTCTGCTTTAAAAACCCTTGAGCACTGGGCATCCCATATTGCCAATTTTCATAGTATCTGTTACAGAGAAGCAGGTCTTTCAGCTGATTTCATCTAACTAGACCACAGTTTTAAAAGTGTTTTTGTGTCTGCTTTAAAAACCCCTGAGCACTGGGTATCTCATGTTAGCACATTTAACCGTATCTGTTACACAGAAGCAGGTCTTTCAGCTGATTTCATATAACTAGATCACAGTTTTAAAAGTGTTTTTGTGTCTGCTTTAAAAACCCCTGAGCACTGGGCATCCCATGTTAGCACATTTAACGTTATCTGTTACACAGAAGCAGGTCTTTCAGCTGATTTCATATAACTAGACCACAGTTTTAAAAGTGTTTTTGTGTCGGCTTTAAAAACCCTTGAGCACTGGGCATCCCATTTTGCCAATTTTCATAGTATCTGTTACAGAGAAGCAGATCTTTCAGCTGATTTCATATAACTAGACCACAGTTTTAAAAGTGTTTTTTGTGTCTGCTTTAAAAACCCCTGAGCACTGGGCATCCCATATTGCCAATTTTCATAGCATCTGCTACAGAGAAGCAGGTCTTTAAGCTGATTTCACCTAACTAGACCACAGTTTTAAAAGTGTTTTTGTGTCTGCTTTAAAAACCCCTGAGCACTGGGCATCCCATGTTAGCACATTTAACTGTATCTGTTACACAGAAGCAGGTCTTTCAGCTGATTTCATCTAACTAGACCACAGTTTTAAAAGTGTTTTTGTGTCTACTTTAAAAACCCCTGAGCACTGGGCACCCCATGTCAGCACATTTAACCGTATCTGTTACACAGAAGCAGGTCTTTCAGCTGATTTCATATAACTAGACCACAGTTTTAAAAGTGTTTTTGTGTCTGCTTTAAAAACCCCTGAACACTGGGCATCCAATGTTAGCACATTTAACCGTATCTGTTACAGAGAAGCAGGTCTTTCAGCTGATTTCATATAACTAGACCACAGTTTAAAAAGTGTTTTTGTGTCTGCTTTAAAAACCCTTGAGCACTGGGCATCCCATATTGCTAATTTTCATAGTATCTGTTACAGAGAATCAGTTCCTCAGTTTATTTACCTTCTGCTTTTTAAAGTAAACACATTTTTAAAGTGCCTGTTGCGCATTTCAAATACATAAAAATGTCAGGCAGACAAGTGCCAGGATGTTCACAGAGGAGTGGCAGAGGCCTAGATTCAGCAGGCAGAGGTCGCAGCAGAATAGGGGCGAGTGGCAGCAGGAGTCGCGGTGAGAGACCTGATCTGCCAGTATCTGCTAGCGGTCGTGTCTCCACCAGTTACGCATCTGCCGTCATAGATTGGTTAACGTGGTCATCCACATCATCACAAGTTACATCTGACACCCCCAGTCTACAGTCGGTAGGTTCCTCTGACACAACCCTGAGTTGGCATGGCCCGGGAGCAGTCCCTAGCCTCCCATTGCCTCTGTCCTACGCCGTTCCCTCCCCCAGCGACGTATCCTATGCTTTGGGTTCAGCTCCACTCTTTAGTGAGGACGATCAGATAGAGGACAGTCAGCAGCTACTGCCCAGCCAAGAAATGGAGGTGGCATCTTTCGCTAGGCAGACAAATAGTGATGTGGCGAGTGGCGTGGGAGGTGGTTTGGCGAGCGTTCCAGCTCCTGCACCAGACACTGTTTAGGAAATCGAGATCATCAGTGACGTGCAGATATAACTCGATGATGATGATGAAGTCGATCGCACTTGGGAGCTGGGTGTAGAAGGGGCTTCATCATCATCATCAGGAGAAGAGGGGCGCAGGTTGCCCCGGAGTCAGCAGCTGAGGCAGCAAGGTGTTAGCAGTATGGTTGGCAGTCAGCATGGGGGCAGAATTGTAAAGTCTGGAGCCAAACGGGGCTGGGGTAGATCACTTGCTGCACGGCAGGCTACCTTCTCGGGAGGTAGTGGAGCAGGGGTTCCTGGAGTTGGCGGCAGTAGCAGTGAATCAGTGCGGGCTGTTGGTGGGAAAATTAGCTACTCGGCAGTGTGGCAGTTTTTCATCAAGCATCCGCAAGAGGGTAATGGCCACATGCAAGATGTGTAGGCAGAAGGTGAAGCGTTGCCAGGGCCCTAATGTTGGCCCCACGGCCCTGCGTCAACATATGCAGCGTCACCATAAAGCGGCCTGGGAGAACCGAGGCTCCGAAGAGGTGGTCCAGCCTGCTTCCTCACCAAGTGGCACGCCGCTCCAAATTTATGCCAGCCAAGGCTCCAGCACCTCAGCCGAAGGCAGCTGTGCGTCATACCCATCCTCTGTCGCTCCAGATGCTCCTCCTCCTCCTCCAAGTCAGGCATCCCGCCAGCAATCCATCAGTGAAGCCTTGTCCAAGAGACAGCAGTATGCGCCCACTCATCCTACGGCGCAGAAGCTGAATGTGCTCCTGTCCAAGTTGCTGGTGCTGCAGTCGCTCCCTTTTCAGGTGGTGGACTGTGCACCTTTCAGAAAATTGATGGCTTGTGCCGAGCCGAGGTGGAGAGTCCCAAGCCGTCATTTCTTTGCCAAGAAGGCAATGCCAGCCCTGCACACTTTTGTTGAACAGAAGGTGGGCCAGTCCTTGAGCCTGTCGGTGTGTATCAAAGTGCATGGCAGCGCCGACGTCTGGAGCTGTAACTGCGGTCAGGGGCAGTACATGTCGTTTACGGCCCACTGGGTGAATGTGGTTCCTTTGCAGCAGCAGCAACTTGGACAGGTCATGCCGCTTCGGCCTCCGCGCTACCAGGCCTTTGTGCCTGTGACACTGTGCGACTCGGCCTCCTCATCCTCCGCCGTCTCCTCACCCTCCACTGTAGGGTCAAGCCTCAGTGCCCCTCCAGTCTACCATGTATGCAGGGCATGGAGGTGTCACGCTGTGCTTCACATGGTTTGTCTTGGCGAACGGAGTCACACAGGGAACAGGAACTGCTAAAATGTATTCATCAAGAAATCCAAACATGGCTTACTACAAGAAAACTGAAAATGGGAACCATGGTGACCGACAATGGGAAGAACATTTTGTCTGCGCTGCGACAAGGAAGCCTGACCCATGCGCCCTGCATGGCTCACATCTTCAATCTGGTTGTCAAGCGGTTTCTGAAGTCTTCCCCCCATCTGCAAGACATCCTAACAACGGGAAGGAAACTTTGCATGCACTTCAGACACTCCTGCACCGCCAAGCACACTCTTGTTGAGCTACAGTGTCAGAACGGTAGCCCCCAACATAGTCTGATTTGCAATGTTTCCACCCGTTGGAATTCCACCCTCCATATGTTGGACCTACTATACGAACAGAGAAAAGCCATCACGGATTTCTTGATGATCCAAGCAGATAGGGGGACTCCCCTGTGTAACTTCAATGTAAACCAGTGGCAGCTCATACGTGACACCTGCCGTTTGCTCAGGCCCTTTGAGGAAGCCACTTTATTTGTCAGTCGCCAGGATTACGGGATGAATGACGTGATTCCACTGCTTCATGTACTACAACACATGTTGGAAACCATGGCTGGTCAGGGCACTGGAGACATGGCGCCTACATCTTACGGCCACATGAACCCCATTGGAGCTGAACTGGAGGAGGAGGAGGAGGGGCACAGTGAAGCACAGTTTAGGCTTGGCGAAATGGCTGGTTTATCTAGTCAGTTGACAGGAGAGGAGGAGCAGAAGCAGCCAGAGGAGCTAGAGGGTTGTGAGGAAGGCGAGACAGAGGACCCAGACACCCCGTGGCAGTATGCAGTGGAGATGGAGACAGGTAGTCCCTAAGAGTCACTTGCACAAATGGCACGAAGCATGCTCACATGCTTGCGTAGTGACCCCAGAATTGTTTCCATTTGTCAGCTTCCTGCTGATGCTAACTTCAGGGTATGCCTTTCAGACCATTTTTGGGTTCCTGCTGATGCCAACTTCAGGGTGTGCCTTTCAGCCAATTTTTGGGTTCCTGCTGATGCCAACTTCAGAGTGTGCCTTTATGCCAATTTTTGGGTTCCTGCTGATGCCAACTTCAGGGTATGCCTTTCAGACAATTTTTGTGTTCCTGCTGCTGCCAACTCCAGGGTGTGTCTTTAGGCCAATTTTTGGGTTTCTGCTGCCAACTCCAGTGTCTCTTTCAAGCAATTGTTGGGTTCCTGCTGCTTCTGCCAACTCCAGGGTGTCTTTCAGTCAATGTTTGGGCTCCTGCTGCTGCTGCCAACTCCAGGGTGTGTCTTTTGGCCAATTTTTGGGCTCCTGCTGCCAACTCCAGTGTCTCTTTCAAGCAATGTTTGGGCTCATGCTGCTTCTGCCAACTCCAGGGTGTCTTAAAGTCAATGTTTGGGCTCCTGCTGCTGCTGCCAACGCCAGGGTGTGTCTGTAGGCCAATTTTTGGTCTCTTGCCACCAACTCCAGGGTGTGTTTCTCAATCAATTTTTGGGCTCCTGCTGCTGCTGCCAACTTCAGGGTGTCATTCAGTCAATGTTTGGGCTCCTGCTGCTTCTGCCAACTCCAGGGTGTCTCTTTCAAGCAATGTTTGGGCTCCTGCTGCTGCTGCTGCCAACTCCAGGGTATCTTTAGGCCGATTTTTGGGCTCCTGCTGCCAACTCCAGTGTCTCTTTCAAGCAATGTTTGGGCTCCTGCTGCTGCTGCAACTCCAGTGTGTGTCTTTAGGCCAATTTTTGGGCTCCTGCTGCCAACTCCAGGGTGTGTCTCTCAGTAAACTTTTGGGCTCCTGCTGCTGCTGCCAACTCCAGGGTGTCATTCAGCAAATGTTTGGGCTCCTGCTGCCAACTCCAGGGTGTCCCTTTCAAGCAATGTTTGGGCTCCTGCTGCTGCTGCCAACTCCAGGGTGTGTCTTTAGGCCAATTTTTTGGGCTCCTGTTGCCAACTCCAGGGTGTCTCTTTCAAGCAATGTTTGCGCTCCTGCTGCTGCTGCTGCCAACTCCAGGGTGTCTCTTTCAAGCAATGTTTGTGCTCCTGCTGCTGCTGCTGTCAACTTCAGGGTGTGTCTTTAGGCCAATTTTTGGGCTTCTGCTGCCAACTCCAGTGTCTCTTTCAGCAATGTTTGGGCTCCTGCTGCTGCTGCCAACTCCAGGGTGTGTCTTTAGGCCAATTTTTGGGCTGCCGCTGCCAACTCCAGTGTCTCTTTCAAGCAATGTTTGGCCCCCTGCTGCTGCTGCCAACTCCAGGGTGTGTCTTTAGGCCAATTATTGGGCTCCTGCTGCCAACTCCAGTGTCTCTTTCAAGCAATGTTTGGGCTCCTGCTGCTGCTGCCAACTCCAGGGTGTGTATTTAGGCCAGTTTTTGGGCTCCTGCTGCCAACTCCAGTGTCTCTTTCAAGCAATGTCTGGGCTCCTGCTGCTGCCAACTCCAGGGTGTGTCTTTAGGCCAATTTTTGGGCTGCTGCTGCCAACTCCAGTGTCTCTTTCAAACAATGTTTGGGCTCCTGCTGCTGCTGCCAACTCCAGGATGTGTCTTTAGACCAATGTTTGGGATCCTGCTGCCAACTCCAGTGTCTCTTTCAAGCAATATTTGGGCTCTTGCTGCTGCTGCCAACTCCAGGGTGTGTCTTTAGGCCAATTTTTGGGCTGCCGCTGCCAACTCCAGTGTCTCTTTCAAGCAATGTTTGGCCCCCTGCTGCTGCTGCCAACTCCAGGGTGTGTCTTTGGGCCAATTATTGGGCTCCTGCTGCCAACTCCAGTGTCTCTTTCAAGCAATGTTTGGGCTCCTGCTGCTGCTGCTGCTGCCAACTCCAGGGTGTGTCTTTCAAGCAATGTTTGGGCTCCTGCTGCTGCTGCCAACTCCAGGGTGTGTCTTTAGGCCAATTTTTGGGCTCCTGCTGCCAACTCCAGGGTGTCTCTTTCAAGCAATGTTTGGGCTCCTGCTGTTGCTGCCAACTCCAGGGTGTGTCTTTTGGCCAATTTTTGGGCTCCTGCTGCCAACTCCAGGGTGTCTCTTTCAAGCAATGTTTGGGCTCCTGCTGTTGCTGCCAACTCCAGGGTTTGTCTTTAGGCCAATTTTTGGGCTCCTGCTGCCAACTCCAGTATCTCTTTCAAGCAATGTTTGGGCTCCTGCTGCTGCTGCAACTCCAGTGTGTGTCTTTAGGCCAATTTTTGGGCTCCTGCTGCCAACTCCAGGGTGTGTCTCTCAGTAAACTTTTGGGCTCCTGCTGCTGCTGCCAACTCCAGGGTGTCATTCAGCAAATGTTTGGGCTCCTGCTGCCAACTCCAGGGTGTCCCTTTCAAGCAATGTTTGGGCTCCTGCTGCTGCTGCCAACTCCAGGGTGTGTCTTTAGGCCAATTTTTTGGGCTCCTGTTGCCAACTCCAGGGTGTCTCTTTCAAGCAATGTTTGTGCTCCTGCTGCTGCTGCTGCCAACTCCAGGGTGTCTCTTTCAAGCAATGTTTGTGCTCCTGCTGCTGCTGCTGTCAACTTCAGGGTGTGTCTTTAGGCCAATTTTTGGGCTTCTGCTGCCAACTCCAGTGTCTCTTTCAGCAATGTTTGGGCTCCTGCTGCTGCTGCCAACTCCAGGGTGTGTCTTTAGGCCAATTTTTGGGCTGCCGCTGCCAACTCCAGTGTCTCTTTCAAGCAATGTTTGGCCCCCTGCTGCTGCTGCCAACTCCAGGGTGTGTCTTTAGGCCAATTATTGGGCTCCTGCTGCCAACTCCAGTGTCTCTTTCAAGCAATGTTTGGGCTCCTGCTGCTGCTGCCAACTCCAGGGTGTGTATTTAGGCCAGTTTTTGGGCTCCTGCTGCCAACTCCAGTGTCTCTTTCAAGCAATGTCTGGGCTCCTGCTGCTGCCAACTCCAGGGTGTGTCTTTAGGCCAATTTTTGGGCTGCTGCTGCCAACTCCAGTGTCTCTTTCAAACAATGTTTGGACTCCTGCTGCTGCTGCCAACTCCAGGATGTGTCTTTAGACCAATGTTTGGGATCCTGCTGCCAACTCCAGTGTCTCTTTCAAGCAATATTTGGGCTCTTGCTGCTGCTGCCAACTCCAGGGTGTGTCTTTAGGCCAATTTTTGGGCTGCCGCTGCCAACTCCAGTGTCTCTTTCAAGCAATGTTTGGCCCCCTGCTGCTGCTGCCAACTCCAGGGTGTGTCTTTGGGCCAATTATTGGGCTCCTGCTGCCAACTCCAGTGTCTCTTTCAAGCAATGTTTGGGCTCCTGCTGCTGCTGCTGCTGCCAACTCCAGGGTGTGTCTTTCAAGCAATGTTTGGGCTCCTGCTGCTGCTGCCAACTCCAGGGTGTGTCTTTAGGCCAATTTTTGGGCTCCTGCTGCCAACTCCAGGGTGTCTCTTTCAAGCAATGTTTGGGCTCCTGCTGTTGCTGCCAACTCCAGGGTGTGTCTTTTGGCCAATTTTTGGGCTCCTGCTGCCAACTCCAGGGTGTCTCTTTCAAGCAATATTTGGGCTCCTGCTGTTGCTGCCAACTCCAGGGTTTGTCTTTAGGCCAATTTTTGGGCTCCTGCTGCCAACTCCAGTATCTCTTTCAAGCAATGTTTGGGCTCCTGCTGCTGCTGCTGCCAACTCCAGTGTGTGTCTTTAGGCCAATTTTTGGGCTCCTGCTGCCAACTCCAGGGTGTGTTTCTCAGTCAATTTTTGGGCTCCTGCTCCTGCTGCCAACTCCAGGGTGTCTCTTTCAAGCAATGTTTGGGCTCCTGCTGCTGCCAACTTCAGGATGTATCTTTAGGGCAATTTTTGTGCTCCTGCTGCCAACTTCAGTGTCTCTTTCAAGCAATGTTTGGGCTCCTGCTGCTTCTGCTGCTAACTCCAGGGTGTGTCTTTAGGCCAATTTTTGGGCTGCTGCTGCCAACTCCAGTGTCTCTTTCAAGCAATGTTTGGGCTCCTGCTGCTTCTGCCAACTCCAGGGTGTGTCTTTAGGCCAATTTTTGGGCTCCTGCTGCCAACTCCAGGGTGTCTCTTTCAATCAATGTTTGGGCTCCTGCTGCTGCTGCCAACTCCAGGGTGTGACTTTAGGACATTTCTTGGGCTCCTGCTGCCAACTCCAGTGTCTCTTTCAAGCAATGTTTGGGCTCCTGCTGCTGCTGCCAACTCCAGGGTGTGTCTTTAGGCCAATGTTTGGGTTCCTGCTGCCAACTCCAGTGTCTCTTTCAAGCAATGTTTGGGCTCCTGCTGCTGCTGCTGGCAACTCCAGGATGTGTCTTTAAGCCAATGTTTGGGTTCCTGCTGCCAACTCCAGTGTCTCTTTCAAGCAATGGTTGGGCTCCTGCTGCTGCTGCCAACTCCAGGGTGTGTCTTTAGGCCAATGTTTTGGCTCCTGCTGCCAACTCCAGCGTCTCTTTCAAGCAATGCTTGGGCTTCTGCTGCCAACTCCAGGGTGTGTCTTTAGGCCACTGTTTGGGTTCCTTGTGCTTCTGCCAACTCCAGGGTGTCATTCAGTCAATTTTTGGGCTCCTGCTACTGCTGCCAACTCCAGGGTGTGCCTTTCAGCCAATTGTTGTGCTCCTGCTGCTGCCAACTTCAGGGTGCCTTCCAGCCACTTTCTTGGTTCCTGCTGCTGCTGCCAACTCCAGGTTGTGTCTCTCAGTCAATTTTTGGGCTACTGCTGCTGCTGCCAACTCCAGGGTGTCTTTCAGCCAATATTTGGTCTCCTGCTGCTGCCAGCTCAAGGGTGTGTTTTTCAGGCAATATAGGGGCTCCTCATTGTGATGCCACCTCAACTCTCTGCAATTGTGCCGCTCTGCGATTCTAATAGTGATGCCTCTGATCTGCATGTGATAATTATTTACAGTATTATTTCACTAACCCAGCACGCATCCTATGCGTGTTACAGCAAGGCAGAATGGTTTACAACCCTATTGAGGCTCTAGGAAGCTCAGAAATAGCCGTTTTTTATAGCGATCCGCCGCGAATCAATTCGGGTCGAAGCTAATTTTGTTGGAAAACTCGGCGAATCAGTCTAATCGAATTTTTGAGAAATTTGCTCATCTCTAGTAATGACAATTCTTCAATAATTTGAGCAAAAAAAAAATTAAAATGTCAAACATGTTGTTTAATCCTTTAAGTGCCAGCCTTCCTAGAGTTTTTGTCACCCTTTGTTGCCAGACCACGTTTCACTATTTTGCGCTACATATGTTCCACCTTGATTTTTGAAGAGATTTACAGGGATTTTCCAGGAAAAACATATATTGAGTCTGAGCTTCAACGTGCAATGTCTTGTTTGCCCTTTTTTTAGTGTATTCTCAATACTTTTGGGTGAAATATGTGCAAGAAAATAAAAAAAAAAATCTATTTTTTGCAATTTGTAGCGTTTTTTGTAATAAAAAATGTCAATAAAATCTTATTGTGTGTGAAACCCCAATTTATCCCGGTTACAGCGGTACCACATATGTATTGGCAGACACCCTTTTCTGCCCAGGAGACTCCCCCAAACTGAAACAGAGCTTTAGGAGATTTTCAGATAAAATACAACTATGCTACGCGCTAGGTGCACCTTGCTGTTTTTCCATTTACATTTGAAATACATCCCACAAACTATATACCCTGTTTCCCAGAAAATAAGACAGTGTCTTATATTAATTTTTGCTCCCAAAGATGCGCTAGGTCTTATTTTCAGGGGATGTCTTACATTTTTCCATGAAGAAGAATTCACATGCATTCACAAAAAAGGAAATTTATTAACTGTTAAACAGTAGTAGTTGCCATCACAAACCAGCATAACCATACAAAATGTGACTCCTGTCAAAATTTCATGTTACTATATTACCATTACAACAATCTATGGTACGGTATAATTTTTATTCATTCCCCTCTCTGATCCCCACTGTGTCATTTTAAGTGACCCCCCCCCCCCCCCCTGATCCTCCTGTCCCAATTTACCCCCCTTCTCCTGTACTACCGGTAGTGGCATATGTGGGGAATCCAAAACATACAACCCCCCCCCTCCTCATCATCAGTGGGTGAAGGTGGGGGAGGTGGGGGTAGAGTCTAGAGAATCCAGGGAATTCTCTAGTTTCCATCCCTCCCTCCCCTCACTTCACCTGGCATTTCCCCCATAGAAATTATTTTTTTTTTCTTCTTCACAGTCTGCTGCCACTACTCACTAACTTACTGTCAGAGAGCGAGCAGCAGACAGCAGCTTTCACTTTGGTGGCGGCCGCTTTGATGACGAGTGACGTCCCCCAGTGACGTCCCCCTATGCGCAACGTCGGGGGCGTCACTCGTCATCAGAGAGAGCCGACTGCAGCTGACTGAGGACTCTTGCTGCAGCCGCTCGCTATGGCCACTCCTGCAGGCGCTTGCTATGGCAGCGCTTACCAGCAAATACTTGCTGCGGCCGCAGCTCTCTGCAGGTGATCGCTGCAGCCGCAGGTCACTATGGCGGCTATGAAGTTACGGTAGCAGGCGTGGTGCGCACACAGCCATGACGCGGCGCCTTCATACCGGTAAGTAACTCACGGCGACGGGGCGGGGCGGTGGGTGGAAGGGTGTCGGAGGATGTGAGGATCAGCGGGTGGGTGGTGTTCTAACATTATTTTGGAGGAAGGTCTTATTTTCGGGGGGGGGGGGGGTCTTATATTTAGCCTTCATGCTAAAAGCACAGTAGGCCTTATTTTCGGAGTAGGTCTTATTTTCGGGGAAACACGGTATTCTCTGGAGGTACACGCCTCAAGCTTTATAGGCATACCAGGCTTGTTTATGTGGGTGTAGTTTTGTGGAAGTAATCCCTCAACTCATCAATTCTTTGGTTGCAGAATTTCCCTAAAAAAGAATATAAAAGAAGAATCAAAGACACATTTTCCTAAAAAAAACTATATGCAAACAATAAAAAACAAGTAAAATTTTAAAAAGCAACATCCCCCGAACAGAACGATAACCAGCATGAATAGCTACTGTCAAGGGAAGAGTTGTCAAACACCCCAAAGTAAAGCATGTGCGTAAGGATAATTTTACTTGAAAATTACAGCTCTGCAGACAAAGTGTGCACCTTGCAATTTTTCAACCAAAACAACCCTTTACATTTGGAATATCCCCCATAAAGTATATATTATCTGAAAGTACACATGTTAAGCTTTCTAAGCATACCCAACTTGTTGTAGTGGGCTCATCTTTCTGGAAGTAATCCCTTGAAGAATTCTTAGGTTGCACAGGGTTTCTCTAAAAAAAGTTTTAAAAAAGCAGAATAAAAAACATGTTTTCCTAAAATATCAATATGCAAACAAGAAAAAAAAAATTAAATATGAAAGCACAAGGACCTCTGAGCAGAACAATGCCCAACATGAATAGGTACTATTAACCCTTTTAATTGCCAGCCTACTTGAAGTTTTGTCACCCTCTGTTGACAGGTCATTTTTCCCCATTTTGTGTCATGTTTAACCGTGATTTTTGCCAGAATTTCGAGGAAAATTATATATATATTTTTTTGCAGCAGAGTTTAGGCTTTAGCATGAAATGTCATGTTTTACTCACCTCCTTCAGAAGACATTTACTTCTGTTTAAAGCTTCCATTCAAAAAAAGTTTAGCAAAATGATCCCTTAAATGATCTCTAATAATCAGTGATGTAAGCTATTTGTGAGGGCTGATCTCCATGCAAATGCTATGCAATAACAGGCAAATTCTATCCTCCAGAACTGCAAGGTAGTGGCCAGCTTGCCACAATCCTGATGGCCTGTTTCTGAAAAACCCAGTGCTACAATCAAAATTACCCTAAATCTCATTGAAGAAATAGTTTATTTCAAGCCAGAAGTAAAAGTCATCAGTTGTGTGAACATTTTAAACAACTGTTGCAATGCTGGGCAGGCAGCCATTGCCATTAATGATACATAGTTACGCTCATTCACTCCGGTAGCTGTTGATTCAGTGTGTGAGTGTGTGTATATGAGGTATATATCGGTCTCATTTTGGTGTGGGCTGCTTATAGCAAAATCCAGCCTGACAGCGTGCATTGTGGGGAGAAAAATATCACACAGATACACAGCAGCTGATGCATGCTGATCTTTACATTAATGCATCCAGCTTTTTACACAGAATGGTAAAATGCGATACTGTAAAATCTCATTCTAACATTCTGTGAAGAAACAGATAAAATCTCCCTTTTGGCTGGTTGGGCTGATCATAAGGAAGCTCCTAGCTCAACTGCAGTGTGTCTGTGTACTAGCAATGGCTCTCTCCCACCACCCCACATATGCTCATGTGTAAGCAGGGCTCTCAGGTGTGATCCAAGATGTCCGCTCCCATGTAGTTCTGCAGCTGCAGTGCAGGTATTCCACAAGGAATCTGCAAGGTGTAAAGCCCTCTCAAACATCTCAAAGCATGCACCCTTGATCATCAAAGAGGAGGCCTGGTTCCAGGCCCTCACTGCAAGCCTGGCACCAGGCAGCCCAGTACTCATCCTTCTGCATTTGCTTGCCCATGATTTATTGACTGACAGTGAACAATCAAATTTGCCAGGTGTGGGGAGGGGGGGCATATTAACTGACCAGGGAACTTTATTGATCACCAGTGGTCATGTAACACAGCAAAATGACAGCCTGCTCTCATAGTACTTGGTAATGGTAGTATTATGGCAAGGGGAGAGGCAGCATTTTATCCTGAACCAGGATGCCCCCATGATGCTGGCATGTAGGGAGTAAAGTTGTTTGTTAATTATTTCTCTTTAAGAATATATTATATTATATTATCACATCGTTATGTACAGTCCATGTCTGTTTGTATATATATATATATAATGCAAAACAAAAACAAAATAATAAAGGGAAAGAATTATATAAATAAAAGGATTTTATTAAGGCTACATTCACACCTGTCTAGATAATATTGCGGCATGCGTTTTGCATTCATGGCTTGTGGTAAGAGTTTGTATAAATGCAAAAATAGGGCAGTGGAGCTGGGTAGAGCTTAATGTTAAGATAAATATAGGACTTGTGTTGTGTCTTTTTTTTTAGTTTTCTACCTTTGAACTGGTAAAGGGTCCAAGGGACCTCTATACTACCGTAGTTTAAAGAGTGGGAGGAGGCAAGTTACCTGCCCGTGTGGTGGTGGGTGACTTACTCTTCTCCTGCCCTATTACCTGTACTCGGAATGGCCGTCATCTGGGGTCCAGCATTCACATACCCAGCATACCTCTAGCTAGCAAGTACCCGCACCAGGCCTTTCTGAATAGCCTAGGGTGGCAACCTGGAGGGGGGAGCTGCCCTTACTACCGCAGTAAAGAGAATAAATTAAAACTCCCATAACCGGAACATTAATGCCTCCTAATAAGCAACCCAGCAGTGTGCAAAGGGTTGAACCCGAGACCAGAGCACCTCCCCTCCACTGCTTTGGTCATGTGACTACTGTATGTCGTAAAGATGGAGCATGGTTGCCTGCTCCCCTGCATTTCTCCCCTTGTGTCCTCTCCCTCCTCCACACTCATACTCTGCATCTAACCCATTGCACCCTCTCCCCCGACATACTTTTTTAAAAACGTGTACCGTGACCTAACTTAAACCGCACAAACACCTGTTCAGGTGTTGGTCCTGCAGACATCGAATAAGAACAAGCTTGAGGGGGGTGGCCCCAGAATGCCTGATATCCTTACCTTAACTTTGGGAAAGGAGTCCTGCAATTGGCCACTGGACGGTCCCGTGAGTCATGGTCGTGTCCCCGGCACTGGCCACCACAACGTGGGACTCCTTTCCCGAACTTAAGGTAAGGATATCGAGCACTCTGGGGGGGTTATGTTCTGGGGGGGCTCCAGCATTCTGGATGCCCCCCCCCCCCCCGAGCTTGTTCTTATTCTCTGTCTGAGGGACCAATACCCGTCAAAGGAAAAATGGGTGTTGGCCCGGTTTACAAAATGGGGCGCAAGCACTTAAAGTGCCTAGGGCACCATGAACATCAAATACGGCCCTGATGGGGAGAGCAGAAAGCAGGTTAAATTAACCCTTTGCCTGGAATGTCCCTTTGCCATGCAGGGTAGGAAGTCCCCATGTGATGAAAACCAATCATGTCAGCCTAGTTGACACCACAGTTTCTGGAATCTCTTAATACCATTTCCTAATCCCGGGCAATATTGTGCTCAAAACCAGCTCAGTAGTGGGTAATATTTACCCATGGATGAAGTATATATATACTCAACATTTTGCTAACAATACAATACAACAGACGTAATTTACCTACTACAATGCCCGTGCCCAAGATTTTACATCGGAAAAACAAACCGCAAACTCAAAAAACGGATTTATGAACACATACGAGACATTAAGAAGAAAAACATTCTAACTCCAGTAGGAAGACATTTTACCGCCTATCATAGGGGCATCCCGGATGGAATACATTTTTCAGTCCTTGATAGGATTCACAAACACCCGAGAGGAGGAAATATTACCCATAAAACCTTAAAAACTGCAACAAAATGGATAACTAAATACAAAGCCACTCTTCCGCCAGGTCTAAATGAGACAGTGAGTTTTGTCCCATTTCTCAAACAATAAAACTATACCAATACAACAAAACCCACCTAATGAGAAACAACCCACAAATACCACACACTGCCCCCCCTAACAATCAGTCCCAAACAATTAAGACTTCATCTTCAACTTTTAGAAAAACAAAAAAAAAATCTCTAATATTGTCCCAATCACACCAAAAAATAGCAACGGAATAAACTAACATCACAATTAGAAATAATGTTATGTCTTTTTTATTTACATCACCTATAATACTGTCAATAATACATTAAAACACATTGTCTATGATTTATTTTAAGTCTACTGTATATCTATGCAAAGGCATAAAAGAATAATCGATTATGTTTATATTACAATATCATTTCTGTAAAACCGCAGTGCATAATCGCCAGCAGGAGTTTTTCCTTGGAGACTAAACAAAAATGGTGCTGCTATCACATTAGCACCAGCCTAGACTACACAAAAATGGCGGCCATTGGTTATCAGAATATTGCTACCAACAAAATGGCGACCGCCAGGCAGGACGACAGGTTTAGAGGGGGGCCACACAGGAAGCGGCATCACGCGGGACCTGGCCTGATTGGCCAGGCAGCGTGCCCTTCCGGAACGCTCCCATTGGCCAACAGGGAGCAAGCATCTGGACTGGGTAACCAATAGGATCCCAGCCCCACGCACCTGGCCCCCCAGCTACGTCACACACTGCACATTTAAATAGACGCGACCAGAGTGTCAAACTACAATACACTACCCCCGAAGTAATGCCGCCGCCCGCCCGAGTGAGGACGGACGCTCCTCTTGCCTTCAAGCTCCACATCTTACACAGTAAGTCTCTTCTTTATTTGCATGGGACCACCATTGCCTTAACCATACAACCAATTATACTACATTCCTGTCCTCCTAAAGGAATGGACTTGAACTTAAAAAATCTTCACCAATGTTAAAATTAATCCACCCCTTCGCTCTCTTAAAGGGACAGATATGTACAACAGTGACCACATTAAACGCCTACTATAAGGTAAAATACGTGAAGAAATAGTTCTATCATATTACTAACTTCCACCACCATAATACTTACCTATTTTTCCCCCTCTTAAGGAAAGGATCCAACCTATACAAAGGCTATCCCACTAGCCACTATAAGGCACAAATCTACTTACCTACCTCCAAAATACAACACTCCTGCCGGCACTATGCACAAGGTATTGTGATACTTCACGCTACTGTTTACTCTATTACAACAACACAGAATCCTATAATTAATGTCATTTACTATTTATGTCTTAGACCACATGGCAATTTACACTGATGAAGCGATAAACCGCGAAATGCGGCTGTAATCAGCCATTCCCAATATTACTTGCTACGAACTGTTATACTTGCTACAAACAACATCACTTGCTACAAACTGGATATGTATTTTGCTGGTATGGAGAAAACATGAGAAAAACTGTAAATCTATAACCTAACAATAAATACTATATGATACTATCAACATTCACGAATGCACTGTATTTACGATTTTATTGCTAACCATTAACTGAATAAAAGGACCAGGGACACCCTTCGTAAGGGTCCAGTAAACTCCCTAGTTTACAAGGTTTCCCCTAAAAGCCCAAAGGGGACTAACCTTCCCCCCCAAACCCATATTCTAATTTATTGGGAGTAGGACCCACAGACCAATCCAAGCACCATCAACCTTTGCCAGGTGTCCAACAAAGGGATACACCAACTGAGCAGGTGTTTCCCTTCCCCCCCACCATACAATACCATATATATATACTGCTACCCCGATAAATTGCAGCTCAATATAAGGCAGATTGTAATATACCACGGCCCGGCCTTGGACACCAACATTTAGAAATACAATGCATTTATCCTCTCTCTATAACGCCTGGGTTCATTAAAATGCAGTTTCAGCTATAACACGGTTCCCTTTATTGGCACCAAACAAAAGAATGATAGCAGTGTGAGTAAATATATATATATATATATATATATATATATATATATATATATCTGCAATAAGTGCACACTAGCAACATTACAAGCATGGGAATTTACAAGCTGAAGTTTACAGCTAAGTCAGATTTATCTCAGCTAAATAGACGAGGTGTAGTGGCATAGGGCGCCCAGGAGAGCGTGAGGACAGCCTGTGGATTTCCCTGTACCTCCAGCACAAACATGTGAACCCCCCCCCCCCGGAAAAGAACAATTGTGCTGGCCCTGAAGACCCCTTTCATGCTCTGGTTTGTCATCCCCCCCATTAAGGCCCATAGCCAGAGATCTGACAGAACCATTTTCAGGTCATAGCTTTTGGGAGTGTCGCAGGGCCCTGGTTCTGTTGCCAGATGCTTTGGCCTTAATGCTGTGCATATGGTAGATTCACGTTGGAGTGGATCAGAACTGGATATCTCCCTATCTCAGGTTATGAGCTCATTACCGTAATGAGAAAGCTATGGGTAGATACGTCTTCGGGCGCTCCATCCTCCCGGTTCTGATTCTGTATTTGGTTTGGAGCTAGGGGCAAACAGCAGCCCAGTTCTCTGTTGGCTTCTATTTGAGGGAAGCCAACACAGAACTGGCGGTTCCATCAGTGGAGATACTGTGCATCAGTTTACAGCTCATCTCTGTATGTGATCTGCATCTATATTCTATATTACTTTTCTTCCTGTCTATGTTATCCACCATGTAAGGTGACCTTCTTTTACCGACTCATGTTCCAGTAAAGCCAGTTCCTTTATCTATTTCTCTCTGAATTTGACTCCGCTGCACCCAACAACTCATGCAACACCATTCAGTCTGACAAAGGGGCAAGGGAACTAGCAGGGGGTCTTTGAACTGGGTACTACCTGTGTTTGCTCATCTCTCAGAGAACGTTTCGATTCTCCTTGCTCAAATACCAGGTTTCCTCTTGCTGCAAAGCATGTGGATGTCAGAAGGGAAATACATACAATAGGGCCCAGGTATCAGAAAATAAAATATAATATTTGTCATCATTTTCCCAGCACCCCACCAGAAGCTTTCTGGAGGAAAATGAATATTGCTTTACGCACCTTGGACAGCATTTATATTTCATATTCTTTATGAACTGTATACATCTTGTCACTGTGATAACTTGAATGTAATGTTAAATATTGTTTCTAAGTTTCATTTAGCAGGGTACTGAGATATTATGGATTTGGACTCCAAGAAAGTCACAATTCTGTAACCTGTTACCTACAGATTGCACTGTTATTTAATCAAATTATTTCCAATAAATTCCATCAGGGTCCCCTAAAAAATCTTTGAAGAAACCTTGAGGCCAAACACCTTACATCAGGGGACATGAGGAGTCCTGCACTTTATTCTTATTTATAATTATATATAGGACTACAAGGCTGTCCGCTTGCCTACGCCCAGAGATTTGGTGTGGTGTGTAGTGCTGAGAGTCGGTCGCACTGAGCTGGCGCTACCTCTCGCTCTCTGCAGCGCTGTACTGGTGTTAGAGCGCCCAACATACATCACATTCATCAAGACGGGCCAGGTTACTAGAGCAACTGAGGTGTTCTGTTACAGCGCCCGATACCCGCTTACAGCGTCTACTAGCAGTCGCTCTAAGTGCCGCTATACAGACGCTCATCTGCCGATACCCGGTGTTAGTAATGAAGCAGCCTCTTTGTTACTTGGTAAACATGTTTCTACTTCTAGCTAGTTTTAAAAGCTCGGCTCCAGACAAAACTTTTATTTTACCAATTCTGCAGACAATCCAGTTTAAAACTGTAACTTTAACCTGCAGAGACCTTTCTGACCAGGCGCCTCCGTACATTTCACTGCTAAGACGCAATCGCTCTGGCCGCGACCTTTTTCGTTCATCTGCTGTATTCACCTCTGTGTATGGTTTGTTCTTATGTGTTTCGGTTTATTATCTTGCACAGTGCAACAGAAGATTATAGCACCATATAAATCAACACTAATACTCTTTTTAATTTTGTAGAGAGTTAGACTAGGTTCATTTCCTTTTTATAGACTGTGACCTCTTTGGGGAGATATAGTTGCACATTCTATCTGTGGCGAGCAAACAGAAATTTAATCTTAGGGAACAGTCCAACTTATGAAAATAGAAAGGCAGCAAGGAAGCCTGTCCCTTGTGCTTCCCCTTCATTTTCTGCAGTGTGCTGTTGATGCTGCAACAGGGCCAGGCCAGATTATAATTGGTGCTATGGAGCTATCCTCTGCTGTAGCCAGAGACAGCTGTAAGACTGCCATACTCACTAACACTGAGAGCAAAGGACAGAGTGGCTGTTCGATGACTTTTTGGCATGGTCTTGGAGAAATTAAATTTAATAGAAGGTGAACTTCGGAGCCCTACTGCTACCCTTCGCTGCAGGAAATGGAGGAGAGGCACATGGGACAGGCATCATGTGAGCTGCTTGCTGTCATATCATTACAGTCCCTTTAACGTAGACCAAAAGCCATGATTTTGACTATCCTGGGTTTTGGTTCTTTCCCTGGGTGTGAAACCCCCCAGATCGCAGAAACTAACTCACCTCTTCCCGGTCCTACGATGCATGCACGGGCACTCATCCAATCAGTGCGTTTAGAGCCTGTTGGCGTCGCGGCCTCTAAGCCTTCGTCTAAGGCGAGCGGCGCCGAGTGCGCTGGTGGCCGTATCCCCTGTATCCCCCGCTTCTCTCTAACAGGGAGCGTGCCTGCGGCCATTCACAGATGCATGGTGCGGGCACGCGCCCTGCTAGAGGGATAGAGGAGATGCACCCTGGACTGGGAATCTAGGTAAGTGTATGGGAAGACCTGGGGGGTTTCACACAGCTGGGCATCCCGGAGGGGGGGGGGATTAAGGGAATTAGGGTTTTGGTCTACTTAAAGAGAAACTTCGCACATAAAATAAAAAGGGGTCGATCCCCCCCCATCAGCCCCTACTTACCTTTTGGATGTCGCCGCTGCCTGCTGTGGCGACATGGGTCCGCCACTGCTTGCTGCTCCGGGCCCAATCTTCGTCCCTGCCGCTGGCTTAGCCGTCCGTAAATGACAGTCCAGCAACGCTCAGCGAAATCTTACGTGATTTTGTGTGGCTTCATTGCATCCCAGCCACGGGCACTGCGCAGACGCGAGATCAGAGCCGTGTGCAGTGCCTGATGGGATGCAAGTTGGTGCCGTCGGAAGCTCGCCGGACCTTGAACAAACCTTAGAGCTGGAACACATGATCCCAGAGCTAAGAACCCTTCTGCAATACTGTAATAATATGGCCGGACATTGACCTATAGGTGGAACATTTCTTCTCCCTTAATGCTAATACAGGGTTGCCAATGCCTGAGGACAAGGGGCAGCAGCAGTGGGAAGAGGTAAGTAAATCTCTGCAACAGGGACAACGAACAACAACACAAAAAATAAACTGGTTGTAACTGTTCACCGCTTGCTGCAGGAAGTAACATATACAGTAACAGAATAGTGACCTATATAGTAATTCTCTAAATAAAGCATTACAGTCAGGCCAATATATTGTATGTAAATATGTGGAAACCATTTTTATTTTGGATTGATGACAGCACATTTTACTTGAGATGTAGAGAAGGAAACCTAGCATTCTGCATATAATTACCCTTTATTTCATGTAAATGTGTAGCGATTTAGGTCAACAGGTTATATTTATGAATGTTCTGTTTACTTATAACTATTCGAATTATCTCACCATACAGAGCTGCTTTTTAGGTTGTCCTGATAACCTGATTGTAGGCGCATCAAATATTTTAAGGTTTTGCTGCAAAGGATATTTTTATGTACAGTTTCAAGGTGATATGCAGTATGTATGTATGTATGTATGCAGACAGTCAGGTTACGGCTCTCACCCATCTGGCGTGTCATGTTTGAGCAGCCCAAAAAAAACAAGTGCGCCAGCTCTCAGGAAATGTTATAGAAGTACAGCTTCCGCTTTATTAGATCTTTGAACTACTCCAAGATAAAACGAGATCAAGAGAAAAAGAGGGATCAGAAGAAAAATTGACATCTGTCACCTCTAATAGTAAGGATCATGATAGTATCATAAGAATTATACAACAAAAACTTGTCTAGTTTAGGCTGTGATCCTATTTTAAATAAAACTATACAACAAGGCATTAGAACAGTGGCCAAAAAGGCATCGACAATAGCACCAAGTATGACCAAACTCCCACTAATGTGTCAAAATCAAGACCCAGGGCTGGATGCGGCCCTCCAAGCTTTTTTATGTGGCCCATAAAGGAACACAGGGGTTCAACTGAATGTAAATTTTAAGCAATAGAGAAAGTCAAATTAGGGCCATGTGGGGGAGATTTTTAAAAATTGCTTATGTATAGGGATTCCAGGTGAATATTCCAACTAGACTCCCATATTGCCCAAGGGTTGAACTTGCACATGGATCTTTTACTATGTACTGAACATAATACATTTAGAGCAAGAATTTTCCATTTTGTACTTAGCAATGAAGTAATAAAATGGAGGATTTAATAGAGTATATTATATATTTATAACAGTGTATTAATATATTAACTAGGGATGAGCGAATCGATCCGGACGAACCCGAATTCGAATCCGAATTTCCCCGCGATTCGATCGATCGAAGTTTTCCTTTAAACTCCATTTATTTCAATTACAGCCATTGTAAAATGGTGGATGGACATGTCCGGACATGTTCCCTGGGGCAAGTTATCATGGAAACGTCACATGCAGCCTATCAGCAGCCAGGAAGCCCGGTTATGTCACAGTGCTATATAAATGGCGGCCATCTTGCTTGTCCGCATTTCAGCCTTGCATTGCAGACAGAACGGAGGTTGCTGCAGACAGGGGGAGACTGGGGAGACTAACAGACAGGCAGGGAGAGTCAGGGAGACCCACAGAGACCCAAACAGTTCCAGGGAGAGCCAGGGAAAGATAGGGAAAAATCGGGAACGATCCAGGCAGGGACAGCAGAGAAAGTGACAGGGAAACTTTTTTTAAATTTTCACTTCACTTCATTTGCCAGGTCAGTTTTAAATTGCTTTTTTTTTGTGCTGTAAATATTCCTGGCCACTGTGCATCCCATCTTGGCAGTGGCATATTTAACCCTATCTGTTACACACAAGCATTTCTTATAACTCGATTAGTTTTCATTTTTTTTGTATGCTGTAAAAACCCCAACCCACATGGGCATACTATTTCAGCACATTTCACCCTATCTGTTATACTAAATCAGCTTCTAAAGGCTCTGTTTTATTAACATATTGCATTTTGAATTGATTTTGTGCGTCCTGTAAAAACACCAGGCCACATGGGCATCCCAAACCAGCACATTTCACCCTATCTGTTATACTAAAGAAGCTTCTAAAGGCTCTGTTTTATTAATATATTGCATTTTGAATTGGTTTTGTGCATCCTGTAAAAACACCAGGCCACATGGGCATCCCAAACCAGCACATTTCACCCTATCTGTTATACTAAATCAGCTTCTAAAGGCTCTGTTTTATTAATATATTGCATTTTGAATTGGTTTTGTGCATCCTGTGAAAACACCAGGCCACATGGGCATCCCAAACCAGCACATTTCACCCTATCTGTTATACTAAATCAGCATCTAAAGGCTCTGTTTTATTAATATATTGCATTTTGAATTGGTTTTGTGCGTCCTTTAAAAACACCAGGCCGCAGGGTATCCCAAACCGGCACATTTCACCCTATCTGTTATACTAAAGCAGCTTCTACAGGCTCTGTTTTATTAATATATTGCATTTTGAATTGGTTTTGTGCATCCTGTAAAAACCCCAGGCCACATGGGCATCCCAAACCAGCACATTTCACCCTATCTGTTATACTAAATCAACTTCTAAAGGCTCTGTTTTATTAATATATTGCATTTTGAATTGGTTTTGTGCGTCCTTTAAAAACACCAGGCCGCAGGGTATCCCAAACCGGCACATTTCACCCTATCTGTTATACTAAAGCAGCTTCTACAGGCTCTGTTTTATTAATATATTGCATTTTGAATTGGTTTTGTGCATCCTGTAAAAACCCCAGGACACATGGGCATCCCAAACCAGCACATTTCACCCTATCTGTTATACTAAATCAGCTTCTAAAGGCTCTGTTTTATTAATATATTGCATTTTGAATTGGTTTTGTGCATCCTGTGAAAACACCAGGCCACATGGGCATCCCAAACCAGCACATTTCACCCTATCTGTTATACTAAATCAGCATCTAAAGGCTCTGTTTTATTAATATATTGCATTTTGAATTGGTTTTGTGCGTCCTTTAAAAACACCAGGCCGCAGGGTATCCCAAACCGGCACATTTCACCCTATCTGTTATACTAAAGCAGCTTCTACAGGCTCTGTTTTATTAATATATTGCATTTTTAATTGTTTTTTTGCGTCCTGTAAAAACACCAGGCCGCATGGGCATCCCAAACCAGCACATTTCACCCTATCTGTTATACTAAATCAGCTTCTAAAGGCTCTGTTTTATTAATATATTGAATTTTTAATTGTTTTTTTGCGTCCTGTAAAAACACCAGGCCGCATGGGCATCCCAAACCAGCACATTTCACCCTATCTGTTATACTAAATCAGCTTCTAAAGGCTCAGTTTTATTAATATATTGCATTTTGAATTGGTTTTGTGCATCCTGTGAAAACACCAGGCCACATGGGCATCCCAAACAAGCACATTTCACCCTATCTGTTATACTAAATCAGCTTCTAAAGGCTCTGTTTTATTAATTTATTGCATTTTGAATTGGTTTTGTGCATCCTGTGAAAACACCAGGCCACATGGGCATCCCAAACCAGCACATTTCACCCTATCTGTTATACTAAAGCAGCTTCTAAAGGCTCTGTTTTATTAATATATTGCATTTAGAATTGTTTTTTTGCATCCTGTAAAAACACCAGGCCGCAGGGTATTCCAAACCGGCACATTTCACCCTATCTGTTATACTAAAGCAGCTTCTACAGGCTCTGTTTTATTAATATATTGCATTTGGAATTGTTTTTTTGCGTCCAGTAAAAACACCAGGCCGCAGGGTATCCCAAACCGGCACATTTCACCCTATCTGTTATACTAAAGCAGCTTCCACAGGCTCTGTTCTATTAATATATTGCATTTTGAATTGGTTTTGTGCGTCCTGTAAAAACACCAGGCTGCAGGGTATCCCAAACCGGTACATTTCACCCTATCTGTTATACTAAATCAGCTTCTACAGGCTCTTTTTTATTAATATATTGCATTTTGAATTGCTTTTTTGCGTCTTGTAAAAACACCAGCCCGCAGGGTATCCCATATTGCCAATTTTTATAGTATCTGGTGCAGAGAAGCAGTATCTCACTTTATTTAGCTTCTGCTTTTTAAAGTAAACACATTTTTTTAAGGGCCTATTGCGCATTTCAAATACATAAAAATGTCAGGCAGACAAGTGCCAGGATGTTCAAAGAGGAGTGGCAGAGGCCAAGATTCAGCAGGCAGAGGTAGCAGCAGACTAGGGGCGAGTGGCAGCAGGAGTCGCGGTGAGAGACCTGATCTGCCAGTATCTGCTAGCGGTCGTGTCTCCACCAGTAACGCATCTGCCGTGGTAGATTGGTTAACGCGGTCATCCACATCATCACAAGTTACATCTGACACCCCAAGTCTAGGGTCGGTAGGTTCCTCTGACACACTCCTGAGTTGGCATGGCCCGAGAGCAGTCCCTGTCCTCCCATTGCCTCTGTCCTACGCCGTTCCCTCCCCCAGCGACGTATCCTATGCTTTGGGTTCAAATCCACTCTTTAGTGAGGAGGACGATCAGATAGAGGACAGTCAGCAGCTACTGCCCAGCCAAGAAATGGAGGTGGCTTCCTTCGCTAGGCAGACAAATAGTGATGTGGAGAGTAGCGCGGGTGTTGTTGCGAGCGTTCCAGCTCCTGCGCCAGACACTGTTGAGGAAACCGAGAACATCAGTGACGTGCAGCCACAACTTGGTGATGATGATGATGATGAAGCCGATCGCACTTGGGAGCCGGGTGCAGAAGGGGCTTCATCCTCATCATCAGGAGAAGAGGGGCGCAGGTTGCCCCAGAGTCAGCAGCTGAGGCAGCAAGGTGTTAGCAGCATGGTTGGCAGTCAGCATGGGGGCAGAATTGTAAAGCCTGGAGCCAAACGGGGCCGGGGCCGGGGTAGAGCACCTGCTGTGCGGCAGGATACCTTATCGGGAGGTAGTGGAGCAGGGGTTCCTGGAGTTGGCGACAGTAGCAGTGAATCAGTGCGGGCTGTTGGTGGGAAAAGTAGCTACTCAGCAGTGTGGCAGTTTTACCTCAAGCATCCGCAGGAGGGTAACATGGCCACATGCAAGATATGTAGGAAGAAGTTGAAGCGTGGCCAGGGCCCAAATGTTGGCACCACGGCCCTGCGCCAACATATGATGCGTCACCATAAAGCGGCCTGGGAGAACCGAGGCTCCGAAGAGGTGGTCCAGCCTGCTTCCTCACCAAGTGGCACGTCGCTCTCAATTTCTGCCAGCCAAGGCTCCAGCACCTCAGCCGAAGGCAGCTGTGTGTCATACCCATCCTCTATTGCTCCAGATGCTCCTCCTCCTCCTCCAAGTCATGCATCCCGCCAGCAATCCATCAGCGAAGCCATGTCCAAGAGACAGCAGTATGCGCCCACTCATCCTACGGCTCAGAAGCTGAATGTGCTCCTGTCCAAGTTGCTGGTGCTGCAGTCGCTCCCTTTTCAGGTGGTGAACTCTGCACCTTTCAGAGAACTGATGGCTTGTGCTGAGCCGAGGTGGAGAGTCCCAAGCCGTCATTTCTTTGCCAAGAAGGCAGTACCAGCGCTGCACACTTTTGTTGAACAGAAGGTAGGCCAGTCCTTGAGCCTGGCGGTGTGTAGCAAAGTGCATGGCAGCGCCGACGTCTGGAGCTGTAACTACGGTCAGGGACAGTACATGTCGTTTACGGCCCACTGGGTGAATGTGGTCCCTTTGCAGCAGCAGCAACTTGGACAGGTCACGCCGCTTCGGCCTCCACGCTCCCTGGCCACTGTGCCTGTGACACCGTGCGACTCGGCCTCCTCATCCTCCGCCATCTCCTCACCCTCCACTGTAGGCTCAAGTCTCAGTTCCCCTCCAGCCTACCATGTGTGCAGGGCACAGAGGTGTCACGCTGTGCTTCACATGGTTTGTCTTGGCGAACGGAGTCACACAGGGGAGGAACTGCTTAAATGCATTCATCAAGAAATCCAAACATGGCTTACTCCAAGAAGACTGAAAATGGGAACCATGGTTACCGACAATGGGAAGAACATTTTGTCTGCACTGCGATAAGGAAGGCTGACCCATGTGCCCTGCATGTCTCACGTCTTCAATCTGGTTGTGAAGCGGTTTCTGAAGTCTTCCCCCCATCTGCAAGACATCCTAACAACTTCAAGGAAACTTTGCATGCACTTCAGCCACTTATACACCGCCAAGCACAACCTTCTTGAGCTACAGCGTCAGAACGGTAGCCCCCAGCATAGTCTGATTTGCGATGTTTCCACCCGTTGGAATTCAGAACAGTAGCCCCCAGCATAGTCTGATTTGCGATGTTTCCACCCGTTGGAATTCCACCCTGCATATGTTGGACAGACTATATGAACAGAGAAAAGCCATCACGGATTTCTTGATGATCCAAGCAGATAGGGGGACTCCCCTGTGTAACTTCAATGTCAACCAGCTCATACGTGACACCTGCCGTTTGCTCAGGCCCTTTGAGGAAGCCACTTTATTTGTGAGTCGCCACGATTACAGGATGAACAACGTGATTCCACTGTTTCATGTACTACAGCACAGGTTAGAAACCATGGCTGGTCAGGGCACTGGAGACATGGCGTCTACATCTTACGGCCACATGAACCCTGTTGGAGCTGAACTGGAGGAGGAGGAGGAAGAGGAGGAGGAGTGGCACAGTGCACAGTTTAGGCTTGACGAAATGGCTGGTTTATCTAGTCAGCGGACAGGAGAGGAGGAGCAGGAGCAGCCAGAGGAGCTAGAGGGTTGTGAGGAAGGCGAGACAGAGGACCCAGACACACCGTGGCAGTATGCAGTGGAGATGGAGACAGGTAGTCCCTCCGAGTCACTTGCACAAATGGCACGAAGCATGCACACGTGCTTGCGTAGTGACCCCAGAATTGTTTCCATTTGTCAGCGGGATGACTTTTGGCTCTCCACCTTATTAGACCCTCGCTACCGGCAAAAAATGGGGGAATTTTTTAAACCCACTGAGAGGGAGGACAAACTGGCCTACTACAGAGACATCCTACGTAGTCAGTTGGCCGATGCCTATCTGCACCATAGCCCATACTCTCGCAGGTCTGACTCGGGGGGCCCTCTGCGCTCACCTTCCACTGCCATAGCTGTTAGGGGGGGGTTGGCAGGAGCAGCAGCAGGAGCTCCATCAGCAGCAGCCTCAGTCTTCACTCGCTAATGTGTAGCTTTCTACACCTGCATAGTGAGTCTACTCGTGAGCAGCAGGAAGACCTGGGGCAGGACCTGAACCAGCAGGTCGTGTCATACCTTGACATGACCATGCCAACACACCTTGAGGATCCGCTGGACTTCTGGGCAGCCAAACTTGACTTGTAGCCGCAGCTAGCTGAGTTTTCCCTGGAAAAGATGTCCTGCCCGGCCAGTAGCGTGCCATCTGAGCGGGTGTTTAGTGCGGCGGGGGCCATAGTTATGGCGAGGAGAACTCGTCTGTCAACTAAAAATGTGGAGAGACTCACCTTTGTGAAAATGAAACAGGGATGGATCAGCCAGGATTTCCACCCACCAATGGCTGATGCATGCGACTAGATTCAGCATGGTGCCCCATTTTACACTTTCCAAATGGTGCAAAACATATTTATGTCTTTAGGCCAATTTTTGGGCTCCTGTTGATGCCAACTTCAGGGTGTGCCTTTCAGCCAAATTTTGGCCTCCTGCTGCTGCTGCCAACTGCAGTGTGTCTTTAGGCCAATTTTTGGGTTCCTGCTACCAACTCCAGTGTCTCTTTCAAGCTATGTTTGGGCTCCTGCTGCTGCTGCTTGCAACTCCAGGGTGTCATTCAGCCAATTTTTGTGCTCCTGCTGATGCCAACTTCAGGGTGTGCCTTTTAGCCAAATGTTGGCCTCCTGCTGCTGCTGCCAACTGCAGTGTGTCTTTAGGCCAATTTTTGGGTTCCTGCTGCCAACTCCAGTGTCTCTTTCAAGCTATGTTTGGGCTCCTGCTGCTGCTGCTTGCAACTCCAGGGTGTCATTCAGCCAATTTTTGGGCTCCTGCTGCCAACTCCAGTGTGTCTTTCAAGCTATGTTTGGGCTGCTGCTGCTGCTTGCAACTCCAGGGTGTCATTCAGCCAATTTTTGGGCTCCTGCTGCCAACTCCAGTGTCTCTTTCAAGCTATGCTTGGGCTCCTGCTGCTGCTGCTTGCAACTCCAGGGTGTCATTCAGACAATTTTTGGGCTCCTGCTGCCAACTCCAGTGTGTCTTTCAAGTTATGTTTGGGCTCCTGCTGCTGCTGCTTGCAACTCCAGGGTGTCATTCAGACATTTTTTGGGCTCCTGCTGCCAACTCCAGTGTCTCTTTCAAGCTATGTTTGGGCTGCTGCTGCTTGCAACTCCAGGGTGTCATTCAGCCAATTTTTGGGCTCCTGCTGCCAACTCCAGTGTCTCTTTCAAGCTATGCTTGGGCTCCTGCTGCTGCTGCTTGCAACTCCAGGGTGTCATTTAGCCAATTTTTGGGCTCTTGCTGCCAACTCCAGTGTGTCTTTCAAGTTATGTTTGGGCTCCTGCTGCTGCTGCTTGCAACTCCAGGGTGTCATTCAGACAATTTTTGGGCTCCTGCTGCCAACTCCAGTGTCTCTTTCAAGCTATGTTTGGGCTGCTGCTGCTTGCAGCTCCAGGGTGTCATTCAGCCAATTTTTGGGCTCCTGCTGCCAACTCCAGTGCCTCTTTCAAGCTATGTTTAGGCTGCTGCTGTTGCTGCTGCTTGCAACTCCAGGGTGTCATTCAGACAATATTTGGGCTCCTGCTGCCAACTCCAGTGTGTATTTCAAGCTAGGTTTGGGCTGCTGCTGCTGCTTGCAGCTCCAGGGTGTCATTCAGCCAATTTCTGGGCTCCTGCTGCCAACTCCAGTGTGTCTTTCAAGCAATGCTTGGGCTGCTGCTGCTGCTTGCAACTCCAGGGTGTCATTCAGCCAATTTTTGGGCTCCTGCTGCCAACTCCAGTGTCTCTTTCAAGCTATGCTTGGGCTCCTGCTTCTGCTGCTTGCAACTCCAGGGTGTCATTCAGACAATATTTGGGCTCCTGCTGCCAACTCCAGTGTGTATTTCAAGCTAGGATTGGGCTGCTGCTGCTGCTTGCAGCTCCAGGGTGTCATTCAGCCAATTTTTGGGCTCCTGCTGCCAACTCCAGTGTGTCTTTCAAGCTATGTTTAGGCTACTGCTGTTGCTGCTACTTGCAACTCCAGGGTGTCATTCAGACAATATTTGGGCTCTTGCTGCCAACTCCAGTGTGTCTTTCAAGCTAGGTTTGGGCTGCTGTTGCTGCTGCTGCTTGCAACTCCAGGGTGTCATTCAGCCAATATTTGGGCTCCTGCTGCCAACTCCAGTGTCTCTTTCAAGCTATGTTTGGGCTCCTGCTGCTGCTGCTTGCAACACCAGGGTGTCATTCAGCCAATTTTTGGGCTCCTGCTGCCAACTCCAGTGTCTCTTTCAAGCTATGTTTGCCCTGCTGCTGCTGCCAACTGCAGTGTGTCTTTAGGCCAATTTTTGGGTTCCTGCTGCCAACTCCAGTGTCTCTTTCAAGCTATGTTTGGGCTCCTGCTGCTGCTTGCAACTCCAGGGTGTCATTCAGCCAATTCTTGGGCTCCTGTTGCCAACTCCAGTGTCTTTCAAGCTAGGTTTGGGCTGCTGCTGCTTACAACTCCAGGGTGTCATTCAGACAATTTTTGGGCTCCTGCTGCCAACCCCAGTGTCTTTTTCAAGCTATGTTTGGGCTCCTGCTGCTGCTGCTGCTTGCAACTCCAGGGTGTCATTCAGCCAATTTTTGGGCTCCTGCCGCCAACTCCAGTGTCTCTTTCAGCCAATGTTTGGGCTCCTGCTGCTGCTGCTTGCAACTCCAGGGTGTCATTCAGCCAATTTTTGGGCTCCTGCTGCCAACTCCAGTGTCTCTTTCAAGCTATTTTTGGGCTGCTGCTGCTTGCAACTCCAGGGTGTCATTCAGCCAATTTTTGGGCTCCTGCTGCCAACTCCAGTGTCTCTTTCAAGCTATGCTTGGGCTCCTGCTTCTGCTGCTTGCAGCTCCAGGGTGTCATTCAGCCAATTTTTGGGCTCCTGCTGCCAACTCCAGTGTGTCTTTCAAGCTATGTTTAGGCTGCTGCTGTTGCTGCTACTTGCAAATCCAGGGTGTCATTCAGACAATATTTGGGCTCCTGCTGCCAACTCCAGTGTGTCTTTCAAGCTAGGTTTGGGCTGCTGTTGCTGCTGCTGCTTGCAACTCCAGGGTGTCATTCAGCCAATACTTGGGCTCCTGCTGCCAACTCCAGTGTCTCTTTCAAACTATGTTTGGGCTCCTGCTGCTGCTGCTTGCAACGCCAGGGTGTCATTCAGCCAATTTTTGGGCTCCTGCTGCCAACTCCAGTGTCTCTTTCAAGCTATGTTTGCCCTGCTGCTGCTGCCAACTGCAGTGTGTCTTTAGGCCAATTTTTGGGTTCCTGCTGCCAACTCCAGTGTCTCTTTCAAGCTATGTTTGGGCTCCTGCTGCTGCTTGCAACTCCAGGGTGTCATTCAGCCAATTTTTGGGCTCCTGTTGCCAACTCCAGTGTCTTTCAAGCTAGGTTTGGGCTGCTGCTGCTTACAACTCCAGGGTGTCATTCAGCCAATTTTTGGGCTCCTGCCGCCAACTCCAGTGTCTCTTTCAGCCAATGTTCGGGCTCCTGCTGCTGCTGCTTGCAACTCCAGGGTGTCATTCAGCCAATTTTTGGGCTCCTGCTGCCAACTCCAGTGTCTCTTTCAAGCTATTTTTGGCCTGCTGCTGCTTGCAACTCCAGGGTGTCATTCAGCCAATTTTTGGGCTCCTGCTGCCAACTCCAGTGTCTCTTTCAAGCTATGCTTGGGCTCCTGCTTCTGCTGCTTGCAGCTCCAGGGTGTCATTCAGCCAATTTTTGGGCTCCTGCTGCCAACTCCAGTGTGTCTTTCAAGCTATGTTTAGGCTGCTGCTGTTGCTGCTACTTGCAAATCCAGGGTGTCATTCAGACAATATTTGGGCTCCTGCTGCCAACTCCAGTGTGTCTTTCAAGCTAGGTTTGGGCTGCTGTTGCTGCTGCTGCTTGCAACTCCAGGGTGTCATTCAGCCAATATTTGGGCTCCTGCTGCCAACTCCAGTGTCTCTTTCAAACTATGTTTGGGCTCCTGCTGCTGCTGCTTGCAACGCCAGGGTGTCATTCAGCCAATTTTTGGGCTCCTGCTGCCAACTCCAGTGTCTCTTTCAAGCTATGTTTGCCCTGCTGCTGCTGCCAACTGCAGTGTGTCTTTAGGCCAATTTTTTGGGTTCCTGCTGCCAACTCCAGTGTCTCTTTCAAGCTATGTTTGGGCTCCTGCTGCTGCTTGCAACTCCAGGGTGTCATTCAGACAATTCTTGGGCTCCTGTTGCCAACTCCAGTGTCTTTCAAGCTAGGTTTGGGCTGCTGCTGCTTACAACTCCAGGGTGTCATTCAGACAATTTTTGGGCTCCTGCTGCCAACCCCAGTGTCTTTTTCAAGCTATGTTTGGGCTCCTGCTGCTGCTGCTGCTTGCAACTCCAGGGTGTCATTCAGCCAATTTTTGGGCTCCTGCCGCCAACTCCAGTGTCTCTTTCAGCCAATGTTTGGGCTCCTGCTGCTGCTGCTTGCAACTCCAGGGTGTCATTCAGCCAATTTTTGGGCTCCTGCTGCCAACTCCAGTGTCTCTTTCAAGCTATGTTTGGGCTCCTGCTGCTGCTGCTTGCAACTCCAGGGTGTCATTCAGCCAATTTTTGGGCTCCTGCTGCCAACTCCAGTGTCTCTTTCAAGCTATTTTTGGGATGCTGCTGCTGCTGCTGCTTTTTGCAACTCCAGTGTGTCATTCAGTCAATTTTTGGGCTCCTGCTGCAAACTCCAGTGTGTCTTTTAAGCTATGTCTGGGCTGCTGCTGTTGCTGCTACTTGCAACTCCAGGGTGTCATTCAGACAATATTTGGGCTCCTGCTGCCAACTCCAGTGTGCCTTTCAAGCTATGTGTGGGCTCCTGCTGCTGCTGCTGTTTGCAACTCCAGTGTGTCAGTCAGCCAATTTTTGGGCTCCTGCTGCCAACTCCAGTGTCTCTTTCAAGCTATGTTTGGGCTGTTGCTGCTGCTGCTGCTTGCAACTCCAGGGTGTCATTCAGCCAATTTTTGGGCTCCTGCTGCCAACTCCAGTGTCTCTTTCAAGCTATGTTTGGGCTGCTGCTGCTGCTGCTTGCACCTCCAGTATGTCATTCATCCAATTTTTGTGCTCCTGCTGCCAACTCCAGTGTGTCTTTCAAACTATGTTTGGGCTGCTGCTGCTGTTGCTGCTTGCAACTCCAGGGTGTCATTCAGACAATATTTGGGCTCCTGCTGCCAACTCCAGTGTCTCTTTCAAGCTATGTTTGTGCTCCTGCTGCTGCTGCTTGCAACTCCAGGGTGTCATTCAGCCAATTTTTGGGCTCCTGCTGCCAACTCCAGTGTCTCTTTCAAGCTATGTTTGGGCTCCTGCTGCTGCTGCTTGCAACTCCAGTATGTCATTCAGCCAATTTTTGGGATCCTGCTGATGCCAACTGCATGGTGTGCCTTTCAGCCAAATTCTGGCCTCCTGCTGCTGTTGCCAACTGCAGTGTGTCTTTAGGCCAATTTTTGGGCTCCTGCTGCCAACTCCAGTGTCTCTTTCAAGCTATGTTTGGGCTCCTGCTGCTGCTGCTTGCAACTCCAGGGTGTTATTCAGCCAATTTTTGGGCTCCTGCTGCGCACTCCAGTGTGTCTTTCAAGCTAGGTTTGGGCTGCTGCTGCTGCTTGCAACTCCAGGGTGTCATTCAGCCAATTTTTGGGCTCCTGCTGCCAACTCCAGTGTCTCTTTCAAGCTATGTTTGGGCTGCTGCTGCTGCTTACAACTCCAGGGTGTCATTCAGCCAATTTTTGGGCTCCTGCTGCCAACTCCAGTGTCTCTTTCAAGCTATGTTTGAGCTGCTGCTGCTGTTGCTGCTGCTTGCAACTCCAGGGTGTCATTCAGCCAATTTTTGGGCTCCTGCTGCCAACTCCATCGTCTCTTTCAAGCTATGTTTGGGCTTCTGCTGCTGCTGCTGCTTGCAACTCCAGGGTGTCATTCAGCCAATTTTTGGGCTCCTGCTGCTCCTGCTGCCAACTCCAGGATGTCTTTCAGCCAATATTTGGGCTCCTGCTGCTGCCAGCTCAAGGGCGTGTTTTTCAGGCAATATAGGGGCCCCTCATAGTGATGCCACCTCAACTCTCAATTGTGCCGCTCTGCAATTCTAATAGCGATGCCTCTAATCTGCATGTCATAATTATTTACAGTATTATCTCACTAACCCAGCACGCATCCTATGCGTGTTACAGCAAGGCAGAATGGTTTACAACCCTATTGAGGCTCTAGGAAGCTCAGAAACAGCCGTTTTTAATAGCGATTTGTTGCGAATAAATTCGGACCGAAACAAATTTTGACGGAAAATTCTGCGAATCAGCCGAATCGAATTTTTCAAAAGTTCATCCCTAATATTAACCATATATTAATATTTTTATGTTGTTTCTTACTTAATACAATATATTAATTAGATAACCACATGGCTTGCATCCAGGATAAGATCCATGTTTACAATGTAGATAATATATCATTTATCTTTGCAATGTAGGTGCGGCTTCCTCTTGTACAAGGGTCTGACCTAGGTTGGAGTGGTGGGGAGTCTTGGGCAGCGCTGGATTCTTCGAATCGCACTTTGTCTCCCATCTTTCTTTACCCCTGGTTGGCCCAGCTAGCTGTCAGTCATGTACCGATTCATCCTTTGGGCATAATTGGAAATGGCTGATTGACAGGCTTGGCTGGCGGGGGGGGGGGGGGGGGAGAGGGCAGACACATACGTGGCGGACACTGCCTGTACTGGCTGACACCTTTACGTATCCAGTAAAAGCATCCCGGCACCAGCAATGCGCAATGCACCAGCAATGCGCAATGCACCAGCAATGCTCACCTGTAAAGCCCGATTCCTGGCATGTGACTAATGATGTCATTAGGGGGGAGGAACATTGGGGGGATTTTTTTTGGAATCTCCCTCCATATACCTCCTCTCCCAGTTACATCCTTATTCACATGGGGGGAATCCTCAAAGGCTCCACCTCTTGGGCATAAAAGGTTCCATCTGAGACAGGTCCAGCACTAGCTTGGTGGGCTGCCAGGGAGATGGGGGATCCACTACAGATCTACTACACTACAGGCATATGAAAGATGACAGCCCCATGCCAGGAGGAGGCTCCAACCTGCAGAGAGGACACAATCCAGTGGGAGATAGATAAAGGAGGACAGCCATAGTGATTTATTTATTTTGAAACAGTATTTCCAAGGGGCCCCTTTTCTATTGCACAAGGTAGGGGGAGCTAGAGCTATTGTATCCAACATTGAGGGGTATTAAATACTGGCAATAGGGGTGTCACGGTGAACTTACATGTGCCCTGTTCCTGCGATGTCCTCGAGCAGCTTCAGGCGCCGGTAGTGTGAGCAGGGCCGAACGTGCCCTTCTCTCTCTTCCCCTGTGCCTCTGCTCTTAGTTTATCTCTTCAGGCGGCGCTGCACACAGCAGGCCGCCGGAGACTGCTTAAAGGGACCAATCCCTTTTCTGTATGTCCTGGGCGAAACGCCCTTCAAAGTCAAACGGGGCAATCAGCCCAGAGTTTCCAAAGTACACCAATCACTGTCACTTCCACTGTCCAATCCAGTGGGGTTCAGCCCTATAAAGGGATTACCTCTTCAGTGGGTCAGGGCCCATGATAGCGTATAGCTGACTTTGTTAATTCTCCCATGATTTCCAGAACATATCGTTATTGTCATTTTGCCTGTATCTCAACTACACCTCCCTCTATTTCCTTTGTACCGCGCAGCTCTCTGACCTCCTGGTGTGACCCTTGGCTTGATGTCCGACTTGATTTCTCCTAAGTACTGTTTCAGTACTTACCTGTTTCTGAAGCACCCTAAATGTTTCCAGTACTTACCTAGTGCCCAGTCTTCACTTCCCGTGAGCTTACAATCTTTGAGCCATCAAGTTCTGCGAGGCAACCGTGTCCGGCGAGGAGTGTATAGCATCCCGGCAAACGGGGGCTTGTCTGTAGGTGAAGCTGGCTGTGGAGATTGGGGGTTACAGGCTCACAAAGGGTCTGACAAGGGGTCTATCCAGCTGAATGGCTTGCGAACCAGATAGAGCCTTCTCCAGCTCATCACTACACCTCTGTAACAGTATATCATCTTCTTGACTTCAGTCAGGCCACCTTATCCAGAATTCTGAATAATGTCTTAAGATATTCCTTAAGCCGCCATGGAGTTTGTATCAGTGCTTATTTTTCCTATGCACTTGCTGACACTGTGACTCATCATTCATCCGGAAAATAAAACACTGCTTCATGAATAAGTTCGGTAAAATCATTGCTGTTGGGCGTTGCGGAAGCAATGTTGAGCGATGAGCCGAGCCAAAAACAATTTCAATACTTCTTCCTCCTCATCACTCCCTTTCAACATTCTCTTTTCCCATTCCCTTTTTTGCTCTAATCTTGCAGTCACTTCACTTTACTCAGGGACCATTGTTTTTATTATGTAAAAATCCTGATTCCCAGAAACTGTTGAGAGGAAGAGACAGCAGCCTGGTTAATCCGGAGCTCAGAGCCGCTCTAGTCGATTTGGTATTCGGAGCAGGGTTGCGGCTCAGAATTGGCGAGGCACGAGCTCGGCAGGCTGGATGGTTCATTTCTCAGTGAATACTAACTAGCTCAGCTGGGACTTGAAAGCAGGGATGTTTGCTTGGCAGCCAGGAGCAGAACCTGACATAAAATACGTTGCGGCCATCAGTCATAGCACCATGGAGCGTGGACATGTCATTTAAATGTCAGTGGTATGGCAGCTCCTATTTATTTATTTTACTTTTATCAATCTTTTTTTTGCCTGCCTTGCCTTATAAATTCTGGTGGGTCTAAACTTGTAAATAAAAATGGTGTTGTAAAATTGTGTTACTTTTCGCTTAACCCTCTTTTACTATAGCCTCAATTTACCTTCTACACCTACAAAAAATTGATAATATATATATATATATATATATCAGGTTTAGGTCCATACCCTTGAGACGTTCTGATTTGGAATGCTCCACTGTGCAAAACCTCGAAGGTCGGCCGCTATACATACCTTGCACGCATTTACACGGCACAGACGGGACTCCTATCAGCTTCTTTGGAAAAAAACTGAATAGGAGCCTAGCTGCTATTGCAATCGACGCGCGGCACTCCCGCATCCCATTTGCTCTAAGTGCAGCTATACAGATGCTCATCTGCCGATACCTGGCGTTAGTAATCAATAAGCCTCGACATAGAATATTTGTTTCGTAATATGCTTTTGAGAAATATAATATTGTTTTGTGTATTTTAGTATTTTTTTGTTTGTGCCTAACATGTAAGTTTAATGCACCAACCCCTTTATAATTAGTTTTTATCCTTGTGAAAATAATTACACAACACCATGATTGTTAATACAATTTATCTTTACTTTCAATTAATTGACAATCAACACATAATTAACAAATATCACTATTTAAAATAAATAATATAAAAATACATTTTAAAATAGAAACATTAACCCTCAAAGAAAAGTCATAATATGTTAGAATTTTCAGAGGTTTAAAACAGTCAAGATTCATCAATCTCTCATCTTGCAAATAAACATACTTAACAAGGCATTCATCAAAAGTCTGCATCTCTCCAAATGTCTGAAACACACCAAAACCACCAGTCTCTCCAGCGAAACATTGGAGGGAATTCTCCCATCAATTTCTCACCTTAAGAGCCTGTCTCAAAGCTTAACTGTGGGACCTCATGCGAGCACATTCATGAGGAACAAAAGCAGAGAATATTATGTTGGGCACTATCTTGTGTACAAATTCTTGCAAGAAAATCTTGCACCATTAAAGTGGATCAACACCCAGGATTTTCACTATCCTGGGTTTTGGTCCACATTCGCGGGGCACCCCAATCGGCCGAACGGGCAGGGTGTTGGTCCACTTTAAAGGTGCAAATTGCGAAAATGGCCAAGGCGAGTTTTGGTAGCAGAAATTTGAACAACTTTAATTGCATTTTTGTGGACATTTATACTTTTGGAACTTTTATTGGAATAGGAAATTCCTGAATGTCGAGCATGATTTTAGAATTATTATGAATTTATTTAAGACTGCTTTTGTTGTGTTAAGATTGTTATAGCGCAGTATAATTTCTTCTTCTTTTTATTTAGAAATACTTTTTTGCAAGTTGTTGAATCATCTCTATAGTGTTGAAATTTTGCCTGTTTACTTTGAACATTTATGGCCAGTGATAACCTGGGTATTTTTCTAGCTCATCAAATTAATTCAAGTCAAATTTAATTCTGATCCAACAACATCAGTAGACCTCATTGTTTCCCAAAAACCAAACAAAGCAGTGGTCATACTTGCCACGTGTCCCTTTAAGTAAGATGAATCAAGTAATCACCACCTTCTCCCATCTACTTGACAAGGTGACAACACTTCATTTTTGTCGTCTCGGGAAGAAAGTTGCCGGTTGTAAGTGACAAATCTGAGACTGTGTGTCATTCACGCAGTTATATTAAGGTGCTCCCATTGCATTAATATTAATTGAACGAGTGACACACAATAATCTTCCATTTAGTCTGGGGATCTGAATAAATCTAATTCTAATTTTACACTTGCTGCTTTTACTGAAAATAATAAATAGGATAAATAGGAGAATGGAGTTAAGGAAGATCTCTTGTGAAAACTACAGTAATATGGAAAATTCATATAAAATCTGTATTAACAGACCAATTTATTTTTCCAGGGGAAAGTGGATAACCTCTAGCTGCTGGTCTTGTGCTGTGCCTGTCCTGCATGTTCAGCAGACCATATAGACCAGGGGTGCTCAACCATTTGAAGAGTGAGGTCCACTTAAATGACCCAAGTCACGACCCACAGTGAATAGATTCAGAATTTTTTAATTTGGAATAGCATCATGAATATTTTTTTTACAACAATCAGGATACCCACTGTCTCCACAAACTTCACTCGTATGTCCTTCCACCACACCTCTACATTTATATGTAACAATCCCCACATGCTAACAACATGCCGATTGGCTCACCTCTCTGAATATAAGGGTTCTGCATTTATAGCCTCTCCCATCAGTCCAACATCTTAAAAATCTTCCCCAATGCTCAAAACATATAAGCCCTCACCAATGCTAAGCATACAATTATAGAAAAACATTTTTATCAAATTATTTTGCCAAAGATTCCACCCACGGGTGGTGTTGTACAATCAATGTTACTGTGTTTCTCCAAGCCACCACTGCATCTCTATATTTCAATGTGCTCCTCCTACATCCCTCTCCATGCAATCACCCATGCTTACAGTAGCCCTATTTAACAACCTATACATGTCAGTTCTATTTACCCCTCCCATATTCCCCATGTGAGGTCAGGGGCCACATCAAATGGCTCTGAGGGCCACATGTTGCTCCCGGGCCATAGGTTGAGCATGTGTGATACAGACAGACCGGAGGGGATGCCACAATGTGTGCTTCTGTGCTGAATATGTCTATAGAGTAGGATCATAATCAGATGTGCAGCACCAGCAGGGTGCTATGTAGTGATTTTGACTCCTGAACATCCCAAATCAAGATTTCCCTTAGGAATCCTACTAACTGGATCAAATGTCTACTTTTCTGACAGGTCCAAAATGGCAATGTACCAAAATCTAGAATATATCTTATCTGATCTCCATGCTCTTCCTCTACAGCAATGGTCTAAAGCTCCTGCCCCTGTACTGTAGAACATGTACCCTAGTGGGATTCAGTGTTAGGTCTGCACTGATGTTACTGTACATTAGGTTAAGGATAGCCATTATGTTTGTAATATATGTTTGGTGAAGGCCTACTGTCTAGTCATGTGGGGTCTCAACAGAATTACGTGGGACTCCCTGTAATCATTTTGACCTGGATACACATTTCAGGCTGGCATCTACTGGTTTTTCCACTAACTCCTTCGCTGCTGCCTTAATAAATTCCACTAGGTATCCTGGCCCATCAAGTTGTTTTTCTTTACCTGAGTGTCTACACATCTTCATTATTTGTTCTATAAGCTAAACTGTTCAGGAGTGAACAAAAACTAAAGAGGTTCTCCAAATCTGAAAGTCCACCCTCAAGTTATTAGAATGTACAGTATTTGGCCTCACAGTGGGTTTCTCAGCTTTGATTTCCCAGAACCATAGAGAGTAGAGAATGAACATACTAATAATCAAAACAAGCCAGTCCTGATTGACTAATGTCCTTTTCATGGGAGCCATCACTGATTTAGATCTGCCCCATACAAACTGCTGTTACCCATGGAAGAAAACAGGAATCATAGATCTTCTGCACCCCTCTGGCCAGTGTGGGTGTAGGTAATCGGGTGTGGGGGGGGGGGGGGTGGCAAGTCACAGGACAGGTTCAGCACTGTAATTCAACATACACATAGCCTTCATTTCAGGCCACATATTCCCAATTAATGTTAGTAAGTCTAAATAGCAAAGAGGTGCAGTGTCCCAAAATGCAATGTATGGGGCCCAGAAAATTCTAATGACAGCCCTGTAAAAAAAATATAATGAAGAGAAAGGAAAGGTCAGATTTGTTTTGTGCGAGTGAGCAATTGGTGATATTAGACATCTGTGCTCATTTTCTGGACAGATGTTACATAAGCCACTTTCAGGCATCAGGACACAATGATGCTGCTGAGAGGCAGATTGGCTCCCCAGCAGACAAAGCTGAAGATTATATTATAGCTCGCTCTACCTCTGCTAACACAGCGGGGGTAAAGGATATGTTAACCTGTATAGTACAGTACATAGGTGACAACTTTTAGAAATTCTATTAAAAAGGATATATGCCATTCTGAGAAATGCTTTTAGATTGCCCTTTTCAGTATTCAGAGCATTGACAGCTGACAAAGGCCTGAACTTTACAGTACAGACATAGCTGTCAACTGACCAAAATATAATGCAGCGTAACAATCAAAGACTGTAGTATAAACCCAAAGCCTATCATCAGGTCCTGTAGGCTCCTGCCTCTGCTAAATTAAGGTGGACCAACAGTTCAAAATGACTTAAACCAGACCAACACAACAAACAGCGCGCATATGCATCCCTCCCTGGGGCAATTTAGATTGCCGTATATAAAAATTCATTTACTTTTTTCTAACTCTTGCTGTAGTAAATTTTAAAACCAAGATTGCGGCTCAAGCATTTGAAGGCCACCTGCAAATAGGAAGTGCTGTGGGTTTCCTGTTACTGTGCATTGTTAGTTATGTCAGCTGGGAGAGGAAGCTCCAAAATGGCCACCACCTTTCTTTTCCAATTGTGCCAGGGTGTTTGTCTGGTTTATTTGTGCTGCCATTATCTACTGTAAGTTTAAAAGTAGGTGTAAACTTCTAATTAGTATTTCTAATTTCATTTTTTCAAAAATGCTAAATAAAAACGTAAAAAAAAAATAAAAACAGAGGACTCGATCACACACATCTGCAGCAGTATGCTTAAGCTGCACCACCAAGCGCCAAGGTGCACCAAGGTATATACATGTTTCACCTAGTACACAAAATCAGCCCAGTCCTTGTCCAGTCCATGACCAGCTCAAGACAGGGACAGATCGTAGGCAGCAGTAGATATGGCTTCTCCCAAATTGATGATTAAAGCTTTTATATTGTAATGGTGAATGGTGAATAATGGGGCAGGGTTTTGTAAGGACGCTGACTAGTGATGGGCAAACCCAAACAGCAAGGTCTGGGTTAATAGCGGGTTCCCAAACCCTAACATGATATACAAAATGGCATGCACACCCAATATTCAAAGAGTTATATGTAAAGTGGGTGCCTCTCCCAAGGCTATATGAGCCATACATTAGTATCCAAACAAACAAAAAGGGAGGCACACAGTATCACATTTTATTTAATAAAGATCCACATGACATATTAGACAAAACATATTAAAAACACTAAAAAACATATAATAAAAAACATAACATAAATAAATAAAAAAAAACATTTTTTGCAAAAATGTGCAAAGGATTGTGCAGAAGTTCAATGTAAAAAAGGTTCACTATAGAAATATATACCGTATTTTCCGCCCTATAAGCCGAACCTAGGATTTAGGGGAAGAAAATAAGAAAAAAAATAATTTAAACCAAAAACGCACCATTACAGACAGTGTGGCATTCCCCTATCCCATTCCCATAGGCCGTGTGGGATGCCCCCATTCCATAGACAGTGTGGCATCCCCCCCTCCCATTCCCCATATACCCATTGGCTGTGTGGCATCCCCCTCTCCCCCATTAGTATAGGCTGTGTGGCATCCCTCTTCCCCCATTCCCATAGGCTGTGTGGCATCCACCTCTCCCCCCATTCCCATTGGCTGTGTGGCATCCCCCCTCCCCCCATTAGTATAGGCAGTGTGGCATCCCTCTCTCCCCATTCCCATAGGCAGTGTGGCATCCCCCTCCCCCCATTAGCATAGGCTGTGTGGCATCCCCCTCCCCCCATTAGTATAGGCTGTGTGGCATCCCCCTCTCCCCATTCCCATAGGCTGTGTGGCATCCCCCCTCCCCCCATTAGAATAGGCTGTGTGGCATCCCTCTCTCCCCATTCCCATAGGCTGTGTGGCACCCCCCTCCCCCCATTAGTATAGGCTGTGTGGCATCCCTCTCCCCCTATTAGTATAGGTTATGTGGCATCCCCCTCCCCCCATTAGTATAGGTTGTGTGGCATCCCTCTCTCCCCATTCCCATAGGCTGTGTGGCATCCCCCTCTCCCCATTCCCATAGGCTGTGTGGCATCCCCCTCCCCCCATTAGTATAGGCTGTGTGGCATCCCTCTCTCCCCATTCCCATAGGCTGTGTGGCATCCCCTCTCCCCATTAGTATAGGCTGTGTGGCATCCCCCTCTCCCCATTCCCATAGGCTGTGTGGCATCCCCCTCCCCCCATTAGTATAGGCTGTGTGGCATCCCTCTCTCCCCATTCCCATTGGCTGTGTGGCATCCCCCTCCCCCATTAGTATAGACTGTGTGGCATCCCTCTCTCCCCATTCCCATAGGCTGTGTGGCATCCCCTCTCCCCATTCCCATAGGCTGTGTGGCATCCCCCTCCCCCCATTAGTATAGGCTGTGTGGCATCTCTCTCTACCCATTCCCATAGGCTGTGTGGCATCCCTCTCTCCCCATTCCCATAGGCAGTGTGGCATCCCCTCCCCCCATTAGTATAGGCTGTGTGGCATCCTCCCTTTCCCCCCATTAGTATAGGCTGTGTGGCATCCCTCTCTCCCCATTCCCATAGGCTGTGTGGCATCCCCCTCTCCCCATTGCCATAGGCTGTGTGGCATCCCTCTCTCCCCATTCCCATAGGCAGTGTGGCATCCCCTCCCCCCATTAGTATAGGCTGCGTGGCATCCTCCCTTTCCCCCCATTAGTATAGGCTGTGTGGCATCCCTCTCTCCCCATTCCCATAGGCTGTGTGGCATCCCCCTCTCCCCATTCCCATAGGCTGTGTGGCATCCCCCTCCCCCCATTAGTATAGGCTGTGTGGCATCCCTCTCTCCCCATTCCCATAGGCTGTGTGGCATCCCCCTCCCCCCATTAGTATAGGCTGTGTGGCATCCCCCTCTCCCCATTCCCATAGGCTGTGTGGCATCCCCCTCTCCATATTCCCATAGGCTGTGTGGCATCCCCCTCCCCCCATTAGTATAGACTGTGTGGCATCCCTCTCTCCCCATTCCCATAGGCTGTGTGGCATCCCCCTCCCCCCATTAGTATAGGCTGTGTGGCATCAATCTCTCCCCATTCCCATAGGCTGTGTGGCATCCCCCTCTCCCCATTAGTATAGGCTGTGTGGCATCCCCCTCTCCCCATTCCCATAGGCTGTGTGGCATCCCCCTCTCCATATTCCCATAGGCTGTGTGGCATCCCCCTCCCCCCATTAGTATAGACTGTGTGGCATCCCTCTCTCCCCATTCCCATAGGCTGTGTGGCATCCCCCTCCCCCCATTAGTATAGGCTGTGTGGCATCAATCTCTCCCCATTCCCATAGGCTGTGTGGCATCCCCCTCTCCCCATTAGTATAGGCTGTGTGGCATCCCTCTCCCCCCATTCCCATGGGCTGTGTGGCATCCCTCTCCCCCCATTCCCATAGGCTGTGTGGCATCCCCCTCCCCCCATTCCCATAGGCAGTGTGGCATCCCCCTCCCCCCATTAGTATAGGCTGTGTGGCATCCCTCTCCCCCCATTCCCATAGGCTGTGTGGCATCCCCACCGGTGCAGGCCACGCCCACCCACTGCCCGGACCTTCGTGCTCGCATGTTCTGAGCCCGGAAGAGGCAGCAGATGGAGGAGCGGCAGGGGCTCTGTCTCTGGCCCCACCGCTGTCATCGCTGCCTGAAAAGACAGCGATCGCAGCGGCGGGGCCGGGACAGAGCCTCCGCCGCTCCTCTGGCCTCTCGCAGTGTGGCAGACAATGCGGGACCGCCGGGGACGGGTGAGGTTTTTTTTTTTTTTTTAACATTCGCCCGATAAGGCGCACGGACATTTTCCCCCCACTTTTGGGGAAAAATAAGTGCGTCTTATAGGGCGAAAAATATGGTACTGTGAAAATAAGCTGTGCTGTCCAATCAAAGCACCATTATATTAAACCACATATCACAACAAGTGTAAAGTATGCTGTTCCCAAAGGGAGCTCGCCCCCCCTAAACGGGCCCCCTTCAGTCACTAAAAAAAACATCAACAAGATATATATAAAATCCAATAACCCAAATAATCCAGTAATTCAATAACACTTCAAAAATTACAGATTAGTCACCAGGTCTCCCCACCACCTGCCAGCATCCAAAGTAGCCAGGCGTCCTGTGGGCAACTCTCACTTCCTTCAGCCAGAAGTCCGTGTTCGAATTCAGTGTACGGCCCAAACACGGAAAGGCTGGTGGGCTGCTGAGTCCGGCAATCTCCTTCCTGTCAGCGACACCGCTGTTTGAAATTGTACACGGTTGGGGCCACAGAATAATGGCCACTCTGAACTGCCAGCTGGCACTAGGGGTGTCTTCACTCAGGGGAGTGGCGGCCATTTTCCTGTAGCCTCAGCCAGGGACCATATCAAACACCTCCACCACTGACAGAAAGTGGATCATTGGGGCTCAGGTACATTTTTACAACAGCGTGCTTCCTGCTGCACACTTTGGCCAGTCGCCCCTACCGTTCATCCACCTACCTTCTGATTGCCTATAGTATGTGCCTCAAAATCCATCCAGTGCTCAACACAAAGAGCCGTATGTACAGTAGCCAACTACACCAGCCTGGCCTTAGGTTTTTGGCACCTATGTGGCACATGGAACAGTGTGTTCCATTCTGTTCATGGCAATGACCATGTGGGCAGAGACCAGGTTCTGGCTCATAGGAGGAGCAGCGTGGAGGAGCAGCGTGCTGGTTTTCAGGAAAACCACTGCAGGACAGAAAACATCCAGTCCATGAAGTAAAATGGCAGCTTGTAATAGGAAGAAGGAATGGAGAGACAAAAACAAGGCAGAAAGGTGAAGGAACAAGTGATCAAAGTTGAGCAAAGTAGCCCTTTGAAAAAGAGCGGCTGTGAGGAGAAAGTGCGACGATGGGCTTCTGCCACATACTGTGGAAATGCTGTGTGTTGTGAGGAATTTAAAATCATCGAAAAGGAAATTGGGGCTGGTTGATGGACATTAGAAACTACATTTAGGTAAGCTTAATACACTCTCAGGGAAGTAGGCTCTGAAGCAGCAGTTACTTAATTTAAATAGGAAATTCTGTAGACAGTAATGGAAGTTATTATTATTATTATTATTGTTTATTTATATAGCGCCATCATCTTCCGTAGCGCTGTGCAAAGTAGTAATTACAAAAAGGGTAGAAACATACAGTACATCAACTATTACAAATGCAGTGTTACATAGTTTACAATAAATATTCTGAATACAAAATACAATAGGAAAGAGAGTCCTGCCCTTGCAAACTTACAGTCTACAGGAAGTTATGTAGTAGTTATAGTGATAGAATCTGGACACAAGATGGCTGCGGAGAAGTAGCTCTCATAGATATAAAGGGGCTCCCATAGACTACCATAGAAAGTAAGAGAAAGTAGAGGTAAAGTTGAAAAAACAGGAACCAGCAAGAACCAGACTGATCTAGCAGTAACAACATTCATGGCATTTGCGGCTTGTGGTCAAGGACTGAGACACATAGGATGTCCTGGGGTAGCAGCGGTTGAAATCATAGTAGTAAGAGGAGCCCTGCCTACATTCTGGGTTGTATGTTTAGATCCATCAAAGGGGATTTTATGTAATGTTAGAGAGTAGTCAGAAGAAGTAGCAGCAGGACAGAAAGCCAGCTCAAAATAGAGAGAGACATGGGAATATACTTTGACAAGTCAGGCTGGAGCAGGATCCTGAACACCAACACTGAACAAAATAAGTCCAGCAGTGACCAAGCCTGGAGCTGATGCTGGAAACAGTATTGGAAGTTTTCTATGAATTTGTGATGCAATTGATGTGACCTGCTGAAGGGTTAAAATGGACCAAAACCCAGGATATTGACTATTCTGGGTTTCGGGATCTTGCCCCCAGGGCACCCCAATCAGGGTACAAAGCTGTGTAAAGCCCCCCAGGTCACCAAAACAAACTCACCTCTTCCAGGCGCATGTGTGGCAGCTCTTTCCAATCATCTCGCTTGGATCTGCTCGCGTCAGCACGTCTAAGCCGTCTTATACGGTGAGCGGCATTCACAAATGCCTGGTGCGAGCACGTGCCCTGCTAGAGTGATAGCGGGAATGCTAAATAAAAGCACTGTTTCTTGTAAGGGGGGGGGTCTAGTGACTGTGTCCATTACCTCGAACCCTCCTTCCTCCTAGACAGAACAGAAAACTTGGTGCCCAAAGAAATAATGTTTTGATAGTGAGGTGGACCCTGAGCCCCTGTTTCAAGTGGATGTTTTTTTGTTGATAAAGAACATACACTATACTCTTTGATATAAAAAGTAAAACGTTTTTCACCCTCTGTTTTACTGCTGTGGATTATCGTGCAATTTTTTGGGTGAAACAAGTTCAACTCTAGAACATTTGGGTGTGAATTTCAACCAGCATCTTGGTAATTTATTTTTTTTTTTTAACAGTGCGAACGTTAAAAAAGCCACCTATACCTCAGATGGGGAATTTTAGATATTTTAAAGATATTTTTTGAAACAGCACTTGGTGTATACTAAAGAATAAACAATGTTAAAGTGATTTTTTGGGAAAGATTAGAACAAACTTTTTTACTGCAAGTTTTTATGCCTTTAAAGTTAAAATCGCACGAGATGCAGTTACAATTACTTCATCAAATAATAAGCATGACCCCTACTGTAACATTTTTGCAGCTCAGCTTGAAGACTAGTCTTGAAAAACAACAAATGAGAAAGAAAGGATCAATGGGATATTTTGTCAAGGTTGCAGTATAGGTACAATAAAAATCTTTTCCTTACTTTACTGATTTGATGTCATTCTTTGTAATGTTGGCAAAAAGTTCACAAACAGTATCTTCCAGATTATAGCCACTAGAGGCAAATAAAGTATGGGGTATGCGCTAATTGCCCTCCTACATGCTTGTCTTCTAATAAAGCGATTTCTTGACCTAACTTGCAATGAGAAAGATATACAGCAATTCCTTTTAATTTTTTTTAAATAAAAGTATATTTCACAGGCAATATCCAATCAATTAGTTGTTAAGATTTGGCATAGGTGCAAGTCAGGGCTGGATTATGAGAGGGGTGCAAGGGGTGCAAGCCCCGGGGCATCCACCACTTGCCCTGCAAAGGGGGCCTCCACCAACCTTTGAGTTATGCTCTGGAGGCTTTTCCAGTCTCAAACAAAGCTATCAGTTGCAGTGTGGGGTGCACCTGGGAAAAACCTGCAGCCAAAGCCACCACGGGGCAGGACAGAGAGTCTAGAACAGCAAAGCCACCGCCAGCAAAGCGACAGTGATGGGTGCCTGCAGAGCTGTCAATCGGTGGCCGCTCACTGCACATAAGCCACCAAGCACAGCCGCTGGCAGCTCAATGCAGGGAACTGTTTTCTGCTGGACTAGCTGGGCAACTACCCCCCCCCCCGCCCAGAATGGCAAAGCAGGAGTACCCGAGCAGCAAGCACCCGCACAAGGGACTCGATCTGATGTTCCAGTAAGTAGGCGGGTGCCAGACAAGTTACTTGGCTGGACTATTATTTTATAGGAAAAACAGGTAGGGACACTCTACGGTTGCTCTTTGAAACCAGGGGGTACTCAGTGATGTTGTGGAACACAGCGACAAGTTGGGTCAGGATTATTATTTTAAGCAGTTAACAGGTAAACATGATTCCTTCTTGCTTTAAAAGTTCTGCAAGACTCATGACCAACTTATTTCATAATTGTTCCCCTTACTTGTTTGGAACTTTTTCTTGCTTACGGTTAATGTTGAGAACTACTTGTATAAGTGATTTAAACTTTAAATTGGACCAAAACCCAGTGCGATATAATAGATCTTATAGCTTCCCAGGCCGATCGGTCCCCCCTGGGGCATCCAATCAGGATGCCCCGCTGTGTGAACCACTTACCTTGCTTCCCGGTGCAACGCCGGGCGCCTTCCCACTATCACTCTAGCAGGGCACGTGCCCACGCCAGGCATTTGTGAATGGCCAGCGCTGCATGCTCCCTGTTAGAGGGAAGCGGGGTATGCGGCCGCCTGCACGCTCGGAGCCACTGGCCTTAGACACTGGCTTAGACAACGTGACGTCAGCAGCTCCGAGCGCGCTGATTTGATGGATGGCCACGCATGCGCTGTAGGAACAGGAAGAGGTGAGTTGTGCTCGGTGATCTGGGGGGTTTCTCACAGTGAGGCACCCCCGATCGGGGTGCCCCGGGGGAAAGGGCCAAAATCCAGGATAGTGCAAAATCCTGGGTTTTGGTCCACTGTAAAAGCTATCAGCTTGGTTCCAGACAAGGCAGGGTCTTGGCTCCATTTTTAGCAGTGCAATAATTCAAGAAATCATGTTTTTCAATATTTTGCACAGCTAAAAATGGTTCTGAACTGCACTAATAAAAAAAAATGTAAAAAATGTTTTTCTCACAAAAAAATGTGAGAAAAAAATCTCACAGTGCTGAATCAGCCCTATAATGTACATAATCCCAGTTACAGTTGTTTATGCAGTTAAGGGCATTGTCCTGGTATGGAGATTTTGAAACTGGTTTGCCTGCGCATTGAAATAATATAGTGAACAGGTTTTATTTAATTATTGGCTACCGATTAGCATCCTGTGGTTTTATTATTCAACGTGTTATAATTGGTTACAATTACATTACAATTAAGATTACAATGTTTAGCTATAATAAATTAGACTGTAAGAATGCCAAAAAATTGAAATGTATATTAAGAAATACACAGGGTAGCCTACACAAGCATTATAACCTTAGAAAAGGGTTTATTGAAAGAATATATATATATATATATATATATATATATATATATATATATATATAAATATAAATATAAAGTACAGTATATTGTATGAACATACAGCAATAAATCTGTGCAGGTCTATTGCTGTAGAATGTTGACATGCTCCCCTGGAAACACACTGCTTGAGACTGGACCCTGAGGATGCTACAGCAGGTGATAAAGGATAGTATAGCTGTTTTGTTATTTAATGTCTACAGCAGGTGATAAAGGATAGTATAGGTGTTTTGTTATTTAATGTATATTGATCAAACGTACTGCACCTTCACATCGAGGTTGTTAGATGTTGAGTATATGTGTTTTGTTATTTTTGCCTAGATAGGAACCTTCATTTTATCTAAACAATTACAATATTCCCATAAGGTCATTATGCACAGCAAGAAAATGATGATGATTTCACTTTGTTGGATACTCAGATTTTTATTACTAAGGACACAATTCTAAAATGCATCCAAATATGTCCGGAATCTATCAGGTGTGACCTGGGACTTACAGCACATGAGCATGCTCGTTCGCATGTCCATCTAAGTAGGCATGTGATCGCATCTCAGCGTGGATTCCACTTTTTACCCTGGAACCAGATGTGACGTCACCGGAACCAGAAATTACGTCACTGTAACCGGACATGTCAGTAGCTTGTCGCCAACCTTCTTAAGGTGGGACCGGCCTGTAATCGTTGCTGTCTTTTCAGCAATCTCTGGATCTGGATCATGTTATCAGCTTTCTAATAGCTATCTCTCGGACTGATCTCTGTTGTGACCCTGCCCACCGAACCTCTGCTGCCTGTCCCGACCCTCAGCTTGTCTACCGTGTTGAACCTCTGCTCTACCATGTTGAACCTCTGCCTCAAACCTCGACCTTTTGCCTGACCATTGTCATGAGCCTTTGCTGCCTTGACCTTCAGCCTGTCTGACCATGCCTCCACCTCATTCCCTATACTGTGCCTCTTTGCTTGGGTAAGCTTCTGACTTCCCGAACACAGCCCGGGTAGCATCTGCAGTGCAGTCTGTCACCCCTTGCGGGGGGCTTCAGTGAACACCAGGCCTATCAGCAGACCCTGGCCATGCGAGTTAGTAGCTTTCCCTGGCCAGTCAGTTCCCTTGCGGCCTTCTCGATTGCTGTTGAGGCCAGCCATGAGCAGGTCTACCCATGAAATAATCACCTCACTAGCATGTTGGGTGGGACTATTGCTGAAACATCCTGTGGCCCAGTTTGAGACTGAGTGGGTACCTAAGCAGGTTAGGGGTCCCCAGCCCTTGGCCAGGTATGCTATTGGTGGTGCCAGCCCTGGCATTACTATACAGCCATCTACAGAATTGTCAACTTCCTGCAAGGCAGGCTGCAAGAAATATAAATGGGCCAAACATGCCTCACCCCCCCTTTACTTTCAGCATCGGCACTTCCCAAGGTTTTGTTTTGTTTTGAGCCCAATGTTGTAGCCATACACAACAGTTTAGTCACTTCTTACTTCACCATTAGAGATGAGCGAACTTTTGAAAAATTCGATTCGACTGATTCGCCGAATTTTCCGACAAAAATCGTTTCGACCCGAATAAATTCGCGACGAATCGCTATTAAAAACGGCTATTTCTGAGCCTCCTACAGCCTCAATAGGGTTGTAAACCATTCAGCCTTGCTGTAACACGCACAGGATGCGTGCTGGGTTAGTTAAATAATACTTTTAAGAAATATCACATGCAGATCAGAGGCATCGCTAATAGAATCGCAGAGCGGCACAATTGCAGAGAGTTGAAGTGGCATCACTATGAGGGGCAGAAGGAGCCCAAATATACACTGGAGTTGGCTTCAGGAGCCCAAAAATTGGATGAATCACACCCTGGAGTTGGCAGAAGTTGGCAGCAGCAGCAGCAGGAGCCCAAATATACACTGGAGTTGGCCTCAGGAGCCCAAAAATTGGATGAATCACACCCTGGAGTTGGCAGAAGTTGGCAGCAGCAGCAGCAGGAGCCCAAATATACACTGGAATTGGCTTCAGGAGCCCAAAAATTGGATGAATCACACCCTGGAGTTGGCAGGAGTTGACAGTAGCAGCAGCAGGAGCCCAAATATACACTGGAGTTGGCTTCAGGAGCCCAAAAATTGGATGAATCACACCCTGGAGTTGGCAGAAGTTGGCAGCAGCAGCAGCAGGAGCCCAAATATACACTGGAGTTGGCTTCAGGAGCCCAAAAATTGGATGAATCACACCCTGGAGTTGGCAGGAGTTGACAGTAGCAGCAGCAGGAGCCCAAATATACACTGGAGTTGGCTTCAGGAGCCCAAAAATTGGATGAATCACACCCTGGAGTTGGCAGAAGTTGGCAGCAGCAGCAGCAGGAGCCCAAATATACACTGGAGTTGGCTTCAGGAGCCCAAAAATTGGATGAATCACACCCTGGAGTTGGCAGGAGTTGACAGCAGCAGCAGCAGGAGCCCAAATATACACTGGAGTTGGCTTCAGGAGCCCAAAAATTGGATGAATCACACCCTGGAGTTGGCAGAAGTTGGCAGCAGCAGCAGGAGCCCAAATATACACTGGAGTTGGCTTCAGGAGCCCAAAAATTGGATGAATCACACCCTGGAGTTGGCAGAAGTTGGCAGCAGCAGCAGCAGGAGCCCAAATATACACTGGAGTTGGCTTCAGGAGCCCAAAAATTGGATGAATCACACCCTGGAGTTGGCAGGAGTTGACAGTAGCAGCAGCAGGAGCCCAAAAAATGGCCTAAAGACATAAATATGTTTTGCACCATTTGGAAAGTGTAAAACGTGGCACCATGCTGAATCTAGTCGCATGCATCAGGCATTGGTGGGTGGAAATCCTGGCTGATCCATCCCTGATTCATTTTGACAAAGGTGAGTCTCTCCACATTTTTAGTTGACAGACGAGTTCTCCTCGCCGTAACTATGGCCCCCGCCGCACTAAACACCCGCTCAGATGGCACGCTACTTGCCGGGCAGGACAGCTTTTCCAGGGCAAACTCTGCTAGTTGCGGCCACAAATCAAGTTTGGCTGCCCAGAAGTCCAGCGGATCCTCAAGGTGTGTTGGCATGGTCATGTCAAAGTATGACATGACCTGCTGGTTCAGGTCCTGCTCCAGGTCTTCCTGCTGCTCATGAGTAGCCTCACTATGCGGGTGTAGAAAGCTACTCATTAGCGACTGAAGACTGAGGCTGCTGCTGCTGATGGAGCTTCTGCTGCTGCTGCTGCCAACCCCCCCAGCGGCCATGGCAGTGGAAGGTGAGCGCAGAGGTCCCCTCGAGTCAGACCTGCGAGAGTATGGACCATGGCGCAGATAGGCATCGGCCAACTGCCTACGTAGAATGTCTTTGTAGTAGTTGAGTTTGTCCTCCCTCTCGGTGGGTTTAAAAAATGCCCCCATTTTGTGCCGGAAGCGAGGGTCCAATAAGGTGGACAGCCAGAAGTCATCCCGCCGACAGATGGAAACAATTCTGGGGTCACTACGCAAGCACGTGAGCATGCTTCGTGCCATTTGCGCAAGTGACTCGGATGGACTACCTGTCTCCATCTCCACTGCATACTGCCACGGTGTGCCCGGGTCCTCTGTCTCTCCTTCCTCAAAAACCTCTAGCTCCTCTGGCTGCTCCTGCTCCTCCTCTCCTGTCCGCTGACTAGATAAACCAGCCATTTCGCCAAGCCTAAACTGTGTTTCGCTGGGCAACTCCTCCTCCTCCTCTTCCTCCTCCTCCTCCTCCAGTTCAGCTCCAAGGGGGTTCATGTGGCCGTAAGATGTAAACGCCATGTCTCCAGTGCCCTGACCAGCCATGGTTTCCAACATGTGCTGCAGTACATGAAGCAGTGGAATCACGTCGTTCATCCCGTAATCCTGCCGACTGACAAATAAAGTGGCTTCCTCAAAGGGCCTGAGCAAACGGCAGGTGTCACGTATGAGCTGCCACTGGTTGACATTGAAGTTACACAGGGGAGTCCCCCTATCTGCTTGGATCATCAGGAAATCCGTGATGGCTTTTCTCTGTTCATATAATCGGTCCAACATGTGAAGGGTGGAATTCCAACGGGTGGAAACATCGCAAATCAGACTATGTTGGGGGATACCATTCTGACGCTGTAGCTCAAGAAGGGTGTGTTTGGCAGTGTAGGAGTGGCTGAAGTGCATGCAAAGTTTCCGTGAAGTTGTTAGGATGTCCTGCAGATGGGGGGAACACTTCAGAAACCGCTTGACAACCAGACTGAAGACGTGAGCCATGCAGGGGGCATGGGTCAGGCTTCCTTGGCGCAGCGCAGACAAAATGTTCTTCCCATTGTCGGTAACCATGATTCCCATTTTAAGTTTTCTCGGAGTAAGCCATGTTTGGATTTCCTGATGAATACATTTAAGCAGTTCCTCCCCTGTGTGACTCCGTTCGCCAAGACAAACCTCCGTGCCCTGCACACATGGTAGACTGGAGGGGCACTGAGACTTGAGCCTACAGTGGAGGGTGAGGAGATGGCGGAGGATGAGGAGGCCGAGTCGCACGGTGTCACAGGCCCAATGGGCAGAGAGCGCGGAGGCCGAAGCGGCGTGACCTGTCCAAGTTGCTGCTGCAAAGGGACCACATTCACCCAGTGGGCCGTAAACGACATGTACTGCCCCTGACCGTAGTTACAGCTCCAGATGTCGGCGCTGCCATGTATTTTGCTACACACCGACAGGCTCAAGGACTGGCCCACCTTCTGTTCAACAAAAGTGTGCAGCGCTGGTACTGCCTTCTTGGCAAAGAAATGACGGCTTGGGACTCTCCACCTCGGCTCGGCACAAGCCATCAGTTCTCTGAAAGGTGCAGATTCCACCACCTGAAAAGGGAGCGACTGCAGCACCAGCAACTTGGACAGGAGCACATTCAGCTTCTGCGCCGTAGGATGAGTGGGCGCATACTGCTGTCTCTTGGACATGGCTTCGCTGATGGATTGCTGGCGGGATGCATGACTTGGAGGAGGAGGAGGAGGAGCAGGAGCGACAGAGGATGGGTATGACGCACAGCTGCCTTCGGCTGAGGTGCTGGAGCCTTGGCTGGCAGAAATTGGGAGCTCACTTGGTGAGGAAGCAGACTGGACCACCCCTTGGGAGCCTCGGTTCTCCCAGGTCGTTTTATGGTGACGCATCATATGTTGACGCAGGGCCGTGGTGCCAACATTTGGACCCTGGCCACGCTTCACCTTTTGCCTACATATCTTGCATGTGGCCATGTTACCCTCCTGCGGATGCCTCAGGAAAAACTGCCACACTGCCGAGTAGCTACTTTTCCCACCCCCTGGCCTCACTGATTCACTGCTGCTGTTGCCAACTCCAGGAACCCCTGCTCCACTACCTCCCGATAAGGTAGACTGCCGCACAGCAGGTGCTCTACCCCGGCCCCGGCCGGCTCCAGCCTTTGGAATTGTGCCCCCATGCTGACTGCTACCACTTTGCTGCCTCAGCTGCTGACTCCGGGGCAACCTGCACCCCTCTTCTCCTGATGATGACGATGAAGCCCCTTCATCACCCGGCTCCCAAGTGCGATCGGCTTCATCGTCATCATCATCATCATCACCGGGTTGTGGCTGTACGTCACTGATGTTCGTGGATTCGTCAACAGTGTCTGGCGCAGGAGCTGGAACGCTCGCAGCACCCACGACACTGTCCACATCACTATTTGTCTGCCTAGCTAAAGAAGCCACCTCCATTTCTTGGCTGGGCAGTAGCTGCTGACTGTCCTCTATCTGATGGTCCTCCTCACTAAAGAGTGGAGCTGAACCCAAAGCATAGGATACGTCGCTGGGGGAGGGAACGGCGTAGGCCAGAGGCAATGGGAGGACAGGGACTGCTCTCGGGGCATGCCAACTCAGGGTTGTGTCAGAGGAACCTACCGACCCTAGACTGGGGGTCTCAGACGTAAGTTGTGATGATGTTGTTGATGAGCGCGTCAACCAATCTACCACGGCAGATGCGTTACTGGTGGAGACCCGACCGCTAGCAGATACTGGCAGATTAGGTCTCTCAGCGTGACTCCTGCTGCTACTGGCCCCCAGTCTGATGCGAGCTCTTCCTGCGGAATCTTGGCCTCTGCCACTCCTCTTTTCACTTCCAGGCACTTGTCTGCCCGACATAGTCTAACTGGCGTGGTAGTAGGTGATATTTAAAAAAACCCCGGGCAGCGGTGGGTCTATATGAAACAGAATATAATGCACACCAAAAGTGAGCAGTAACACTCAGCCTCCAACAGGCCTGCTTAGTGTAAATAAGAGAGCTGCTTAGTGTAAATAAAGAGGGGTATGCTATGTTACAGAATGGGATGCCTCAACAGAAGTGCACCTGGCAGGCAGCAGTAAGCCTATGCCCAGAAAAAGTGTCTTATAATATAAATATAATAAGAGCAAATGCTTATATGGTCTTAAACAGAGGCTGCTTTAGTCACAGAATGGGATGCCCCGGGCAGGAATCGAGCTGCCAGGGTACAGTAGTGCTTTGGCCAGCAAAAGTGTCTTTATCAGGCCTAATTTCAAATATGATTAGAGCAAATGCTTATATGGTCTTAAACAGAGGCTGCTTTAGTCACAGAATGGGATGCCCCGGGCAGGAATCGAGCTGCCAGGGTACAGTAGTGCTTTGGCCAGCAAAAGTGTCTTTATCAGGCCTAATTTCAAATATGATTAGAGCAAATGCTTATATGGTCTTAAACAGAGGCTGCTTTAGTCACAGAATGGGATGCCCCGGGCAGGAATCGAGCTGCCAGGGTACAGTAGTGCTTTGGCCAGCAAAAGTGTCTTTATCAGGCCTAATTTCAAATATGATTAGAGCAAATGCTTATATGGTCTTAAACAGAGGCTGCTTTAGTCACAGAATGGGATGCCCCGGGCAGGAATCGAGCTGCCAGGGTACAGTAGTGCTTTGGCCAGCAAAAGTGTCTTTATCAGGCCTAATTTCAAATATGATTAGAGCAAATGCTTATATGGTCTTAAACAGAGGCTGCTTTAGTCACAGAATGGGATGCCCCGGGCAGGAATCGAGCTGCCAGGGTACAGTAGTGCTTTGGCCAGCAAAAGTGTCTTTATCAGGCCTAATTTCAAATATGATTAGAGCAAATGCTTATATGGTCTTAAACAGAGGCTGCTTTAGTCACAGAATGGGATGCCCCGGGCAGGAATCGAGCTGCCAGGGTACAGTAGTGCTTTGGCCAGCAAAAGTGTCTTTATCAGGCCTAATTTCAAATATGATTAGAGCAAATGCTTATATGGTCTTAAACAGAGGCTGCTTTAGTCACAGAATGGGATGCCCCGGGCAGGAATCGAGCTGCCAGGGTACAGTAGTGCTTTGGCCAGCAAAAGTGTCTTTATCAGGCCTAATTTCAAATATGATTAGAGCAAATGCTTATATGGTCTTAAACAGAGGCTGCTTTAGTCACAGAATGGGATGCCCCGGGCAGGAATCGAGCTGCCAGGGTACAGTAGTGCTTTGGCCAGCAAAAGTGTCTTTATCAGGCCTAATTTCAAATATGATTAGAGCAAATGCTTATATGGTCTTAAACAGAGGCTGCTTTAGTCACAGAATGGGATGCCCCGGGCAGGAATCGAGCTGCCAGGGTACAGTAGTGCTTTGGCCAGCAAAAGTGTCTTTATCAGGCCTAATTTCAAATATGATTAGAGCAAATGCTTATATGGTCTTAAACAGAGGCTGCTTTAGTCACAGAATGGGATGCCCCGGGCAGGAATCGAGCTGCCAGGGTACAGTAGTGCTTTGGCCAGCAAAAGTGTCTTTATCAGGCCTAATTTCAAATATGATTAGAGCAAATGCTTATATGGTCTTAAACAGAGCCTGCTTTAGTCACAGAATGGGATGCCCCGGGCAGGAATCGAGCTGCCAGGGTACAGTAGTGCTTTGGCCAGCAAAAGTGTCTTTATCAGGCCTAATTTCAAATATGATTAGAGCAAATGCTTATATGGTCTTAAACAGAGGCTGCTTTAGTCACAGAATGGGATGCCCCGGGCAGGAATCGAGCTGCCAGGGTACAGTAGTGCTTTGGCCAGCAAAAGTGTCTTTATCAGGCCTAATTTCAAATATGATTAGAGCAAATGCTTATATGGTCTTAAACAGAGGCTGCTTTAGTCACAGAATGGGATGCCCCGGGCAGGAATCGAGCTGCCAGGGTACAGTAGTGCTTTGGCCAGCAAAAGTGTCTTTATCAGGCCTAATTTCAAATATGATTAGAGCAAATGCTTATATGGTCTTAAACAGAGGCTGCTTTAGTCACAGAATGGGATGCCCCGGGCAGGAATCGAGCTGCCAGGGTACAGTAGTGCTTTGGCCAGCAAAAGTGTCTTTATCAGGCCTAATTTCAAATATGATTAGAGCAAATGCTTATATGGTCTTAAACAGAGGCTGCTTTAGTCACAGAATGGGATGCCCCGGGCAGGAATCGAGCTGCCAGGGTACAGTAGTGCTTTGGCCAGCAAAAGTGTCTTTATCAGGCCTAATTTCAAATATGATTAGAGCAAATGCTTATATGGTCTTAAACAGAGGCTGCTTTAGTCACAGAATGGGATGCCCCGGGCAGGAATCGAGCTGCCAGGGTACAGTAGTGCTTTGGCCAGCAAAAGTGTCTTTATCAGGCCTAATTTCAAATATGATTAGAGCAAATGCTTATATGGTCTTAAACAGAGGCTGCTTTAGTCACAGAATGGGATGCCCCGGGCAGGAATCGAGCTGCCAGGGTACAGTAGTGCTTTGGCCAGCAAAAGTGTCTTTATCAGGCCTAATTTCAAATATGATTAGAGCAAATGCTTATATGGTCTTAAACAGAGGCTGCTTTAGTCACAGAATGGGATGCCCCGGGCAGGAATCGAGCTGCCAGGGTACAGTAGTGCTTTGGCCAGCAAAAGTGTCTTTATCAGGCCTAATTTCAAATATGATTAGAGCAAATGCTTATATGGTCTTAAACAGAGGCTGCTTTAGTCACAGAATGGGATGCCCCGGGCAGGAATCGAGCTGCCAGGGTACAGTAGTGCTTTGGCCAGCAAAAGTGTCTTTATCAGGCCTAATTTCAAATATGATTAGAGCAAATGCTTATATGGTCTTAAACAGAGGCTGCTTTAGTCACAGAATGGGATGCCCCGGGCAGGAATCGAGCTGCCAGGGTACAGTAGTGCTTTGGCCAGCAAAAGTGTCTTTATCAGGCCTAATTTCAAATATGATTAGAGCAAATGCTTATATGGTCTTAAACAGAGGCTGCTTTAGTCACAGAATGGGATGCCCCTGGCAGGAATCGAGCTGCCAGGGTACAGTAGTGCTTTGGCCAGCAAAAGTGTCTTTATCAGGCCTAATTTCAAATATGATTAGAGCAAATGCTTATATGGTCTTAAACAGAGGCTGCTTTAGTCACAGAATGGGATGCCCCGGGCAGGAATCGAGCTGCCAGGGTACAGTAGTGCTTTGGCCAGCAAAAGTGTCTTTATCAGGCCTAATTTCAAATATGATTAGAGCAAATGCTTATATGGTCTTAAACAGAGGCTGCTTTAGTCACAGAATGGGATGCCCCGGGCAGGAATCGAGCTGCCAGGGTACAGTAGTGCTTTGGCCAGCAAAAGTGTCTTTATCAGGCCTAATTTCAAATATGATTAGAGCAAATGCTTATATGGTCTTAAACAGAGGCTGCTTTAGTCACAGAATGGGATGCCCCGGGCAGGAATCGAGCTGCCAGGGTACAGTAGTGCTTTGGCCAGCAAAAGTGTCTTTATCAGGCCTAATTTCAAATATGATTAGAGCAAATGCTTATATGGTCTTAAACAGAGCCTGCTTTAGTCACAGAATGGGATGCCCCGGGCAGGAATCGAGCTGCCAGGGTACAGTAGTGCTTTGGCCAGCAAAAGTGTCTTTATCAGGCCTAATTTCAAATATGATTAGAGCAAATGCTTATATGGTCTTAAACAGAGGCTGCTTTAGTCACAGAATGGGATGCCCCGGGCAGGAATCGAGCTGCCAGGGTACAGTAGTGCTTTGGCCAGCAAAAGTGTCTTTATCAGGCCTAATTTCAAATATGATTAGAGCAAATGCTTATATGGTCTTAAACAGAGGCTGCTTTAGTCACAGAATGGGATGCCCCGGGCAGGAATCGAGCTGCCAGGGTACAGTAGTGCTTTGGCCAGCAAAAGTGTCTTTATCAGGCCTAATTTCAAATATGATTAGAGCAAATGCTTATATGGTCTTAAACAGAGGCTGCTTTAGTCACAGAATGGGATGCCCCGGGCAGGAATCGAGCTGCCAGGGTACAGTAGTGCTTTGGCCAGCAAAAGTGTCTTTATCAGGCCTAATTTCAAATATGATTAGAGCAAATGCTTATATGGTCTTAAACAGAGGCTGCTTTAGTCACAGAATGGGATGCCCCGGGCAGGAATCGAGCTGCCAGGGTACAGTAGTGCTTTGGCCAGCAAAAGTGTCTTTATCAGGCCTAATTTCAAATATGATTAGAGCAAATGCTTATATGGTCTTAAACAGAGGCTGCTTTAGTCACAGAATGGGATGCCCCGGGCAGGAATCGAGCTGCCAGGGTACAGTAGTGCTTTGGCCAGCAAAAGTGTCTTTATCAGGCCTAATTTCAAATATGATTAGAGCAAATGCTTATATGGTCTTAAACAGAGGCTGCTTTAGTCACAGAATGGGATGCCCCGGGCAGGAATCGAGCTGCCAGGGTACAGTAGTGCTTTGGCCAGCAAAAGTGTCTTTATCAGGCCTAATTTCAAATATGATTAGAGCAAATGCTTATATGGTCTTAAACAGAGGCTGCTTTAGTCACAGAATGGGATGCCCCGGGCAGGAATCGAGCTGCCAGGGTACAGTAGTGCTTTGGCCAGCAAAAGTGTCTTTATCAGGCCTAATTTCAAATATGATTAGAGCAAATGCTTATATGGTCTTAAACAGAGGCTGCTTTAGTCACAGAATGGGATGCCCCGGGCAGGAATCGAGCTGCCAGGGTACAGTAGTGCTTTGGCCAGCAAAAGTGTCTTTATCAGGCCTAATTTCAAATATGATTAGAGCAAATGCTTATATGGTCTTAAACAGAGGCTGCTTTAGTCACAGAATGGGATGCCCCGGGCAGGAATCGAGCTGCCAGGGTACAGTAGTGCTTTGGCCAGCAAAAGTGTCTTTATCAGGCCTAATTTCAAATATGATTAGAGCAAATGCTTATATGGTCTTAAACAGAGGCTGCTTTAGTCACAGAATGGGATGCCCCGGGCAGGAATCGAGCTGCCAGGGTACAGTAGTGCTTTGGCCAGCAAAAGTGTCTTTATCAGGCCTAATTTCAAATATGATTAGAGCAAATGCTTATATGGTCTTAAACAGAGGCTGCTTTAGTCACAGAATGGGATGCCCCGGGCAGGAATCGAGCTGCCAGGGTACAGTAGTGCTTTGGCCAGCAAAAGTGTCTTTATCAGGCCTAATTTCAAATATGATTAGAGCAAATGCTTATATGGTCTTAAACAGAGGCTGCTTTAGTCACAGAATGGGATGCCCCGGGCAGGAATCGAGCTGCCAGGGTACAGTAGTGCTTTGGCCAGCAAAAGTGTCTTTATCAGGCCTAATTTCAAATATGATTAGAGCAAATGCTTATATGGTCTTAAACAGAGGCTGCTTTAGTCACAGAATGGGATGCCCCGGGCAGGAATCGAGCTGCCAGGGTACAGTAGTGCTTTGGCCAGCAAAAGTGTCTTTATCAGGCCTAATTTCAAATATGATTAGAGCAAATGCTTATATGGTCTTAAACAGAGGCTGCTTTAGTCACAGAATGGGATGCCCCGGGCAGGAATCGAGCTGCCAGGGTACAGTAGTGCTTTGGCCAGCAAAAGTGTCTTTATCAGGCCTAATTTCAAATATGATTAGAGCAAATGCTTATATGGTCTTAAACAGAGGCTGCTTTAGTCACAGAATGGGATGCCCCGGGCAGGAATCGAGCTGCCAGGGTACAGTAGTGCTTTGGCCAGCAAAAGTGTCTTTATCAGGCCTAATTTCAAATATGATTAGAGCAAATGCTTATATGGTCTTAAACAGAGGCTGCTTTAGTCACAGAATGGGATGCCCCGGGCAGGAATCGAGCTGCCAGGGTACAGTAGTGCTTTGGCCAGCAAAAGTGTCTTTATCAGGCCTAATTTCAAATATGATTAGAGCAAATGCTTATATGGTCTTAAACAGAGGCTGCTTTAGTCACAGAATGGGATGCCCCGGGCAGGAATCGAGCTGCCAGGGTACAGTAGTGCTTTGGCCAGCAAAAGTGTCTTTATCAGGCCTAATTTCAAATATGATTAGAGCAAATGCTTATATGGTCTTAAACAGAGGCTGCTTTAGTCACAGAATGGGATGCCCCGGGCAGGAATCGAGCTGCCAGGGTACAGTAGTGCTTTGGCCAGCAAAAGTGTCTTTATCAGGCCTAATTTCAAATATGATTAGAGCAAATGCTTATATGGTCTTAAACAGAGGCTGCTTTAGTCACAGAATGGGATGCCCCGGGCAGGAATCGAGCTGCCAGGGTACAGTAGTGCTTTGGCCAGCAAAAGTGTCTTTATCAGGCCTAATTTCAAATATGATTAGAGCAAATGCTTATATGGTCTTAAACAGAGGCTGCTTTAGTCACAGAATGGGATGCCCCGGGCAGGAATCGAGCTGCCAGGGTACAGTAGTGCTTTGGCCAGCAAAAGTGTCTTTATCAGGCCTAATTTCAAATATGATTAGAGCAAATGCTTATATGGTCTTAAACAGAGGCTGCTTTAGTCACAGAATGGGATGCCCCGGGCAGGAATCGAGCTGCCAGGGTACAGTAGTGCTTTGGCCAGCAAAAGTGTCTTTATCAGGCCTAATTTCAAATATGATTAGAGCAAATGCTTATATGGTCTTAAACAGAGGCTGCTTTAGTCACAGAATGGGATGCCCCGGGCAGGAATCGAGCTGCCAGGGTACAGTAGTGCTTTGGCCAGCAAAAGTGTCTTTATCAGGCCTAATTTCAAATATGATTAGAGCAAATGCTTATATGGTCTTAAACAGAGGCTGCTTTAGTCACAGAATGGGATGCCCCGGGCAGGAATCGAGCTGCCAGGGTACAGTAGTGCTTTGGCCAGCAAAAGTGTCTTTATCAGGCCTAATTTCAAATATGATTAGAGCAAATGCTTATATGGTCTTAAACAGAGGCTGCTTTAGTCACAGAATGGGATGCCCCGGGCAGGAATCGAGCTGCCAGGGTACAGTAGTGCTTTGGCCAGCAAAAGTGTCTTTATCAGGCCTAATTTCAAATATGATTAGAGCAAATGCTTATATGGTCTTAAACAGAGGCTGCTTTAGTCACAGAATGGGATGCCTCACAGCAGACTTAAGATCAGTTCAGTATATATGCACAGTTAGTTACTATAAGCAGCCTGAAAACGCTAACAAAGGCTGGATGAAAAAAAAAAATCTCCCTGTCAGCCAGCTCCGTTTTTCCTACCTTTCCCTGGCTTTCTGTCTGTCTCCTGTCTGTCTCCTGCCTGTCTCCTGCCTGTCTCCAGCCTGTCCCTGTCTGTCCCTGTCTGTCCCTGTCTCCAGCCTGTCTCCAGCCTGTCTAACTGCCTCAGCTACACAGCGTTCTGTCTGTCTGTCACGAATGCAATAGAGAAATGAGGAAAAGCAAGATGGCCGCCGTTAAATACCGCTGTGTGACGTCACCGGGCTTGCTGGCTGCTGATAGGCTGCATGTGACTGCCCCAGCTTGCACTGGCGCGGGATACATGTCCAGACATGTCCCGCCCGCCATCTTAGAATGCCTGTAATGTAAATGAATGGATGTTAAAGGAAAACTTCGAGTGATCGAATCGCGGGGAAATTCGGATTCGATCCGAATCGAATTTTTCCTGAAATTCGGATCGAATCCGGGTTCGTCCGGATCGATTCGCTCATCCCTATTCACCATTATGGTCCAGTTTGTCAGGCCTGCCATTTGAAATAAATGTAAAAGGTAGCGCCCTGTACAGTTAATAAAGTCCTTTATCGATGCTACGTAGACAGGAGCGCTGCATCCACTGCCCCCCCAAAATGAGAAAAACAAAAAAATCCAAAAGATGCCATGATCAAATTATTCAACACCATATGTAATGCTTTCTTCTAAACACCAACTGTTTCAAAGATTATTCACCTTTTAAGCATGATCCAGCACAATAAAAGTTTCATTGTTGCAATGTGTGATGATGAATGTCATGTGCACCAAAACAGCCTGTGTCTCTTTTTTTTTTTATAAAAGCCTTTGCCCATTATTCATAAAAAACACTAACAGGATGCAGTATGATGTTCAGTTGGTGGCCGAATGGCTCACTGGGAATGCCACACTGCCTATATGGGGAATGGGAGGGGGAATGTCACACTGCCTATGGGAGGGAGAATGCCACACTGCCTATGATAATGTGGGGAGGGGGAATGCCACACTGCCTATATGGGGAATGCCACACTGTCTATATGGGGAATGGGGGGGTGCCACACTGCCTATATGGGGAATGCCACACTGTCTATATGGGGAATGGGGGGGGGGAATGCCACACTGTCTATATGGGGAATGGGATGGGGGAATGCCACACTGCTTTTGGGAATGGGTGGGGGGAATGCCACACTGCCTATATGGGGAATGGGAGGGGGGATGCCACACTGTCTATATGGGGAATGGGAGGGGGAATGCCACACTGCCTATATGGGGAATGGGAGAGGGGATGCCACACTGCCTATATGGGGAATGGGAGAGGGGAATGCCACACTGCCTATGGGGAATGGGAGGGGGGAATGCCACACTGTCTATATGGGAATTGGAGGGGGGATGCCACACTGTCTATATGGGGAATGGGAGGGGGAATGCCACACTGCCTATGGGGAATGGGATGGGGGAATGCCACATTGTCTATATGGGAATGGGAGGGGGGATGCCACACTGTCTATATGGGGAATGGGGGAGGGGGATGCCACACTGCCTATATGGGGAATGGGGGGGCGCCACAGTCTATATAGGGAATAGGAGAGGGGTGCCACCTTGCCTATATGAGGAATGGGAGGGGGGATGCCACACTGCCTATATGGGAAATGGGGGGTGCCACACTGCCTATATTGGGAATGGGAGGGGGGATGCCACACTGCCTATATGGGGAAGGGAGGGGATGCCACACTGCCTGCAATTTGAGTATTCTGCACCTTGCCTATTATTTGGTTCAGAATATTATTTTTCTTATTTTCCTCCTCCAAATCCTAGGTGCATCTTATGGACGGGTGCATCTTATATGGCGAAAAATGCGGTACATCATGTGGCAGTTTGGCTTGTAACTGAATGTATACTGGAAAGCACCAGGCAGCACGTCTGTACAGCCATGGAGCCATATGACCACTATTAGAACATCAGGCTGCATCCAGTTCGTGTTTTATGAATAATGGACAAAGGCTTCAGTAGAAAAAGAAAAACAACTGTATCGGGGCACTGAACAGGGAAAAGAAGCTGATGACATAACCTTCTTTTCTAGGTATAGGATCACTTTAACTGGTTAACGGGTCCATTTATCTTGATTCAAGCATTCATTATGACTCAGATAGTGGTAACTCCCTGTTGCATCTGCTCAGTGATTGCACCATGTTGCTTGTTCATCTAGCAGACGTTGGAGAAGCTTGGAGGTGTCTGGCTTCTGCGAATATCTAGAGGGAAATTCCCTGTGACTGTAATGTGATTTCACCTCTGGGGAGGCATCAGCTGCTTTCTTTACTGATATTTACTAATTAAACAGATGAACAGAGAGCAGTTTTATTTACATTTCAAGGAGGGGTTGGCACAGCTTGTCTATTAACTGTTTCTATGTTTTCTTAAAGGGAGATTATAATCAAAGCTTAAAACAAAGTCCCTGAATACGTATTGGGGATTTAGATTACCGGAGCCTTAAAAAAAGAAGACCTGGGTGTTCCTCATAGTGTTGGAAACCTTCTTTGGATGTTCCTGAAACATTTTATTGTTGAGTATCTATGGGGCCTCCCACACTACCTATTTAAACCGGACCTTCAGCCTCATTTAATGAAAAGCCCAAAAACCTTTAAAAACTTTTCCCCAGCATCTAAAATTAACATATTTTACATTTTTAGTTGCTAACTTTTTATTCTTTCCTCCACTGGGCTGCAACTCTGTTCAGGACTCTAGGATACGGGTGCCGCCATCTTGCCTCAGAAGCATCACATACTGAGGAGAGGAGAGCGAGATTAAGTGCAGGGGGGGTGGGTTATATCTCTGCTCTTCACAGACAGAGCAGAGCTGGGGTCGGGAAATGGACAGCAATCCTAGAATGCAGAGCGGCATAGTCAGGCTGCCTGATGCTCCATGAGCCGCCATCTTGGATGTTTAAAGGCTAAGAATACAGACTAGGTGTAGGTAGGATGATTTTTAACGTGAGCAATCTGTACAGGATGGCAGAAACACACAAGATAGACTCTTATCCAGGGTGAAGGTCTGGTTTAATTCTCAGAGCAGCTTGCCATTTACTTTCATTTGTATATAGCCGGGTGCATGCATGGGGGCTGAGGTCTACCCGACACTAGCAGGCTGTGACCCTTCCCCCATGTAGTGCACCGAATGGGAGTCAGCAGCTCCTGGTGAGTAGCTCTGTATTTTACTAGCCGCAGTACATGTCCCTATTATGGGGCTCAAACATATAGAGTAGGGACCACACTAAACACAGTGTGCCTTGTCGGGGTGGTGTGGTTTCTACATGTATCTGCAAATATATGCGACCAGATCTCTGTCTTTCCACATAGCTAGACATGTTTGGTGCGTAATACTTAGGCCCTTATTTATGAAGGTATAGCGACAGGTAGCGACTGGTGAGCGACCGGTAATGACGGGCACCGCCACGAGAACGCCGGCTCCCCACCACAATCACAAATTTATCAAGCCGATCCTGCTTAGCGACTGAGATAGCGCCAGATAGCCACTCATTCATCATTATTCTAGCCTCAGCCCACAGCGCCAGCGTCCGACCTTGAACAGCGACAGGTATGACCTCTCGCTACCTGGCGCTCTCCAATGCATTTCAATGGAACAATCTTTAAATATTCATCATTAATTGTTATTAATGTTTTTTTTTTTTTTTTTTTTTAAATGTGAAAAATTCTGTGACCACTTCTGGCATGTAAGATAATTTTTTTAAGGTAAAGAAAAAAAAAAATTGTGCGGAATTGATATTACAAAACAAATTTGTGCAGGTCTGATATTATTGTATTCATATTACTAAATTCTTTACATTTTTTTTTTTTTGGTTTCCAAAAATATGATGGTTTGGGGGTTAAAAAACTACTTTTAACACATCGCCGCCAGCGCTCTGGGGTTTAAACATGCATTTCACAGCGTGAGAACTTTTTGAGCGTGATTTTTTGATGAATATGGTGGGAGCCGGTCGCTCTGACCAGTCGCTATCATGCGCACCCATACATCGCGGAACCTGTCAAATAGCGACTCGTCACCCCGTATTCAACATTACTGCACACCGACTCAGTCGCTATCAACAACCGAACAATGGCCAAGCACAGCGACTACTAGCGGGCGCTGTGAAAATACTGCTACAGTCGCTCAACTGTCGCTACCTGCCGCTATTAATGAATCGGCCTTTAATTTTACTTTTGTAGCTCCTACTGAGGTTTTACAATCAAAATGGTGTCCCATGGAGCTGCAGATGGGGCAAGTGAGTTTTGGGGAGTTTTTTTTTTTTTTATTCCCACTGTGCAAGGCTGTTGCTCCAGTTTAAAAAAGATTGGAAATCCACTTTACTTACTTTCAACATTTACATTACTCTGGTGATTGTTTTAGGTGAAAATTTCTCCTTCCCTTTACTAAATTGCACTTTATTTTATGACAAGCCATTTTGTGAAATAAATCAGAAAACAGTGCTACTTTTAAGGTATTTTAAGGCAAGTTTACTGAATCCTTTAAAACCTGCCTAATTTCAACTCATGCCTTATTTCTTAACCGAACCTTCAGCATGATTTAATGTAAAGCCCAAACCCATAAAAAACTGCATGCATCTAAAATTAATATATTTTAAGTTTTTAGTCACTTGCTTCTTATTCTTCCCCCCACTGGGCTGCAACACTGTTCTACGGGTTCCGCCATCTTGCCTCAGATGCATCACATATTGAGGGGAGGGAGGCAAATGTACAAGGAGGGCGGGTTATAGCTGTTATAGCTTTGCTCAGACAGAGCAGAGCTGGGGTCAGGGAAAGGACAGCAATCCCAGAATGCAGAGCGACACAGTCAGAAGACACTTCCTGTTTGCAAGGCCGCCTGATGCTCCATGAGCCGCCATCTTGGATGTTTAAAGGCTCATAACCTGCAGTAGAAGCAGGTAGGATGATTTTTAATGTGAGCAATCTGTATGTACAGGGTGTGGGAAACATATAAGATATTCAGGGTGAAGGTCTGCTTTAAGTTTCCGTGAATTGGTCCTTATTTTTTTTTTACAATGCAGCTCTTAACCTAAAGCCATTCTTGCAGGTTTTTCTACACGGGTGAAGTAAAATAGAGCAGCTTTTCCCCTTTCCTTTCTGTAATTGGCAGAGCACGCTCCATGTTAGTGTAGGCATATTAAGAGTGTCCAATTGTTGAACTCTTAATAAAAGGCAAAGCTTGAGGCCGGGAGCCCAGCCCAGCAGGTTGTGGTGTTTGTCAGAGATATTGTTATCCTCCCTTAAGCGCAAACATCCAAGGCACAAGAACTCTCTGTTCTCTTTTACCATTGACGTTTATAAACAGCAAGAGCCTCGTCTTCGGGCTATCAGAATAAATGCAATGACTGTGATAACAAAATGGCAACCCCCGTAAAAAAAAAAAATTCAGATCTCTGAAGTGAGGCCTGGGCCAATATCCCATCAAATAATGGTTAAACTGGTCTGGGCTGCTACTGCCCCTACAGACAGATATGGGCACAGAGTACAGAGTACGAGTATTATTATGAGCTGTAGAGTTTAGAAGGCAAAATATGAAGAGTTATAAAAAGGATTTTAAGTAGGTAAATAGCAATGGCCGAAAATAAATGGGAACCAAAAAAAGGTGAGAGTTGCACCCCTCAATCAAATACGTCTGGTAAAGCAAAAATCACGACTCTCAAAAGTTACGGGCAGGCTGATTCATCACTAACGGCAGGTAGCGACAGATGAACATCTGTAGCAGGAATTTCAGAGCGCCTGCTAGTAGTCGCTGTGCTCGGCCGTGGGTGCAGCAATGATGAATACATTGTGATGAGTCGCTATTTGACCATTACAGCGCTGTATGGGAGCGCATGTTAGCGACTGGTCAGTGCGACCGACTCACAACATATTCATTAAAAAAACAGCCTCACAAAACTCTGGCGCTAAAAAATGCTTCTCTGAAGCCCAGAGCACCGGAGGCGGTGTGTTTAAAGTCCGTTTTCAGCATGTATCCACTAGTAACAAAGCGAAAACATATTGAATTACATTGTAATAACATTGTAACATGAATACTTTAATGTCAGACCTGTAATGTGATTTCTGCAGAAATATATAAAACATGAAACATTTTTGAAAAATGGCTTTTTCTACATTATTTGAGATTAAAAAAAAATAAATAAAAAAAACCCAGTTAAAAGAGAAGAAAAGGGTCGTCCATTGAAATGTACGGGAGGGCGACAGGTATCGAGAGGTAATACCTGGCGCTCTGCAAGGCTGAACGCCGGCGCTGTTCTCTGAGGCTGGGATAATGATGAATCGGACGCTACATGGCGTTATCCCAGTCGCTCAACAGATTCTGCTTGATAAGTGTGTAATTGCGTGCCGTGTCCGGCGTTCACCTGTCGCTACCTCTCATTAACAAGGCACTACCTGACGCTATCCCTTCATAAATAAGGCCCATAGTTACATAGCTAGTACGGTTGAAAAAAAAGACATATTTCTCCACATAATCCTTTTTTGAAGCTGTCAGCTGTTGATGCTGTGACAAGCTTCTGTGGGCGGCTATTCCACAAATTTATAGTTCTTATAGTAAAAAATAATTGTCGCCTCTGGAGATTGAATTTTTTTTTCAGGCGGAGGGAATGTCCGTTGTCTTTAGAGAGAATTTTAGCTGGAATAATTTTTTCGCATATTTTTCGTATTGGCCATTTATATATTCATACAAGTTAATCATAACCCCTCGTCTCCTCTCAAAACTAAACAGATTAAATTTCTCTGAAACAACAACCTCTTTTAAATCTGCAAGCATGCAAACTTAGGCCCTTATTTATGAAGGAATAGCGACAGGTAGCGACTGGTGAGTGGCCGGTAATGACGGGCACCGCCACGAGAACACCGGCTCCCCACCACAATCACACATTTATCAAGCCGATCCTGCTTAGCGACTGAGATAGCGCCATATAGCCACTCATTCATCATTATTCCAGCCTCAGCCCACAGCGCCAGCGTCCGCCTTGAACAGCGACAGGTATGACCTCTCGCTACCTGGCGCTCTCCAATGCATTTCAATGGAACAATCTTTAAATATTCATAATTAATTGTTATTAATGTTTTTTTTTTTTTGTTTTTTTTTTAAATGTGAAAAATTCTGTGACCACTTCTGCCATGTTAGATATTTTTTTTAAGGTAAAAAAAAATTTGTGCAGAATTGATATTACAGGTCTGATATTATTGTATTCATATTACAAAATTCTTAAAAAAATTTTTTTTTTTTTGGTTTCCAAAAATATGGTGGTTTGGGGGTTAAAAAACTACTTTTAACACGTCGCCGCCAGCGCTCTGGGGTTTAAACATGCATTTCACAGCGCTTGAATTTTTTGAGCGTGATTTTTTGATGAATATGGTGGGAGCCGGTCGCTCTGACCAGTCGCTATCATGCGCACCCATACATCGCGGAACCTGTCAAATAGCGACTCGTCAGCTTGTATTCAACATTACTGCACACCGACTGAGTCGCTATCAACAACCGAACAATGGCCAAGCACAACGACTACTAGCGGTCGCTGTGAAAATACTGCTACAGTCGCTCAACTGTCGCTACCTGCCGCTGTTAATGAATCGGCCTCCCAGAGTCAGGCCTGGGCCAATATCCCATTGGCAGCATAAAGGAAATTATAAGCCCTGATGTAATTTTGTACATCAGCAGGTTCAGCTGCTGTTAAAGAGGAAATTTCCTACACATCTTGTCTAGGAAAATATGAAGCTATATTCTCACCAGCAGCAGCCTAACCTGGCATGATAAAACATTTTTAAGATCAAGTTCACCCCCAGCAAGTCCTGAGGTTTTTTCACACTTGCTAAACACAGCAGTATTTTGGTTGCTATGGTAAACTAAAAAAGATGTGGGGGGTGTTTGCTGCAATTCGTCCTGCCTCCTGATCTTGATGAAGATTGGATATTGAAAGTGGGTATCTGCCACATGGGGTGCAGTCTAACATCATGGCGGTTAGTGTTGTCCACCACTTTCCATGTCACCTGATTCCTTCTACGTCAACAATTCAGACATGCTTGGAGTAGTGATTTTATCTTCTCAATGGTTGGCCAATCTTTGCTGACTTCTGGATCAGGATTACATGCAGGTTTCGCAGTAATTTCCTGAGTGGCGGCTGCAGGTGAGAAGATGGCATCACAAGGTTCTCATTACTAGAATATATAAGGGAAGATTACTCAGGTAAATATTGTATGAGTAAGTGCAACGAGGTGCCCGAACCCGAAATGTGTCAAAAAATGATATATTTATTGGGATATGGGATTTTGAGGAGCATCAATAAAATTATTTTGAACCACTTACCTGTCAGCTGGCTACATTTTTTCAAGAAGTCTGGGGGGGGGGGGGATTTAGCAACCAGATTGGGCTCCAGGAGTTGGAATTTGACAAATATGGGTGAGAATCATGTCTTTTCTACTTTTTTATGTTATAAAACAAAATAAGAGTAGAAGCAGGTGGTAGAGTTGGCACTGTGTCTTAAAGTTCCAGGTTGGTGGCCAACATACAGTTCTTCCTTGGCACTTGTTAACAGCATCCAGGGCCCTTTGACACCTCAGTGGTTTGATACAATAATAGAAATACTGATTGTCAAAGGTCTTACAGCAAGGTTAAGGTTCATCCCTTAGAAATGCAAGAAAACTTGGTTTTATTACCAGGACTCCATGTCTTCTGCACACTATAAAAATACTGTATGAACTATTAAACCCTTGAATACGTCTTACAAGTCTTCCATGAGATTATACATCTGTCAATAGACATTTTGAGCTAAGTAGATACTTTTCATTCCTCTCCCCCCATTTCTTCTCTTTCTACTTTTTCTATGTCCGTACAGTGGGTGTTTTTGTTCTATTCTCAATAGTCTGTTAGATCAGAATGAAGTGTTTTGAGTCCCCCATGTTCAAGATCTCATTAGAAAAGTGAAGGACACCCAAAGTGTACCTCTTATTACAGTCATGAACCTTGCCATGTTATCTAATGGCATTTATAATTTTGACATGTGCTGTAATCACATGTTGTTTTGTTGAATGCAATTTTGTATGTATTCTCTTTGTTTGTACTGTATATGAAAACCTACAGGTACAATATTTTAAATTCCTTAGTTACACAGAGATGGCTTGATGCAGAGCCTCCCCGTTCAGCTCCCCCGTGCGTTTTCCCGTTGGTTTTGGGCTTTGATCCGGTCAGGAAAGGGTGCTACGTTGATTTTAGTGTGCGCTTATGCGCTCAGGTGTGTGCTCAGCCGCCTTTCCGATTGTCGGCTCGCACGAGGCTGTTTCCCGGGAAAACGGATGCCTCGTTCATTGGCCTGTTTTTTCCAGTGATGCAGAGCCTTGATTTCCGATTGAAATCAGCCTAATAAAACGGGGCCACCGAGCCTTCACTTACGGCCAGTCTGACCAGCCGTATTGGAGCTCCGTGCTTTTTGGGAATGCATTCCTCTGTGGGCCAACATCAAAGGCGCCAGCTATGCCGTCTGATAGTTCTGAGTATGGCAGAAACCAGGCTGCAGCGCATGCCTTTGGACATCGATGGCATGAGTGACGTTGACCTATTCGAGCTCAACCGCCTTAACCGTGTTTCTCTCCATGCCTTGTATAGCGACCTGCGGCCATGGTTAGCCCCCACCACAAGAAAGGGGCATGCAATTGCAGGTATGACCAAATTGGTTGGCTGCCTGCAATTTTTGGCGAACAGCTCGTTCCAGAGACTGGGTGCCTTCTCCCTGGGGATGTCCCAGTCTACGCTGAGCCACAGCCTAACCAAGTTTTTGGATGGCATGGCTACCCTGGCACAGAATTACATTTTTTTCCCTCAAACAGGGGAAGCCTGGAATGCGGTTAAGTTGGGCTTTTATAACATAGCCGACATGCCCAACGTCATTGGTGCAATCGATTGCACACATGTCTCGCTCATCCCCCCTGCGGACCAGGAATATCTGTTCAGGTATGTGGTTTGGTTCTGCTTTTTTTCTGGTTAACAAATATTTTTTAAGGCTCACACTAATTCCACTGTTGTTTTGCTTGGTGCAGGAACAGGAAGATGGGCCATTCCATCAATGTTCAGGCAGTGGCGGGCCCTGATCTTCAATTTTTCAGTCTGTTTGCTGGCTTTCCTGGGTCCACGCATGATGCGCACAATTTGGAGGAACTCCAGCCTTTATCAACGGTTTCAATCTAGAGATATTTCTGGAGGATGGTTACTGGGTATGTGTATTAAAGTTGTATTTGTTGGCCCCCAGGTTTGAATGTGGATTTGCCACTACCCCACTAATCTGTGAGACCTTTCCTTGAAACTTGAAAATGTTTTTTATTTAGTTTTTTTAAAAATTAATGGGTGAAAGTATTCACCACTATTGGTTTATGTTTTGGCACTCTTATCTAAGTAGCATTACACAGACATTTTTAATGTGTATAATTTTGAGTGTACAGGTTGCATGTGTTTGTAGGCTCGTTAAAAATGTCAATTACTCCCACCATACGTAGCTCACCGATTTGTCCCTGTGTACTAATGTTTCTATGCACACCTAAACCTTTTTTTAGCCATCCACCTTATGTTTGTCTTTTGGATTTTTGCAGGTGACTCAGGCTATCCCTTGTTACCATGGCTGCTCACACCCATCCTGCACCCATCTTCCCAGGCACAGGAGCACTACAACACAGCCCATAGGAGGTCTCGCTCTGTGGTGGAACGTGCCTTTGGGTTGTGGAAGATGCGTTTCCGATGTCTGGATCACAGTGGGGGTTCTCTTCAGTATCAGCCTGGCAAGGTTATCAAAATAATTATTGCTTGTGGGGTCCTGCAAACCTTGCCATTAGAAGCAGGATTGCTCAATATACTGACCTGGGTGCAGAACCTTTACCTATTTCTGACGAGCAGACCCCTCCTTACACTGGTATACAAAGTGGGCCAGCACACACAATCCGTGCCGACCTTGTGGCCAATGTATTTTCTTGAAACCACCCCCTGTCTGCAGGCTGGGGAAGATTAAATCACACCTAAGAAGTGTTACATGCTGGTCCAAAAGCGGCTCTAAATGCATTTGGGCTTTACCTCTGCTGCCGGCGAATGTCCATTTTTGGACAACTATATGATTTCAGGTCCACAACTGTCCGCTTGATTTGTTTAGTATCTCGACGGACAGAACCCCATAATGTACCCAAACAGCATTGGCAACAGCCATGCTTTGTCCTTAGGTTTTGTGGGTCTGCTTGGTGTGTTGAGGTTGAGTATGCTGCAGGGTCTTACTAGATTTAGCACCCTGGTGTGTTTGTTTGTTTTTTTCTGGCGGGGGTGAATGGGTTAATGTCTCCTTGCTCCTGCGTTTTGGGGAATGTGCCTGTGTCTGTGGAGTACCCACCGTTTAAGTTGGTGCATGTTCTGCATGTGTGTTGTGCCTGCTCTTCTGTTTTATTTAGAATGAGGCATGTGTGCGGCTGCTATGTGCCTTTGGCCTTGCTTGCCTATTTTTTCTCACTTTAGGTCTGCCAATATTGATATGGTATCCTATACCGAGTGGAGTGGCTTGTACTTTAAATATGTTTCCCGTGTGGGCGTGCACAACAGCGAGTGCGCGCCTGCGCGCACGCACGCATGTCAACGCGGGGAAACGTCAGAGCTATCTAGCTTTGTAAAGAAGACAAGATGTTGCCCGCCATCTTTAGCCCGGAGCAGGAAGACATCATCATGGATGTGAGTATGCGAGCGTGCGTTTATGTGCGCGCACACATTCCTTGTAATTAAAAAAAAACAAAAAACAAGAATAGTCTGAAACAACTTAGTTTGTCACGTTACATACCAGCCCACCTTAGTTTAACACATGTACGCAGCAACAAACTAGCCTACATGCAGAGAGCAGAACTAGGGCAATGTGAGGCAGCAAGAGGTTAATAAAGTGACTTGAGTTAGGCCAGGAAACTTGTTAATGTATTTGGTGGATTAATGGTGTGTCCTTGTATTTTTTATTAACAGATGATGCTGAGGAATCGCTACGACTTCCTGCCGTCAGATTATGCCAAACGGACGTTGATCCTGGAGGTGGTGGAGGCGATAGAACGCCGATCCCAAACCACCTATACCTTCACCCAGATCGCCCAACACTGGTCTGATTTAAAAAGAAGGCATAAGCCCCGGGTGAGGCGGTACTTCAACAAACATTTCCCATGTAAGTGTAGAAAATGTTAATGCACCTATAACCCTGGCATCGCCTGGGCGTGGTTTAATGATTGTGTTTGTATTTCAGCCCATGAATGGAATCTACGGTTCCGCCCCACCCGGACCAGGACACGCAGCCCAGTGTTGGGCGAAACAGGTGAAGGCGTAGGTGGGCCACCGCCAGGGTCAACGGCCACCCCCTCCTCTGTAAGTGACTCGGAGGAGCCGCTGGACCTCAGCATGCAGGGGAGGGGGCAATCTGACGGCAGGGAATCTAGCAGAACAGAGCCTCAACCTGACTCCGGTAAGGGAAATATAGTTAGATATGTGGAAATACATGCATTAAATACAGATACTCATGTGCACTATTGTTGTAGATTCAGACGTCGCTGGAACATCCCAAGGGATGAGTGAGGAAGGGGGCGAGGAGGAAGAGGTTGCTGGGGAAGGTGAGTAGATTGATACCTAGAAGCCTAACTTAATATTATATTCATTAAAGAACAACAGTCTCTAATATCAGTGTGTTTGTCATCCATACAGATTCACAACAGCAACAGAGGGAGGCTGAAGGGAGACTCCGCCCCGACGCAATGTGCGGCCAAAACCTTGTAAGTGGTGTTTATTTAAACTAAAGAAAATGAGCAAACAATTACATTTGAAACCGAAAATTCATAGGCATTTCCAAATTAATTAAAAAAAAAAAAACCTTAAAGCGGACCTTAACTCTGAATAAGAGTTTCTCTTAAATATTTCCCACACCCTGTACATACAGATTGTCCACCTTACAAATCATCTTACCAACCTTTTCCAGAGCACAGCTCTGCACTGTGTGAGCAAAGCACAGCTATAACCCACCCCCTGTACCTTATCCAACTCTCCTCTCCTCAGTAAGTGTGATGCTTCTGAGTCAAGATGGCGGCGCACGTATCCTAAATTACTGAACTGAGTTGCAGCCCAGTGGGGGAAATAATAATAATTGATTGACTAAAAACGTACTATATATTATTTTAAGATGCTGCGGAATCTTTTTATATTAGTTTGGGCTTTTCATTAAATCACGCAGAAGATCCGGTTTGAAAAGGGCCCCAAAAAAACCATGCCCAACCAAACCCCCCAAAAAATGCTAAACTAATGTTGTTTCTCATTCACAGATCAAAGAAGACAACATCCACAAGACCCCGAGGCCTAATTTTTTGAAAAATTTTAAAAATGTAAATATTTATTTCTGTATGTTTTACCACAAAAAAAAAAATAAGTTAACAAACAAAAAAAAAAAAAAACAACGTTTGAATAATAAAAAAATTAGAATATTTTGAGAGTTGTCTTTCCTGCAAAAGTACAATCACACAACATCAGCACACATTTACATGACACAAAATGTTTAGATATGGGACAATAAAACATAAAAATACACAAACAATAAAGGTATGCATTAAGGACAAGGAAGAAGGAACTACTAGATGATTAAGGTATGCATTAAGGACAAGGAAGAAGGAACTACTAGATGATTAAGGTATGCATTAAGGACAAGGAAGAAGGAACTAGTAGATGATTAAGGTATGCATTAAGGACAAGGAAGAAGGAACTAGTAGATGATTAGGGTATGCATTAAGGACAAGGAAGAAGGAACTACTAGATGATTAAGGTATGCATTAAGGACAAGGAAGAAGGAACTACTAGATGATTAAGGTATGCATTAAGGACAAGGAAACCCCCACCAAAACCCCCCCAAAAAAAAATTTTTTGTCAAATTTGCATTTGTGGCCATATGCATATTCCAATGGAGTTTGAGGGATGTGCGCTTGCGTGTAGCCAGATTGGCAACTGAAGAGCCATGGAGATGTAAGTATACTTGCTAAAACCACCAAAATGGAAGGTCAAATACGACGGAAACCAAGCAGGTACGTTCAAAAAGGCAGGAAAAATGAGGGAAAAACGGGAGCCCCGATCAAATTGAAGGCACCCGAGAGAGCAAAAAAAGCTTTCCGAGTGAAGTCAAATTGACGGATCAGTTAGGGAGCCATTCCGACCGAGGCTCTGCATCACATTTGAGCCACGATTCAAACGGGAGCCCCGGACAATCGGAAGGTTTTAAGGGCAGTTCAGAGGAGGCTCTGCATCAGGCCAAGAGGCCTTGTTTTTGAGAGGATAACATTTACACAAAATCCTTTAAAACAGGATAGCTTAACCTTTTAGCAAGTGTGGCCCACCTAAATTATTAGGGACCTGTTCACAGGCCACAAGGAATAGGTTCAGAATTATTTCATTTAGAATAAAAATATTAAAAATGTTCCACAACAATTTTGATACCTGCTGTATCCACGTGTATATCCTTCCACCAAATCCCTACATTCATATTTAACAATCCCAACAAGCTAGCAATACACTTGCCTATTGGCTTACCTGAATATATGGATCCCTTATTCTTAGCCCTCCCGGTTTCACCATGCTATATCACTGTCCATGAAATTGCCCATTCTTACTGTACCTCTATTTAACTACCTTTCTGCTCAGTTCTATCCCCCCCCCCCCCCCCACACACACACACACATTTCCTATAGAAGCTCAGGGGCACATCAGATGGCTCTGAGGGCCACAGGTTAAGCGCATATGCTCTAAAATGATATCCTTCATCAGTACAGCAGCTCTTCATTTATCCTAAATCTTAGCTAAGGAGATAGAGCATGGTTTGCTAAAGGTCCATTCTAGTATCCATAGAAGATCTGCATACAAGAGAGAAAACAAATCAAACAAAAACAAATCAAATCAAGAAACCATCTTGGAGCAACCTGTTAATTGAGGTTCAGTATGGTCGGACTGTGCCTTTGTTCTGGTGAAGGTCTACATCTGCAAAATTCAAAGATGTGAATGGAACAGGAGTGCAAACTGAAGAAAGTATCCATTTAGCTGAAAAGTCTAAACATTTTAGGGCACTGGTGGGTAAAATCCTTTCTTTTTCTAAGTATGCACTTCTTGGTAAGGTCAAAGTCCCCCTGTACCGTATGGTGTTTTATCATAGACAGAATGTCCTAATTTTCCTGCCAATTTCTAAAGATGAATTAACTGGCACTAAAGTTTTTATTTTTCGATCAGAAATGGAGCTGGAGGAATTTCACCCAAATTTTGCAAAAACTTTGGCCATTAACAAGGGATAGCGCCAGGTAGCGAATGGTGAGCGAACGGTAATGACGCTCAACGCCACGAGAACGCCGACTCCCCTCCGCAATCACACATTTATCAAGCCGATCCTGCTTAGCGACTGACAGAGCGCCAGATAGCGAATCATTCATCATTATTCCAGCCTCACCCCACAGCGCCAGCGAGCGACCTTGAACAGCGACAGGTATGACCTCTCGCTACCTGGCGCTCTCCAATGCATTTCAATGGAGCAATCTTTAAATATTCATAATTAATTGCTAATAATTTTTTTTTTTTTTTTTTTAAATGTCAAAAATTCTGTGACCACTTCTGCAATGTTAGATTTTTTTTTAAGGTAAAAAAAAAAAATAAATAAATTTGTGCAGAATTGATATTACAGGTCTGATATTAATGTATTCATATTACAAAATGTTTTGAAAAACATGTTTTTTTTTTCTCCAAAAATATGGTTGTTTGGGGGTTAAAAAAATACTTTTAACCCATCGCCGCCAGCGCTCTGGGGTTTAAACAAGCATTTCACAGCGCGAGAATTTTTGGAGCGTGATTTGTTAATGAATATGCTGGGAGCCATTCGCTATGGCCGTTCGCTGTCATGCGCTCCCATACAGCGCGAAACTTGTCAAACAGCGACTCCTAACCCCGTATTCAACATTACCGCACACCGACTGAGTCGCTGTCAACAGCCGAACAACGGCCAAGCACAGCTGTGAAAATAACGCTACTGTCGCTCATCTGTCGCTACCTGGCGCTATTAATGAATCGGCCTCCCCGTTAAATGTAATTTTACTCCAAATCTGACCAGCAATATTATCCAGGTTGTTTCAGTTTAGGGCACACATTGCAGATATAACCTTTAGGATATTATGGGATTATACTGCATGGGAATATGGTGGACACTTGGCAGTGGTGTCAAGCAGAGGAATGGCTAGGATTCCTGGGTAAGTGAATAATCCATAGATGCAAGAAGATGCCAACAGCATGCTGGCGATTGAGTCCATTTGATCAGATCAATAGGATCAGAAATTGTCTGATCGTACAGACTGATTTTACCAACCATGTGTGAAAAGGTCCATTGTCAACCTTAGATGTTTCCCCAATCAATGACACACGAGACAGCTAACGCCAGGTACCTTGACAGCATGTTCACCAGTAGGGATGAGCGAATCGATCCGGACGAACCCGGATTCGATCCGAATTTCAGGAAAAATTCGATTCGGATCGAATCCGAATTTCCCCGCGATTCGATCACTCGAAGTTTTCCTTTAACATCCATTCATTTACATTACAGGCATTCTAAGATGGCGGACGGGACATGTCTGGACATGTATCCCGCGCCAGTGCAAGCTGGGGCAGTCACATGCAGCCTATCAGCAGCCAGCAAGCCCGGTGACGTCACACAGCGGTATTTAACGGCGGCCATCTTGCTTTTCCTCATTTCTCTATTGCATTCGTGACAGACAGACAGAACGCTGTGTAGCTGAGGCAGTTAGACAGGCTGGAGACAGGGACAGACAGGGACAGGCTGGAGACAGGCAGGAGACAGGCAGGAGACAGACAGGAGACAGACAGAAAGCCAGGGAAAGGTAGGAAAAACGGAGCTGGCTGACAGGGAGATTTTTTTTTTTTCATCCAGCCTTTGTTAGCGTTTTCAGGCTGCTTATAGTAACTAACTGTGCATATATACTGAACTGATCTTAAGTCTGCTGTGAGGCATCCCATTCTGTGACTAAAGCAGCCTCTGTTTAAGACCATATAAGCATTTGCTCTTATCATATTTGAAATTAGGCCTGATAAAGACACTTTTGCTGGCCAAAGCACTACTGGACCCTGCCAGCTCGATTCCTGCCCGGGGCATCCCATTCTGTGACTACAGCAGCCTCTGTTTAAGACCATATAAGCATTTGCTCTTATCATATTTGAAATTAGCCTGATAAAGACACTTTTGCTGGCCAAAGCACTACTGGACCCTGCCAGCTCGATTCCTGCCCGGGGCATCCCATTCTGTGACTAAAGCAGCCTCTGTTTAAGACCATATAAGCATTTGCTCTTATCATATTTGAAATTAGCCTGATAAAGACACTTTTGCTGGCCAAAGCCCTACTGGACCCTGCCAGGTCGATTCCTGCCCAGGGCATCCCATTCTGTGACTAAAGCAGCCTCTGTTTAAGACCATATAAGCATTTGCTCTTATCATATTTGAAATTAGGCCTGATAAAGACACTTTTGCTGGCCAAAGCCCTACTGGACCCTGCCAGCTCGATTCCTGCCCGGGGCATCCCATTCTGTGACTACAGCAGCCTCTGTTTAAGACCATATAAGCATTTGCTCTTATCATATTTGAAATTAGCCTGATAAAGACACTTTTGCTGGCCAAAGCACTACTGGACCCTGCCAGCTCGATTCCTGCCCGGGGCATCCCATTCTGTGACTACAGCAGCCTCTGTTTAAGACCATATAAGCATTTGCTCTTATCATATTTGAAATTAGGCCTGATAAAGACACTTTTGCTGGCCAAAGCACTACTGGACCCTGCCAGCTCGATTCCTGCCCGGGGCATCCCATTCTGTGACTACAGCAGCCTCTGTTTAAGACCATATAAGCATTTGCTCTTATCATATTTGAAATTAGCCTGATAAAGACACTTTTGCTGGCCAAAGCACTACTGGACCCTGCCAGCTCGATTCCTGCCCGGGGCATCCCATTCTGTGACTAAAGCAGCCTCTGTTTAAGACCATATAAGCATTTGCTCTTATCATATTTGAAATTAGCCTGATAAAGACACTTTTGCTGGCCAAAGCCCTACTGGACCCTGCCAGGTCGATTCCTGCCCAGGGCATCCCATTCTGTGACTAAAGCAGCCTCTGTTTAAGACCATATAAGCATTTGCTCTTATCATATTTGAAATTAGGCCTGATAAAGACACTTTTGCTGGCCAAAGCCCTACTGGACCCTGCCAGCTCGATTCCTGCCCGGGGCATCCCATTCTGTGACTACAGCAGCCTCTGTTTAAGACCATATAAGCATTTGCTCTTATCATATTTGAAATTAGCCTGATAAAGACACTTTTGCTGGCCAAAGCACTACTGGACCCTGCCAGCTCGATTCCTGCCCGGGGCATCCCATTCTGTGACTAAAGCAGCCTCTGTTTAAGACCATATAAGCATTTGCTCTTATCATATTTGAAATTAGCCTGATAAAGACACTTTTGCTGGCCAAAGCCCTACTGGACCCTGCCAGGTCGATTCCTGCCCAGGGCATCCTATTCTGTGACTAAAGCAGCCTCTGTTTAAGACCATATAAGCATTTGCTCTTATCATATTTGAAATTAGGCCTGATAAAGACACTTTTGCTGGCCAAAGCCCTACTGGACCCTGCCAGCTCGATTCCTGCCCGGGGCATCCCATTCTGTGACTACAGCAGCCTCTGTTTAAGACCATATAAGCATTTGCTCTTATCATATTTGAAATTAGCCTGATAAAGACACTTTTGCTGGCCAAAGCACTACTGGACCCTGCCAGCTCGATTCCTGCCCGGGGCATCCCATTCTGTGACTAAAGCAGCCTCTGTTTAAGACCATATAAGCATTTGCTCTTATCATATTTGAAATTAGGCCTGATAAAGACACTTTTGCTGGCCAAAGCACTACTGGACCCTGCCAGCTCGATTCCTGCCCGGGGCATCCCATTCTGTGACTAAAGCAGCCTCTGTTTAAGACCATATAAGCATTTGCTCTTATCATATTTGAAATTAGCCTGATAAAGACACTTTTGCTGGCCAAAGCCCTACTGGACCCTGCCAGGTCGATTCCTGCCCAGGGCATCCCATTCTGTGACTAAAGCAGCCTCTGTTTAAGACCATATAAGCATTTGCTCTTATCATATTTGAAATTAGGCCTGATAAAGACACTTTTGCTGGCCAAAGCCCTACTGGACCCTGCCAGCTCGATTCCTGCCCGGGGCATCCCATTCTGTGACTACAGCAGCCTCTGTTTAAGACCATATAAGCATTTGCTCTTATCATATTTGAAATTAGCCTGATAAAGACACTTTTGCTGGCCAAAGCACTACTGGACCCTGCCAGCTCGATTCCTGCCCGGGGCATCCCATTCTGTGACTAAAGCAGCCTCTGTTTAAGACCATATAAGCATTTGCTCTTATCATATTTGAAATTAGCCTGATAAAGACACTTTTGCTGGCCAAAGCCCTACTGGACCCTGCCAGGTCGATTCCTGCCCAGGGCATCCCATTCTGTGACTAAAGCAGCCTCTGTTTAAGACCATATAAGCATTTGCTCTTATCATATTTGAAATTAGGCCTGATAAAGACACTTTTGCTGGCCAAAGCCCTACTGGACCCTGCCAGCTCGATTCCTGCCCGGGGCATCCCATTCTGTGACTACAGCAGCCTCTGTTTAAGACCATATAAGCATTTGCTCTTATCATATTTGAAATTAGCCTGATAAAGACACTTTTGCTGGCCAAAGCACTACTGGACCCTGCCAGCTCGATTCCTGCCCGGGGCATCCCATTCTGTGACTAAAGCAGCCTCTGTTTAAGACCATATAAGCATTTGCTCTTATCATATTTGAAATTAGCCTGATAAAGACACTTTTGCTGGCCAAAGCCCTACTGGACCCTGCCAGGTCGATTCCTGCCCAGGGCATCCCATTCTGTGACTAAAGCAGCCTCTGTTTAAGACCATATAAGCATTTGCTCTTATCATATTTGAAATTAGGCCTGATAAAGACACTTTTGCTGGCCAAAGCCCTACTGGACCCTGCCAGCTCGATTCCTGCCCGGGGCATCCCATTCTGTGACTACAGCAGCCTCTGTTTAAGACCATATAAGCATTTGCTCTTATCATATTTGAAATTAGCCTGATAAAGACACTTTTGCTGGCCAAAGCACTACTGGACCCTGCCAGCTCGATTCCTGCCCGGGGCATCCCATTCTGTGACTAAAGCAGCCTCTGTTTAAGACCATATAAGCATTTGCTCTTATCATATTTGAAATTAGGCCTGATAAAGACACTTTTGCTGGCCAAAGCACTACTGGACCCTGCCAGCTCGATTCCTGCCCGGGGCATCCCATTCTGTGACTAAAGCAGCCTCTGTTTAAGACCATATAAGCATTTGCTCTTATCATATTTGAAATTAGCCTGATAAAGACACTTTTGCTGGCCAAAGCCCTACTGGACCCTGCCAGGTCGATTCCTGCCCAGGGCATCCCATTCTGTGACTAAAGCAGCCTCTGTTTAAGACCATATAAGCATTTGCTCTTATCATATTTGAAATTAGGCCTGATAAAGACACTTTTGCTGGCCAAAGCCCTACTGGACCCTGCCAGCTCGATTCCTGCCCGGGGCATCCCATTCTGTGACTACAGCAGCCTCTGTTTAAGACCATATAAGCATTTGCTCTTATCATATTTGAAATTAGCCTGATAAAGACACTTTTGCTGGCCAAAGCACTACTGGACCCTGCCAGCTCGATTCCTGCCCGGGGCATCCCATTCTGTGACTAAAGCAGCCTCTGTTTAAGACCATATAAGCATTTGCTCTTATCATATTTGAAATTAGCCTGATAAAGACACTTTTGCTGGCCAAAGCCCTACTGGACCCTGCCAGGTCGATTCCTGCCCAGGGCATCCCATTCTGTGACTAAAGCAGCCTCTGTTTAAGACCATATAAGCATTTGCTCTTATCATATTTGAAATTAGGCCTGATAAAGACACTTTTGCTGGCCAAAGCCCTACTGGACCCTGCCAGCTCGATTCCTGCCCGGGGCATCCCATTCTGTGACTACAGCAGCCTCTGTTTAAGACCATATAAGCATTTGCTCTTATCATATTTGAAATTAGCCTGATAAAGACACTTTTGCTGGCCAAAGCACTACTGGACCCTGCCAGCTCGATTCCTGCCCGGGGCATCCCATTCTGTGACTAAAGCAGCCTCTGTTTAAGACCATATAAGCATTTGCTCTTATCATATTTGAAATTAGGCCTGATAAAGACACTTTTGCTGGCCAAAGCACTACTGGACCCTGCCAGCTCGATTCCTGCCCGGGGCATCCCATTCTGTGACTACAGCAGCCTCTGTTTAAGACCATATAAGCATTTGCTCTTATCATATTTGAAATTAGCCTGATAAAGACACTTTTGCTGGCCAAAGCACTACTGGACCCTGCCAGCTCGATTCCTGCCCGGGGCATCCCATTCTGTGACTAAAGCAGCCTCTGTTTAAGACCATATAAGCATTTGCTCTTATCATATTTGAAATTAGCCTGATAAAGACACTTTTGCTGGCCAAAGCACTACTGGACCCTGCCAGCTCGATTCCTGCCCGGGGCATCCCATTCTGTGACTACAGCAGCCTCTGTTTAAGACCATATAAGCATTTGCTCTTATCATATTTGAAATTAGCCTGATAAAGACACTTTTGCTGGCCAAAGCACTACTGGACCCTGCCAGGTCGATTCCTGCCCAGGGCATCCCATTCTGTGACTAAAGCAGCCTCTGTTTAAGACCATATAAGCATTTGCTCTTATCATATTTGAAATTAGCCTGATAAAGACACTTTTGCTGGCCAAAGCCCTACTGGACCCTGCCAGGTCGATTCCTGCCCAGGGCATCCCATTCTGTGACTAAAGCAGCCTCTGTTTAAGACCATATAAGCATTTGCTCTTATCATATTTGAAATTAGGCCTGATAAAGACACTTTTGCTGGCCAAAGCCCTACTGGACCCTGCCAGCTCGATTCCTGCCCGGGGCATCCCATTCTGTGACTACAGCAGCCTCTGTTTAAGACCATATAAGCATTTGCTCTTATCATATTTGAAATTAGCCTGATAAAGACACTTTTGCTGGCCAAAGCACTACTGGACCCTGCCAGCTCGATTCCTGCCCGGGGCATCCCATTCTGTGACTAAAGCAGCCTCTGTTTAAGACCATATAAGCATTTGCTCTTATCATATTTGAAATTAGGCCTGATAAAGACACTTTTGCTGGCCAAAGCACTACTGGACCCTGCCAGGTCGATTCCTGCCCAGGGCATCCCATTCTGTGACTAAAGCAGCCTCTGTTTAAGACCATATAAGCATTTGCTCTTATCATATTTGAAATTAGGCCTGATAAAGACACTTTTGCTGGCCAAAGCCCTACTGGACCCTGCCAGCTCGATTCCTGCCCGGGGCATCCCATTCTGTGACTACAGCAGCCTCTGTTTAAGACCATATAAGCATTTGCTCTTATCATATTTGAAATTAGCCTGATAAAGACACTTTTGCTGGCCAAAGCACTACTGGACCCTGCCAGCTCGATTCCTGCCCGGGGCATCCCATTCTGTGACTAAAGCAGCCTCTGTTTAAGACCATATAAGCATTTGCTCTTATCATATTTGAAATTAGGCCTGATAAAGACACTTTTGCTGGCCAAAGCACTACTGGACCCTGCCAGCTCGATTCCTGCCCGGGGCATCCCATTCTGTGACTACAGCAGCCTCTGTTTAAGACCATATAAGCATTTGCTCTTATCATATTTGAAATTAGCCTGATAAAGACACTTTTGCTGGCCAAAGCACTACTGGACCCTGCCAGCTCGATTCCTGCCCGGGGCATCCCATTCTGTGACTAAAGCAGCCTCTGTTTAAGACCATATAAGCATTTGCTCTTATCATATTTGAAATTAGCCTGATAAAGACACTTTTGCTGGCCAAAGCACTACTGGACCCTGCCAGCTCGATTCCTGCCCGGGGCATCCCATTCTGTGACTAAAGCAGCCTCTGTTTAAGACCATATAAGCATTTGCTCTTATCATATTTGAAATTAGGCCTGATAAAGACACTTTTGCTGGCCAAAGCCCTACTGGACCCTGCCAGCTCGATTCCTGCCCGGGGCATCCCATTCTGTGACTACAGCAGCCTCTGTTTAAGACCATATAAGCATTTGCTCTTATCATATTTGAAATTAGCCTGATAAAGACACTTTTGATGGCCAAAGCACTACTGGACCCTGCCAGCTCGATTCCTGCCCGGGGCATCCCATTCTGTGACTAAAGCAGCCTCTGTTTAAGACCATATAAGCATTTGCTCTTATCATATTTGAAATTAGGCCTGATAAAGACACTTTTGCTGGCCAAAGCACTACTGGACCCTGCCAGCTCGATTCCTGCCCGGGGCATCCCATTCTGTGACTACAGCAGCCTCTGTTTAAGACCATATAAGCATTTGCTCTTATCATATTTGAAATTAGCCTGATAAAGACACTTTTGCTGGCCAAAGCACTACTGGACCCTGCCAGCTCGATTCCTGCCCGGGGCATCCCATTCTGTGACTAAAGCAGCCTCTGTTTAAGACCATATAAGCATTTGCTCTTATCATATTTGAAATTAGCCTGATAAAGACACTTTTGCTGGCCAAAGCACTACTGGACCCTGCCAGCTCGATTCCTGCCCGGGGCATCCCATTCTGTGACTACAGCAGCCTCTGTTTAAGACCATATAAGCATTTGCTCTTATCATATTTGAAATTAGCCTGATAAAGACACTTTTGCTGGCCAAAGCACTACTGGACCCTGCCAGCTCGATTCCTGCCCGGGGCATCCCATTCTGTGACTAAAGCAGCCTCTGTTTAAGACCATATAAGCATTTGCTCTTATCATATTTGAAATTAGCCTGATAAAGACACTTTTGCTGGCCAAAGCACTACTGGACCCTGCCAGCTCGATTCCTGCCCGGGGCATCCCATTCTGTGACTACAGCAGCCTCTGTTTAAGACCATATAAGCATTTGCTCTTATCATATTTGAAATTAGGCCTGATAAAGACACTTTTGCTGGCCAAAGCACTACTGGACCCTGCCAGCTCGATTCCTGCCCGGGGCATCCCATTCTGTGACTACAGTAGCCTCTGTTTAAGACCATATAAGCATTTGCTCTTATCATATTTGAAATTAGCCTGATAAAGACACTTTTGCTGGCCAAAGCACTACTGGACCCTGCCAGCTCGATTCCTGCCCGGGGCATCCCATTCTGTGACTAAAGCAGCCTCTGTTTAAGACCATATAAGCATTTGCTCTTATCATATTTGAAATTAGCCTGATAAAGACACTTTTGCTGGCCAAAGCCCTACTGGACCCTGCCAGGTCGATTCCTGCCCAGGGCATCCCATTCTGTGACTAAAGCAGCCTCTGTTTAAGACCATATAAGCATTTGCTCTTATCATATTTGAAATTAGGCCTGATAAAGACACTTTTGCTGGCCAAAGCCCTACTGGACCCTGCCAGCTCGATTCCTGCCCGGGGCATCCCATTCTGTGACTACAGCAGCCTCTGTTTAAGACCATATAAGCATTTGCTCTTATCATATTTGAAATTAGCCTGATAAAGACACTTTTGCTGGCCAAAGCACTACTGGACCCTGCCAGCTCGATTCCTGCCCGGGGCATCCCATTCTGTGACTAAAGCAGCCTCTGTTTAAGACCATATAAGCATTTGCTCTTATCATATTTGAAATTAGGCCTGATAAAGACACTTTTGCTGGCCAAAGCACTACTGGACCCTGCCAGCTCGATTCCTGCCCGGGGCATCCCATTCTGTGACTACAGCAGCCTCTGTTTAAGACCATATAAGCATTTGCTCTTATCATATTTGAAATTAGGCCTGATAAAGACACTTTTGCTGGCCAAAGCCCTACTGGACCCTGCCAGCTCGATTCCTGCCCGGGGCATCCCATTCTGTGACTACAGCAGCCTCTGTTTAAGACCATATAAGCATTTGCTCTTATGATATTTGAAATTAGCCTGATAAAGACACTTTTGCTGGCCAAAGCACTACTGGACCCTGCCAGCTCGATTCCTGCCCGGGGCATCCCATTCTGTGACTACAGCAGCCTCTGTTTAAGACCATATAAGCATTTGCTCTTATCATATTTGAAATTAGGCCTGATAAAGACACTTTTGCTGGCCAAAGCCCTACTGGACCCTGCCAGCTCGATTCCTGCCCGGGGCATCCCATTCTGTGACTACAGCAGCCTCTGTTTAAGACCATATAAGCATTTGCTCTTATCATATTTGAAATTAGCCTGATAAAGACACTTTTGCTGGCCAAAGCACTACTGGACCCTGCCAGCTCGATTCCTGCCCGGGGCATCCCATTCTGTGACTACAGCAGCCTCTGTTTAAGACCATATAAGCATTTGCTCTTATCATATTTGAAATTAGCCTGATAAAGACACTTTTGCTGGGCATAGCACTACTGGACCCTGCAAGGGCATCCCATTCTGTGACTATAGCAGCCTCTGTTTAAGACCATATAAGCATTTGCTCTTATTATATTTGAAATTAGCCTGATAAAGACACTTTTGCTGGCCAAAGCACTACTGGACCCTGCCAGGTCCATTCCTGCCCAGGGCATCCCATTCTGTGACTAAAGCAGCCTCTGTTTAAGACCATATAAGCATTTGCTCTTATTATATTTGAAATTAGGCCTGATAAAGACACTTTTGCTGGCCAAAGCACTACTGGACCCTGCCAGGTCGATTCCTGCCCAGGGCATCCCATTCTGTGACTAAAGCAGCCTCTGTTTAAGACCATATAAGCATTTGCTCTTATTATATTTATATTATAAGACACTTTTGCTGGGCATAGGCTTACTGCTGCCTGCCAGGTGCCCTTCTGTTGAGGCATCCCATTCTGTAACATAGCATACCCCTCTTTATTTACACTAAGCAGCTCTCTTATTTACACTAAGCAGGCCTGTTGGAGGCTGAGTGTTACTGCTCACTTTTGGTGTGCATTATATTCTGTTTTATATAGACCCACTGCTGCCTGGGGGTTCTTAAAATATCACCTACTACCACGCCAGTTAGACTATGTCGGGCAGACAAGTGCCTGGAAGTGAAAAGAGGAGTGGCAGAGGCCAAGATTCCGCAGGCAGAGCTCGCATCAGACTGGGGGCCAGTAGCAGCAGGAGTCACGCTGAGAGACCTAATCTGCCAGTATCTGCTAGCGGTCGGGTCTCCACCAGTAACGCATCTGCCGTGGTAGATTGGCTGACGCGCTCATCAACAACATCATCACAACTTACATCTGAGACCCCCAGTCTAGGGTCGGTAGGTTCCTCTGACACAACCCTGAGTTGGCATGCCCCGAGAGCAGTCCCTGTCCTCCCATTGCCTCTGTCCTACGCCGTTCCCTCCCCCAGCGACGTATCCTATGCTTTGGGTTCAGCTCCACTCTTTAGTGAGGAGGACGATCAGATACAGGAGGACAGTCAGCAGCTACTGCCCAGCCAAGAAATGGAGGTGGCTTCTTTAGCTAGGCAGACAAATAGTGATGTGGACAGTGTCGTGGGTGCTGCGAGCGTTCCAGCTCCTGCGCCAGACACTGTTGACGAATCCACGAACATCAGTGACGTACAGCCACAACCCGGTGATGATGATGATGATGACGATGAAGCCGATCGCACTTGGGAGCCGGGTGATGAAGGGGCTTCATCGTCATCATCAGGAGAAGAGGGGCGCAGGTTGCCCCGGAGTCAGCAGCTGAGGCAGCAAGGTGGTAGCAGTCAGCATGGGGGCACAATTCCAAAGGCTGGAGCCGGCCGGGGCCGGGGCCGGGGTAGAGCACCTGCTGTGCGGCAGTCTACCTTATCGGGAGGTAGTGGAGCAGGGGTTCCTGGAGTTGGCAACAGCAGCAGTGAATCAGTGAGGCCAGGGGGTGGGAAAAGTAGCTACTCGGCAGTGTGGCAGTTTTTCCTGAGGCATCCGCAGGAGGGTAACATGGCCACATGCAAGATATGTAGGCAAAAGGTGAAGCGTGGCCAGGGTCCAAATGTTGGCACCACGGCCCTGCGTCAACATATGATGCGTCACCATAAAACGACCTGGGAGAACCGAGGCTCCCAAGGGGTGGTCCAGTCTGCTTCCTCACCAAGTGAGCTCCCAATTTCTGCCAGCCAAGGCTCCAGCACCTCAGCCGAAGGCAGCTGTGCGTCACACCCATCCTCTGTCGCTCCTGCTCCTCCTCCTCCTCCTCCAAGTCATGCATCCCGCCAGCAATCCATCAGCGAAGCCATGTCCAAGAGACAGCAGTATGCGCCCACTCATCCTACGGCGCAGAAGCTGAATGTGCTCCTGTCCAAGTTGCTGGTGCTGCAGTCGTTCCCTTTTCAGGTGGTGGAATCTGCACCTTTCAGAGAACTGATGGCTTGTGCCGAGCCGAGGTGGAGAGTCCCAAGCCGTCATTTCTTTGCCAAGAAGGCAGTACCAGCGCTGCACACTTTTGTTGAACAGAAGGTGGGCCAGTCCTTGAGCCTGTCGGTGTGTAGCAAAATACATGGCAGCGCCGACATCTGGAGCTGTAACTACGGTCAGGGGCAGTACATGTCGTTTACGGCCCACTGGGTGAATGTGGTCCCTTTGCAGCAGCAACTTGGACAGGTCACGCCGCTTCGGCCTCCGCGCTCTCTGCCCATTGGGCCTGTGACACCGTGCGACTCGGCCTCCTCATCCTCCGCCATCTCCTCACCCTCCACTGTAGGCTCAAGTCTCAGTGCCCCTCCAGTCTACCATGTGTGCAGGGCACGGAGGTGTCACGCAGTGCTTCACATGGTTTGTCTTGGCGAACGGAGTCACACAGGGGAGGAACTGCTTAAATGTATTCATCAGGAAATCCAAACATGGCTTACTCCGAGAAAACTTAAAATGGGAATCATGGTTACCGACAATGGGAAGAACATTTTGTCTGCGCTGCGCCAAGGAAGCCTGACCCATGCCCCCTGCATGGCTCACGTCTTCAATCTGGTTGTCAAGCGGTTTCTGAAGTGTTCCCCCCATCTGCAGGACATCCTAACAACTTCACGGAAACTTTGCATGCACTTCAGCCACTCCTACACCGCCAAACACACCCTTCTTGAGCTACAGCGTCAGAATGGTATCCCCCAACATAGTCTGATTTGCGATGTTTCCACCCGTTGGAATTCCACCCTTCACATGTTGGACCGATTATATGAACAGAGAAAAGCCATCACGGATTTCCTGATGATCCAAGCAGATAGGGGGACTCCCCTGTGTAACTTCAATGTCAACCAGTGGCAGCTCATACGTGACACCTGCCGTTTGCTCAGGCCCTTTGAGGAAGCCACTTTATTTGTCAGTCGGCAGGATTACGGGATGAACGACGTGATTCCACTGCTTCATGTACTACAGCACATGTTGGAAACCATGGCTGGTCAGGGCACTGGAGACATGGCGTTTACATCTTACGGCCACATGAACCCCCTTGGAGCTGAACTGGAGGAGGAGGAGGAGGAAGAGGAGGAGGAGGAGTTGCCCAGCGAAACACAGTTTAGGCTTGGCGAAATGGCTGGTTTATCTAGTCAGCGGACAGGAGAGGAGGAGCAGGAGCAGCCAGAGGAGCTAGAGGTTTTTGAGGAAGGAGAGACAGAGGACCCGGGCACACCGTGGCAGTATGCAGTGGAGATGGAGACAGGTAGTCCATCCGAGTCACTTGCGCAAATGGCACGAAGCATGCTCACGTGCTTGCGTAGTGACCCCAGAATTGTTTCCATCTGTCGGCGGGATGACTTCTGGCTGTCCACCTTATTGGACCCTCGCTTCCGGCACAAAATGGGGGCATTTTTTAAACCCACCGAGAGGGAGGACAAACTCAACTACTACAAAGACATTCTACGTAGGCAGTTGGCCGATGCCTATCTGCGCCATGGTCCATACTCTCGCAGGTCTGACTCGAGGGGACCTCTGCGCTCACCTTCCACTGCCATGGCCGCTGGGGGGGTTGGCAGCAGCAGCAGCAGAAGCTCCATCAGCAGCAGCAGCCTCAGTCTTCAGTCGCTAATGAGTAGCTTTCTACACCCGCATAGTGAGGCTACTCATGAGCAGCAGGAAGACCTGGAGCAGGACCTGAACCAGCAGGTCATGTCATACTTTGACATGACCATGCCAACACACCTTGAGGATCCGCTGGACTTCTGGGCAGCCAAACTTGATTTGTGGCCGCAACTAGCAGAGTTTGCCCTGGAAAAGCTGTCCTGCCCGGCAAGTAGCGTGCCATCTGAGCGGGTGTTTAGTGCGGCGGGGGCCATAGTTACGGCGAGGAGAACTCGTCTGTCAACTAAAAATGTGGAGAGACTCACCTTTGTCAAAATGAATCAGGGATGGATCAGCCAGGATTTCCACCCACCAATGCCTGATGCATGCGACTAGATTCAGCATGGTGCCACGTTTTACACTTTCCAAATGGTGCAAAACATATTTATGTCTTTAGGCCATTTTTTGGGCTCCTGCTGCTGCTACTGTCAACTCCTGCCAACTCCAGGGTGTGATTCATCCAATTTTTGGGCTCCTGAGGCCAACTCCAGTGTATATTTGGGCTCCTGCTGCTGCTGCTGCCAACTTCTGCCAACTCCAGGGTGTGATTCATCCAATTTTTGGGCTCCTGAGGCCAACTCCAGTGTATATTTGGGCTCCTGCTGCTGCTACTGTCAACTCCTGCCAACTCCAGGGTGTGATTCATCCAATTTTTGGGCTCCTGAGGCCAACTCCAGTGTATATTTGGGCTCCTGCTGCTGCTGCTGCCAACTTCTGCCAACTCCAGGGTGTGATTCATCCAATTTTTGGGCTCCTGAAGCCAACTCCAGTGTATATTTGGGCTCCTGCTGCTGCTGCTGCCAACTCCTGCCAACTCCAGGGTGTGATTCATCCAATTTTTGGGCTCCTGAGGCCAACTCCAGTGTATATTTGGGCTCCTGCTGCTGCTGCTGCCAACTTCTGCCAACTCCAGGGTGTGATTCATCCAATTTTTGGGCTCCTGAGGCCAACTCCAGTGTATATTTGGGCTCCTGCTGCTGCTACTGTCAACTTCTGCCAACTCCAGGGTGTGATTCATCCAATTTTTGGGCTCCTGAAGCCAACTCCAGTGTATATTTGGGCTCCTGCTGCTGCTACTGTCAACTCCTGCCAACTCCAGGGTGTGATTCATCCAATTTTTGGGCTCCTGAGGCCAACTCCAGTGTATATTTGGGCTCCTGCTGCTGCTACTGTCAACTCCTGCCAACTCCAGGGTGTGATTCATCCAATTTTTGGGCTCCTGAGGCCAACTCCAGTGTATATTTGGGCTCCTGCTGCTGCTACTGTCAACTCCTGCCAACTCCAGGGTGTGATTCATCCAATTTTTGGGCTCCTGAAGCCAACTCCAGTGTATATTTGGGCTCCTGCTGCTGCTACTGTCAACTCCTGCCAACTCCAGGGTGTGATTCATCCAATTTTTGGGCTCCTGAAGCCAACTCCAGTGTATATTTGGGCTCCTGCTGCTGCTGCTGCCAACTTCTGCCAACTCCAGGGTGTGATTCATCCAATTTTTGGGCTCCTGAAGCCAACTCCAGTGTATATTTGGGCTCCTGCTGCTGCTGCTGTCAACTCCTGCCAACTCCAGGGTGTGATTCATCCAATTTTTGGGCTCCTGAAGCCAACTCCAGTGTATATTTGGGCTCCTGCTGCTGCTGCTGTCAACTCCTGCCAACTCCAGGGTGTGATTCATCCAATTTTTGGGCTCCTGAAGCCAACTCCAGTGTATATTTGGGCTCCTGCTGCTGCTACTGTCAACTCCTGCCAACTCCAGGGTGTGATTCATCCAATTTTTGGGCTCCTGAGGCCAACTCCAGTGTATATTTGGGCTCCTGCTGCTGCTACTGTCAACTCCTGCCAACTCCAGGGTGTGATTCATCCAATTTTTGGGCTCCTGAAGCCAACTCCAGTGTATATTTGGGCTCCTGCTGCTGCTGCTGCCAACTTCTGCCAACTCCAGGGTGTGATTCATCCAATTTTTGGGCTCCTGAAGCCAACTCCAGTGTATATTTGGGCTCCTGCTGCTGCTGCTGTCAACTCCTGCCAACTCCAGGGTGTGATTCATCCAATTTTTGGGCTCCTGAAGCCAACTCCAGTGTATATTTGGGCTCCTGCTGCTGCTGCTGTCAACTCCTGCCAACTCCAGGGTGTGATTCATCCAATTTTTGGGCTCCTGAAGCCAACTCCAGTGTATATTTGGGCTCCTGCTGCTGCTGCTGCCAACTCCTGCCAACTCCAGGGTGTGATTCATCCAATTTTTGGGCTCCTGAAGCCAACTCCAGTGTATATTTGGGCTCCTGCTGCTGCTGCTGCCAACTTCTGCCAACTCCAGGGTGTGATTCATCCAATTTTTGGGCTCCTGAAGCCAACTCCAGTGTATATTTGGGCTCCTGCTGCTGCTGCTGCCAACTCCTGCCAACTCCAGGGTGTGATTCATCCAATTTTTGGGCTCCTGAGGCCAACTCCAGTGTATATTTGGGCTCCTGCTGCTGCTACTGTCAACTCCTGCCAACTCCAGGGTGTGATTCATCCAATTTTTGGGCTCCTGAAGCCAACTCCAGTGTATATTTGGGCTCCTGCTGCTGCTGCTGCCAACTTCTGCCAACTCCAGGGTGTGATTCATCCAATTTTTGGGCTCCTGAAGCCAACTCCAGTGTATATTTGGGCTCCTGCTGCTGCTACTGTCAACTCCTGCCAACTCCAGGGTGTGATTCATCCAATTTTTGGGCTCCTGAAGCCAACTCCAGTGTATATTTGGGCTCCTGCTGCTGCTGCTGTCAACTCCTGCCAACTCCAGGGTGTGATTCATCCAATTTTTGGGCTCCTGAAGCCAACTCCAGTGTATATTTGGGCTCCTGCTGCTGCTGCTGCCAACTCCTGCCAACTCCAGGGTGTGATTCATCCAATTTTTGGGCTCCTGAAGCCAACTCCAGTGTATATTTGGGCTCCTGCTGCTGCTGCTGCCAACTTCTGCCAACTCCAGGGTGTGATTCATCCAATTTTTGGGCTCCTGAAGCCAACTCCAGTGTATATTTGGGCTCCTGCTGCTGCTGCTGCCAACTCCTGCCAACTCCAGGGTGTGATTCATCCAATTTTTGGGCTCCTGAGGCCAACTCCAGTGTATATTTGGGCTCCTGCTGCTGCTACTGTCAACTCCTGCCAACTCCAGGGTGTGATTCATCCAATTTTTGGGCTCCTGAGGCCAACTCCAGTGTATATTTGGGCTCCTGCTGCTGCTACTGTCAACTCCTGCCAACTCCAGGGTGTGATTCATCCAATTTTTGGGCTCCTGAAGCCAACTCCAGTGTATATTTGGGCTCCTGCTGCTGCTGCTGCCAACTTCTGCCAACTCCAGGGTGTGATTCATCCAATTTTTGGGCTCCTGAGGCCAACTCCAGTGTATATTTGGGCTCCTGCTGCTGCTACTGTCAACTCCTGCCAACTCCAGGGTGTGATTCATCCAATTTTTGGGCTCCTGAGGCCAACTCCAGTGTATATTTGGGCTCCTGCTGCTGCTACTGTCAACTCCTGCCAACTCCAGGGTGTGATTCATCCAATTTTTGGACTCCTGAGGCCAACTCCAGTGTATATTTGGGCTCCTGCTGCTGCTACTGTCAACTCCTGCCAACTCCAGGGTGTGATTCATCCAATTTTTGGGCTCCTGAAGCCAACTCCAGTGTATATTTGGGCTCCTGCTGCTGCTACTGTCAACTCCTGCCAACTCCAGGGTGTGATTCATCCAATTTTTGGGCTCCTGAAGCCAACTCCAGTGTATATTTGGGCTCCTGCTGCTGCTGCTGCCAACTTCTGCCAACTCCAGGGTGTGATTCATCCAATTTTTGGGCTCCTGAGGCCAACTCCAGTGTATATTTGGGCTCCTGCTGCTGCTACTGTCAACTCCTGCCAACTCCAGGGTGTGATTCATCCAATTTTTGGGCTCCTGAAGCCAACTCCAGTGTATATTTGGGCTCCTGCTGCTGCTGCTGTCAACTCCTGCCAACTCCAGGGTGTGATTCATCCAATTTTTGGGCTCCTGAAGCCAACTCCAGTGTATATTTGGGCTCCTGCTGCTGCTGCTGCCAACTCCTGCCAACTCCAGGGTGTGATTCATCCAATTTTTGGGCTCCTGAAGCCAACTCCAGTGTATATTTGGGCTCCTGCTGCTGCTGCTGCCAACTCCTGCCAACTCCAGGGTGTGATTCATCCAATTTTTGGGCTCCTGAGGCCAACTCCAGTGTATATTTGGGCTCCTTCTGCCCCTCACAGTGATGCCACTTCAACTCTCTGCAATTGTGCCGCTCTGCGATTCTATTAGCGATGCCTCTGATCTGCATGTGATATTTCTTCAAAGTATTATTTAACTAACCCAGCACGCATCCTGTGCGTGTTACAGCAAGGCTGAATGGTTTACAACCCTATTGAGGCTGTAGGAGGCTCAGAAATAGCCGTTTTTAATAGCGATTCGTCGCGAATTTATTCGGGTCGAAACGATTTTTGTCGGAAAATTCGGCGAATCAGTCGAATCGAATTTTTCAAAAGTTCGCTCATCTCTATTCACCAGTTTTATCAAAATAGCAATAAGGTTATACTGGTCTTGGCCACTGCTGCTCCTACAAACATGTTATCTTTTTAATGTGTCAGCATTAGCACACACTGATTTCCAAAAAATTATCCAGATATAATTTGCAGTATTTCACTTACCAAGTTGACCAGGATTGGTCACAATTTACCACCAACTTAACACAGGAACTCTTGATTTTTAACTCAATAATACTTATCAAGGCACATTTATTCCAAGCACAGCTTTCTGAGCAATTGTCCTTAGATGGATTTCTAGCTGTCAGTAGAAATCTCTTTTCAATGCAGCCGGGAGGTGGATAATCTGGATTCCTCCTATGGCAAACAGGAGGTAATGTATATTCTCCCACACCGTTTGCCAGACCAACCTGGTTCTGGGTTTTGCCCATAAGTCTGGGGCGATTACATGGGATCCCTTGAGGACCCACAATCGTAGAACAAATGTATGATTTGAATGGTACCAAAGGTTTGTCATGCGTTATCTGGCTTAGGTTAATGAGATGCCATACCCAGGTCTACCTGACTCCTGAAACTCACTAGAGCAATCAGGGATTTATTTCCCAGCCTGGTAACCTATTTTCTACTATGTTACTCCAATCTGACAAACATTATCATTTTTTATTTTGCTTTTTGAAGTGAACACCAGGGTTCAAGAACAGGTTGTATTGACAGGTGTGTTTTTATGGCCCTGGACTAAAAATCTGAGGCTGCTGTAGTATCTAAACAAAGAGAGGGAAAATTGACTTATTTTTAATACACTACCAGTTTAGCAAAAAACGGCATGCAATGCACAAGTACATAGTACATTGATCTCAAAAGAGATGAATATACTTATAATTTCCTATATTGGCACATTCTCATATAAATGCACACTATGCTAAAACAGAACACATAGATCATACATAGATCTGTACATGATTGGAAAAGGATAGTGTCACGCTCTGGTAACTCCAGCCCTCTAGGTAAGCCCTCAACCCCCAATCTCCACATCCAGCTTCACCTGTAGAAGCCCCCGCTTTCCGGGACGCAGAATACGCCTGCCCGGGATCGGTTGCCCCCAGGACTTCAATGGCTCAAAGGATGAGAGCTTACTGGTTAAGAGGTCTGAAGAACCAATGGCTAAGAGCGAGTGTAGCAGAAGTCCAGAACCAGGCCAGAGGTTGACACGGGGAAGTCAGAGATCGAGAATAGTCGGTTCAGGTAGAGGTCGGCAACAGAGATCAGATCGAGAATAATCGGTTCAGGCAGAGGTCGGCAACGGAAATCAGATCAAGAATAGTCGGTTCAGGCAGGGGTCGGCAACGGAGATCAGATCAAGAATAGTCGGTTCAGGCAGGGATCGGCAACGGAGATCAAACAAGGTATATCACAAGACTATGCAGGGTACAAGGCGCTATCACAGGCACTGGGTGACTGACGGAGCGAACCAGATATAGGCACAGACAAGATTGGGGATGAGGGGAATGGGTGTGTGATTGGTGCACATAGGAACTGGTTTGGGATTGGCCAGGACGAGGGACGAGGGCAACCTACCTACCCTGGGCTCATTGGCCCATCTACAACCCCAGGGGCGTTCAGCCCCAAGTCAAGGGCTCATTGGCCCTGTGCAACAGAACACTCCCCCCACCCCACCTGGCCCTTTAATTAATTCTTCCTCTGGCGGCCGCGCTGGGAGCAGCGACGCCGGAGGGCATAAATGGAACGTGCTCGCGCGCGAGCACGTGTGAGGAAGCCGGGCCGCCGGCTGGAGGACGAGGAGGCGCGCGCACGCCAGCAGAAGCCGCCGCTCGCTGCGGCTGCCGGGCGGGAGGCCGCGCAGCGGGCTGCCGCCGCTGGACCGGGGAACGGGTAAGTGGAACCTGACAGATAGCGTGCCAAGTAAGAATATTCTCCTTAATATTGATGAGCCGAGTATGCCTCATCCTATTCTCTTATTATTATATTATATATTATTATACTAAAGGAAATCTCTAACTTTACATACAGAAGTTGGTCTTATTTAGGGATGAGCGAATCGATCCAGACGAACCCGAATTCGTTCCGAACTTCAGGAATTATTTGATTCTGAATGAATCCGAATTTCCCCGCGAGTCGATCGATCGAAGTTTTCCTTTAAACTCCATTTACTTCAATTACAGGCATTGTAAAATGGTGGATGGACATGTCTGGACATATCCCCTGGGGCAAGTTATCATGGGAAGGTCACATGCAGCCTATCAGCAGCCAGGAAGCCCGGTGACGTCACCGTGCTATGTAAAGCGGCGGCCATCTTGCTTGTGCGCATTTCAGACTTGCATTCGTGAGACAGCGGTGGTTGCTGCAGAAAGGGACAGACAGATAGCGATAGGTAGGAAGAGTTACAGATAGGTAGGGAGATTTACAGATAGGTAGGGAGATTTAGAGAGGCAGACAGAGCCAGGGAAAGATAGTGGAAAACCGGAACAATCCAGGGACAGCATAAAAGTGACAGTGACAGGGAGATTTGCTTGATCAGTTTTCAATTCAATTTGATTTCTTTGTGCTGTAAACCGTAATCTGCCTTGCCACTGTGCATGCCATCTATGCAGTGCCTTATGTAACCCTATCTGTTATACCTAATAAGCATTGTTCAGCATCAGCTTTATTAAGCTATTGCATTTTGCATAGGTTTTTGTTCTGCTGTCAATACACCAGGCCGCAGGGTATCCCAAACCACCACGTGGCACCCTATCTGTTATACTAAATACACGTCTACAGCCTCAGCTTTATTAAGTTATTGCATTTTGAATTGGTTTTGGTCTGCTTTAAATACACCAGGCCGCAGGGTATCCCAAACCACCACGTGGCACCCTATCTGTTATACTAAATAAGCGTCTACATCCTCAGCTTTATTAAGTTATTGCATTTTGAATTGGTTTTTGTCCTGCTGTCAATACACCAGGCCGCAGGGTATCCCAAACCATCACATGGCACCCTATCTGTTATACTAAATAAGCGTTGTTCAGCATCAGCTTTATTAAGCTATTGCATTTTGCATAGGTTTTTGTCCTGCTGTTAATACACCAGGCCGCAGAGTATCCCAAACCACCACGTGTCACCCTATCTGTTATAGTAAATAAGCGTCTACAGCCTCAGCTTTATTAAGCTATTGCATTTTGCATAGGTTTTTGTCCTGCTGTCAATACACCAGGCCGCAGGGTATCCCAAACCACCACGTTTCACCCTATCTGTTATACTAAATAAGCGTTGTTCAGCATCAGCTTTATTAAGCTATTGCATTTTGCATTATTTTTTGCCCTGCTGTCAATACACCAGGCCGCAGGGTATCCCAAACCACCACGTGGCACCCTATCTGTTATATTAAATAAGCGTCTACAGCCTCAGCTTTATTAAGTTATTACATTTTGCATTGGTTTTTGTCCTGCTGTCAATACACAAGGCCGCAGGGTATACCAAACCACCACGTTGCACCCTATCTGTTATACTAAATAAGCATTGTTCAGCATCAGCTTTATTAAGCTATTGCATTTTGCATAGGTTTTTGTCCTGCTGGCAATACACCAGGCCGCAGAGTGTCCCAAACCACCACGTGGCACCCTATCTGTTATACTAAATAAGCGTCTACAGCCTCAGCTTTATTAAGCAATTGCATTTTGAATTGGTTTTGGTCTGCTTTAAATACACCAGGCCGCAGAGTATCCCAAACCTGCACATTGCACCCTATCTGTTATATTAAATAAGCGTTGTTCAGCATCAGCTTTAATAAGCTATTGCATTTTGCATTGATTTTTGTCCTGCTGTCAATACACCAGGCCGCAAGGTATCCCAAACCACCGCGTTGCACCCTATCTGTTATACTAAATAAGCGTCTACAGCCTCAGCTTTATTAAGTTATTGCATTTTGAATTGGTTTTTGTCCTGCTCTCAATACACCAGGCCGCAGGGTATCCCAAACCACCACGTGGCACCCTATCTGTTATACTAAATAAGCGTTGTTCAGCATCTGCTTTATTAAGCTATTGCATTTTGCATAGGTTTTGGTCTCCTTTAAATACACCAGGCCGCAGGGTATCCCAAACCACCACATGGTACCCTATCTGTTATACTAAATAACCGTTGTTCAGCATCACCTTCATTAAGCTATTGCATTTTGCATAGGTTTTTGTTCTGCTGTCAATACACCAGGCCGCAGGGTATCCCAAACCATGGCGTGGCACCCTATCTGTAATACTAAATAAGCGTCTACACCCTCAGCTTTATTAAGTTATTGCATTTTGAATTGGTTTGGTCTGCTTTAAATACACCAGGCCTCAGGGTATCCCAAACCACCACATGGTACCCTATCTGTTATACTAAATAAGCGTCTACAGCCTCAGCTTTATTAAGCTATTGCATTTTGCATTGGTTTTTGTCCTGCTGTCAATACACCAGGTCACAGGGTATCCCAAACCACCACGTGGCACCCTATCTGTTATAATAAATAAGCGTTGTTCAGCATCAGCTTTATTAAGCTATTGCATTTTGCATAGGTTTTTGTTCTGCTGTCAATACACCAGGCCGTAGGGTATCCCAAATCCTTGCGTGGCACCCTATCTGTTATACTAAATAAGCATTTACAGCCTCAGCTTTATTAAGTTATTGCATTTTGAATTGGTTTTGGTCTGCTTTAAATACACCAGGCCTCAGGGTATCCCAAACCACCACATGGTACCCTATCTGTTATACTAAATAAGCGTCTACAGCCTCAGCTTTATTAAGCTATTGCATTTTGCATTGGTTTTTGTCCTGCTGTCAATACACCAGGCCGCAGGGTATCCCAAACCACCACGTGGCACCCTATCTGTTATACTAAATAGGCATCTACAGCCTCAGCTTTATTAAGTTATTGCATTTTGAATTGTTTTTTGTCAATACACCAGGCCGCAGGGTATCCCAAACCACCACATTGCACCCTGTTATACTAAATAAGCGCTGTTCAGCATCAGCTTTATTAAGCTATTGCATTTTGAATTGGTTTTTGTCCTGCTGTCAATACACCAGGCCGCAGGGTATCCCAAACCACCACATGGCACCCTATCTGTTATTCTAAATAAGCGTTGTTCAGCATCAGCTTTATTAAGCTATTGTATTTTGCATAGGTTTTTATCCTGCTGTCAATACACCAGGCCGCAGGGTATCCCAAACCTGCACGTTGCACCCTGGTATACTAAATAAGCGTTGTTCATCCTCAGCTTAATCAAGCTATTGAATTTTGCATTGGTTTTTGTCCTGCTGTCAATACACCAGGTCGCAGGGTATCCCAAACCACCACGTGGCATCCTATCTGTTATACTAAATAAGCGTTGTTCAGCATCAGCTTTATTAAGCTATTGCATTTTGCATTGGTTTTTGTCCTGCTGGCAATACACCAGGCCGCAGGGTATCCCAAACCACCACGTGGCACCCTATCTGTTATACTAAATAAGCGTCTACAGCCTCAGCTTTATTAAGTTATTGCGTTTTGAATTGGTTTTTGTCCTGCTGTCAATACACCAGGCCACAGGGTATCCCAAACCACCACGTTGCACCCTATCTGTTATACTAAATAAGCGTTGTTCAGCATCAGCTTTATTAAGCTATTGCATTTTGCATAGGTTTTTGTCCTGCTGTTAATATACCAGGCCGCAGGGTATCCCAAACCACTACGTGGCACCCTATCTGGTATACTAAATAAGCGTTGTTCAGCATCAGCTTTATTAAGCTATGGCATTTTGAATTGGTTTTGGTCTGCTTTAAATACACCAGGCCGCAGGGTATCCCAAACCACCACATGGTACCCTATCTGTTATACTAAATAAGCGTCTACAGCCTCAGCTTTATTAAGTTATTGCATTTTGAATTGGTTTTTGTCCTGCTCTCAATACACCAGGCCGCAGGGTATCCCAAACCACCACGTGGCACCCTATCTGTTATACTAAATAAGCGTTGTTCAGCATCTGCTTTATTAAGCTATTGCATTTTGCATAGGTTTTGGTCTCCTTTAAATACACCAGGCCGCAGGGTATCCCAAACCACCACATGGTACCCTATCTGTTATACTAAATAACCGTTGTTCAGCATCACCTTCATTAAGCTATTGCATTTTGCATAGGTTTTTGTCCTGCTGTTAATACACCAGGCCGCAGAGTATCCCAAACCACCACGTGTCACCCTATCTGTTATAGTAAATAAGCGTCTACAGCCTCAGCTTTATTAAGCTATTGCATTTTGCATAGGTTTTTGTCCTGCTGTCAATACACCAGGCCGCAGGGTATCCCAAACCACCACGTTTCACCCTATCTGTTATACTAAATAAGCGTTGTTCAGCATCAGCTTTATTAAGCTATTGCATTTTGCATTATTTTTTGGCCTGCTGTCAATACACCAGGCCGCAGGGTATCCCAAACCACCACGTGGCACCCTATCTGTTATATTAAATAAGCGTCTACAGCCTCAGCTTTATTAAGTTATTACATTTTGCATTGGTTTTTGTCCTGCTGTCAATACACAAGGCTGCAGGGTATACCAAACCACCACGTTGCACCCTATCTGTTATACTAAATAAGCATTGTTCAGCATCAGCTTTATTAAGCTATTGCATTTTGCATAGGTTTTTGTCCTGCTGGCAATACACCAGGCCGCAGAGTGTCCCAAACCACCACGTGGCACCCTATCTGTTATACTAAATAAGCGTCTACAGCCTCAGCTTTATTAAGCAATTGCATTTTGAATTGGTTTTGGTCTGCTTTAAATACACCAGGCCGCAGAGTATCCCAAACCTGCACATTGCACCCTATCTGTTATATTAAATAAGCGTTGTTCAGCATCAGCTTTAATAAGCTATTGCATTTTGCATTGATTTTTGTCCTGCTGTCAATACACCAGGCCGCAGGGTATCCCAAACCACCGCGTTGCACCCTATCTGTTATACTAAATAAGCATCTACAGCCTCAGCTTTATTAAGTTATTGCATTTTGAATTGGTTTTTGTCCTGCTCTCAATACACCAGGCCGCAGGGTATCCCAAACCACCACGTGGCACCCTATCTGTTATACTAAATAAGCGTTGTTCAGCATCTGCTTTATTAAGCTATTGCATTTTGCATAGGTTTTGGTCTCCTTTAAATACACCAGGCCGCAGGGTATCCCAAACCACCACATGGTACCCTATCTGTTATACTAAATAACCGTTGTTCAGCATCACCTTCATTAAGCTATTGCATTTTGCATAGGTTTTTGTTCTGCTGTCAATACACCAGGCCGCAGGGTATCCCAAACCATGGCGTGGCACCCTATCTGTAATACTAAATAAGCGTCTACACCCTCAGCTTTATTAAGTTATTGCATTTTGAATTGGTTTGGTCTGCTTTAAATACACCAGGCCTCAGGGTATCCCAAACCACCACATGGTACCCTATCTGTTATACTAAATAAGCGTCTACAGCCTCAGCTTTATTAAGCTATTGCATTTTGCATTGGTTTTTGTCCTGCTGTCAATACACCAGGTCACAGGGTATCCCAAACCACCACGTGGCACCCTATCTGTTATAATAAATAAGCGTTGTTCAGCATCAGCTTTATTAAGCTATTGCATTTTGCATAGGTTTTTGTTCTGCTGTCAATACACCAGGCCGTAGGGTATCCCAAATCCTTGCGTGGCACCCTATCTGTTATACTAAATAAGCATTTACAGCCTCAGCTTTATTAAGTTATTGCATTTTGAATTGGTTTTGGTCTGCTTTAAATACACCAGGCCTCAGGGTATCCCAAACCACCACATGGTACCCTATCTGTTATACTAAATAAGCGTCTACAGCCTCAGCTTTATTAAGCTATTGCATTTTGCATTGGTTTTTGTCCTGCTGTCAATACACCAGGCCGCAGGGTATCCCAAACCACCACGTGGCACCCTATCTGTTATACTAAATAGGCATCTACAGCCTCAGCTTTATTAAGTTATTGCATTTTGAATTGTTTTTTGTCCTGCTGTCAATACACCAGGCCGCAGGGTATCCCAAACCACCACATTGCACCCTGTTATACTAAATAAGCGCTGTTCAGCATCAGCTTTATTAAGCTATTGCATTTTGAATTGGTTTTTGTCCTGCTGTCAATACACCAGGCCGCAGGGTATCCCAAACCACCACATGGCACCCTATCTGTTATTCTAAATAAGCGTTGTTCAGCATCAGCTTTATTAAGCTATTGTATTTTGCATAGGTTTTTATCCTGCTGTCAATACACCAGGCCGCAGGGTATCCCAAACCTGCACGTTGCACCCTGGTATACTAAATAAGCGTTGTTCATCCTCAGCTTAATCAAGCTATTGAATTTTGCATTGGTTTTTGTCCTGCTGTCAATACACCAGGTCGCAGGGTATCCCAAACCACCACGTGGCATCCTATCTGTTATACTAAATAAGCGTTGTTCAGCATCAGCTTTATTAAGCTATTGCATTTTGCATTGGTTTTTGTCCTGCTGGCAATACACCAGGCCGCAGGGTATCCCAAACCACCACGTGGCACCCTATCTGTTATACTAAATAAGCGTCTACAGCCTCAGCTTTATTAAGTTATTGCGTTTTGAATTGGTTTTTGTCCTGCTGTCAATACACCAGGCCACAGGGTATCCCAAACCACCACGTTGCACCCTATCTGTTATACTAAATAAGCGTTGTTCAGCATCAGCTTTATTAAGCTATTGCATTTTGCATAGGTTTTTGTCCTGCTGTTAATATACCAGGCCGCAGGGTATCCCAAACCACTACGTGGCACCCTATCTGGTATACTAAATAAGCGTTGTTCAGCATCAGCTTTATGAAGCTATGGCATTTTGAATTGGTTTTGGTCTGCTTTAAATACACCAGGCCGCAGGGTATCCCAAACCACCACATGGTACCCTATCTGTTATACTAAATAAGCGTTGTTCAGCATCAGCTTTATTAAGCTATTGAATTTTGCATTGGCTTTTGTCCTGCTGTCAATACACCAGGCCGCAGGATATCCCAAACCACCACGTGGCACCCTATCTGTCAATACACCAGGCCTATCTGTTATATTAAATAAGCGTTGTTCAGCATCAGCTTTATTAAGCTATTGCATTTTGCATAGGTTTTTGTCCTGCTGTTAATACACCAGGCCACAGAGTAACCCAAACCACCACGTGGCACCCTATCTGTTATACTAAATAAGCGTCTACAGCCTCAGCTTTATTAAGCTATTGCATTTTGCATAGGTTTTTGTCCTGCTGTCAATACACCAGGCCGCAGGGTGTCCCAAACATGCACGTTGCACCCTATCTGTGATACTAAATAAGCGTTGTTCAGCATCAGCTTTATTAAGCTATGGCATTTTGAATTGGTTTTGGTCTGCTTTAAATACACCAGGCCGCAGGGTATCCCAAACCACCACATGGTACCCTATTTGTTATACTAAATAAGCGTTGTTCAGCATCAGCTTTATTAAGCTATTGCATTTTGCATTGGCTTTTGTCCTGCTGTCAATACACCAGGTCGCAGGGTATCTCAAACCACCACGTGGCACCCTATCTGTTATACTAAATAAGCGTCTACAGCATCAGCTTTATTAAGCTATTGCATTTTGTATTGGTTTTTGTCCTGCTGTCAATACACCAGGCCACAGGGTATACCAAACCACCGCGTGGCACCCTATCTGTTATACTAAATACCCTTGTTCATCCTCAGCTCAATCAAGCTATTGCATTTTGAATTGGTTTTTGTCCTGCTGCCAAAACACCAGGCCGCAGGGTATCCCAAACCTGCACATTTGACCCTATCTGTTACACTAAAGCAGCTTTAAAAGGCTATTTCTCATAAATATATCGCAGTTTGAATTGTTTTTGTGTGTGCTGTAAAAACACCAGGCCGCAGGGTATCCCAAACCTGCACATTTGACCCTATCTGTTACACTAAAGCAGCTTTTAAAGGCTATTTCTCATAAATATATTGCAGTTTGAATTGTTTTTGTGTATGCTGTAACAAAACAGGCCTCAGGGTATCCCAAACCTGCACATTTGACCCTATCTGTTACACTAAAGCAGCTTTTAAAGGCTACTTCTCATAAATATATCGCAGTTTGAATTGTTTCTGTGTCTGCTGTAAAAACCCCAGCCCACATGGTCATCCCAAACACTAGCATAAATATCTCAAGACTACCTGTCTAATAACTGCTTGCATTTTATAATTAACATCACTTTTCCACAATCAAGGGAGGCCTCCTTTTTTATGTGAGGAGGGGGCATCCCAAACACTAGCAGTAATATTTTAAGAGTACCTGTCTAATAACTGTTTGCATTTTATAATTAACGTCACTTTTCCACAATCAAGGGAGGCCTCCTCTGTATGTGAGGAGGGGGCATCCCAAACACTAGCAGTAATATTTCAAGAGTAGCTGTCTATTAACTGGTTGCATTTTGTAAAGAAAGTCACTTTGTCAAATTGCCAGCAGCCATTGCCTTTAACCGGGGGGCATCCCAAATATGCTAGCATGCGTCTTTTAAGAGTGCTCACATTGGAGTTGACAGCAGCAACATTAGGAGCCTATATTGCCTGAAGACACACATATGAGCTGGCAGCAGCAGCATAGGGAGCCTATATATTGCCTGAAAGACACACCCAGGAGTTGGCAGCAGCATAGGGAGCCCATATATTGCCTGAAAGACACACCCTGGAGTTGGCAGCAGCATAAGGAGCTACCATGCATCAGCTACTACAGCTGCTACCATTGTTGGCTGGAAATCCTGGTTGAACCATGCCTGATTCATCTTCACAAAGGTGAGTCTCTCCACATTATTCGTGGACAGACAAGTTCTGATTGGCATGACTATGGCCCCCGCCGTACTAAACACCCGCTCAGATGGCACGCTACTGGCCGGGCAGGACAGCTTTTCCAGGGCAAACTCTGCTAGTTGCGGCCACAAGTCAAGTTTGGCTGCCCAGAAGTCCAGCGGATCCTCATGGTGTGTTGGCATGGTCATGTCAAGGTATGACACGACCTGCTGGTTCAGGTCCTGCTCCAGGTCTTCATGCTGCTCATGAGTAGACTCACTACGCAGGTGTAGAAAGCTACTCATTAGCGACTGAAGACTGAGGCTGCTGCTGATGGAGCTGCTGCTGCTTCTCGTTCCACCCTGCCAGCAGCCATGGTAGTGGAAGGTGATCGCAGAGGTCCCCCCGAGTAAGACCTGCGAGAGTATGGACCATGGCGCAGATAGGCATCGGCCAACTGACTACGTAGAATGTCTTTGTAGTAGGTCAGTTTGTCCTCCCTCTCAGCGGGTTTAAAAAATGCCCCCATTTTGTGCCGGTTCAGTTCCGACACGGCTTGATCGACCATTCCTGTCTGCTGCCTGTACTGACCTCTGCTTTGTCTGACCACGAAGCTGCCTGCCCCTCTGGATACCCCACGATCTCTGACCTCCTGGCTTGACCCTTTGGCTACTCCTGACTACGCACCTGTCTCATCCCTGTACTCTGATGCACCCTCCGGATTGACTACCTGTGAACGAGCTTGGCTTCGGGATACCCTTGTGGTTTACCTTCACTGTAAGCAGCCATCCTTTGCGCCTATTAAGACCTGGGGGCAACCCTGTCCGGTGAGGCGTACCTGGCGTCCCTGCAAACGGGGGCTTGACTATAGTCAGAAGCGGCGGTGGAGATTGGGGGTTGCCTGCTTACAGAAGGCTGGTGTCCCGCTGGGCATCACAGTATGGACCATGGCTCAGATAGGCATCACCCAACTGACTATGTAGGATGTCTCTGTAGTAGGTCACTTTGTCCTCCCTCTCAATGGGTGTACAAAATGCCCCCATTTTGTGCCGGAAGCGAGGGTCCAATAAGGTGGAGAGCCAGAAGTCATCCCGCTGACAAATGGAGACAATTCTGCGGTCACTACGCAAGCATGTGAGCATGCATCGTGCCATTTGTGCAAGTGACTCGGAGGGACTACCTGTCTCCATCTCCACTGCAAACTGCCACGGTGTGTCTGGGTCCTCTGTCTCACCTTCCTCACAACCCTCTAGCTCCTGTGGCTGCTCCTGCTCCTCCTCTCCTGTCAGATGACTAGATAAAATGGCCATTTTGTCAAACCTGTGCCCCTCCTCCTCCTCCACTTCAGTCCCCACAGGCTTCATGTGGCTGTGAAATGTATGCACCATGTCTCCAGTGCCCTGACCAGCCATGGTTTCCAACATGTGTTGTAGTACATGAAGCAGTGGAATCACATCGTTCATCTCATAGTCCTGGCGACTGACTAATAAAGTAGCTTCCTCAAAGGGCCTGAGCAAACGGCAGGTGTCACTGGTTTACATTGAAGTTACACAGGGGAGTCCCCCTATCCGTTTGGATCATCAAGAAATCCGTGATGGCTTTTCTCTGTTCCTATAGTCGATCCTGCATATGGAGGGTGGAACTCCAATGGGTGGAAACATCGCAAATCAGACTATAGGCTCGATTCAGAGAGACAAAAAAAAACTTCTCGTATGAGCGTACGAGCGATTCTATGCATGCATTGAAAACCTTCTGTAAAGTTTCCGTCCGTTCGTACGGCAGATTATGAATACGAGGATGTCATTTTCCATCCAGACTTTTCCGTTTCATTTCCACATGTTACAACGTAGGCTTTCGTTTTTGCCCTTTTCCCATCGTATCCTCCAACGAATCCTTTACGTTTCCCGTTCGATTCTGTTTCCCTTTTTCAATAAATATTCGTCCAGACGGAAATCCTTACTAATCCACTACAAACTTAACTCATTAAAGTGCTCGCCTACATATTTGCCACCCTCACTTCTACTACAATGTTAGCACTATCCTCCATCTTCCCTTTGGAACCTTAAAGCTCACCCTAACCACTTAGCACTATCTTCCATCATCCCTTTTGGAACCTTAAAGCTCACCCAAATCACTTCTCGGTCATGTGAATATTCATCTTTAAATATTTCTGGGCCCATTAGTTTTGTGTTAATGTATTTTGTAAATGAAATGGCACTAACATTTTTTTTTTGGGATTCCATCATAAAATCTAAAATTTATAAAAATTTAGAAAATTTCAAATTTTTAAAACTATAAAAAACAAAATACATAGCAATGGCAGGCCACAGAACTTTATTCTTCATCTGTTGCCCCCAACGAGTTGCGCAGCTCCTGCATCTTTCCCACCAACTGAAGAACCCTGACACTCAGTTGTGCCACTCTGGCATGTGTGGTCCCTGTTAAAAAACTTAAATTAAAATATTGGTATAACCTTGTTGGGGTCATACTGCAGTGCCCCCCCCCCCTGTATGGTCCAAACACCTAAATCTGGAATTTAAAAATACTAACATAAAATACACATTCTAAGCTACAATATTGTTTAACATGTCATCAAGGGCTAAAAACAGCAATAGGTTAAGTCATGAGTCATCAACTATATTCATTGCCATACAGTGAAAATGGATTGATGGAATGTGAGCAAACTTACCCTGGAGCCATCCACCAGATAATTCTCCTGACTCAAACTGACGAAATAAGCCGGAGCTCCGCAATATATAAGCATCATGGGATGACCCTGGATGCCCTGCAAGAACACTGAGGAATCGCATAGCTGGACCAATCACTGCTTTTATGTTGTGTGAGTGGCACATCTTGCGGTTCCTGCAACCAAATATAAAATAATTACACAAAGCAAAGGTAACCGACTAAAACAATAACTCCTACAACAAATTAAGATTCAAGTTCAACAATCCAAATATAATTTAAGTCTAAAAAAATATAGCAATTATATGGATGTGTTGGAAAATAAATGTTTACATGCTAAGGACTAATTAAGGTCAGCATTAAAATTCATCTATAAGGCATACATGAAATGTATTGATTCAGGTATGCATTGCTATACAATTTATGGGCTCGGCCATGCTGATACATGCAATGCCTTGGTGCTAAAGGCGCGCAGACTCCTCCACATAGCCGCAAAACATGTTCAACAATAGCAATCCGAGCCCTCAAAGGTCTCGTAAGTGGATCGGAAATGAAACGGATTTATAGGGCGGTGGTCCGTCGGAAATCAGCTCTCTGAATCAGACAGAAACCCATCCCAACAACGGAAGTTTTTTGAACGAACTGAAAATTTCCGATTTTGTTTGGAAAAATGATCCGAACTAACAGAAATGTTCCGATTTGCTTCCGTTCATCGAAAGCGCATTCCCGAACGTTTGTACGAATGAAAAATGAATGAAAAAAAGCAACAAAATAACAAACACCCACCAAAACTTTCACAGACAGCTACGGAAGTCCGGACAAATGTGTCTTTGAATCGAGGCTTATGACAACTAGATTGAACACGTGTGTCATGGCAGGACGCATGGCTCAGGCTTCCTTGTCGCAGCGCAGACAAGATGTTCTTCCCAGTGTCAGTCACCATGGGTCCCATTTGCAGTTTTCGCGGAGTAAGCCATGATTTAATTTATTGAGTTCTCATTTTTAGCAGTTCCTCCCATGTGTGGCTCTGTGGATCAAGGCAAACCATGTGAAGAACAGCATGAAACCGCTGTGTTCTGCACACATGGTAGGCTGGAAGGGCACTGGGAAAAAAAAAAAAAATTTGAAAAAACAAAATACAAAAAAAAAAAAATATATGAAAAAAAAAATTGGTACAAAAATTCATAAAATATTAAAAAAAGACAATGGAGAAAAAATATTTGTAAAAATGTTTTTAAAAAATTATGTTTTAAAAAAATAAAAAATCTGAAAAAAAAAATATCTACAAAAAAAAAAAAAAGTGGATACATTTTATATGTTACTGTTATTATGTTAGATGTTATTGTTGCTATGTTATATGTTATTATATGTTATTATTATAAATATGTTCAAATAAGATAAATGTTAACTATTAATATGTAATTGACAATTAGCCACTTTTTTCTGTGACACCATTGCTAAAGTGCAAGTGCAATGTCACAGGCACAAAGGCCTAGGAGCGTGGAGGCCACAGCGGAGGGACCTGTCCAAGTTGCTTTTGTGGTTGTGCAGGAACCACAATCACCCAGTGGGCCTTAAAGGATATGTATTGTCCCTGACCGTAGTTACAGCTCCAGACGTAGGCACTGCTTTGCACTTTGGTACACACTGACAGGCTAAAGGACTGCCCCACCTTCTGTTCAACAAAATTGTACAGGGCTGGTACTGCCTTCTTCGCAAAGAAATGACAGCATGGGACTCTCCACCTATGCTCGGTACAAGCCATCAGTTCTCCGAAAGGTCCACCAACTCAAAAGGGAGGGACTGCAGCACCTGCAACTTATACAGGAGCACATTTAGCTTCTGCACGTTAGTCTCCTGGACATGGCTTGGCCAATGGATTGCTGGCGGAATGACTGACTCGGATTAAGGAGGAGGAGCATCTGGAGCGACAGAGGATGGGTATGACACACAGGAGGTGGTGGAGCCTTGGCTGGCTGGCTGGAACAGAGAGCGGCGTGCCACTGGGTAATGCAGCAGGCTGAACCACCACTTTGGAGCCAACTCTCCCAGGCTGCTTGATGGTGACGCTGCAAATGTTGACGCAGGGCTGTGGGTCCAACATTGGAACCCAGGCCACACTTCACCTTCTGCCTACACATCTTTCATATAGCCATGTTAACCTCCTGCGGATGCTTGATGAAAAACTGCCACATGGCCTTATAGCTGATTTTTCCTACCAACAGTCCGCACTAATTCACTGCTGTTTCCGCCACCGCCGCCAACTCCAGGGACCCTCTTCCACTACCTCCTGGGAAGATAGCCTGCCGCGCAAGTGGTCTACCCCGAGCACATTTGCCTCCATACATTCCCCTTCTGCCACCATGCTGGCTGCTAAATCTGTCACTCTCCATCACTCCAAGCCTTTAAAAGTGCCCTCAAAACTCACTGATGTCCTCCTCAGGTTCCTCAACAGTGTCTGCTTAAGAAGCCAAAACGCTTGCAACACCACCTCCCATGCCACTCTCCTCATCACTACTTGCCCGCCTAGTGGAAGAAGCGGCGAGTGTCTCCTCCACTTCTTGGCTGGGCAGTAGCTGCTGATTTTTCTGATTATCAGATCGTCCTCACTGAATAGTGGAGCTGAACCCTAAGCATAAGACATAACCGACAGTTGACTGGGGGTGTCAGATGTCACTTGTGATGCAGTGGATGATCGTGTTAACCAATGGATGATGGCAGATGGGTTACTGTTCAAGACACGACCGCTAGCTGATCGCGGGAGATCAGTCCTCTCACTGAGACTCCTGCTGCCACTCACCCCTAGTCTGCTGCAACCTCTGCTTGATGAATTTAGGCCTCTGCAACTTCTCTGTGCCCATCCTGCCACTTCTCTGCCTGACATACTTTGTGCGTATATGAGGGGAGGACAAAACGCTACACTACACTTAAAACAGGATTTGTCGATAAGAGCAGCAGGTGTGTAACTATCTATGGTCTTTCACTAAGTAGTAACTAGGCCCTGAAGACTTTAACACGAACAAAGTGATGAAACTCTTAGATGTGCGTAAGTGATGCTCTGATGAGAGCAATTCAATGCGCTCCAGTATGCTTCAAAAATGTTTTTTTTTCAGAGACTGGCCTGCGTGGAAATGAATCGGGCATGGATCAGCCAAGATTTCCACCCACCAATGCCTGATGCATTAGAGTAGATTGATCATGGGGCCAGACCAACACTAAAGAAATACGGATCGTGCAAAACAGATTTAAGGAGCTGCTCTCCAGTTACAGACATTCCTCCGCATCAGACCACAAGTAATTATTGAGAAATTGATTTACGTTACTCTTACTTTTTATTACTATTCTTCGTATAAGATATCGGTGCCGAAAATCTGTATATGTTCTCTTAATGCTGCTGCCAACTCCAGGGTGTGTCTTTCTGGCAATTTTGGGCCCCTGCTGCTGCTGCTGCTTGCAACTCCAGTGTGTCTTTAGGCCAATTTGTGGGCTCCTGCTGCCAACTCCAGTGTGTCTTTCAAGCAATGTTTGGGCTCCTGCTGCTCCTGCTGCAAACTCCAGTGTGTCTTTCAAGCAATGTTTGGGCTCCTGCTGCTGCCAACTGCAGTGTGTCTTTCAAGCAATTTTGGCCTCCTGCTGCTGCTGCTGCCAAATCCAGTGTCTCTTTTAAGCAATGTTTGGGCTTCTGCTGCTGCTGCTTGCAACTCCAGGGTGTCATTGAGCCAATGTTTAGGCTCCTGCTGCTCCTGCTGCCAACTCCAGTGTGTCTTTCAATCAATGTTTGGGCTCCTGCTGCTCCTGCTGCCAACTCCAGTGTGTCTTTCAAGCAATGTTTGGGCTGCTGCTGCCAACTCCAGTGTCTCTTTTAAGCAATGTTTGGACTCCTGCTGCTGCCAACTCCAGTGTGTCTTTCAAGCAATGTTTGGGCTCCTGCTGCCAACTCCAGTGTGTCTTTCAAGCTATGTTTGGGCTCCTGCTGCTCCTGGTGCCAACTCCAGTGTGTCTTTCAAGCAATGTTTGGGCTCCTGCTGCCAACTCCAGTGTGTCTTTCAAGCAATGTTTGGGCTCCTACTGCTCATGCTGCCAACTCCAGTGTCTCTTTCAAGCAATGTTTGGACTCCTGCCGCTGCTGCCGTTGCTGCTGCTGCTGCTTGCAACTCCTGGGTGTGTCTCTCAGTCATTTTATGGGCATTTATGGGCTCCTGCTGCCAACTCCAGTGTGTCTTTCAATCAATGTTTGGGCTCCTGCTGCTCCTGCTGCCAACTCCTGTGTGTCTTTCAAGCAATGTTTGGGCTCCTGCTGCTCCTGCTGCCAACTCCAGTGTCTCTTTCAAGCAATGTTTGGGCTCCTGCTGCTGCTGCCAACTCCAGTGTGTCTTTTAAGCAATTTTGGCCTCCTGCTGCTGCTTCTGCCAACTCCAGTGTCTCTTTTAAGCAATGTTTGAGCTCCTGCTGCTGCTGCTGCTTGCAACTCCAGGGTGTCATTTTTGGGCTCCTGCTGCTCCTGCTGCCAACTCCATTGTCTCTTTGAGCCAATGTTTGAACTACTGCTGCCAACTCCAGTGTGTCTTTCAAGCAATGTTTGGGCTCCTGCTGCCAACTCCAGTGTGTCTTTCAAGCTATGTTTGGGCTCCTGCTGCTCCTGGTGCCAACTCCAGTGTGTCTTTCAAGCAATGTTTGGGCTCCTGCTGCCAACTCCAGTGTGTCTTTCAAGCAATGTTTGGGCTCCTGCTGCTCCTGCTGCCAACTCCAGTGTGTCTTTCAAGCAATGTTTGGGCTCCTGCTGCTGCTGCTGCCAACTCCAGTGTCTCTTTTAAGCAATGTTTGGACTCCTGCTGCTGCCAACTCCAGTGTGTCTTTCAAGCAATGTTTGGGCTCCTGCTGCCAACTCCAGTGTGTCTTTCAAGCTATGTTTGGGCTCCTGCTGCTCCTGGTGCCAACTCCAGTGTGTCTTTCAAGCAATGTTTGGGCTCCTGCTGCCAACTCCAGTGTGTCTTTCAAGCAATGTTTGGGCTCCTACTGCTCATGCTGCCAACTCCAGTGTCTGTTTCAAGCAATGTTGGGACTCCTGCCGCTGCTGACGTTGCTGCTGCTGCCGCCGCTGCTGCTGCTTGCAACTCCTGGGTGTGTCTCTCAGTCATTTTATGGGCTCTTGCTGCTGCTACCAACTCCAGTGTCTCTTTCAGCCAATGTGTGGGCTCCTGCTGCTGCCAACTCCACTGTGTCTTTAGGCCAATTTTTGGGCTCCTGCTGCCAACTCCAGTGTCTCTTTCAGCCAATGTTTGGGCTCCTGCTAATGCTGGTAACTCCAGTGTCTCTTTCGGCCAATTTTTGGGCTCCTGCTGCCAACTCCAGTGTGTGTCTTCAGGCCAATTTTTGGGCTCCTGCTGCCAACTCCAGGATGTCTTTCAGCCAATATTTGGGCTCCTGCTGCTGCCAGCTCCAGGGTGTGTTTTTCAGGCAATATAGGGGCCCCTCATAGTGATGCCACCTCAACTCTCTGTAATTGTGCCGCTCTGCGATTCTAATAGCCATGCCTCTCATCTGCATGTCATAATTATTTACAGTATTATTTCACTAACCCAGCACGCATCCTATGCGTTTTACAGCAAGGCAGAATGGTTTACAACCCTATTGAGACTCTCGGAAGCTCAGAAATAGCCGTTTTTAATAGCGCTTCGTAGCGAATAAATTCGGACCGAAACAAATTTTGACGGAAAATTCGGCGAATCAGCCGAATCGAATAGTCTCATTTCTAGTCTTATTATTTACGTGTGAAATATATTGTTCTGTTGAAGGACTCCTCTAGCGTTAATTCAGAAATGTGCAATTACAAGAGTTCCTCCACATCGGTGTGCTGAGATATGCATAAGAATAGTCCTTTTGTACATTGCTTGGCTAAAAGTGATCTCTGTCTTTATTTTTGATTCAGAGAAAAAAAAAAAAAAGACTTTAGTTTTTGTGTTGATCTGTATTTTTTTTTAAATGTTCCCGCTCTCGTATGAGTGTACGAGCGATTCTATGTATGCATTGCAAGCCTTCTGTAAAGTCTTTGTCTGTTCGTATGCCAACGATAATTTATGTTACTCATGTTACATGTAGGCTTTCGTTTTTGCCCTTTTTCCATCGTCTCCTCCCACGAAGCCTTTACGTTTCCCGTTAGATTCTGTTTTCCTTTTCCAATAAATAATCGTCCAGACGAAAATCCTTACGACCTTACACCTGCGCATTACAAACTTAACTCATTAATGTGCTCGCCACATATTTAGTTCACTCACTTGTGCTACAATGCTTAACTAAATCACTTCATGCTCTCATTCTTCTTGCATTTCTCACCCCTAAAACTTACCTAAATCAATTCGCGGTCTCATTCTTCCTCCAATTCACATCCCTAAAACTTACCCAAATCACTTTGCGGTCTCATTCTTCCTCCATTTCACACCCCTAAAACTTACCCAAATCACTTCGCGGTCTCATTCTTCTTCCATTTCACACCCCTAAAACTTACCTAAATCACTTCGCGGTCTCATTTTTCTTCCATTTCACACCCCTAAAACTTACCTAAATCACTTCGCGGCCTCATTCTTCCTCCATTTCACACCCCTAAAACTTATGTAATTCACTTCGCGGTCTCATTCTTACTCCATTTCACACCCCTAAAACTTACATAAATCACTTCGTGGTCTCATTCTTCTTCCATTTCACACCCCTAAAACTTACCCAAATCACTTCGCGGTCTCATTTTTCTTCCATTTCATACCCCTAAAACTTACCCAAATCACTTCGCGTTCAGTATATTCTTCTATTTCACACCCCTAAAACTTACCTAAATCACTTCGCGGTCTCATTCTACTTTAATTTCACACCCCTAAAACTTACCTAAATCACATTGCTGTCTCATTCTTCTTCCATTTCACACCCCTAAAACTTACCTAAATCACTTCGCGGTCTCATTCTTCTTCTATTTCACACCCCTAAAACTTACCTAATTCACTTCGCGGTCTTATTCTTCTTCCATTTCCCACCCCTAAAACTTACCTAAATCACTTCGCGGTCAGTATATTCTTCCATTTCACACCCCTAAAACTTACCTAAATCACTTTGCGGTCTCATTCTTCTTTCATTTCCCACCCCTAAAATTTACCTAAATCACTTCATGGTCAGTATATTCTTCCATTTCACCCCCCTAAAACTTACCTAAATCACTTCGTGGTCTCATTCTTCTTCCATTTCACACCCCTAAAACTTACCCAAATCAATTTGCGGTCTCATTCTTCTTCCATTTCCCACCCCTAAAACTTACCTAAATCACTTCGCGGTCTCATACTTCTTCCATTTCACACCCCTAAAACTTACCCAAATCACTTTGCGGTCTCATTCTTCTTTCATTTCCCACCCCTAAAACTTACCCAAATCACTTCGCGGTCTCATTCTTCTTCCATTTCCCACCCCTAAAACTTACCTAAATCACTTCGCTGTCTCATTCTTCTTTCATTTCCCACCCCTAAAACTTACATAAATAATTTCGCGGTCTCATTCTTCTTCCATTTCACACCCCTAAAACTTACCTAAATCACTTCGCGGTTGTGCGAATCTTCATCTCTAAAGATTTCTTGACCCATTCGTTTTGTGGTAACCAACCCTTATTTAATGTATTTCGAAAAGGAAATGACACAGAAACAGGTATTTTTTGTTTTTTTTATTAACAAATGTCACTTTATGTAGGTTTTTTTTTTCATTTTTTGGGGGGTTAAAAAAATAAACTTTAGACATGTCATAACATTTATAAAATGTTTTAAAAAATTCAAACTATATACATAGCAATGGCAGGATCCAGAACATTATTCATCTTCATATGTGGTCCCCAACAAGTCGTGCAGCTCCTGCATGTCGGCCACCAACGCAAGGACCCTTGCACTCAGTTGTGCCACTCTGGCATGTGTGGTCCCTGTATAAAAAGAAAACAACTTTATTTGTTGGCAAATACATGTTTATCAGCTAGGGAAGGAATGTTTATTAGGTTGCAAACTAACTCATGAGACCATATGTCATTATGCTAAGGAATTAATCCAAGGAAGAGGGCATATGTCATTATGCTAAAGAATTTATCCAAGGAAAAGGACATATGTCATTATGCTAAGGAATTAATCTAAGGAAGAGGGCATATGTCATTATGCTAATGCCATTGACTATGGCTTTAGGTATCTTGGTGATCATGTCAATCCCCACATACTCAAAAGAATGACATTACAACTTACTTCGTTGGTGGCCGACGTCTGCTGGGAAGTTGAGGCTGTAGAGACATGTCAAATAGGGTCACTTCTAATGTCTGAGTCAACAGTAAACAAATGCCAATTTGAATGTGTGTGTGACATCACCCACCTTCTACATGTGCCTCCTGGGCCTGATCTGCTGCAGTCCCTGCTCCAGATCCTTCACCCGCTACCGAATCATCTAGAAAAAGAGATTAAGGGAATCAGCTTTGGTTTAAATAGCATGTATGTGTGTGCTGTTACATTAATAGTCACATACCAGAGACTAATGGCTCCGTCACTTGGTATGACTCCCTGCCCACGCCATGACGCCCCTCCTCAGTCGAAAGGTCCAGGGGCTGGTCGGAGGCCATGACAGAGGAGGGGTAGGAACGTTGCACTGGAGATCCACCACCTTCACTTGGTGCTGCAGATTCATGCAGCACTGGTTGGCCTGTGCGCCTCCGGGTGTGCCGGATTCGGTACTCCATTTCCAACACTAGAAAGGCAAAGCATTTATAAATAAAGGTCTACCTTCTGTATTATGTAAATCTAGCATGCAATCGCTATGTACTTTCTTGGGAAATGGAGCCAGAAAAATCGCCACACCCGGGCATGTGGAGGCGTTTCAAGTCCAACCAATTCTGCATGATCTGCGTATGTGTGAAGGTGGTGTCCGTCTCCTGCTGGATCTGGGAAGCGATCTCCAGGGTGACGTTCCGCTTCTCAAACGCGTTGGGCAGGTAGTCGTAGCGGCGAGGAGGAAGCAAACCACAAAGCAGGCAGGTACGCCCGCAAGAAAAACACCCTCCCCTCCTCCCCGGCCTAGCACATCCCTTCATAAAGCACGCTCCACTGGCAAGGCCAGTAAGAGCCACAGGCCCAGAAGCCCGAGCCCAGCCAGCTCTGCATCTCCTGAGCCACTTGTTAAATGCTCCCATGGGCATGGAACAACTAGTGGCAAGGCCACCAAGAGCCACAGACCCAGAAGCCCAAGCCCAGCCAGCTCTGCATCTCCTGAGCCACGTGCAAGTACCTCCCAGGGGCATGGAACCACAAGTGGCAAGGGCACAAAGAGGCACAGGGCCAGAAGCACCACACCCTCAAGCACACCCTCTCCTCCTCGGCCAAATTTGCCACCGGCACAGGTGGCAACCAACTATCCATATGCCACATCCACACCTGGAAGTTCTGTGGCCACCCAGGCAAGGACCCCCAGCCCATTTGCAAGTCCAGTCCATTCGTTCTCAAGCCACATTTCCCACATTTCAACACAACAGAGCCAGCCCAGAATGTCCCCCGAATTGCCTACATACAGAGATGAGCCCGAACAGCAAGCAATAGGCCGGACATTGCGGCGAGGACAGTTGAGTGGCAGGTTTGGTGAGGCCCAAACTCTGGCATTGGCAAGTGGGCTCACACTCTATTATGACGAGCTATATGGGCGAAAATCAAAATCTACAAGCAAAATGAGAAAAGAAGAAATCTTGGAGGAGCTCACCAGACAGGTCAATGCAGCGGGGGAGGAGCTTAAAGATGTGGAGCAGATACAGCGCAAAATTTCTGACCTGAAGTATGCAGCACGGAAGAAAGAAAATAAACGGCACAATTACAGGTACATATTTGAGTTGTGCATTTGTCTGCTTGTTGTATTAACCAAAATTTCTCTAAATTTGCAAACCTCTGTTTTTCAGCTTACAAACTGAGGCTTCCCCACAAAATTACAGTTTTCACGAGCTGAGGAGATGGTGCTGGCGCTGATACATCCCGTGGCATTAGAGGGCCTCTCTGGCCAACGGGACACGGACATCCCTACCATTCCTGCAGGTTAGTAATGTTAGTGTGTCTGTGAAATGTTTTAAACGTGTGAAATGAGGCTCACAGGCATATATGAACACATGCCCCTAGGGAGTGGCTTGTAGGGGAGGTTACAGTTTGAGCTGGGTGTTTAATGTCTGCGGAATGTTCCTTTTCCAATTTTCCAGCCCATACACTTGGACAGTATTTATGGTCACTATTAAAGTCTTTATATTAGCAAAGCACTGCCTGTTATGTGATTCTATTCAATCATACACAACATTTCCTTCTTTGTCTTTAGGCCACTTGTGTTTTAGCTGTGCTTTGGTCTCAAATACTTGATCAGGGGTCAGGGGTCAGGGAAAGGTCTACATAGGGTGAATGCCCACCAGCATACTCTGAAGACAAATGCTATTTGCAAGCGGAGTGTGGGTCCCTAGTGGGCCTTTTGGGATGTGTGAAGCCTCATAACATGCAGTACATGCATGTTTGTATTATTTAAGGTGACCAATGTGTATGTACAAGGTGAGTCATACATATAACAGATAATGACATTCATAGTGAAGGTCACCATGGACCGTTGAGGGAGTTGCCATTCCTGCTTGGCCATGTGTTTTTTTTAAGCATATGTAATAATCCAGATCATCAATGGATTTTTGGGTGTTTACGTGCCTTTTTATTTTAAATACAGCCCAGCATCAAGCCTCAGCAAGTGTGGAAGCATCATCCAGTTTGACCACGCCGTCAACTTCCATGCTGCCTAGGAGCCAGGACCAGATAAATACGGTAAGTGGACTTTGATGAATCTGCTGATGCATGTGAATGAACATGGCTAATTTGCATAACAAATATATTTAGGGCCCAAACTGAACCTTTTTTTGCACATGTCCCAACAGACCCACACACTGATGGAAGAAATCCAGGAGATGGAGGAGAATGCCAGCTGGATGGGACCTTCAGAACTGACCCCCCTGGAACCTAATCTGCCACTGTCCCAACATGCTACTGCACCAAATCCTCTGCAGCAGAGTGAAGCTGGACGCATGCTGCCAGCCCATCGTGGGCAGCATGCAGAGACTGAGCCTACAGTCCCCAGTGGTAGCTCTTCTGCAGAGGATTTGCCGAGCACATCTGCGACTCTTGCTCGCCCTAGAGGTCCAGCATCTGCAGGAGCTCAAACCCGGGGAATTGGTAGACGTAGTCAGCAACGTCGACCAGTTTCCCAGGGGAGGCACGTGCCGGTCCTGGAGTCAGCGTGGCACCATGACAGGCGTTTATTTCGGCAGGTGACTCAGAGAACCACAGAGCAGCTTACTGCACATTTAGATACATTAAATAATGCATTCACCACCAGGCTGACAGAATTTAGGAAGAGCAACAGCCACATGGCCACCTTAAATAATAATTTCACAGACATGCTTGAGGAAGTTCGAACTAGCAATAGACTCATGTTGGAACAGTGGCAGATTATGAATGCCACACATGCCCAGGTGATGGGCCACCTCCAAGGCCCACCACCAGGGTTTTATGGGCAACACCCATTTTAACAGCTATTTGCCCTGTATCTCCACATCTTTCCTCTACATCCCCACTGTATTGACCTGTCTGGTGAGCGCTACCAAGATTGCCTTTTTTATGGCTTTGCTTGTATGCTTTTGATTTTCGCCCATATAGCTCATTAGAGTGCTGAGATACCCAACTAGCCAATGTCTGAGCTAAAGCCTCGCTAAACCTGCCGCTCAAGCTGCCACGCTGCAGGCTTGGGCCTAATGAAATTGTATCTGGCTCATCCTGTTTGTAGGCAAGATTGGGGGGACATTCTGGGCTGGCAGACTACTACCTTGAACCATGGCAAAGATTGGACTGGACTTGCATTTGTATTGTTTGGGTGGGCCACTGACTTACAGGCGAGGATGTGGCATAGGTATGGCTGCTTTCCACCTGTGCCTGCGGCAAATGTGGCCAAGCAGGAGAGGGTGTGTATGTGGTCCTATGTATTACTGGCCAAATATTGACATGCAAATGGTTGCTCCCTATGTCTGTTTATTTTTTTTGTTATTGAAACTTCGCCTGGAGTGCGTTACTTTAAAACTCCTGGATGTGGCCAATTGCTAGGTGCCATGAGTCTGCACCAATGTATAAATATGTTGTACTATGTATATACATGAAGTCTGCGAGTGCCCTTCAACTCCAATTTGTCATATTTCAATAACATATATTGAATGTGACTTTAGCTGTTGTTGACTAAGTTGATGCATTAATGTTTGGGTTCTTTTGAGATTACTGAAGGTTTTTCTAAACAAACATGTCCAAAAAAAATGCATGAGCCTCAGATCATGTGTGAATATTTTAGTAATTAATTAATTACTATTTTTTACAAAAAACAATACAAAAGCATTTACAAAGCCAAATAATAGTAAAAATAAAAAATACATGCAACAAACAAACACAGGAAAACCAAATTAGGCAAAATGGGTGTTTATCAAATTGGCCCGAACAGCTTGGGTCCTGGCTGGGTGGAGAGGGGGGCAGATCCACATACCGGGGGACACGCTGTATTATTGCTATAAGTTGTGGAGGACACAGCAGGCCAGTAATATATCAATGACCTTGTTGGGGTCATACTGGAGTGTCCCCCCCTGAAGCGACTTTTTAAGAGGCCGAAGGCCCTCTCCACAACGGCCTGGGTCTTCTGGTGGGCCCGATTGTAGGCGTCCTGTGCCGCATTCTGTGGCCGAAGGACGGCGTCATCAGCCAGGGAAGTAGCAGATTGCCGGAATCCCCTGAAACAATAAGAAAATACTTACATAAATTCACATTCCAAACAAAAATATTTGGACAAGCGGTCGTTCATCCTTATTTTTTAGCCACACCCTGTACATACAGATTGCTCAGCTGAAAAAACAGCCTAACACCATTTTCTGCATGTTCTGAGCCTTTAAACATCAAAGATGGCGGATGAGGGCAAATCAGGCAGCCTGCAAACAGGAATTGGCTTAGGACTGTGCTTCTCAGAATTCTGGGATGTCTTACCTTTTCAATCAATTGCACCCATGACTTTGGGCATGTTGGCGAACGCTTAAGCGCATTCCAGGCTACCATGTCGACAGGAAAAATAATATATTTCTGACTAATGGTAGCCATGTCTTCCAAAAACTTGGATAGCGCGCGGCTCAGCGTAGGCTGGGAGATCCCCACGGAGAGGGCACCCAGCCTCTGGAACGAGCTGTTCACCAAAAATTGCTGGTAGTCAAGCATCTTGGTCATGCCTGAAATTTCTTGCCCCTTCCTTGTGGTGCGAGCTAACCATGGCCACAGCTCACTATACAACTTATGGAGAGAAGCGCGATTAAGACTGGTCAGCTCGAACAGCTCAACGTCATGCATGCCATCGATATGCATGCATCGCCGGTGCAATCTGGCCTCGGCCCTGCTGATACATGCAATGCCCATTAGCTGGAGTTAATGATATTCCTCCACAAAGGTACAAAACATGGTGAAAGCAAGGTATCCGAGGTCAAAAGGGTCCCATAAGTGGATCGCAAAGGAAGCGGTTTTATAGGGTGGTGGTCCCTCGGCAATCAGCTCTCTGAATGAGACGCAAGCCCATACCAATAACGTAAGTTATCTGAACGAACGCAAAATATCAGATTTAGATGGGAAAATGATCCGAACTAATGCAAATGATCCGATTTACTTTCGTTCATCGAAAGCGCATATACGCACAAGCGCGAACGAACGTACGAATGGAAAATGGAACGAAAAAAACAAAAAAAATGACAAACACACACAAAAACATACACAGACAGCTACGAAAGTCCAGACGAATGAGTCTATGAATCGAGCCTATTATCTACAAATTACCGGTGCTAAAGTGTTTTTACACATTTTGCCAAATATCTCTTTTGGGTAGACAGAACTGGCAATTTAACTTTGACCAGCATCCGAAGCTCATCATAACTTTTCTGTAGTTTAAGATCATTGACACTCTCAGTAGCAGTGTGATGTCATCACAATAGGGGTTAAATATCCAGATTTCAGCCTCAATTCAGTTAACCTCTCCTTATATTACAGCATCTGATGAAAATAATAGACATTTCATGGTTTAGTTCACTGTGAGGCATGAGTTAAAATAAGGCATGATACAGAAAAAAATTACATGTATTGTATTGTATTGCATGTAAGTGCCTAAAAGCACACATATGTTAGTTATTAACACCAAAAATTCTTATGTCCAGCCAGCAAAAATGGTCCGCTCAGTGTGAAACTTCTTTTGATTTACTGAAGGTTAATTCCATAAAGCTAATGAAAAAAGTTGTCATATTGCTTTAATGGACATTTTATGTGCAAAACATGCTTAAATTTCCTCTCTAAGTGTGAAAGTCCTACCCTGGTTCAGATGGTGGAGGGGCTTTGCATGGCAACAGTGCACTTAAGTGTTGGTTGAACTTGAGGGTCTGACCGGTACAGTCACACTGCTGCACTGCATTGGATGACTGACTCATCCCTCAAGGTCCCTCTTCAGGTTCTGTGCAGATTGCTCACCTCCCAGTGAGTTGTTCGTTATGTTATGGCTTGGGTGCTTACTCACACTGAGAGCACCAAGCCTTTTTGCACTGAAGGAATAAGGTTGAACCCTTTAAATGCCACAACCTAAATTGTTGGAGCTTAATCTCTGACTGTTAAGGGCAAGCACCCTAAATGTTATTTAGCTGGTATTTTCTTCCTGTTATGGAAAAAAAGGTCAACTCTGTTCAAGATCCAGCTTTGGGGTATCCCCTTCCCTTGGGGGGCCTCCAATCCTCTAGCCGAGGTCCTAAGCGGGGCAGAGAACACTGATTCTCTGCCCCGCACCTGGCTTCTGACACCTCACTCCTGCCATAGAAAGATGCCTTTTATACCAGTGTGTGAGATGGCATCAGCTCAATCTGCCAGTTTAAAAGGTTCCTCCCTGAAGCCGGAGTGAATAGCGGAAGCCAGAAGAGGGGCAGAGGACACCAATCCTCTGTCCCACTTTAAATTTTCTCTGCTCAGTTCTGGCTGAAGACAGCAGTGATCGAACAGTGTAGGACAGTACCCATGATGGGAGAAGGTAAGTAGGATGAAAAAAATAATATAAGACATTTGATTTTTACACTTAACCCTTTGGGAAATAGGGGTTCTTCAAAGGTTAGGAGGGGTGGCAAGTCACCTTCCAGCAGATGGGTGACTGTCCAACTCCCCCCCCCCCCCGCTCCCTTACCTGTATCCCCAAAGACCAGGTGGTGCAAGAAGAGCCCAGTGCCTGTGTTGGCTATGTGGGCTGGTAGCCTTTAGCGCTCAGCCTCTGTGCCACCATAGCTAGTGCCCTCCCTGGTTTTGCTAGACAGGGCCCATGCCATACCATTATACTTTTATTTTAACCCTTAAAATAGTTAAACCCTTAAAACTAAAGCCCGGAGAGGGTGGACCGCATGCCTCCCCCCCCCCAAAAAAAATGTTCATTAATTAGAAATAATATGCTGCATAATTTTAAAATTGTTCTGCATATTTCACCCAAAACTATTGAGAAAGCACTGAAAAAAATTACAAGCAAGACATTTCATGTTCAAGCATAAAGTTTGCTAAAAAATGTAATTTTTCCAGAAATCTGCAGATATTCCTGCAAAAATCACAGGTAAACATGTAATTGTAAAATGCTTAAAAACAGTTTGAGATAACATCTCTAGGCAGGCTGGCACTGAAAGGGTTGAAGGTTTGAGCCCTGCTATGAGTTTTCCCTGGGCTGCTTGCTGTCTTCTTAAAGCTGTTGGGTTTACCTGCTCTTTTATCTCATGCCTTATTTTGAAATAAAGCATAATCTTTATGAGATAAGGCAAGTTTACTTATTTGAGGTCTTTATGTTGTGTGGTCATTTTTAAAAACCAATAGGTTTCTGGTAAACCTTTATTTAACTCGAATAACTCAAACCAGAAAACCTTAAGGTTCTCCTTAATGAGGGAAAATGATGAAAATCAGTTCTGTGTCCTTTGTGTAGCCGGCCTCTTCTCTTCAATCGGATCGCTGTATTCTTACACTGCCGTAATTACTGGCATTATTTTTACACAAAGCCATATCATTATACAATCAGGCCAAGGTATAAAACATATCATTTCCAACAATTGTATCCCCATTTAGATTTCAAAGCCATAATCTGAATTTTGCAAGGTGAAAGACCAAGGTGCACCATTCATCCAAAGGCCATCATTTAGGAATCACTCGAAGGCCAGATTTACACTGGACTCCACAGCAAGTGATTACTGCATTCAGCCAATGCTCCATTATTTCTTTGTAGTTTCAAAGCGTTTGTTATCAAGACGGTGAACCTGAAGCCGCAAATGTATTGATGTAGCACAGCAAAATTAGCTTGTTCTTCAAAGGGGGGCTTTTCTAAAAATGTAAATGTGAAAAGGTGGAGGACTTACGGTGTGCGCTAACCCCGCTGAATGCAATCACCCAAAAGCCTTTTGTTGTACATTGTATTATGCATATGTTTCGGGGGACAAGAAAAAAACTTAAGAAGCTGGCAATCATCTCCAGTATAAAAGGCACAATTCAGAGAGACAAAAAAAAAAAAACTTCAGTTTTAGTTCCGATCTGGTTTTTTTTGGAACGGTTTCCGTTCTCGTATGAGTGTACGAGCGATTTTATGCATGCATTGAAAACCTTCTGTAAAGTTTACGTCCGTTCGCACGGCAGATTACGAATACGTTCATCGAAAGTGCATTCCCGAACATTCGTACGAATGAAAAATGAACGAAAAAAAGCAAAAAAATTACAAACACCCACCAAAACTTTCACAGACAGCTACGGAAGTCCGGACGAATGTGTCTCTGAATTGAGCCTAAAATCCAAGTTCAAGGTCTTCAGCTATTAATGAGCATTACAAGTTGAAGAATACCATTCATCCATGGTCAGGAAAATACTCTAAATACCACGCATTTCACTCAATGAAAAGAAAAGCAGGGGAGGTGAGAGAAGAATAGATGGAGAAAAATCAATTTGACCTTTCTCAATTATTTAAGTTTCTTGATATCCATGTTGTTATTGTTAGCGACCCTTTTAAAGTATACAAAATCTTTTCATCCACTCTAGACAGCCACACAAATAATAAAATACCTTTTGTGTTGTATAAAAATCTAAAAACAGTGGATACATTAGAGTCAGTGTAGGTTAAAAGTGAAGATAAGCGAACTTGTTAAACCGGACCTTCACCTTCAATAAGTCTTTCTTGTATGTTTTCCCCACCCTGTACATACAGATTGCCCATATCAAAAATCATTCTACCTTCACCTATTGCCTTTTTTAAGCCCTTTAACATCCAAGATGGTGACCCGTGGAGTATCAGGCTGCCTGCAGACAGGAAGTGTCTTCTGACTGTTCAGCTCCGCATTCTGGGATTGCTGTCCCTTTTCCTGACCCCAGCTCTGCTCTGTCTCTGCAGAGCACAGCTATAACCTGCCCCCCTGTGCTTTTCACCCCTTTACTCAATATGTAATGCTTCGGAGGCAAGATGTCGGCGCCCGTATTCTAGTAGGATAAGAATAAGTAAGTGACTAATATAAATTTTAGATGCTGGGGAATAGGTTTTTAAGGGTTTGGGCCTTTCATTAAATGATGCTGAAGGTCCAGTTTAATCATTCAAATTTGGGTTTGTTTGATTTAAATTTTTAACAAATCGCTGCTTAAAGATTAAAAAAAAAGCTCACCTTCCTCCTCGTTCAGGCAGGCCTCAGGGTCTTCGGGGGGTTTTTGGTGGGTTCATACCACTTAGCTACCTGAGGAGGTGAGCATCACTTACCTGCCAGCAGCTCCCCCGTCATTCCCGTCTGGTGGCTGGTGGTGGGCTCTGTCTTAGCATGGTCGGATGAATCAGATTCATGCTGAATCAATTTGCCCTGAAATTCTGAGAAAATTCCAATTTGTACAAATTGGTTCTCTCCTCTTTAGCTGTGTTAAAGTTCCTCAAATTGAGGTAACAAAGACGCTTGAAACCAGTAACAGAGCATGTATTACCCCCCCCCCCCCCCATGGGTTTAAAGCCAAGCTAGGAGATGTGTGTATAATCAGTTATAGTTCTTGCTTTCCATATGAGCAGCCTCCCAACCGGCACAAAGTACTTTTCCTTGTCATAAGTTGCTGTAATGCTCCTTCTTCATTTATCCAAAGTTTCTATTGATGCACAATAGGTCCTATGCAGTGGTCCTTACATGACCCAAAGCAGTGGAGGTTGTGATATTAATATTAAACATTACATCAGTTATACATATTTAGAATGCCCTATAACCCTTGTATTTATTGCCTTGCTCTTGCACTTTGGTGTATCTTGTAGGACTTCATAGCCTGTTATAGTAAAAGATAAGAACACACAACATGCTAACCCCGTTTACTAAGCTTACAGATCAAAGCAAAATGGCAAATACTATGTTAAGATAAATTATATTTTGAGACATAAAAATAATATGAAACATCAGCCCTCAAATTTCATATCTAAATGAATCATAAATGCTTACTTATATAATCTATTTGCTCCTCCTTCATAAGTTAAAGCAGACCTTCACTCTGAATAAGAGTATATCTTATACTGTATGTTTCCCACACTCTGTACATACAGATTGCTCACATTAAAAATCATCCTACCTGCATCTACTGCATGTTATGAGCCTTTAAACATCCAAGATGGCGGCTTATGGAAGCCGCCATCTTATCAGGCAGCCTGCAAACAGGAAGTGCCTCCTGACTCTGCTGCTCTGCATTCTGGGACTGCTGACCTTTACCTGACCCCAGCTCTGCTCTGTCTGAGCAAAGCACAGCAATAACCCGCCCCCTGTACCTTATCCCACTCTCCTCTCCTCAGTAAGTGTGATGCTTCTGAGTCAAGATGGCGGCGCCCGTATCCTAAATTCCTGAACAGAGTTGCAGCCCAGTGGGGGAAAGAATAATAAGTTAGTGACTAAAAACGTAAAATATATTAATTTTAGATGCTGGGGAACCGTTTTTTAAGAGTTTGGGCTTTTCATTAAATCACGCTGAAGGTCCAGTTAAATCACGCTGAAGGTCCCTAAATTATGAAATAGGGATATAGATAAGGGGATGTGGGGAGTTAAATGAAGAGAAAAGAGAGAGAATGCAATCTTTCTTTGAGACAGCCATCTTCTTTCTCCCTCTGCTTCCTACATCTGAGAGCAGGGTAGACTGGCCATAGGGAGACCTGGGACAATGCCCGGTGGGCCGCACTGCTTTGGGGCCAGTTGGGCTGCTGCTTTTAACACCCACATTCAATCCCTGTCTCCTTAGTCTCCCTCTCAGCCCCCTGTACCCAGCCCAACTGCACATACAAGCCAAAAACCCCAGGCCCCAATGCTATAGCACCAGCATTATGTTTGGGGGGCCTCAGCAGGGATGTCTTGGGCTGGTAAAATCCAGGGATGATTTTTGGCCCCAATCTGCCACTGCCTTAGCTGTAAGATTGCCTCCTTTACAGTATCCACACAACTGAGAGGCACAGTTATTGGCTCAGGAATCTATGAGACTCCAGGGCCGCTTGATTCCCTCCCCACGGGGCTTCCAAAACCGGGATGCTCCGCTGTGTGAAACTCCCCAAGTTGCCCCATACACTCACCTTCTTTCCCTGTCCAACGGCGCATGTGCAAGCAGCAGCCGCATCCCTGCTATCCCTCTAGCAGGGCGTGTGCCCACGCCAGGCATTTGTGAATGGCCGCTGTAGGCACGCTCCCTGTTAGAGGGTAGTGGGTGATGCGCCCGCCAGTGGATCCGAGCTCGCTGATTGGACCAGAGGCCGTGCATGTGTCGTAGGACCGGGGAGAGGTGAGTTTGTTCGGGCGACCTAGCTGCCCCAATGCAAGGACCAAAACCCAGGATAGTCAAACCCCTGTGTTTTGGTCCACTTTAAGATATGCTGTGAAGTTGTTTCATATAGAAAGGAGCAGAGTAGGCTAAATAGCACCCAGGGCAAGAAAAAAAATTATAGACACACCCTAAACCGGACAGCTATTTAAAAAAGGTTAATAAGAAACATAAAACAAAATGCTAACATGACCATTCGAATGTATGGTTACTGAATGATTTTGCCCAGGACAAATGAAGACAGGCACTGACACATTTGCCCAGGACAGCCACAGAATTATTTTGCCCAGCACAGATGCAGATTTAATTTACCCAGGATAGGCACAGAGCCAAGAAAGATGCAGACACTGAATTATTTTGCAAGGATAGCCTCAGAATTTTTTTCCCCACAAAATTTGCAGATGCAGAATTATTTTACCCAGGTCATAACTACAATCATTTTATTTTCACCCCATCTAGCAATTGCTAGCAAGAATCCCTACAGCTGATGTAGGACCCACTGCTGTGCCATGGTTAGGACCCACCCCACCTTGGTGAGAGCTGGTTGCAGAACCACAAAACAGCTACTCACTTCTCCCCCAAAAAGATGCCTACCAGCCTTCAAAAGCACCACAACTAGGATTAGAGGTGGCACTGTATTCCTCAGTGTACTGCAGCATACCAAAGCATTACTCAGCAGTGCCTCAAACAGGTGTGAATATGTGGTGCGAGCATCAGAAGCCTGACCGGGCAAACTACAAGGGGCACCGCCCAGCCACTACTGTCTGGTACCTGTCAGATGGTCACATAAAAAGGCTTGGACAGCCGCATCCGGACCCTGGGCAAACGTGTTCTAAAACATGAATCAGTGCACTTTGAGATAGACGTGGCACTAGTTAGTGCATAGTGCATCTAGGAAGCATGATTTTTACTTACCCTGGCTCCTGCATTCTGCACCCATCATACGGCTCTCAGGCAGGTGACATGTCTTATGACATGACATGAACCGCAGAGGACAGAGGGCAGAATGCAGGAGCTGGGTGGACTATGACATCACCACATTCTGCTCCTGTCTGGGGCGTGCCTCCCTTCTCCATTAACACTAATGGTAGAGAGAATTTAAAGTACTCAGGGAGCACTCTAGCACAGGTCAGGAAGAGTCACGCTCAGCAGTTAGTTCAGCACCCCCTCCCTGCCTTAGCACTGCGCGCTTGGGTCTAGAAACAGCCCCGTGAAGGAACATTGTGCAAAACTAGTTTTGCACTTTAATTGTATATGTTAAGGTTGAAGTCCAGCTGAAGCCAAAACATATATTTTAGATTTGGAATGAAAAAAAACATAGTTGAGAGAAGTTAAAGTCAAAATAGAATTATTTAGCTAGCTAGCTTTAGCTTTTACTGAAAACTGTGAGGTGCCATCAGAAGAACCCACATTCTGGTCACATTGTTGAGTTCTGATGGCTTCTGGATTTTTCTTCTACACAAATGTTCCATTTCTCCATCTGACCAAAGAGTATGTGGTGCTGGACATTTCCAACGGGGGGGATAGCAAAAGTAAAATTATATTGGATATAACCTAAAAAAGAACACTTTTGACTTGAAATAGACTTGGGTGAGGGTGAGGTAGGGTTTATGTTTTTGGTGCCCAAACAATTTAAGTCCAAATAACCTATTACAAACTCCAGGAGCTGAAATATAATGTACACCCTGATAGAGTCAAAGAACATGCTATTTACTGGAAACTGATGTGTGTTGTGATTTTAAAGTGGACCAAAACCCAGCTGGATCGACGATTCCCGGGCCGATCCATTCCCTCCCCGTGGGGCATCCAAAATCGGGATGCCCCTCTTTGTGAAACCCCCCAGGTCGTCTGCTACACTTACCTTAATCCCAGTTGAACGGTGCATGTGCGGGCCGTGGCCTCAACTCAGCTATCCCTCTAGCAGAGTGCGTGCCTGTTAGTGGGAAGCGCAAGATGCGGCCACCAGCACACTCGGAGCCGAAACGAAGAAGTCATTTCTACGTGCATAGCTCAGTGGCTCCGAGCGTGCTGATTGGATGAGCGGCCGCGCATGCGTCATAGGACCGTGGTCGGGTGAGTTGATATGAACGATCTGGGGGGTTTCACATAGTCAAAATCCTGGGTTTTGGTCCACTTTAAATGTTTTTAGTTGTGTATGGGTTGTTTTTATTATATATTTAATACAGATGTGCATTTTATATTATTACAATCCTATAACTGGTGTGCAGTCATTTATTGTTGGTAGGTTATTTTGTTTGTTCCATAGATGAGGCTATAGCATTGCAGGGACTGATCATGGGCAGGGGTGAATATGGCCACTATTAAAACTTTAGTACTGCCCCAGCAGATACTGTGGTAGGGGAGGGTAATCCCCTACCCTCTACATACATGATTCTGAAGCTATAGCATTGCAGGGGTAAAACATGAGCTGGGGTGCCATGGCTGGGGGGTACAATTAATCCAGGTACGGCAGGGGACTTGTGAGGAATGGTGTCAGGCTGTTCGGAGCTGCATACTTGGGACTCAGCTCAGCTGGCCGCAAAGAAATGGAGCCCATACTGAGTTATTCCAGTGCTCCCTATGCCCAGTCCCCCCAACTAAGAGCTTGCAACAGCTTGAAATGCATCACAGCTCTGCTTATTGGCTGCTTATTTTATGCTTACAGAGTTTGCTTTTAATTGATGGAAGAGTAAAGTAGAGAGTTTATATTAATTGTATTGTTATTGCGATGCACGTGGCTAGTATTCTGCATTTCCCACCTAATTGTAATGATTAGGACATCTGATGTTTTTGAAATGAAAATTCAATGTTGACAGTGAAGATGGAAAATCAGCCACGTGTTCCCTTTTACTGTGCTAATTTTAGCAGCTACATTGACATGCATATAAAATGTTTGAAAATCTTAAGTGATTGTACAGCTCAGCTCTGATCGATCAGTCTCATGACATATATACCAGTAAAGCACCACCCCTGTGTGATCATTTGAATAAGTACTATTTTATGAGTTACTAGCCTTTTGAGGGCCTGCCGGTAAGACTGTACAGTCCTGGAGTCAGCCAGTCTGGCCAGCGAGGGAAGCTGGGTGTGTTTTTCTGGTCAGTAAGTTCAGTCTAGCATACCAGATCCTGTAGTTACTGGTGCAGACCCATAGCAGGGCAGGTGGTGTGAGACCATCCTTTATAGAGGTCAGCCTAATGCAGATAGAACCAACAAATGGAGGAAAGGACGGGCCAAAGACTCTCATGTCTGCATACAGGTGGCCATTGCCATCAAATTGAGATGCTTCTTGCTCCTCTGTTAATGCTTTGGCAGTCTATGTGACCTATGCTGGGCCAGTGCAGCCTAGGATAGCTCAAGTAAATCACAGGGGAGAATTTCTGCTGTTTGAGTTACCACAAATCAGACCCAACGCAATATAACAAAAAACCAAGAGAGCCATTAGGGGAAGGGCCCACTCGACTCCAATCCTTTCCAATCCACCTAGTAGCAATGACCTGTGGCAGATGGCTCCAGTGATTGGCTGTACTACAACGGAAAGGGGGGTTCTGGACAGCTGAGTGTCACACCTGGAGAAGCTGTGCAGCTTATGGGAAGTCATCAGTTTCAGAAAAGTTCAGTGGGGTGAAAATGGCAGTGCGTCTTATTGGCCAAATGTAAAAAAAAATGTGAAAAAACAGTATACTTACATCACGGGCCCGCGGTCACCGCTCTGTCACCACCACCTCATTTGTGGCTGACACTCAGGTGTTTGTGTCAGTGCTCACTGACACGCGAGAGGCAGTGGCAGCACTGGAAGTCAGAGCAGGTACTGACAATGTCCCCGCTCTGGCTGCCAGCTCTGCCACCCAATACTTCTGTGTCAGTGCGCTCCAGCCCGAGAGGTGGTGGCGGAGCTGGAAGCCAGAGCGAGGACGTTGTCTGTCCCCGATCTGACTTTCAGCGCCATCATCGCCTCTTGGGTGTTGGTGAGCGCTGATACAAACCAGCACGTGCCGAGGTGATGACGGCGGCGGTGCAGTTCATGTAAGTATACTTTTTATTTTTTCCTTGGGGGTTGGGGGGGGATACCACATTGCATAAGGGGAAGGGGGGAATGCCACGCTGCCTATATGGGGAATTGGAGGGGGGTACCACACTGCCTATAAAGGGAATGGGAGGGGGATACCACACTGCATAAGGGGAAGGGGGGAATGCCACGCTTCTTATATGGGGAATGGGAGGGGGGTACCACACTGCCTATACGGGGAATGGGAGGGGGATGCCACACTGCCTGTATGGAAATGGGATGGGGGTGCCACACTGCCTATATTGGGAATGGGATGGGGGTGCCACACTGCCTATATGCGGAATGGGAGGGGGAGAATGCAACACTGCCTATGGGAATGGGAAGGGGGAATTCCACGCTGCCTATGGGAAATGGGAGGGGGGAATGCCACACTGCCTATGGGGAATGGGAGGGGGAATGCCACACTGCCTATGGGGAATGGGAGGGGGGAATGCCACACTGCCTATGGGGAATGGGAGGGGGGAATGCCACACTGCCTATGGGGAATGGGAGGGGGGAATGGGAGGGGGCAATGCCACGCTGCCTATGGGGAATCGGAGGGGGAATGCCACACTGCCTATGGGGAATGGGAGGGGGGAATGCCACACTGCCTATGGGGAATGGGAGGGGGGAATGCCACACTGCCTATGGCGAATGGGAGGGGGAATGCCACACTGCCTATGGGGAATGGGAGGGGGGAATGCCACACTGCCTATGGGAATGTGAGGAGGGAATACAACACTGCCTATGGGGAATGGCCTTGGAGGGAATAGCACACTACCTGTGTGTTTTAACACCACATTTAGTTTAGTATAATTTTTTTCTTATTTTCCTCCTCCAAATCCTAGGTGCGTCTTATGGGCAGGCACGTGTTATAGAGTGAAAAATGCGGTACTGAATTCTAAGATTTGATGGAAACATGAAATGAGGCTCCTGTATCTGCATGACATTAAGCATTGCATTGCGAATTCTATAAAGAAGCAGATATTCGTGCTTAGTGAGTGTCCAGCTAACATTTTATAATTGCCCAGTAAGGAGTCTCACAATTTAATGTACCTAACTTTTGCATATAAGGCTCGATTCAGAGACACATTCGTCTGCACTTCCGTTGCTGTCTGTGAAAGTTTGGGTGGGTGTTTGTAATTTCATTCGTACGAACGTTCGGGAAAATGCGTATATGCGCTTTCGATGAACGGAAGCAAATCGGATCATTTCCGTTAGTTCGGATCATTTTCCAAACAAAATCTGATATTTTTCGTTCGTTCAGATAACTTACGTTGTTGGGATGGGCTTGCGTCTGATTCAGAGAGCTGATTTCCGACAGACCACCACCCTATAAATCCGTTTAATTTCCGATCCACATACGGGACCTTTGAGGGCTCGGATTGCTATTGTTGAACACGTTTTGCGAGGAATCTGCACGCCTTTAGCACCAAGGCATTGCATGTATCAGCATGGCCGAGGCCATAAATTGTATAGCAATGCATACCTGAATCAATACATTTCATGTATGCCTTATAGAAGCATTTTAATGCTGACCTTAATTAGTCCTTAGCATGTAAATCTTTATTTTCCCACATATCCATATAATTGCTATATTTTTTTAGACTTATATATTTGGATTGTTGAACTTGAATCTTAATTTGTTGTAGGAGTTATTGTTTTAGTCGGTTACCTTTGCTTTGTGTAATTACTTTATATTTGGTGCAGTGTTTGGTCCAGCTATGCGATTCCTCAGTGTTCTTGTAGGGCATCCAGGGTCGTCCCTTGATGCTTATATATTGCAGAGCTCCGGCTTATTTTGTCAGTTTGAGTCAGGAGAATTATCTGGTGGATGGCTCCTGGGTAAGTTTGCTCACATTCCATCAATCCATTTTCACTGTATGGCAATGAATATAGTTGATGACTCATGTCTTAACCTATGGCTGTTTTTAGCCCTTGATGACATGTTAAGCAATATTGTAGCTTAGAATGTGTATTTTATGTTAGTATTTTTGAATACTTTCAGGGGATTCTGGATATCCGCTCCTGCCCTTGCTCCTGATGCCCATTCTTTGCCTGCAGAATGCGGGCCAGGGGTTCTCTAATCGGGCACTATGCAAAACCCGGGCCGTGGTGGCAAGGGCCCTATGGCTTTTGAAGTCCAGATTTAGGTGTTTGGACCATACAGGGGTGGGGGGATCACTGCAGTATGACCCCAACAAGGTTATACCAAAATTTAAATTTACGTTTTTTAACAGGGACCACAGGTGCCAGAGTGGCACAACTGAGTGTCAGGGTCCTTCAGTTGGTGGGCGAGACGCAGGAGCTGCGCGACTCATTGGGGACCACAGATGAAGAATAATGTTCTGTGGCCTGCCATTGCTATGTATTTTGTTTTTTATAGTTGTAAATATGTGACATTTTCAAAATTTTTAAAAATTTTATATTTTATGATGGACTTAAAAAAATGTTAGTGTCATTTCATTTACAAAATACATTAACACAAAACTAATGGGTCCAGAAATATTTAAAGATGAATATTCACATAACCGAGAAGTGATTTGGGCAAGTTTTAGGGGGCTAAAATGGAAGAACCTAACTGCAAAGTGGTTTGGGTGAGCTTTAAGGGTCCAAAAGGGAAGATGGAGGATAGTGCTAAGTGATTTAGCTAAACATTGTAGTAGAAGTGAGGGTGGCAAATATGTAGGCGAGCACTTTAATGAGTGAAGTTTGTAGTGCGCAGGCGCAAGATCGTAAGGATTTCCGTCTGGACGATTATTTAGTGATTCGTGGGCAGATACGATGGGAAAAGGGCAAAAACGAAAGCCTACATTGTAACATGTGAAAATGAAACGGAAAAGTCACGCTGGAAAATGACATCCTCGTATTCGTAATCTGCCGTACGAACGGACGGAAACTTTACAGAAGGATTGCAATGCATGCATAGAATCGCTCGCACACTCATACTACGAGAGTGGAAACATAAAAAATAAATAAAACAGATCGGCACTAAAACAGAAGTATTTTTTTGTCTCTCTGAATCGAGCCTATAGTTTGGTAGCTGTTATTTCCATTTACTTAACTGGCTTGCACACCAACAAATAGTAATCTGTTAAACCTAACTATATACTATTAGATGATTTGTCAGGGCATGATGAATAACACAAGATCCTTATACAAGATAGCCTGCTTATATTACACTAGAGGTTTCAGCCCACACTGGGTTTCTTTCTAGGGCCACTTGCGGTGACATATTGCTTGTGTTGGTGTGTGCCTTCTTTAGATATTGTTTTCAATTTGTCGACAAGTGAAAAATGTCACATATGCCTCTAGTGAGGACTGCTTTATGGTGCTCTCACAGCCTGGTCTCTGCCTGCCTTCTGGCAATCGTTTGTGAGCAAACATTACTGGACATCCAAACGTAATGCGACATTCAGCGGCCTCTAAATGCTCCATCTGCAGAGCGGCAGACTTTGATCCTCTCCGTTTTATAGTATAGTACATAATAGATTTGATATAAAATGATATTTGCAAATTTTTATATAAAATGATATTCGCGGCTGAAAAATATCCTAATCTTTGAACCTAACATGTTACACATATTTATACTTATTCTTTGACAAAGAGGAAATGATCCCCGAAACATGGGAGGACCGCCCCCTTCTATATTAAATTACGGTCTTGGGTAATATTTTATAGATGCATACTCTGAATGTTGGCTATTATATATAGGGCTTGGAACCCATGCTGATTAAGGGCCTTATTCATGAAGGGATAGCGCCAGGTAGTGCCTGTACAGCGGCAGCTGAACGCCGGAGACAGCACACAATTACATATTTATGAAGCCGAATCTGGTGAGCGACTGGAACAACGCCATGTAGCGTACAATTCATCATTATCCCAGACTCAGCATACAGCACCGGCGTTCAGCCTTGCAGAGCGCCACGTATTACCTGTCGCTACCTGGCGTTCCCCCATACATTTCTATGGACCATCCTTAAATCCCTTTCCTGATCCCAATTTTTTTTTTTAAATCTCAAAACTTTGACATGTATCCTGGCCTAGAAAATTACATTTTTGAAAACTTTTTTGATTTATAATATTTTTATGCAGAATTGTCGTTACATGTCTGGTATTAAAGTGTTCATGTTACAATGTTGTAACAATGTAATTCCATATGTTTTTTCGCTTTGTTACTTGTGGATACATGTTCAAAAACAGACTTTAAACACGCAGCTTCTGCTGCTGTGGGCTACAACGACCCGATTTTGAGCGCCGGCGATGTTTGAGGCTGTTTTTTTGATGAATGTGGTCGGTTGCACTGAGCTGGCGCTATTGTTCGCTCCCATACAGCGTAGTACTGCGACTCACACATCATATTCATCAATGCAGGCCAGCGACTGAGGCGCTCTGAAACAAAGATCCATGGCCGAGCACAGCGACTACTAGCGGTCGCTCTGAAATCCTCGCTACAGACGCTCATCTGTCGCTACCTGCCGTTAGTAATGATCAGCCTGCCCAAGCACCTTTTATTTACATATAGTGATGTAACTCATTAACATTTGTTTATATATGGTGTTTCTTATGAGGTACTATCAGAACCAGCGTGCACATATGTCTATATATACTGTTCATGAAGTTCTGTACGTTGTATGTTGTCTTCTATCTGGTGAATCAGCAACAGTGACATTCTCACTAAAGTGAATTTTTTTAAACTTTTACTCAAGGCCTAGCATTCCATATAATTTCATGAAGCACACTGGCCTGGGAGATTCGGGGAAGATGTCACTGGCTGGTTCTGGACATAACTAGACAAAGTGCAATTTCTGGGGAAATTGTGTGAAGTGTTGTTGCCTCCACCAGTTCTCTACAACTGGAGGGGGCGGAGTAACTGGGTGAAGTCACTTGAGTAACTGTTGTGTGGTTGGAGGGGCTGGAGTAATTGTGGAAAGGTTTGACTGTGCAGAGTAACTATATGGATTGTTTGGAGTGAATAAAGATAGTAGGCATTAAATGATGAAGTATTTCTATCTTGCTAAATGACTGGCTATGTCATTTGTCTAACCTGTTTTCCATAACATGTTTTCATGGGGAATTTTCCTGAGACTGGCTGTGTGGGCAGAGCAGCTGTAAAATGAATGTAACGAGCCAGGCTGCAGGTGTGTTGCTATGGCAACTCACTCTGAGGTAACCAGAGAATGCACATTAAAACACGTGTCTAATGCACTGGTAGTTGTCATATTCAAATGGCTGTAGCTTAAAAAGTATACATCCTACAGCAAAGAGCTTTATACTGTAAGAATCACAAGAGCCAGGCCTATATAGCATGTCTCTGAAATATTAAAAATGAAGGCACAGTCGCAGTTTAAAAATTGCCATTCAAATTTGTGGTGTCTAGAGTGGAGTTTCAATGAATGTCAATGGGAGGTGTGAGTTGCAAACAAAAGGTCATATTGTGAAAACTGTTAGGGCTATGGCTTAGCTTTGGCAGCAGCAGGGATAGCTGAACGTTTTGATATAAGATTTGTGTAGGTGGAGCTTAAAAATGAGGGAGAGGTCGCAGTTTAGAAATCATGTCCTGATTTTTCACTTCACACTCATCTCCCACTCTAGTTTTGAACATTCCTCCCATTCATTCCTATATGAAAATTATGCCAGAAAAACGCCAATATTTCGGAAAACTTTTGGCGAAACATTCCACAAAGTAGTAGCACACCAATCGGGAACGATCCGCACGTTTTGGTATATTATGGTCTATGTAGTGTAAAAACTGTGGGAGGAGTTACAGTGCAAAATATGGTGGAATAATATATCAGCAAGAACAATAAGTGATCTTGCCACGCAAGAACACTTACCGTATATACTCGAGTATAGGCCGACCCGAATATAAGCCGAGGCCCCTAATTTTACCACAAAATAATGGGAAAAGTTATTGACTCGAGTATAAGCCGAGGCCCAAAAAGTGGGCTGAAAAACTTGGCTTATACTCGAGTATATACGGTATATATATATATATATATATATATATATATATATATACATATATACATATGCACACACAATGTACACACACTGACCGTATGTACACATATATACACACACATAAATGATATACAGTACATACATATGCACACTATACACACAAATACACACAATGTACACACACTGACCGTCTTGTCTATGTCCAGCTTGAGGCGCTTCTGGCTGATGCTCTTCTGCAGGCAGCAGGTCTGGCCGAGGAATGGCGCGGAGGGGGGCGGCGGCCCATCCCGGCTGTTCTCCGTGCTGAAGCCGTTCATGCCGCCTCTCCGTCACCCTCCAGCGGGCTCCAGACATGCCGGGCCTTACCCGGACACACTGCAGCAACCGAGGAATGGCGCGGAGGGGGGGCGGCGGCCCATCCCGGCTGTCCTCCTCCGTGCTGAAGCCGTTCATGGCCGCCTCTCCGTCACCCGCCAGCGCGCTCCGGACACACTGCAGCAACCGACCCTGACAACGGAAGTCCCGCCCCCAACCTGCTACACGTCCAGTGGCCGTCAAGTCAGGTGGGCGGGGTTCACCTGTGCTAAGGCGAGTGAGGATTGGCTGGCACTGGCGTCAGTCGCGATGGATGGAGTCACGCCTTTTCCGACAAGTTTGTGCAGCTCAGCTCCTCAGTTAGGTCACCGACATTAGTGATTGACTCGAGTATAAGCCGAGGCGGCTTTTTTCAGCCCAAAAAGTGGGCTGAAAAACTCGGCTTATACTCGAGTATATACGGTAATAAAAATAATATATATGTGAAAGAACAATAAGTGATCTTGCCATGCAAGAACACTTAATAAGTGATCTTGCCATGCAAGAACACTTAATTACCAAAATAAATAAAACTATAATACATTTCAACAAATCGGTATGGGGAACAGATATTCTTTAAAGTATGGTAGGCAGGAGAAAGGAGCGACAGTCAGCTGAACCTGTAGGAAGTCATACGAGCATGCTTTGTAATGAGAAAGCTCATACGAGACTGCTTTTATTTCTCAATTAAATAGCTAACTGTCATTTGTTGCTTTAATATAACAGTGCAAGAGATCAAACAGCTTTCGCACATGTGAGATTGTCTTGCATGTGTCCTCTGAGAATGCAACGAGCCCTCTCGTGCGAGTTTAATTTTGATTTGTGACAAGTTTTTACGACCCATGCTGAATCGGCCCTAATATATATCACCCCTGCCACTACTACAACACTTATCAACTAATCACTAATCAACACAGGTTAGCCCCACCTCTGCTGACAAGTATTAATTCTATTGCTGCCATATCACTATATGATGTATTAGCCCTGTCACTGTCACGCTGCTAAGCCACTGATTAACCCCAGCACCACTGACAAGCAATAACCCTATTGTTGGCAGATTTACTATATAATGTATTTTCCCTGTCACTGCCTCACCACTGAGCCATATATTACCCCCCCCCCCCCCCCGTAATTTCTGATAAATATTAACTATGTCAGTGTCAGATTACTGCAATATATATATATATATATATATATATATATACGGTATATATTGCAGTAAATATCAACCCCACCAGCACCACAGGCTAACTTGTCCCTGCTGAGCTTGTTTTTCTCCTTTTACAGATACAAAGACACCAGAAGAGGTAAATGCTGCAGTAAAATAAAGCACTGTGCATCATACTGTGAGACCTGGGTAACATGCTGAATTTAATGTAATATTTGTTAAATGTGTTGCATCCAGTGGATATAACATGTTTCTTGTCCTGTAATACTACCAGACTAAGAAGAATTGTTTCAGAACTTTTTCTTTTTGTACAAGTCAATTGAAACTGAAATCAATGGCGGGGGGTGATAAAATCGAATAATGTGGTTGCATAAGGCATTTAAACTGTTACATTACCACATTGTGGTGCTGGTACCTTTTCCTCTTAATGTATTGCTGGTTCTACCACTTCTATGCTGCCTCCCCCTATGGGGCAGTTGCCTCTGCTATGCTCCTCAATTGGCTACACTCAGGCCCGAATTAAGTGTGGTGGAGGCCCCTGAGCACAAAATCTGGTGGAAGCCCCAGATACAGTATTTTTCCCTTTAAAGTGGACCAACACCCAGGATTTTCACTATCCTGGGTTTTGGTCCACTTCCGTGGGGCACCCCGATCGGGGGTGCCCCGCTGCGTGAAACCCCCCCGATCGCCCTAAATAACTCACCCTGCTCCTAGGCGAGCACTCGTCCAATCAGAGCGCTCAGAGCCGCTGTGGTATGCACGTACAAGCGACAGACAACCACAGCGGCTCTGAGCGCGCTGGAGGCCGCGTCTCGCGCTTCCTTCTAGCAGGGAGCGCGTCCGCGCCAGTCATGTACGAACGCCCAGCGCGGGTGCGTGCCCTGCTAGAAGGAGATGCGGCCACGGCCCGCGCATGTGCCGTTGGAACGGGGATAAGGTAAGGTTTCTGGGCGTTCTGGGGGGTTTCACCCCGCGGGGTATCCCAAATCGGGAGGGATCTGATCTCCCGGGCCGATTCCCCCTGGGTGTTGGTCCACTTTAAAATAATATTCCAGCCAGGTAACTTATCGGTGGTTGTCTGGCACCCGCCTACCTTCCAGAACGTCACTCATCACTGTAGCGTTGCTGACGGCGGCTTTGCTGCTCTACACTCTCCATCCTGCCCTGTGGTGGCTTTGGCTGCCGGTTTGCAAAAACAAAAAAAGGCTTGCCCAGGTGCACGGGGGCCCCCACTGCCGCTGATTATTTTGTTGCTGGCCCCGTGGCCCGTCAGACCAAAGACTGAAAAACCTCCTGAAACAGACCCTAACCCAAAGATTGGTGGAGGCCCCCTTTGCAGCGCAAGTGACGGAGGCCCCGAGGCACGCACCCCTTGTGCGCCCTCATAATCTGGCCCTGGCTACACTACCTCCTCTTCTGGGGATGTTGCTACTCTGCTGGGCTTACACCTTTTTCCTTGTGTCTGCCATTACCACTGACAGGTCCATTGCACCCTTTGCCAGGCTGCCACCACCTACGCTCTTGAGTCTGTTGCCTTCTACTTTGAGTTGCCGTCGGACCACAGCCACCTCTGCAGAGTCTGTTGTCTCCTAGGCTGGTCAGCAGCCACATCCACCAGGTTTGTTGCATCCACCACTGGGCCATAGCAACCACTGCCAGGTCTGCTGGGTAATCACCTATTCCACTTGGTCACTGCCACCTCCTCCTCCAGCAATTCTGTTACCTCCTGGTCTACTGCCCCTACTTTCGCTGTTTTTTCGGCTTTCAGCCGGGGGGGGGGCGCCACCTCTCCCAATGGTCCGCTGATGGTCAGCTGCCTCTCCCACTGTTCCACAGCTTCCTGCCCCAGGATCGCTGCCTCTCATGGGGGACAGGAAACGACAAATGCTGCATAGTGGCCCAAGTGGCAGTGCTTCTTAAATGTAGGCTCAGCATATTACACAAAAGTACACTTTACTGTGCTGTCCTGTTTGTTTCTACTGCAATCCGCTGGAGGTTCACACCGGGAGAGAGGTGTTTGACTTCTTTTATGAAATTTAACTGAATCAATGACTTTTTGTAAAGATTTGCTTGGACTTTTTACTTTCACAGAGAAAAGTTCATATTTCTGGTGCTAGCAAAGCATTTGTATATATTGTTTTATTAATCTGCTCCTTTGCCTATTAATACTTTCATGAGGGATTGTTTTGAATGGATAATATAAGAAATAAAAGGGAGGACATTCATACCAATTCATACGTTGCACGCAGCCTCCCGCATGACAGCATAACAACTCAGAAAGGTCCTATTTTCAGGGCTCTCTGTAAAACAGACAAGAACAAGAGCTATCATTATGGCCACATTTCAAGCATCGGTTGCCATAACAGCTCTGAAATAATTAAACCATGAATCACAAAAAGCAAATCCTTACCGGACTCGAGCGCCATTAGTTGAAGAGGAAGCCGCCAGATGTCCCATGATGCAGCAGGATTGGGGTCCTGGGAGGTTACACCGGCTTGCCATAGCTGTTATTAGCCGAGCAGAGCCAAGTTTTCGGCCTTCGTACACAACGCAGCCTCGGTGGATGTGTGGGGAGCTTAGGCCTTAACAGATGCCATGGATCTTGATGGAGTTTTATTCTATGATATAAATTGCCCTGACAGGAGTTATGACCTCAGAATCTAAGCATTTATGATCCATGTATATTTCAACGCTTTCCACCACAGAGAGCCATTGTCAGCACATCTGACGGAGGCCTGGGAGCAGAGCCTGGTGCTTTTATGTCTACGCAGCCTCTCCTGCACTTAAATATCTTCGATAAATCATCAAGGAGCAGCGCGTGCATAAATTCTCTTACTTTAACTTGTTTTCTTTACTTTTTTTCCCCGTTCATTGTTCCGAATTTCAAACTGAGAACGTAATAACTGTCAGGTGCTATCAAGCTCAATGTGGACTGAATAGGGAGGCTGATGTAATCCTGCACTTCCTTCAGTGATACATTTTGTCCTCCTTGTCTCTACACAGTAAGATTAATACACAAAAGGCATAAAATTGGCCGCCAATGGCAGGCCTTTCACCACCAGAGATGAGCAGTCAGCACTGTTGGCACGTGTACATGGCCTAATATTCATAAGCAACGTAGGGAAATATTCAGTATAGATTAAAGGACAACTATCATTAAAGGCATTGACCAGCCAAATAAAAAGACAAAGGGGGCATTCATCTTTGTTTCCCCACAGCTAATCAGTAGCCGCCAAAGTTCATGTGGGGCAAGTTCGACCGAACTTTGAAAAAGTTTGGGGACCTGAATCTGGTCCCCATTGAAATCAATGTCAACCAATCAATGTGAACTTTGGGGGACGATTCTGCGATGGAAAATAAAAAAGAAAGAAAAAAAATGTGACAGCGGGTGTGGCGGGGGGTGCAGAGTGTGCAGCAGAAAGATGCTGTAACTCACCTGAGTCTGGTGAACCCAGTCCCATTGTTGGTAGCATGCACTTCAAATGGTCCACAGCAGTGGCCACAGAAAGATGGCCACCGCTCCCATGAGCGAAGACACACCTAGTGCCAGCCGGCAATGCTGGCACTAGGAATGTCATCACTCATGGAAGCAGCAGCCATGTTGCTGTGGTCCCGGCCGTGGACTGTTTGAAAGGAATGCCACCGTTAGGACCCGGATTGCGGGGTTTAGATGAGTTACAGCAGGTTCAGCTGCTGCATCCTTTAGGCTAAGCTGGTGGATGGGCTGCTCAGCATTATGCTGTTTGGGTTCGCTCAATACTACTAATAAGTCCTACTCCGGTGATAAATAATTAACTATGTGCTGGCCCAAATTATAATCACTTTCCCCTGTGGTCATTGAGGGTTGTACTGTGAAAGTTTTTGTGAGTTCATTGCACTAGCACTTTATTTTACTGCTCTTATGATTCTTATATTATTTTCACTTGATTTTAAGTTAGTTTTGCACAATTTATCTAATATGGTCCTTATAGGGGGTTTTGTTCCCAGTGTCTTTGTCTATATGTTTTTAACAGTCAGCACTGTTGGCACGTATACATGGCCTAATATTCATAAGCACCGCAAGTCGGGAAATATTCAGTATAGATTAAAGGACAACTATCATTAAATGGATTGAACATCCAAATAAAAAGAGGAAGGGGCACTCATCTTCGGTCCTCCACAGCTTATCAGTAGGGATGAGCAAACCCGCCAAAATTCGTTTTCGTTAAGTTCGGCCGAACTTTAAAAAGAAGGTGGGGGACAGCATGGGCCACAGCTGGCAATGCTGGCACTAGGAATGTCCTCACTCATGGGAGCCGTGTTACTGTGGAACCAGCCAAGGACCGTTTGAAAGGAACGCATCCACTGACGACGGGACCAGGATTGCGGGGTTCAGGTGAGTTACAGCAACTTCGGCTGCATCCTGTAGGCTAAGCTGGTGGATGGGCTGCTCAGCATTATGCTGTTCGGGTTCGCTCAGTACTACTAATAAGTCCTACTCTGGTGATGAGTAAATAACTACGTGCCAGCCTGAATTATAATCACCCCCCCTCTGGTCATTGAGGGTATTACTGTGAAAGTTTTTGTGATTTTATTGCACTAGCTCTTTATTTTACTTTTATTTTATTTTTCACTTGATTTTAAGTTCGTTTTGCACAATTTATCTAATATGGTCTTATAGGGGGTTTTGTACACAGTGTCTTTGTGTATATGTTTTAACAGTCTTTAATAGGTTCATATTACTCTATTGTGGAATTAATTGTAGCTTTGATTTTAGTTAATGATGCATTAGGGTTATTTCGGTAGTGCCCGTTACACATCACCAGCTGGAGTCAAATCAATTCTCTTGTGGTATTACTGGTAATTGATGTTGGTGGCACACCATGATTGATTATTTGGAGTGCAGGTTGGATTTGGAAGCTGGAATGTTTGCCACTACTTGATGTTTTGGAGCTGTACAGCAACTCCATCTGTGCCCTCCTGCCTGCGCACAGGATGCTACCTGCATGAGTTGTATACATTTTCTTTGTAACAACCCCAAACATACAGCCAAAGCTTCAATGAAATGGTTTAAATCAAAGCATAGTCGTGTGTTTGAATGGCCTTTAAATGCCCAAACCTAAATCCCCTTGAGAATCTGTGGTGTGATTTGAAAATTGCTGCTCACAAACTCTCTCCATCCAATGTGACTGAGCTAGAGCTACTGTATACTGCAGGGAAGAATGGGCAAAAATGCCGGCCACCTGATGTGCAACGCTAGTAGAAATATAACCCAAAAGAAAGTAATTGCAGTTAAATGTGGTCCTGCAAAGTATTAAAGTATTGACTCAGGGGGCAGGCTTAATACATATTCACGCCACACTCGTAATGTACTCATAATGTACCATTTTCTTTACACTTGACAAATACTTTCCCCTTTGTGCTACTCTATCACATAATATCTCAATAAAATTACCATATTTTTGCGCTTCATAAGACGTACCCCCCCCCAAAAGTAGGAGGAAATGCCTTTGCGTGTTATTAAGTGAATGTGAAAAAAACTGACATTGCAGATGCTCCTGCGGCTTCTGCAGCAGCCCCGGTTTTCTTCCTTCACTTCAACGGGTGGGCATTGCCTACAAATAGATGGGCAAGGCCTACATATTGGTGGGCATGGTCTCTGAACGGCTGGCATCCAATCAGATGCAAGACTTTTAAATAGGCCACACCCCCCACCAAAGCAAAGAAGTTGGCTGCGAGAGCCTGTAGGTATGCCGGTGTGTGTGTGTCTCTCTCTGTCTCTGTGTGTGTTTGTCTTTGTTTCGGTGTCTGTGTATGTGTGTCTGCATGTGAGTGTGTGTGTGTCTGTGTGTCACACACTTCCAGTAATAAGGGATGCCGCACATTGCCTGTAATGAGGATGCTTCTCACTGGCTGTAATAGGGTATGCTGCTCACTGGCTGTAATGGGGGATGCTGCACACTGCCTGTAATAAGGGATGCTGCACACTGCCTGTAATTGGGGATACTGCTCACTGGCTGTAATGGGGGGATGCCGCAAACTGCCTGTAATGAGGGATGCTGACCAATGGCTGTTATGAGGGATGCCACATACTGCCTGTAATGAGGGATGCTGCACACTGGCTATAATGAGGGAAGTCACTCACTGGCTGTAATGGGGGGATGCCGCACATTGGTTGCAATGAGGGATGCAGCTCACTGGTTGCAATGAGATATGCCGCCCACTGGTTGTAATGAGGACTACTGCTCACTGGCTGTAAAGAGGGATGCCACTCATTGGCTGTAAAAAGGGATGCTGCTCACTGGCTGTCATGAGAGTTGCCCATCACTGACTGTAATGAGGGATGTTGCTCACTGTCTGTAATAGGGGATGGCGCACACTGCCTGTAATGGGGGATTCCACTCCCAGGATTTAATGAGGGATGCTGCTCACTGGCTGTAATGGGGTGATTGATTGGGGTGATTTTGCACACTTTCTGGTATGGGGAGATAGGAAGGGGGATTTTAGCAGAACATTTAGTTCAGATTTTTTTTTCTCTTCTAAACCCTGGGTGAGTCTTATGGTCAGGTGTGTTTAATGGAGTGAAAATACGGTAAGCTTGTGTCTATAACATTTAAAAAATCGAAATGTTCAAGGGATTTCAACACTTTTTCAAATCACTGTATATTAGTTCCTTTTTTTTAAATAGCATTTTATTTTTACAGTAGTTTAATAATTGTCTTTAAAGATTACGTTGCTGGAGTAGGTGGTCAGTTTGATGGCCACAAGTATAGGGCTCAGCTTTAGCTGTTTATGCCATACAGGTTCCCTCCTGAATGAATTACGATTCTTTCTCACTGCTTTTCTCTTAAATAAAGCAAGGTCGGCTTCTGCTGTATTTTTATGTTAGGTTTTATGTTTTTGTCAATTAACTTGTAAAGCTGAAAACGGGCTCTACCTCAATAACACGCGCACACAGCAAATACAGATGTTCAATAATCATTATTCCTCCTCTCCTGTATTGATCAGAGGGAATGTGAGCTGCTTTAAGGGAATTCTGCAGTCAGACCGGAAAATATTGTATTTAATTTCACCAGCACCAGCTACACGGGCCTCCAAATATACCTCTTGGCAGTCGTGTTGCATAACTAGAAGTGATGAGTAAGTCAATTCAGCACAAATAAAATTTGGTCACAAATTCTTTTATTTTTGAGATAGAGTTTGAGAAAAAAATACGAAGCATTAGGGGGTTGTTTTGTGAAACTCACTTGAAATGGCTGACAACTCATGTTTTCAAAGAAAGAAAAACAGACAAAGCTTCTGCATAACACACTCTTACTCAAATAATACTCCTAGTGAGCGGGTGCATGGTTCATGGAGATGGCGCAGAAGTCCAGATCTTTGTACAGAACCAGCACTCCAAAGATGACTAATTGTATTCATTTAAATTGTATTAATGAAGTAGAAGAAATATTAAATAATAAAAAGAACCATACTCACCTCCGAGGAATGCCTGGAACATCCAGATCAGCGGGGTTCTCTTTATTATTTAATATTTCTTCTTCTTCATTATTAAGCCTACTCTTCTTACCTTATGTGTACATGCGATAATGCAAATTGCGCAGATGACACTGGTGACGGCAGGCGCGATTTTTTGAATGTTTTGGGGTCTATAACTGGCTAACTGGCTCTTCCTGCGCTTCCTTAAGGCCTAGGCATGCATTTTGATGGCAAATCAAAGGCATTAAAATACACTTACTAGCAAAATCAGCTCTTCATGTTGGCGGGTGAAGATCGTGGGCGCCATCTTTCTTCTTGTCTGCCGCAGATAAGTAATGCCCCGGCGGTTTCCGGATCCCGCACGGCCAGACGAACGGCTGTACGCACGCACGCGTACGCGAACGTGTAAGCGGCCGCGTAAGCGTCATACCCAGGCATTAGTATTTAAAGGGTCCTGGACACACAGCTCGTTCCCTTTCAGAGTCTCAACATTATGGCACCCAAAAAAGCCGTCGGGAAGGCAAAAGCAGGCAAGGAGGGCAGCAGCAAAATGCAAGAGCGGCATGAGGAGGCTTCTTCAGGGCCGACCACTCGCTCCAAAATTCCAAGGCCAAAGGTGCGGGAAACCCGCAGTGGGCAGGCCAAGGCGACAATACCAACAAAGTCTGCTAAGGCACCAACAACCAGCAAACCAAAAGAGGCAGCGGCGAAGAAGAAGTCCCAGGTCACCAAGCAGAGAGGTACGCCCGCAAAAAAGGCCACTAAGAGGGTGAGAAGCCCCAGCCCACAAAAAAACCCCATCCCCTCCTCCCCGGACGACCACATCCGTTCTCCAAGAACACTCCGCTGGCAAGGCCAGTAAAAGCCACAGGGCCAGAAGCCCCAGCCTCCAAAGCTCAGCATCACCACATACACATGGAAAAAGCGACCATGGAAAGAGTAAAAGCCACCGGGCCAGAAGCCCCAGCCCACCAAGCTCAGCATCACCACAGACATGTGGAAAAAGCGGTCATGGAAAGAGTAAAAGCCACCGGGCCAGAAGCCCCAGCCCACCAAGCTCAGCATCACCACAGACACGTGCAACTACCTCCCAGGGGCATGCAAGCACAAGTCTCAAGGGCCCACAGAGGCACAGGGCAAGAAGCCCAACAACATCAAGCACACCCTCTCCTCCTCGGCTACATTTGCCACCTGCACAGGTGGCAAGGCACTCTCCATATGCCACATCGATGTCTGCAAGTTCAGTGGCCACCCAGGCAAGGACCCCGAGTCCATTTCCAAGTCCAGTACATTCTTTATCCAGCCACCTGTCCAACATTTCTACCCAACACAGTGAGCCCAGAATGTCCCCCGAATTGCCTGCAACCACAGATGAGCCCGAACATCAAGCAATAGGGCGGACATTGAGCCGAGGCCAGTTGAGTGGCAGGTTTGGGGAGGCCCAAACTCTGGCATTGGCTAGTGGGCTGACCTTACATTATGATGAACTATATGGGCGAAAATCTAAAGCAACCAGCAAATTGCGCAATGCAGAAATTTTAGTGAAGCTCACCAGACAGGTCAATGCAGCGGGGGAAGAGCTCAAAGATGTGGAGCAGATTCAACACAAAATATCGGACCTGAAGTATGCAGCACGGAAGAAAGAAAATAAACGGCGCAATTACAGGTACATATATGATTTGTGCATTTGTCTGCTTATTGTATTGTCAACATTTTCCTACATTTGCCAAACTATATTTTTCAGCTTACAAACTGGCACTAAATTACAATTTACCAGAGCTGAGGAGATGGTGCTGGGCCTGATACATCCTGTGGCCTTAGAGGGCCACTCGGGGCGATGGTACATGGACATCCCTACTAGAGATGAGCGAACTTTTGAAAAATTCGATTCGACTGATTCGCCGAATTTTCCGACAAAAATCGTTTCGACCCGAATAAATTCGCGACGAATCGCTATTAAAAACGGCTATTTCTGAGCCTCCTACAGCCTCAATAGGGTTGTAAACCATTCAGCCTTGCTGTAACACGCACAGGATGCGTGCTGGGTTTGTTAAATAATACTTTGAAGAAATATCACATGCAGATCAGAGGCATCGCTAATAGAATCGCAGAGCGGCACAATTGCAGAGAGTTGAAGTGGCATCACTATGAGGGGCAGAAGGAGCCCAAATATACACTGGAGTTGGCCTCAGGAGCCCAAAAATTGGATGAATCACACCCTGGAGTTGGCAGAAGTTGGCAGCAGCAGCAGGAGCCCAAATATACACTGGAGTTGGCTTCAGGAGCCCAAAAATTGGATGAATCACACCCTGGAGTTGGCAGAAGTTGGCAGCAGCAGGAGCAGGAGCCCAAATATACACTGGAGTTGGCCTCAGGAGCCCAAAAATTGGATGAATCACACCCTGGAGTTGGCAGAAGTTGGCAGCAGCAGCAGCAGGAGCCCAAATATACACTGGAGTTGGCCTCAGGAGCCCAAAAATTGGATGAATCACACCCTGGAGTTGGCAGGAGTTGACAGTAGTAGCAGCAGGAGCCCAAATATACACTGGAGTTGGCTTCAGGAGCCCAAAAATTGGATGAATCACACCCTGGAGTTGGCAGAAGTTGGCAGTAGCAGCAGCAGGAGCCCAAATATACACTGGAGTTGGCTTCAGGAGCCCAAAAATTGGATGAATCACACCCTGGAGTTGGCAGGAGTTGACAGTAGCAGCAGCAGGAGCCCAAATATACACTGGAGTTGGCTTCAGGAGCCCAAAAATTGGATGAATCACACCCTGGAGTTGGCAGGAGTTGACAGTAGCAGCAGCAGGAGCCCAAATATACACTGGAGTTGGCCTCAGGAGCCCAAAAATTGGATGAATCACACCCTGGAGTTGGCAGGAGTTGACAGTAGCAGCAGCAGGAGCCCAAATATACACTGGAGTTGGCTTCAGGAGCCCAAAAATTGGATGAATCACACCCTGGAGTTGGCAGAAGTTGGCAGCAGCAGCAGCAGCAGGAGCCCAAATATACACTGGAGTTGGCTTCAGGAGCCCAAAAATTGGATGAATCACACCCTGGAGTTGGCAGAAGTTGGCAGTAGCAGCAGCAGGAGCCCAAATATACACTGGAGTTGGCTTCAGGAGCCCAAAAATTGGATGAATCACACCCTGGAGTTGGCAGGAGTTGACAGTAGCAGCAGCAGGAGCCCAAATATACACTGGAGTTGGCTTCAGGAGCCCAAAAATTGGATGAATCACACCCTGGAGTTGGCAGGAGTTGACAGTAGCAGCAGCAGGAGCCCAAATATACACTGGAGTTGGCTTCAGGAGCCCAAAAATTGGATGAATCACACCCTGGAGTTGGCAGAAGTTGGCAGTAGTAGCAGCAGGAGCCCAAATATACACTGGAGTTGGCTTCAGGAGCCCAAAAATTGGATGAATCACACCCTGGAGTTGGCAGAAGTTGGCAGTAGCAGCAGCAGGAGCCCAAATATACACTGGAGTTGGCTTCAGGAGCCCAAAAATTGGATGAATCACACCCTGGAGTTGGCAGGAGTTGACAGTAGCAGCAGCAGGAGCCCAAATATACACTGGAGTTGGCTTCAGGAGCCCAAAAATTGGATGAATCACACCCTGGAGTTGGCAGAAGTTGGCAGTAGCAGCAGCAGGAGCCCAAAAAATGGCCTAAAGACATAAATATGTTTTGCACCATTTGTAAAGTGTAAAACGTGGCACCATGCTGAATCTAGTCGCATGCATCAGGCATTGGTGGGTGGAAATCCTGGCTGATCCATCCCTGATTCATTTTGACAAAGGTGAGTCTCTCCACATTTTTAGTTGACAGACGAGTTCTCCTCGCCGTAACTATGGCCCCCGCCGCACTAAACACCCGCTCAGATGGCACGCTACTTGCCGGGCAGGACAGCTTTTCCAGGGCAAACTCTGCTAGTTGCGGCCACAAATCAAGTTTGGCTGCCCAGAAGTCCAGCGGATCCTCAAGGTGTGTTGGCATGGTCATGTCAAAGTATGACATGACCTGCTGGTTCAGGTCCTGCTCCAGGTCTTCCTGCTGCTCATGAGTAGCCTCACTATGCGGGTGTAGAAAGCTACTCATTAGCGACTGAAGACTGAGGCTGCTGCTGCTGATGGAGCTTCTGCTGCTGCTGCTGCCAACCCCCCCAGCGGCCATGGCAGTGGAAGGTGAGCGCAGAGGTCCCCTCGAGTCAGACCTGCGAGAGTATGGACCATGGCGCAGATAGGCATCGGCCAACTGCCTACGTAGAATGTCTTTGTAGTAGTTGAGTTTGTCCTCCCTCTCGGTGGGTTTAAAAAATGCCCCCATTTTGTGCCGGAAGCGAGGGTCCAATAAGGTGGACAGCCAGAAGTCATCCCGCCGACAGATGGAAACAATTCTGGGGTCACTACGCAAGCATGTGAGCATGCTTCGTGCCATTTGCGCAAGTGACTCGGATGGACTACCTGTCTCCATCTCCACTGCATACTGCCACGGTGTGCCCGGGTCCTCTGTCTCTCCTTCCTCAAAAACCTCTAGCTCCTCTGGCTGCTCCTGCTCCTCCTCTCCTGTCCGCTGACTAGATAAACCAGCCATTTCGCCAAGCCTAAACTGTGTTTCGCTGGGCAACTCCTCCTCCTCCTCTTCCTCCTCCTCCTCCTCCAGTTCAGCTCCAACGGGGTTCATGTGGCCGTAAGATGTAAACGCCATGTCTCCAGTGCCCTGACCAGCCATGGTTTCCAACATGTGCTGTAGTACATGAAGCAGTGGAATCACGTCGTTCATCCCGTAATCCTGCCGACTGACAAATAAAGTGGCTTCCTCAAAGGGCCTGAGCAAACGGCAGGTGTCACGTATGAGCTGCCACTGGTTGACATTGAAGTTACACAGGGGAGTCCCCCTATCTGCTTGGATCATCAGGAAATCCGTGATGGCTTTTCTCTGTTCATATAATCGGTCCAACATGTGAAGGGTGGAATTCCAACGGGTGGAAACATCGCAAATCAGACTATGTTGGGGGATACCATTCTGACGCTGTAGCTCAAGAAGGGTGTGTTTGGCGGTGTAGGAGTGGCTGAAGTGCATGCAAAGTTTCCGTGAAGTTGTTAGGATGTCCTGCAGATGGGGGGAACACTTCAGAAACCGCTTGACAACCAGATTGAAGACGTGAGCCATGCAGGGGGCATGGGTCAGGCTTCCTTGGCGCAGCGCAGACAAAATGTTCTTCCCATTGTCGGTAACCATGATTCCCATTTTAAGTTTTCTCGGAGTAAGCCATGTTTGGATTTCCTGATGAATACATTTAAGCAGTTCCTCCCCTGTGTGACTCCGTTCGCCAAGACAAACCATGTGAAGCACTGCGTGACACCTCCGTGCCCTGCACACATGGTAGACTGGAGGGGCACTGAGACTTGAGCCTACAGTGGAGGGTGAGGAGATGGCGGAGGATGAGGAGGCCGAGTCGCACGGTGTCACAGGCCCAATGGGCAGAGAGCGCGGAGGCCGAAGCGGCGTGACCTGTCCAAGTTGCTGCTGCAAAGGGACCACATTCACCCAGTGGGCCGTAAACGACATGTACTGCCCCTGACCGTAGTTACAGCTCCAGATGTCGGCGCTGCCATGTATTTTGCTACACACCGACAGGCTCAAGGACTGGCCCACCTTCTGTTCAACAAAAGTGTGCAGCGCTGGTACTGCCTTCTTGGCAAAGAAATGACGGCTTGGGACTCTCCACCTCGGCTCGGCACAAGCCATCAGTTCTCTGAAAGGTGCAGATTCCACCACCTGAAAAGGGAGCGACTGCAGCACCAGCAACTTGGACAGGAGCACATTCAGCTTCTGCGCCGTAGGATGAGTGGGCGCATACTGCTGTCTCTTGGACATGGCTTCGCTGATGGATTGCTGGCGGGATGCATGACTTGGAGGAGGAGGAGGAGGAGCAGGAGCGACAGAGGATGGGTGTGACGCACAGCTGCCTTCGGCTGAGGTGCTGGAGCCTTGGCTGGCAGAAATTGGGAGCTCACTTGGTGAGGAAGCAGACTGGACCACCCCTTGGGAGCCTCGGTTCTCCCAGGTCGTTTTATGGTGACGCATCATATGTTGACGCAGGGCCGTGGTGCCAACATTTGGACCCTGGCCACGCTTCACCTTTTGCCTACATATCTTGCATGTGGCCATGTTACCCTCCTGCGGATGCCTCAGGAAAAACTGCCACACTGCCGAGTAGCTACTTTTCCCACCCCCTGGCCTCACTGATTCACTGCTGCTGTTGCCAACTCCAGGAACCCCTGCTCCACTACCTCCCGATAAGGTAGACTGCCGCACAGCAGGTGCTCTACCCCGGCCCCGGCCCCGGCCGGCTCCAGCCTTTGGAATTGTGCCCCCATGCTGACTGCTACCACCTTGCTGCCTCAGCTGCTGACTCCGGGGCAACCTGCGCCCCTCTTCTCCTGATGATGACGATGAAGCCCCTTCATCACCCGGCTCCCAAGTGCGATCGGCTTCATCGTCATCATCATCATCATCACCGGGTTGTGGCTGTACGTCACTGATGTTCGTGGATTCGTCAACAGTGTCTGGCGCAGGAGCTGGAACGCTCGCAGCACCCACGACACTGTCCACATCACTATTTGTCTGCCTAGCTAAAGAAGCCACCTCCATTTCTTGGCTGGGCAGTAGCTGCTGACTGTCCTCCTGTATCTGATCGTCCTCCTCACTAAAGAGTGGAGCTGAACCCAAAGCATAGGATACGTCGCTGGGGGAGGGAACGGCGTAGGACAGAGGCAATGGGAGGACAGGGACTGCTCTCGGGGCATGCCAACTCAGGGTTGTGTCAGAGGAACCTACCGACCCTAGACTGGGGGTCTCAGATGTAAGTTGTGATGATGTTGTTGATGAGCGCGTCAGCCAATCTACCACGGCAGATGCGTTACTGGTGGAGACCCGACCGCTAGCAGATACTGGCAGATTAGGTCTCTCAGCGTGACTCCTGCTGCTACTGGCCCCCAGTCTGATGCGAGCTCTGCCTGCGGAATCTTGGCCTCTGCCACTCCTCTTTTCACTTCCAGGCACTTGTCTGCCCGACATAGTCTAACTGGCGTGGTAGTAGGTGATATTTTAAGAACCCCCAGGCAGCAGTGGGTCTATATAAAACAGAATATAATGCACACCAAAAGTGAGCAGTAACACTCAGCCTCCAACAGGCCTGCTTAGTGTAAATAAGAGAGCTGCTTAGTGTAAATAAAGAGGGGTATGCTATGTTACAGAATGGGATGCCTCAACAGAAGTGCACCTGGCAGGCAGCAGTAAGCCTATGCCCAGCAAAAGTGTCTTATAATATAAATATAATAAGAGCAAATGCTTATATGGTCTTAAACAGAGGCTGCTGTAGTCACAGAATGGGATGCCCCGGGCAGGAATCGACCTGGCAGGGTCCAGTAGGGCTTTGGCCAGCAAAAGTGTCTTTATCAGGCCTGATTTCTATGAGAATAAGTGCAAATGTTTATTATGCTATTAAATAGAGGCTGCTTTAGTCACAGAATGGGATGCCAGTGCCACAAAAACCAGAGAGCATGCACAGCAAAAGTGTCTTTATCAGGCCTGATTTCTATGAGAATAAGTGCAAATGTTTATTATGCTATTAAATAGAGGCTGCTTTAGTCACAGAATGGGATGCCAGTGCCACAAAAACCAGAGAGCATGCACAGCAAAAGTGTCTTTATCAGGCCTGATTTCTATGAGAATAAGTGCAAATGTTTATTATGCTATTAAATAGAGGCTGCTTTAGTCACAGAATGGGATGCCAGTGCCACAAAAACCAGAGAGCATGCACAGCAAAAGTGTCTTTATCAGGCCTGATTTCTATGAGAATAAGTGCAAATGTTTATTATGCTATTAAATAGAGGCTGCTTTAGTCACAGAATGGGATGCCAGTGCCACAAAAACCAGAGAGCATGCACAGCAAAAGTGTCTTTATCAGGCCTGATTTCTATGAGAATAAGTGCAAATGTTTATTATGCTATTAAATAGAGGCTGCTTTAGTCACAGAATGGGATGCCAGTGCCACAAAAACCAGAGAGCATGCACAGCAAAAGTGTCTTTATCAGGCCTGATTTCTATGAGAATAAGTGCAAATGTTTATTATGCTATTAAATAGAGGCTGCTTTAGTCACAGAATGGGATGCCAGTGCCACAAAAACCAGAGAGCATGCACAGCAAAAGTGTCTTTATCAGGCCTGATTTCTATGAGAATAAGTGCAAATGTTTATTATGCTATTAAATAGAGGCTGCTTTAGTCACAGAATGGGATGCCAGTGCCACAAAAACCAGAGAGCATGCACAGCAAAAGTGTCTTTATCAGGCCTGATTTCTATGAGAATAAGTGCAAATGTTTATTATGCTATTAAATAGAGGCTGCTTTAGTCACAGAATGGGATGCCAGTGCCACAAAAACCAGAGAGCATGCACAGCAAAAGTGTCTTTATCAGGCCTGATTTCTATGAGAATAAGTGCAAATGTTTATTATGCTATTAAATAGAGGCTGCTTTAGTCACAGAATGGGATGCCAGTGCCACAAAAACCAGAGAGCATGCACAGCAAAAGTGTCTTTATCAGGCCTGATTTCTATGAGAATAAGTGCAAATGTTTATTATGCTATTAAATAGAGGCTGCTTTAGTCACAGAATGGGATGCCAGTGCCACAAAAACCAGAGAGCATGCACAGCAAAAGTGTCTTTATCAGGCCTGATTTCTATGAGAATAAGTGCAAATGTTTATTATGCTATTAAATAGAGGCTGCTTTAGTCACAGAATGGGATGCCAGTGCCACAAAAACCAGAGAGCATGCACAGCAAAAGTGTCTTTATCAGGCCTGATTTCTATGAGAATAAGTGCAAATGTTTATTATGCTATTAAATAGAGGCTGCTTTAGTCACAGAATGGGATGCCAGTGCCACAAAAACCAGAGAGCATGCACAGCAAAAGTGTCTTTATCAGGCCTGATTTCTATGAGAATAAGTGCAAATGTTTATTATGCTATTAAATAGAGGCTGCTTTAGTCACAGAATGGGATGCCAGTGCCACAAAAACCAGAGAGCATGCACAGCAAAAGTGTCTTTATCAGGCCTGATTTCTATGAGAATAAGTGCAAATGTTTATTATGCTATTAAATAGAGGCTGCTTTAGTCACAGAATGGGATGCCAGTGCCACAAAAACCAGAGAGCATGCACAGCAAAAGTGTCTTTATCAGGCCTGATTTCTATGAGAATAAGTGCAAATGTTTATTATGCTATTAAATAGAGGCTGCTTTAGTCACAGAATGGGATGCCAGTGCCACAAAAACCAGAGAGCATGCACAGCAAAAGTGTCTTTATCAGGCCTGATTTCTATGAGAATAAGTGCAAATGTTTATTATGCTATTAAATAGAGGCTGCTTTAGTCACAGAATGGGATGCCAGTGCCACAAAAACCAGAGAGCATGCACAGCAAAAGTGTCTTTATCAGGCCTGATTTCTATGAGAATAAGTGCAAATGTTTATTATGCTATTAAATAGAGGCTGCTTTAGTCACAGAATGGGATGCCAGTGCCACAAAAACCAGAGAGCATGCACAGCAAAAGTGTCTTTATCAGGCCTGATTTCTATGAGAATAAGTGCAAATGTTTATTATGCTATTAAATAGAGGCTGCTTTAGTCACAGAATGGGATGCCAGTGCCACAAAAACCAGAGAGCATGCACAGCAAAAGTGTCTTTATCAGGCCTGATTTCTATGAGAATAAGTGCAAATGTTTATTATGCTATTAAATAGAGGCTGCTTTAGTCACAGAATGGGATGCCAGTGCCACAAAAACCAGAGAGCATGCACAGCAAAAGTGTCTTTATCAGGCCTGATTTCTATGAGAATAAGTGCAAATGTTTATTATGCTATTAAATAGAGGCTGCTTTAGTCACAGAATGGGATGCCAGTGCCACAAAAACCAGAGAGCATGCACAGCAAAAGTGTCTTTATCAGGCCTGATTTCTATGAGAATAAGTGCAAATGTTTATTATGCTATTAAATAGAGGCTGCTTTAGTCACAGAATGGGATGCCAGTGCCACAAAAACCAGAGAGCATGCACAGCAAAAGTGTCTTTATCAGGCCTGATTTCTATGAGAATAAGTGCAAATGTTTATTATGCTATTAAATAGAGGCTGCTTTAGTCACAGAATGGGATGCCAGTGCCACAAAAACCAGAGAGCATGCACAGCAAAAGTGTCTTTATCAGGCCTGATTTCTATGAGAATAAGTGCAAATGTTTATTATGCTATTAAATAGAGGCTGCTTTAGTCACAGAATGGGATGCCAGTGCCACAAAAACCAGAGAGCATGCACAGCAAAAGTGTCTTTATCAGGCCTGATTTCTATGAGAATAAGTGCAAATGTTTATTATGCTATTAAATAGAGGCTGCTTTAGTCACAGAATGGGATGCCAGTGCCACAAAAACCAGAGAGCATGCACAGCAAAAGTGTCTTTATCAGGCCTGATTTCTATGAGAATAAGTGCAAATGTTTATTATGCTATTAAATAGAGGCTGCTTTAGTCACAGAATGGGATGCCAGTGCCACAAAAACCAGAGAGCATGCACAGCAAAAGTGTCTTTATCAGGCCTGATTTCTATGAGAATAAGTGCAAATGTTTATTATGCTATTAAATAGAGGCTGCTTTAGTCACAGAATGGGATGCCAGTGCCACAAAAACCAGAGAGCATGCACAGCAAAAGTGTCTTTATCAGGCCTGATTTCTATGAGAATAAGTGCAAATGTTTATTATGCTATTAAATAGAGGCTGCTTTAGTCACAGAATGGGATGCCAGTGCCACAAAAACCAGAGAGCATGCACAGCAAAAGTGTCTTTATCAGGCCTGATTTCTATGAGAATAAGTGCAAATGTTTATTATGCTATTAAATAGAGGCTGCTTTAGTCACAGAATGGGATGCCAGTGCCACAAAAACCAGAGAGCATGCACAGCAAAAGTGTCTTTATCAGGCCTGATTTCTATGAGAATAAGTGCAAATGTTTATTATGCTATTAAATAGAGGCTGCTTTAGTCACAGAATGGGATGCCAGTGCCACAAAAACCAGAGAGCATGCACAGCAAAAGTGTCTTTATCAGGCCTGATTTCTATGAGAATAAGTGCAAATGTTTATTATGCTATTAAATAGAGGCTGCTTTAGTCACAGAATGGGATGCCAGTGCCACAAAAACCAGAGAGCATGCACAGCAAAAGTGTCTTTATCAGGCCTGATTTCTATGAGAATAAGTGCAAATGTTTATTATGCTATTAAATAGAGGCTGCTTTAGTCACAGAATGGGATGCCAGTGCCACAAAAACCAGAGAGCATGCACAGCAAAAGTGTCTTTATCAGGCCTGATTTCTATGAGAATAAGTGCAAATGTTTATTATGCTATTAAATAGAGGCTGCTTTAGTCACAGAATGGGATGCCAGTGCCACAAAAACCAGAGAGCATGCACAGCAAAAGTGTCTTTATCAGGCCTGATTTCTATGAGAATAAGTGCAAATGTTTATTATGCTATTAAATAGAGGCTGCTTTAGTCACAGAATGGGATGCCAGTGCCACAAAAACCAGAGAGCATGCACAGCAAAAGTGTCTTTATCAGGCCTGATTTCTATGAGAATAAGTGCAAATGTTTATTATGCTATTAAATAGAGGCTGCTTTAGTCACAGAATGGGATGCCAGTGCCACAAAAACCAGAGAGCATGCACAGCAAAAGTGTCTTTATCAGGCCTGATTTCTATGAGAATAAGTGCAAATGTTTATTATGCTATTAAATAGAGGCTGCTTTAGTCACAGAATGGGATGCCAGTGCCACAAAAACCAGAGAGCATGCACAGCAAAAGTGTCTTTATCAGGCCTGATTTCTATGAGAATAAGTGCAAATGTTTATTATGCTATTAAATAGAGGCTGCTTTAGTCACAGAATGGGATGCCAGTGCCACAAAAACCAGAGAGCATGCACAGCAAAAGTGTCTTTATCAGGCCTGATTTCTATGAGAATAAGTGCAAATGTTTATTATGCTATTAAATAGAGGCTGCTTTAGTCACAGAATGGGATGCCAGTGCCACAAAAACCAGAGAGCATGCACAGCAAAAGTGTCTTTATCAGGCCTGATTTCTATGAGAATAAGTGCAAATGTTTATTATGCTATTAAATAGAGGCTGCTTTAGTCACAGAATGGGATGCCAGTGCCACAAAAACCAGAGAGCATGCACAGCAAAAGTGTCTTTATCAGGCCTGATTTCTATGAGAATAAGTGCAAATGTTTATTATGCTATTAAATAGAGGCTGCTTTAGTCACAGAATGGGATGCCAGTGCCACAAAAACCAGAGAGCATGCACAGCAAAAGTGTCTTTATCAGGCCTGATTTCTATGAGAATAAGTGCAAATGTTTATTATGCTATTAAATAGAGGCTGCTTTAGTCACAGAATGGGATGCCAGTGCCACAAAAACCAGAGAGCATGCACAGCAAAAGTGTCTTTATCAGGCCTGATTTCTATGAGAATAAGTGCAAATGTTTATTATGCTATTAAATAGAGGCTGCTTTAGTCACAGAATGGGATGCCAGTGCCACAAAAACCAGAGAGCATGCACAGCAAAAGTGTCTTTATCAGGCCTGATTTCTATGAGAATAAGTGCAAATGTTTATTATGCTATTAAATAGAGGCTGCTTTAGTCACAGAATGGGATGCCAGTGCCACAAAAACCAGAGAGCATGCACAGCAAAAGTGTCTTTATCAGGCCTGATTTCTATGAGAATAAGTGCAAATGTTTATTATGCTATTAAATAGAGGCTGCTTTAGTCACAGAATGGGATGCCAGTGCCACAAAAACCAGAGAGCATGCACAGCAAAAGTGTCTTTATCAGGCCTGATTTCTATGAGAATAAGTGCAAATGTTTATTATGCTATTAAATAGAGGCTGCTTTAGTCACAGAATGGGATGCCAGTGCCACAAAAACCAGAGAGCATGCACAGCAAAAGTGTCTTTATCAGGCCTGATTTCTATGAGAATAAGTGCAAATGTTTATTATGCTATTAAATAGAGGCTGCTTTAGTCACAGAATGGGATGCCAGTGCCACAAAAACCAGAGAGCATGCACAGCAAAAGTGTCTTTATCAGGCCTGATTTCTATGAGAATAAGTGCAAATGTTTATTATGCTATTAAATAGAGGCTGCTTTAGTCACAGAATGGGATGCCAGTGCCACAAAAACCAGAGAGCATGCACAGCAAAAGTGTCTTTATCAGGCCTGATTTCTATGAGAATAAGTGCAAATGTTTATTATGCTATTAAATAGAGGCTGCTTTAGTCACAGAATGGGATGCCAGTGCCACAAAAACCAGAGAGCATGCACAGCAAAAGTGTCTTTATCAGGCCTGATTTCTATGAGAATAAGTGCAAATGTTTATTATGCTATTAAATAGAGGCTGCTTTAGTCACAGAATGGGATGCCAGTGCCACAAAAACCAGAGAGCATGCACAGCAAAAGTGTCTTTATCAGGCCTGATTTCTATGAGAATAAGTGCAAATGTTTATTATGCTATTAAATAGAGGCTGCTTTAGTCACAGAATGGGATGCCAGTGCCACAAAAACCAGAGAGCATGCACAGCAAAAGTGTCTTTATCAGGCCTGATTTCTATGAGAATAAGTGCAAATGTTTATTATGCTATTAAATAGAGGCTGCTTTAGTCACAGAATGGGATGCCAGTGCCACAAAAACCAGAGAGCATGCACAGCAAAAGTGTCTTTATCAGGCCTGATTTCTATGAGAATAAGTGCAAATGTTTATTATGCTATTAAATAGAGGCTGCTTTAGTCACAGAATGGGATGCCAGTGCCACAAAAACCAGAGAGCATGCACAGCAAAAGTGTCTTTATCAGGCCTGATTTCTATGAGAATAAGTGCAAATGTTTATTATGCTATTAAATAGAGGCTGCTTTAGTCACAGAATGGGATGCCAGTGCCACAAAAACCAGAGAGCATGCACAGCAAAAGTGTCTTTATCAGGCCTGATTTCTATGAGAATAAGTGCAAATGTTTATTATGCTATTAAATAGAGGCTGCTTTAGTCACAGAATGGGATGCCAGTGCCACAAAAACCAGAGAGCATGCACAGCAAAAGTGTCTTTATCAGGCCTGATTTCTATGAGAATAAGTGCAAATGTTTATTATGCTATTAAATAGAGGCTGCTTTAGTCACAGAATGGGATGCCAGTGCCACAAAAACCAGAGAGCATGCACAGCAAAAGTGTCTTTATCAGGCCTGATTTCTATGAGAATAAGTGCAAATGTTTATTATGCTATTAAATAGAGGCTGCTTTAGTCACAGAATGGGATGCCAGTGCCACAAAAACCAGAGAGCATGCACAGCAAAAGTGTCTTTATCAGGCCTGATTTCTATGAGAATAAGTGCAAATGTTTATTATGCTATTAAATAGAGGCTGCTTTAGTCACAGAATGGGATGCCAGTGCCACAAAAACCAGAGAGCATGCACAGCAAAAGTGTCTTTATCAGGCCTGATTTCTATGAGAATAAGTGCAAATGTTTATTATGCTATTAAATAGAGGCTGCTTTAGTCACAGAATGGGATGCCAGTGCCACAAAAACCAGAGAGCATGCACAGCAAAAGTGTCTTTATCAGGCCTGATTTCTATGAGAATAAGTGCAAATGTTTATTATGCTATTAAATAGAGGCTGCTTTAGTCACAGAATGGGATGCCAGTGCCACAAAAACCAGAGAGCATGCACAGCAAAAGTGTCTTTATCAGGCCTGATTTCTATGAGAATAAGTGCAAATGTTTATTATGCTATTAAATAGAGGCTGCTTTAGTCACAGAATGGGATGCCAGTGCCACAAAAACCAGAGAGCATGCACAGCAAAAGTGTCTTTATCAGGCCTGATTTCTATGAGAATAAGTGCAAATGTTTATTATGCTATTAAATAGAGGCTGCTTTAGTCACAGAATGGGATGCCAGTGCCACAAAAACCAGAGAGCATGCACAGCAAAAGTGTCTTTATCAGGCCTGATTTCTATGAGAATAAGTGCAAATGTTTATTATGCTATTAAATAGAGGCTGCTTTAGTCACAGAATGGGATGCCTCACAGCAGACTTAAGATCAGTTCAGTATATATGCACAGTTAGTTACTATAAGCAGCCTGAAAACGCTAACAAAGGCTGGATGAAAAAAAAAAAATATCCCTGTCAGCCAGCTCCGTTTTTCCTACCTTTCCCTGGCTTTCTGTCTGTCTCCTGTCTGTCTCCTGCCTGTCTCCTGCCTGTCTCCAGCCTGTCCCTGTCTGTCCCTGTCTCCAGCCTGTCTCCAGCCTGTCTAACTGCCTCAGCTACACAGCGTTCTGTCTGTCTGTCACGAATGCAATAGAGAAATGAGGAAAAGCAAGATGGCCGCCGTTAAATACCGCTGTGTGACGTCACCGGGCTTGCTGGCTGCTGATAGGCTGCATGTGACTGCCCCAGCTTGCACTGGCGCGGGATACATGTCCAGACATGTCCCGCCCGCCATCTTAGAATGCCTGTAATGTAAATGAATGGATGTTAAAGGAAAACTTCGAGTGATCGAATCGCGGGGAAATTCGGATTCGATCCGAATCGAATTTTTCCTGAAATTCGGATCGAATCCGGGTTCGTCCGGATCGATTCGCTCATCCCTAATCCCTACTATTCCAGCAGGTTAGTAATGTTAGTGTGTATGTGAAATGTTTTAAACCTGTAAATTGAGGCTCACAGGCATATATCATGCCCCTAGGGAGTGTCTTGTAGGGGAGGTTACAGTTTTAGCAGGGTGTGTAATGTCTGTGGAATGTTCATTTTCTAATTTGCTAGGCCATACATGACCTGGGACAGTATTTATGGTCACTATTAAAGTCTATATTAGGACTGCCTGTTATGGGAAAGGTCTACAAAGGAAGAATGCCCACCAGCATACTCCTAAGCCAAATGCTATTTGTAAGCTGAGTGTGGGTCCCTAATGGCCCTTTAGTGTGAAGCCTCATAACATGCAGTACATGCATGTTTGTATTATTTAAGGTGACCAATGTGTATGTACAGGGTGACTCATACATATAACAGATAATGACATTCATAATGAAGGTCAACTTGGACCGTTGGGGGAGTTGGCATTCCTGCTTGCCCACGTGTTTTATAGAAGCATATGTAGTAATACAGATCATCAATGCATATTTGGGTGTTTACTTGCCTTTTTTTTTACAATACAGCCCAGCATCGTCCAGTTGGACTACGCCGTCAACTTCCGTGCTGCCTAGGAGCCAGGACCAGATATATACGGTAAGTGTATTTTGCTGAATCTGCTGATGTATGTGAATGAACATGACTAATTGGCATAACAAATATATTTAGGGCCCAAACTGAACTTTTTTTTCCACATGTCCCAACAGACCCACACACTGATGGAGGAAATCCAGGAGCTGGAGGAGGATAGCGCCTTGATGGGAGCTTCACAACAGACCCCCCTGGAACATAATCTGCAACTGTCCCAACATGTTTCTTCACCAAATACTCTGCAGCAGAGTGAAGCTGGCCGCATGTTGCCAGCCCATCGTGGGCAGCATGCAGAGACTGAGCCTACAGTCCCCAGTGGTAGGTCTGCTGCAGAGGATTTGGCAAGCACATCTGTGGCTGTTGGTCGGCCTAGACATCCATCATCTGCAGGCGCTCCAACCCGGGGAATTGGGAGGCATAGTCAGCTACGTCGCCCAGTTTCCCAGGGGAGGCACGTGCCGATCATGGAGTCAGCATGGCACCATGAGAGGCGTTTATTTCGCCAACTAACTGAAAGAACCACAGAGCAGCATCATGCACAATTAGAGACCTTAAATAATACATTAAACACCATGCTGGCAGAATTTAGGTCGACCAAGAGCCACTTGGCCACCTTATCTACTAATTTCACAGCCATGCTTGATGGATTTCGAACTAGCAACACCCACATGGCCACCTTAACTAGTAATTTCTGTGGCATGCTGGATGAAGTTCGAACAACCAATAGACACATGTTGGAACAGTTGCAGATTATGAATGCCACACATGCCCAGGTGATGGGCCACCTCCAAGGCCCACCACCAGGGTTTTATGGGCATCAACCATTTTAACACCTATTTGCCCTGTATCTGCTCCACATCTTTCCTCTACATCTCTACTGTATTGACCTGTCTGGTGAGCGCTACCAATATTGCCTTTTTGTATGGCTTTGCTTGTATGCTTTGGATTTTAGCCCATATAGCTCATTAGAGTGCTGAGATACCCCACTAGCCAATGCCTGAGCTCAAGCCTCACTGAACCTGCCACTTAAGCTTTTGCACTGCAGGCTTTGGCCTAATTACATTGCTTCTGGCACATCCTGTTTGTAGGCACGATTGGGGGACATTCTGGGCTGGCAAACTACTACCTTGAACCCTGGCAGAGATTTACTGGACTTGGATTTGGACTGGGGCATCTTGTTTGGGTGGGCCACTGACTTACAGGCGTGGATGTGGCATAGGTATGGCTGCTTTCCACCAGTGCCTGTGGCAAATGCGGCCAAGCAGGAGAGGGTGTGTATTACAGGGCAAATATTGACATGCAAATGCTTGCTCCCTATGTCTGTGTATTTTATTTAGGATTTAAACTTCGGCCTGGAGTGCATTACTTTAAAACTCCTGGATGTGGCCAATTGCTAGGTGCTATGATTTGCCACAAATGTATTTTAATGTTGTACTATGTATGTACATGAAGTATGCGAGTGCCCTTCAACTCCAAATTTTCATATTTCAATAAAAAATATTGAATGTGACTTGACCTGTTGTTGACTAAGTTGATGCATTAATGTTTTGGTTATTTGTAGATTACCGTACTTAAGATTTTCCTAAACAAACAGGGCAAAAAAAATGCATGAGGCTCAGATCATGTGTGAATATTTTGGTAATTAACTCATTACTAGTTGATACACCAAAAAATAATAAAAGATTTACAAGGCAAAATTAGAGGAACAAATAATAATTACAGGCACAAAACAGGCAACAAAAATTATGCAAAATATGTCTCAATCAAATTGGCCCGAACAGCTTGGCCAGAGGCACTAGATGTGCCACGGTAGTGGTCTTCTTGGTCCCGGCTAGGTGGAGAGGGGGGCAGATCCAAATACCGGGGGGCACGCTGCATGATGGCATAGTTATGTAAGACACAGCAGGCCAGGATGATGTCTATGACCTTGTTGGGGTCATACTGGAGTACTCCCCCAGTATGGTCCAAACACAGGAAGCATGTTTTTAACAGGCCAAAGGCCCTCTCCACAATGGCCCGGGTCTTCCAGTGTGCCCAATTGTAGACGTCCTGTGCGACATTCTGTGGCCGAAGGACGGGCGTCCGCAGCCACGGAGGTAGTGGATAGCCGGAATCCCCTGAAAGAATAAGAAAATGTGAACATAAATTACACATGACACAACATTTATTAAAGCAAAAAGTTTGTTCACCCTGAATAAGAGCCTATCTTATATTTTAGACACACCCTGAACAGATTGCTCTGCTAAAGAAACAGCCTAACACCATCTACTGCATGTTCTGACCATTTAAACATCCAAAATGGTGGATGAGGGCAAATCAGGCAGCCTGCAAACAGGAATTGGGTTAGGACTGTGCTGCTCAGCATTCTTGGATGTCTTACCTTTTCAGGACACCAGATCTGCTTTGTGTGAGCCAAGCACAGCTCTAACCCCCCCCCCCCCCTGCACTTTATCCCGCTCTCGGATACTCAGTAAGTGTCATGCTTCTAAGGAAAGATGCCGCAGACCCTATCCTAAAGTCAATAACAGAATTGCAGCCGAGTGTGGGGAAGAATAAAAAGTAATTTACTAGAAAGTATAAATATATTATTTACTAATTGTGGAAACTCGTTTTGTAAGGGTTTGTGCTTTGCTAAAGATCATGGTTAAGGTCCGGTTTCACCTGTCATCAAGGGGTAAAAACAGCTATAGCTTCAGACATGAGTCTGAAACTATATTCATAGGCATACATTGAAAAGGGAATTACGTTATTTGCGTCAACTTACCAAGGAGCCATCCACCTGAGAATTCTCCAGACTCAAACTGACGGTACAATCCAGATCGTCGCAAGATGTACGCATCATGGGATGAGCCTGGAAACCCGGCGAGGACATTAAGGAACCGCATGTCCGGGGCCACCACTGCTTGGACATTCAAGGAGTGGCCCATTTTGCGGTTCCTGGGAAAAATGAAAAAAAAAAATTAGCAAGGCTAGGTAAATTACTCAAACAATAACTCCTAACATCCTCCAAAAAACATGTTGGCCAATACAAATAACACTAACTAAGTACCTAACTATTTTTTAGGCCTACAAAGGATATGTATGTTGGATCAACTAAATATTAACTTTCACATGACAAATTTAGGTCCACATGCAAATGTTTGGCTTTGGGCTACATGAAAAACACTGATGACGCTAAATCCGGCCAAATATATCACATGAACAATTTACAAGGAGGGATTAACAGATATACAGTGTAAGATAATTCACAGGGTCCATTTACAAGGAGGGATTAACAGATATACAGTGTAAGCTAATTCGCAGGGACTATTTACAAGGAGGGATTAACAGATATACAGTGTAAGCTAATTCACAGGGACTATTTACAAGGAGGGATTAACAGATATACAGTGTAAGCTATTTCACAGGGACTATTTACAAGGAGGGATTAACAGATATACAGTGTAAGCTTTTCACAGGGACTATTTACAAGGAGGGATTAAGAGATATTTAAAATACTATTTATGTCAACTATACAACTATATAAAAAAAAATTACTGATTGAACTTGCCTGTAGATGTACTCGTCGGCTGCCGGAGGCACCCATGACGTTGGGCATGTTGGCTATATTATAAAATGCCAGCTTAAGCGCGTTCCAGGCTACCATGTCGTCAGGAAAAAATATACATTTCTGACTAATGGTAGCCATGCCTTCCAAAAACGTGGATAGCGCGCGGCTCAGCATAGGCTGGGAGATCCCCACGGAGAGGGCACCCAGCCTCTGGAACGAGCCGTTTGCCAAAAATTGCAGGCAGCCAAGCATCTTGGTCATACCTGAAATTGCTTGCCCCTTCCTTGTGGTGCGGGCTAACCATGGCCGCAGCTCACTATACAATTTATGGAGGGAAGCGCAATTAAGGCCCTTATTCATCAAGCGATAGCGCCAGGTAGTGTCTGACGAGCGCCAGGTAGCGGCAGCTAACGGCGACTACCGACTCAAGTACGCCCGGCGGCGGTCACAATGACGCATTTATCAAGCAAAATGAGGCTAGCGCCGGTGAGAGCCACGGCTAGCGCGGCATTCATCATGAAGCCGCCTGGACCGAACAGCGCCGCTGCAAATTCCCTCACAGCGCCAGGTATGAGCTGTCGCTCCCTGGCGATGTCCAATGCATTTCAATGGAGCAATCTATAATTATTCATAATTAATTGGTATTATTTTTTTTTTTTATTTTTTTAATGTCAAAAAAATCGGAGACCACTTCTGCAATGTTAGGATTTATTTTTAAGTAAAAAAAAAATTAAAAAAAAAATGTGCAGAATTGATCTAACAGGTCTGAGATTAATGTATTCATATTACAAAACGATTCTAAAAACATGTATAATGTTACATTCACAAAATATGGTTGTTTAGGGGTTAAAAACTAGTTAATACACATCGCCGCCAGCGCTCTGGGGTTTAAACAATGAATGGACAGCGACAGCACATTCGGAGCGTGATTTGTTGATGAATATGAAGCAAGCCGTTCGCTCTGGCCATTCGTTGTCAGGCGCTCACATACAACGCTGGACCTGTGAAACAGCGACCCCCCAGCCCGTATTCAACATTACCGCACACCGACTGAGTCGCTGTCATCAAGCTAACGCCGGCCAAGCACAGCGAATACTGGCTGGCGCTGAAAAAATCACGCTACAGTCGCTCATCTGTCGCTACCTGGCGCTATTAATGAATCGGCCTCTAAGTCTGGTTGGCTCGAACAGCTCAACGTCATGCATGCCATCGATATGCATGCGTCGCCGGTGCAATCTGGCCTCGGCCCTGCTGACACATTTAATGCCCATTAGCTGGAGCTCGTGATGCTCCTCCACAAAGGCACACAACTGGTTCATTGCAAGGGTATCCGAGGTCAAAATGGTCCCGTAAGTGGATCACAAATTAAACGGTTTTATAAGGTGGTGGTCCCTCGGCAATCAGCTCTCTGAATGAGACGCAAGCCCATACCAATAACGTAAGTTATCTGAACGAACACAAAATATCAGATTTTGATGGGAAAATGATCCGAACTCACGCAAATTATCCGATTTGCTTTCGTTCTTCGAAAGCGCATATACGCATTAGCCCGAACGTTCGTACGAATGAAAAATGAATGAAAAAAACGAATAAAATGACAAACACACACAAAAACTTTCACAGACAGCTACGAAAGTCCAGACGAATGTGCCTCTGAATCGAGCCTAATGTTAGCCCTTTGAATGTCATAGTTCAGAAGGAACTGTAGAGCTACTTTAGGGGGTGCAGAGCATTTCTGTACTCCAGGCAAGAACCTACAAGCATCTTCACTCTATGCTCAGGCGTCACCAGACATTTTTATTCAAGTTTTTATTTAAAACAGCTGAGATTTCATGGGATCGAGCTGTAATCTGTGGCTGAGGCCTAGCAGTACATAATAAAATGATTCCTTTTTTGTGTTCCCTTCAAGTGTTTGCTTTTGCAGGTCCATCAGCTCGGCTTTGAGCTGGCGCTCAGCGGGGAGGCCTGCAAAGAGTTTGTTGTTTTGTTGTGTTTATTCAGCTTATAAATTCATGTAAATAAATCATTTCTTCTGCAGCTGCCCTTTAATCTTCTAAGTTTCCATCAAAGCCAGCCAAAATGAAGCGGATGATTCTCCTATTTCTATATCTCTGTCATTTAACTTTGAAAAACTATTGGTTACTGAGGCACACATCTGAAGGGGTTTTACTCTTCGTTGTTCCTCTCAGTGGTGGCATTCCAAATTGGGATGCCCCGCTGTGTGTATGCCTCTAGGTCACGCTCCTTCCTGTTGCTCCCATGCCGTCAACTTGGGCGAGAATAGCATGTTGATTAACTGAGCAGCTTGTTCAACCAATTAGTGCGCTCCCTTTCACTGGGCTCCCTTTGGCACCAAAGGGAGCCCAGTGCACCGCTAGCCGCATCCCTTGATCACTTCCTAGCCGTTGCATGAGGGCTCCAGGACAAGGTGAGTTAAACAGGGCTTCTGGGTGGGGGGCTTACAAAGCAGAGCATCCCAATTAAGGATGTTTCTCTCTAAATATGTGAAGGGAATGAAAGGATTAGAAGCTGGGCTGTCTTGCTGTTTCCAGCCCAGGCCCCATTTTAATTGTTGAAACGGTTGGGTCAGCTTTCTGTTTCAACTTACTATAGGTCTTGGGTTTGACTTCCTCCTTTGTAAAATGTGAGAGATCTCCTTCCTCAGGTTTTAGTGTGAAGCTTGTTGGCACCAGTGCATATACCTATCTAGGGAATCCCCATGTGGTGAGCAAGCTTATGATAGTACCTTATGATAGTACTGCCAAACAGCGAGTGGGGCTGAAAGCTAAAACTTGGGCCACACTCAGGAACAGTTGAGCACATGGGAGGGCTTGGGAGGTTGCCATAGTGTAATAATAGAATTGTTTACAATGGTTTAGATTAAACTTATCTACCTATATGGATAATATTTATACTGTCTGTATACTGTATTTTAATTTGCATCTGTCAGTGGGATGCAGGCAATGACAACAGGCAGGAATTATGGCCCCCAGGGGAGCATTCTATTGGCTATACAGGCGATTATATGTCTGTCAGTTCCTAGATATCCATTACTGTCCTATCTCCCCTGTACTTATGCCAGAGGAGTAACTAGGCTTTCTGGCACCCGGGGAAAGATTCCAAACGGCGCCCCCCATCTGTGTTTAGGCCCCTCTTTGGCAGGGCCTAAAATGACAAGATCTCAAAAAATCTCACAAAAAACAAATTAAACCGGACCAACTGCATTGTACAGTTAAAAAAAAAGCTCCCCAAAAGTCACTTGCCTCATCTTCATGCATGATAATGAATACTTGCGGCAGGAAACCCTTCCATTTTGTACGACACTGGCAGATCCATAGGATGCCATTGAAGGGCAAATTGTGACCATGGCAGGAGTAACAACAAGCTAAATTAAAGTTTATGTGCAGCATCTGAATTAACCATGCATTTGAGTAGGGATGAGCAAATCCCCCAAAGCTTCGGTCTGGCAAGTTCGCTGAACTTTGAATAAATGTTCAGGAACCCGAACCCAGTCCCCGGGTTTAGCAGCCCATCAACCAGTTTTTTTGTGTTTCGGTTGAACTCAAACACAGTCTTGGAAACCAGAGCTTGCAAAGGTCAGCACGATCCCGAACTCTGCAGCTTGCGTTCACCCATTACTACATATGAGCACTGTTTCTTTTAAGCATGTTTTGCTTTTTAACTTATAAAGTGGATTTTCTTGAGACATACAATATCTCATAGCATATCTAGACATGAAATAAGCTAAGAAAGGACACCACTGTACCATTGGTTTGGAAAAACTGGTCTATGTGACAACAATGCAGCTTTCTGTAGGACATGCTTCCATAAAAAATCCCTATGTTCATTAACTGTCCCATAATACTCCTTCAAATGCCTATTGCCACCTACTTACAGAGAAGCAAATGAGAACTTCACCTTACATTTCATAAAGTATTTAATTAAGAGCAGCAAGGAGGCCAAATTAATTCACATCAAGTAATAATCTACCTGTAATTTCTGTGAGTTCTCATTTAACAAACAAATAATTTCCCCCCTTGTTATACCTGCCCAGTGTCTTTCAATAGCAAAACCTCCAATCCTCCATGTTAGACATATTTAATGCTTTATGCCAAGCCTACCGAGGCACAGAAATAGTCATAAAACACGACAGCGGTAACATAAGACCTGTTTGTCCTCCTGCTACAGAACAGGTCGGGGTGTTGATTTATTTCTGCTTGCTGCACTGACGGAAATAGACTTTAAATTTGTTGCCATTTTTCATCAAGTAAACTACTGTAGTCATTGTACTGCGGCAGCTTGCTCTTCCATCGTCCCTCAAGTCTTTTGCTAGCTAAAAGGCTGAATTTGCATGGCCCGGCTTTTTCTCAAAGCGACAAGTCTACATACCTAATGTCTACGCACATCAAATTCTGCTGACTGCAACAGTAACCTCCAAAGCTTACAAGATGTTGGGCCATATCTATTATTCGTAATTACCTACAAAATTTACCAAGCTGGTCAAGCATGTAAGTATGAAGTATGAAGTCAAAGTAATGCCAATTATTGGCTTTGCATAGTCTGCAAAGATACAGCAAATCAGTGGCCACCCAACCTCTTCTGTCATCATAGCTTTGTTTCAACTAAGCACACAATATAGTGTAACAAATATGTTTAATCTACCTTCACTTGCTTGGGTTTTGGACTAGAGGGTACGTTTATTGTTTCTGAAGACCCTATAGGTGCTAGGATTAGTCTCTCCAAACATAATGTACAGGAATTCAAATATAGGCCTGAGAGGCTCTCATATTTAACCCTCCTAAAAAGAAGAGTTATCTGGTCTGTCATACTTTTTTTCTCGATGTCACCGATTCCTCAGTGGAGAAATCCCAATTGTAGAAAATCACCAGAAATTGAGGCTGCGAGACAAAGGCGGAAATGCGGCAACCGTGTTTAATAATGACAAACACACCAATCAGACTGCTGTACATATTTACATAAGTGTACATTTAACCCTTTCGCTGCCAGCCCACCTGGAGATTGTGTCACGCTCTGTTGCCAGAGCATTTTTTACAATTTTGAGCTACACATGTTTAACTGTAATTTTTGAAGGGATTTTCTGGGACTTCCCATAAAAATTACATATTGTTTTTTTCAGCACAATCTGGGCTTTAACATCATATCTCTTGTTTATCAATTTTGTAGTTTTATCCTAATTATTTTGGGCAAAATATGTGACAGAAAATAAAATATACACACGTTTTTACATTTTGCAGTGTTTTTTTTTAATCGAAAATAAAGGTTTTTCAATAAAAACATATTGAGGGTAAAAGCCCCATTTCTCCCGGTTACAACGGTACCACACATGTATTAGTAGACACCCTTTCCTGCCCAGGAGACCCCAGAAACTGCAAAGAGCGCTAGAGGAGATTTTCAGATAAAAAACAAATACTTTGCGCTCCTCGCAGTTTTTCAAAAAATACAACCCTTTACATTTGAAATACCCCCCACAAACTATATATTTTTGGAAAGTGCACAATTCAAGGTTTCTAAAAATACTAGGCTTGTTGACGTGGGTGTATGCGATCGGACTCTATTGATTGGCAGAATCTCTGCTTCCAAAGGATTTCCCTAAAAAAATAAGCAAAAAGCAGATTGTAAAACATTTTTTCCTATAAAAACAATAAGCAAGCAAGAACTAACGCAGTAAATCTGAAAGCACAACGTCTGCTGAAAAAAACAATACCCCACATGCATAGGTACTTTGAAGGGTAGAGTTGCCAAACACCCCAAAGTCAAGCATGCGTTTGAGGGTAATTTTACTTGCAAAAATCAGCAGCGCACACAAAGTGCGCACCTTGCAGTTTCTCCAAATTTACAACCCTTTACATTTGAAATACCCCCCACAAACTATATATTTTTGGAAAGTACATACCTCAAGCTTTCTAAGCCTACTGGGCTTGTTGGCGTCGGTTCATTTCTTCGGACTATATTGATTGGCAGAACGTCTGGTTTCAAAGGTTTACCCTAAAAAAATAAGCAAAAAGCAGATTGTAAAACATTTTTTCCTATAAAAACAATAAGCAAGCAAGAACTAACGCAGTAAATCTGAAAGCACAAGGTCTGCTGAAAAAAACAATACCCCACATGCATAGGTACTTTGAAGGGTAGAGTTGCCAAACACCCCAAAGTCAAGCATGCGTTTGAGGGTAATTTTACTTGCAAAAATCAGCAGCGCACACAAAGTGCGCACCTTGCAGTTTCTCCAAATTTACAACCCTTTACATTTGAAATACCCCCCACAAACTATATATTTTTGGAAAGTACATACCTCAAGCTTTCTAAGCCTACTGGGCTTGTTGGCGTCGGTTCATTTCTTCGGACTATATTGATTGGCAGAACGTCTGGTTTCAAAGGTTTACCCTAAAAAAATAAGCAAAAAGCAGATTGTAAAACATTTTTTCCTATAAAAACAATAAGCAAGCAAGAACTAACGCAGTAAATCTGAAAGCACAAGGTCTGCTGAAAAAAACAATACCCCACATGCATAGGTACTTTGAAGGGTAGAGTTGCCAAACACCCCAAAGTCAAGCATGCGTTTGAGGGTAATTTTACTTGCAAAAATCAGCAGCGCACACAAAGTGCGCACCTTGCAGTTTCTCCAAATTTACAACCCTTTACATTTGAAATACCCCCCACAAACTATATATTTTTGGAAAGTACATACCTCAAGCTTTCTAAGCCTACTGGGCTTGTTGGCGTCGGTTCATTTCTTCGGACTATATTGATTGGCAGAACGTCTGGTTTCAAAGGTTTACCCTAAAAAAATAAGCAAAAAGCAGATTGTAAAACATTTTTTCCTATAAAAACAATAAGCAAGCAAGAACTAACGCAGTAAATCTGAAAGCACAAGGTCTGCTGAAAAAAACAATACCCCACATGCATAGGTACTTTGAAGGGTAGAGTTGCCAAACACCCCAAAGTCAAGCATGCGTTTGAGGGTAATTTTACTTGCAAAAATCAGCAGCGCACACAAAGTGCGCACCTTGCAGTTTCTCCAAATTTACAACCCTTTACATTTGAAATACCCCCCACAAACTATATATTTTTGGAAAGTACATACCTCAAGCTTTCTAAGCCTACTGGGCTTGTTGGCGTCGGTTCATTTCTTCGGACTATATTGATTGGCAGAACGTCTGGTTTCAAAGGTTTACCCTAAAAAAATAAGCAAAAAGCAGATTGTAAAACATTTTTTCCTATAAAAACAATAAGCAAGCAAGAACTAACGCAGTAAATCTGAAAGCACAAGGTCTGCTGAAAAAAACAATACCCCACATGCATAGGTACTTTGAAGGGTAGAGTTGCCAAACACCCCAAAGTCAAGCATGCGTTTGAGGGTAATTTTACTTGCAAAAATCAGCAGCGCACACAAAGTGCGCACCTTGCAGTTTCTCCAAATTTACAACCCTTTACATTTGAAATACCCCCCACAAACTATATATTTTTGGAAAGTACATACCTCAAGCTTTCTAAGCCTACTGGGCTTGTTGGCGTCGGTTCATTTCTTCGGACTATATTGATTGGCAGAACGTCTGGTTTCAAAGGTTTACCCTAAAAAAATAAGCAAAAAGCAGATTGTAAAACATTTTTTACTATAAAAACAATAAGCAAGCACGAACTAACGCAGTAAATCTGAAAGCACAAGGTCTGCTGAAAAAAACAATACCCCACATGCATAGGTACTTTGAAGGGTAGAGTTGCCAAACACCCCAAAGTCAAGCATGCGTTTGAGGGTAATTTTACTTGAAAAAATCAGCAGCGCACACAAAGTGCGCACCTTGCAGTTTCTCCAAATTTACAACCCTTTACATTTGAAATACCCCCCACAAACTATATATTTTTGGAAAGTACATACCTCAAGCTTTCTAAGCCTACTGGGCTTGTTGGCGTCGGTTCATTTCTTCGGACTATATTGATTGGCAGAACGTCTGGTTTCAAAGGTTTACCCTAAAAAAATAAGCAAAAAGCAGATTGTAAAACATTTTTTACTATAAAAACAATAAGCAAGCACGAACTAACGCAGTAAATCTGAAAGCACAAGGTCTGCTGAAAAAAACAATACCCCACATGCATAGGTACTTTGAAGGGTAGAGTTGCCAAACACCCCAAAGTCAAGCATGCGTTTGAGGGTAATTTTACTTGCAAAAATCAGCAGCGCACACAAAGTGCGCACCTTGCAGTTTCTCCAAATTTACAACCCTTTACATTTGAAATACCCCCCACAAACTATATATTTTTGGAAAGTACATACCTCAAGCTTTCTAAGCCTACTGGGCTTGTTGGCGTCGGTTCATTTCTTCGGACTATATTGATTGTATACTCTTTACTGCAGCCGTGACATCAGATTATAGGATATAGCTGAGGAATCCCATTATAAGATCAGTGCAGTGATCAATGACCAATATCAGGAATCAAGAACCTGAAATTGGTCACATTTTATCATCACATGCCATAAGTAACCAGCTGCTCCTGCTCCACCATTTCCCATCGGAACAGCAAAAACAAACAAAAAGAAAATAATATAATGGGAACACAAGATACCTAAATCCTAAAAGGGGCCTACCTACCAAAAAAAAAAATGCATTGCTCAATAATTTAGTTGAGTATGGTATACCTCAAAACAATCTTCGAGGCATAACCCGGGTTGGCTGGGACAGGTCGGGCAATAATATCGCACATCTCTTCTAATGCCACGCTTCCTACAAACCCTACAAGCTCTCTGGGGATACCGCTTTTTACCAACTTCGGGAAGCAACTTTATAAAGTGCTTCCCTACTAATCTGGCCTGGTTGTCATTGGTAGCCAGATCTGGTGCTTCCGCAGTATCCCCAAACAACAAAGCAGGGAGTAACTGCTGCTGGTATTTTATGTACGATAAATTGGAGCCTGGCACTGCTGCCTTGAAGGCAACAAAGCTGTTGTAAGTTGCCATTTGGACCAAATGGATGGCAACTTTAGTGTACCAGGCTCGAGTTTTTCGGGTGGCGTTGTAATAAGTTAATATTTGGTCCGTTTTATCAACGCCACCCATGAATTTATTATAATCGGTTATGCAACGTGGCTTTTGGGAAGGGGCTCGGGGACCACGTTGCCTTACATTCACAACTGACTCATCGTGGAGTGTTGTCAGAAGGAATACATGTTTTTTGCCCATGTATTTCATGGCCAGGACCTCATCGCTTCTTAGAGCATAAGACTCCCCCCTTTTTAATTTTTTTTCAAGTAGTGGCCTGGGCAACCCTTTGCGTTTACGGTTGATGGTGCCGCAGGCCGGGGTATCCAACCAATAAAGGGCGCGAAATAAGGGGATGCTGGTATAGAAGTTGTCCACATATAAGTGGTAACCTTTACCCAACAATGGAGTCATGAGGTCCCAAACGATCTTTCCACTTATTGACAAATCAGGGGGACAACCAGGGGGGTCCAGATAGGTGTCCTTTCCCTCATAGATTCGAAAATATTTGATGTAGCCGGTCACACTATCGCATAATTGGTAAAATTTAATCCCGTAGCGGGCACGCTTGCTAGGGATATATTGCCGAAAAACAATGCGCCCTTTGAAAAGCAGTAGTGACTCGTCAATTGATAATTTTTGGCCGGGGGTGTACACTACTGCGAAGCGATCTGACAGGCTGTTGAGCAGGGGCCGTAATTTATGCAGCCTGTCGTGACCGGGCTCACCACGGGGAATAGCAGTGGAATTGTCGTTAAAATGCAGAAACCGCAGTAAAATTTGGTAGCGGTTTCTGGACATTACGGCCGGAAATAATGGAGTTGCCAATATGGTTTGGGTATCCCAGTAGGACGAAATACTAAATTTTTTTAGGATACCCATTGCTAGAGTGAGCCCCCAAAATTTCTTTATCTCACTCAAATTTGTGGGATGCCATGCCTGAGCTCGGGCGTGCCTCTGCAGGGGGTTTTGCGCTAAGACCTGCTCGGCATAGAGATTGGTATAGAAGACCATATCCAGTAGGATGGCTTCTGTGAGGAACAATTTGAAAAAGTCAATGACACCAAAATTTGTGGTGTCTACATTGACCCCGGGGACCGAATCAAAAGGGGGAATTTCGGGGGAAAAATTATTAGGAGGCCTCCACGCAGACGCTCCTTCACCAGCTGCAGCACTCGATGCCTCACCCTGCACTACACTCGCCTGAAGCGTGGCCTCACTTTGTGCGGTACTATCCCTTCTAAGGTGGCTACTACTGGTAGCACTGCGCGGCTGTGTGTCCTCAGTAGAGTATACACTGTCTGACTCGCTATCTGATGGGAAGAACTCGGACCCTGACTCACTAAAATCTTCCGAGTCAGACGCCATCAGGTAAGCCGCAGCTTCCTGTGCAGTGTACCGCTTACCAGCCATACCCCAATGCAAACAAAAATCTAAAAAAAAAATTAAACTAAAGGCTAAAACTAAAGGCTAAAACTAAGCTAAAACTAAAGGCTAAAACTAAAGGCTAAAACTAAAGGCTAAAACTAAAGGCTAAAACTAAAGACAAATTACAAAAAAATACAATACAATAAAACAAAGCAAAAAAACAGACAAAAATTTAACAAAAAAATACAATACAATAAAACAAAGCAAAAAAATGACAAAAATAGAAATAAAAGAGTATAGTTACAACCCGATGAGAAGTGGTGGAGTCAGGAGCAGCAGGTCACGGGATCCCAGCTAGGCTCCCAAAAGGAGGGGCGGGGGCTAGGCTCCCAAAAGGAGTGGCGGGGGATAGGCTCCCAAAAGGAGGGGCGGGGGATAGGCTCCCAAAAGGAGGGGCGGGGGATAGGCTCCCAAAAGGAGGGGCGGGGGATAGGCTCCCAAAAGGAGGGGCGGGGGATAGGCTCCCAAAAGGAGGGGCGGGGGATAGGCTCCCAAAAGGAGGGGCGGGGGATAGGCTCCCAAAAGGAGGGGCGGGGGATAGGCTCCCAAAAGGAGGGGCGGGGGCTAGGCTCCCAAAAGGAGGGGCGGAGGCTACGGTCCTAAATGAGCAAACGAATGGTCCAAATAACGAAACCAAGGCAGTAGCTCAGCGAACAACCTAAGAGAAAAAGTTAAGATTAGGACGCATGCATGGACAACAGCCGCACTATGCTATACCTAGAGCGGTGGTAAGGTAAGTTTTACTGGCAATCGAGGGGATTCACTCTGACCACCGGCACACGCACGCACCCACCCACCGGCAGATCTCTGACCGCCGGCACCCACGCACGCACGCACGCACGCTCGCAGATCTGACCGCCGGCACGCGCGCGCGACCCCAGATCTGACCGCCGGCACGCGCGCGCGACCCCAGATCTGACCGCCGGCACGCGCGCGCGACCCCAGATCTGACCGCCGGCACGCGCGCGCACACACACGCGCGACCCCAGATCTGACCGCCGGCACGCGCGCGCACACACACGCGCGACCCCAGATCTGACCGCCGACACGCGCGACCCCAGATCTGACCGCCGGCACGCGCGACCCCAGATCTGACCGCCGGCACGCGCGACCCCAGATCTGACCGCCGGCACGCGCGACCCCAGATCTGACCGCCGGCACGCGCGACCCCAGATCTGACCCCAGATCTGACCGCCGGCACGCACAGATCTGACCCCAGATCTGACCGCCGGCACGCACAGATCTGACCCCAGATCTGACCGCCGGCACGCACAGATCTGACCCCAGATCTGACCGCCGGCACGCACAGATCTGACCCCAGATCTGACCGCCGGCACGCACAGATCTGACCCCAGATCTGACCGCCGGCACGCACAGATCTGACCCCAGATCTGACCGCCGGCACGCACAGATCTGACCCCAGATCTGACCGCCGGCACGCACAGATCTGACCCCAGATCTGACCGCCGGCACGCACAGATCTGACCCCAGATCTGACCGCCGGCACGCACAGATCTGACCCCAGATCTGACCGCCGGCACGCACAGATCTGACCCCAGATCTGACCGCCGGCACGCACAGATCTGACCCCAGATCTGACCGCCGGCACGCACAGATCTGACCCCAGATCTGACCGCCGGCACGCACAGATCTGACCCCAGATCTGACCGCCGGCACGCACAGATCTGACCCCAGATCTGACCGCCGGCACGCACAGATCTGACCCCAGATCTGACCGCCGGCACGCACAGATCTGACCCCAGATCTGACCGCCGGCACGCACAGATCTGACCCCAGATCTGACCGCCGGCACGCACAGATCTGACCCCAGATCTGACCGCCGGCACGCACAGATCTGACCCCAGATCTGACCGCCGGCACGGACAGATCTGACCCCAGATCTGACCGCCGGCACACACACAGATAACAACCCCCCCCCCCCCCCCCCACACAGATCACAAACCCCCCCCCCACACACAGATCAGAACCCCCCCCACACACAGATCAGAACCCCCCCCCACACACAGATCACAACCCCCCCCCCCCCACACAGATCACAACCCCCCCCACACAGATCACAACCCCCCCCCACACAGATCACAACCCCCCACACACAGATCACAACCCCCCACACACAGATCACAACCCCCCACACACAGATCACAACCCCCCACACACACAGATCACCCCCCCCCACAGATCACACCCCCCCCCCACAGATCACAACCCCCCCCACAGATCACAACCCCCCCCCACAGATCACAACCCCCCCCACAGATCACAACCCCCCCACAGATCACAACCCCCCCACAGATCACAACCCCCCCACAGATCACAACACCCTCCACCCCCCCCCCCCACAGATCGCAACCCCCCCCCCCCCCGGATGGCGGCGGCGCACTACAAGTGACAGCGGACACCCACCACAACGTCCCCCCCCCCCGGATGGCGGCGGCGCACTACAAGTGACAGCGGACACCCACCACAACGTCCCCCCCCCCCCCCGGATGGCGGCGATGGCAACAGAATGGAAGATCATCGATACCTACGGCCACCCACCCACTCGCCAGCCCCCCCCACACACCCCACTTACCTCAGAATCACCGATGGAAGACAACAGCATTAGACCGAATGCTGTTATATAGGGGAGGCGCCGGCTGATGACAGCAGCCATGCGCCTCCCTTCCTATTGGTCCAGCGCCGATCTGCTGACTGGGGTGAGGTAAGGGTCACCTCCACATGAACTCGGATGTCTTCTCTTCAATCCAGCGCTGGAACGGATGTCTTCTGCAGCTCCAGATCGCCACAAGGTAAGTAAGTGTCAAGCACGTAACACCTACGTGCTTGGCACTTAACGCCCAGCCAAGCCAGCACGTAGGTGTTACGGGCTTGGCAACTAAAGGGTTAACAAGCACGTGCTGCAATAACTATACAAGAATAAAGGTGATCACTGAGTGCTACGGCTGCTGTGCAGAAATACAGGCAAGCATAAATACACTGAATATACATCAATAGAGATCCAATGAAATTCCAAAGACGCATTCAAGGCTAAGACAGGGAAGGAAAACACAATAGCTGAGGCAGGAGTCCTGGGTTTAGAGTTCAGAGTTCTGGGATCACGGGTTCAAGGTGACAATTCAATGCTGATCCATGGCTGAATAGGTGGATCAGCTTATATAGAGCAGAAGGTCACACAGGTGCTGGCTGATTAACAAACACCTCTGTAGGACAGAGCCATCTGCTTCTGGAGCGGCATATAGCAGGAGAAAGTTCCAGAAAGGGAGCCAGCCGAAAGCAGAACTGAAGAGAGGCATGCTCCCAGGCTGTGGAGGAACTCTAGACCTGACAGGAAGTTTAACCAACAGTAAATCTATTGATTTAACAGAAACAAGAGAAATATAATTGACAAAGGAACCCCATATTTAGGGCCACCCCTTTTGGTCCTGATCCCACCCATGAAATGAGCCTCCTTTTACATGGCCCTCTAAACAAGATGTTACATTGACCGAAAGGAATAAGCAAAAAGGCATTACAGTGGTTCTAAACCACATATGCTTAGAGGGAAAGTGCATGAATTGTCATTCAGCAGCTCACCTTATCATGGCTGCCCTCTCCCTACCTGTCTGAAAGCAGCTGCTGAATTAATTTGCCATAGACCACCAATAATAAGGCTAAACTGGTGGTCTAAAGCTCCACATCATCAGACTGTGGACACTAGGAGAGAGAGAGGGAGACTATTCAGGGTGTTGAAAATGCCTGTCTCACAGACCCTGTCCATAATGCTGATTATTATGCGGCATCACAGAGCCAAGGGCCAAACCCAAATATTAAATCATAAGGCGGAACTGTAAACCTTGATATCTCAGTCATTTCTTTTTAAATTTAAAAACAGAAAACAGTTTGGGACAATGCCAAATGTAGCCCAACACAAGGATCCACCAATTGTCTTTACCTTCTGTATCCCTCTAACTCTCTACTCAAGGGCCACCAACATGTCCTGTTTTACAGATCTCTACAAAGATGTCCAGGTCAAGTAATTTGTGCTTATATACAGCTATAGATTCATCTATGTGAAGATACACAAAACATCACCTGTTGGTGGCAGTTGAGGTCAGGGTGGACCTCTTCTCTAAACCTTCCAAAATATAGTCTTTAAAATAAACAGTTTTTCTGAGTTGGCCAGTGATGACCAGGTGATCAGAGAGTTATATGATTACAGTTTAACAACACCTCATAACTTTCATCATATATATATATATATATATATATATATATATATATATATATATATATATATCTCAAGATCTTCTTTAAAGAAAATAAAGCAAGTCAAGCTTTCTGGACTTATCACTACAGCTATACCATGACCTGGATGAATGAGTACCTTCACAGACTATGTGTAAGAAAAGCAATAGCCAACCCTGTATTATACGACAAGTTCCTTCTAAATTTCTACCTCGCTCTTAATTTCCTTTATTTTTTTACTGTCAGAAAGATAATTGTGTTCTCCATTATATTGAGGCTGTTAAAGAGGTATTGGCCATAACTTCATTCATGCAGTGTTTTCGACATTATTTTGCATACCTTTGCTACTTTAATATTATTTTGTTATTAGCTTTTGTGAGTTCAGCTTATTAATTTGGTTTTATGGCTTTCTACTCTGCATTATTTTGCTTGTAATTCCTGCTCCTGTTGATGTACCGCCACCTGTAAACTTAGGTTGTATGATTTTAAAACTAGTAAAATCTGGAAAATGAACCTTGTATAGCAATTATAATAAATGTGTCATCAAGGTACCTGCATCTGCCATTTTCTTTATCACTCTTTAAGTTTAAGGTGCAGAAAAGGTAATAACAATTTATTGAATAGCAAACATTTAGCCAATATCCAAATTATTCAAGGTCAATCTGTATGAAAGTGGAACTATGGTCAAAATTGACTATAGTCCCTATGTACTATGCAGCGTCTGGGAAATGAGAGCCGGGTTCCCTCCCTGTGAATGGTAAAACAAAAATATGTTTGCGTCTGGATACTCGCCACATCTGAGTCCTCTTCTATGCCTGCCATGGAGCAGCCTATTAACCTCCAGAGCCAGCGCCACCAATCACAGGCCATGCTGCGAGGTTGCTCCGGGTAAAGCGCCTACATGGCCATGAATAGCACTGTCCATCACTGGCCTTCAAGGTTGATAGGCTGCTCCATGACAGCCATAGAAGGGGACCCAGAAGCAATGAGTATCCGGGCGACTATTTTTTGTCTTACCGGCGGTCACACTGCCTCACTGCTATAGAGTACATAGGGATTACGGGCATTTTTGACCATAGTTCCACTTTAAGTGCACAGTGCAAAAAATGGCAATAAGACAACAAGGAAATCACTTGAGGCCTGTGTCATGTGCCTCTGCTCTATTTCCTGCAGCATGCTTTAGAAGTTGTAGCAGGTCTCTAAATGTTGTCTCAACTGGATTCATCTTGCAGCTGCAGCAGCACACATGGCAACCATCAAGTAAGGGGGATCCAACCATCATTGCCCCATTGTCTTAGTTACCAACGTTTCTGTACAGTTCACACAGATCTGGACAAAATCTTGGTATTTTCACTCACCCAGATTTTATCCTTTGTTTCAGGTTCATCATGATTTTGGATAAGCTGCTGTGTAAAAGCCCCTGGAATGCCCACTATACTTAAATCTGCCAGAACATGTGCAGGCTGTCCTCCAATCGCTGTTCTGTGCATACTAAAAAATGGCAAAGGACGGTAAATAAAAGGAAACTGGCAAGCATTCCTATTTAAGATGTCCAAAAAAAAGGGAGACCTCCAGCCCTAGAGTGTTATAGATTCACCACTGGCCATAGAGTTTTATAAACTCTAGGCTAGTGGTTCCTTCTTTAACTTTGGCTCCTGTTTTCTGGAATCTTACTTGTCTTACTCAAATAATAATTTGAAATGATTTAGTGTCAAAGTTGGGTGGTAGGGTCCTGGGGAATGTGGAAAATGGCTCGCTTAACATGAACTCCCAAAGCAATTTGCCCTTTTCATAGAAATATAAAAGTCTGGACCAATATTTCTTGTTTTGCATTGGTCCTCAGCTTGAGTGCCCAGTGATTTTTATTGGCAGTAATGCTTAAGGTAGGTTAATACTAAGAGGCTTGACCATATGGGGTACTATGATTAAAGAGTGTCTACAGTGATGTGCTCCTTAAATACAGACATAAGGAAGGCCTACAAATAGCAACACAATAAACACTGAAATAGCTCAGTATCTGAAAAAAAAACATTGGCTGGAGTTTATGTTATATACGACTGAGGCTGAAAGTTGGACAGTTTTGTCTTTAAAGTAAATTCACTGGCAGTAAAGGAATTACCTTATCACTGCAAATATTTATCAGTTGCTCTTTACAATCAATGAGCAATGTTTTCTCCCTCCAATCTCCCAGAATATTGTCAAAACAGAACTAATTATTTTAAAGGACTAAATATGAGATAATTATTTTCAATACATCTACAGGAAATTAGGAGCACCGGAGGAAACATTCATCAATTCATGTCAGGACATCGGCGCCATTCCATCACAAAAAACAAATGGCCCGCGGCATACCTTGACTTACAAAAACCGGAAAAAGGAACACAATTCAAGGTTAGGCCTATTAGAAGGCAGGTGTTGTTTACAGTGAAAAGAATGGCATCACGTTTATTTATTCGTCAAAGCCTTTTTTTTTTTTACTTTTATTTCATTTTCATTCATCCCAAAAAATTCATATTATAAACCAAGCGTTCCACTATCAAGTTGTCAGGCTGTCTACAGATGTGTCCACATCAGACTAGTTCAAATTTGGTTAAAGACGGGGAGGCCGATTCATTAATAGCGCCAGGTAGCGACAGATGAGCGACTGTAGCGTGATTTTTTCAGCGCCAGCCAGTATTCGCTGTGCTTGGCCGGCATTAGCTTGATGACAGCGACTCAGTCGGTGTGCGGTAATGTTGAATACGGGCTGGGGGGTCGCTGTTTCACAGGTCCAGCGTTGTATGTGAGCGCCTGACAACGAATGGCCAGAGCGAACGGCTAGCTTCATATTCATCAACAAATCACGCTCCGAATGTGCTGTCGCTGTCCATTCCTTGTTTAAACCCCAGAGCGCTGGCGGCGATGTGTATTAACTAGTTTTTAACCCCTAAACAACCATATTTTTTGAATGTAACATTATACATGTTTTTAGAATCATTTTGTAATATGAATACATTAATCTCAGACCTGTTAGATCAATTCTGCACATATTTTTTGTAATTTTTTTTTTTACTTAAAAATAAATCCTAACATTGCAGAAGTGTTCTCCGATTTTTTGACATTAAAAAAAAAAAAAAAAAAAATAATACCAATTAATTATGAATAATTATAGATTGCTCCATTGAAATGCATTGGACATCGCCAGGGAGCGACAGCTCATACCTGGCGCTGTGAGGGAATTTGCAGCGGCGCTGTTCGGTCCAGGCGGCTTCATGATGAATGCCGCGCTAGCCGTCGCTCTCGCCGGCGCTAGCCTCATTTTGCTTGATAAATGCGTCATTGTGACCGCCGCCGGGCGTACTTGAGTCGGTAGTCGCCGTTAGCTGCCGCTACCTGGCGCTCGTCAGACACTACCTGGCGCTATCGCTTGATGAATAAGGGCCTTAAATTTCCCATTATAGCCATTCCTTGCACTGCTGAGACATGTATGTAAAAACTTTGTTTTCACCCCTTAGCTATTTATGGATTCATGATAAAATATACCAAACTTTTTAGTACCATTTTTTCTACTTTTCTAAATATAAAATCATCCACTTGGGTAGAAGGAATCCCTGCTCTGAGTACCGTATGGGCAGTACGGTGTTAGCCAGGACCTCGGAGGAAAGAGATTTAGGGGAACTAATTACTGATAGCTGCAAGATGAGTGGACAGTGTAGCCAGGCAGTGGTTAAAGCAAGCAGGATGCTCAGCTGCATAGCTCGAGGCATCACCAGTAGGAACAGGGAGGTTGTGATGCCACTGTATAGAGCCCTGTTGAGACCACATCTAGAATACTGTGTGGAGACCTTACCTGCAAAAAGATATTATTCAAATAGAACGGGTCCAAATGCCGGCAACAAAAATGGTAGAAGGACTTAAACAGGAGAGATTTAAAGAACTGAATTTGTGCAGTCTGGAGGAAAGAATGGGGAGGGGGGACATGATTGAGACCTTTAAATATCTGAAAGGATTGAATAAGGTTCAGGAGGGAAGTGTTTTTAAGAAGAAACTTGATAGAACAAGGGGACACAACCTGAAGCCAGTCGGGGGGAAGATCAGGAGCAATGTTAGAAAATATTATTTTACAGAAAGAGTAGTAGATGCTTGGAACTAACTTCCAGCCGAGGTAGTTGAAAAATCGTCAGTCAGTGAATTTAAACATGCCTGGGATAAGCACACATCTATCCTAAGATAAAGAGAACATACAGTATACACATAAGGGCAGACTAGATGGACCGTATGGTCTCCTTCTGCTGTCAAACTTCTATGTTTCTGCCACCTGGATGATACAGATAAAGCAGATTTAAGGGTCCCTTTTACAGAGTTAAGTAAGCAATGTTCAGTGTTTTTTAATGACCTCTGTGTCCTAAGCCAGATCCATCTTAGGATCTTTGCTGCTCCATCTGTATGTCTAGGTTATCACTCATCTAAATCAGTGTTATGCTGGGTTTACACACGCAGAGCAGATAAATTGCTCACTCAGTGAACGACCATGAGTCTGTATTCAGACTCCAAATATTCGTTGGTAAAACGATCACTAGAGCCATCTTTAATGCATTCACTCGTGTGCTCATTCCTATAGCAAAACACTTTTTTTGTTGGTGACGAGAAATTTATGGTCAGCAAAAATGATACAACGACCAACCAATTATCCAATTCTCGTTCATCGATTGATCGCAGTGGCCGTTTCCACGGTGCAATTATCGCTTAATTGCGGTTGCATTAGCAATTTCTCAGTCGATAATCGCTATGTGTAAATGAGTCATTACGTATGCACAAATGAGCTTCAGCACCTTTTGGAGCAATTTAGTACTTGTGGAGCAGACCACGCTTGAGTAAAGTATCGATGGCAGCAGGTCAACCTGGCTGAGTACCACCAGATAAGATCTCAAGTAGAGATACCTGAAAGTAGTGTCAATCAAACACATTGGTGGCCACAAGCTGGCCATCTTGCAACACACATCTCCCAACATAACTACCAATGAGAAAAGCTATGGAAGGACACATAATCCTAATATCTAGTTTCCCAAGAGTTTTCTTATGATATCCTTATCACCTCTAATGATGCCTTCCTATTTACTAAAGATCACAAGTACTCCCTAAAACAGGTTTTCAGGGAAGTTTAAGGTAACTTTAAAAAGGACTTATAATGTACCCTACCCAGGACTAGTTAAAAAGGAATGATCTTTTTCTAAAGACAGGAGTGTCAATATGCTGCCTCTCCCAGACTCCCTTGCCTGTGATAGATTTCGCTGCATGGGGGTGCTGTGTGTTTCCATGTTGCTGACTGTGTTGACCTTTTGTTTTATGGTTGCCTGGACCAACCTTTTGCTGGACTACTTGTCTCTTTTATTTGATGGTATTTATGTTTGGGACATATATGGTCTAACGTTCGGACTGCCAGGGAATGTAATATATGTAATGTAATATTAATGTACTATGTCTAAAATAATTGGTGAATCCTTGGTAGATGGACAGGGGTATCCCATCTTTTACAAAATAAAAAAATGTAATCCTTGAAGAAGTTTCTCATATGTGAATAATCCACAAGCCTCTATGAAGGCACAGAGGAAGCCAATTGCCGAAACATGTCTGCCTTAAAGTGGACCAACACCCAGGGGGGATCGGCCCGGGAATCTATAAGATTCCCGGACCGATCAGATCCCTCCCCGCGGGGCATCCGAAATCGGGATGTCCCGCGGGGAGGAACCCCCCAGGAGGCCCACAATCCTCACCTTACCGGCGATCCAACGGCGCATGCGCGAGACGCGGCCGCGTCTCTCGCTTCCCTCTAGCAGGGCGCGCTCCCGCGCCGGCCGTTTTGTGAATGGCCGGCGCAGGAGCGCTCCCTGTTAGAGGGAAGCGAGAGACGCAGCCAATGACAGCGCTCTGGTATGCGCGTCCAAGCGGCTTTGGACGCGCATACCAGAGCTGCTCTGAGCGCTGTCATTGGCCGGACGAGGTCACGTGGGAGCGGGGAGACGTGAGTTTTTGCGGCGATCGGGGGGGTTTCAGACAGCGGTCGGGGTGCCCCACCTAAGTGGACCAACACCCAGGATAGTCAAAATCCTGGGTGTTGGTCCACTTTAAGGATGAATTAGAGTGAATCTTCTTATGAATTTTGCTCCTGTCAAAACGATTCATGTATTTGTCTTTTAACCGAATTTGTAAGTCAAAAAATTGATTAACTGTTTAATAAAATTAATTAATTTTAACTGTCTACATGTTAAGGCAAAGTTCATGTACAAAAAGCCAGGGCAACATAGGGAATTAGGTCACTGCCATTATTTGTTCTATTACTTACTTAATTGACACTGCATTTAACAAATAAGGGGAGGGACGCGCAAAAAAAATTTATTTTTTTTGTTGTTGTTGTTCATTGTAACAATCTTACCAATTTAACCATGATTTAATGTTATATGACAATAAAACATCCAAAGGGGATAATTACATTTTATGGGGAATGCAGTTACGTTCCACAGCTTTGCCTTGCATTATTTTAACGTCTAACAAATTGAACAGATGTAAAAATCCTTATATATATATTTTTGCTATTTAGAACTCTAAATGTTGCATATTGGAAGTAATTTTAGATGTGGAAGGCCTATTATTGACAGTATATTTTATTATGTGCCTTAAATGTATAGAAAATCTCATATTGGTCTTTTTCTCGTTGTCCATGTCTCTCCTCACTGTGTCTTGGCCGCGTGGTTAGGAGCAGCTTCTAATCAATGGAGTGATTAATAGGACCGGTCGTACCCTTCTCACGCACCACTTTCACACTTTATGATTAAACATTGATCATATTCTGCCCTAGATGCTGAAATCCTTCCAGGACTCCGTTGGGGCTGGGGGACCATCAAGCCTCAAGGGCAACTTGAGGATTAATCGGGGATGAAGCGAGTGACAAATGTGTCTTGTACCACTCAAATTTGTGTCCACGCTTTATAGCAGCCAGAGATGTGACATTGATGCAATGAGGTTCATTTTGTCACAGTGCATTACTTCATATAAACTGGCAATGTCTCATACAGCGGGGACATCAATACATGGGTAATTGTGCTGCCGCTGCAACTGTATAGCTTTTTTAATGTTGTGTAAATGTTGTTTATTATCTTTCTAATGCTTATGATCGGGCCTGTTTTAGACAAAGTTTGGCCTTGGGCAAAATTAAAAGTGGTGCTCCAAGTTCTGAATAATTGTACCAACAACACAGCCATATTCAATAAATATATGTGGCAAATGGCCACCTAAAAGAGCCACCAAATATCAAGCTTAGGCCCCATGGCCAAGCTCAAAACCTAAGCTAAAAATAATTAAAATATGAGAACATTAAAGGGTAATTCCGCTTTCTATGGCATTTTTAAACATTTTTAATATTAGGCTCGATTCAGAGAGACAAAAAAAAACTTCAGTTTTAGTTCCGATCTGTTTTTTTTTTTTGGAAATGTTTCTGTTCTCGTATGAGTGTACGAGCGATTCTGTGCATGCATTGAGAAACCTTCTGTAAAGTTTCCGTCCGTTCGGCAGATTACGAATACGAGGATGTCATTTTCCATCCAGACTTTTCCGTTTCATTTTCACATGTTACAACATAGGCTTTCGTTTTTGCCCTTTTCCCATCGTATCCTCCAATGAATCCTTTTCGTTTCCCGTTTTCAATAAATAATCGTCCAGACGGAAATCCTTACGATCTTGCGCCTGCGCACTACAAACTTAACTCATTAAAGTGCTCGCCTACATATTTGCCACCCTCACTTCTACTACAATGTTTAGCTAAATCACTTAGCACTGTCCTCCATCTTCCCTTTTGGACCCTTAAAGCTCACCCAAACCACTTAGCACTATCCTCCATCTTCCCTTTTGGACCCTTAAAGCTCACCCAAACCACTTCTCGGTTAGGTTCTTCTTCCATTTTAGCCCCCTAAAACTTACCCAAATCACTTCTCGGTCATGTGAATATTCATCTTTAAATATTTCTGGCCCATTAGTTTTGTGTTAATGTATTTTGTAAATGAAATGACAATGTAACATTTTTTTTTTATTCCATCATAAAATATAAAATTGTAAAATATTATGAAAATTTAAAATTTTTACAACTATAAAAAACAAAATACATAGCAATGGCAGGCCACTGAACATTATTCTTCATCTGTGGTCCCCAATGAGTTGCGCAGCTCCTGCATCTCGCCCACCACTTGAAGGACCATGACACTCAGTTGTGCCACTCTGGCACGTGTGGTTCCTGTTAAAAAACGTAAATTAAAATATTGGGATAACCTTGTTGGGGTCATACTGCAGTGCCCCCCCCCCCCGTATGGTCCAAACACCTAAATCTGGACTTCAAAAGCCAGAGGGCCCTCGCCACGAGCCGGGTTTTGCATAGTGCCCGATTAGAGAACCCCTGGCCCGCATTCTGCAGGCAAAGAACGGGCATCAAGAGCAAGGGCGAGTGGCACATCTTGCGGTTCCTGCAACCAAATATAGAATAATTACACAAAGCAAAGGTAACCAACTAAAACAATAACTCTTACAACAAATTAAGATTCAAGTTCAACAATCCAAATATAATTCACAAAGGACATAAGTCTAAAAAAAATAGCAATTATATGGATGTGTGGAAAAATAAATGTTTACATGCTAAGGACTAATTTAGGTCAGCATTAAAATGCATCTATAAGGCATACATGAAATGTATTGATTCAGGTATGCATTGCTAGACAATTTATGGCCTCGGCCATGCTGATACATGCAATGCTTTGGTGCTAAAGGCGCGCAGACTCCTCCACATAGCCTCAAAACATGTTCAACAATAGCAATCCGAGCCCTCAAATGTCCCGTAAGTGGATCGGAAATGAAACGGATTTATAGGGTGGTGGTCCGTTGGAAATCAGCTCTCTGAATCAGACGGAAACCCATCCCAACAACGGAAGTTATCTGAACGAACGAAAAATGTCAGTTTTTGTTTGGAAAATGATCCGAACTAACGGAAATGTTTCGATTTGCTTCCGCTCATCGAAAGCGCATTCCCAAACGTTCGTACGAATGAAAAATGAAAGAAAAAAAGCAAAAAAATGACAAACACCCACAAAAACTTTCACAGACAGCTACGGAAGTCCGGACGAATGTGTCTTTGAATCGAGGCTATTGTGTGCCAAAATAAAGTTCTTAAAGCAGATGGAAACCCATAACTGGGTCCACCGCTCAATCTCTGGGCCCCCTCCCTGCCCCAGCAGCCAGGACTGGACTCACCACAGAAGCCATTTGCAGCAGCACTTTTGAGAGAGCTGATCGTCTTTCTCAAAAAATGCCGCCATGATGAGGTACAGTCTGCTGGCCACTTCCCAGGCACGCTATTTGGGCATCACGCAAAGCTACAGTGAAGCTGGGGATGCGGCCACCAATGGAGATCGTGTCATGGGATCTGCCGGGATCAGAAAAGATCACCGGCGCCCCGGGAGGTTTCACACAGCAGGGCATCCAGTGCAGGATGCCCCAGGGGGTAGGCTAGTGGCCAGGCCTGGAATCTTTTAGATTCCAGGGCCGGGCCATGCGGGTTTTGACTCGCTTTAAGGTGCAGAGCTTATTTGTTTGCAGCTCTGTGTTATAAAAGAAAACAGTAAAGCTGAGCGAACTGAACTAATCGAACATGAATTTGGTCCAAATTTTCTCTTCTAATTTCCTCTGAAATAGGTAAAAAGAAAAATCACCTTCAGCCTCTCCTAATCCATGCACTCCTCGCTCTGCAGCCCAATCACCAATCACTGTCACTGATGTGAGGTGTCAGAAGCCAGAGAGTGCCCGTCTGCTGGGATGCGGATGGTACCACCCCATCCATCAAGAACCCCCCCAAACCATTGCCTGAGAAGCCGGTTGGAGACTGCCTCCCCCCATCCACATGCAGGGAGCCCACACCATGCAGACAGCCCATCCCCCACATGCGGAGAGCCCACCCCCCCACCCCCATGCGGAGAGCCCACCCCCCCACTCACATACAGAGAGCTAACCTACCTGAGAAGCCTGCCGGGTGGTAGCCTGCCTGCTCTCCGATATGCCGGTTGGAATCTGCCTGTCCACCAGCCAATAAGAAGCTGTCCAGAGCAGGTGAGTTTATTTTTTTATGTAGAGATTTGTAGAAGCTTAATTCGGATGAACCCAAATTTCTTTGAGAAATTTGGCGAATCAGAAGCTCGCTCATCTCTAGAAAACAGTTTTCTCTAGCAACTATGTGTTTACCTTAGCAACGTACCAGGTTGGTGCACTGGGCTTCCTGACTTTGGCTTGCTAAATATCTGATCGTCAATATTTAACCTATCCTGCTCTATTTCAACCAGTTCAGAAGACAGGATCAAAATCTTGTGTTCCAGTAGTGTTACTGGCATCATTCTCACCTGGGGAGGCCATTACTGCTGCGTGTCTCAGGTAAAGCTGTTGATGAGCTCATCTCTTAAAGGGGAATGATTCAGGGATTTGTAGTCAGTAGTTTTTACTCAAAGCCAGGAAAGCCACTCCCACTTTAGCAACACAAAGCTACAGAAAAATAAGACACTTGGAAACAGCATACTAATAATTAAATCACAGGTCTGGGGTCACAATATTAAGACACGTTTATTTTACTTTCCTGAAGAGGAAAATAATAAGGCAGAACACCAAAAACCTGATCAACATAGTGTTTTCCCTAAAAGAGGTGTCAGGCAAGGCCTGTCCGCAGTACCCCCTTAGACACCTGCTAGTGGCACTGTTTCACCTCTATCGCTGCAGTGTTTTTGTGCAGCTTGACCAGCACGTGGTCCTCTCAGGCTCTCCCTCCAGGCTGAGTTCTCAGCTGCAGCCACTAATCACCTGGCTTTAAATCCGCTCAACAGATGAGGCTCAGGGCCTATCTGATTGCCTTCCCACATTACAGACCTGCTGCCCTGTTCTCCTGAAACTCCAGTGCCTGATTCCTTTCCTACTCAGCCTTTGGTTCTGTTCCATCCCTGCTTCTGTTTCTGCTTCCAGTTGGTGTCAGGAAAGGTCTGGATCCCTGGCTGCAGTACCCCTTAGCCACCTGGATCTAGGTCTGGATCCCTGAAGTACCCCTTAGCCACCTGCTAGTGGCACTGTTTCACCTCTATCGCTGCAGTGTTTTTGTGCAGCCTGACCAGCAGGTGGCCCTCTCAGGCTCTTCCTCCGGGGTGAGTGCTCAGCTGCAGCCACTTATCACCTGGCTTTAAATCCGCTCAACAGTCAAGGCTCAGGGCTCCAGTATCTGCTTGCCCTCCCGCATATCACAGACCTGCTGCCCTGTTCTCTTGAAACTCCACTACCTGATTCTGTTCCTGCTCAGTCTTCAGTTCTGTTCCAGCCCTGCTTCTGTTCCTGCTTCCAGATAGTCTATTCCTGTGCCCAGTCCTATGCTGCCCTACCTTCTGTCTAAGCAGGCAGAGTGGAACACATAGTTCCCCTCATTGTTGCTATTGACAGGCACCTGACCGTTGCATCACTGTCTGTCTCAAGTCACTGCCACTCATAATGCCTGTTTGAGACCATCTGCATTGTTACTATTTGCAATACTCCTGTTTTGGAGCATGGGAAAGACTCCAAGATTTGCTGCATCAGTGTATGGCCTGATCCGGGCCATGGTTGATTGCACATACGGTGAGGACTACAAACAGGGCTGGCTTAAATGTGGTGGAGGCCCCTGGGCAGAAAATCTGGTGGAGGACCCTTATGCGGTATTTTATTTTTTATTGAAGCAAATGTCTCATTTCTTCATAACCTCCCACCCTGACTTCCTTCCCCTGGCACTGAGGCAGGATGGGGGGGGTAAAAAAATGGTCATGATGCAGTGGCGCGGCTCTGTGCGCTGCCCCATCCTCACATGAGTGGGCAGTTGCATGCACAGTGGGTGGGATGCCCCTCTCTGTGTGGCCACAACAACCACCCTGTCTTAGCACCCGGGGGGGGGGGGGGGGGGGATTGAAGACACTGGACATCAGATCTAAAGTAATAGTCCAACCAAGTAACATAACAAAAAAATGCTTGCCTTTTCTTGCACAGTAAATGGAATGTCAGATCCAGTCCACTGTGCCATGTTGGCTATGGCTCCAGACAGTCTCTGTGATAAACACCCCGCTTGTCACAGTGATGCTGGCACACCCACTCTATTTACTGCAATGGAGGGGGAATGCCGGGGCTTTGCATGTATGAGGTAACCCACCCCCTCACTTCACATGCTGAGTGGATAACCCATGCTCCTCTCCTCTAAAACCTGCAAAAGCATTGATCTTTACTCCAGTCACTCTAATGATCACAACACTTCACGCTATTACCAATGCATACACATGCCAGTAAGCAACACCACTAAGAAACAAAACACAAGCCAATTTCTACTTTGAGTGGATAAGCTGTGCTCCTGTTTAAAACCACTCTACCTAGTGGTGTACATCTGTGCTGTGTGTGATGTGTGTGTGTGGGCCCCACCCACCAAAAAAGACAACCCTCATGTATCCCCTAGATAGATAGGTTATGATAGGAAGGTAGGTGGGTGAGCAGGCAGACATATAGGTAAGTGGGTAGGTAGGTGTGTACGCAGGTAGACAGATGGGTAGGTAGGTGGGGTAGGCAGGTAGGAGGGTAGACAGATAGATGGGTAGGCACTCAGATGGACAGGTAGGGTGTAGTCAGGTAGAGGAGTATGTGGGAATTTAGATTGGAATTGATAGAAATTCATATTAGATAGGATAGGATAATTTAGGATAGGTAGGTCAGTGGGTAGGTAGGTAGGTATATAGTTGGGTAAGTAAGTAAGTAAGAAGGTGGGTGTTAAAGTACATGGGAGTGCAGGTAGCAATGTTGGTGGGAGGGCAGGTAGGGAGGTGGGCAGACAGGTAGGTGGATGGGTAACTGTCACTTCCGCTTCAGGGTCAGATGACTCTGCCTTTGCACTAGGGCTACCAGCTGCCACTCCAGGTTCTGTGTAGGGAGGCAAGTGGGCAAGTACATAGGTAGGTGGATGGGTCAGCAGGCAGTTGTATAGGTAGTTGGGTTGGTCGGCAGGCAGGTACATAGGTAGGAGGGTGAGTGGGTAGGTGGGTAAATTGGTGGGTGGGTGAGTAGGCAGGTAGGTGGGTAGGTGGGTCAGTAGGCTCCAAATCATCCTGGGAATCAATGCACCTCAATCAAGATGGTCCAGATCTCCAGACCTAGGGGGATAACGACCCACTGGAGGTGTCGTTGGAAAGGGAAGAACCTCAGGTATACACTCCTGCAAGGGCATGTGGATTGGGACCAACCTGACCAAGCGGCAGTGCCATAAATGTCTGGTACTCATAGGGGGACTATATGTCTGCTTAATTCTTTCTCAAAGTGTAGCCAAAATAGATTGCTCCTGATTAATGCAATATATATATATGGTGAGTAACAGTTCCAGGACTTTGCCGTAGCGCCAATCGGATCCACACATGCAGAGGAGCATACCTGAAGTCCTCCTCTTTCCAAAGTGAGCCTTAGAATCAATGCACTTCGAACAAGATGGTCCAGACCTCCAGACCTCCAGGTATACACTCCTGCAAGGGCATGTGGATTGTGACCAACCTGACCAAGTGGCAGTAGCACAAATTCCTGGTACTGTTGCTCGCAGGTGCCAGAGTGGTACACTTCCGAGCGCAGGGGCTAATGGAGATATCGTTGGAAAGGGGAGAACCTCTGGTCTGCACACCTACAAGTACATGTAGATTGGGCCTCACTGGACCAAGTGGCAGCACCACAAACTCCCAGTACCCAAAACTATAGCCCAAAGGTTGGTGGAGGCCCTCTTGCAGGGCAAATGGTGGAGGTCCAGGGGCGGAGCGCCCTGCCTATAGCAATGTACTTTTTAAAAAGGAGTGGTAAGACTGTAACAGTGCAGGGTTCCCTATAGATAAGGTGGTGGCGTAGCCTATTGGTCTCTCTGATATACTAAAGCAATTGTGACGCTGTTGTATTACACCATACTGGCGAACAAGGCTACCTTTGGAGACTGCCTATAAAAACCTCTTTATTTAAAGGTGTTATTCAGGCAAAAGGTTAAAAAAATTACAGCATCTTACCTTGCCAATCATTCTTCCAGCACTGTGCCTCCTCTTAAACCGGACCTTCAGCATGATTTATTGAAAAGCCCAAACCCTTATAAAATGATTCCCCAGCATCTAAAATTAATATATTTTAAGTTTTTAGTCACTTACTTATTATTCTTTCCCCCACTGGGCTGCAACTCTGTTCAGGACATTAGGATACGGGCCCCGCCATCTTGATTCAGAAGCATCACACTTACTGAGAAGAGGAGAGTGGGATAAAGTACAGGGGGGGGCGGGAAATAGCTGTGCTTTGCTCAGACAGAGCAGAGCTGGGGTCAGGAAAAGGTCAGCAATCTCAGAATTCAGAGCAGCACAGTCAGAAGGCACTTCCTGTTTACAGGCTGCCTGATGTTACATGAGCCGCCACCTTGGATGTTTAAAGGCTCATAACATGCAGTAGATGCAGGTAGGATGATTTTTAATGTGGGCAATCTGTATGTACAGGGTGTGGGAAACATATAAGGCTCATAATCAGAGTGAAAAGACCACTTTAACCTGGCACCCTGAATGAGGAACTATACTTCCTTATCTGCCCCTCCAGTGCCACCCTGACAAAGTGGGCCACCAATACTACCAGAGCTATAACAGACCATGCACTCGTCCTTAAAGCGAACCAGCAGTCAAAAATGACTTAAACCGGATCAACACAACAAACAGTGCTCATATGAATTCCTATTCAGGGCAATTGACATTGCTGCACATAAAAAATAATTTACCTTTTTCTAACTCCTGCTGAGGTAAATTTTAAAAACAAGATGGCCGCTCATGGGCTTGCAGGCCACCTGCAAACAGGAAGTCCTGCTGGGCTTCCTGTTACTGTGCATTTCAGTTAAGGCAGTTGGGAGAGGAAGCTCCAAAATGGCAACTACCTTCCTTTTCCAACTGTGGCAGGCTGTTGGTCCGGTTTAAGATGGCTTGAATGGCACTCTTATAATTGTCCAGCTAGCCCCTCCCACCCAGCCTCCTCCTCTTGCTCCCAGCACCACCTCACCCATTATGCTGATTATTATGCAGCATCACAGCTCCAAGGGCCATGCCCACATGTTTCAGAAGAGAAATCATGGGGTAAAACTGTAAACCTCAATATCTCGGCCATATCTTCTGCAACGCAAAAGCGAAAAACAGTTTAGGACAGTGCGAAATGTAGCTCAACACAACTGGCTATGGCTAAAATATCACTTTAAGGATTTAAGAGCTTTAAGGGAAAGTCCCCTTTCAGTGTAATCGTGTGTATGTGTGTGTGTGTGTGTGTGTGTGTGTGTGTGTGTGTGTGTGTATATATATATATATATATATATATATATATATATACCAAAATGATGTCTTCAAGGTTCTGAGCTGATCTAGAATGTTTGCAGTGTTCTATGTGTACGGGCTCACTTCTCTCTTCTTCCATTAAACAATTATACAATTATTTGATTTGACATAAGAAAAAAAAAAATACTAAATCAGCTAAGCACCTAGAGGGTATGCTTTTGGCGCATAAGCTGTACACTTTCAAAAATGCCATTGAAAGTCGACTTTTCCTTTAAGAAGAGCTCTCCACTAAGGGATGATCAAACCCGTAATGTATTACATGCTGACTGTATGAATGTCGGGATGCCTGCAGTGTGTGTTTGTGTGTGTGATGGGGGCCCTGCTGTTTTTAATGACAATGCTGTCTTTTAAAGTTTTGTGGGTTGTGACTTTTATGGGGAAGCGTATTATATATTTCCTGGCACCTATTAATATTCACTGTAGCTCAAATACACTTAATACAGAGCTTTTATTTATCACATTTACAAGCAGTGATCCTCCTAAAGCTGCCCACACTTCCAACTTCTCCAGCAGAGCAGCTGTGAAATCAGACAGAAGGGGAGAAGAAAGGGGTACACAGGGTGGGAGGGGGGGAAAGGTGGGTGCTGCAGAAGAGATGGGCAGCAGGGACAGTCCGAATGCTAACTGATGCTCAGCGATAGTACAGTTGCTACATATGGGATTCCAGGGACCTCTTTGAGTAAAAAGTGGCCATGGGCAATCACTGTGTTTGTAACTCCCAAATGCTGGTGATGCTTATGGTCCATTTTGGAAATATCCAGGTGTTTTTACCAACAGATGATGTAACGGTGGAATAATTTTCTAGGGGCATAGTTTTCAAGGGGCATGTCTTTGGGTTATTCCCCCTAGCATGACCTGACAACCAGTGAGGGGCATCCCTCCATTACAACCAGTGAGGGGGTCCCTCCAATACAACCGGTGAAGGGCATCCCTCCATTAAAACCAGTGAGGGGCATAGGTCATCTCTTCATTCCAGCCAGTGAGGGGCATCCCTCCATTCCAGCCAGTGAGGGGCATCCCTCCATTACATCCAGTGAGGGGCATCCCTCATTACAAGCAGTAAAGGGCATCCTCCATTACAACCACTGAAGGGAATCCATCCTTTCCAGACAGTGAGGGGCATCCTTCATTACAGCCAGTTAGGGCATCCCACAATACAGCCATTGAGGGGCAGGATTGCGCCGCGGAAATTGGGATGGTTGGGGGTATTGTAACCTAGAAGGCCAGTCAAAGCCTGCTTGTGGTCTGATCTCAGCTTCAGCATCACGTCCGACCATGGCTCTGTGCCTTCAGTACAAGTGAAGCTTTAGCAAACTTGTATCATCATCTACAGCTTCTAAAGTGCTCACTGACCTGCAATAGTTAGAGCCATCTGCCGGACATAAACACTCTATAAAACTATCTCATAAAGCTCACAATAATAAAATTTCACAATGTATTATGGTTTCCGAGCAAGCAAGCAATATAATACACAATATAGAGCAATTAAGCTATGCACTTGTAAGTCTAGGAAAAGCCTATGAAAACCACCCGAGACTGCTTGATAAATAGACTTTATTTCCTATCAAACACCAATATGATAAAAGCATTAAAGGAATTGAATGATTTTATGCCTCTTAAACAACTGAGACATTTGTGGAAGCTAAGTCATGGGTATAAAACAGGATTGCGCATTTGCATGAAACTGCATATAAAAAGCTTCTGCCGGAAGCTCTAGGGGTTCATCTAAGTCTCTCAGAGCAAGCTCCCAGCTGCTCAAAGCCTCTACATGAGCAAGACATGAACTCATACTATAAAAATCAGTCCATTTCTTAAAAAGGACTAACCACCTAACAGATCAGCCATGGGCACTCCAGGGCTGGTCATCAGAGGTGGACTGGCCATAGGGAGACAATGTCTGGTGGGCCGCACAGCTTTGGGGCCAGTTGGGCTGCAGCTTTTAACACCCACATTCAATCCTTGCTCCTTAGTCTCCCTCTCAGGCCCATGTACCCAGCCCAACTGTACCCACAAGCCAAAGAACCCCAGCTCCCAATGCTATAGCCCCAGAATCATGGTTGGGGGGGCCTTAGCAGGGATGTCTCAGGCCAGCCAGGGGCTGCTAAAATCCAGGGCTGATTTTTGCCCCAGTCCGCCACTGCTGGTCAGTTGAGTAACCCTGGTGAATCCTGATTAGGAATGACCAGTGTTTAAACCCTCCACAAGGGCACAGGCAGCCACTTACCTTTGTGACTTTCCCACCGCATCCCCATCCTCCCTGTGGTTGTGGTGTGCTCCCACCCACTGCCATTTAGGAGTGCACCACAGACCATAGGGATACTAGGGATGTGGCCACTCTCCCTTTCCCTATGCCCATGCTCATCATCAAAGCAGGGCTTTATACCATGCATTAAAGTAGACCAAAACCGGGGGGCATACCGATTTGGGATGCCCTGCTATGCCCTAATTCGCCCCCAGGGTCCCACACCACATTTGCCGCCATCTGGCCTTAGGAGCTTCACATACTGAGGAGAGGAGAGGAGAGGTGTGCAGGGGGGTGGGTTATAGCTGTGCTTTGCTCAGACAGAGCAGAGCTGGGGTCAGTAAAAGGACAGCAATCCGAGAATGCAGAGCATCACAGTCAGAAGACACTTCCTCTCTGCAGGCAGCCTGAGACTGCATGGGCCGCCATTTTGGATGTTTAAAGACTCCGAAAATGCAGTAGGTGCGGGTAGGATGATTTTTAATGTGGGCAATCTGTATGTACAGGGTGGGGGGAACTTATAAAATCGTATTTAGGGTGAAGGTCCAATTTAAAGTCCCCACCCTGCAGTGGGGAGCTAGCTGCCAGGAGCCCAGATCAGCAAAGGATATGTGTCAACTATCCCCCTGAAGATACTTATCAAGAGGATGAGGACATTGCCCTGCACTGGAACGTGAGTGGAGATGTTTTTTTTATTGTCTTAACAGTGATTCATTAAAATTAGATTGTGAAGAACCCAAATCGCCTGTGTGGCCCAGGTAAAAACTGGGGTACCTAATCTCTCATAGAATTCCCTGTACAGAAACAGCCTAGCTGCTTAAGAAATAACAGCAGTTATGGAGTTAACCACTAGAGGTTGCTGTGGGAGAGTGACATCACAAACAGAGGTGATATAAGTGCTATGACTTCCTAGAACAGTCAGTATTGAGTTGTCTTGAGTTGTTCTGAGATGTTGAACAGCCCCTAGAGTCACCCCAGGATCCTGAGAGATTGTTTGCTTATTGTTTCTGAATTGCTGTTGCTGAAGTGGAATTGTGGTTGCTTAAATTAAAGTTGGAAAGATATCTGAAGTGTGTGGCGACTCTGCAGGCCCAAGTCCTGCTGGATTTCTACTTTCCTGCGGACCACTATTTGGTGGCAATGCCCGGGGGGGGGGGGGGGGGGTGCCAATGCAGGATTCTAGACTGGATGCCCGCATTAGCCCGGGGGGGGGGGGGGGTGCCAATGCAGGATTCTAGACTGGATGCCCGCATTAAATACACATAAAGTCTGTACAACTTTCCAAAACTATTCAGCAAACACAAGTTTCGAGAACCTATTGACTTTCTAATAAAACCACAAAATAAATGCCAGACATGAAATACTTATATACCAACATGGTAGGAGTCTGGTGGTTGCAAAACTAAGTACAAAGAAGAACATCCTGTTTCCTTTTACTTTCTCTTCAGTATTCATAAGGAAAAACAGGCAGAGCTGTAAATGACCTTCTCAATTACCAACGTAAATGCACATTCTTTAAAATCCTATGAATTATCGGAAAATAACTACAAGACATAAAAACTTTTATTCAAAAACAGAAGTCTCACCCAATTCATCAATTGTCTGCAACAGACATTCAGCCCTAATCACCAGCAGGTCATGTCCTCTAAAAGCACTGTTTCTCAACCTGCGTTACACGTACCCCGGAGTGAGCCTTCAGGGGTTATCTGACTGGTCTGGTATATTATTTTACAAGTGAAACCTAATCCCTTTTTTGGTTTAAGAGTGCCATGAGGCCTATTGCCTACTTATTTTGGTACTATTTATAATTAATTACCCCCTTTGGGGTCTTTAGAACTTTTTGTCGCTAGGGGGTACTTGTCATAAAAAGGTTGAGAACCACTGTAAATATCTGAAATAGAACAAATAGAAATAATCATTCCAAAATCATTCCAGATACTGCAAGACCATCACCAGATGTCCTAAGTGAGACTGCAACAAGTTCTCCATCCTGGCTCATCCCCCCAAAAATTGTTTAATTATAGATTCCACACCAACCCATGTACTCATGTACCCATGGAAAAAGATCAGATCCTAATACATGATTGATTTTTTTTCATCTTTTTTCCCAAGAAAATTTTTTACACCATCCTAGATGACCAGGGGAAGATTAACCGGCATTTTCTGAACTTTTCAGAATCAAAGAGTGTTCTTCAACAAATACAGCACACTAAAAATCTGTTTTGACCTTGGTGATACTACATGAAGGGAAACAGGCTAGGTTCCTTCTTGCTCCTCCATTGAGCATGATTGCGGGGTGATCTCACGCTTTCAGGCAATCACCCCGTGAACATCTGTGAAACGCTGTCCGTAATCTATGGGTGCTTTCTCATCCCCTTTTGGCATTTGCAGAGCGATCAGATCATTCCACAAAAGCCTTGAAAGCAGTGTCTGGAGGCAGAGGTCTAGCTAGGCTTTCTGGCACCCGGGTCAAAGATTTAAAATGGTGCCCCCCACCTGTGCTCAAGCCCCCCTTTGGCACCCCCTGAACTGATGCACCTGGGGCACATGTCCCCCTGCCCTCCCAGGCATACCACTTGTGATTCCAATCCATGTGAGTAACCCCTCCATGTGCTGAACACCAGTGATTGCGGTGCTTGCCTGAAAGTGGGAGCGGCCTGCAATCACGCTGGGGTAAAACCACCCTAAATGCAATCAGCTGCAAATTACTAGTTCAGACTCCTACAGCAAAGCTGAATGGTATCAACCTCATCTAAAGCACCTAACCAGCTTCTTACCACCAGTTGACAAGGATGCTTTTACCTTGATTTTGTTCAGCTGAGCAAAACTCAGCAGTCCTGTGGCACACTGTAATATGATATGATATATAATGTTGTGGCTGTATGACTGTAATATGGTATGACATATAATGTTGTGTGTCTGTATGACTGTAATATGGTATGACATATAATGTTGTGTCTGTATGACTGTAATCTGATATGCTATATAATGTTGTGCCTGTATGACTGTAATATGATACGATATATAATGTTGTGTCTGTATGACTGTAATCTGATATGATATATAATGTTGTGTCTGTATGACTGTAATATGGTATGATATATAATGTTGTGTCTGTATGACTGTAATATGGTATGATATATAATGTTGTGTCTGTATGACTGTAATATGGTATGATATATAATGTGTCTGTATGACTGTAATATGGTATGATATATAATGTGTCTGTATGACTGTAATATGGTATGATATATAATGTTGTGTCTGTATGACTGTAATATGGTATGATATATAATGTGTCTGTATGACTGTAATATGGTATGATATATAATGTTGTGTCTGTATGACTGTAATATGGTATGATATATAATGTGTCTGTATGACTGTAATATGGTATGATATATAATGTGTCTGTATGACTGTAATATGGTATGATATATAATGTTGTGTTTGTATGACTGTAATCTGATATGATATATAATGTTGTGTCTGTATGACTGTGAGATGGTATGATATATAATGTTGTGCCTGTAGGACTGTAATATGGTATGATATATTATGTTGTGTCTGTATGACTGTAATATGGTATGATATATAATGTGTCTGCATGACTGTATTCTGATATGATATATTATGTTGTGTCTGTATGACTGTAATATGATATGATATATAATGTTGTGTCTCTATGACTGTAATATGGTATGATATATAATGTTGTGTCTGTATGACTGTAATATGGTATGATATATAATGTTGTGTCTGTATGACTGTAATCTGATATGATATATAATGTTGTGTGTGAATGACTGTAATATGATATGATATAAAGCCTGAATCAGAGCCTCTCTCGCACACATTGACATAAATGGTCTGTATTTGGGTGATATATAATGTTGTGTCTGTATAACTATAATATCGTATGTATTTAATGTTGTGTGCTGTGAATAAGGATGCCCCTTAGAGCTAGGAACAAAACCCAGGAGAGTAGTAAATAAAAAATGAAAAAGAAAAAACTTTAGTTTGAGTGAGTGAGTAGAGCGCCTCTTTTCCACTTAAAGACCAACAAGAAGTCCACGATAAAGCAAAATACTCACAATTTCACATTCTGCAGCACATTTACCATTGTGCATGTGACCAGTAGAGTTTGTCCAACTGGTGAACTACCAGTCACATGTGGTGCGAGATGGTGGACTAGGTGAGTAAATGGATGTTTCAAAGCTTGCGATTGTCTTTGCTGCATACTTTTGGAGAGTTGCGCAGTTTTTTACTTCTGCAATATCTTATGTTTGATCTACTCTGCTTATTTCCAAGTGTCATTAAAGCAGACCTTCAGTGTGAAATCCCATAGCAGCCACTGCACTTCTCAGCAACTGGGCATTCTGAACTTAGATTCCAACCAGCTTGTAACCACCATATAACAAACCTCTGCTGGGAGGGTTCTGGCAAACTCTTCTGTGTGTGGGTGGGCAGGGCCAGCCATGAGAGAGTGGGTGGTCGGAACCAGCCATGAGAGAGTGGGTGGGCGGAGCCAGCCATGAGAGAGAAGCTGGTGCAGTCATTCCTATAGGCTATAAAAGGCACAGCACAGCTCTGAGGGCGCAGAGTCCGTGAGGTGGGTCAGAGGGAGCACGTCTGTGTTTGTCTGTGTTTCTGAGCCCACATAAATTATAGGGCCACAGTGAGCTTTTTGGTTGAAACTAACCCTCTCCTTATTTACCTCACTGTTGACCTGTGTGAGGGGTGTAAAGACTTATTTATTTGTGTGTTAGTCACTGTGTGAAGCCTCCCGCAGAGTGCAAAGAAAGGGACTCAGCACCATTGGAGGACGCCCTTGGTAATTTTATTTAGGAGAGTTTTTGAGGCTGTGACCACTTGAAGAAATAAATATCCGGAAAATAAGAAACAGCATCATTTTAGTCAGCAATAACCGGACTGTTCTTTTCCACCAAGATTGTTTGGTCTATGGATAAGTGAACTTTTCTCAGTTCTCCTCACTATTTACAGCATAGTTACAAATTTAGAGCATCATCTACCTGAAGTTTATTATATAGAGTTATTCTTACATTTTAAATAGATTGTGTGTGTATTGATAGATTGTTTGAATTATACAGAGCATACAGTGTGTTTTAAAGTTATCCAAATAGCCATATATGTTAAAGTGACCAAGACAAAAGTTTAGCCTTTGTTTGAGATACCCCCCCCCCATATTCTTCAAGTAAAGAAACTATAAAAGATTATTCTACAGTCATGTATTGCCTTAATCCAGTGGCTATATACACCAACTATTGTGTTCAGTACTTTGCCTAATTTTCAAATTCTAAATTGGTGTGTTTTATTCCGTTATTCAGACTACCCCACACTACAAGCTATAGTTTTGCTGTAATGTAAGGAAATGTACTATATCCATTCTCCTGCACCCTTGTGACCAGGGGTAGACTGGCCATAGGGCATACTGGGCAAATGCCCGATAGGCCGCCACATCCCCTGCACTGGCCACTTGCCGATCTGTTTTTCCCGGCAATGGTGAATCGGAGGCACCACGGAACATCCAGCGGCCTGCAGTGGCTCCTATTCCCCCGCACTGCCACAAGAAGCATTGCAGGGAAGCCAGTATAAAGGTACAAGTGTACGGGCGGCCAGTGTGGCTGATAGCCAGTGCAGGGGGGCAGCAGACCACAGGCAGCCAGGGTGGAAGAGAGGCAGCAAGTGTGCAGTGCGGGGAGGCAGCGGCCTACCTTTGGCGGGCGAACAGTGCACAGAGTGTCCGACAGGCAACTTCAGCTTCTACAGGTGAGCGGGGCCACGGGGGCAGGTCAGGGGACGGGGACATTGCTGCACTGCGTGTTATGGGGTGATTTGGTGGGATGCTCTGCTGCACTGCATGTTATGGTTTGATTTGGGGGGATGCTCTGTTGCCTTACTTGCTATGGGGTGATTTGGGGTGATACTCTGCTGCTCTGCTTGTTATTGGGGGATTTGGAGGGATTCTCTGCTGCACTGCTTATAATGGGGGGGTATTATACGTGGCCGTACACACTGCAGAAGGGCAGATGTGACTAAAAAAGTCCTCATTTTTTAACCGCAGTCTACCCCTTGTGACTGCCAGCATCCAATGGGGATTTCTTGGAATCATGCAGATTCGCTGAAGGAGCCATTCAGTCAGTATCTATCTCCTTTTTAGCTTCCTATTACGCGTAAGGAAGGCATCTCAAATGGAATGTTTGTATTTTTGGTTAAAAATAAAAAAACAGCAAATAGCATTGCCGCATTCAGGCAACTCTCCATTCGGGGCCTGCTTAAGGCCTTTCACAGGTGAATTACTTAAAAGCATCCTTTCCAAAGCCTATCCTGAATAAATGGCCGAACATTCAGCGACATTATTTTTTTGAAAACCAGCAAATAGATAAAGCTCCTAATGTGTAATTACTGTTTCTGCTTTCCTTTTTTCAAAGCTTCCCTGTAAAAAGTCCTGTTTTCTAGAATAGTCAGAGAAGGCTATTGATTTTTACACTGGTCTAACTGATGGTGGATGCACAAAAGCCTGTAGCTGTCAATCCCCTGCACCCCTGATGACGGATTTACTTTAACTAAAGCCAGGACCTTTCCCCACAGCTTTTGTTCCCAGTCCTTTAACATGCCTAATCTTTTCCCTGGATTTTCAGTATAGAAAACCTGCTATAGGATACCAAATAAAATTCATTTACATGAAGAACATCCAATATCATATCAGAGTACAATCATAGAGACACAACATTATGGGGGTTATTTAAAAAACGCTAACGCCATGTAGTGCCACGTTGCGTCGGTGGAACGCTGGAACGCTGGCGCGCGACGCTAGAGCACGCAGTTTTAGAGCTTCAACGCTGGTTGTGTGTAGTTTTTTCTTAAATATGGGCTTCAGTGCCCAGTGCCGGACGCAATGCTGCAGCATTGCTCTACTGTTAGATGTATTGTAGTCTTGGGTGCTTTGCCCTCGGGACACCACCTAGAGTTCTCCATTGGCTCTGCAGTGAATCAGGGAGAGGCTTCTACAGCGCCCTGCAGACATCACATTTATCACTGCTGGACAGGATAGTATAGCGTCACTTGTCCGCTCGCTACACTAGGTTATGGCGCCAGACACCTGCTTGCAGGGTCTACTAGCGGACGCTCTAAGCGCCGCTACATAGACCCTCAAATGGCAATATGTGGCGCTAGTCTTGAATTAGCCTCTCCATATCATTCCAGAATACAGTCTTACAGACACAACATTAAAGGCCTTATTTAGGATGTGCACCGTTTAGCATCTTTCTGGTGGCCACAAGGCCAGTTTTGGAGCACTGGCATTTTTGTCCTCTCTGGTGCTGCGCTGTGGACTGCAATGGCGCAAGAAGTCGCAACGCCAGAGGCTGTAATTTGCTTTAATTTTTAGGTATTGGCCGGCCTATGTCCAGCTTCTGTTGGAGCTAACTCCCGATTATCCCAGCGCCAGTGAGCACCACTTTGTACCACCACCTGTACAGTGCTGCACAGAGTTTATTAATTTTTTTCCTCCTTGAAAAGATTGCCGCTGTATGTTTCGGTCATGGTCGACGTTTCATCATTACAGTTACAAAAATCACTGCTGTGGACAAAGGGGACAAACTTTACAGTGTGTTTAGACTGTATTCTAGTTGTCGAAATTTCCAACTGGTAAGCAACAGAAACGAAGATCTATTTTAGAATAAAAAAATGACATTTGGTGACATCAAGGTCCTACGTTTCCATTATTGACAAGTCACAATGCAAGTCATGTACAAAAAAATGTGTGTCATATTAGAAGCATAAAACACTTTAATGGAGTTCTGGCCATTTTGCTCTATGGGATCTTAACCTACAGCGCCATTTTGAACTGGCGCAGCTCCACCACCCACCTCACTGTAACACATTTCATGCCAAGATAAGACCTCAATCATACAAACAAACATGCTGACACTTACCCACATAAATATATAATGCCAAGGTCCATCCGCCATCGTGTCCACCGATGTGCCACACCAGTGTTGCCGCAGAGCATCGCTGGTCTCAGAACAGGTCAGGCCTCCCCTAGTGATGCAGTAGAACAGAGTTGCTCACCAACGTGAGTAGAGACCCATGTTAGGCTTAATATGGGGGGGGGGCTAAAAAGACCAAACAACAGGTGGTCAGGTAAGTGGATTGTTTATTCCCCCCTGGGACTTCATAGCCCTAGACTTCTGGAATATTTAGATTTTATGAACATTTCTGCATTTGAATAAACATGTGTAGCATTATTTACATGTACACCATCAAAGCTTTATGACCATTTTTACCATTACAGTTAAAGTGGTCCTATCCATTCCTGCCCATGATCTGTACCTGCAATGCAATAGCCTCAGCCATGACAAAGCTTAAAGTGAAATGCCAGTCACAATTTCTGGGGGTTACAAAGAAAAAAAACCCTACCTTATCCAGGGGCCCGGATCCAGAGCCGCATCCCCCGGTTCTGTGTGCGCTCCCCCAGCACGCTGCTTTCTATCTTTTCCTGCGGTGGCTGTTTTGGCTTTGAAGGAGCGGCACTTGCTCCTGGATAAGTTAAGGGATTTTTTCTTTGTATTTTCTTTGTCCTGCCTCAACACCATGGTTGCCTGGCAGGGCGAGGGGGTTATATTGTGACTGTCCCTGTCCAGGCATTAAATTTAAAGTCTATATTTACCTTTCATCCCCCACAGCTCCTCCATGCAGCACGGCCATCTTCTTAGTGGCCAATAATGGAAAAAACAGCAATCCCAGCGTCCAGGACAGGGGTGTCCATTAGACTGGCTTTACACCCCTAACGCACCTAATCCAGGTTGATCATGGGCTGGCCAGGGTCAGAAAATCCTTGACTGGCCCTAAAATCCATCCCTATATATGTTTTGCACCCCAAAAGTAATTATAATGCAATATTTTAACCTACAGTATCTAGACCGTAGCTGCTCCTGGGCCTCTGGCAGCTACATGCGATGCTCTGGCTCTAGTGTATAGCGATAATAACAATGGCAAATGCCTGATTGATAGGCAGGCAATTGAAAATTCACTATGTGAACACAGGACACCCCTGTTTTATTTATTGCTAGGAGCCTTTGTTAAATACCTTTAGCAGGCAGTTTGCTTTCAATCATGGTAGCATGCGCGGGCCTAGCTTTACAGGGTGCAGCCATGCAAATATGGTAAATGTGCAGAGGCCTGTCAGAAAATACATTAGTGGGGTTGATGGAGCAAGTCTGCGCCACTAAATCAGGGCCAGTGCCTTCCTAGGCAAAGATTCAGTATCTATATTGAAAAACGTACTAATTGATTAGCAATAAATTTGGGAGACGCACTTTGTAAATCTCATTGATGGCGGCAGGGGGATATGGACATGTCCAATGTGCTCGGGGTTATTTACGGCCCAGGATAGTGAGATGTCAGCCGATGTAATTTCATGTCAGAGCTCTGGGCCCCTAATGAAACTGGATTATTTTTTTTAAAGGAGACTCTACTTTTAAAAAAAGAAAAATGATGCCAAATACAGTATGTGTAAAGCATTGTGTTACGCTGGGATTTCCACTGCTGCATTTGCATCTGCTCCGTGGACAACGCAGCACTGTTTTTTATAGTAAAGAATACTAACCTTCTGCAGCCTTGATTCCACTCAAAGGTGCTACTTTACCTTCTCCATGGCACATATGGTTTCCAGTTAAGAAGCAGGTACCCACACTGGTTGGAGGGAAAGACACCATCCCTGACTAACTATATTGTGACTTTGGGTTGCATTGTTAGCACTTGGGCTGACAGCTGAAGGTCAGTGGGGTTTGAGCAGATGGCACTACATGGTTAATATGTGTATTTTTTGGCCTCAGGAGGCATTTAACGTGAATCTATATTAAAAAATGACTTAAGAGCCCTTTGAATAATTGCCCTCAGAAATGCCTCTATGGCTAAAGAGGAAAATGCAGCAGACCTGGCTTGCCCGGCCCCCCTGCCCCTCTGGTTTACAAAACAGCCCTCTCTGATCGCATCGCGCTCGCCATTACCTCCGCTTCCCCGACATCCTCCTTCAGGCAGCACCATCTTGGAATCCCGACATGCACAGCACCGGCCCTCAGATCTCGCGCATGCGCAATGTCATTGCATTGGTTGCAATGACACTCATTGCAAGATCTGAGGAGTGGCCCTGGACATTTGAAGAGAGGTAAGGCTGGCTAAGCCTGCAGCCTTTACTCTGGGGCAGCTAATGGGGGGAGGGGGTGGAAACGGGCCAGGTATACTGTCGGATGTCAGTGTTTTAGATAACGCCGACATCCAACAGGCAGTGAGGGAGGGGGGAGAGATAAGCCAGAATGTGTGCTGCAAGGTCCCATCCTAGGCCCATTACTCTTCTCAGTTTACATCTATGGTCTTGACAAACTTAAAACTTCACTAGGCTTTCAATATCACTTTTATGTGGATGGCACTCAAATATACCTCTCTGGCCCCAATTTCTCCTCCCTTCAGTCTCACCTCCTTAAGTGTATTACAGCTATATCTTCATTCATTGCATCCTAAAGCTAAACATGTAAAATGGCTTATCCCCGTAGGCTACTTCTATATGCTCCCCAAGATCCATGAGGTTGGCAATCCTGGAAGGCCTGGCATTGGCACACTAGCTGAAAACATCTTTGGCCAGGTGGAAAACCTACCTAAACCCTTGGTCAGAAACTCCTCAAGTTACATCCAGGACACTACTGATGTATTAAATAAACGTATGGTTATGGAATCCCTATACATGAACATTCCCCACAAGGATGGAATAGCTGCTTGTCAAGTGCACTTGAAAAAGCAAAACCTTCCAACAGGACTGGCCACACAGCTTATATACTTCATTCTGACACACAATTACCTTTCATTTGGAGACCTACAGCAAATGGGAGCGTCAATGAGTTTGCAGTGTGCTTCATGATGACGGAACTGGAGGGAGCATACTTATCAACATGTAACATTAAACCTATGACTTACCTTTGCTACACTGATTATATCTTTGTTACCTGGACAGAAGATGAGGAAGCTCTCCTTAAATTTCATGAGGCCTTTTCACCCAACCATCAACCACAAACTCAACTATTCGGACAATGAAATTCAGTTCTTAAAACACAACTATTTGTATTAGAAACAATAGTCTACGCACATCAGTTTACCCAACTGACAGAAATTCTTACCTGAGAACAGACACCTTTCACCTCAGACACACAAAACAATCCATCATTGACAGTCAGGCTACACGATACAAGGGTATATGCTCTGACAATGAGAATTTGGACAAAAACCAAATGGATCAACAGTCACTGAATTTAAACATGCCTGGGATAAGCACACATCTATCCTAAGATAAAGAGAACATACAGTATACACATAAGGGCAGACTAGATGGACCGTATGGTCTCCTTCTGCCGTCAACCTTCTAGGTTTCTATGTTTCTAGGACCAAATTTGTACAACTGGGATACAAACCAAAATGGCAGAAAAGGTAATAGACAAAGCAGCAGCCATCAACAGGGACACATTGCTAAGCTACAAAGAAACCAAAGATGAGGACAGTGTGTCCCTAGTAGTCACCTACTAACCATAGCAGGAGGTTCTATGCAAAAATACAAGGGAACTCCAGCCTGTTCTACACAAGGACAGTCGACTAAGGGAAATATTCCCAGCCCCCCCCCCCTGCTCCTTTTGACAACCACCTAACCTGAAACAACGTATGGCCCGAGGTGCACTGAAGGCCCAGCAGACAATGGCACACCACCCTGCTTGCAAAACAGGTGGAAGACTTTTGTACATATTCATACCAGTGAGCCAGTCTAATGGACACCCCTGTGTTTATACCACATTCCCAGCAGATACACAGAATTAAAGGTACATTCTCCAGCAGGTCTTCTAATATGGTGCACCTGATAATGTGTACACAATGTCCCACCAAAAGGCCGCTATGTGGAAGAAACAGGGCAGCAACGTATGAACTCTCATAGTCTCAACAACAACAAATAATCCTAGAAATTACCTCCCTGTGGCTGCACATTTTCTGGAGAAGATCACACAATAGATGACTTAAAAGTTACAGTTTTGATGGGTGGTTTCAAAACACAGAGAGAAACATTTGGGAATACAAAAATATGCAAACATGGACAAATAAAATGAGGTTTGGCTAGGTATATTGAATTTCGCCTTCCCTGCATTCGCCATGTGTGCAGGTAGAGGGGAAGACCATGGCAGATGGATCTCAGATTGAAGCGATGAACACAAGTGACCACTGACAGAACTGGGGCAGTGCTGAATGCATTCTATAATTTGGTAAAGCACATGAAAGCAGGTTTGGGACTTTCGAAGGGAAACATATTCTTGCGGTTGAGATCATTAAGGCCCAATGCATGAGAAATGATTAATAAATCGAAAATAAATATTGGAAAATTCGAAAAACCTCTGGAAGCTCTTCAAATCATTAGCTTATTCTTTCCCAAAACCATGCAAACAGAATGGTTCTTAATAAGACTCATGTCTACGTACCCCAAAAGGGGCAGTTAGGGAACTTCTTTTTAGTCTGGGGTATAGGCAGTTCTCAAAAAGATTCTGTAACACTGCTCTTGCAGGAACCCAGTGTTCAACAACAGTGATCAATAAGATCAGGATGTCATCTAAATTAACCATGATGCAAACAATCTCTGAATACAGCCACACGCCAAATTAATTTTTTTCCTGGAATCTTTACCGCACTCCCATCACCCCAAAATGATTATTTTAGGCTCTTTCCGCCACCTTGGCAAGCAACCTTTCACAATTTGTATATTGTGCAATCATTCTATTAATCACATACCTAGTTTAGTTATAAAACCATATATATTCCTATTTGGAGTGGTAGTGGTTTACTCCATTCAGCAACAGTGGTAAAACAAACTTCAGACACATGTGATTGGAAAACTAGGTGAACTGAATGAAAAGATAAGCACTATCATTGATTTGAGTTAACAGTACTGTCCTAAAAAACAAAATAAAAATTCATGTACTCATTTTTTCTTCCCCGCAACAGCTTTCTTGTAGTTAGGCTTGGACCATGCCCTCTGCAACAACATTGGTGCTTCAACTAATGTGTCCAAATGCACGATTCATCATCTCCTAGACAGTTTGAGTGCTATCGCTGTCTAAGGAAAGACATTACAAGATGAATTCCTGCGGTTCTGAAGGCAAAAGAGGTCCAACGCTCTACTATATGCTCCCTCTGATAAAGTGGCCATTTATTGTCTACTTTCGTATCGCTACATATACATGTTTCTCGCACAGTGCCGTTTTTATGATTTACTACCCACACTGCCTTTGCATAGGCCCTCGGACAGAACTTTGATTGAACATGACGGTTTAATGGTGCAACGTGTAAATTATTTTCTTACAGTAGCTTATTAGAAAGCAAGCTGATTCCACCATCTAATCTACAGCTAGTGAAGGAGAAGTGCTTAATCAAGTCAATAAAACGCATTAAAATGCAACGTCCTGCGTTGAAACTTAGGGGTTTATTCATCAAGGGATAGCACCAGGTAGTGTTTCGTAGTGGCAGGCAGCGTCTGGTGAACGCTGGGTGCTGTACTCAAAACCACATTTAAGAAAGCGAATCTGATGAGCGACTCTAACAGCGCCATGTAGGGTACAATTCATCATTACAGGCGACTCAGTGTATAGCGTTGGCGCTCTAGCTTCCAGAGCGACAGGTAATACCTGTCGCTCTGGAAGCTAGAGCGCCAACGCTCCAGCTTCTTCTCTCCCAGACATTTCAATGGTCGTTCCTTTTCTTGTGTTTAAACAGGGTTTTTTGTTTTTACTTTTTTTTTCTCTCAAATAATTGTGTGACCTCTCCTGGCCTAGAAAGAGTCATTTTTTAAACCTTTTTTGATTTTTTATATTTATATGCAGAATTGTCATTACTGGCACTAAAGTATTAATGTCACAATGTTACAACAATGTCATTCCATTTGTTTTCGCTTTGTTACTGGGGGATATGTGTTCAAAAACAGACTTTAATCACACAGAGTCTGGATCTCTATGCTATAGCGACCAGATTTAGAGCGCAGACGCTGTGTGGTGCTACCTTTTGCTCCCTGCAGCACTGTACTGGTGTTAGAACACCCAACATACATCTCATTTATCAATGCTGGCTAGGTTACTACAGCGAATGAAATGCTCTGTTATAGCGCCCGATAGTTGATCACAGAGTATACTAGTCGCTCTTAGTGCCTTTGTACAGACGCTCATCTGCCAATACCTGCCGCTAGTAATAAATCAGCCTGCCCCTTTCATGTAAACTTTACAAAATATGACAAAATAAGAACTCCCTCAAAGCACACAATGGATTTTATTTAAAGCTGAATTTTATTTCAATACTAATGTGATGCTCTACATAAAGGGGACCGAAACAGAGAGAGTCTTGTTCATGCTTCACTTAGCAGACACAGCCTTTATTTTATGCTCTCTTCCCCGCGCTGACTATTTGCATCTGGACCTGCAGTTTGGCTCCAGTCTTAGCAGACACTGTTATATTCTGCACTGTAAATATATACCTGAATGAATACATAGCACAGACAGCCTGCACTAGGCTTGCTGCAATGTGATTTTATGCTACAGATATCCAAGAAATGGCAATATATGGGTAGAGCCTTCACAGCAGCTCGATTTAAAGCAAATCTACAGTCTCAATCCTACCTCTGGGGCATTTAGATTTGGGATGGCCTGCCACACATAGTGTAAATGGAATACAAGAATAGGAAAAATGACTTGCCACTTCTGCATTCCCTCCCTTCCAGCAGCTTACATGGCCTCCATGTGACCACTGGTGATCAAAAGGGTTCATGACTTTGCTCAATGTTATATGATCACCTGCCTGGCAAACTCTGATCAGGCCACCAAACAGTGAGGACATGCTCGATGTCCCAAAGCTGCAGAGAGAGACTTTAGGTCTGTTTACACCCCACCGTGAAAAAGTCAGGCAGAATAATGCAGCTGGTCTAGCTCTACATCACTGTAGGCCACCAATGACGCTTGTTGTGTTGTCTCGCAGGGACGTATCTGTCTGGTAAAAACCCCATTGGTCATGGACCAATGAGTCATTTCAGGTTGAGTATTTTGCTTGATTTCTGGGTTCCAATTGCTCGTTATAGCCAAACTGTGCTCAACCTGTACACATCTGCTTGAAAACCCCCATTGGCCATCTCCAGACCAGTGAATCATGGAATATTTTGCTTGATTTTGGGATTCATATTGAATGGAGTTTCTATGTATTTCATCAGTGAGAGTAACTATGTCTCCTGTAATCTGGTCATTAGAATGAGCAGTTTTAGGGTGTCAAGATGGGGTGACAGTCTACATGCTCACCAGTGGCATAACTAAATGTGAATGGGTCCTGGTGTGAACATAAAATGGGGCCCTGTCAAGGCTCAGAGAATTTTTATGTCCTTTAAAATGAATTAGATGAAGCTATACAGTTAAAGACTTTAAAAAGTTAAAAACTGGACCTTCATCATAATTTCATGAAAAGCCCAAGCCCTTAAAAAACTATTCCCCAGCATCTAAAATGAATATATTTTTAGTTTTTAGTCACTTTTTTACCCTGCTGGGCTTCAACTCTGTTCAGGATACGAGCGCCGCCATCTTGCCTCAGAAGCATCACATAATGAGGAGAGGGGGGAAAAGTGCAGGGGGCGAGGTTATAGTTGTGCTTTGCACAGACAGAGCAGAGTTAGGATCAGGAGAAGGACAGCAATCCCAGAATGCAGAGCAGCATGGTCAGATGCACACTTCCTGTCTGCGGGCAGCCTAAGGCTCAAGTGAGCACAACTATGATAAAAAAGGTGAAGGAGCAACAATGATGAGACATTCTCCGGTGCGGTCACACCCCTATAGTAACGCCCTTGGTCCTCACCCGCCAATGCATTTTTTTTGTCCCAGCCCACACTACGGCTCACCAGCCCAGCAAAGCCTATTGGTTGTTGGTTGTCAGACAAATGGCACTTGGAAAAGTGACAATTCAGGCTTCCTTTTGCCTTTTGTCATTTAATCAGAGAATAGATTGCAATGTCACAACCTAAACTACAAGCAACTGAAAATCAAAATAAATCAATGGATATATGTAGTGAATGCCAATAACAAATATACAGATTCAGATTTTTTAGTTAAAGCTCACCTGTAGGCAAAAATAATAAAAAGTCGGCTGCTACTATAGAAGTAGATATATCTTTGGTCCTCTGGTGAATGCTCCTTGGTCACCGTCAGCTAAGAGTAGAATCATAGGCCCTTATTTATGAAGGAATAGCGACAGGTAGCGACTGGTGAGCGGCCGGTAATGACAGGCCCCTCCACGAGAACGCCGGCTCCCCACCACAATCACACATTTATCAAGTCAATCCTGCTTAGCGACTGAGATAGCGCCATATAGCGACTCATTCATCATTATTCCAGCCTCAGCCCACAGCGCCAGCGTCCGACCTTGAACAGCGACAGGTATGACCTCTCGCTACCTGGCGCGCTCCAATGCATTTCAATGGAACAATCTTTAAATATTAATAATTAATTGATATTAATGTTTATTTTTATTTTTTAAATGTGAAAAATTCTGTGACCACTTCTGCCATTTTAGATAATTTTTTAAGGGAAAAAAATTAAAAAAAAATTGTACAGAATTGATATTACAGGTCTGATATTAATGTATTCATATTACTAAATTAATTAAAATCCTCTCTTTTTTTTGGTTTCCAAAAATATGGTGGTTTAGGGGTTAAAAAACTACTTTTAACACATCGCCTCCAGCGCTCTGGGGTTTAAACATGCATTTCACAGCGCTTGAATTTTTTGAGCGTGATTTTTTGATGAATATGATGGGAGCCGGTCGCTCTGACCAGTCGCTATCATGCGCACCCATACATCGCGGAACCTATCAAATAGCGACTCGTAACCTTGTATTCAACATCACGCCACACCGACTGAGTCGCTGTCAACAACCGAACAACGGCCAAGCACAGCGACTACTAGCGGGCGCTGTAAAAATACCGCTACAGTCGCTCAACTGTCGCTACATGTCGCTATTAATAAATCAGCCTCCCAGAAGCATTGCAGTTCTATTTATGGGCAGGCTGATTCATTACTAACACCAGGTAGCGACAGATGAATGTCTGTAGCGAGGATTTCAGAGCGACTGCTAGTAGTCGCTGTGCTCGGCCATGGTTAGTTGTTTCAGAGCGCCTCAGTCACTGCCCGGCATTGATGAATATGTTGTGTGAGTCTCAGTACTACCCTGTAAGGGAGCGAATGGTAGCACCAGCTCAGTGCGACTGACTCACACCACATTCATCTATAAAAAAAAACCTTCACAAAGTTCTGGCGCTCAAAATCGGGTCTGTGTAGCCCACAGCGCCAGAAGCTGTGTGATTAAAGTCTGTTTTTGATCCACTAGTAACAAAGCGAAAACATATGGAATGACATTGTTATAACATTGTAACATGAACGCTTTAATACCAGACATGTAAGGACAATTCTGCATAAAAATATTATTTATCAAAAAAGTTTCCAAAAATGTAATTTTCTAGGCCAGGATACATGTTTTTATTGAGTTTTTATTAAAAAAAAAAATGGGATCAGGAAAGCGATTTAAGGATCGTCCATAGAAATGTATGGGAGAGTGCCAGGTAGTGACAGGTAAGACGTGGCACTCTGCAAGGCTGAACGCCGGCGCTGTACGCTGAGCCTGGGATAATGATGAATCGGACACTAAATGGCGTTGTTCTAGTCGCTCACCAGATTCGGCTTCATAAATGTGTAATTGCGTGCTGTGTCCGGCGTTCATCTGCCGCTACCTGACACTACCTGCCGCTTTCAAGGCACTACCTGGCGCTATCCCTTCAAGAATAAGGCCCTATGTACAGGGGACACACCCGGAGACGCTCATTTATTATTATTATACAGCGCTGTCATCTGTAGCGCTTCCGGCCAGGCAGTGTTCGCAGCGCACAGCTTTTATATGCCTATGCATAAGCAACACCTAGCATTGTCTGTGAGCGCCGCAAGCTGAATATATTTATTTTAAAAATACATAGTGCTCCAAGAGATGCTCAGTTAACAGGATTTCAGGCACACAGCACCTGTTGGAATGCCAATTTTTTTTTTTTTTTAGGTTCCTGGATTTTTTTTTTAAGTAAAACTGGAAATTGCACTAGGGACACTATAAAAACATGACACAGCTTTCTCGCAGCCCAAAACACACGTTTTCAGCACAACACAAAAGTAAAATACATTCATCCAAAAATAATCCAAACCAGCTCAGGGATCCCATGGTCAAAAAAAATAAATAAATAAAAAGGCTTAAATAATTATAACTACCCCCTTTGAAATGTATGGGATAAGGCCACACAGTGCAGGGTGAGTACCAGGTCTTACCTGACGCTATATCGCCGGCACTGTTGATAGATGGAACATTTCCTGGCACTATCACAGGCGCTCTGGATTTTTGACTAAATACACCTTTTTCACTGGAACCCGACATTCACCCGATGCTCACCTGGCACTATGTAGCCTTAGCATTTCTGAAATAATCCTTCCACTACAAGAGGATGAAGCTAGGATGGATGGAATCTGCATAGAAGCAGCAGACCTACAGTAGATTGATGAGCTATAGGGGAGTATAATTTCCTTTATTTTTTGCCAAATGCCCTTTAGAGAGGAAAGATTAAACCTTCCCCTGGCTGAATTCCATTAATGGGTCTTTTTTTAACCTAAATAACTATGTAACTATATTTGACATTGTGCTTGGCAATGGATAAACCAATATTCCAATCTTAGAATATTTTTACATGCAAGTGTGTAGGACCATGATTAGTAATTATGGAAACTGCATACAAGACTTAAGTCTGAAACAAGGTAATAAATTAGCAAATAAAACACATTAAAGCTTTATCAGAAGGCTAATTATGCTACATTAAATGCATACCATCCAATTAGCTTGATCCCAATTGGTTACAAAGGTCTCTAGAGGGTAATATGACTTAGTATGAAAAATCCAATCCCAGAAAAAAAAACATAATTTCAGATATTTTAACACCAGTCTACAGTCACTGAAATAAGAAAACTGCTAATGCTGAGCTAAAGCAAACTTGGCCAACAGCAATACTCAAACTAGCCATACTGCAACTGTTCTTTTCTATAGAGCTCTATTGTGAAAATTGTCTAATATGCAAGACCCCAACAGGGAAAAAACAGGGCCAACAGGTTTTTAATCATTTCATTTCAACTTCACAGGAGAGAACTGCTCTTCTTTAAAGCAAACCAAAACCCCGTTCACCCGGCCCTAGAGTCTAAAATATTCTGGGCCAGGTAAAATCCCTCCCCAGGGGCTGTGTGAAGCTCTTTAGGTTCACCCATTACTTACCTTGTATCAGGGATCCAATTCCCCATGATCTTCACTGGCATCCCCTGCACTCCTCCAACCAAAGAAGGACATTTATTGTGACAGCTTAACAAATCACTTGGAAAATTTTCAATAGCAACAACATTGTATAATGTGTTTTGTTAAGCTGTCACAATTTAAGTGTCCCGAATTTGTCAATGGAAAAATGGCCAGCTTATGCCAACTCCCAAAACGTACGAAACGTACACTGGATGATGGGAGCTCACTCTCCCTCCAACCTGCCCCAGTCACCAGCACAAACTCAGCTTAATATATATGTGTAACAGCAGTTACACGATCAGCATTAATTGCAATCCTAGGTATGTCACGATGTCAACTTATCTCACAGCACACAGGTATGGTAGTCGAGGGCAATAGGACCACAGCATGGTGAGCTGACAAGATGACGTCACAGCAGACACTCAACGACCAGCAGGACAAGTGAAAGTATCAGCTTGTTTTATTGTTGCAGGATCATGAAAAGAAAGGTTTAATGTTTTAATCAACGTCACGGTCATATAAACACAGTTAACAGGCCAATAAACTTGCAATGCTTTGTAGAAAAGCAAATAAAGGCACATTCACTTCATTTCAGTGAAAGGGTTAATCAGGCTTGTGTCCATCAGACATAGAACACAGGTACTTTTGCGTGTCAGAACAATTCAGGATAGGGTCTAAGCAGTATTGTATTCCCATTAAATGTAGGTCTTTTTCCAAAGGGTATTCAGGCGACCACCACCTCACTTTGAACTGAGCAACCCCTCTGTGATGCCCAGCGGGACACCAGCCTTCTGTAAGCAGACAACCCCCAATCTCCACCGCCACTTCTGCCTATAGTCAAGCCCCCGTTTGCCGGGACGCTAGGTACGCCTCACCGGACACGGTTGCCCTCGGGTCTTAATAGGCGCAAAGGTGAAGGCCGATAAACCACAAGGGTATCCCGAAGCCGAGGTCGTTCACAGGTAGTCAGTCTGGAAGGTGCGTCAGAGTACAGGGATGAGACAGGTGCATAGACAGGGGAAGCCAAAGGGTCAAGCCGGGAGGTCAGAGATAGCGGGGTATCCAAAGGAGCAGGCAGATTCAAGGTTAGACAAAGCAACGGTCGGTACAGGCAGCGGACAGGGATGGTCGATCAAGCAGGGTCGGAAAACAGATAATAACTAACGGAACCACACCCTAATCACAAGCGACTATCTCGGGCACTGAGTACTAGGCTGACTCCATATTTATTGGGGAATTGACTAATGGCCACCCTGGGGGGAGTGTATGTGCTGATTGGTGTAACTTACAACAATGTGAGTGATTGGACACACTATCCAGGGGCTGGTCCGTCTTGGCAGCAAGCTGATCAGCCCCTAATTCCCATCAGGTGTGGAGGACTCTGCGCTGCCTGCCACTCACCCACTCCTAGTGGCAAAATTTACTGACTGCGGGGCACGCGCCTGCACAGCTAGAGAGGGGCGGGGAAGGCTGCCAGAGTGATGAGTCGCTCTCCCCATCATCTGGGAGCGGTGGCCACGCTCAGCAGCAGGAGCACCGCACCAAGCGACAGGTCGCCCAGCAGACACTCGGCGCGGGCCCCCTGGCAGAGGAAAGTCCCTTACACCCTTTCAGTGGAGATCATCGATGGGGTATCCCAGACTGGGATGCATGATTGTCCGGTGTCAGCAGTGGGACCAAACCAGCTGGTAAATGATAGTTGTTCTCTAAGTGATTTCATGTTAGTTTTGACTTCGAAGAAGGCAGTGTCAGGCTACCGGTTATGAACCCTGATTGTGGAGACTAAGAACCCGCTCACCTCTCGACCGGGAAGCCTGGAATCTAAGGACCAACCTGGTTTTCACTAGAGCCTCTAAAGGTGAGGATAGGCTGGGCTGCAGGAAGACCCCAAGTCAGACAACCTAGGAGTGGGTATTGCCAAGTAGAAGACAGACCAGAGCTGAACTGAACATGTGGAACAAGCTGAGGTTTTGGGCAGGCAGAACAGTATCGAAGTCACAAACAGGCCGAGGTCGTGGGCAGGCAGAACTGGATCAAAGTTTTGAACAGACCGAGGTCGTCAGGAGAACAGGAGCATAGTTAGGAACAAGCCAGGTCGGTACACAGGAATGGAAGACTGGAACTCAGGAACAGACAGGAGAAATTACCAACTGGCAATGCAGGTCAGGGTTCGCCAGAATTTAAAGGCCCCTGTGCATGTGCACAATCGATCGTATTTTCGCACATAATCACACGAGTGCATAATCGTGCAACAGTTTGCAACAACAGATTGTGCTGCTATGGCCGCGCACGCTTACTGGCACTGCTATATCTAGTGCACAAACGCGAGCGCACTGGAAATCTTGGTGCCCTTTGCTGGGACACAAGAGGAACAGTTCTAGTTCTATGACAGGCAGAATGTCCAAAATGATCAGCTCTTCCATCAACTGCTGATGCAAAGACAGCTTTGGATTCAGACTATGCCAGTGGACGGGGAGGCTGATTCATTACTAGCGCCAGGTATCGGCAGATGAGTGTCTGTATAGCGGCGCTTAGAGTGACCGCTAGGATATCGAGAGCTGTAATTGAATGCTGTTGTAACCTGGATGGCATTGATGAATGTGATGTATGTTGGGCGTTCTAACACCACTACAGCGCTGCAGGTAGCGAGATGTAGCACCAGCTCAGTGCGACCGACTCTCAGCTACTCACACCATATTCAACAAAAAAACAGACACACAGCATAGGCGCTCTGGATCTGGTCGCTATAGCATAGAGCGCCAGACGCTCTGTAATTAAAGTCTGTTTTCAACACATATCCACCAGTAACAAAGCAAAAACACATGGAATGACATTGCTGTAACATTGCAACATTAATACTTTAATGCCAGACCTGTAATAACAATTCTGGATAAAAATATAAACAGTCATAAAAGTTTTCAAAAATGACTTTTTCTAGGCCAGGAGAGGTCACACAATTATTTGAGAGAAAAAAAAAATTAAAAACAAAAAACCCTGTTTAAACAGAAGAAAAGGAAAGTCCATTGAAATGTATGGAAAAGCGTCAGGTAGCGACAGGTAATACCTGGCGCTCTGGAAGCTAGAGCGCCGGCGCAATACGCTGAGCTTCCTGTAATGATGAATCGGACGCTACATGGCGCTGTTAGAGTCGCTCACCATATAAATGTGGTTTTGCGTACAGCGTTCACCAGACGCTGCCTGCAGCTACGAGGCAATACCTGGTGCTATCCCTTGATGAATAAACCCTTATGTTGCTGGCAGGGGGGAGGAGAGGATATAGGAGGGGAGCCGGTGGAGGAGGGTTCTGAGGGAGGTTGGTTGGGTTGCCCATGGTAGTAGAAACTAGGCTTTCATAAAAATATGTAGGTCTAGGGGCATCTTTATAGAAAGTTGCCTTAAGGGGCATAGAGCAGCCCTGTGCGGCAATTATATATTTTCTTTTTTGGTTATGATGCTGTAAATTGCTCAACGTGCCAAAACCTAACCTGCTAGTCAAAGGCCTTGAATAGGTGCGTTCACTAATGCAGGTTGTATTTATAAATAAAGATATCTTGATGCGAAATGAATCTCTATGGATATGTTTAGGAAGGATTTTCTTCTGGAGCTTCTGTAAATCTGATTCTTACCGCTAAAAGCAAACTATCTCCCTCTAGCACTTACGTTCTGATGAAAAGCAAAATATATTGCATTTGATATTGAATACCTAAAAAAATCAATGGCCGCTGCCAGGCACTGTAGCCCCTAATCGCTGAGCTATTACCAGAAAACAACAAACATATTTACAAAGCAAAGTGAAGTTTTAGATCGATGGAAAGAGGTCTTCCAGGTAATTAACATAATGGTTATTATGAGGGGTCACGCCTCATCCACAGAGGATCATGTGACCAGCCTATGGGATGGGCTGGGGACATGTGATAAACCGGACCTTCACCATGATTTATTGAAAAGCCCAAACCCTTAAAAAACGATTCCCCAGCATCTAAAGTTAATATATTTTAAGTTTTTAGTCACTTACTTATTATTCTTTCCCCACTCTGTTCAGGATTTTAGGATATGGGCGCCGCCATCTTGACTCAGAAGCATCACACTTACTGAGGAGAGGAGAGCGGGATAAGGTACAGGGGGTGGGGTTATAGCTGTGCTTTGCTCAGACAGAGCAGAGCTGGGGTCAGGAAAAGGTCAGCAATCCCAGAATGCAGAGCAGCACAGTCAGAAGACACTTCCTGTTTGCAGGCTGCCTGATGTTCTATGAGCCGCCATTTTGGATGTTTAAAGGCTCATAACATGCAGTAGATGCAGGTAGGATGATTTTTAATGTGAGCAATCTGTATGTACAGGGTGTGGGAAACATATAAGATAGACTCTTATTCAGAGTGAAGGAAAATTCAATAATGCGGTAACAGATTTGCAGCATCTCCTTCTCTGGACAGAAATATATTGCAGTAGCTAATTATTCTAGTACAAATTGTGTTGGGCCTTAAAGTGGACCAAAACCCAGGATAGTCAAAAGTTTTGACTATCCTGGGTTTTGTTCCTTTCCCCGGGGGCACCCCGATCCGGGTGTCCCGCTGTCTGAAACACCCCCAGATAGCCACAGCAACTCACCTTATCCCAGTCCCATGGCGCATCTAAGAGCAGCGGCTCTGACGACCGCATCCTCCGCCTCCCTCTAACAGGGCGCGTGCTCGCACTGGCCATTCACAAATGCCTGACGCGGGCACGCTCAATGCTAGAGGGAAGCGGAGGATGCGGCCGTCAGAGCCTCTGCTCTTAGACGCGGGACCAGTATAAGGTGAGTTGGCTGCTGCGATCTGGGGGTGTTTCAGTGGACCAAGCCCCAGGATCTTGAATATCCTGGGTTTTGGTCCTTGCCCCCGAGGCACACGACTGTGGATGCCCCACTGTGTGAAACCTCCCAGGTCGCCCAATCTCACCCTTCCCCTGTCCTACGGCGCATGCACAGCCCTCACGTCCAATCAGCATGCTCAGATCTGCTCCCGCCCCTTCGTCTAATAGCTCTTATAAGGCGAATCAATCTGAGTGCGGGGTGCGTGACTGCGCAGGCGCCCTGCTATTAGGATAGCGGGGATGCTGCTGCATCTCGCGCATGCGCCGTTGCCCCAAGAAAGAGGGTGAGTTTCCAGGGGACCAGGGGGGTTTCACACAGCGTGGCATCCCAATTCTGGTTCCCCCGGGGGAGGGAATTTAGCGGCACTGGAATCTTATAGATGTTGGCGCGTGGGTTTCCAACCACTTTAAACACCAGCCGTATTTAAAGTAACTCTAAATGGGGCAATTGAGTGTCAATTAACAATTGTTAAATATAGAGCTAAAAGGGTTTAGGGCCTTCTTATCTAGTTAAAACAGACCAAAACCCACTGAACTCGTGAAATACATTTGGCCAAAGCCCCTGACGATAGTCCGTTCCTAGGGTGTAGAACTAGAAATATTTTCGCTTATCAAATCATCCTGGAACACTTTAATTTTTGCTCTCCCTCTCTGTAAGATTGCAGATGATCAGTTATTACATAAGTGTGGCAATGACATCATTGCCACACACAACAATGGCAATGAACAGAGGAGCCGGAGCTTTACAGCTAAAACAGGCGCCATTATCTGGGATTAGAATGACGCTAGAGCAGTACAAATAGGCAAAAGTTCCTGTTCATGAAGGGTGCAATTCATGGGATGCTAGTTAAATATGTGGGTTTTGGTCCGCTTTAAACCTGCTAGGAGAGATTGTTTTTTTTAGACTTTTGGTTAGGCATTACGGTTAGCAGTAGGAACACAAGATAGCAGTAATGGGGAGTCACAATTAACTTCGAACTTAAGTTAAAAAGTTATCAATTTGAACTGATCTAGACAGACCCACAAGAGAATCCTGACACATGGGGTGCATGTCTGGCATGTGAGCCATGTGCTAGAAATGTTAGTGTTGAATATGGGGCAGTAAGTGAATTGTAGATAAGAAACATGAAAAAATAGTTCCTTAAACTGGACCTTCAGCGTGATTTAATGAAAAGCCCAAACTCTTAAAAAACGGTTCCCCAGCATCTAAAATTAATATATTTTACGTTTTTAGTCACTAACTTATTATTCTTTCCCCCACTGGGCTGCAACTCTGTTCAGGAATTTAGGATACGGGCGCCGCCATCTTGCCTCACAAGCATCACACTTACTGAGGAGAGGAGAGTGGGATAAGGTACAGGGGGGCAGGTTATAGGTGTGCTTTGCTCAGACAGAGCAGAGCTGGGGTCAGGTAAAGGTCAGCAGTCCCAGAATGCAGAGCAGCACAGTCAGGAGGCACTTCCTGTTTGCAGGCTGCCTGATAAAATGGCGGCTTCCATAATCCGCCATCTTGGATGTTTAAAGGCTCTTAACATGCAGTAGCAGCAGGTAGGATAATTTTTAATGTGGCCAATCTGTATGTACAGGGTGTGGGAAACATATAAGATAGACTCTTATTCAGAGTGAAGGTCCGCTTTAAATAAATTGCCCCCTCCCCCAAAAATCTATAATTACCTTTTGTCCCCTGCAGATCCTCCATCTGGTTCAATGGTTACTGATACTGGGGAATAAGCACGATATCTCTACCAGCAGACACAGAAGACTGGTTCTTCTTTAAAGTCCCTGTACGGACAAGAAATAATAAACAACTGTTAGGAACTTACCTGGTGCCCGGTCACGGGCGGGCTCCGTCCTCCAGCAGCCATGCAGGGCGGCCGCCTCGCTGGTGCGTTCCCTCGCTGGGGCTCCGGCTTCTGCCCCCTCTCCGGTGGTGGCTGGGGTCCCCGGCGGCGGCGACAGCTCTGCTGCGTCGGCCGGCGCGTCCTCCCCCTCCTCCTCGGGGGGCGCGCCCAGCAGGCGCGAGCACGTCCCTCTTATGCCCCCCGGCGGCGCTGCTCCCAGCGCATTCGCCGGGGGCAAGTTTAAAGGGACCTATCCAGGTCTGGTGGGGGGGGGGTCCTCGGGGATAATGAAACCAGGGACTGGACAGCCTGGCTGTCAGGGCGGTCCAGTCCCTGGGGGGCTCCTATCTGGAGCAGGTTCCAGTATTGCACCAATCATCAGTTACATCCAACAGACATTCCCCCCCTTTCCCATTGGCCAGTTCCCCTTTAAAGATGCCCTGACCCTGGCCATCAGTGCCCGTTATAGCCATTATTCGCTTGGGTGTGCTGTTGGAATTGCGTTTAGTGTGTTTTGATCCGGCTCCGTCTTTGACCACTCCTGTCCGCTGCTCGCACCGACTATTCGCCTGTCTGACCACGTCTCTGCTTCACCCCTTTGATACCGCGTTTTGGTGACCACCCGGCTTTGACCCCTGTGCCCACCCGGCTTTGACCCCAGCCCGTCTCGACCATTCTTGCCTAGAACCTGCTGGACTCTACGTTTTGGACTCAGCCCGCCTGAACTTCCAATTTGGGATACCCCGCTGTTCACCTGTCTTCACCATAAGCCAGCAATCTTTGCGCCAGTAAGTCCTGGGGGCAACCGAGTCTGGAGAGGCATAACCCGTGTCTCCAGCAAGCGGGGGCTTGTCTATAGGCACAAGAGGCGGTGGAGATTGGGGATTGTTGGCTTATGAAAGAAGGGTGTCCGGCGATCCCTGACAACAACATATACTAACCTTTAGTCCCACGCAGATAAATCTCGCAATGCCGGCAGCGGGAAACTTGCCAGTATGAACAATTTTGTCCCTGACGGCCCAAAGCCTTGCCTCCACCCCCTCATGTTAGTCAGATGATATTAAACCTATATTTACCAGTTCAGCCGAGCATCTCTGCACAGCTCTGGAGTTTTAATACTTACTAAATGCCAAATTCGAGCACCCTGCTATCCAGTGTTGGTCATCAACCCCTGCCTTCTTCTCTGATGGAACTCCACCCCTCCACATACCCATTTTATTTATAGAAATGGTGGGGAGGGCAGGACAAGCATGCCCCCTTCTTTGCAATTAATGGAGTAAATGTGCGTAGCGAATGAATTCCATCTTGGTCGAGGCCGCCATGTCTGACCAGCGCTGGAATGCAAATTTTCAGCATTGGTAAGTTTTAAAAAACACTGGAACAAGGCTGAGGAGCTGTGGAGGTCAAATGGGGAGGCTGATTCATTACTAGCGTCAGGTATCAGCAGATGAGCGTCTGTATAGCAGCGCTTAGAGCGACTGCTAGTATACACTGTGATTGGCTGATCTGTGATCACTAACAGAGCGCCTCAGTCGCTGTAGTAACCTGCCCAGCATTGATGAATGAGATGCATGTCGGGCGTTCTCAATGCAGCGCTGCTTGGAGCGAGAAGTAGCGCCAGCTCAGTGAGCCCGACTCTGGTCGCTATAGCAGAGAGCACCAGATGCTGTGTGATTAAAGTCTGTTTTTGAACACATATCCACCAGTAACAAAGCGAAAACACATGGAATGACATTGTTGTAACATTGTGACATTAATACTTTATTACCAGACCTGTAATGACAATTATGCATAAAAATGTAAAAAAAAGTTTTCAAAAATGACCTTTTCTAGGCCAGGAGAGGTAATACCTGGCTCTCTTGAAGCTAGAGCGCCGGCGCTATATGCTGAGCTACCTGTAATGATGAATCGTACATTACATGGCGCTGTTAGAGTCGCTCACCAGATTCGCTTACATGTGGATACAGCATACAGCGCCCAACGTTCACCAGATGCTGCCTGCTGCTACGAGGCGCTACCTGGCGCTATCCATTGATGAATAACCCACATAGTTTTTTTTTCTTTTTTTGTCTGGACAATCACTTTAAAGAACCAGCACTTTAGTGAGGAAAAGTACTCCGGGAACTGGAAGAGCAAAGCACAGGAATCCAAGAGGGCCTGCATTGGAACCAACACCTGGGGACTCTTGAATGGAATTAAAACCAGTTGTGGGGGCAGTATCTGTTAAGTGAGAAGCTGTATTACCAAGCCAATGTACTAATTCTGCAAGTTGTATTCTAGTCTAGGAGGAGGAATACAGTTTTTTTATGAAGTGGAGCCCCTGTCTGTTAATTGGTGCAGCTGAACTGTGAGTAATTGGAAAGTGTTACAACACAATACAACGCCTTGTCCACCCACATCCACACCCTGGATCTAAAGAACACTCGCTCCTCTCCATACCACCACTGAACAGGTACGTGTGCATAATATAAAGCTTATAAAGGATTAACCCTCTCTTCCTCCCTTGTCTCCTCCACCATTTGTGCACTTCCCACTTTCCACACCAGAAGTGGGGCAATGGACTTCCTAGGGACTTTTAAACAGAGGGGTATCCCAATTCTGGATCCCTTGCTAGGAGGGGTGTCAACCAAAATTAACTTTGACTCAAGGTCTGCTTTATTTATATACTTCTCTAAATACACAGTTCAGATAGTTCACTTATTTGATACCTAGACCAAAGATGATTCAATCTAATATCTTTAGCAGGGTCGGCGCCAGCACAGGGCAAACCTGGCCAATTGCCAGGTCCCCTAGTATCTTCAGGGGCCCATTCAGGCTCACACTTGGCCATGTTATTACTTTACAGTGGACCCAAACCACCGAATGATGGGTGTTGTGTGCAGACCCGCTCATGGCTGACCTCAGCAACAGGCGATGATCAGCAACATTGGAGAAGGTGGCCTGGAATGGAGGGCAATTGGAAGAAGCTCAGAAGGTGGCGAGAACCAGGTGACAGCTGACAGCAATGATGAAGTCTTTAGCGGCAGCGGAGCAAGCAGTAAGAGCTGGAGGGTGGCAGTAGAGAATGCAAAAACGACTAGAGGATGATTATAGGGAAGGCAATAAGGACTGGAGGGCGATCAGCAGCAGGAGAAGATGAATGACCCATTTGTGGCAGCGGAGCTGAAAGGTGACTTCATGTGACACACTACTTTGGGGCCCACTCAGACTCCCTTGCCCAATGACCCCCACAAACCTATGGACGGCCCTGATCATTAAATCTCCTGGCAGGATCACACACACACACACACAATGGCATCTCTATCCTAACAGATGAGATATCCCCTTTGACTGCAGCTCATTTGCTTAATCGAGTAAAAGTAATTTAGATTGGATAAACTCACTCGATTGAGGCCTTGGGATTGTCATGTTGCAATGTGATTCCATTAAAGTAGAAATCATTTCCCTAATACTTATATTAAAGTGTACCTTTTGCAGGGGACATTCTGATCCGAGATGCCCTTGCTGTGTGAATCTCCCGGCTTGCTTTCTTTACTCAGCTCCCACGGCTTATGCACAGGCTCTCTTCTTATAAGCATTTATGCCGTGCATATGAATTAATGGCAACGAACACTGTCTCCATACAGAGGCTGGCACACAGCAATGGGAGCGTTGGTTCACCTCTAGCTCTGGGTGGTTGCCAACAGCCATGTAGATAGGCCCTGGCACAGGAGCAACTAACAGTCAGAGGTAGGAGCTGCCCTTATGTGTGAAACTTCACCTTGGGACTCACCTTGGAAAATTCATGGGCCTCCTCCAGTATATGCAACATCCCTCTATCGGTAGCATGCACCCAGGGAACCCCAGGCATATCTGAATGGCTGGTGATGGAAATACATAGACGGAGGGGAGTAGCCAGCAAGGTGCACTGTACAATCATTTTATTTAGCATTGATTTGCAGGCAGGGGCAGACTGGGGTTAAAAAACGGCCCAAAACTTTTTGGATCACACTGGCCCCTCTGCATATAATACTCCGCCCCCACGATAATAAGCAGTGTGCAGAATCCCTCCAATCACCCCATAATAGGCAGTGTAGCATTGAATCCCCCAAAATCGCCCCCGTATGATCTCCCCTCCCCCCATTTTGATACTACACAAAGTTTACAAAAATAATTTTTATTTGTCTTCAATGAAAAAAAAAAAAAAAACGGCCCAAAAGTGGACCAAAACTTGTGATTTTCACTGGGATACAGTTGCGGCAGACATTGCTGTGCACAGTGATGCCACTGCTGGCCATGCATGCGCCGGGGGTTCATCACAAAATCTCAGGACGAATGGCGGTGTTTTACACAGAGGGGGATCCCAGATTGGGGAAAGGGAGACTGAGAGGGAATCAGCCAGCCCTGGAATCAATGAGATTGTGTCCACTTTAACCAAACGATGACCCCCCTCAACCAAATGAGACCCTACTTAAAGCAGAACTAAATCCACCGCCCTGCTTTTCCACAGGGGCATTCCAATTCAGGAAACAGAGCAAAACCCGGGGAAGGCAAATTCCTGGATTTTGCTCTGCTTTAAAGTGGAACAACACCCACTATGGCCAGCACTGGATTTTAAATGATTCCATGTCTGGCCGCTGGCTTTACCCCAGGGCATCCCATTGTATATAAATCATTTGCAAGGTGGAGATGACGGGGATGTTTTGCTGGCACAAGAGAAAAATGCTTACCTCTCTCTCATGGGGTCACTATACTGCTGCTTGTCTGCTGCTGTCCCCCTCTTCAGTGCCGCTTATGTGGCAGACAACAAGAAAAGGCGGTTGCCCCCAGGACTTGGTAGCTCAAAGATTGTGAACTTACAGGGGTGAATCGCAGGTAAGACTGGGCCTTATCGGGCAAACCATGGTCATAGATGGATAATCAGGAGAAGCACAAGAAGGGTCAAAGATAAAGCCAAGGGTCAAACCAGGTAATCAGAGGGTTCAGTAGGGTAGGGTTCGTAGGGAGGAAACCCTATATAGGGCTGGAACGGACAGGATTGGCCAAGGGGAAACTGGTCTTGTTGGACCATTAAACAACATATGGGCCGGTTGCCCAGATTAACCTTTAGGGCGTTTCGCCCATAGTAACATTTGGGCTCATTGGCCCTTTAAACTATCCTCCGGCGGCCACGCTGTGTGCAGCGCCACCGGAGGGCATAAATCAACTCTGCTTGTGCGAGCCCTAGCAGAGGAGCAAGGGATGAGGCAGGGAGAGGAGGAGGCGGAAGTGCTCAGTGCCGCTCGGGCCGAGGCTGCCAAGCCAGCGCTCACTATATATGCGGCTGCAGGGCGGAGCCGCCTGAGCCTGTGCTGCCCGAGGACGTCACGGGACCAGATCGAGGGTAAGTGCACCATGACACACACTGTGTGCATTGCTTTAGAGTGAACTGAGGCTTCATTCTAGCCTATTATTAACAGAGAGGATGCCAACCTGACACAAGCCTCAGGCTTCGATTTGTGGTCAGGATCAGAGGGGAGATAAGATTAAATTAACTAGCAGTGTGAAGATTGCTAAACACCCTTGACCAGAAGCCTCGTATTTTGGGGCATTCCCACCAAATATGCAAACCTCTACTATCAGATATTTACTCTCTGAAGCACGTTGCCAGATAACCTGGGATTGGTCTAGCAACATGAGCTCAGGAACATACTAGCCATAAGGAAGCCCCAGGAGAATTCCCGGTGGGTCACACTGATTTGGGCCGCTATTTTTCAACAACCTCAATCCAATCCCTGCCTTCCTTGTCTCTCCGCCAGCCCCACTCTACCCCCCCAGCCAAGAAACCCCAGCTCATGTTCTACTCCCCAATGCTTTAGCCACCGCATCATGTCAATGGTGGCCATATCCTCTGCTGTCTCAGTACCTGCCATCATATTAGCAGTGCCCATATCTCCTCTGTCCATGATCTATCTCAGCAATGCTGTAATCCCAGCCTTGGAACGGACTCATTGACTGACCGAGGTTCGAGGGAGAGGTAGTGGGCTTGCTGGAAGCAGGTAAACTTCAGTACTAGTACTAAGTATCACTATATAGGTATTTTAGAAGGTGGTTCTAGTGTTGTTAGCATTGTTTGAGCATTTATTGATGGTTGCCTAAATGTCCACCCAATCCTTTGGTCAATATTAGTCTCTCCCTGACTGAATGTAACTATTCGACAGGAAAAAAAGTCACTGTTTTACCATTTTGTTATGAGTCACAAGCACCTAAATAGGCTCTCCAGGGTCCGGAAGTCGACTGTAACAAATAAATATTTGCAGGTATCTTTGTGTGCTTCTCGTTTCTCAGTAAATACCCAACAAAAATGTTTTATGAACAATATACAACATGCGGTATTAATAGACTGACAGCATCTTGGCAGCAAGGCGTGTTTACGAGACATTTGCACATATTGTGGTAAATGGATTCCTCTGTGAATTAAGAACGCTTTGAAGCCTTCTCACTGCGGTTAATGACAGCTTAATCTCTCAGCACTTAGCGAATACTTAGCTTATTCACTAACTTACCTCTGCATTTCATAATGATGGCGAAAGTCCTAAATACAAATCCCTACAATCTCATGAGAGAGTCTTGGTTTCGTATGATCTTTAAAAATTCTTACCAATTAAATGTTGCCATCATAGAATAATGATTTTTCACCCAGCGGTTGCTCATTTCTATCAGATGCCTGCCAGATCTGCACCTCCAGGAAGCCATAGCTACTTGGCAATTAGAGGATGTGCCTGAGAAGTAGTTCAAAAAAGACTATACATAGCTGACCTCCCGCAGGCTTGATCCCAGACAGCCCCGTTGTTCTTTTGCTGTCGCACATGAACCAGCTCCAGAGCTTACAGCAGATGAATGTCAGCCATTGGTATAAAGGTGTTTGCACTTGTCATGAGAATGTAACACCCATACACCACTTTTGTTCCTGCAATGGGCAGAAACATTTCCGGGCAACTGCCGAGAGCATGCATCCAAGGAAGTACTTCTTTCTGTGACCACCCTCCACCACATCACCCCTTTTGGTGACCTTATCGGACAGCAAATAGAAATGTCAAAGTGCGCCAAAGCAGCTCATTTAAAAACCAACTCCAGGAAAAAACTGATGCTGGCTGTATTGTCAGGTATACGTAATATTCCATTCTCTGTGCCCTTCTGTTACTGACCACCTTCTGCTAATCCTTTTTGCCATGTCTGAACATGTTTGACCATTGCCTATTGATCCTCGTTGCTGACCTCTGCCACAACTAACTATGTTCTGCTGATCCAGTTGTTGACCTTTACCATAAAACTGTTCTGCTGATGTTGCCAACCTCTGCCATGTCTGACCACATTCTGCTGATACTTATTGGACAGTTTCTTCCCTGCACTTTTGGCTGTGATCGATGCCAAGGAACAGCACCCGATGATGGAAGGAAGTAGTAAAACACTCAAACAAATAATAAAGGACTTTTGCAATTGTGTGCCATTTCTAACACTTAACACGTAAGGGGTGCTTGAAACCCTTATACCAGTTCAAAGGGCAGGAGGGGCAGGCAAGCCATCTGACAGCAAGCGGGTGACTTTCTAAAAAGCCCCACGCAATTGCCTGCATCCCCAACAGGCATGGGGTGCCCGTGTGGGCTATGTGGTGTGGGCTAGTAACACATAGCTGGTGCCTGGACTGGTTTTGCTGGAGAGAGGGGACCCCCACACTTAACAAAAATGTTTTTAAGGGTTTAACCCTTCAAAATTAAAAAAAAACATGCAAGGTCTTGGAGAGGGCAGACCCCATGCAATTTTATTTTTTATTTTAAGGGTTTAACCCTTGATGGTTAATGCAAGTTAACTGCAAGGTGCAGTTAGTTATATTTTATTTGAAAATATCATAAAGACCTCATTTTAGTTTTGGGGTCTCCTGAGCAGGATTGGGTGTCTACCAATACATATGTAGTACCTCTGTAATTGTGAGTAATGGGGTTTTACAAAAAATATGATTATATTTTTAACTGAAAAAAAGGCATATCCTATGTTAAAGCCCAAACTCTGCTGACAAAAACACAATATATCATTTTTCTCGAAAAGGTTTTCCTACCCTGGAAATTCTCTACATCCCTGAAAATTCACAGTTAACCCTATATAGTGCAAAACGCTTAAAACTTGCTTGGCAACAAGTGGTAATAAAATCTCTAAATATAAGGAAGGCATCTGGCCCTGCTGCTTTAGCAAATGCTGTTTAAAGTGGACCAACACCCAGGATTTTGACTATCCTGGGTCTTGGTCCACTTCGGTAGGGCACCCCCGATCGGGGTGCCCCGCTGTGTGAAACCCCCCCGATCACCCTAAAAACTCACCTCTCCCCGCTCCCAGTGCCGACGGACAAGGGATTTGACAGCCGCGGACAAGCGGCTCCTCCGCCGCCGCCTCCCGCGCGTCCCTCTTGACGCGCGCGCGCCCGCGCCGGCCATTCACAGACGGCCGGCGCGGGCACGCGCACGCCTAGAGGGGCGCGAGGGAGGCTGCGGCGGAGGAGCCGCTTGTCCGCGGCTGTCAAATCCCTTGTCCGTCGGCACTGGGAGCGAAGCTAAGGTAAGGGGGTTTGGGGGTTTTGGGGGGTTTCACCCCGCGGGACATCCCGATCTCGGATGTCCCGCGGGGAGGGAGGTGATCGGCCCGGGAATCTTATAGATTCCCGGGCCGATCACCCGAGGGTGATGGTCCACTTTAACCCCTTTACAGCCAGCCTATCTAGACAGTTTGTCACCACTTGTTGCCAAGCTATTTTTAAGCATTTGAACTATATATGTTTAAAACTGATTTTTGCAGGAATTTCAAGGGGTTGAGAGAATTTCCAGGGTAGGAAACGCTTTCCTTGACAACAAGTTTGTTAGTTCTATAAACACTGGCATGTTTCCATTCTTGTGTGATTCCTCCATCTTGCGTTTTTACTTGTTGAATCAGGGCTTGTTTTTAAAAAGATTGTTTGAGAAACTCAATGCATATTTAAAAAAATGATTCTGTTAATACAAAAACACCCTTCTTGTGCAATTTGGCAAGTGTGGCTTAGAATAGATGCTGCTCTACTGAAACAGCGCTCCCAAGTCACTGAAAGGCAATGGTAGAAGGCCAAAAAAATGACAGATTCCTACTATATAAACATGCAGGAACCGCTCTTTTATCTTTTAAACAAGCATACTGTATTTTACTTCACTCAGCAGGCCCTCTCTGCTTTACCCAACACTTTTGCTGCCCAGCTCCCAAATAACAGCAGAGTAAATTACCTCAAACTTTAAGAAAAAAATTGACATTGTTCATGCTAAATAACTTCACCAAATTTCCCACTAACTATTACCTATTTTCTGACATATCTCTAATGTCCACTTTCCCTGGATCCTATTCCAACTTGCCTTAAATCCCACAGCTGTCCCTCACTCCATTACTCACATAGCTATTTCACTTTCTCTCTTATTAGGCATCTTCCTCTCACTATTTTAAACATGTTGGTCATAACCCCAGTAGTCATCTTTGAACCCTGCTTTCCTCACCAGTTATCGGCCCATTTCACTGCTCCCTTATTTTCAAACTTAAGGAACAGCATATTTACTCAGAATTGACATGCTATATCTCTACTCTTGACACTCTCCAATTTGGATTTTGTTAAATTTGTTGTAATCTTTGAAGCCTGTTAAAACTGCCCCCCCCCCCCAAAGACACTAATGAACTGCCAAATCTAAAAGCCACTAGTCCATTCTGGTTCTTCTCTACCTACCCTCTGAGTGCGATATTTTTCTGCTACCTGAAATTAGGAAGTAACGAACCTTGAATCTCCTCTTATCTCTCAAATTACATATTCAGTGTTTCACACTCTAACACTCTCCCTGCCCTATATCAGTTGATGTACCACAAGGTTGTCCTTTGCCCTCCTACTCCTCCCAGTCTATGGCCATGGCCAACTCATATACTAACTTGGCTTCCAGCACCACTTATATGCAGATGATACTCAAATTTCTCTCAGGCCCTGGTCTCTCTTTCCTTCTATCTTGTTTTCCATTCTAACAGCTATATTTATTATTCATATCCTCTTGCTCCCAGAATATGGACAAAACAGAGCTTCATTGCTTCCCACCATTCTTCCCACAATTCTGCCTACTTCAGTTACTTCACAGTTGATGGAATGTATAACGTAATGTATTATATTCTCTGTTGGATAACATCCTGTTACTGTATTATGCGATATGACATTTTTGTTTTTAATCAGGATACCCGCCCATTTTTCCCCCCAATATATATAGTGATTTCTGCCTCCGGTCAGGTTGCTCCACCAGGTGGGTCACTTACCGTGTGGTCCTATTAGGTTAATCGCCCTGAGATTCTACCATGTGTTGCCACTGTAGGGAGGGAGTGGGGTTTCAGATGGAGTTTGGCCGGGAATAGATAAGTGGTGCCACCCCCTTACTCTCACCATGTTCAGCCTTTCCAGCTGGCCGCAGGAGATTACCTTGACGCGAATGGATGACGTTTATCACGCAGCGACTGCTGCCCTCAGTTATGCGGTCTATTTGAGAGAGGAAGATTATGGAATACTTTACTTAAGACTAAGGGGTACTTTAAACACCCTGGAAATGCCTCACCTGTTTTATGACAGCACTGTTTTTGTGTGTGAGCACGTGTCTATGAATGCCTCTACCAAGTTACATTGAATGCTAAGTTTTTGGGACCAGCATGGAGCGCTAATTTTCTCCTTTTGATCTTGGTGGCATCATGGGAGTGGCCTGTACCCATCTCAGTGCATAGAGCCGGTGTAAGGATTGGATAAGCAGCAAACATTTTTTTAAAACATTTTTTAAACATTTTTTTTACCTTGTACAGTGTCACAGTTGATGATGGTGTGACTGTTTGCTGGGAGTCACTCTGTGCTGTGTCATTTAAAGCTGCTGAAAGTAAAAGAGAACATTAGTCAGGAACTGCTGAAACGGGAAGTGCACACTGTGGTTCTTGGGAGCTACTTTTGAAGTTGGAGTTGGAGTAATATTGGGAGATTGAAGAGGGACTATGGGGGTTATTCATCAGCGTATAGCGTTGGCGCTCTAGCTTCCAGAGCGCTAGGTATTACCTGTCGTTACCTGTCGCTCTCCCATACATTTCAATGGACGTTCCTTCAGTTTAAACAGGGTTTCATTATTTTTATTTATTTTTTCTCTCTCTTAAATAATTGCGTGACCTCTCCTGGCCTAGAAAGAGTCATTTTTGAAAACATTTTTGACTTTTTATATTTTTATGCAGAATTGTCATTACAGGTCTGGCACTAAAGTGTTAATGTCACAATGTTACAACAATGTCATTCCATGTGTTTTCACTTTGTTACTGGTGGAGATGTGTTCAGAAACAGACTTTAATCACACAGCGTCTGGCCTCTATGCTATAGCCACCAGATCCAGAGCGCCGACGCTGTGTGCATGTCCTTTTTTGATAAGTATGGTGTGAGTCGCTGAGAGTCGGTCGCACTGAGCTGACCCTACCTTTTGCTCCCTGCAGCGCTGTACTGGTGTTACAGCGCCCAACATACATCACATTCATCAATGCCGGCCAGGTTACTAGAGCGACTGAGGCGCTCTGTTACCGTGCCCGATACCCGCTTACATCGTCTACTAGTGGTCGTTCCACGCGCCTCTATACCTAGCGTTACCTGGCGATACCTGGCGTTAGTAATGAATCAGCCTCCACGTTTGTACATCTGCAATAAGTGTGAGAGAGTCTGACAGCAGCCCATGTCCTAAAGTGCCACAAAGGACACCTAAAGGCCCAGAAAAATCTACTACCTGCATCACCTCCTACTACCCCAGGGGGTCATGTGTGCAACATTAGGGAGCAGAAAAGGGAAACTAGTAAAGCTTCTTCTCACCCTTAGCTAGCCAAGACCGAAGATTTCTGAAAAGGAGCCACTAACTAACTGACTTTTTGCTCATAGACATCCATGCTATAGTTTGAAAAAATAATTGTTATTGTTGCCACAAGGGCCTTGTGGCTGCATGGAATGAAATCTAAAGGGCAACTGAGGTCGACAAAGGTTTCTGTCTGTCTTAGAATAACCTGAAATTTAAGTATTGATGATCCGCAGTAAGTGGCCTTTGGGGAATTACTAATGACCTCTGGTTTGTAGACATGATGGTTGCACAACAGTCATTACCGGTATTGAGGTGTGATACAACAACCTGCGGATAATTACTGTATGTCAAGCACTTGGGTGACAATCACTGCAGGTATGTGTCTATGTGATAACCATGTCTATTGATTCCTAACCTTCGTATACACTATACGTGTATATTTCACGATACAATGCTTGTATAGCTTCAAGACTTTGATAACTATCTTAATTAGTATAGGGACTACAAAATGTGTCACTAATGGAGGTGCATCATTACAGGGAAATTATGGAGAGCTAGATACTAGGATTTATCTTGAGGAACATATTTTATTTGTTGTGTCTGGTTAGTAATTTTGGGTGATAACTCTACCCTAGATCTACATGGCTTACAAATTATGATTAAAGTAGACCAAAACCCACTCTGGAGTCTATGAGACTCCAGGGCAGACATAATTGCTCCCCATCCAAATTTGGAATACATCACTGTATAAAACCCCCCAGGTTGCCCAGTAAACTTACCTTACCACTGCCCCAATGGCGCATGCGCGAGCGCCACTGCTACCTGCTATACCTTTAGCAGGGATTGTTCCCGCATTGGGCATTTGTGAATAGCGCTCCCTGTTAGAGGGTAACAGAGATGCGGCAGTCGGCGCATTAGGGTCCACTCGTCAGGACTCGTCTGGAGCAGGGGCAAGAGCAGATCCGAGCGCACGTATTGAACAGAAGGTCGCGCATGCGCTGTGGGACTGGGGAGAGGTGAGTTAGTTCAGGCAACCAGGGGGGTTTTACAAGAACAAAGCAGCAAGCAGCTCACTTGATGCCTGTCCCATGTGCCTCTATGTGCCGCTATTTGATTCATAAAAATATTGTAGTACTTATGTCTCACCCACATTTCTTATTACAGATTTAACAAAGAATAATAATATCTCAATACTATTACTGCTTTGTAGACTATTTCTCAATTGTATGATGTAATCCTTAGTAGTGATGTGGTAACATTGTCTAGGCTGCCAATATAACAAGTGACTAACATAACTAAATCTCTTTCTATGTACTTACATCGCTGTACTCATTACTTCAATGGGCAGTAATATTAAATACACCATTCATTGACTGACTCATTGATTCAATCATTTAGCGTTTACTACTGAGCAGTGAAGGGAAATTTACATGAATAATGTCCGATAATTCTAAGAAAACTTCACTCAAGATGCTTACAAAAGTTCTATTGGTTTCCAATAAACACTATGTGCCAGAAATATATATGCAATCAGTTATGCCCTTTGCTACATAGGAAATATAAAAGCCATACAAGTTGATTTTATTCATAAATGTAATTTCCTCTGAACACACCTCACCCCAGGGAAAACCGATAAATTGCCCAAAGTAAGCCCTAGAGCACATGTGCTCAACCTGAGGCCTGGAGGCCACATGTGACCCTCAGAACCATATGATGTGGCCATTGGCCTGCTGGGGAAAGTGGGAAGGGTAAATAGATCTGATGTGTAAAGGGAGCTAAATAGGGGTACAGTAAGACTGGTTGCACGGAATGTGATATAGGAGGGGAGCATGTGTAAATAGAGGTGACAGCGGTGGCAGTGATTGTACAGAACCACCCCTGAGTCATAATAATTGTATGCTTCGAATTGGTGGGAGTTTAAATGGGTTGGGTATTGGGATCATGGTTAAGATTTGGGACTGGTGAACGAGGGCTATAAATAAAGGACCCATATTTTCAGAGATGTAAGCCAATCGACATGTGTATTGCTAGCATGTGGGGATTGTTACATATGAATGTAGAGGAGTGGTGGAAGGGCAATGGTTGTGGAGTTTGTGGAGACAGTGGGTATCCCGATTATGCTATTTCCCCCCAAAATTCTAAACCTATTAATTGTGGCCTACGACCAGGTTCCAAGTCATTTAAGTGGCCCACACTCATCCAAAGGTCAAGCACCCCTGCCCTAGAGGATTACAGTACCATAAAGAGAGGCCCTCAGGGTAGCACCACATAAGGACCTCAGAGAATGAACACTAAAAGTAACAGAGCTCCTAAAAATAACTAAAATCAGTTTCGCTCATCTCTAGGGCAATTCCCTGTCCTAGGGGCATCCAGCTTTGGGATAAGCCACAGTATGAAATCCTCAGGCCTCTTCGATCCCTGCAGTACATGCGTAGGCCTCTGTTGGCATCCTCACTCTGCATGCTTGCTGCATCAGATATGAATGTCTGCGAACATGGCTGTGCAGGCCAAAGAGAGCAGCGGATGATGCAGGCTGTATATAACATTGCTTGAGCAGATAACTTGCCAAATGCTCTCCCTATATCATTTCACTTCAGTATTTAAGGCCCCCATGTGACCCTAAAAACTGGCAAATGTTAAAAAATTTATTTAATAAATTCATTCAAAATTTACCATATTTTTGGCCCCATAAGAAGCACATGTCCTTAAGACGCACACAGGATTTGGAGTAGAAAAATAAGAAAAAATAAATACTCTGATCCAAAAGTTGTGCGACAATACCTACCTTCCAATAGCCCCATTACAGACAGTGTGCAGAATCCTCCCCATCACCCTATAACAGATGTGAGGGCATCCCAAATACAGGCAGTGTGTGGGCATCCCAAATACTGGCACTGCCTCCATAGCCGCCGCCCCGGCCACTGACCATCGCGGGTTTGGAGCGAGCCGTTCCCGGCCCCCGGATGGAGCATGGCTTGTCACTCATGCCAGAGTCCGATGACGCTGGGCCGACTCGCTCTAAACTTGTGGCTGTTGACCCCCACTTCTGTGGCCGCTGCCCCTGTCATTGCCTGCCGCCTATGTGGGCGCAGCGAGATTGGAGCTAGACAGTCTCGACTTCAGGGTGGGTGTGGCCCGTGAATTCTGCAAGCATCATTGGACTCTGGCATGAGTCACAGGCCATGCCCTAACTGGGGGCCAGGGCCAGCTAGCTCTGAACTTGAGGCGGCTATGGAGGTGGCGGGCACCAGCGGCTACGAAGGCGGAGGGCAGTTGGAGAGCCAGGGAATGTACGTTTTTTTTTACATTTGCCCGATAAGACGCCCTAACATCCCCCCCACACACACTTTTGCGGAAAACTGTGTGCGTCTTATAGAAATATAGTAGACCAAAAAAGATCAAATACATTATATCAACGTTTTAAAATATGACTAAATCATAACAATGCCCTACAGGCAAAAATATTGTGCGTATGCTGCCAGTCCAGTCATGTGTGTGTTAACTTCATTGAAATAAAAGAACATTGTGCAACACTGTGCCTGCTAAGCTGCCCACCAAAGAGACATGTTTCCCTGAAAATATGACTGGGTCTTATATTAATGTTTGCTTTGAATGATGAGTTAGGGCTTATTTTTAAGGGATGTCTTCCATTTCCATAAACAACAATCTACGTAACTACTACGTTCCAGCTGGTCTCTTCCCGTTCCACTGCTCTACAAGTTTATTGGTTTGCTCCATTTGGTGACTGTATGAGGCCACATCTCTCTAATACAGAAGAGTAGCTAATCTTTGTCAAAACTAGGCAAAGATTCAAAATGGTGCCCCCCACCTGTTCTCAGGCCCCCCTGACCGGCTTCACCCAGGGCTAGTTACGCCCATGCTTCCCCCTAGTTACGCCCATGCTCTAATATATGCACAGGTGAGAAGCAACGGCAGCAGGATTACCCAATCTCTGTGTGAGAGCCTGCCATTTACCAACCCTTATTGTTTTGGCTTTTTTCAGCGTGATTCTTTTAGGGTGTCTGCAAGCTCGCACTGGACTCTTGTGGCCCACCTATCAGCAAAAGCACAATTACATTGTAATAATATAAAATATTAACCAAATGAGTAATGTATCTTCATGAAGAAATAACAAAATGAAAGATCACACCATGTAAGCCTTAAACTCTGTTTTAGTCTTGGATTATTATTATTATTGTTTATTTATATAGCGCCATCATCTTCCGTAGCGCTTCACAAGATATGATTACAGACAAGATAAAACAAATAGTACAGGGAACAATACAAAACTAGATGCCACGAGGTTCAAACCAAGTGTTGTGAGCACAGAACATAGGAAAGCGAGCCCTGCCCTTGCGAGCTTATGGTCTAAAGGATGGGGGTGGAGACAAAAGGGGTGGGAGAGTTTGGGAGGAAAGTGGTAGAGCTTTTGTTGGGCTGCATGTGCCTTTTGAAGGTTACAGGAGTTGCATAAGCCAGGTTATATGCTTGTCTGAAGAAGTGAGTTTTGAGGGCACTTTTAAAGAATTGCAGTGATGGAGAGTGATGGATTGAGTGGGGGAGGGCACTCCAGAGAAGTGGGGAGGCACGGGAGAAGTCTTGAAGGCGGGAGTGTGAGGAGGTAACCAAGGCGGAGGACAGGAAAATGTCAGAGGCAGAGCAAAGGTTGCGCTTGGGTTGGTAACTCTGCATCAGAGATGAAATGTAGGGAGGGGCCTGGTTAGAGAGAGCTTTGTAGATAAGTGTTAGAAGTTTGAACTGAACCCTCTGAGAGACAGGTAACCTGTGGAGGGACTGACAGAGGGGGGCAGCGCTGGAGAAGCGAGAGGAGAGATAGATGAGGTGAGCAGCAGAGTTTAGAATAGATTGGAGGGGAGCCAGTCTGTTTTTTGGCAAACCACAGAGGAGAGTGTTGCAGTATTTCAGTCGGGAGATGACCAGGGCGTGCACTAGCATTTTAGTGGTATCAGGTGAGAGGAAGGGACGGAATCTGATGTACTGCCCTGATGATGATCCTGGGTCAGTTCTTGGGGGCCCACCAGAGGATCCTCTGGTACCCTGGTAGACAAGTCTGACACTGGGTGCCTGCTTTTCTAGGTCTATCTGTCCTGCTGGATTCTATTGCTAATTGATTTTACTTTGTTATATCATCAGACACAGACAAGGGAAGCAAATCTCACACCGCTAGATAGAAAAACAGAAAAGAGGAAAATACTGTAGGTGTGGAAATGTGTAGAGTGACATTGCTATGTATAAATAAGTGTGTGAATATTCTCAGAGCTACATGTAAATTAAATAGATCATGTTAAAAATGTAAAGATTTCAAAGATGTGTTGTGTGTATATAAAAAAAATAGTTCTAAGCTCCAGCAAAACAATCTGTGCGCTGTAAAATAATGTGTTATACAGTAAATTAATTTAGGTTTGCAACCTCTCCATCGTGTTCTATGAGAGTGAACCTCACTGTGCCAGCAAAAAGGAGGTGTTTCTCCATCTCTCCAGACCGCAACAGGCATGCCTAGATCCTACCTCACCTACCTCGTTTCGTGGTCTTCTGTTGTTCTCTGATTGGTTGGCTGCTTCACTTTGGATAAAAAGAGATTGGCAGGTTATAAAAGGTGTAAAAAGTAGGCTGTGTGTGTGAACAGGCTTCTGACCTGCCTGCCCGGTCACCCCTATTGGTTTCTGTCTCCAAGAGTTGAAAGAGAATTTCAGTAGACTTCTCATGATGTTTTAACCAGATAAGCTTGATCATAATCAGAGTGACCTAAAGTACTTTATAATTTAGGTCTATTTAAATGTGTATGGTGATGGATTTTTCGCAAATAATGTATAAAAGCAGACCTCCAGACAGGAAATTCAAGTCTAGAAATTTGCCCCGCTAAAGCTCCCCTTTGAAGATGGGTGGGTTTAAAGTGCTAAATGAGAAAAATGGGAAACAGTTTAGGACAGTGCCAAATGTAGCCCAACACAAAGGTATAACAATTACCTTTGCCTGCAATGTCACTTTAAATCCGTGCAAACGTTGTGTCTGTCATGTTACACACACTCACACACTTGGAGGCCAATTCATTACTAACACCAGGTATCGGCAGATGAGCGTCTGTATAGCGGCGCTTAGAGCGACCGCTAGTAGACGCTGTAAGAGGGTATCGGGCGCTGTAACAGAGCGTCTGACGGTGAGGATGAATGTGATGTATGTTGGGTGCTCTAACACCAGTACAGCACTGCAGGGAGCGAAAGGTAGTGCCAGCTCAGTGCGACCGACTCTCACCGCTCCACACCATATGTTGGGGTAACCTGTATATACCCTGGGTTTGTGGCCCCAGACGCCCTGAAGTACCCTGGGATTACGGCCCCAGACGCCCCTTAACCTCTTGTGATCGTCCTCAGTCAGTTCTGTATGATCTAGATCGGGAGATTGTATGGATCGCAAGGAAATACATAACATCGTTCACCATACCAAAACTCCAACTTTATTCATTTCAACTGGTCTTTAAATACATGTCACGCAGGGAGGGATTTCGTCCCCACCTTTACAAATACATTGTCTAAGCAGTTTCATATCTTGTCAGAAATGCTGTTTGTTACTTCTTGTTACACAAATGGCCTAAGCACAACTTCTGCTACTTGTGTCAGCGATGTTCCAGATAATCTGTTAAGCTGGTGTGGGCAAGTTTCTATAATATAGTATATTGTATATAGTACGTTGTTCATATATCACTAAGCATGCATTAAAAGGGACCGAATCAAAAGTTATCCTAAGGCCTGATATTCCCCATTAATCCCTTCCTTGAATCCTGTGAGAACCTCACAGTGATTAATTCTTGTAGATGCCCGGGCGGGCATACGAACCCACCTTTCTCTCTCTCAAATAATGTGCATATGGGCTGGAATCCCTTCCTCAACAGGCCAGAAGGCAAAGGAATAGTATGAACATAATATAGCATAGTAACACTATGAAAATCAAAACTCCTATCTGGGTAAGGATGCCTTTCCACTCGAACATTTTCAGAAAACATTGATCCCAGGGATCTGTAACTCCAGCATTTTATTTCATTTCGACTGCTAGGGAATCCAATTTCTCAATGGCTTTAGTAGTCTTTCTATTAGGACCAGTGTTATCAGGAATATATGTGCAACAGGTTTCCCCTATCAGCTTACAGACTTAGCATATCTAAAGCCATCCAATTTTGGAAAGTCCTGGCTGTGGTAGGACCCAATTTTTCAGCCATACCCTTCATCCCATCTCTGGTGGCATTGACAAACCTTTGCTGTTTGTAGTACAAGTAATTAATCCAATTGGCATTTTTGTTGGCTGTGATGATGGTGAGAATGGACTCAAAACCTTCTTGACCGGATCTCGGGCCTTAAACTCATCCGGCACCCCTCGGGGCACGCCAATCGTGTCCAGGTATACATGTGGATCAAAGTTTCTCCCCCAGGTCTCTCTTGTGCCTATAGTTGCAGACATTTTGAGCTCCTGGGAAGCCTGGGGTTGGAGAGATCAGGAAAGGCATTATTACATTAACAAATGCACACTGACCTTTCCATTGAGTGCAGAGGCGGTGAAGAAACTTTTTGTCTCCACAGATCCAAAAGACATCTCTCACAGTGTATGCCTGATTATATTAAAGAGCTTGGTAGGTAGTTGCATCTCTGCATCCCTTGCAGGATCCTTCCTTAAACTCTCCCACGTCCATTGTCCCTGTGGTGCTATTAAAACAGGTGTAATTCCCGAGCAGTATACTGATACCAGGTCCGGGGGCACAGTGTTAGTCAACCTAGGATATTTTTTCTCCTATTGCGGGCAACCTGTAAGGTCTACCTGTGTCTGATTCTTGAATAGATTCAAAAAACACTGTCTCTTCTTCTGGCAAAGGTAATGGCACCATCCCTAAATGGGGTCTGGCGGCTGCACACACATAACAATCTGACCTATTCTGACTCTGAGCGGTGTAGTGAGCCCATTTAACCCAAAGATTGGTGTTAATATCAAACCCGGTTTTCAAGGAGAAAGTATCTTCAGGGGAAGGATCTATCATAGTTCAAATTCCTTGCAAATTCTAAAGGATCCCACCCGCTTTTAGTGGGTCGGAGCTCCTCGTGGGTTTCAGTTTGTCCTTCACATCGGCCAGGTAAAATTTCCTAAGACACAAGTTACACCCCCTTCTGGCATATGTTCCCATAACATAGAGTCCTGCATCTGTACTAGTGGGATTCTCTATTGTCAGCGTAAGGGTCATACATTTCATTGGGAATTTAGATTCCCGGGGGCACTTTTCTCCCGGTTTCCGCAGGAAGGTCATTCTGTTCAAAAAAGGGCCTTCCTTCTTTGTCCCTTCTTTGGAGGGCCGGTTGTGGTTTAAATCCCCAGTCTGTTTCTCCCGTATTCCACCCCACAGCACCCCAATAGGCACATTCCTGTCCCCAATACACATATATAATGAGGGCCTTCACTTATTAACCATAACAAATTACCTTCCTTACAATGGTAAACGTCACAAAAGTCGAAGGTATACGTGACCATGTGTGAGCTAGGGTCAAACCAGAAAGTAACTAGACTTCCACTATCCCGAGTCACCAAAGATTCTCTGGACGGGGATCTACGCTGTCTTACCCGTAGGGACACAGAGGGGGTCAAGGTGGGGTCTATGGGCCTGATGCAGAGCCTCCTCTGAACTGCCCTTAAAACCTTCCGATTGTCCGGGGCTCCCGTTTGAATCGTGGCTCAAATGTGATGCAGAGCCTCCGTCGGAATGGCTCCCTAACTGATCCGTCAATTTCACTTTACTCTGAAAGCTTTTTTTGCTCTCTCGGGTGCCTTCAATTTGATCGGGGCTCCCGTTCACGTTCACACGGGCGGCCCGTTTTTCCCTGATTTTTCCTGCCTTTTTGAACGTACCTGCTTGGTTTCCGTCGTATTTGACCTTCCATTTTGGTGGTTTAAGCAAGTATACTTACATCTCCATGGCTCTTCAGTTGCCAATCTGGCTACACGCAAGCGCACATCCCTCAAACTCCCTTGGAATATGCATTTGGCCACAAATGCAAATGTGACACACATCTTTTTTTTTTAAAGGTTTTTTTGTGGGGGTTTCCTTGTCCTTAATGCATACCTTAATCATCTAGTAGTTCCTTCTTCCTTGTCCTTAATGCATACCTTAATTGTTTGTGTGTTTTTCTGAAATATTGTTCCATATCTAAACCTTTGGTGTCATGGAAATGTGTGCTGATGTTGTGTGATGGTACTTTTGCAGGAAACACAACTCTCGAAATATTAAAAACTTGTATTTTTTAAAAAATGAGAAAAAACATATTTACATGTGGTTACAAAAATAAAAAAATTAGGCCTCGGGGTCTGTAGCCTGTGTTCTTTGATCTGTGAATGAAAAACAACATTACTTTAGCATTGTTTTTTTTTTTTTTGTTTTTTGATTGTTTGTGCACTTATTAAATGGGACCTTCTGCGTGTTTTAATGAAAAGGCCAAACTCTTCAGAAACGTTGCCACAGCATCTTAAACTAATATATATTAATTTTGTAGTCATTAAATTATTATTCTTTCCCCCACTGGGCTGCAACTCAGTTCAGGAATTTAGGATACGTGCAACGCCATGTTGACTCTGAAGCATCACACTTACTGAGGAGAGGAAAGTGGGATAAGGTACAGGGGGTGGGTTATAGCTGTGCTTTGCTCACACAGAGCCGAGATGTGCTATGGAAAAGGTTGGTAAGATGATTTGTAAGGTGGACAATCTGTATGTACAGGGTGTGGGAAATATTTAAGATAGACTCTTATTCAGAGTTAAGGTCCGCTTTAAGTGCTTTTTTATAAAAAATAATTTGGAAATGTCTCTGAATTTTAGTTTGCAAATGTAATTGTTTGCTCATTTTCTTTAGTTTAAATAAACACCACTTACAAGGTTTAGGCCGCACATTGCGTCGGGGGCGGAGTCTCCCTTCAGCCTCCCTCTGTTGCTGTTGTGAATCTGTATGGATGACAAACACACTGATATTAGAGACTGTTGTTCTTTCATGAATAGAATATTAAGTTAGGCTTCTAGGTATCAATCTACTCACCTTCCCCAGCAACCTCTTCCTCCTCGCCCCCTTCCTCACTCATCCCTTGGGATGTCCCAGCGACGTCTGAATCTACAACAATAGTGCACATGAGTATCTGTATTTAATGCATGTATTTCCACATATCTAACTATATTTCCCTAACCGGAGTCAGGTTGAGGCTCTGTTATGCTCGACTCCCTGCCGTCAGATCCCCCCCTCCCCTGCATGCTGAGGTCCAGCTGCTCCTCCGAGTCACTTACAGAGGAGGGGGTGGCCGTTGACCCTGGCGGTGGGCCACCTACACCTTCACCTGTTTCGCCCAACACTGGGCTGCGTGTCCTGGTCCGGGTGGGGCAGAACCGTAGATTCCATTCATGGGCTGAAATACAAACACAATCATTAAACCACGCCCAGGTGATGCCAGGGTTATAGGTACATTTTCATTTTCTACACTTACATGGAAAATGTTTGTTGAAGTACCGCCTCACCCAGGGCTTATGCCTTCTTTTTAAATCAGACCAGTGTTGGGCGATCTGGGTGAAGGTATAGGTGGTTTGGGTTCTGCGTTCTATCGCCTCCACCACCTCCAGGGCCAACGTCCATTTGGCATAATCAGACGGCAGGAAGTCGTAGCGATTCCTCAGCATCATCTGTTAATAAAAAATACAAGGACACACCATTAAGCCACCAAATACATTAACAAGTTTCCTGGCCTAACTCAAGTCACTTTATTAACCTCTTGCTGCCTCACATTGCCCTAGTTCTGCTATCTGCATGTAGGCTAGTTTGTAGCTGCGTACATGGCTTAAACTAAGGTGGGCTGGTCTGTAACGTGACAAACTAAGTTGTTTCAGACTATTCTTGCGTTTTGTTCTTTTTTTATTACAAGGAATGTGTGCGCGCACATAAACGCACGGTCGCTCGCTCGCTCGCATACTCACATCCATAATGAGCTCGTCCTGCTCCGTTGTAAAGATGGCGGGGGACATCTTGGCTTGTTTTTCAAATTCTAGCTCTGACGTTCCCCCGCGGTGAAGTGCGTGCGTGCGCGCAGGCGCGCAACCGCAGTTGGAAACATATTTAAAGCTCAAGGCACTCCGCTTGATGTGGGATACCATATCAATATGGGCAGACCTAAAGGGAGCACAAAGAGCCAACCAAGGCCAAAGCCACATAGCAGCCGCACACATGCCTCATCCTAAATAAAACAGAAAAGCAGGCACAAGACAAATGCAGAACATGCACCAACTAAAACGGTGGGGACTCCACAGACACAGGCACATTCCCAAAAACGCAGGAGCAAGGAGACATTAACCCATTCTCAACCACCGGCCCAAAAACCACACACGACTCCCCAGATAGCCAACCATCTATTTCAAGTGATGCAGGGGACAACACACACCCATGTGGGCGCTAACCACGCCGTGGGTCCCTAACAGCCCGTTTTTGCTAAGCACAAAGCATGGCTGTTGCCAATGCTGTTTGGGTACATTATGGTGTTCTGTCCATCAAGATACTGAACAAATCAAGCGGACAGTTGTGGACCTGAAATCATATAGTTGCCCAAAAATGGACATGCGTCGGCAGCAGAGGTAAAGCCCAAATGCATTTAGAGTCGCTTTGTGACCAGCATGTAACACTTATTAGGTGTGATTTAATCTTCCCCAGCCTGCAGACAGGGGGTGGTTTCAAGAAAATACATTGGCCACAAGGTCAGCATGGATTGTGTGTGCTGGGCCACTTTGTGTACCAGTGTAAGGAGGGGTCTGCTCGTCAGAAATAGGGAAAGGTTCTGCACCCAGGTCAGTATATCGAGCAATCCTGCTTCTAATGGCAAGGTTGTGCAGGACCCCACAAGCAATAATTATTTTGATAACCTTGCCAGGCTGATACTGAAGAGAACCCCCACTGTGATCCAGACATCGGAAACGCATCTTCCACAACCCAAAGGCACGTTCCACCACAGAGCGAGACCTCCTATGGGCTGTGATGTAGCGCTCCTGTGCCTGGGAAGATGGGTGCAGGATGGGTGTGAGCAGCCATGGTAACAAGGGATAGCCTGAGTCACCTGCAAAAATACAAAAGACAAACATAAGGTGGATGCCTAAAAAAAGGTTTAGGTGTGCATAGAAACATTAGTACACAGGGACAAATAGGTGAGCTAGGTATGGTGGGAGGAATTGACATTTCTACTGAGCCTACAAACACATGCAACCTGTACACTCATTAAAAATGTCTGCGTAATGCTACTGAGATAAGAGGGCCAGAACATAAGCCAATAGTGGAGAATACTTTCACCCATTAATTAAACACAAAACCTTTTCAAGTTTCCAGGAAAGGTCTCACAGATTAGTGGGGTAGTGGCAAATCCACATTCAAACCTGGGGGCCAAGAAATACAACTTTAATACACATACCCAGTAACCATCCTCCAGAAATAACTCCAGATTGAAACCGTTGATAGAGGCTGGAGTTCCTCAAAATGTTCGCATCATGCGTGGACCCAGGAAAGCCAGCAAACAGACTGAAAAATTGAAGATCAGGGCCCGCCACTGCCTGAACATTGATGGAATGGCCCATTTTCCTGTTCCTGCACCAAGCAAAACACAAGTGTAATTAGTGTGAGCCTTAAAAAATGTGTGATAACCAGAAATAAAGCAGACCCAAACCACATACCTGAACAGATATTCCTGGTCCGCAGGGGGGATGAGCGAGACATGTGTGCAATCGATTGCACCAAGGACGTTGGGCATGTCGGCTATGTTATAAAAGCCCAACTTAACCGCATTCCAGGCTTCCCCTGTTTGAGGGAAAAAAATGTAATTCTGTGCCAGGGTAGCCATGTCATCCAAAAACTTGGTTAGGCTGCGGCTCAGCGTAGACTGGGACATCCCCAGGGAGAAGGCACCCAGTCTCTGGAACGAGCCGTTCGCCAAAAATTGCAGGCAGCCAACCAATTTGGTCATACCTGCAATTGCATGCCCCTTTCTTGTGGTGGGGGCTAACCATGGCCGCAGCTCGCTATACAAGGCATGGAGAGAAACACGGTTAAGGCGGGTGAGCTCGAATAGGTCAACGTCACTCATGCCATCGATGTCCAAAGGCGTGCGCTGCAGACTGGTTTCTGCCATACTCAGAACTATCAGACGGCGTAGCTGGCGCCTTTGATGTTGGCCCACAGAGGAATGCATTCCCAAAAAGCACGGAGCTCCAATACGGCTGGTCAGACTGGCCGTAAGTGAATGCTCGGCGGCCCCGTTTTATTAGGCTGAATCCAATCAGAAATCAAGGCTCTGCATCACTGGAAAAACCGGGCCAATGAACGAGGCGTCCGTTTTCCCGGGAAAAAGCCTCGTGCGAGCCGACAATCGGAAAGGCGGCTGAGCGCACACCTGAGCGCATAAACGCACACTAAAATCAACGTAGCACCCTTTCCTGACCCGATCAAAGCCCAAAACCAACGGGGAAACGCACGGGGGAGCTGAACGGGGAGGCTCTGCATCAAGCCATATGTGCTTCCCATTACAATTATTACATATTCCCGCTAGGGGGCCCAGGGCTGTGGGGTCATATTGACAGTGGGTTAGAACCCAAATCACAGAGACCATGAGAAAAGACACCATCATTGCAGTCCAAAAGTGATCTGAACTCAGCCAGTTCAAGATCCAGCTCCCCTTCTTCGTGGGGGCCTGGGGACTCAGTTCCTGTTTTCCCTTCTTGTCCCCTTGGTCGGGACGTCTGGCCGTGGCTCCCTGGGTGGAGCTTCTGATACTTCATCCTTGTCCTCTCTAGGTAGAGGATCTGATAATTTCTTCACTCTTGAAGCATGTATCCACGATCTGCAGTTTTCCACCAAGACCGCCGTCCCTGTAACCGCCACAATTCTTGTCTCTGGACCAAATGGGAACGCCTGTTTCCTACTGGGGTTCAGTTGTTTTATCACCACCTGGTCTCCTTCCTTCAGGTTGTGGAGCGGCTCCTGTAAAAGAGAAGGAGAGGTCCGAGTGACTTTTTGTTATCCAATTTGGATAAAATTTCGCACATATACATCCCTTATTACCTCTAGATCTCCTGTTTCTATCAATGGAGGTGGTATTCTCCACAGGGTTGGGAAGGGCCTTCCCATTAGAGCTTCAAAGGGTGACAAGCCTGTCACTTTATTTGGGGTTTTGCGTATATCAGCTAGTATCGCTGGTAATACTCTTTTCCAGTGCACAAACGTCCCTCCTGTGGCCTTCCTGATTTTATCTTTGATGGTCTTGTTCATTCTCTTCACTAACCCAGAAATTTGTGGATGGTATGGGATATGAAACTTCCAGTCTATCCTAAGAACCTTGACCCCGGAATAATCCCGGAATCTCTATTCCATAAAATTTTCCTCATCCCAACCTTTTTGTTCAGATATTGTGTCCCAAAGGCAAGACAAAATGTACTTTCCCTCAGGAGGGGCAATATCCCACTTCTGACACCAAGAAAAACTGTTGGGGTAACCTGTATATACCCTGGGTTTGTGGCCCCAGACGCCCTGAAGTACCCTGGGATTACGGCCCCAGACGCCCCTTAACCTCTTGTGATCGTCCTCAGTCAGTTCTGTATGATCTAGATCTAGAAGGATCGCAAGGAAATACATAACAGCGTTCACCATACCAAAACTCCAACTTTATTCATTTCAACTGGTCTTTAAATACAGGTCACGCAGGGAGGGATTTCGTCCCCACCTTTACAAATACATTGTCTAAGCAGTTTCATATCTTGTCAGAAATGCTGTTTGTTACTTCTTGTTACACAAATGGCCTAAGCACAACTTCTGCTACTTGTGTCAGCGATGTTCCAGATAAGCTGTTAAGCCAGCGTGGGCAAGTTTCTATATAGTATATTGTATATAGTACGTTGTTCATATATCACTAAGCATGCATTAAAAGGGACAGAATCAAAAGTTATCCTAAGGCCTGATATTCCCCATTACCATACTTATCAAAAAAGGACACACACACACAGCGTTGGCACTCTAAATCTGGTCGGTGTAGCATAGGGCACTGGACGCTGTGTGATTAAAGTCTGTTTTTGAACACATATCCGCCAGTAACAAAGCGAACACACATGGCATTGCATTGCTTGAACATTGTGACAATAACACTTTAATGCCAGACCTGTAAATAGAATTCTGCATAAAAAAAAATAAAAAATGACATTTTCAAGGCCAGGAGAGGTGACACAATTATTTGAGAGCAAGCCCCCCCCCCCCCCCCCAAAAAAATGACAGGTAACGACAGGTAATATCTGGCGCTCTGGAAGCTAGAGCACCGGCTCTATATGCTGAGCCGTCTGTAATGATGAATCGGACGCTACATGTCGCTGTTAGAGACGCTCACCAGAATCGTCTTCATAAATGTGGTTTTGCGTACAGCGCCCGACGTTCTCCAGATGCTGCCTGTCGCTACGAAGCACTACCTGGCACTATGTTTTGATGAATAACCCCCTAAGACTATGTTCACACCTGTCCAGATGCGTTTGCGTTTCTACGTTTTGCAGATCTACAGAAAAAAAGTAATGAAATGTATCCTCTATGGCCCCTTTTACGCCTCTCTGTTTTGATACAGTGCGGTTGGAACGTAGCCAAAAAAGTCCTGCTTGTCGCGTTCCAAACAAACTGCATATGCCGATGTATTCTTTGTCTATTTTATGGAACTGCAATTGCCAAAAAATTCAAACTCAGATCAGCTACAAAAAGCAAAATGCACCTGATTTGCATAGTGGCCTGAATCACCAGCTGCTGGAGGGGATAAATGTAACTACGTATTAATGTAAGTCAATGGCATCGACTGTGTAGAATTGTTTACAATGTTGTTACAATGTTTTAAGAGGGTAATTTTGACTGTAGGAATAATTTTTTTCTGAAGCAGGGCTTACAAATTGTGGCAAGATGGCTGCTCCCATTAGCATGGAATCTGCCTGGTATTCCACAACATCTGCATGGAGATAATCCTTCACAAATAGCTTACTGATTGCTAGAGAGGGGCTTAGGGGAGCAGGGAGTTAAACTTTGGATTTTTGACTGGAGGTCCACTTTAACTTCATTCAGCGCGTTCAAAGTTGAAGATTGTCAAAGTTAGGTTTTTTTTAATTTAGAAAAAAGACCCCAGAGTATAACCATAACCCGAGGGCATCCACTAAGGTTAGAGGAAAGGTGCTTTCTCCACAGACGTTGGAGGGGATTCTTCTCTGTAAGAGCAGTGAGACTATGAAACTCACTGCCAGAGGAGGTAGTTAAGAAGGATACAGTAAAAACTTTCAAAAGTGGTCTGGATGCCTTCCTAGGATGTAATAACATTACCAGCTATGGCTACTAGACCACTAATAAATAGGCTGAACTGGATGGACTAAAGTCTATATTCAGGCTTACATACTATGTTACTATGTTACTATGACCACCCTTGACTTTTCCCCAGTCGCCATTATTTTTTTTTACACTGTTCCTTTCATATTGTGTTTGTCACACATATGGTCTAACCTAGAACCTAATTTATTTTGCTTATACGGTTGTACTGTGCCCCATTTGCATGATAAGATGATAGTCATTAATATTACACAGCAAAGTGACCTTAGTTAATTATAGAACAAGAATCCCCCAGTGGGGTCTGACTATCAATCACATGTGTTTACAATGAGTCATGGCTTTTTTTTTTTTAGCACTGTTCCAGGCTGCTAAGCTTCTCCTAATGACTGCTTCCAAATTAGATTACTTTCATAAGTCGGTTAATTTAGATGGAGCGAGGTTTTTATGCTGGCATGGGAGGGCGAGCACCACAGGCTGGCGATTGATTGATGGATAAAAGGAGGGTCCCTGAATTCCTCGAGTGAAAGAGCGACATGTTTTTCATGAAGGTCTACAAAAATCGAGGTAGCGGTGAGCCAGCGATCGCGGTGTTTACGCCAGCTGCTGGGGTGTTAATTGCCATTTGGCAGTGAGCGTTTTTTTTCTCTCTTTTTTTCTTCTTACATGGAGTTGTTTAATCATCTGCCTAGTGACATGTTATTGAATGCGATGACAACACAAGCAACACGTGTTTTATTTGGCAGATTTAGTCTAAACATGGGCCACACACAAACAAATTATTGTGGCGCGGCAACAGTAGCTGTCATTGTGTTAGCAGGTATTTACGATTTTGCCAACTTACATGTGTCTGTAAATAGCTGGAGACGAGAACACCGTGCTATGTTACTTTTGAACCAGTAGATACTATGAGAAAAAAAATCACTGGCACCAATAGGGCCCCTTTAAAGTGGAACATTTCAGGTATTTGGGGAGTTAAAACTCCCCAAACCTGGCCCCTCCAGTTTAACAATTTGCAATTTTAATCTTACCTGTCCATTCACATCCCTCAGCCCTGCGTCGTCTCCACCAGGCGCAAATCCCACAAGATTTGAAGAGTGGCGTGGGACATTTGAAGAGGAATGGCGAATGGTGAGTACGGCTAAGGCTTGCAGTCTTCACTCTGGAACAGATAAGGGGGAAGGGGGGTGCAGAGGGGCCAGGAATGCTGCCAGGTGTTGGTGTTGTAGATAATGTGACCTTCAAAAGGCAGTAAGGGAGAGGGGAGGGAGGTTTACAGAGGAACATCAGAATAAGTATACAATGGGGTCACTTCCTTATTCATAATGTAGGTCATATGTAGTGTTAAGCCGTAGTAGGGACGATCTGGTTCAGGAGCCCTCGGGCTAGATAGTCCTCAATATCTGCCATGTGGTCTACCAACATAGACATCTTACCTAACCAAACAAACAGAAGAAAATAGGAATACCGTTTAAAAAACCTCACCCTTGCTGCATCTTCCTTTATTTGTCCCCTATTTGTCCCCTGATGGGCGGCCTCTTCTCTACAATTCTCCGGGTCGGGGCAACCGTCATAGTATGGTGGATGCTGGTCTGCTGATGATGGGGAAACGCTATTTTAGCCTCCCCACTGGTGTGGAGGAAAGGTCCCCATCCTCCAAGTTAATGCTGAGCTTTCGGGCAGTGAGTCTTTTATACCACAAAGGAGGACACTGTGGAATTCTTCTATGGGACTAATTACATTACTGGAGGGACATGGAGGGACATGGAGGGGGGCCCCTGCAGTCAGGACATCGCCTGGCGGGGGGCAGGGTAACGGTGAGCGATTTTTTTTCTATTTTAATAGTTTGTGAACCTGTAACCGGTGTACCAGTTCACAGGGTAGTGATGGGAGATGGTGGCAGGTGACATTTGGCGTTTCCAGTATCTGCAATGGGGCGAAGCAGAACGAAGTGAAAAAGCTTATAAACTATTCAAGTTTTAGGTGGGATAAGGGCATAAGGGAAAATACAGAACGGAGAAGGGCTTATGATCTATTAGGATAAATTGTTGGGTACAAAAGATACATGAGATTACATTATATTACAGACTCAGGTAGGATACAAAATGGAACAGAATCTATTTAAAGGGAAAGTGTGCTTTTAAGGGAGTTTTTGAAAGTGTGTGTTTTCTTGTGTACCAAAATGATGTCCTCAAGGTGCTGAGCTCATCTAGTATATTTTTCTTATGTTAGCGAATGTGCAGTTTTCACTACCTGTAATTTGTTGCTATTGACAACAGTACACCAAGTCTGTACACCAAAATCTACAAGAAAAGAGAAGCTAGTCCTGTACATACAGAACTGCTACTGGCCATGTGTAAAGTTAGGTGAGCTCCCTCACCTTAGCAGCGGACATAGCAGCAGTGTTCTGTGTTCAGGTCTCACTTGTCTCTTCCTGTGGATCTTGATGTACTCACTTGGTATACAGCTGTCAATAGCAAGAGATTGCAGGTAGTAAAAAATGTCTGCATAAATCGTTTGCTAACATAAGAAAGAAAAACTATATGATCTCAACAGCATAAGGACATTCTTTTGGCAGAAAAATATATACACTTTAAAAATACCCTCTAAAGTGGATATTCCCTTTAAGATTTAATTCAGTATTATGTAAAGTATTTATTATGTTATACTCAAAGATACAGAAGGGCTGTAATTAAAGAGGTCCTTCACTCTGATTAAGAGCCTATCTTATATGTTTCCCACACCCTGTACATACAGATTGCTCACATTAAAAATCATCCTACCTGCATCTACTGCATGTTATGAGTCTTTAAACATCTAAGATGGCGGCTCATGGAACGACAGGCAGCCTACAAACAGGAAGTGCCTTCTGACTGTGCTGCTCTGCATTCTGGGAGTGCTGACCTTTTCCTGACCCCAGCTCTGCTCTGTCTGAGCAAAGCACAGCTATAACCCACCCCTCTGTACTTTAACCCGCTCTCCTCAGTCAGTGTGATGGTTCCGAGTCAAGATGGCGGAGTCCGTATCCTAGAGTCCTGAACAGAGTTGCATCCCAGTGGGGGAAAGAATAATAAGTAAGTGACTAAAAACATAAAATATATTCATTTCAGATGCTGGGGAACCATTTTTTAAGGGTTTGGGCCTTTCAATAAATCATGGTGAAGGTCCGGTTTAAGTGTATGCAAAGAAACACCCAAGGTGGTGGTCCAGGGGTCTTGACCGCTCCAGACCTGGTGAAGCACAGTGTTACTGTGGCTGCCTTTGGTTCTTTTGCGTGCAGCAAGGCCACTATTTGCATTAGGGGATGCTTAGTGAAAATCATATCAGACAATGACTATGCTACAAGTTTTAACATCACTCAAGGGAAATTGGCAACGGGGAATAGGAGGTGGGGCAGGGAACACAGGAACAGTAAGTTCATGCAGCTCAGGACACATTCTGGGGGGGAGATGAGCTAGAAGGTGTGGGGAATCGTTTTCTGGTCACAAAATGTTTAGCAGCAGGAGTACCCAGATATGCTATGGCAGCAGTCACATCTTCATGTTCATCACTTTGTCAGCTGGGGAATTTAGAAGCCTCAACTCATCTTTGCCAAAACCCCCTTTACCATCTGTCTGCCCACCATCCCCCTGAGAAAATTCTTTGGGAATTGAGTTTAGAAGTGATTAGTCCATAATACAAAAGAAAAGAACAGTTTGTTAAGGAAGGAAAAGGGGGATGAAATATAGGTAAGTTATAAGAATTGCACTTCTTTAAGTGATAGTCCTCCTTTAATTTGACCCAAATATCACTGATTTGGTTTGTCATATGAGAACCTGCAGAGGCAGCAGCACTAAGACTAATAAAACTTGTGCTGCCATGGTGTACAATGTAACAAAAAAGACACAAGTCCTGCTGTCACACTGTAAAAAGCCAGATAGATCCCTGTTGCGTTGCATAGTAAATAGTCATGCATGTGTGCTACAGTGTTACAATGGCTGCACCCTGCTGTATTACATTGTATAGCATCCAGGCAAACTGAGACATGTGAGTGATCTCTATCGCACAAATGCTGTATCTAATTTCACACTTTTTTCAAAATATCAAAGTGATATCATTTTATTAAAAACAATAAGAAAAAAACATTTTAAATTACAAAACCCTACAAAGAAAAAGGCAATGTCGATATTCAATTCATCACATGTAGGGGGTGATTTATCAAGCACTCTTTCCAGACTACGCCACATCTGTGAAATTTAGAGCGCACAATATAGCTTTTAACTTTCTCAGCATGTTGCTGCACCAATAATAATAATGAGAAAAATATTCTGAACCAAGTGTTGTGCTTAAACACCGTCTCCCCAAGAATCAAATAATAGGCAAAGTCCAGAATCCACCACTTACAGGCAGAGTGGCATCCCCCCATTGCCTATAGGCAGTGTGGCATTTCCCCATCCCATTCCCCATATAGGCAGTGTGGCAGTTTCCCCCTCCCATTTCCCATATAGACAGAGTGGCATTGGCAGTGTAGCTTTTCCCCATCCTATTCCCATATAGGCATTGTGGCAGTCTCCAAGTCCTATTCCCCACATAGGCAGTGTGACAGTCTCCCCCTCCCATTCCCCATATAGGCAGTGTGGCACCCCCTCCCATTCCCATATAGGCAATGTGGCAGTCTCCCAGTCCTATTCCCCACATAGGCAGTGTGGCAGTCTCCCCCTCCCATTCCCCATATAGGCAGTGTGGCATTCCCCCCATTCCCCATATAGGTAGCGTGCCCCCCCCCCCCCCCCACTTTTCGAGTGGTAGCATATGTTTATTGGGTATTCATATGTGGTATTACAGTGCTGAATCATTCTTTTTTGTATTTATGTATTGGTGTTCCTCTAAAACAGAGTTTTAATAATATGTGATGAAATTAATATTGCCACTTCCTACTTGTTTGGGGGTTTATTAAATTTAATTGTTTCTTAATAGTGTCTAACAAAATGACATTGCTTTTATATTTTGGTGTGGTACATGGAGAGAGTTATCTAAACGGTTTTGGATTGAGACACAGTGAGAGCTTTTCTCACTCAGCATATACAAAAATAAAATAAAAAAAATGTTTTTATATTATACAATACAATTCCTTTGCATATGCCACAGAGACAGTCCTACAGGTGAGGTGCAATTTTTTTAATAGCGTAGATGTTTTATTTTAGAAGTTACAAAATAACAGAAGTCTATGGAAAATTCAAACACATTAAAAAATTCTTCAAAACTGGTTGGATTCTCTATAGGCTGCTGTTATTTTGTAATTTCTGAAATAAAATATCTACTACATCCCATGAGCAGGAGATTTAAATTTCTCAATACAAAACAACTATTTGTAATTCTCATTTAATGTATGCTGAGTGAGAAAAGCTCAGATGGCCTCTTCAAACTCCATTGGATGCCCCCCCCCCCAACATAGAGGTTATCAAGATGATTTATTCGAGTTGGAGAGCCTGTATTTTGAGAGCTTTGATAGTAATAAAATATCTCCTACACTATAAAAATGATATAATGCTTCTACAGAGCCGTCCTATTGCACATGGTCCCCTGCAAACCCCCAAAACCAAACTCTATAATGCACCTCTCTTGCGCTCCTCTCCAGAGTTGCCAACCCATGTGACTGCTATCAGCCAATTACTGTCCTTGGCTGGGCCATAGCAATTTGCTGCTTGCAGTTACATTGGTCTGCGACCAACTCTTGGTTAATCCAGCCCTGGAAGAGGTGAGCTTTTGGAGTCTGGGTTGTGGGGTTTGAGGGGGCTATGCGCATCGCCGAAGAGCATGCCCACCCCCCCCCCGACACAAGCAGCGGTCACAAACCACGCAACTTAGGCTTATTAATGGCTCTAAAATAATTTGCATAACCCCTTGCTTTTGATGTACACATGGTTTTGATGTTGAATTCCCCTGGCTGTCCCTATGGCTGAAACCCATGAGCACCCATTGGTTTCCTATACCAGTGTTTGTTTGTTTTTTCCAGTAGCACTTCTAGGAATCCCGTAATACCAACACCACTGTAGACATTTTCTATTCTGATTCGTGATGCCCCATCTGCACATGGCCCCCTGCAACCATCTGCAACCAAACTCTGGAATGCACCACTCTTGCACTCCTCTCCAGGGTTGTCGACCCATGTGACCCAATCCCTGTCCATGGCTGGGCCATAGCAATTTGCTATTGGCAGTCATTTTGGTCCGCGACCCACTGCTGGTGGATTCAGCCCTGGAAGAGGAGAGTTGTTAGAGTCTGGCTTGTGGTGTTTGAGGGGGGCTATGCACAGGGGGCATCACCAATGGGCATGTCACTCTGACAGGAGCAGCAGTCACACACTTCCCTACTTAGCCTCTTCAATGGCTTCAAAATCATTTGGATAACCCCCATGGTCTGCTTTTGATGTCCACACGGTTTTGGTGTTGAATTTCCCTGGCTCTACTTATGGCTAGTCCACCCCTGGTAGAAAAATTTTTTTGGAGAGGAATGTACAGCAAATAGTATTTGCCAAGTTTACACAAATCAGTTTCCTGTACCAGTGACAACCTTCTGTTTCTGCTGACGCCCCATTGTTTTATACTTAGCACATTCTTTTTATGGTCTTCCCATGCGATTTAGGCACATTCTGACCACTGAGGGGGACAATTGTTACAGTGACAGACTAACTGTGACATTTAACCCTTTAAGTGCCAGCCTACCTGATGAGTTTGTCACTCTCTGTTGTCAGACCCTTTTCTGACATTTTATGCTGTACATGTTCAACTGTAATTTTCCAAAAAATTCTGAGGAAAATTATAAATTGTTTTTTTCAGCACAGTCTGGGCTTTAATATGACATGTCTTATTAGTAAGTTTGTCGGTGTTATTTTGTTATTTTTATGGAAAATATGTTCAAAAAAAAAAAAAAAAAATCACTTTTTCAAATTGTGTAATGTTTTTTCCTTAATAAAATATGAAAGTTTACCAGAAAATCATACTTTGTGTGAAAGCCCTATTCCTGCCGATTACGACGGTACCACATATGTATTGGTAGACACCCTTTCCTGACCAGGAGACACCCAAAACTGAAAAGAGTGCTTGAGGAGATTTTCAAAGTAAACACAACTATTTCGTGCTCCTTGCAGTTTTTACACAAAAATACCCCTTTAGATCTGAAATACCCCCAAAAAACCATATATATATTGAAACTACACACCTCAAGCTTTCTATGCGTACCAGGCTTGGTGTTGTTGCCACAGATGTCCAGGTGGAATCCATTGACAAATTCAGGCTTTTCACTGGGTTTCTTGATGACAATATTAAAAAACAGAATCAAACCCACATTTTCTACACATTCTACACGTACCAGGCTTGTTGTCGTGGGTTCAGCTTTCTGGACGCAAACCTTTGATGAATTCAGTGGTTGCACCGGATTTCTCTAGAAAAATAGTAAAAAGGCGGAATCAAACCCACATTTTCCTAAAATAAAATATGCTAATCATAAAAAGCATATCTAAATTGGAAAGAGCAAGGTCCCCCCGAACATAATAATACCCAACATGCATAGCTCCCTGCAAGGGTAGGGTTGCCAATCACCCCAAAGTTAACCATACGCATTAAGGGTATTTCACTTGAAAATTCTTACTTTGCAGACAAAGGGCACACCTTGCGCTTTTTCAACCAAAACAACACTTTGCAATTTAAATACCCCCTATAAACCATATATTCCCTGAAAGTACACATCTTAAGCATTCTACGCGTACCAGGCTTGTTGTCATGGGTGCACCTTTCTGGACGCAAACCTTCGATGAATTCACTGGTTGCACCGGATTTCTCTAGAAAAATGGTAAAAAGGCAGAATCAAACCCACATTTTCCTAAAATAAAATATGCTAATCATAAAAATCACATCTGAATTGGAAAGAGCAAGGTCCCTTGAACAGGACAATACCCAACATGCATAGCTACCTGCAAGGGTAGGGTTGCCAGTCACCCCAAAGTTAAGCATACGTTATGGAAAAACAACAAAACATTCCTTTACATTTCTTACCTGCACTAAGAGGTGCAATTAGGGTTAGAATGGTGAGGTTGGTGAGGTGCAATTAGGATACTGTAGCTGTGGCATCAGATTATAAGATCAGTGATCAATATCAGGTATCAAGAACCTGTAAAGGGGCCCATGTTTTTAATCATCACTTGCCACAAGTATCCAGCTGCTCCTGCTCCAGCACTTCCCATCGAATCAGCAACATATCCAAATAAAAGGAAAAGAAAATATAATGACCACACAAAATACCCGTGCAAGCACACAGGAAACAAAAATAAGTAAAAGGGGCCTACAGTCTAAAACAAAAAATTCTAAACAAAATAATGCATAGCTCAATAATCTAATTGAGTGTGATAGACCTCAAAGCAATCTTGTAGGCATAAACCGGGTTGGCTGGGACAGGTCAGGCAATAGTGCCGCACGTCCTTTCTGATGCCACGCTTCCTGCATACCCTGCAAGCCTTTTGGGGATACTTCTTACCACCTACATCGGGAAGCAACTTTATAAAGTGCTTTCCAACTAATCTGGCCTGACTGTCGTTACTAGGCATATCTGGTCCCTCCTCAGTATCCCCAAACAACAAAGCAGGGAGTAACTGCTGCTGGCATTTAACAAAAGATAATCTGGAGTCTGGTACTGCTGCCTTGAAGACAACAAAGCTGTTGTAAGTTGCCATTTGGACCAAATGGATAGCAACTTTTGTGTACCAGGCTCTGGTTTTGCAGGTGGCGTTGTAATAGGTTAATATTTGGTCTGTTTTATCAACGCCACCCATGAATTTATTATAATCTTTTATGCAACGTGGCTTTTGGGAAGGGGCTTGGGGACCACATTGTCATACATTCACAACTGACTCATCGTGGATTGTTGTCAGTAGGAATACATTTTTCTTATCCATATAATTCACGGCCAGGAGCTCATCACTTCTTAGAGCGTAAGACTCTCCATGTTTTAGTTTTTTTCAAGTATTGACCTGGGCAAGCCTTTTCGATAAGGGTTGATGGTGCCACAGACCGGGGTATCCAATGAAAAAAGTGATCTAAATAAGCGGATCCTGGTATAGTAGTTGTCCACATATAAGTGGTAACCTCTCCCCAGTAGAGGTGTCATGAGCTCCCAAACGATCTTTCCACTGACTGACAAATCAAGGGACAATCAGGGAAGTCCAGATGTGTGTCCCTTCCTTCATAGATTCGAAAATATTTGATATACCCGGTCACACTATCACATAATTTGTAAAAATGTATCCCATAGCGGGCACGCTTGCTAGGGATATATTGACAAAAAATAATGCGCCCTTTAAAATGCAGACGTGACTCGTCAATACTTAATTTTTGGGAGGGGGTGTAAACTGCAAAGCGCTCTGACAGGCTATTGAGCAGGGGCTGTAATTTATGAAGTAGGAATACATTTTTCTTATCCATATAATTCACGGCCAGGAGCTCATCGCTTCTTAGAGCGTAAGACTCTCCACGTTTTAGTTTTTTTCAAGTATTGACCTGGGCAAGCCTTTTCGATAAGGGTTGATGGTGCCACAGACCGGGGTATCCAATGAAAAAAGTGATCTAAATAAGCGGATCCTGGTATAGTAGTTGTCCACATATAAGTGGTAACCTCTCCCCAGTAGAGGTGTCATGAGCTCCCAAACGATCTTTCCACTGACTGACAAATCAAGGGACAACCAGGGAAGTCCAGATGTGTGTCCCTTCCTTCATAGATTCGAAAATATTTGATATACCCGGTCACACTATCACATAATTTGTAAAAATGTATCCCATAGCGGGCACGCTTGCTAGGGATATATTGACAAAAAATAATGCGCCCTTTAAAATGCAGACGTGACTCGTCAATACTTAATTTTTGGGAGGGGGTGTAAACTTCTGCAAAGCGCTCTGACAGGCTATTGAGCAGGGGCTGTAATTTATGAAGCCTGTCGTGACCGGGCTCACCACGGGGAATAGCAGTGGAATTGTAGTTAAAATGCAGAAACCGCAATAACATTTGGTAGCGGTTTCTTGACATTATGGCCGGAAATAATGGGGTTGCCAATATGGATTGGGTATCCCAGTAGGAGAAAATACTACATTTTTTTAGAATACCCATTGCTAGAGTGAGCCCCCCAAATTTCTTTATCTCACTCAAATTTGTGGGTTGCCATGCCTGAGCTTGAGCGTGCCTCTGGTGGGGGTTTTGCGCTAAGACCTGCTCGGCATAGAGATTAGTATAGAAGACCATATCCAGTAGGATGGCTTCTGTAAGAAACAATTTGATGCTCCTTCACCAGCTGCAGCACTCGGTGCCTCCTCCTGCACTACACCCGCTTGCCGTGTGGCCTCACTTTGTGCGGCACTATCCCTTCTACGATGGCTTCTACTACTGGACGGCTGTGTTTCCTCAGTAGAGGAGACCCTGTCTGACTCGCTGTCTGATGGGAAGTACTCAGACCCTGACTGACTTGAGTCAGACGCCATAAGGTAAGCCACAGCTTGCTCTGCGGTGTACCTTCTGCCAGCCATACCCAAATGTGAAAAAAAAATCTAAAAAAAAAATAACAACTAAAAATATCAAACTAAAGGGTCTTCCCAAACTAAACGCTAGAACTAAAGGCTGGAACTAAAGGCTGGAACTAAATGCAAAATACAAAAAATAAAATTTCACAGTAAACAATAAAACAATGCAAATAAACAGTCAAAAATAGAAATAAAAGTGTATAGCTACAACCCGATGAGAAGTGGTGGAGTCAGGAGCAGCAGGTCACGGGATCCCAGCAGACTTAGACCATTCCTGAAGCAGCAGATCCGGCAGATGAAGAAGGTCTTCCTGGGGCAACAGGAATAGGTTCCTAAAAGCTGGGGGGGGTGGTCCTAAAAGAGGAGGGGAGACTAGGGTCCCAAAGCGCAAGGGCTAAGGTTCCAAAAGGAGGGGAGCTAAGGTGCCAAATCACAAAGGCTAAGGTTCCAAAAGCAGGGGGAGTTAAGGTCCCAAAGCGTGAAGGCTAAAGTTCCAAAAGCAGAGGGAGTTAAGGTCCCAAAGCACGAGGGCTAAGGTCCCAAAAGGAGGGGAGCTAAGGTCCCGAAAGGAGGGGAGCTAAGTTCCCAAAAGGAGGGGAGCTAAGGTCCCAAAGCACGAAGGCTAAGGTTCCAAAAGCAGGGGGAGTTAAGGTCCCAAAGCATGAGGGTTAAGGTCCCAAAAGGAGGGGAGCTAAGGTCCCAAAGCGCGAAGGCTAAGGTTCCAAAAGCAGAGGGAGTTAAGGTCCCAAAGCACGAGGGCTAAGGTCCCAAAAGGAGGGGAGCTAAGGTCCCAAAGCGCAAAGGCTAAGGTTCCAAAAGCAGGGTGAGCTAAGGTCTTCGGGCAAAACCAAATCTCAGCGACACACCTAAAAGAAAAAGTTAAAATCAGGAAGTGTGGGTGAAAAAGAAAAAAGGTAGGAACCCGCACCACATTTTTATAGCAGCTGACAAGTAGTCCCAGTATGCCTACGGCCACCCACCCAGGCAGAGTCAGCCCCCCCTAAACAAGAGAGACCGTTTCAACAACAGCAGCCACCAAGTGAACTACATGTCTCAGCATGCCTACTTCCACCCACCCAACCAAATAAGACCCCACACACAGTGGTGACACCCAGCACCCCAACTCAGCACCCACACCTCAGATCAGCATAACATTTAAAAAAAAAAAAAACAAGGATCAACACAAAAAAAAAAAGGTTGACACCTGCGCTATGTTTTTATCAAGGGAACTACATGTCTCAGCATGCCTACTTCCACCCACCCAACCAAATAAGACCCCCACACATGGTGGTGACACCCAGCACCCCAACTCAGCACCCACACCTCAGATCAGCATAACATTAAAAAAAAAAAAAAAAGGATCAGCACAAAAAAAAAGTTGACACCTTCGCTATGTTTTTATCAAGTGAACTACATGTCCCAGCATGCCTACGGCCAACCACCCAACCAAATTAGACCCCCACACACACGGTGGTGACACCCAGCACCCCCACACACCTCAGATCAGCATTAAAAAAAAAAAAAAACAAGGATCAGCACAAAAAAAAAAATTTGGCACCTACACTATGTTTTTTATCAAATGAACCACAAGTCCCAGCATGCCTACGTCAACCCACCCAACCAAATAAGACCCCCACACACACGGTGGTGACACCCAGCACCCCCACACACCTCAGATCAGCATTAAAAAATAAAAAAAAACAAGGATCAGCACAAAAAAAAAGTCGGACCCTGCACTGTTTTTGTTAAGAGAACTACATGTCCCAGCATTCCTACGTCCACCCACCCAGGCAAAGTCACCCCCCTACACGAGAGACCCCCCTGGCACCCCAACCCACATCCGATCAGTTAGCACATACATCAGATCGGTTGGAAAAGGGTTACAATGGAAGCGATGGCAGGCGCACTATGGATCCCAGCATGCCACCCACCCACGTACGCACTCACCCGCCCACCCACACATGAGTGACCCTACCCACACCCCCACACAACCCAACACACACACCTCCACCTACCTCAGAACCGACGATCAAAGGGGCAGGCAGCAGATCGCAAGTTGTTTTTATAGTGGTGGCGCCGGCTGATGACAGCAGCCGGCCGCCCCACTTCTGATTGGTCCAGGGGTGATCACGTGACTGGGGTGAGGCCAGAGTCACCTCTCCATGACCCCCTGAAGACTCCTCTAGATCACTGAGAAGAAATCGCCGACTTCTGTGACAGCTGATGGCCCCGAGGTAAGGAAATGTCAAGCATGTAACACCTACGTGCTTGGCACTTAATGCTTAGACATGCCAGCACATACGTGTTACGTGCTTGGCAACAAAAGGGTTAAAATAAGTGTCAAACCTATTTAAGAAGCAAAAGGGATACTCCCTTTTTGTCCCTCATCGCTAATTAGTATGACTCCTGTAGTGAGATAGTTGCCTGATCATGAGTTTGAGTCTCAGTGCTGTCTAGGCCTGATCTCAAGTCACCAGAATTATAGGGATGCAAGCTCATGATCCAATTAGTCCGACGGCAGTTGGACTTATCAGCTGGGGGGTATTTTGTGTAGTGGTTGCACTAGATAGAAGATGATGGCACAAAAGAGGGGTGGCAGACACTCAGACCAAATTATAACTAACCTGGGAGATGCACGTGAGCAGGGCAATTAGGATACACAAGTCTTAAAGGGGTCACATAACTCAATCCTGTGAACTTGCAGCCAAACCTATAATCTGTTTCTAAATCTGGTTAAAAACAGAGGTCTCAATCCACACACATCTGCAGAAGTAGCTGAAGCTGCACCACCAAACCCCACAGTGCCTCAGTATAGGTTCAGTCCTAACTCTAATCTCTAAGAGCCCCCTTTGGGACATACAACGCAATAGATAACTTTGGAGCAGCTTACCTGAGGTTGTCCTATAACCTCAAGTGCAGCACATGGGGAAGAAGGGTCGCAGTACAAGCCTCACAGTAAAGCTTCAAACCCCCCACCCCATGTGCTTGCACAAAGGAAACGCAAGAGAGCATGGATTTAGAATTTCCCATGGGATGGAAGATGAGGGCACAAAAGAGGGGTGGCAGCAACTCAATATATATTTATAACTAACCTGGGAGGTGCATGTGAGCAGGACAATTGGGAACAGCAACACCATCCAGCCAGCTGCTCAGAAAAATGTGTTGCTAGGAAGCATGCTGAGGAGAAACCTCTGTCGCTGCTGAGTTTGTTAGGGGGAGAAACATGGAGCCTCGCTATATCCTTCTGCTTGCACACATTTATGGTGCTGGGAGCAAGTCCCCACTTAGAGGAGACATTCATTCTTATTTGTCTTCTGTCATTTTGTGGGGACAATCTGGTTTGGAAGCCCTATGGCCAGATAATCTCCAGTATCCAGAATTTGGTCCCCTTTGACCCCTTACCTGTTCACAAAGTGTTAAAATAATAAATGCCTGTTTCCTCCCCCCATATTAAGGTGGTGTCCTCTCTTCAGGTCTGAAGGGTTGAAGAACTCCTCCTGCTCTGATGTTGCGGGTTTTCAGATTTCGGGAAGCAGGTTTTGGCACCACTGGCATCTATGTGACACAGGTCCTCCTTCCTTGGTGTCCTGCCTCCTCCTTCCTTGGTGTCCTGCCTTCTCCTTCCTTGGTGTCCTGCCAAGCTAATTCCGGGCCACTGTGGAGGGATGCTTTTATACCATAGAGGCAGTGTAGATCGTCACATGGGGGAGGGGGATTCCTTAGAGGCTTGACTTCCCTGGTATAAAAGGTTCCCTTTCCTGGTGGCCAGACCCAACCATTGGCAGAGTTCCAAGGTAGAGTGGGGGACTTGTTTTACCAGATGTCAGTGAAGAGGCTGCAGTAGATTGTGAACTTGTATGGGGTCCAAGAGAACCCCTATACCAGATCACACGTAGTGGTAGTCCTCACTTTTGTATCTATCATTCAGGAGTACCAAATGCTGGATATTGGGTACTATCTGTCCAGAGGGCTCCCAAACCAGATTGTCCCCACAATATGGCATAAGACGAATAGAAATGAATGTCTCTTCTATGCCTTACTAGATGTAGGGTTCCTATGACAATATTTCATAAGATTGGGCAGACTTTTGGTCAGTTTCTGTGGGCAGGAAAGTCACATAAGATTGCTTTGTCCACACTTATGTTGCCCATTACCCAGCGAGGTTTAACACACCAGGATATGTCTGTACATTATTTGGTGGGGAACATGGGTGGATGCCAAACTGTCATTTATAATTAGTGCCCTACTCCTTTAATGTACCAGATGTTTATATGCCATCTGTATTCTCCTATTGTTATTACTACGCTAAGGATTTACATGTTATTGCTACACCAAATTAATGTTTAATGAGTCTGATATGAAGTATGTTGCCCTCTAGTGGGGTACTCCAACTTTATGCTGCTTCACTACCTTTCTTCAATAATGATCTTTAAAAAAAAAAGAAAAATGAATATTTATGTGCATGCGAGTATGTCTCATATTTAGATTGAGTCTACTTCAAAGGTGCCATTTGATTGGGTTTTCCATTTGTAATACATGAACCACTCAGGGGCTGCTTTGAAGTCTGTCAGTTTTACAGATTCAGATTTGCTAGTCTGGTCCTCAGAATAAAGAGCATTCTAACTACAACCGGGGTTCCCAGTCAGTCAGTGATAGTAGACCCCCTGGTGGTACTCAAACTTCCCCCTAGTGGTGCTCAAGGAAATGAAAATAGAATGGGAGGAATTGTGGACAGATGGAGTTCTTTGTTTCAGGGATAGTAAACGTCCACTGATAGCCTCACACTATTGAACCTGGTGGGATTCATAGAATTTAGGTTCCCTTTTAAGATGAACTGCACCCTCCTGGGGAAAACTGCATTGCGTTTAAAGGGTGGACTGGCCATAGAAAGTCCCAAAAAATTTGTGGTGGGCAGCACTGCTTTGGGGCCAGTTGAGCTGCTACTTTCAACACCCACATCTAATTTCTGCTTTCCTTGTCTCCCCCTTAACGCGGACCTTCAGCATTATTTAATGAAAAGCCCAAACCCTTAAAAAACTATTCCCCAGCATCTAAAATATTTTACATTTTAGTCACTTACTTTTTATTCTTTCTCCCACTGGCCTGCAACTCTCTTCAGCACTCTAGGATACGGGTACTGTCATCTTGGCTCAGTAGCATTACATACACAGCATCACAAGTGCAGGGGGGCGGGGTTATAGCTGTGCTTTGCACAGAGAGAGCAGAGCTGGGGTCAGGAAAAGGTCAGCAATACCAGAATGCAGCGCGGCACAGTCAGAAGACACTTCCTGTTTTCAGGCAGCCTGAGACTTCATGGGCTACCGTCTTGGATGTTTTAAGGCTCATAACATGCAGCAGATGCAGGTAAGGTGATTTTTAATGCGAGCAATCTGTATGTACATATAAGATATGCTTTTATTCAGGGTGAAGGTCTGGCTTAAGCCTATACCTGGCTTTAAAGGAGGTCTTTCGCGGGAAAAGGGCCAATGATAAAAATGTATATAAATATGCTGGATGATGGGAGGAGAGGTCACTTATACACCCGGCATTAAGAAAATATCCAGCCAGGCTTGTTTTTTTTATTTTAATGGAAGGAAGAAGAAATCTGGGGTGACAGGCTCTGTCACCCCTGATAGACTAAACCTGTCACCCCTGGATTTTATTCTTACCATGAGAGAATAAACCACAAGCTTGGCGGGAGTTTTTTTCAGTTCGGCTGTATAAGTGACCCCTCCACTCATTAGCCGATGTGTTTATATGGAATTGTATTATTACTCAATTTCACGATAGTGGTCCTTTAATATATCCTCACCAGCCCAAGTTCTGCCCCCAATGCTATAATCTTAGCATAATGGTTGTGGGGGGAATAACCACCCCTGCCAAAAGGTAAGCCCCTACCGTACTAAAACTTCATTACCATAAATTTGGCCACATCCACCTATGCCCATGACCTGTCCCTATAGCCTCAGTAGTGAAGCACAATTGATGACTCATGAGGGAGCACATTGAGGGGGATGGGGATGTTGCAGACTGGGTACTGGCTTATATAGTATTGATTCAGTTGGCCAGCTCAAACCATGCAAATCAGACCACGAGGCTCTGGACATGTTTGCCACACATAAGCGGCTCAAATTTCCTAAAAAGTCTGGCTCTCAAGTGTGTCTAAAAATTTCCATTTATTGAATCCATTAAAAGATCATGTTCATTGGTCCAGAAATATAATAAAAAGTTCTTACAGTATGTACATGCTGCAGTGTCTTACGCGTTTCGGGATGTTAGAATTCCATGCCCTAGTATACCTTTGCTTATACACATCAGGCTTTATATATAGCAAATAACTATCAAAATCAACTCACCTGTCTGGGTGGGAGAGCCTCCATTGTCTGCATGCTCTGGGACAAAGGCTGTGATGGAAGTCGCCTCTCCACCAATGGTGAGTGAGGAGGGGCGGGAGGAACACCTCCCCCGTGACTGTCAAACCAATTACAAGAAGGGAGAGGTACACAGCTGTGGCACCATTCCCACCCTCCCCCAGCAGAGTTTCAGCGCCGAAAGGCGCTTACCTAGTGAAACATATCCCAGGCTGCTTTTTGGTCCCCATCTTCCACTGTTTGGGTGGTACTGGTGATAATTGGAAAGTGGTAATCCATGAAAAAAAGATCGGTAATAAAAATAAACTGCATAGTTAAATTAATTTAAAAGTGACATGTTTATAAAATGATGGTGTAAAAATTGCCCTACTATGGGTCGTGCCACAAGTAGTGTGTAAATACCTGAAACAATTGGAGATTACTCACCCACTGAGCACATTACATCTGCCTCCTAGTTTAAATAAAATGTCAACCAGCAGCAAACAAAGAGTGATCTATTGGCTGAGCAGAGAAGGAAAATAAACACTTTTAGCTGTCACTTGGGATACAGCGATTGTTTCTGGGTAGCTTGCAGTGAGAGCACCTTACAAATCTAGTTCTGGGTCTCACGTTAAATGAAATGCTTCACGGGCATGTGAAAGGTTGACCAGTTTGTCGATCATCTTAAGGAGGTGAGACTGCTGTGGGCACAAAAGCGTGTTTCCTGCTTACTATGTGAATACGAACAGGGTGCTGCAAAAGTGAATCTGCCTCTCAGGCACTTTGCTGAATAAAGACCACATTTTAGAGAAAATTTAAAAGGAAACCTGTAGTTGGAGAAATAAAAGTGTTGCTGTCGGTGAGTTAGAACATCCGGAGAAAACCCAGTTTCAAATTTAGATGTGTTCTTATTTACTGTATTGTTCGCCCTATAAGACGCACTTAGTTTGCCCCAAAAGTGGGGGGGAAAATGTAATGTTTTTTTGCCACACTGCCTATATTGGGAATGGGAGGGTGGATGAATGCCACACTGCCTATATTGGGAATGGGAGGGGGAATGCCACACTGCCTATATGGGGAATGGGAGGGAGGATGACACACTGCCTATATGAGGATTGGGAGGGGGGAATGCCACACTGCGTATGTGAATGGGATGGAGTTAATGTCACTGTCCATGAGGGGTGGGGTGGGGGGGGGAGAATGCCCCTCTGCATGTAATGGGGGGATTCTGCACCTTGCTTATTAGTTGGTTCAGAATATTTATTTAATTGATTTCCTCCTCCAAATCTTTGGTGCGTCCTGTGGGCATGTGCGTCTTATAGGGCGAAAAATACGGTATTTCCTATATTTAAAGGATAGAGGTTCTGCACCACCCCCACGTAAATACAATAAACAATAAATGAGGTTTGCTTGCAAATGGCACAAAAAAAGCTAGAAACTGCTCTCAATTGTGTGAGTCCAAGTAACCACATACTGCAATTTGCTAAGAAATCCATATTTATTTAAAATTCAAATAGCCTCTGTCTGCTTGTCTCTTCGCTCTTTGCCTCCTAAACCTTCTAACCTCTTCCTTTGCCCTCCCCACTCTGAGTTTGGATTCAGTCTTACCCCTCCCCCTTCCCCCGTGTTCTTTCCGTTTGTTTGTCTGATCCCCCTGCAGAAGGGATCCAGGGACCATCGGGACATGGCTGATTCTAGGCATTGTATACCCATGCACCCCTTGGCGGGCGTCACAGGGCGGAGCAGTGGGAGCCAGTGCTGCGATCCCCTGCTCCTATACCCGCTCCTGTGTTGGGGCTCCAGCCTGCACGCATTGGGGACGGGGAGGCTGCCCCACTCATCTATACTTTTGTCATCTGAGTTTTCAGATGTTGTTGTGTGGTGATGTTGTGGTTGCTTCGGAGCTGGGCTGACTTCTTGTCTACTTGACCTTACCTTGTGTCTCTGTTTCTTTGTATTGTGTATACCTATGCATTTGGAAAACTCAATAAAGCTTGATTAAACTAAAATTCATATGAAGACATACGTTTACATATATATGTGGGACATATTGTTTTATTTTGTGTGATTTAGGGGGAGAAGGGGTTTATGGCACATTTTGCTTTGTCACTAAAAATAGTTTTTTTGTAGTTTCTTAGGTTATCATTATGCCTAAGAATGTGATGTGCATGACAATGAGGTGATGGATTTGATATCTATAACATTGGATATTGGAATGGGTGATATCCTCACTACTGTGATCCATCTTGATTATATAAGGGTAGGGCTGTATTTACCATTCGGCAACCCTAGGTATGTACCTAGGCCTTACTGCTGCAGTAACAAAAAGAAATTAAAACTCCTATAGCCAGAACATTAATGCCTTCTAAAGAGCACCCCCCCCCCCCAGCCACATAAGGATGCAGAGTGTATTTGTGTGAAGGGGGAGGGGGGCAATGGGTTAAACACAGACCAGAGAATCTCTCCTCCAATGGTGTGGTCATGTGACTCCTATATGTCAGAATGCAGTAAAAGATGGAACATGCTTGCCTGATTCTCTGCATTTCCCCCTTTGTGCCCTCTATCCCATTGCACCATTTTCCCCTACACACTTTTTTCATATGGACCGTGACCTAACTTAAGAAATGGGAGCACAAGCACTTAAAGTGCTTAGGGCACAATAAACACCAAAGTGGAGAAGGGTCACCTGATATGTTTTATGAGTTATTTTCTTAGTCTTCAAGAAAATCTTCATTTGAGTTATACTTTAAGAAAAAATGCATCTGTGCATTGGAAGAGTGGACTTTTATACAGCAGGGGAAGTAGAATCTGGACTCCATTAGTACATTATTGGGGATATTATTAATGGTCTCCACATAGCAGGGGCAGGAGAAACCGGATTCTGCTAATGTATTATTGTGGATAATATTTTTAACGTATTTATGGCCGTGGCCCCAGATCTATATATGAGCAGAATATGTGCCGCCTACTTGGAATAGAAGGATTTTTAGTGTATACATTTGGGGATTGATCTCTTCATTGCCTGATGTTCATATCGATATTAATTATGATTTCTGAATGAATATCATTGATCCCTTCTTGTTGTTTCACATTGGTTATATACAAATTTAGAGTAAAGCAGACCTTTACCCTGAATTAGAGTCTATCTTATATGTTTCCCACACCCTGTACATTGCTCACATTAAAAATCATCCTACCTGCATCTACTGCATTTTATGAGCCTTTAAACATCCAAGATGGCGGCTCATGGAGCATCAGGCAGCCTGCAAACAGGAAGTGTCTTCTGACTGTGTCGCTCTGCATTCTGGGATTGCTGACCTTTCCCTGACTCCAGCTCTGCTCTGTTTGTGCAAAGCACAGCTATAACCCTCCCCCCTGTATTTTATCCCGCTCTCCTCAGTATATGTGATGCTTCTGAGTCAAGATGGTAGAGAAGGTTTGTGGCGTAAGCGGAAAAGACAGAGGAGGTAGATGTGGCAGAGGCGGAGAAGGTAGCAAACACTTTAAATATATATATATATATATATATATATATATATATATATATATATATATTTGTATTGTTTGTATAGAATAGGAATTAGGGATTTGCTTTATTGGTTGGTTTTTATCTTTTAGCACATTTGTGCACATATATGGCTCAAAACATGACATCCCCAATATACATGTTTTTTAACTGTATGTCATCAAATGTATGTCTTCAACACTTTAACTGGTCATTCAGGTGCACAGCCAAGTCCTGTGGGATCCACATCTGGTTTATTTTCAAGGAATGTAAGCGTGTCCACATTGCCTGTGGATAGGCGGATCCTCCTGTCATTGATGACACCCCTGTGGTGCTGAAAACGTGTTCTCATAGGACACTTGCTGCAGGGCAGACCAGCACCCCCAAGGCATAGAGAAGCTCTGCCCACATGTACAATTTAGAGACCCAGAAATTGAATGGGAAGGACCCATCGCTCAGTACCAGGAGATGCGTGGACAGGTCATCTACCATGTGAGTCAAAGTCTGCCTCCTGGTACTACAAGCTGTATCCAATGGTGGTGAATGTGGAGGACAATGAAAAAGTTCTTCCACGTTGTGTCTATGCTCACCCTCCTCTGTGAGGTGGTGCCGGTGCCCCTGCTGCGACTTGCTACTCCTCCTCCTCCTTAGCCTCATGCCGCCACTGAGTCCTCAAAATCAGCTGGAAACTTAGCCAATCAGGCCACCCCCAGAGTACGTTTGTACTCTCTCATTTTGCTGGGATGGCCTTGTTGACTTTAAGCACTCCCAGCAGAAGTGGAGTGGGGGAAGACAATCCCATGGAACTGGTAGCACTGTGTGCCGTATTATGAACGACTGCCCCAACTTGTCCTGGCCTCACCACTTTGCCAGCAGTATTGAGGCCTACAAAAATGCGCTCCAAACCCTGGCACCTGCTTGCACCAGAGGAAAGTGCAGCAGGCAACGATGAGACACGTCCTCTCCCTGCAGCACCAGCTCCGTTACCAGCAGCAGCACCACCACAGCCATGTCTCTATCCCTTATTTGCTGCTTTCTTCATTGTTGAACACCTGCAGTTACAGTGGCCTGAAAAAGAAAATTGCAGGAAAATGCCCCTTAAGTGAAGTGAACCAGTGGAAACTTAGTGGAAAAAAAAGCACTACCACAGAGTTGCATTGAACTGTTACTGTAAATAGGCCCCAAAAAGAGTTGACCCCTTACTGTAAATACGTCCCAAAACAGAGTTGCCTTGAACTGTTACTATTAATAAGCCCCCAAAACAGTTGCATTGACCTGTTACTATTAATAGGCCCCAGAAAACAGTTGGCTTAAACTGTTACTATGAATAGGCCCCAAAACAAAGTTGACTTAATTTGTTAATATTATCAGGCCCCAAAAAACAGAGCGCAGAATATATAAATATATATATTTGTATTGTTTGTATTGCCTGTTATATATATCACTAATGTGGTTACTGGAGCCATACAATTGAGAGTAGTTTCTTACTTACTTATTTGGCAGGATGGGCACTACAACTTGCACTTGATCATCTATCATGGCGCTGTACAATGTACTTCACTTCAAAGAGTTAAATTAGCCTGCCTTCTGCTTGCCCATGCTGGTGGGGCTGTAGAAGGAAGAGAATTAACTAGAGGTTATTAGAGATGAGCGAGTAGTGAAATATTCGAAATTTCGAATTTCGATTCGAATAGACCGCGTTACTCGACTACTCGACCGAATATCGAATCCCATTATAGTCTATGGGAAAAAAATGCTCGACACTTGGAAATCTCAATTCGACCACTTGGAGGTCACCAAGTCCACCGTGAAACATCAGAAAATGATGCTGTCACGATCAGCTTACCTGTGCCGCGTTCCAGCGGTGTCCCCGTCGCCCCGCCATCCAGGCGCCGGCCGCGCCGGGCGGCTGCTCGCGCGCCTGCGGGCGCGCCCCCTCCTTCTCCTCCTGCCGGCATGTCCGGCATCTGCACACGTGCTCGCGCGGGTGCGCGAGCACGTTCCTTCTATGCCCTCCGGCGGCGCTGCATTCAGTGGGGCCGCCGGAGGAGGTGAATAAATTAAAAAGGGGCACGCCCCCTTTTCAGTTAAAGGGCCTATGAGCCCAGCTGGCCAGCACGTCCCCTATTCCTTCTGAAGGGCCAATGAGCCCTGGGTTCAGTGGGGGGACACGCCCCCTCCTGTTGTGCACTCCAATCATTATCATGATCCTGTGTGCACCAATCACATTCCTTCCCTCTTATGTCTGTCCCTATAAAGCTCTTTTCCCCGCAGTTGGTGGTTGCCTGTGATAGCGCCTAGACCCCAGCCATTGTCAATCCCTGATTTTGATCCAGATTCCTGTTGCCGACCCTCGCTTGTTTGACCATCCGTGATCTCCACTCCTGTTGCCGACCCTCGCTTGTTTGACCATCCGTGATCTCCACTCCTGTTGCCGACCCTCGCTTGTTTGACCATCCGTGATCTCCACTCCTGTTGCCGACCCTCGCTTGTTTGACCATCCGTGATCTCCACTCCTGTTGCCGACCCTCGCTTGTTTGACCATCCGTGATCTCCACTCCTGTTGCCGACCCTCGCTTGTTTGACCATCCTTGATCTTCACTCCAGTTGCCGACCCTTGCCTGTCCTTGGACTCCCACCATACGCTCACATACCGGCTACCCGATTCCACTTCCAGCCGCGGGCTCTCCAGTACTCTGTACCGTAAGACCTCAACCTTTGAGCCATTAAGTCCTGGGGGCAACCGATCCCGAGCAGGCGTGCTCTGCGTCTCGGCAAGCGGGGGCTCCTATAGGTGAAGCTGGCTGCGGAGATTGGGGGTTGAGGTCCTTACCAAGAGAGCTGGAGTTGTCCAAGTGGTAAATTGTGGTTCCGGGAGCGTGATAGATGCCAACACTGCTGGAATGCAACTGGGACAGCAGGGGAAGCATGTCTGGGTGCATATAACGCGCCCAAGTCGCACTATTACGCCACTATCACAGCCTCTCAACAATACACTCCAAACACAATATTACTTCTACGTAAAGTGAGACAAGACAAGGAAACCTTCTTTCCTCTACATTGCCATGGACCCCAAGCCAAACTGTACAAAAAAGAAGAACAAAATTCTGCACCCCTTAAAATCACGTTGCCTAATGACAACCACAGATGGCATAGGCAAGGGGGAAAATAAATAGACCCCACCCCTAATTGTCATTGTGTGTGTGTGTGTGTGTGTGTGTGTGTGTGTGTGTGTGAGATGTGGTCAGACATGTCCTCTTGTGTCATTGTGTCACCCCAGCAGTAAGGGAAGCTTAAAGGAGGAGGTTTGTTACAGTGTGTCACCCCAGCAGTAAGGGAAGCTTACAGGAGGAGGTTTGTTACAGTGTGTCACCCCAGCAGTAAGGGAAGCTTAGAGCTGAGACCTCTTAAAAATTGTGTGGAGGCCCAAGATCTGAGACCTCTTAAAAATTGTGTGGAGGCCCAAGAGCTGAGACCTTTTAAAAATTGTGTGGAGGCCCAAGAGCTAAGACCTCTCAAACATTGTGTGGAGTCCCACGAGCTGAGACCTCTTAAACATTGTGTGGAGGCCCAAGAGCTGAGACCTTTTAAAAATTGTGTGGAGGCCCAAGAGCTGAGACCTTTTAAAAATTGTGTGGAGGCCCAAGAGCTGAGACCTTTTAAAAATTGTGTGGAGGCCCAAGAGCTGAGACCTTTTAAAAATTGTGTGGAGGCCCAAGAGCTGAGACCTTTTAAAAATTGTGTGGAGGCCCAAGAGCTGAGACCTTTTAAAAATTGTGTGGAGGCCCAAGAGCTGAGACCTTTTAAAAATTGTGTGGAGGCCCAAGAGCTGAGACCTTTTAAAAATTGTGTGGAGTCCCAAGAGCTGAGACCTTTTAAAAATTGTGTGGAGGCCCAAGAGCTGAGACCTTTTAAAAATTGTGTGGAGGCCCAAGAGCTGAGACCTTTTAAAAATTGTGTGGAGTCCCAAGAGCTGAGACCTTTTAAAAATTGTGTGGAGGCCCAAGAGCTGAAACCTCTCAAACATTGTGTGGAGGCCCAAGAGCTGAGACCTTTTAAAAATTGTGTGGAGGCCCAAGAGCTGAGACCTCTCAAACATTGTGTGGAGGCCCAAGAGCTGAGACCTCTCAAACATTGTGTGGAGGCCCAAGAGCTGAGACCTTTTAAAAATTGTGTGGAGGCCCAAGAGCTGAGACCTCTCAAACATTGTGTGGAGGCCCAAGAGCTGAGACCTTTTAAAAATTGTGTGGAGGCCCAAGAGCTGAGACCTCTCAAACATTGTGTGGAGGCCCAAGAGCTGAGACCTTTTAAAAATTGTGTGGAGGCCCAAGAGCTGAGACCTCTCAAACATTGTGTGGAGGCCCAAGAGCTGAGACCTTTTAAAAATTGTGTGGAGGCCCAAGAGCTGAGACCTCTCAAACATTGTGTGGAGGCCCAAGAGCTGAGACCTTTTAAAAATTGTGTGGAGGCCCAAGAGCTGAGACCTCTCAAACATTGTGTGGAGGCCCAAGAGCTGAGACCTCTCAAACATTGTGTGGAGGCCCAAGAGCTGAGACCTTTTAAAAATTGTGTGGAGGCCCAAGAGCTGAGACCTCTCAAACATTGTGTGGAGGCCCAAGAGCTGAGACCTTTTAAAAATTGTGTGGAGGCCCAAGAGCTGAGACCTCTCAAACATTGTGTGGAGGCCCAAGAGCTGAGACCTCTCAAACATTGTGTGGAGGCCCAAGAGCTGAGACCTTTTAAAAATTGTGTGGAGGCCCAAGAGCTGAGACCTCTCAAACATTGTGTGGAGGCCCAAGAGCTGAGACCTTTTAAAAATTGTGTGGAGGCCCAAGAGCTGAGACCTCTCAAACATTGTGTGGAGGCCCAAGAGCTGAGACCTTTTAAAAATTGTGTGGAGGCCCAAGAGCTGAGACCTCTCAAACATTGTGTGGAGACCCAAGAGCTGAGACCTCTCAAACATTGTGTGGAGGCCCAAGAGCTGAGACCTTTTAAAAATTGTGTGGAGGCCCAAGAGCTGAGACCTCTCAAACATTGTGTGGAGGCCCAAGAGCTGAGACCTTTTAAAAATTGTGTGGAGGCCCAAGAGCTGAGACCTCTCAAACATTGTGTGGAGGCCCAAGAGCTGAGACCTCTCAAACATTGTGTGGAGGCCCAAGAGCTGAGACCTTTTAAAAATTGTGTGGAGGCCCAAGAGCTGAGACCTCTCAAACATTGTGTGGAGGCCCAAGAGCTGAGACCTTTTAAAAATTGTGTGGAGGCCCAAGAGCTGAGACCTCTCAAACATTGTGTGGAGGCCCAAGAGCTGAGACCTTTTAAAAATTGTGTGGAGGCCCAAGAGCTGAGACCTCTCAAACATTGTGTGGAGGCCCAAGAGCTGAGACCTTTTAAAAATTGTGTGGAGGCCCAAGAGCTGAGACCTCTTAAAAATTGTGTGGAGGCCCAAGAGCTGAGACCTCTCAAACATTGTGTGGAGGCCCAAGAGCTGAGACCTTTTAAAAATTGTGTGGAGGCCCAAGAGCTGAGACCTCTCAAACATTGTGTGGAGGCCCAAGAGCTGAGACCTTTTAAAAATTGTGTGGAGGCCCTAGAGCTGAGACCTCTCAAACATTGTGTGGAGTCCCAAGAGCTGAGACCTTTTAAAAATTGTGTGGAGGCCCAAGAGCTGAGACCTCTCAAACATTGTGTGGAGGCCCAAGAGCTGAGACCTTTTAAAAATTGTGTGGAGGCCCAAGAGCTGAGACCTCTCAAACATTGTGTGGAGGCCCAAGAGCTGAGCACTTATTAGTGCTGCAGCTACGGCTGCTTTAGTGAGGGGTAGCTGCTGCTGCTGGAATAGGGACAGAAAGACTTCAGTGGTGTATTACCACCTATATACAAAACTATATACACTCTGCTCAAAATGGCTGCTTTAGTGAGGGGTAGCTGCTAATGCTGGAATAGGGACAGAAAGACTTCAGTGGTGTATTAGCACCTATATACAAAACTATATTTTGCACTACTGTTTTGTGTCCTCTGTGCCAACAAAACACTGTTTTATACACGGTGCGTATAGGCACCATTTCGCCTTCTGGCAGTATACGGCTGTATAGCCAGGTGTTTTTCTTAAAAATATTTTTTATATTTGGCACTACTGTTTTGTGTCCTCTTTACCAACAAAACCTTGTTATATACCCGGTGCGTATAGGCACCATTTCACCTTCTGGCAGTATACGGCTGTATAGCCAGGTGTTCTTCTTAAAAATATTTTTATATTTGGCATAACGCGTGGCCAAAAAAGTAAAACGTCTGAAATGCGGAGGGCTAGCGCAAAGGGACGTGGACGAGGACGGGGGCGCGGAAATGCTGGTGGGGGCACAAACCGCGTTGAAGCCAGTGGGGATACAATGCGTGCTGGTGAGGGGCAGCCAGCATTACGCTCATCCAGCTTCCCTGCCTTTATGGGACAGTTATGCGGGGGGCGGGGTACACCTCTGTTAAAGCCTGAGCAGCGTGAACAGGTGGTGCAATGGATGGCCGATAACGCTTCCAGTCACTTGTCCACCACCCAGTCATCCACACAGTCTCACTCTGACCCTCCTTCCTCCCAACCTGGCCAACAGAGTCAGCCCACCCTTGACCCCTCCCAGGACCTCTTTTCGGGTCCTTTTCCAGATGTGCTGCAAGAATCCCAGGAGCTAGCAGAGGAATTTGTTTGTAGTGATGCCCAAACACTTGAGTATCCGCCATCTGCTAGTGATGTGGACCCGGAACCAGCATCTGCTATCATGAGCGATGATGATGAGACGCAGTTGCCATCAAGGGAGGCTGTTGGAATGTCCAGTGGGCAGGAGGAGGAGCAGAGAGAGGAAGTGGAAGAGGAGGTGGTGGACGACGAAATGACCGACCCCACTTGGACAGGGGTGATGTCCAGCGGGGAAAGCAGTGGAGATGCGGTCTGCGCATCACCGAATAAGGCAGCAAGAGGCAGAGGACAGTCCAGAGGCAGAGGACAGTCCAGACAGAGAAGGCAGGCCACAGCCAGCAGGGCCGAAGCTCTTCCCGGCAGCAGGCAGTCGCGCGAAGCTCCCCCATCGAGACCTCGTACTTCTGTGGTGTGGAGATTTTTTAATGTTTGCGCGGATGACAAACTGAGCGCGGTTTGCGCAATCTGCCACTCAAAACTGAGTAGGGGCTCTGAGAAGAGCAATCTGACCACCTCAGGCATGCGCCGTCACTTGGAATTCAAGCACTGGGCTGAGTGGGAGAGACCAAACGCAATACAACCTGCGCCCGGTCTTGCTGCCACTGCCTCTTCCCCTTTGTTGTGTGCTGCCACTGCGGTCCAGACCTCCAGCCAGGACACCTCCACATCTGCCTCTGCCTCGGCTACTTTGGGGCCTTCTCCTTCAGCCCCCCCTTCCCCCGCATCTTCGTCTGCACCTTCCATCTCCTCGTCCCATCAACTGTCCATCTCGCAGGCGTTCAACCGCAGGCGGAAGTACGCCTCCAGTCACCCCCAAGCCCAAGCCTTAACCTGCCTCATCTCCAAACTGCTGGCCCTGGAGATGTTGCCGTTTTGGCTTGTGGAGACGCAGGCCTTCCGCGACCTGATGGCGGCTGCCGCACCTCGCTATTCCGTCCCTAGCCGCCACTATTTTTCCCGGTGTGGCGTCCCTGCCCTGCACCAGCACGTGTCGCGTAACATCAGGCGGACCCTGAGGTACGCAGTCAGCGCAAAGGTCCACTTGACCACCGACTCGTGGACAAGCGCTTGTGGCCAAGGACGCTACATCTCTTTGACGGCACACTGGGTGAATGTTGTGGAAGCGGGGACGGGGTCGCAAACAGGGACGGCCTACATACCACCCCCGCCCAAGATTGCCAGCACAGGTTCTGATAGACCCCCCTCCTCTTCCTCCTCCTCCTCCTCCTCCTCCTCTGCCTTAACATCGCCCTCAGCCCCTAGCTGGAAGCGTTGCAGCACTGGCACGGGGAGACGTCAGCAGGCGGTGCTTAAGCTCATCAGCTTGGGCGACAGGAAGCACAGCGCCGCAGAGGTGAGGCACGCCATATTGCAGCAGACAGAGATGTGGCTGTCGCCGCTGCAGCTAGGACCAGGCATGGTCGTGTGCGATAACGGCCGTAACCTGGTGGCGGCTCTGGAGCTTGCAGAACTCAATCACGTACCATGCCTGGCCCACGTTTTTAATTTGGTAGTACAAAAGTTTCTAAAGACTTACCCCAACCTGGCAGAGCTACTGGTCAAAGTGCGGCGCTTGTGCGCTCACTTTCGGAAGTCAACTGTAGCTGCTGCTAGCTTAAAAAAAAATCCAGGAACGCCTCCATTTGCCTCAACATCGGCTGTTGTGCGACCTGCCCACTCGCTGGAATTCCACCTATTGCATGTTGGCCAGGGTGTGTGAGCAGCAGAAAGCATTGATGGAGTACCAGATGATGCATCCACGCGTGCCTCCAACTCAGCTCCCTCAGTTTGCCAACCACGAGTGGCCATGGATGGCAGACATATGCGATGTATTGCGTATCTTTGAGGAGTCCACTAAGAAGGTCAGCAGCGAGGACGCTATAGTGAGCGTAACCATCCCGCTCCTAGGCGTCCTTAAAGAATCGCTCATCGCAATAAGGGAGAACGCATTGCACACAGAGGAGATGGGGGTAGGAGGAGACGCAACGCAGGTAGACAGTCAGACCACACTTTTGTCTGCTGCTCGGTGGCAGTTGCAGGAGGAGGATGAGGAGGAGGAGGACAACGTGGAGGTGGCTGTGGAAGAGGATGCTGGCGGCGAGGGTAGCAGTCAGGCTGTGTGCGTCCCATTGGTTCAGCGCGGATGGGGCGGAGAGGAGGAGGAAGAGGAGGAAATGGAAAATGATCCTTCTGGTGGGGGCAGTGACGTCATGCCTACTCAGAGTCTGGCACACATGGCTGACTTCATGCTGGGCTGCTTTTCCCGGGCCGTACGTGTTGTCCGGATATTGGAGAACAAACTATACTGGGTCTTCGCACTCCTGGACCCCCGGTATAAAGATAACTTCTCCTCTTTTATTCCGGTAGAGGAGAGGACGAATCGATTACTGGAATACCAGAGGGAACTCTTGCAGAACATGATGCAGATTTTCCCACCCAGCATCGCTGGCGGCAGAGAGGAGAGTGTCTCCCAGAGTCTGACAACATCGATCAGGCCCACAGCCACTAGGGGAACACTCTCCAAGGTGTGGGACACGTTCATGTCACCCCCTCGTGCAACTTCCATCACTGCGGGGCCCGCTATCAGCAGGAGGGACAAGTATCGGCGGATGTTGCGGGACTACCTGGCAGACCACACCCCTGTCCTCCCCGATCCCTCGGCGACCTACACTTACTGGGTCTCCAAGTTGGACACGTGGCTGGAACTGTCCCTGTACGCCTTGGAGGTGCTTGCCTGCCCTGCCGCCAGCGTGCTATCAGAAAGGGTGTGTTCAGCGCAGCCGGGGGCATTATAACCGATAAGCGCAGCCGCCTGTCAACCGACAGTGCCGACAGGCTGACGCTAATCAAAATGAACAGCAAGTGGATTGACCCGGACTTTGCTTGTACAACAGTGGAAAGCAGCCAAGAGTGAAGTGCCATCTGTATGAAGTGCCATTTCCTCCTCCTCCTCCTCCTCCTCCTCCTCCTCCTCCTCCTTAACCGCCGTAGAATTGCTGTATTAATGAAAAAAATTATGGCTCACCTCTTAGGCTTAATACAATCAATTTTTAAGAGGTCTCAACTCTTGGGCCTCCACACAATTTTTAAAAGGTCTCAGCTCTTGGGCCTCCACACAATTTTTAAGAGGTCTCAGCTCTTGGGCCTCCACACAATTTTTAAGAGGTCTCAGCTCTTGGGCCTCCACACAATTTTTAAAAGGTCTCAGCTCTTGGGCCTCCACACAATTTTTAAAAGGTCTCAGCTCTTGGGCCTCCACACAATTTTTAAAAGGTCTCAGCTCTTGGGCCTCCACACAATTTTTAAAAGGTCTCAGCTCTTGGGCCTCCACACAATTTTTAAAAGGTCTCAGCTCTTGTGCCTCCACACAATTTTTAAAACATAGCAGCCCTAATAAGGGCTCTCAATGACTCTCTTGTCTTCTGGTAGCTGGTATATATGGTGGTAAATGCGATATTCTGAGCTTCTGGGGCCCTGCCTGACTACATAGGATATGAGATATATACTGTTCAACATAGCAGCACTAATAAGGGATTAAGGACTGTCTTGTCTTCTGGTAGCTGGTATATATGGTGGTAAAAGGTATATTCTGAGCTTCTGGGGCCCTGCCTGACTACATAGGATATGAGCTATATACTGTTCAACGTAGCAGCCCTAATAAGGGCTCTTAAGGACTCTCTTGTCTTCTGGTAGCTGGTATATATGGTGGTAAAAGGTATATTCTGAGCTTCTGGGGCCCTGCCTGACTACATAGAAAATGAGCTATATACTGTTCAGCGTAGCAGCCCTAATAAGGGCTCTTAAGGACTGTCTTGTCTTCTGGTAGCTGGTATATATGGTGGTAAAAGGTATATTCTGAGCTTCTGGGGCCCTGCCTGACTACATAGAAAATGAGCTATATACTGTTCAACATAGCAGCACTAATAAGGGATTAAGGACTGTCTTGTCTTCTGGTAGCTGGTATATATGGTGGTAAAAGGTATATTCTGAGCTTCTGGGGCCCTGCCTGACTACATAGAAAATGAGCTATATACTGTACAACATAGCAGCCCTAATAAGGGCTCTTAAGGACTCTCTTGTCTTCTGGTAGCTGGTATATATGGTGGTAAAAGGTATATTCTGAGCTTCTGGGGCCCTGCCTGACTACATAGGATATAAGCTATATACTGTTCAACATAGTAGCCCTAATAAGGGCTCTTAAGGACTGTCTTGTCTTCTGGTAGCTGGTATATATGGTGGTAAAAGGTATATTCTGAGCTTCTGGGGCCCTGCCTGACTACATAGAAAATGAGCTATATACTGTTCAGCGTAGCAGCCCTAATAAGGGCTCTTAAGGACTGTCTTGTCTTCTGGTAGCTGGTATATATGGTGGTAAAAGGTATATTCTGAGCTTCTGGGGCCCTGCCTGACTAAATAGAAAATGAGCTATATACTGTTCAGCGTAGCAGCCCTAATAAGGGCTATTAAGGACTGTCTTGTCTTCTGGTAGCTGGTATATATGGTGGTAAAAGGTATATTCTGAGCTTCTGGGGCCCTGCCTGACTAAATAGAAAATGAGCTATATACTGTTCAGCGTAGCAGCCCTAATAAGGGCTATTAAGGACTGTCTTGTCTTCTGGTAGCTGGTATATATGGTGGTAAAAGGTATATTCTGAGCTTCTGGGGCCCTGCCTGACTACATAGAATATGAGCTATATACTGTTCAGCGTAGCAGCCCTAATAAGGGCTCTTAAGGACTGTCTTGTCTTCTGGTAGCTGGTATATATGGTGGTAAAAGGTATATTCTGAGCTTCTGGGGCCCTGCCTGACTAAATAGAAAATGAGCTATATACTGTTCAGCGTAGCAGCCCTAATAAGGGCTATTAAGGACTGTCTTGTCTTCTGGTAGCTGGTATATATGGTGGTAAAAGGTATATTCTGAGCTTCTGGGGCCCTGCCTGACTAAATAGAAAATGAGCTATATACTGTTCAGCGTAGCAGCCCTAATAAGGGCTCTTAAGGACTGTCTTGTCTTCTGGTAGCTGGTATATATGGTGGTAAAAGGTATATTCTGAGCTTCTGGGGCCCTGCCTGACTACATAGAAAATGAGCTATATACTGTTCAGCGTAGCAGCCCTAATATGGGCTCTTAAGGACTGTCTTGTCTTCTGGTAGCTGGTATATATGGTGGTAAAAGGTATATTCTGAGCTTCTGGGGCCCTGCCTGACTAAATAGAAAATGAGCTATATACTGTTCAGCGTAGCAGCCCTAATAAGGGCTATTAAGGACTGTCTTGTCTTCTGGTAGCTGGTATATATGGTGGTAAAAGGTATATTCTGAGCTTCTGGGGCCCTGCCTGACTACATAGAATATGAGCTATATACTGTTCAGCGTAGCAGCCCTAATAAGGGCTATTAAGGACTGTCTTGTCTTCTGGTAGCTGGTATATATGGTGGTAAAAGGTATATTCTGAGCTTCTGGGGCCCTGCCTGACTACATAGAATATGAGCTATATACTGTTCAACGTAGCAGCCCTAATAAGGGCTATTAAGGACTGTCTTGTCTTCTGGTAGCTGGTATATATGGTGGTAAAAGGTATATTCTGAGCTTCTGGGGCCCTGCCTGACTAAATAGAAAATGAGCTATATACTGTTCAGCGTAGCAGCCCTAATAAGGGCTCTTAAGGACTGTCTTGTCTTCTGGTAGCTGGTATATATGGTGGTAAAAGGTATATTCTGAGCTTCTGGGGCCCTGCCTGACTAAATAGAAAATGAGCTATATACTGTTCAGCGTAGCAGCCCTAATAAGGGCTATTAAGGACTGTCTTGTCTTCTGGTAGCTGGTATATATGGTGGTAAAAGGTATATTCTGAGCTTCTGGGGCCCTGCCTGACTACATAGAATATGAGCTATATACTGTTCAGCGTAGCAGCCCTAATAAGGGCTCTTAAGGACTGTCTTGTCTTCTGGTAGCTGGTATATATGGTGGTAAAAGGTATATTCTGAGCTTCTGGGGCCCTGCCTGACTACATAGAATATGAGCTATATACTGTTCAACGTAGCAGCCCTAATAAGGGCTATTAAGGACTGTCTTGTCTTCTGGTAGCTGGTATATATGGTGGTAAAAGGTATATTCTGAGCTTCTGGGGCCCTGCCTGACTACATAGAAAATGAGCTATATACTGTTCAGCGTAGCAGCCCTAATAAGGGCTATTAAGGACTGTCTTGTCTTCTGGTAGCTGGTATATATGGTGGTAAAAGGTATATTCTGAACTTCTGGGGCCCTGCCTGACTACATAGAATATGAGCTATATACTGTTCAGCGTAGCAGCCCTAATAAGGGCTCTTAAGGACTGTCTTGTCTTCTGGTAGCTGGTATATATGGTGGTAAAAGGTATATTCTGAGCTTCTGGGGCCCTGCCTGACTACATAGAATATGAGCTATATACTGTTCAACGTAGCAGCCCTAATAAGGGCTATTAAGGACTGTCTTGTCTTCTGGTAGCTGGTATATATGGTGGTAAAAGGTATATTCTGAGCTTCTGGGGCCCTGCCTGACTAAATAGAAAATGAGCTATATACTGTTCAGCGTAGCAGCCCTAATAAGGGCTATTAAGGACTGTCTTGTCTTCTGGTAGCTGGTATATATGGTGGTAAAAGGTATATTCTGAGCTTCTGGGGCCCTGCCTGACTAAATAGAAAATGAGCTATATACTGTTCAGCGTAGCAGCCCTAATAAGGGCTATTAAGGACTGTCTTGTCTTCTGGTAGCTGGTATATATGGTGGTAAAAGGTATATTCTGAGCTTCTGGGGCCCTGCCTGACTAAATAGAAAATGAGCTATATACTGTTCAGCGTAGCAGCCCTAATAAGGGCTATTAAGGACTGTCTTGTCTTCTGGTAGCTGGTATATATGGTGGTAAAAGGTATATTCTGAGCTTCTGGGGCCCTGCCTGACTACATAGAATATGAGCTATATACTGTTCAGCGTAGCAGCCCTAATAAGGGCTCTTAAGGACTGTCTTGTCTTCTGGTAGCTGGTATAGATGGTGGTAAAAGCGATATTCCGAGCTTCTGGGGCCCTGCCAGCGACAGCCTGTCTTTCCCTGCTGTGAGCGTCTGTCCCTCACTAAGTTCAAGCTGCTAATGCTGACGAAGAGGAAGTGCTGAGTTTTGTATATTCGAGGTCACATGGTTTTTCCAGCCAATGCGTGTAGACGCCGTTTTCGCGATGTCAGCGTCCTCCCAAGACCTGTCCCACCCCCCCTGCATGGTGATTGGTGTAAAAAACGCGCCAGGGAAGGTGGGAGGGCAAACGAATTGTGAGTGCGCCATCGCCGCTGTACTCGATCGAAATCGAGTATGACGAACAGCGTAGTATTCGATCGAATACTGGCTCGGTCGAATACTACTCGCTCATCACTAGAGGTTATCAATAGTGTTGGGTTCGTGATTGCCCAACACTCAGGGCCGGCGCCAGCATACGGCAAACCTGGGGAATTGCCAGGGCCCCTGGCATCGTCACCCAAGCACCGAATGCTTTGTGCAGACCTGCTCATGGCTGGGCTCAGCAACAGGGGATGATCAGCAACAATGGAGAAGGTGGCATGGAATGTAGGGCAACTGATAGAATCACAGAAGGCGGTGAGAACCAGGTGACAGCTGACAAGGAATGTAGGACGATCAACAGCAGGAAATGACCCATTTGTGGCAACAGAGCTGAAAGGTGACATTATGTGACTCACTACTTTGGGGCCTACTAAGACTCTCTTGCCCAAGGGCCCCCACAAACCAGGAGCCGGCCCTGCCAACATTAGTTATCAAGTGATAATCAGGCTGATTGAGGGCTGAATGACAGATGTAGAAACCCCCCCCCCCTTCTTCCCACAGACAACATGGGGAGATCAGAAAGCAGGCTAATTTAACATTTTGCCTGAAATGTAACTAACTCCTACAACACATACATTCCAACAACTGGCCTCTATATTTTTGGCTCATAAGATACATTTTTATAGTAAGGCAGGTATTACATTTGTATTATTAGGACTAACCTGAAACCACCAAATTTTAGTGCATGACCCAGATCCATAGTCCTGATCATCTCCCAACTACTGCAATGCAGTCATCTGTGATTTAGCAATGTGGGGGTGCACCAATTTCCACGTGCAGTGTGCTCACTTATAAGCCCAAAATGAGACAACACAAGAGGAGCTGTGGACAAATTGCCACACCTACCTCAATAAAGGAGCACCACACGAATATATATCAAAAGCAATGACACCAAAAAACACATACAATCATGCTAGACAAGACAATATAAAAACAAAGTTGGACCTTCCCCCAAATAATATATTGAATTCATCAATAAATACCATGATAATAACAATAATAATATTAGCAGGACGGAGGACCCCCCAAAGTTTGGTGGTGAAGTGTCCCTTACAGAATTTCAAAAAATCTCATACAAAAATCATAATCAAAAATAAAAATAAAGAAGTACACACATGGAGGCTGATTCATTATTAACGCCAGGTATCGGCAGATGAGCATCTGTATAGCTGCGCTTAGAGTGACCACTAGTAGACGCTGTATACATGTATGGGCACTGTAGCAGAGCGCCTCAGTCGCTGTAGTAACCTGGCCGGCATTGATGAATGTGATGTATGTTGGGCGCTCTAACACCAGTACAGCGTTGCAGAGAGAGAAAGGTAGCGCCAGCTCAGTGCGACCGACTCTCAGCGACTCACACCATACTTATCAAACAAGGACACACACACAGCGTCGGCGCTCTAAATCTGGTCGCTATAGCATAGACTGCCAGGCGCTTTGTGATTAAAGTCTGTTTTTGAACACATATCCACCAGTAACAAAGCGAAAACACATGGAATGACATTGTTTTAACACTGAGGCAATAACAGTTTAGTGCCGGACCTGTAAATACAATTCTGCATGAAAAGCAAAAAAATCAAAAAGTTCTCAAAAATGACTTTTTCTAGGCCAGGAGAGGTGACATAATTATTTGAGAAAAAAAAACCCTGTTTTAACAGAAGATAAGAAACGTCCGTTGAAATGTATGGGAGAGCGACAGGTAGTGACAGGTAATACCTGGTGCTCTGGAAGCTAGAGCACCGGCGCTATATGCTGAGCCACCTGCAATGATGAATCGGACGCTACATGGCGCTGAGTCGCTCACCAGATTCGCTTTCATAAATGTGGTTTTGCCTACAGCACCCAGCATTCACCAGGCGCTGCCTGCCGCTACCAGGCACTACCTGGCGCTATCCTCCATGAATAACCTCCATAATTATCTTCAACAATTAATGCATAAGACCAAAAACAATTTGCTTTTGTAGTTATAGACACAGAGTGTAATAGTGCATGTGAACAAAGGATTCACAAAAGTGCAATGAGCAGAGTTACCACATCCAAAGTAAAGGCCAGCACAGCCATCCGGAAGGGGAACGAACAGTAGGGGGCACCTGCGCACGTGTCTCTCAGTCTCGTGCTGAGGGTTTGTGGATGGGAGGAGCGCAGGTGAAGTTGAGTATAAAGGAACATCTGTCCATTGTGTTCTCACCCTCACCCAGCAGAAGGGGCATGGGTAGCCACGTGCGCAGGTGTCCCCTGCTGTTCCTTCCCCTTCCGGACGGTTGTGCTGGCCTTTACAAGCAAATTGTTTTTGGTCTTATGCATTTATTGTTAAAGCTCATAATTATGTGTGTACTTCTTTATTTTTGATTATGATTTCTGTATGAGATTTTTTGAAATTGGGGTTCACTTATAAATGGTTGTTGTATTTGCACTAGGCACTTTATTGGGGTAATCCCCCCCCCCCCTATCTATTTTAGATGGGCAGTGATGAAATAATAGCCTTCTGTGCCGGCACAAAAATTATGTAAAGGACGCTTCATCACCAAATTTTGGGGGGCCCTCCGTCCTGCTAATATTAATATTGTTATTATCATGGTATTTATTAATGAATTCAATATATTCTTTAGGGGAAGGTCCAGTTTTGTTTTTATATTGTCTTGTCTAGCATGATTGTATGTGTTTTTTGGTGTCATTGCTCTTGAATAAAGTATTTAGATAGATTTTTGATATATATTCGTGTGGTGCTCCTTTATTGAGGTAGGTGTGGCAATTTGTCCACAGCTCCTCTTGTTTTGTGTCATCGTGATTTACCTGCAAACAGACAGGAACCACTCCAATCTATTCTTATCTCTGCTGCTGGTCTTACCCCTCCTCTCGCTTTTACAGTGCTGCTCTTCTTTGTTAATCCCTACACTGGCTGACACTATTGAAAATAATACAATTCAAACTCCTAAACCTAACATTCTCTATGGCCAAGACCCTTCGCACATTTCATTTTTAGTCCAGGGATAACAAGCCAGCCGCAGTCTCTGATCTGCCCAGGACCTTACAGGTCTGGAGCTGCGAGGTTATTTAACTGCTTAAAGTGAGCTTTGTATGTGGTAGAAAGATGATGCTCATATAAGTAGGATCAATGCATGCATGTTCCGTATGTGTTGTGATATTCAGGGGATTGATGGAATTGCAGGACACTCTATTGTGGCAATCACAAAGTACTTTCATTCAAATGAATTGCTTTACAGCAGCAAATAAGTAACAACCAAGGGGAAAGTACATTGGTCCTGTTGACTTTTCCAACAGTCACAAAGCAAACAAATCAGCTTACTTAAACCAGGGAGACATAGCAATCAAGCAGAGTCCAAGTCCAAACGCATCACCAGTCTCAAATCGGAGTGGGGTTTTACCTCATCTGCCTTTACCTCTCTCTGTTGTTCAAAAGACTTTCGGGATTTACCCTGCCTGGGCCTTTAAAGGGTCAGTAATCTGAAAAAATGCCCCCGTCTCAACTCAAAAGAGGTAGAGACACCAGAGGAGCCAAAACAATAAACCCAAGACAAAGAAACCACATATTGATGCACCTTTCCAGATCTCCACTACACACCTGAACTCTTGAAGGCCCAGGAACCATCTAGTGACCCCAGCAATGGTCCCCTTGTTACACTTTATCCATGTTAGGGCAGCATGATCACATATGAGCCTGTAATTCCTCTCCATAAGAAAATATAGGAGTGATTCCAGTGCCCATTTGATTGCCAAGCATTCTTTCTTCACTATGACATTTTTTTCAGCTGGAGTTTAGTTTTGGTGGAGGGAGTCCACAGGGAGCTCCTCTGCATGGATCACTTGTGATAAGACATCCCCGTAGTCCAATATCAAAGGCATCTGTTCAGATCATAATTTATTTTGAGACGTCAGGGGCTACCTGGACACGAAGTTGGAACAGTACAGAATTGAGCTCCAGAAAGGTCATTTCAGCATCAGCATTCTACTCAACTATGACTGACTTCCGACCATTCGGGATGGGCCTCCAGGGTGGAAAAATTGGGTATGTATTGTCAACAGTATCCCACAAATCCAAGGATCATTCGAACCTGTTTTTTGAAGATGGGGCAATGCCAGGCCTGAATTGATTTGTGGCTTTACTATCCCTCTATTTAACCTAGACTGTATATTGTTTTGCAAATAACACAGAACTGTAAATAAAATAACCTAAAATATATCCTATTTGGAATCGGCAATTACAAAACATTAAAATACCCATAGTTACTACCACGTCACCACTAGCGCAAATGTATCCTTACTCTTTCCTCAGTCTGCACCTGCCTGCCTTTCTTATTTTGAAAATCCTACTAAGAGAACTCACATACTGTTGGAGAGCTCTGGCCCACCCAATAGCCACACCCTTTAACTGGGTTTTCAAAGGATTCCACACAACAACATTGACCACTGTCTTCATTACTATTATTAATTAATAATATTTTGTAAGCTCTGTTAACTTAAAGGAGCACTATCGTGAAAAAATGGCCATAATTATGCTGAATGGCGGGAGGAGGGGTCACTTATACACCCGGCATCAAGACATATACAGCCAGGCTTGTTTTTCTTTCCTATAATAGAAGGAAAAGGACATCCTGGGTGACAGGCTCTGTCACCCCTGATAAATAAACATGTTACCCCTGGATTTTATTCCTACCATGTGAGAATAAACCACAAGCTTGGCGAGAGTTTTATTCTGTTCGCGTGTAGAAGTCACCCATCCTCTCATTAGTCAATGTGTTTATATGGATTTTTAAGATTACACAATTTCGTGATAGTGCTCCTTTAAGCCCAAGTATGTAGGTTTAAGTTTTGACTAAATTAGCATCCAAGAAGGACCAAATTAACATCTATGCTGGTGGTCTGGGGTTCATTTCAGAAGATAAAATTTATTATTTTAAATTTATATTTCTAATCAATTTGAATTTTTAGTGGAGTCTATATTTCTTACAAAGGTTCTGTCGATAACAAACTGAAAGCTCCATCTTTTGAAGTCTTGCTTCATTCAGGTATCGCTTGCTTATTTGTGTGACCATCTAGCTTGGCTCGATGAAAGAGAATGCTAATTTCCTTTTATCTGACACTTGTATGCAAGGAGCAGGGTTTAGCATTTTGTTATCTTACAGGCTATTGACAGTCATCGAGCAATAAAACATACCCTAAACCTAATCATCTGTATCAGTGTAGATCAGCTTAGTGCTGCTAGAGAAAAAGGTCTGCTACGAATGAAGAATTAATTAATGAGGAGAAGAACATCTAAACCACATAGACATTTGTATAATTTTGTGGATTGTGGAACACGGTATCGCGGCCATTACACACACAGAACTAGGCACTTTGTCCTTACAATTTTAGAACCTACCATCATTAATGTATTTTAAATAAAGTTTTAGATCAGGTTTCCAACCTTTTTTTCATAAAGTACCACTTTCTATTTTCTAATTATCTCAACTAGAGATGAGCGAATCATAATAATCAGGATTCGCTTCGAATATCAGGGAAAAATCCATACAGATTAAATTTCTTGTGATTTGTGCCAACCATTTTTTTCTCTAAAATTCCTAAAAAAAAAAGAACCCAAAAAACCTGTCTTTGAGGCCTTGCTGTCCTGCACCACTCTTAGCTGAAGACATCTAGCTGTAGGACATAGATCCTCCGCCACACACTGGGCTCCCGCCACCTCGCTTCCCACTGCAGGGAGGGGCTATTTATAAGCGAGGTGGCTATAAAGGCCCTTCACACCCCTTGTCATTTACAGTGACTTTAGTATCCTTCCTCCTTTTCTATAAATAGTCCCTGCAGTGGGGTGCGAGGTGGTGGGAGTCCAGTGCAGGGAGTTGGACCTATGTCCTATGCCACGCTGTCTTCAGCTGAGAACTGCACATAAAAGCTGCACACTGCGCGGAATAGATGAGGAGACTGCCCAGCATGTTAATTGGAGTAATATAAAAAGAGTTTATTAAAGAACTTTTTCTGGTGTGGTGTTTTTTATTCACTCTGTGAACATGTCCTTGAGACCCCCATACCCATTTAAAGGGTTGAACACTTAAAATTATAAAAATAAAATGGTGTGGGGTCCCCCCTCTCCGGAAAAACCAGCCCAGACACCAGCTATTTGGGCTTGTAGTCCAGGGCTTGGAGGCGGAAGTGGGTGGCCCCCAGTCCTAAAGGCCACCAGCCCATATAGTCCACATTGGCACCTGGCTCTTTGGCACCCTCCTGTCTGGCAGGTGACTTGTTGGCCCCTCCTGCCCTTTGAACTGGTATAGGGGTCTCACGGAAGACAGCGGGGCATAGGGCATAGATCCTACACCTTGCACCCTGACAGACAAACTGTGGCTGCAAAGACTGATTGGCAATAAGGTAAGCGGATCCTCAAGTCCCCTCTTGCACTGGCAGCCCCGGAGACTTTAAATATATAAAAAACAATGTTTATTCTTTTGAGTTCTTACCAAAGCAGCTTGGTAACAGTTGTGAAATCCTGGTAGTGCCTGCAGCCCAGCCGGTCCTCCCTTGTGGGAAACTCCAATGAAGATCAGGACTATCAGTAAACTCAAAGTTTGCACATACAGAGACAACCTTCACAGTGTTCTTGCAAATACAGCAGCGTGATGCGCACACCACAGAAAGCTGTGAGCTATTTGTGAGCTATTTACATTTCAATAGCAGGCCCTTGGTTGCTTTATAATGTATCACAGCTGATTACAGTAACACAAAAACAATTATGATACGTACGCTGTTTTCTAGCTATAGCAATGTACCAGAATGTAACTATTACCAGTGAGCTGCAATGCTTCTCAGGATGACTCATCTTGTTTGTTATGGTCACCAAAGTTAGGCATAGTTAATGTAGCCTGAACTACCAATTGAATATCTAGACTTGTGAGTTCTGTCACCTCTGTAACACTTAAGGCTCAGTCCAAAGGGTGCTGGTCCCTGTATTTTTCAAGTTCCAAAGTGACAGTGACAAGCTTTTGGGATAGTTCTCTTCATCAGGTCAGCCTGATGACACTGTCCTTGCGTGGAAAAATATTGAAAGCATTGTGGGAGTGAGGACTGGTTTAGAGATGGGACCATTGAGATGGGGCCACATTAGATAGACTTAGAGAAGGTCATGTTTTTTAGAGGTTTAAAGGTTAACACTATGCAAGTGAAAAGGGTTTAATAGACTTTTGCACATTTATGCAAAGGGGGGATGTATATATATATATATATATATATATATATATATATATTTTTTTTTTTTTTTTTTTCATTTTTACTAATATGTAGTGTTGGGCGAACCCTAAGAATTTCAGGATCGGCTCTGAACTTGAACCACATTGAAATCTATATGGACCCAAATTTTGGAGGGCAAATCTGCCAGAATCAAACTTTTAGAAAAATAAATTGCAGCGGGGGACGGGTGGTGGGGGCAATTAAGCGGTGCCTTTAAACTAAGGCTGAGTGTGCAGCACATAGGAAGTGGCTGTACACTTACCTGAGCCAGCAATCCAGAAAAATACAGTAACTTTACATGTCACTTTCATTATAGTTGTGTTTTAGGTACATATGTGTCCACCTTTGTTATGATACAACAATACAATAGCAAAAAGACTTTATTCACATAACAACCCCTGGCTTGCCTTTCTTAGACTTTCAATAGAAAATAATAGTGCAGAAATTCTGAGCATTTTTTTTTTCAAGTAACACCTTACATTTTCTAATGATATCAGGTACCACCTCTGAGGTACATATGAGGTTTTAAGTCACCCAAAACTGTGTTAAAATACACAAAACAACCATTTAAAATGCATGAAACAAGGGGATCACCTAAGTGGGTGGTTCAGGGTTCTGGTTCCGCCAGACCTGGCAGAGCACAGCATTACTAAACTATCTTTTGTTTTACTCTTGAGAACAGCATTGCAGCAATTTGCATTAGGCAATGTTGAGTGGCAATGAGAAGCCAGGGAATGTAACAAGAGCATCGATCAAAGGATGTTGATGGGGGAGAAGGGGCATGCAAGCTCATGAAGCTCAGGACACATTTCAGCAAGAGGAGAGGGATGAGTTTATCGGTTTAAGGGGAGTGGATTGTGGGGAGTGACTGCCTGACCACCAAGTGTTCAGCAGCAGCAGGAGTACCCTGAACTCATGCAACATACCCTGAAAAAGGCACACCCTTATGTTCACAAGTAGCTGGATAATGCAGAAGCCACATTTAATCTGTGCCAAGCCCCTATCAGACCCCCCCCCCCCTCAGATAATATGATAACATTTCTGGTTGTGCCACTAAAGGAAACATTAATAAATGCAAATAAATAGTTTTCTTCAACTTTTGGAGCTTTGTGCTTACAGAGTAAATCTGGCCTCAATCAAGTATAGATGGCAGCAGATCAGGTTGGGTCAGGGGTGTACTGGCCATAGGGAGCATAGGGAGAATTCCCTGAGAGCCGCTCTGCTTTAGGGCCACTTGGATGTAAGACAACCCATGTTCTGTCGTTGCAATGCTACAGCCTCAGCATCACAGCTGTAGGGGCCATCCTCACTTTTGCCACAGTATCTACCGCTAAAATACTAAAGCTTAACTACCCCTTCTGCCCATGATCTGTTCCTGCAATACTATAGCATCAACTGATCATCGCAGGCATTTATCATCTGCGAAGTTCCTTGGGGGCATGGCTAAGAAGCTCATTGGCTGGTGGTGGGCTGGTGAGGGCCTGTGATTTACCAGGCTGACCTTGGGTTGGGGTAAAGTCAGTCTGCAGCCTTGCCAAGTAACTCCTCAAGGACATAGAGTACTACCATTGGTACTCATATCAATAATTAGTAACTCTCTAGTTAATATCACAAAAACACATTGATTTAAAAAGCTGGTCATCTCCAGACACTCATCTCATAACATATCTAGCCTTGGGAGAAGGCAAGCAAAGACACATCCGTAAGATATTTTGGATTGCGAGAACCAATTTCTCTTCTGAAGAGAACCACCTTTGGAGACCTTTCTGTTAGTGGTGGACATCTTATCTGTTACTGTTATTGTTTCCCTCCAGGGCAAGATCTTTCATTGCGTTCAGGCTACCTCTGGCCCACAGCTACCTTGCAGCTCTGTAAAGTGCACAGTTTGAAGCAAGCTTTGAGCCAGACAGCACACACATAGAAAAGCCAGGCAAGAAAGGATTAAGTCATTCTGTGTGTATTGCAAAGTGCTGAACGCAGGGGAATCTGCAGCCTTGGTAATGAAGTGCGCAGAGTACTGTGCGCGTTGCTCAGTAATTAAATTCTTGGGGACAAGCACAGGTTATATAAGCATGTTAACTGTAGCTGAGCGAGGAGAGGCTACTAAAGGAAAAAATGAGGGGGAGGAAGCTGCAGCTCCAGGTCTTACCACCACTGGGGAGTAAACACTGCAGCTACAGTACGTTCTAGAGAACAGAGAAGATTATTTAATGATTAATCAGAAATGAACATTGCTATAAGGACGAATGCTCTCCGTCCCAGATATCAGAAAAAAAACAGCAGAGCTTTTATTATCTTGACTGACAAGACTGGGGGAAGATGAATTATTCAGAATTTCAGATGAGCGATGCCAGAACACAAACTCCCCGATATCCCTTTTCTGAGCCAAGTTGCGTATCCTTCTGACAAAGTATTGCTGGCTGCCAGAGTCCAGTCTCTGTGCAAAGCACACTTCACCCCCGTAGGAAAATAATTCACTTTTACTTAGCAGCATTTCCTTGGCACCGCTCCTTCTTTTTACAAAACCAATCCAGTTTTTTGCAATTTCATAGCAAGAGAGAAATAAAAGAAACAATATCTATTGATGAAGGTCTGGAGTCATGGGGCCATCCAATAGGAAACCTAGGGCAACCTGGGAACCAGGGGCAGCACCTATCTACTATTTATTTAAGTACAAATCTTTTTGAAGGTTATAAGGACCAAAGGCTTCTGCCATGTCGACTTGTGCTTCTTGTAGAGGAGCGCATATTCCTCCTTACTTAGTGGACTCTTGTAGACTTTTAGAGAGGATAATGGACTCCTCCCCCATAGACTTGTGCTTCTTGTAAAGGAGCATAAACCTCTCACCCTATGGACTCACTTAGGCTAATGCTTTTATGTATGAGCACGTACTCCTTTCAGTAGGCATGTACTTCTTGTAGAGTAGCATGGACCCCTTCCCTCATGGACTCTCTTAGAGGAATGCGGTTTTAGAGGAGCATGTACTCCTTCCCTGTAGCCTTGTACTTCTTGTAGAGGAGCATGGGCTGCTCCCCCAGTGGACCCTTGAAGACTCACGCTTTTGTAAATGGGCACATACTCCTTGTATGTGAGAAGGATCTAGGGGTGCTGGAAGACCACAGGCTAAATAACAGTATGCAATGTCCTTACGGGTAAATATTTTAACTTTCTTAGTCACTTACTTATTATACTTTCCCCTGCTGGGCTTCATCTCTGTTCAGGACTTTAGGATACGGAGACTGCCATCTTGCCTCACATACTGGGGAGGGGGGGGGGGAGTGCAGGGTGTGGGGTTATAGCTGTGCTTTGCACAGACAGAGCAGAGCCGGGGTCATGAAAAGGACAGCAATCCCACAATGCAGAGTGGCATAGTCAGAAGACACTTCCTGTCTGAGACTCCACAGGCCGCCATCTTGGATGTTAAAAGGCTCAGAAAATGCACTAGGTGCAAGTATGATGCTTTTAATGTGGGTAATCTGTATGTATGGGGTGGTAGAGAACTAAATGGTGTGTACGTTCCAAGCAAGTTTTTGGACTGTCCCTGGATCCCACCCCTGGTCTGGGCCAGGCTTTCCCAGTGCCCCCACCCTGTGAGGCCTGCAGCTGTGGAAGTTTTTAAAAGCAGGAGCTCTGGCAATTCAAGGGGGATCCTGAGATTGCAGGTTGTGATTTGAGCAGCCACGTGTTGGCAGCTGCCATTACTGCTGAACTTGACTTGGGATAAAATGGCGAATGTGAAGCCTGAACTTGTAATATTGTTCATTGGGACGTTATATGCTGAACAGCTATACTGTGTTACGAATGATGTAAGTCTCTGCTGAAGCTAAGCAATTATTGTGTTTGTTTTGATGCCCTGCTTGATGAAAAATAAAGCCACTGGGACAGCTTTGTGATGGAATCCTGTCTAAAGGACATTTATTAACCTATCATGTGTCTCTGTTCACTGTCATTAACTAATCATACCAACAATATAAATGGTCTATAAAAAATATGGGGAAAAATATTTCATGTAACATACTCTCAAAAAACTCTCCCTTTGGAGAAAAAATAATCACTTTTCAGATGATGATACATTTTTACCATCAGAACTATAAAATTGTGGAATAGCCTCCCACAGAAGCTTGTTACAGAATCAACAACAGATTAGATTCTGTTTCAAAGAAAATAACCTTAGCTTTTACTATTAGCTGTTATTTTAAAATAATATAATTTTCTTCAACCCTGCCCCTTGGCTAAACCTTTTTCAACTTCACCCCTTGGCTAAACAACATCCCGACGAAGCGGTGGGACCTTACCGCCACGCAACACATCAGTGTCGGCAGAGGGTTGATGACTTGGACCTAGCTCTCTTCAATCGGCGATATATATTTTTTACTAGTTTGGATTGGCATTTCATGGTGTATACACTTTTGATATTGGTACATTTTCAAAGCACTACCATGCACTTTATGCACTATTTGCACTGTACATGCACCTTTTCTCCTATGGTATCCCTATAGGCAATAGGGAGTTTTGTTTCTCTTTACACTATTGCTCTTTTTGCACTATTTCTTAGCTATGTGTATTAGCATTATGTAACTCTATACACCATGCAAATAGCCCTTTGAACCTAAATACATTAATTAGAGCTTGCTATTAAGGGGTCCATCTCCTCACCCACATTCTGTATTTTTTAATTGTTTTTTAATCTGTCTTTGTTTTAAATGTCAACATGCTTATGTGTATTTCATAATAAAGGTCAAGTGTAATCTTTTGAACATTATATGTAGTGTGGTCCCTCTTTTTTAGCAAGGATATGTGGACTGAACTGGCAGCCCATTTGCTTTATGTATCGTGCATTGTGTTATGCCCTATTGGGGCTTCCTTTCTAGCCAGCACCATATTCATTAATTATTAGGCAGTGCGGGACCATTTTGCAGATTTTCCTTGGCTAAACTTGATGTACATATGTCCATCATTTTAAATTGTATTAACTAAGTAACTAATCTTCTTTGGCATAGACTTGTGCTTCTTGTTAAAGTGGAACTTTTCAGGCCCTGGAGTCTTTTAGACTAAAATTGGGATGCCTTGCTGTGTAAAACCCTCCTGAAGCCCCAATATACTCCCCTGCTCACATTTACCCATGCACAGGGCCTTTTTGAATGGGCAGCATGGCACACCATGACTATAAGGTGAGTGGGGGATTCAGCTAGTGGTGCACTTGGTTCCCTTTGGCCTGCTCAGCTTAGCCATCAGCGGAGCCAGAGGGAGCTGAATGAAAGCAAGTGCACTGTTTGCCAGAGCAGGCCACTCAACTAATTAGTGTGCTCGTTCTTGCATCACGGGAGTGACAGGATGCTGAGTGTACAGGGTGACCTGGGGGAGATATACACAATGGGGCAATTGAGGAAAAGCACCACAAAGAGTAAAAATTGGGTGTGTTGTTCTCCAGACTCCTTCCCTATAGACTCTAGTAGAATCATGCTTTTGTATACATGCACAGACATCTCATCACAGACATTTGTAGAATTATGCTTCCAGCAGAAATTTACAAATTCCTTCTCCATACACACTCTCAGAAAAAAGAGGATTTTAATTGAACTGATTGAGTCCTGTATGTGTTGGAGATGCATAGCTAAAGGGTTCGTCTATAGAAGGAGGGTCATTTGGTAAGGGGCGTGTTATGAGTTTAGCGGAGAAATGATTTGGCTAAAGGGTCTCTCACAAACTAAAAGAGTATTGGTTTGCTGAGGGAGCTTTTAGGAACATAGATTCATTTTTCGTAGATGTCTTATGGACTAAGGGATATTCATTTGGACTGAGGGTGAGCCATATTTGCTTTTAGATGATATTCATTTTTGGCTGGAGGGCCATGGCCCAAAACTTGGAACTGGAACATGCTTATCATCACTCTACATAGCTGATCATTTCCTTTTTTTGGTTTTACTATGTGCTTATGTATTGAAAGATAAGTTGTGTTGCAATAAATATAAAAGTGATTTCACCATGACTTTGGAGACATTTTCTTATAGTGCCTTCAGGACCCTATCTAACATTAATAGGTATCACAATGTAGAAGACCACGTAGGAGTTTTCAGTCATGAAGCTTTTCTTGGAAACTTCCAAAGTTTACTACAATCTTCTACATGGAGATCATTACCCATCTGTCAATCCGAAATCTGAGCTACATCATTCCAAGCTGAGTATACCAGAAATCTGGAACAGGGGGCTTGAAAAGTGTTACAGCTAGTCCCCTCAAGAGAGTAATTGACATTTAGATGTTTTTGTAATGTCTCACATACAGGTATTTTAATATCTAAGTCTTTGCTTTATTTTCTACCAAGCTCAAAAAATACCTTCCTGAGTGATGAAAACTGGAACACACTCTACCCCCAGATTGCTCCACCACTGTAAAGTTGAATAGCACAAAACCCGTTTTGGCTTGTCCTGTCTCCTGGGCATCCCTGTTGGGGATGTTTTGTAGTCCGAAAAGCCCTGATTTCCCCTTGATCCCTAATCCCACAGTGCATCTAAAGGTCTCAAGCAGCATCTTCGCTCTCAATTGGCAGGTCATAATGTCTGTCAGCAAGGCTGTGCAAGCAGGGGGGGGGGGGGGGGTGCTGAGGGGTGCTTGGGTCATTTACATGTCTTATTATACATTCCACTTCCAAGTGCTGGAGGAAGAGCTTTAGATTATTTGTACATCACAACCAACATGTACATTAGTAAGGGACCAACTAGGAATTCTATGGGTTTGCATTTTTCCCACCTGCTTGTACCCTCCTAATATGTAATTCAATGTGACATATAGACCATGTTTTATAGCCAGTCAATTTTTTTTTAACTTTTGAGTAGTTCAGGGTTATATTTATATAACAACTTAATACAACTATAACAACTATATTTTTGTTCCTTGGCATTACTGTGATCCTGTTGAGAAAATGTAGTTTCACTCCATTTCTTCAGGGATGAAATAGGAAGTTAAAATTCTGGATTATTGAATGGTGGTTTTGAGATAAGCTGGGGGAGTGAGGTGTATACTTACTACAACCCTTTTTGTTAAAGTGATCACCCTGAAAGTCCCTTCTAAATGTAAATTGATAGACACAGAAAAAGGATTGCTGATAACACACAACACTGAGAAGTCAAAGGGAGATTTTCAGCACAGGAGCTTAGGAATGACATTTAATAAAACATAAATTTACCTAAATATGTTTAAAAACCATCTCTCGCAGGGGCCCACTGTCCCATTCCCCGAAACCCAAGGCAGGTTACGTGTTTTAGGGGAAAATCCCTTTATCAAGCAGCAACAGCTGTCATTTCATTAAAAAAAGGTGATGGGCCCTTGTTTATGAGAGCAACCTCCTGTTTCTGGCAGTCTACTATCAAATAGGGAGACAACATGATTTTCGTACTATGCGCTCTATCCTCTTACTATCAATTGTCAGTAAATCTCACACTTTACCAAGGTCAGTGTATTACTGGGGGGGGGGGGGTTCCCTTCTCCCTCATGTATATATAATTATATAACCATTTAGTACAAATATACCATTGTAGTCATTAGCTTTTTTTCTGTACAATACAAGCATCATTGTAGTTTCTAATCAATCAAATCAATTAAAAAAAATTCTTGATGGATGTATATATATATTCTTTGGACGAGCAAAGATAAATGACTTCCATTTAAATTTCAACATTTTTGTTACAAATAAAACTCCTTACCAGTAGTAATGTTATATCAATATCTTGTATATTTAAGGAGCAAGAAGTAAAAAAAATAAAATCAATATATTTCATTATGCCTTCAGACTACATTTTATAATGCAGCCCAAAAAAGTAACTAAATATTGATTTAGCAATTTATTCTTTCTTTAAAATAGTAATTGTACAGTATGTACTTGTGTAGCCCCAAAAGCTTTAAACAAATAGGTAAACTATTAAACCACAATTTCATTGTTACAGCATGCTCAAAACTATCCCCCAAAAATATAATTCCTATCGTAACTCACCTGAGCAAGCAATCTGTTGGAAATACTGAATATAGTGTGGCTGCTTATTCGGTGGCCATGGTTAAGAGATGATGGCTCATTTGCTTTCCATTTATGTTATTTCTTGTATCTAAATTTGTTTGAAAGAAATATCTGAATTTACAACAGGGAGACGTTTACTGATTCAATTGGGTATCAGTGTAGGAAAATGGGTAAAGGAAAGGAATGCAGTGGAAGATTGTTAGAATACTTAGGGGAAAGGAGAAGGAGGACTGGTACGGCAACATAGAAGAGTAGTTGTGAAAGAAGGATTGTTAAGAAGTGGGAAATGATAAAAGGAGGTTTATGTTAAAAGGAAAGGGAATAAAACAGGCAGGGTAGTCTGGAATGAAAGGTTAAGGAAAGAAGGAAAGTTAGGAAGTAAAACATAAAAGAAGGCTTAGCCTGTAGAGGAAAAGTGAGAAGGAAGGTTGATGAAAAGTTTAAGGGAGAGGATTTTAGATGGAAATAAAGGTGGAAAAAGAAACTCAAGAGAAGTATTCAAGTTTTATATAAAAAGATGGAATAAGAATTAGGAAACCCAAGTAAAATACATTAGGATGAAAAGAAAGGAAGAGATAAGCCATTAAGATGATGTAAGAAGGCAACTAAGGGAGATGGGAAGAATAGGGAAGACGAATAAAGGTAAAAAAGTTATAGGAAAGGGAAGAAAAAATAAGGGAAAAATCACTATAAAGTATCCCCAATAAAATATAATAACTCCGCTGGTCAAATCTTTTTGAAATGCTGTAGTAAGGTTGCATATGCGGTGGTTCTGGTTAGGAGTTAGCTATTTTTTTTTCCATTAATGTTATTTTACATAGTAATATATTTTTGGCACTAAAGATGAAGGATGTGTGATTTATGAGCATTAAGAATTGTATTTGATTAACTCTTTTCTGAATGACTCGACTTGTTTGTTATGGTCACAGCATCCCAATATTTAAAAATTTCTGTTGTATGGCTCAGTGAGCTCTGTTGCCTCTATACTGTGAAACAGGGGAAAAGGGAAGGAAAATGTGAGTAGTATCAAGAAATCTACTGGCCATTGGTGTGTCGCTGTAACCCACCGATGGGACGCGCAGGCTTTGGTTGCCAGGGGCGGAGACACTTCCCCAAGGCTCTTTCCCAGAAAGGGTAGGTGAAGGTAGATAATCCTGACACAATGGAACAACAGCTTTTGAAGTGTAGCACAGGTGGGGTGAGTCCCACCTTCTTTATTTCAAAAACAATGCAGCAATTCCATAGCAGTACAAGTTCTCTTCACAGAGCAATGTGAAATTCCACTCTCAAGTGACCACGGATAGATCAGAGCTATATAGATTAACCCAAATCGGAAAGGGGGGTCCAGGCCAAAAAGGCTCGGGACCTACATTGAACTCCTAGTCTATTCTCCAAGAATGTTTTCAGGACAGGCACTGTGCTGTTAGCTCCCTCCTGTTCTTCCCTGGACTTTTCGGCGGTGCAACACCGGATCCTTTTCATTCCTTTGCAGACCTTCTCTCTTCTGTGTTCCCTTCTCTTGTTGGTGATGTTGACAAGGTCTAGCTGTCTGATCTCCATTTTTATCCACCTTCAGTTCCTCCCCTAGTCAACATTGTTGCCACCAGCAGCCTATCACAGCCCCATGACTCATACTAGACAACTCTATTGCTACCAACATACTATCTGGGACTCATCCTGCTGTCACAAAACAACTTCCTGCCTATTCTGAGAATAAATATTATTTCTTATACAATGCTATTACTGTGTTCTTACTCCAAAGGGGGGATTTTTAATTTATTATTATTTATTTGGCGGACGACCGGCCCACCGACTTCCCCGCTCCTCCGTACCTCGGCTCTCAGAGCGCGCTGCTGATGGGACTCTGCCCGCTCTTGTCCACGCTACATATCTGTCGGCGGCGGGTGAAAGGTCTGCATTGAAAGGCCTGCCCTGCGCCGCATATCTGACTGGAGCACGGATGTCTATAGCAGGAAGGCTTGATGCGGTAGCCGGTGAACAGGACTACAATTCGCAGCTAAGTATCTACTTATCAGTGCAGTTTAAATAGCGTGGCTGTACATGTGAGCAGCTGACCTATACGCCACGGTGTTATGCTATGGCTGAGTAATAGCCTTTCAACTGGCAGAATTCAATGCTTATTATCTAAAAGCTGCGCTGGCTACAATCAATGGGAGAGGGGATTACAGTTTACAGGCCTGCAACGTTGGACTCAACCAAGACATTAAGAGGTTAACCCCTGAAGTATCCCACCAATTAGCTGCAGCTACCTGGGTGTTAATTAACGCTCTTGAGCCATAGCAAGACGCCACATTGAATTGATTTATAAGCCATCATAGGTGTAAAACACCTGCACACTAAAATAGATGTTGACAGCGCTGGGATTTACATATAGCTAGCACTCCTAGAGGAGGCTTTATACCATTTACCCTATTTTTCAGGAGTCTGAGGAAAGGAGGAGTGTGTGTGAAGTGAGTGTGGCTGATGAGGCTGCATGTATGGGGGGGGCCCCCGTTTTTTATAATCACTCATTATGTGTTTTTATTGTGTATAGTAAGTGTGTACCTATGTAAGTGCCATATTTTTCTACTACCCATTAAATTATGTGTTGCAATGGCTATATAGCCTCATGAGTTTGTTGTGCCTGTTCTAGCATTTAACCAAGTTTAAGTGTTTTTGTAGGGATTTTTGATTGACCCAACATGGCTTATCATTTATGCAATCAAATAGAATAACTTTCATCTCTTGAAGCGAATCAAACCTAGCAGTGCCCAGCCTGGAATCTAAAAGATTCCAGGACCAGCCGCTGGCTTGCCCTAGGAGCGTTCCGGGATGCTGTGTGAAACTCCCCAGGGTGCTGATAAACACTCACCTTTACCCAGTTCAACAGTGCATGCACATGCTCCTGTCCAATCAGAGCCGTTTGCTCAAATGACGTGATTTGGCTTCCGCATACCCTGCATCCCCATTGTTGTGCACTAGCCGGGCGTGCGGGCATGCGGGAGAGCGCGGTCCTTGTTCATCCCAATCAGAGTCGTTTGTCAATTACATCATCACAGCAAGTGGCTCTGATTGGACAGGAGCCTGCACATGCGCCATTGAACAGGGGCTGAGGTGTGCATATTGGGTGATTTGGGGGCTTTCACACATCCGGCCCTTTTGATTCGGAAGCTTAACTAATGGCAAAGCAAACAAACCCAGGTTTTGTTCCACTTTAACGACTAATGTTTCAGATGTTTTGACAGATGAACCACAATTTTTTTTAAACCACGAAGCCTGTGTTTTAACAGACCACCATCTGGCAAGGGTTCTATAAACTTAAACCGGACCAACAGCCTGACACAGTTGGAAAAGAAAGGTAGCGCCCATTTTGGAGCTTCCTCTCCCAACTGACAAAACTGAAATGCACAGTAACAGGAAGCCCAGCATGACTTCCTGTTTGCAGGTGGCCTGTCATCTTGTTTTTAAAATGTATCCCAGTAGAAAAAGGTAAATTATTTTTTACGTGCAGCAATGCACTGGAGATGGATGCATGAGGACTGTTTGTTGTGTTGATCTGGCTTAATTCATTTTTGACTGTTGGTCCCATTTATGACTGTTGGGACTAGGGATGAGCGAATCGATCCGGACGAACCCGGATTCGATCCGAATTTCAGGAAAAATTCGATTCGGATCGAATCCGAATTTCCCCGCGATTCGATCACTCGAAGTTTTCCTTTAACATCCATTCATTTACATTTACAGGCATTCTAAGATGGCGGACGGGACATGTCTGGACATCTATCCCGCGCCAGTGCAAGCTGGCCACATGCAGCCTATCAGCAGCCAGCAAGCCCGGTGACGTCACACAGCGGTATTTAACGGCGGCCATCTTGCTTTTCCTCATTTCTCTATTGCATTCGTGACAGACAGAACGCTGTGTAGCTGAGGCAGTTAGACAGGCTGGAGACAGGGACAGACAGGGACAGGCAGGAGACAGGCAGGAGACAGACAGGAGACAGACAGGAGACAGACAGAAAGCCAGGGAAAGGTAGGAAAAACGGAGCTGGCTGACAGGGAGATTTTTTTTTTTCATCCAGCCTTTGTTAGCGTTTTCAGGCTGCTTATAGTAACTAACTGTGCATATATACTGAACTGATCTTAAGTCTGCTGTGAGGCATCCCATTCTGTGACTAAAGCAGCCTCTGTTTAAGACCATATAAGCATTTGCTCTTATCATATTTGAAATTAGCCTGATAAAGACACTTTTGCTGGGCAAAGCACTACTGGACCCTGCCAGGTCCATTCCTGCCCAGGGCATCCCATTCTGTGACTAAAGCAGCCTCTGTTTAAGACCATATAAGCACTACTGTACCCTGCCAGGTCCATTCCTGCCCAGGGCATCCCATTCTGTGACTAAAGCAGCCTCTGTTTAAGACCATATAAGCATTTGCTCTTATCATATTTGAAATTAGGCCTGATAAAGACACTTTTGCTGGGCAAAGCACTACTGTACCCTGCCAGGTCCATTCCTGCCCAGGGCATCCCATTCTGTGACTAAAGCAGCCTCTGTTTAAGACCATATAAGCATTTGCTCTTATCATATTTGAAATTAGCCTGATAAAGACACTTTTGCTGGGCAAAGCACTACTGGACCCTGCCAGGTCCATTCCTGCCCAGGGCATCCCATTCTGTGACTACAGCAGCCTCTGTTTAAGACCATATAAGCATTTGCTCTTATCATATTTGAAATTAGGCCTGATAAAGACACTTTTGCTGGGCAAAGCACTACTGTACCCTGCCAGGTCCATTCCTGCCCAGGGCATCCCATTCTGTGACTACAGCAGCCTCTGTTTAAGACCATATAAGCATTTGCTCTTATCATATTTGAAATTAGGCCTGATAAAGACACTTTTGCTGGGCAAAGCACTACTGTACCCTGCCAGGTCCATTCCTGCCCAGGGCATCCCATTCTGTGACTAAAGCAGCCTCTGTTTAAGACCATATAAGCATTTGCTCTTATCATATTTGAAATTAGGCCTGATAAAGACACTTTTGCTGGGCAAAGCACTACTGTACCCTGCCAGGTCCATTCCTGCCCAGGGCATCCCATTCTGTGACTAAAGCAGCCTCTGTTTAAGACCATATAAGCATTTGCTCTTATCATATTTGAAATTAGGCCTGATAAAGACACTTTTGCTGGGCAAAGCACTACTGGACCCTGCCAGGTCGATTCCTGTTGGGGCATCCCATTCTGTGACTAAAGCAGCCTCTGTTTAAGACCATATAAGCATTTGCTCTTATCATATTTGAAATTAGGCCTGATAAAGACACTTTTGCTGGGCAAAGCACTACTGGACCCTGCCAGGTCGATTCCTGTTGGGGCATCCCATTCTGTGACTAAAGCAGCCTCTGTTTAAGACCATATAAGCATTTGCTCTTATCATATTTGAAATTAGCCTGATAAAGACACTTTTGCTGGGCAAAGCACTACTGGACCCTGCCAGGTCCATTCCTGCCCAGGGCATCCCATTCTGTGACTACAGCAGCCTCTGTTTAAGACCATATAAGCATTTGCTCTTATCATATTTGAAATTAGGCCTGATAAAGACACTTTTGCTGGGCAAAGCACTACTGGACCCTGCCAGGTCCATTCCTGCCCAGGGCATCCCATTCTGTGACTAAAGCAGCCTCTGTTTAAGACCATATAAGCATTTGCTCTTATCATATTTGAAATTAGGCCTGATAAAGACACTTTTGCTGGGCAAAGCACTACTGTACCCTGCCAGGTCTATTCCTGCCCAGGGCATCCCATTCTGTGACTAAAGCAGCCTCTGTTTAAGACCATATAAGCATTTGCTCTTATCATATTTGAAATTAGGCCTGATAAAGACACTTTTGCTGGGCAAAGCACTACTGTACCCTGCCAGGTCCATTCCTGCCCAGGGCATCCCATTCTGTGACTAAAGCAGCCTCTGTTTAAGACCATATAAGCATTTGCTCTTATCATATTTGAAATTAGGCCTGATAAAGACACTTTTGCTGGGCAAAGCACTACTGGACCCTGCCAGGTCGATTCCTGTTGGGGCATCCCATTCTGTGACTAAAGCAGCCTCTGTTTAAGACCATATAAGCATTTGCTCTTATCATATTTGAAATTAGCCTGATAAAGACACTTTTGCTGGGCAAAGCACTACTGGACCCTGCCAGGTCCATTCCTGCCCAGGGCATCCCATTCTGTGACTACAGCAGCCTCTGTTTAAGACCATATAAGCATTTGCTCTTATCATATTTGAAATTAGGCCTGATAAAGACACTTTTGCTGGGCAAAGCACTACTGTACCCTGCCAGGTCCATTCCTGCCCAGGGCATCCCATTCTGTGACTAAAGCAGCCTCTGTTTAAGACCATATAAGCATTTGCTCTTATCATATTTGAAATTAGGCCTGATAAAGACACTTTTGCTGGGCAAAGCACTACTGTACCCTGCCAGGTCCATTCCTGCCCAGGGCATCCCATTCTGTGACTAAAGCAGCCTCTGTTTAAGACCATATAAGCATTTGCTCTTATCATATTTGAAATTAGGCCTGATAAAGACACTTTTGCTGGGCAAAGCACTACTGTACCCTGCCAGGTCCATTCCTGCCCAGGGCATCCCATTCTGTGACTAAAGCAGCCTCTGTTTAAGACCATATAAGCATTTGCTCTTATCATATTTGAAATTAGGCCTGATAAAGACACTTTTGCTGGGCAAAGCACTACTGTACCCTGCCAGGTCCATTCCTGCCCAGGGCATCCCATTCTGTGACTAAAGCAGCCTCTGTTTAAGACCATATAAGCATTTGCTCTTATCATATTTGAAATTAGGCCTGATAAAGACACTTTTGCTGGGCAAAGCACTACTGGACCCTGCCAGGTCGATTCCTGTTGGGGCATCCCATTCTGTGACTAAAGCAGCCTCTGTTTAAGACCATATAAGCATTTGCTCTTATCATATTTGAAATTAGCCTGATAAAGACACTTTTGCTGGGCAAAGCACTACTGGACCCTGCCAGGTCCATTCCTGCCCAGGGCATCCCATTCTGTGACTACAGCAGCCTCTGTTTAAGACCATATAAGCATTTGCTCTTATCATATTTGAAATTAGGCCTGATAAAGACACTTTTGCTGGGCAAAGCACTACTGTACCCTGCCAGGTCCATTCCTGCCCAGGGCATCCCATTCTGTGACTAAAGCAGCCTCTGTTTAAGACCATATAAGCATTTGCTCTTATCATATTTGAAATTAGGCCTGATAAAGACACTTTTGCTGGGCAAAGCACTACTGTACCCTGCCAGGTCCATTCCTGCCCAGGGCATCCCATTCTGTGACTAAAGCAGCCTCTGTTTAAGACCATATAAGCATTTGCTCTTATCATATTTGAAATTAGGCCTGATAAAGACACTTTTGCTGGGCAAAGCACTACTGTACCCTGCCAGGTCCATTCCTGCCCAGGGCATCCCATTCTGTGACTAAAGCAGCCTCTGTTTAAGACCATATAAGCATTTGCTCTTATCATATTTGAAATTAGGCCTGATAAAGACACTTTTGCTGGGCAAAGCACTACTGTACCCTGCCAGGTCCATTCCTGCCCAGGGCATCCCATTCTGTGACTAAAGCAGCCTCTGTTTAAGACCATATAAGCATTTGCTCTTATCATATTTGAAATTAGGCCTGATAAAGACACTTTTGCTGGGCAAAGCACTACTGGACCCTGCCAGGTCGATTCCTGTTGGGGCATCCCATTCTGTGACTAAAGCAGCCTCTGTTTAAGACCATATAAGCATTTGCTCTTATCATATTTGAAATTAGCCTGATAAAGACACTTTTGCTGGGCAAAGCACTACTGGACCCTGCCAGGTCCATTCCTGCCCAGGGCATCCCATTCTGTGACTACAGCAGCCTCTGTTTAAGATCATATAAGCATTTGCTCTTATCATATTTGAAATTAGGCCTGATAAAGACACTTTTGCTGGGCAAAGCACTACTGGACCCTGCCAGGTCCATTCCTGCCCAGGGCATCCCATTCTGTGACTACAGCAGCCTCTGTTTAAGACCATATAAGCATTTGCTCTTATCATATTTGAAATTAGCCTGATAAAGACACTTTTGCTGGGCAAAGCACTACTGTACCCTGCCAGGTCCATTCCTGCCCAGGGCATCCCATTCTGTGACTAAAGCAGCCTCTGTTTAAGACCATATAAGCATTTGCTCTTATCATATTTGAAATTAGGCCTGATAAAGACACTTTTGCTGGGCAAAGCACTACTGTACCCTGCCAGGTCCATTCCTGCCCAGGGCATCCCATTCTGTGACTAAAGCAGCCTCTGTTTAAGACCATATAAGCATTTGCTCTTATCATATTTGAAATTAGGCCTGATAAAGACACTTTTGCTGGGCAAAGCACTACTGGACCCTGCCAGGTCCATTCCTGCCCAGGGCATCCCATTCTGTGACTAAAGCAGCCTCTGTTTAAGACCATATAAGCATTTGCTCTTATCATATTTGAAATTAGGCCTGATAAAGACACTTTTGCTGGGCAAAGCACTACTGGACCCTGCCAGGTCGATTCCTGTTGGGGCATCACATTCTGTGACTAAAGCAGCCTCTGTTTAAGACCATATAAGCATTTGCTCTTATCATATTTGAAATTAGCCTGATAAAGACACTTTTGCTGGGCAAAGCACTACTGGACCCTGCCAGGTCCATTCCTGCCCAGGGCATCCCATTCTGTGACTACAGCAGCCTCTGTTTAAGACCATATAAGCATTTGCTCTTATCATATTTGAAATTAGGCCTGATAAAGACACTTTTGCTGGGCAAAGCACTACTGTACCCTGCCAGGTCCATTCCTGCCCAGGGCATCCCATTCTGTGACTACAGCAGCCTCTGTTTAAGACCATATAAGCATTTGCTCTTATCATATTTGAAATTAGCCTGATAAAGACACTTTTGCTGGGCAAAGCACTACTGTACCCTGCCAGGTCCATTCCTGCCCAGGGCATCCCATTATGTGACTAAAGCAGCCTCTGTTTAAGACCATATAAGCATTTGCTCTTATCATATTTGAAATTAGGCCTGATAAAGACACTTTTGCTGGGCAAAGCACTACTGGACCCTGCCAGGTCGATTCCTGTTGGGGCATCCCATTCTGTGACTAAAGCAGCCTCTGTTTAAGACCATATAAGCATTTGCTCTTATCATATTTGAAATTAGCCTGATAAAGACACTTTTGCTGGGCAAAGCACTACTGGACCCTGCCAGGTCCATTCCTGCCCAGGGCATCCCATTCTGTGACTACAGCAGCCTCTGTTTAAGACCATATAAGCATTTGCTCTTATCATATTTGAAATTAGGCCTGATAAAGACACTTTTGCTGGGCAAAGCACTACTGTACCCTGCCAGGTCCATTCCTGCCCAGGGCATCCCATTCTGTGACTAAAGCAGCCTCTGTTTAAGACCATATAAGCATTTGCTCTTATCATATTTGAAATTAGGCCTGATAAAGACACTTTTGCTGGGCAAAGCACTACTGGACCCTGCCAGGTCGATTCCTGTTGGGGCATCCCATTCTGTGACTAAAGCAGCCTCTGTTTAAGACCATATAAGCATTTGCTCTTATCATATTTGAAATTAGCCTGATAAAGACACTTTTGCTGGGCAAAGCACTACTGGACCCTGCCAGGTCCATTCCTGCCCAGGGCATCCCATTCTGTGACTACAGCAGCCTCTGTTTAAGACCATATAAGCATTTGCTCTTATCATATTTGAAATTAGGCCTGATAAAGACACTTTTGCTGGGCATAGCACAACTTGTCCCTGCCAGGTGTACTTACTGCTGGTTTTTAGGGCATCCCATTCTGTGACTACACCAGCCTCTATTTAAGAACCTAACCATTTGCACCTATTCTAATTGAAATTAGGCATGATAAAGACACTTTTGCTGTGCATAGTCTTACTGCTGCCTGCCAGGTGCTCTCTGGTTTTTGGGACATCCCATTCTGTAACATACCATTAGCCTCTGCATTTACTGTAAGCTGCACAGTTATTTAAAGAAATTTGGCCTGTATGAGCCTGCTAACACACTGCTGCTGTGTGCATATATACTGATCTCAAGTCTGCTTGGGGCATCCCATTCTGTAACATACCATTAGCCTCTGCATTTACTGTAAGCTGCACATTTATTTAAAGAAATTTGGCCTGTATGAGCCTGCTAACACACTGCTGCTGTGTGCATATATACTGATCTCAAGTCTGCTTTGGGGCATCCCATTCTGTAACATACCATTAGCCTCTGCATTTACTGTAAGCTGCACATTTATTTAAAGAAATTTGGCCTGTATGAGCCTGCTAACACACTGCTGCTGTGTGCATATATACTGATCTCAAGTCAGCTTTGGGGCATCCCATTCTGTAACATACCATTAGCCTCTGCATTTACTGTAAGCTGCACATTTATTTAAAGAAATTTGGCCTGTATGAGCCTGCTAACACACTGCTGCTGTGTGCATATATACTGATCTCAAGTCAGCTTGGGGCATCCTAATTCTGTAACATACCATTAGCCTCTGCATTAACTGTAAGCTGCACAGTTATTTAAAGAAATTTGGCCTGTATGAGCCTGCTAACACACTGCTGCTGTGTGCATATATACTGATCTCAAGTCAGCTTTGGGGCATCCCATTCTGTAACATACCATTAGCCTCTGCATTTACTGTAAGCTGCACATTTATTTAAAGAAATTTGGCCTGTATGAGCCTGCTAACACACTGCTGCTGTGTGCATATATACTGATCTCAAGTCTGCTTGGGGCATCCCATTCTGTAACATACCATTAGCCTCTGCATTTACTGTAAGCTGCACATTTATTTAAAGAAATTTGGCCTGTATGAGCCTGCTAACACACTGCTGCTGTGTGCATATATACTGATCTCAAGTCTGCTTTGGGGCATCCCATTCTGTAACATACCATTAGCCTCTGCATTTACTGTAAGCTGCACATTTATTTAAAGAAATTTGGCCTGTATGAGCCTGCTAACACACTGCTGCTGTGTGCATATATACTGATCTCAAGTCAGCTTTGGGGCATCCCATTCTGTAACATACCATTAGCCTCTGCATTTACTGTAAGCTGCACATTTATTTAAAGAAATTTGGCCTGTATGAGCCTGCTAACACACTGCTGCTGTGTGCATATATACTGATCTCAAGTCAGCTTGGGGCATCCTAATTCTGTAACATACCATTAGCCTCTGCATTAACTGTAAGCTGCACAGTTATTTAAAGAAATTTGGCCTGTATGAGCCTGCTAACACACTGCTGCTGTGTGCATATATACTGATCTCAAGTCAGCTTTGGGGCATCCCATTCTGTAACATACCATTAGCCTCTGCATTTACTGTAAGCTGCACATTTATTTAAAGAAATTTGGCCTGTATGAGCCTGCTAACACACTGCTGCTGTGTGCATATATACTGATCTCAAGTCTGCTTGGGGCATCCCATTCTGTAACATACCATTAGCCTCTGCATTAACTGTAAGCTGCACAGTTATTTAAAGAAATTTGGCCTGTATGAGCCTGCTAACACACTGCTGCTGTGTGCATATATACTGATCTCAAGTCTGCTTTGGGGCATCCCATTCTGTAACATACCATTAGCCTCTGCATTTACTGTAAGCTGCACATTTATTTAAAGAAATTTGGCCTGTATGAGCCTGCTAACACACTGCTGCTGTGTGCATATATACTGATCTCAAGTCTGCTTTGGGGCATCCCATTCTGTAACATACCATTAGCCTCTGCATTTACTGTAAGCTGCACATTTATTTAAAGAAATTTGGCCTGTATGAGCCTGCTAACACACTGCTGCTGTGTGCATATATACTGATCTCAAGTCTGCTTGGGGCATCCCATTCTGTAACATACCATTAGCCTCTGCATTAACTGTAAGCTGCACAGTTATTTAAAGAAATTTGGCCTGTATGAGCCTGCTAACACACTGCTGCTGTGTGCATATATACTGATCTCAAGTCTGCTTTGGGGCATCCCATTCTGTAACATACCATTAGCCTCTGCATTTACTGTAAGCTGCACATTTATTTAAAGAAATTTGGCCTGTATGAGCCTGCTAACACACTGCTGCTGTGTGCATATATACTGATCTCAAGTCAGCTTTGGGGCATCCCATTCTGTAACATACCATTAGCCTCTGCATTTACTGTAAGCTGCACATTTATTTAAAGAAATTTGGCCTGTATGAGCCTGCTAACACACTGCTGCTGTGTGCATATATACTGATCTCAAGTCAGCTTGGGGCATCCCATTCTGTAACATACCATTAGCCTCTGCATTAACTGTAAGCTGCACAGTTATTTAAAGAAATTTGGCCTGTATGAGCCTGCTAACACACTGCTGCTGTGTGCATATATACTGATCTCAAGTCTGCTTGGGGCATCCCATTCTGTAACATACCATTAGCCTCTGCATTAACTGTAAGCTGCACAGTTATTTAAAGAAATTTGGCCTGTATGAGCCTGCTAACACACTGCTGCTGTGTGCATATATACTGATCTCAAGTCAGCTTGGGGCATCCCATTCTGTAACATACCATTAGCCTCTGCATTAACTGTAAGCTGCACAGTTATTTAAAGAAATTTGGCCTGTATGAGCCTGCTAACACACTGCTGCTGTGTGCATATATACTGATCTCAAGTCAGCTTTGGGGCATCCCATTCTGTAACATACCATTAGCCTCTGCATTTACTGTAAGCTGCACATTTATTTAAAGAAATTTGGCCTGTATGAGCCTGCTAACACACTGCTGCTGTGTGCATATATACTGATCTCAAGTCTGCTTGGGGCATCCCATTCTGTAACATACCATTAGCCTCTGCATTAACTGTAAGCTGCACAGTTATTTAAAGAAATTTGGCCTGTATGAGCCTGCTAACACACTGCTGCTGTGTGCATATATACTGATCTCAAGTCTGCTTGGGGCATCCCATTCTGTAACATACCATTAGCCTCTGCATTAACTGTAAGCTGCACAGTTATTTAAAGAAATTTGGCCTGTATGAGCCTGCTAACACACTGCTGCTGTGTGCATATATACTGATCTCAAGTCTGCTTGGGGCATCCCATTCTGTAACATAACATAACCTACCTACCATACTAAGCAGCTCTCTTATTTAAACTAAGCAGGCCTCTTGGAGGCTGAGTGTCCACTTTTGGGTGTGCATTTATATTCGGTTTCATATACAGTGGGGTATCCCAATTTGTAAGATAACCTACCCCAACCATGTAAACTAAATAGGCCTGTTGCAGCCTGAGTTTCTCTGCTTGCGTATGGCCTGCATTACAATCTGTCTCTTTCAATGACACTGCTGCCTGGGGTATCCCAATTTGTAAGATAACCTACCCCAACCATGTAAACTAAAGGTTACGTCCTTCCAGAAGGAAAACTTATGCCGAACACTATTTTTGTTAGGGGCATTGACCTTTGGATTGATCGGCATGAAATTAATTTTTTTTTTTCAAAGTATGGCGCTGTGAAGAAGGTCAAAATGATGTCTCATACTTGGATTATTGTTACTTTTTGTTCAGCTTGAAATATAACAGGCCACACGGGCATCCCAAGGCACATGCTATTTTAAACCTATCTGTTATACAACATAAGCGTTGATCAGGCTACTTCAGTTTGCACTTGTTTTTGACTGATTTTAATAAACCAGGCCGCAGGGCACCCCAAAGCTGCACCTTGCACCCTATCTGGTATACAACATAAGCGTTGATCAGCATCAGCTTCATTAAGCTACTTCAGTTTGCACTTCCTTTTTGACTGCTTTCATTTAACCAGGCCGCAGGGCACCCCAAAGCTGCACCTTGCACCCTACCTGTTTATACTAAATAAGCATCTACAGCCTCAGCTTTATTAAGTTATTGCATTTTGAATTGGTTTTGGTCTGCTTTAAATACACCAGGCCGCAGGGCATCCCAAACCTGCATGTTGCATCCCATCTGTTATACTAAATAAGCGTTGATCAGCATCAGCTTTATTAAGCTATTGCATTTTGCATTGGTTTTTGTACTGCTGCCAAAACACTAGCCCATATGGGCATCCCAAACCAGCACATGTCACCCTATCTGTTATACTAAATAAGCTTCTACAGGCCCTTTTTTTATTTATTTATTTTTATTTATATAGAGCTGCAATAGCTTATATTGTGAGGTTAATTTGCCATTTTGCAGCATAATATAGAGCAGCCCCTGTGTAAATCTGAGGGGCAATAGCTTATATAGTGAGGTAAATTTGCCATTTTGCTTCGTTATATAGAGCAGGCCCTGTGTAAATCTGAGGGGCAATAGCTTATATTGTGAGGTTAATTTGCCATTTTGCAGCATAATATAGAGCAGGCCCTGTGTAAATCTGAGGGGCAATAGCTTATATTGTGAGGTAAATTTGCCACTTTGCAGCATAATATAGAGCAGCCCCTGTGTAAATCTGAGGGGCAATAGCTCATATAGTGAGGTAAATTTGCCATTTTGCTTCGTTATATAGAGCAGCCCAGTTGCCATCTAAATCAACTACTGTCCGGCCAGTACAGCTTTTCCAGGGCAAACTCTGCTAGTTGCGGGCACAAGTCAAGTTTGGCTTCCCAGCAAATCCAGTGGATCTTGAAGGTGTGTTGGCATGGTCATGTCAAGGTATGACATGACCTGCTGTTTGAGGTCCAGCTCCAGGTCTTCCTGCTGCTCATGAGTAGACTCACTATGCGGGTGTAGAAAGCTACTCACTAGCGACTGAAGACTGAGGCTGCTGCTGATGGAGCTGCTGCTGCTGCTCCTTCCACCCCCCCAGCAGCCATGGCAGTGGAAGGTGATCGCAGAGGTCCCCCCGAGTCAGACCTGCGGGAGTATGGGCCATGGCGCAGATAGACATCGCCCAACTGACTACGTGGGATGTCTCTGTAGTAGGTCAGTTTGTCCTCCCTCTCAGTGGGCGTAAAAAATGCCCCCATTTTGTGCCGGAAGCGAGGGTCCAATAAGTTGGAGAGCCAGAAGTCTTCCCGCTGACAAATGGAGACAATTCTGCGCTCACTAGTACGCAAGCATGTGAGCATGCATCGTGCCATTTGTGCAAATGACTCGGAGGGACTACCTGTCTCCATCTCCACTGTAAACTGCCACGGTGTGTCTGGGTCCTCTGTCTCACCTTACTCACAACCCTCTAGCTCCTGTGGCTGCTCCTGCTCCTCCTCTTCTGTCAGATGACTAGATAAAATGGTCATTTTGTGAAACCTAAACTGTGGTTTGCTTTGCCCCACCCCCTCCTCCTCCTCCACTTCAGCCCCCACAGGCTTCATGTGGCTGTGAAATGTATGTGCCATGTCTCCAGTGCCCTGACCAGCCATGGTTTCCAACATGTGTTGTAGTACATGAAGCAGTGGAATCTCATCGTTCATCTCATAGTCCTGGCAACTGACTAATAACGTAGCTTCCTCAAAGGGCCTGAGCAAACGGTCGGTGTCACGTATGAGCTGCCAATGGTTTACATTGAATTTACACAGGTGTCCCCCTATCCGTTTGGATCATCCAGAAATCCGTGATGGCTTTTCTCTGTTCCTATAGTGCAGTGGTCCTCAACCCTGTCCTCAAGGCCCACCAACATGTCATGTTTTTTGGATCTCCAAATAGCCAGCTCTATTGCTCTGCAGCTGCACTAATTACTCCACCTGTGCATCTTTGTGGAGATCTGCAAAACCTGGCCTGTTGGTGGGCCTTGAGGACAGGGTTGGGGACCACTGCTATAGTGGATCCTGCATATGGAGGGTGGAATTCCAACGGGTGGAAACATCGCAAATCAGACTATGGTGGGGTACACCGTTGTGACGCTGAGGCTCAATAGGGTTGTGCTTGGTGGTGTAGGAGTGCCAGAAGTGCATGCTAACTTTCTTTCCTGTTGTTCTTTCAGATGGGGGCAAGACTTAAAAACTAGACTGAACACGTGTGCCATGTGAGGACGCATGACTTTGGCTTCCTTGTCGCAGCGCAAACAAGATGTTCTTCCAAGTGTAATGCAGCAGGCTGGACTTATGGTGACGCTGTCTGAGAGGAGAAATCCCTCAGACATCAAGATTAAAAATTCCAAGAATTTTTGAGGGCTAATTATTCAGAGGCAAATGATAGCTAGTTGTTTCTGATTTAATTACAAGGTGGAAACACACCCTCAAACAAAACTTCACTTTGGCAATACTATTGCATTTGTCTATTCATAATTTTATGTATATACACTAACTAACCTACTTTTTCTCCCCAGAATGCTGCATGAAACACTGCCACATCGCTGAGTAGCTGATTTTTCCGAACAACAGTCCGCAATAATCTGCTGCTGCTGCCGCCGCCACCGCCGCAGACTCCAGGGACCCTCTTCCACTACCTCGGCTTGCAACACCTCCTCCCACGACACTCTCCTCATCACTAATTGCCGGCTAGTGGAAGAAGAGGCGAGTGTCTCCTCCACTTCTTGGCTGGGCAGTAGCTGCTGAATTTTATGATTATCAGATCTTCATCAATGGATAGTGGAGCTGAACCCAAAGCATAACAGACAGACAGTTGACTGGGGGTGTCAGATGCCACTTGTGATGCAGTGGACTGCTTTTGCAGCACTTCGAGACAAAGTTGCTTCATTGGCTGACACAATGACTGGTAAATCTGTGGAACATATGGTTTACAAGCAAGAATAACCATTTGTTTTTATATGAAAAAGACCCTGGTTTATACAGACTTTTTTTTTCCAGAGACTGCCCTGCGTGGAAATGAATGGCGCTTGGATCATCCAAGCTTTCCTCCCAACAATGCCTGATGTATTCCAGTAGATTGATGACGGGGCCAGACCTACACTAAAGAAAGATGGATCGTGCAAAACAGATTTAAGGCGCTGCTCTCCAGTTACAGACATTCCTCCGCATCGGACCACAAGTAAGTATTGATAAAAAATCCTTTACGTTACACTTACTTTTTATTAAAATTCTTCGGATAAGACGGATCAGACATGATTCCAGATTAAAAATTCCAAGAATTTTTGAGGGCTAATTAGTCAGAGGCAATGATACCTTCTTGTTTCTGATTTAATTAAAAGGTGGAAACACACCCTCAAACAAAACTTCACTTTGGCAATACTTTTGCATTTGTTTATTCATAATTTTATGTAGATATTACTAACTAAGCTACTTTTTCTCCACATGACTCTCCACAGGGTGTGATTCATCCAATTTTTGGGCTCCTGAAGCCAACCCCAGGGTCTCTTTAAAGTAATGTTTGGGCTCCTGCTGCTGCTGCTGCCAACTTCTGCCAACTCCAGGGTGTGATTCATCCAATTTTTGGGCTCCTGAAGCCAACTCCAGTGTATATTTGGGCTCCTGCTGCTGCTGCTGCCAACTCCAGGGTGTGAATCATGCAATTTTTGGGCTCCTGAAGCCAACCCCAGTGTCTCTTTAAAGTAATATTTGGGCTCCTGCTGCTGCCAACTCCAGGGTGTGATTCATCCAATTTTTGGGCTCCTGAAGCCAACCCCAGTGTCTCTTTAAAGTAATATTTGGGCTCCTGCTGCTGCTGCTGCCAACTCCAGGGTGTGATTCATCCAATTTTTGGGCTCCTGAAGCCAACCCCAGTGTATATTTGGGCTGCTGCTGCTGCCAACTCCAGGGTGTGAATCATCCAATTTTTGGGCTCCTGAAGCCAACCCCAGTGTCTCTTTAAAGTAATATTTGGGCTCCTGCTGCTGCCAACTCCAGGGTGTGATTCATCCAATTTTTGGGCTCCTGAAGCCAACCCCAGTGTCTCTTTAAAGTAATATTTGGGCTCCTGCTGCTGCTGCTGCCAACTCCAGGGTGTGATTCATCCAATTTTTGGGCTCCTGAAGCCAACTCCAGTGTATATTTGGGCTCCTGCTGCTGCTGCCAACTCCAGGGTGTGAATCATGCAATTTTTGGGCTCCTGAAGCCAACCCCAGTGTCTCTTTAAAGTAATATTTGGGCTCCTGCTGCTGCCAACTCCAGGGTGTGATTCATCCAATTTTTGGGCTCCTGAAGCCAACCCCAGTGTCTCTTTAAAGTAATATTTGGGCTCCTGCTGCTGCCAACTCCCAGGGTGAGATTCATCCAATTTTTGGGCTCCTGAAGCCAACCCCAGTGTATATTTGGGCTCCTGCTGCTGCTGCTGCCAACTCCAGGGTGTGAATCATCCAATTTTTGGGCTCCTGAAGCCAACCCCAGTGTCTCTTTAAAGTAGTGTTGGGGCTCCTGCTGCTGCTGCTGCCAACTCCAGGGTGTGATTCATCCAATTTTTGGGCTCCTGAAGCCAACCCCAGTGTCTCTTTAAAGTAATGTTGGGGCTCCTGCTGCTGCTGCTGCCAACTTCTGCCAACTCCAGGGTGTGACTCATCCAATTTTTGGGCTCCTGAAGCCAACTCCAGTGTATATTTGGGCTCCTGCTGCTGCTGCTGCCAACTCCAGGGTGTGATTCATCCAATGTTTGGGCTCCTGAAGCCAACTCCAGTGTATATTTGGGCTCCTGCTGCTGCTGCTGCTGCCAACTCCAGGGTGTGATTCATCCAATTTTTGGGCTCCTGAAGCCAACCCCAGTGTCTCTTTCAGCCAATGTTTGGGCTCCTGCTGCTGCTTCTGCCAACTCCAGGGTGTGATTCATCCAATTTTTGGGCTCCTGCTGCTGCCAACTCCAGTGTCTCTTTAAAGCAATGTTTGGGCTCCTGCTGCTGCTGCTGCCAACTCCAGGGTGTGATTCATCCAATTTTTGGGCTCCTGCTGCTGCCAACTCCAGTGTCTCTTTAAAGTAATATTTGGGCTCCTGCTGCTGCTGCTGCCAACTCCAGGGTGTGATTCATCCAATTTTTGGGCTCCTGCTGCTGCTGCTGCTGCCAACTCCAGGGTGTGATTCATCCAATTTTTGGGCTCCTGAAGCCAACTCCAGTGTCTCTTTAAAGCAATGTTTGGGCTCCTGCCCCTCATAGTGATGCCACTTCAACTCTCTTGAATTCAATTGTGCCGCTCTGCGATTCTATTAGCGATGCCTCTGATCTGCATGTGATATTTCTTCAAAGTATTATTTAACTAACCCAGCACGCATCCTGTGCGTGTTACAGCAAGGCAGAATGGTTTACAACCCTATTGAGGCTCTAGGAGGCTCAGAAATAGCCGTTTTTAATAGCGATTCGTCGCGAATTTATTCGGGTCGAAACGATTTTTGTCGGAAAATTCGGCGAATCAGTCGAATCGAATTTTTCAAAAGTTCGCTCATCTCTAGTTGGGACATAAGATTTGAACTGCAAACAAGGCTGTTTACATCTGCTACAGTTATTCTAACAAGTCTAGTTTCTATATTTTATTGTAATCTATGGGGGTTATTTATCAAGGGATAGCGCCAGGTAGTGCCTCGTAGCGGCAGGCAGCGTCTGGTGAACGCTGGGCGATGTACGCAATACCACATTTATGAAAGTGAATCTGGTGAGCGACTCTAACAGTGCCATGTAGCGTCACATATATTATTACAGGCAGCTCAGCGTATAGCGCCGATGCTCTAGCTTCCAGAGCGCCAGGTAGTGCCTTTCGCTTAGTGACGCTCTTCCATTCGTTTCAATGGCCATTCAATTGCATGTGTTTAAACAGCGTGATTGACATTTTAATTTTTTTTTTTTTTCTGAAATCATTGTGTGACGTCTCCTAGTTGCAAACAAACACTCTTAGAAACTTTTTGGACTTTTTTTATACAGAATTCTCATTACAGGTCTGGCACTAAAGTGTTAATGTCCCAGTGTTAGAACAATGTCATTTCATGTGTTTTCGCTTTGTTACTGGTGTATTTGTGGTCAGAAACAGGCTTTAATCACACACCCCTCGATTCAAAGAGCAAAAGTTAATTGATTTCGGATCGAGAATCGTAAGTTTGGGTGGGTGTTAGTCATTTTTTCCTGTTTTTTTGGCCATTTCCGACTCGCACGAGCCTACGTACGAATGCGTATATGCTCTTACGATCATCGCAAGTTCGTTCCTAAATTTTAGGATCAAAACGTAAAACTTAGGATCAAATCCTAAAACTTAGGATCAAATCCTAAAACTTAGGATCAAAACGTAAAACTTAGGATAATCGAATGTGTTTAGGTGTGATTCAGAGAACAGTTTTCAAACCTCTAAATACGTTTTAAAAGAAAGCCACTGCCGACACCTTTTAGCAGTCGGATTGCTGTTCTTGATCAGGTTTTTTGGCTATGTGGAGGAGTCTGCGCGTCTTGAGCTCCAATGAACTGCATGTATCAGCATGGCCGAGGCCATAAATTGTATGGCAATGCATACCTGATTCAATACATTTCATGTATGCCTTATAAAAGCATTTTAATGTGGACCTTAATTAGTCCTTTGCATGTAAACCTTTATTTTGCAATACATCAATATATTTGCGTTAATTAAAGAAACTTATGTCCTTTGGTATTTATTTTTAAATTGATGTACTAGAATAATATTTTTAGATTGCATTTATTGGTGTAGTTGTTTACCTTTGCTTTGTTTAATTATTTAAGCACATCTTTGGTCAGATGCATCACACTTACTGAGGAGAGGAGAGCGGGATAAAGTGCAGGATGTGGGTTACTGCTGTATTTTGCACAGACACAGCAGAGCTGGGGGCACGGAAAGGTCAGAAATCAAAGAATGCAGAGCAACACAGTCACAAGGCCCTTTCTGTTTGCAGGCTGCCCGAGAATACCTGAGCCGCCATCTTGGCTGTTTCTAGACTCATAACATGCAGAAGTTGCTGGGTGTTTTTTTATATTTGAGAGCAATCTGTATGTAGAGGGTGTGGGTAACCACACACAAAATTTAAAGTTGTACCATTTGAAGCCAAAATATTAAAATTAAATCCACAAGTAAAAAATGCAAGTTAACTAAAAATTAAACAAAGTAAGATTTACTTATGCAAATGCATTCATTAATGGTTGGTTACTACAAAATGAATGAAATAAAGAAAAACAAAAGACCAAATATTTAGAATGCACTTTAATGAGGTAAGTTTGTAGTGCGCAGCCACAAGATCAGAAGGATTTACGTCCAGACAAAAAAGGAAAAAGGGCAAAACCAATGTTGCAACCTGAGAAATGAAACGGAAAATTCAGGATGGAAACTGACATAGGTCTGATTCCCGAACTGCCATACGAACGGACGTAAATTTTAGGATAGAAACGTATTTGCTTATAGAATCACTCGCAAGTTCATACGAACGCACGAGCGTACGGGAAAAATAGGATGATCGGCACCCAAATCCAAGCTGTTACATGTTTCTTTGAATCGACCCAAAAGTGTCTGGCGCTCTATGCTATAGCGACCAGATTTAGAGCGCCGACGCTCTGTGTGTGTCCTTTTTTGATAAGTATGGTGTGGAGTGCTGAGAGTCGGATGCACTGAGCTGGCACTACCTCTCGCTCCCTGCAGCGCTGTACTGGTGTTACATCAATGCCGGCCAGGTTACTACAGCCACTGAGGCACTCTGTTACAGCACCCGATACTCGCTTATCGCTCTAAGCGCCGCTATACAGACACTTATCTACTGATACCTAGCGTTAGTAATGAATCAACCTACCCGTCATTTTACCTTCCTGCTACAATAAATATTTACTCATCAAATTTCATTGAACTAACCCCTTCTCCCCACACTAAAATTCAGATCTGTCCTAAATCCAGGGAAGAGTGTTTCCAGTCTAAATGCTAAGTTTAAAGCATCTATCCACATAAAAAAACATTGCTTAAAGCAGTGCTCCAATGCTACAGCACAGTAATTATGTGTTTGCTGTATAGTATTCCTTTGTGTACTTGCAGTTTATCAGTTTATTCCTTACTGTGAGCACGCAGCTCTAGCTGTCAGCTACTCATCCCGGCTCCCTTCATCTGATCGGATCTCCCCTTACAGAACACTTTCTGCTGCTTCAGAGGCTGCACAATCCCATTACAAAAGCCCCCTTTTGTACAAAGCGGGAAACAGCTACTGGACACAGCGGGAAAGATAGAAAGGAAGAAAGAAAGGGTGTTTGGAAGCTCCTCAGGTGATAAATTATGGATCCAAGAAATTGGTCACGGGAGTTGGGAAAGACTCTCAGCTGGCATTTCGCCTCTGGCCCAATTCTTCATCTTTAGTCAACATCCCCCAGCCCTTCCTATCACACCTTCTCCATGTTGCAGCACTTACCCGCTGTTATTATTCACCGCACCTTGTGTGCTTCAATTACTTATTGCAGCTACTCTTACATCTAAAATTCAGTGACGTTAAAAAAGAATAAATGCTTAAATGGCCACGTGTCTTCACCACGGTAGATATGTGTTAATACCCTGTGGATGGAGAGCTTCTCCTAGACCTAATTTCTAAAGTGTGTAGATGTTGCCTATGGGGTTTACTAGCACTCAACCTTGCCAGTCAGCAAAGGCCATCTGATTAAAACCTGCTTCTCAGACATAGGGCCTGATGCAGAGCCTCCCCCGGTCTGAGCTTAAAACCTTCCGATTGTCCGGGGCTCCCGTTTGAATCGTGGCACAAATGTGATGCAGAGCCTCCGTCGGAATGGCTCCCTAACTGATCCATCAATTTTGCCCTTATTCATCAAGCGATAGCGCCAGGTAGTGTCTGACGAGCGCCAGGTCCCGCCAGCTAACGGCGGCTACCGACTCAAGTACGCCCGGCGTCGGCCACAATGACGCATTTATCAAGCTAAATGAGGCTAGCGCCGGCGAGAGCGACAGCTACCGCGGGATTCATCATGTAGCCGACTGCAACGAACAGCGCCGCTGCTAATCCCATCACAGCGCCAGGTATGACCTGTCGCTCCCTGGCGATGTTCAATGCATTTCAATGGAGCAATCTTTAATTATTCATAATTACTTGCTATTAATGTTTTATTTTTATTTTTTTTTTTAATGTCACAAATTCTGTGACCACTTCTGCAATGTTAGGATTTTCTTTTAAGGTAAAAAAAAAAAAATGATTTTGTGCAGAATTGATATTACAGGTCTGATATTAATGTATTCATATTACAAAATGTTTATAAAAACTTGTATAATTTTACAATCAAAAAATATGGTTGTTTGGGGGTTAAAAACTATTTAAAATCCATCGCCGCCAGCGCTCTGGGGTTTAAACAAGTAATTCAAGTAATTCGGAGCGTGATTTGTTAATGAATCTGCAGCAAGCCGTTCGCTCTGGCCATTCGTTGTCAGGCGCACCCATACAACGCTGAACCTGTGAAACAGCGACCCCTAAGCCCGTATTCAACATTACCGCACACCGACTGAGTCGCTGTCAACAAGCAAACCCCGGCCAAGCACAGCAAATACTAGCTGGCGCTGTGAAAATCACGCTACTGGCGCTCATCTGTCGCTACCTGGCGCTGTTAATGAATCGGCCTCTTTGTCTTTACTCGGGAAGTTTTTTTTGCTCTCTCGGGTGCCTTCAATTTGATCGGGGCTTCCGTTCCCGTTCACACGGGCGGCCCGTTTTTCCCAGCTTTTTCCTTGGTTTTTGAACGTACCTGCTTGGTTTCCGTCGTATTTGACCTTCCATTTTGGTGATTTTTCCAAGTATACTTACATCTCCATGGCTCTTCAGTTGCCAATCTGGCTACACGCAAGCGCACATCCCTAAACCTCCATTGGAATATGCATATGGCACCAACTGCCAATTTGACACATATATATATATTGTCAAATTTATTTTTGGGTGTTCCTTCTTTCTTGCCATTAATGCATACCTTAATCTCTTTGGTGTTCCTTCTTCCTTGCCTTTAATGTTTACCGTAATTGGTTGTGAGTTTCTCTGATTTTTTGTCCCATATCTAAACCTTTTGTGTCATGTAAATGTGTGATGATGTTGTGTGATTGTACATTTGCAGGAAAGACAACTCACAAAATCTTTTTTTTTTTTTTAATCACATTTTTTTTTTGGTTTTGTGGTTTGGAGATAATTTTTTGGATAACACAAAAGTAAAAAACAATTTAAATTTGAATTAAACATGTTAAAAATTAGGCCTCGGGGTCTTGTGGCTGTGTTTTTCTTTGATCTGTGAATGTAAAACAACCTTAGTTTAGCATTGTTTTTATGGTTTGGTTGGGCGTTGTTTTATTGGGGCCCTTTTTAAACCGGACCTTCAGCGTGATTTAATGACAAGCCCAAACTCTAAAAACACGATTCCGCAGCCTCATCTGTAAAAAAAATATACAAGGACCCACCATTAATCCACAAAATACATTACCAAGTTTCCTGGCCTAACTAAAGTCACTTTATTAACCTTTTGCTGCCTCACATTGCCCTAGTTCTTCTATCTGCATGTAGCCTAGTTTGTAGCTGCGTACATGGGTTAAACTAAGGTGGGCTTGTATTTAACGAAACAAACTAAGTTGTTTCAGACTTGCGCTTTGTTTTTTTTTTTTATTATAAGGAATGTGTGCGCGCACATAAACGCACGCTTGCACGCTCGCACGATCGCATACTCACATCCATGATGATGTCGTCCTGCTCCTGTGTAAAGATGGCATAGCTCCAGGTATAGCTCTGACGTTCCCCCGCAGTGACGTGCAGGACATCCCAAATTGGAATGCCCCAGAGACATGATGCCTGTAACCCAGCCCTGGATTTCTTCACACTCCAAAGGGCTGGGTTACATGGGTTTTGGCCTGCTTTAAAACATCATGACCAAATCAGGTTAGGATGGAATAACCCACCTCTTTTACATTATTATTAAAGTAACACAGGTTCCCTCACATAAAGCAGAACAAAACCCAGAATGGCCACTGGTCTTCCCCCTGGAAATCCCAGATCGGGATGCCCCACTGTGTGAAACCCTTTTTAATGAGACTTTACTCAGAAATGGCAGACTCCCTCTCTTAAAGCGGAACAAGCCATGATTATGACCTTTGCAGGCGTATATTGTAGTGCCCCACCAGTCTGATCAAGACAACGGAACCTCATCTTCAAGAGACCAAAGGCTCGCTCCACCACAAAGCGAGTCCTCCTGGGGGCAGTATTGTAGGGCTCCTCTGCCTGTGAAGATGGGTGCAGGATTGGGGTCAGCAGCCAGGGGAGCAAAGGATAGCCAGAGTCTCCTGCCCAAAAACCCAAAAAACAAAACAAAATAAAAATAAAAAAAGGTGTGCATTGCAACAATAGAGAAGAGGGACAAATAGGTGAGCGGGGTAGGGTGGGAGGAAAGGACATTTGTAATGAGCATACATGCACATCCAACCTGTACACTCATTAAAAAAGTCTGGGGAATACTACTTACATAAGAGGGCAAGAACATGACGCAATAGGGTTCTATCACTTAACCCATTTAATTTAATATTAAAAAATTAGGCTAAAAATATACTAACAAAAAAATTACCAAATAGTGTGTTAAGGGAAAAAACAAAGTCAGACAGGGTGGGCAACCAATACAAGTTTCATACACATACCCAGTAAGGCGGGTGAGCTCAAATAGGTGCAGCCTGGTTTCTGCCATACTCAGCAGGACAAGACCGCGGAGCTGGCGCAGCTGATGTGCTCCAACAGAGGACTGCATATTATTGCCCGAGTGCAAATACGGCTGCTCTGACTTGCCGTAAGTGAAGGCTCGGCGGCCCCGTTTCATTAGGCTGATTTCAATCGGAAAACAAGGCTCTCCATCACTGAAAAAAACGGAACAATGAACGAGGCGTCCGTTTTGCCGGGAAACAGCCTCGTGCGAGCCGACAATCGGAAAGGCGGCTGAGCGCACACCTGAGCGCATAAACGCACACTAAAATCAACGTAGCACCCTTTCCTGACCCGATCAAAGCCCAAAACCAACGGGAAAACGCACGGGATAGCTGAATGGGGAGGCTCTGCATCAAGCCAATAGTTCATGACTAATGAATATACCAGGCCTTAGGCGGGGGTAGTATCATTGGGTCCCTGTGTCTTTATATCCTTTCTGTGGTTATTAATACTTTATTTGACCCTGAAAATTACCCCTAAATGCTGTTTTTCATTATTACAAATTATTCCTTTCTGTGGTTATTAATACTTTATTTGACCCTGAAAATTACCCCTAAACGCTGTTTTTCATTATTACAAATTATTCCTTTCTGTGGTTATTAATATTTTATTTGACCCTGAAAATTACCCCTAAATGCTGTTATTCACTATTACAAATTATATGTACTTGTTTTATTCTCATTAGATACTGATTATAATAACAATAGAATTATCATTCTATTGATATGCTAATTATATTACTTAATAAAAGATGAATTGCCTCTTTCATTGTTCTCCTTTGAAGCTACTGTGAATATGGGCATGAATACAGCCATAGGCTATGGGGGTATCGTACTTTCCAACCTGTACTCATAGACGATATAAAATACATGTACACGGTCAGTTCAAAATACCATCCCCAAGCTAGTTGAGTTCCAAATTGGTAGTTAGGTTTATGACTTTTGCTGTACATTTGTATGTTTTGTGATTCAAAGGGATGAGTTTCATGAGAGTAATGTATCTCATGAAAATAATGAGATTGTTATTACAGTTATTACTTTCTAACCTTTTTTAAAGCAAGAGCTAAAATAATGTGCAATTCAATAAGTGCACTTTTAGGCATTTATACATTTCTGTAACGATCACACCTTATTTTAATTGATCGTATGTCTTATTCTGAAATAAAACATGAAACTGCCTTTATTTTAAAGAGATATTTTATGAAAAGTTTACTGAATTGGGGCCATAAGTATTATACTGTATGTTGCTGAAACTAATTACCAAATTTATACGTTATAGGTCATTCCCTTTATGAACACCTGTATTCATTATTTACAGTATTATGCGTCGTCAATAGTGATGGGCGAACCTGAAGTTTAGACAGCTTACAAGTAGGGTCTTTAGCTCCCTGCACATATTCCCAGCAAATGCTGCCTGGGCTAGTTATGGCCAGAGATGGGCAAACCCGAACCACAAAGTTCGGGTTCAGCGTCCGGCCCAAACACAGAAAAGCTGCTTGAAGAGTCTGCTTCACCTAAGAGTGCACTCAACTCAGCCCGCGATCCTCATCAGCGGCAGTGTTGGCTTCTAGTGCTGGCACTAGAAGTGTTCTCACTCATGGGAGCTGACGGCAATCTTTTTGTAGCCTCGGTTGGGGCCAAATTCAAATGCCGCTGCTGCTCAGCCGCCACCAATGCTAAGAGGAAGAGGATCATGGGCTGAGGTTAGGTGCACACTCTGGGCTTCTCCCCATCACCGCACCACAACTATCTCCCAAAATTTGTGTCCCCATTGATTTCAAGTTTGGCCACAGTTGCTGGACCTGAACTTTGAGAGATTTGTCCATGTCTAGTTATGGCTTAAAGTGGACCAAACACCAGCATTTTTTACTATACTTGGTCTTGGTCCCTGCCCCAAATAGGGGTCCGAGTATCAAATTGTGCTGCTCCTGCTTATTAACTGCATGATCCTATAGCGCAAATGCAGTGTTTTCTCAAGTTAGCATCCTATGCCATGCATATGAATGAACAGCATAGAAAAGAGACATTTCACAAATCACTGAAAGTGGCATCATCCCTTGGACCACTCCCCTCTAGCTGTGCATGCCCACCCTAGCCATTAAGATAGGCCTAGCAAGGGTATGATCGTAAGCAATAGGGTTGTTGGGGATATCGTTGCAGCCTGTGCATGTGCCTTGTGATTGCCAGAAACATAAGTAAATAAGGTGAAACCGGTGATTTCACATGGCGGGGCAGCACACATTGGCACTCCAGAGAGAGGGAGCGCACCAGCCTTAGGGTTTTATAGACTGCTAAGGCCAGTTACAGGCCCACTTTAATGCCCTTGTCCTGGCAACAAAATGAAAAAGTCTATGCTTAACTTTTGCCCGCCCCCCAGGCTGCTCCAGTATCTTCAAACTTACTAATGGCAGAGAATGAGCAGTTGGTTCCTCAGCCCCGGGCGGACTTGGCCGTGCCCATCAATGGTTTTATGTCTCCCTAACACAGTCACTCCATTCATTGCAATACAAAGAACGTGTCAAACCTGCCTTGACACACCTGCTCCTTTCTGTTGGGGGTGTAAACAATGCTCAAAAGGCTACCACGAGAAGCCGTTGGCATGGGGGGCAAAATGGCTCTTCCCCGTCATCAGCAAGTACAGTATGAATACACCGGAGAAGGGCTTTGCATGAAGGAGCTGCAGGGAAGTGCTAGGGGGTGCAAAATGTCTATACTTTTTTATTTTGTTGCCAATCTCTTTATGAGTTCCTTAGCTCCTGACCTCTAGCTGGTGTCACTCCCAGAATAATGCCTAATCTGTTCTGACGAGTTCCTAGTATGTATTACCCCTGATCCCACCCAGCTATAAAATAGTAGAGTTACTAGAAGGAACTGGTAACACATGTTTTATTCACTTAACTGTTTCATTCTCTAATTTAGTATTACAGTGAGTGATCCACAAGTCCTTTGCAGTAGCCCCAAGGTCACCAGGTCCCACAAAGTAAAATATTACATTTCCAGTCATATGCCCGTCTCCCCCCAATGGCACATCTAGACTAAAGGTAATACACATCACAAGTGACTAGAAAGTGCCATTTTGATAGCTAGAGACCTTGCCTAGGCAGGAGCATAATTATAGGTGTGCAGAGGTAGCGCATGAGGTCAGGGGCCCTATGATTGCTCCTCCATTTTATTCTTCAGATTTGTGGCATAACGTAAAGAAAAAAAAAACTTCATTTGCTTCTACTGTTCAATGGAGAGGGGCGTGCCATAGTTTCTGTGACAAGGGGGCGGGCACGTGAAGTCCCCTCTATACAGCTGTGTTGCTGTGTCGATAAGGCAGAGAACGAGGGAGTGGAACCTGGCAGGGGATTGACATCGGGCAATCCGGTAAGTGTCTTTGCACTGGACTAGCAGCGATAGCCTACGTAGGTTGAAGGCTGAGTATAGAGTTTTTTGGAGTTTTGAATATAGTATGACTTTAATAACCTGAGACAATACTGGCTTTTATATATAGACATAGATATTATACTGAATAATCCTTATGTTAGTTGTGCTTTGTTGACATGTCAGCCTAATCAGTTAATTAGACATGATTTTATTAGTGCTCCATGATGCCTCATTAGATTCATTTATAGCTATAGCTCATCACCATAACTTCCTAATCTTATCCTAACACTAAATTAGCATAATAAGGAATCATAACTCATTAATATCATCCCAGCCTCTCTATATGTTAAAATATAATGCCAGGCAGCCTTCTATAACACACGGCTTAGGCATGGTTCAAAGGTTCGGCCTAGGGAAATAAAGCTATGAAAAAATATGGACATATCAGGCATCTAATGTCATGAGATTACTTTTATTTTTTAATTACTTTTATAAGTAAGTTTTTAATACATTTTAATACATTTAGGATTTAAGACTTTTTTTTTTTTGCTTTATTTGATTTTTTTCTAATGTGTGTTCGAGAATATCAACTATAAATTTAAATGTTTCGAAAAGCAAAGATAAAAGCCATCCCAGGCAAGCCAGGAGGAATCTCCTTTCTCATACCTTCCCTACTCTTTTCCTTGATTCAACACATTGACAAACATCTTTAAACCTAGTTAAATCATTTGTTTTATTTCAATATTTAACTGCTTTTTTGTTTAAAACAACTTATGACTCTTTATTTTCAAAAACTAATGCAATATACATGGTTCACTCTACATGCTTTTAGTCATCATCTTCAGATTATTGAAATCCCATAAGGAAATTTTGTCAAATAATCTTCAACATATAAGTTCATGATAGGAATGCGCATACGCGTTTCACAGGTTAAATCACGCTTTTTCAATGTAATGTTATCTACAGAGATGATAAGTAATTAGTAATTACAACTAGCAATAGGACAGCACATTAACTGTTTATGCTAAGATCATTCAACATGTATGCACTTACAGTTATTTAATTGCATTCAATAACATTGGGTATCCATGATAGGTCTCTTTAAAACCCCTTGGGAGAATGTCAGGCATGCCCAGATGGTTTATCTAGAAGTGCAATGCTGTATTAAGTGCCTTAATTATAATATTTCCTTCCAGGAGACCTATTTGTCTCCAAATTCTATTCAAGTAGATCTCCCTTCCAGCATTTGTGTTCATTACACATAAAAGGTCCAAATACAGTCCTATCTAGGAGTCCTAGCCGGGAGCTCCTGTTCATCTGGGCTTCAGTTTCCTGACTGTCCTTTTCATCTTTACATAGGGGGATACTGATTGTCAGCACTCCCTTCCTCCAGCCTCCCTGAATAGGAACCTCGGACGGCATTGGTTTTTGCCATTATTGGCACAACCTTGGCCTGTCTCTCCTCCATCCCTCCTAGCCCCTGCAATAAGGGGCCACAAGTGTGTAGTTGCATCCCTAGTTAGATGCATCCACTCCATGGCCTTACAAGCAGTGAGCGGTAGCGGGCGAGGGTAGGATAGGTACTTTACTTTGACAGTGCTTTGCTGCCTGGACATGTCAGCAAGGTTTTACCTCATGCTCTCCCAGTATGATGTTAAAGCTGCATAATGTTTAGGCCTACATACTCCATATTGGGCATGTGTGACTTACCCTCTGTGGGCTTAAAATTCCTCCTATTCATTAACAACCGTACATTGCTATTGATCAACAATCAATATGCGTATAACATCCTAGAAAAAGGCAAAGGGAGGGAAAGAGATGGGTAGAAAGAAGAAAAAGAAGAAACCAACATATAACTAGACATTTGGCATAATCTACCTGTCCCGATTTGTTTTACCATTGTAAAACTGGTTACACATGCACACAAGCATGTATACGGCATCGGTTGAATTACAGTTGACAAAATGTCTTATTTCCCTTGATTGCCCATTTGTGAGGGAAACTGTCTTTGCTTAATGATTGTACTTACATGTACTACATCCCCCACATTTATATAGGCCCATGATCTTACAACATTTTTCTTTTCTATTGGGATCAAAGTGACCTTTTACTAATTGATCCTTATGGGACCTCCCCCTCTTAAAGATTATCTGTGTTCCCTCTGGCACAATAGACTTTAAAATCGGGTCTCTCAGTAGCACATGCCAGTGTTTTTCCATTATATTTCTGAATGCTGTCTATTATATCTTGTAATTAGTGGTACCTTTACTTTGTTTTCCTTTATCTTCCTTCTACTATTTATCAATTCAAAGAGTTTCCTGCTTCTTGCTTTTTTGTATGCTTGATTTAACACATTCTGACTATAATCTCTCTTAGTCAGTCTTTGCCTGATCTCTTTCGCTGTTGTTTTAAAGTCTCCTGGATCACTAGAATTCCTTCATGGCTCTCAAGTATTGGGAATATGTTTCCTTTTCAGAGCTTCTGGGTGGACACTTGTTGCCCTCAATATGTTATTGGCAGCTGTTGCTTTTCTGTACAGTTTAGTATATACCCATCCATTTTGATCCTGTCCTATTTTCAAGTCAAGAAACAAAATGTCTGTTTTTTTCAAATGAAATTGTGAATTTTAGATTGAACTCAGTCTTGTTCAATTTCTGAATGATTCTTGCAGCAACAACTTATTTCCTGTCCAAAAGACGAGCATAGCGTCTAAGTATCAGTGCCATGAAAAATATGTGGCACAGATACACAGACAAGCCCTCGTCCTGCCACACTAGTTGTTCCCATCTCTCCAGGTGCAAGTTTACATATGATGGGGCACATGTTGTCCCCATCGCAGTCCCCTGCACCTGGAGAAATTGTTGGCCATCGAACAGGAAGCAGTTGTGCATCAGGATATATTTCAACAATTTCAGCAAGAAAACATTATGACCTTGTACAATGCCAACACGTCAAGGGTGACCAAGGTGGTGTTAGATGGTAACACCATATTGTGCAGTTGTTGCAGAATATTGGAGGAGTCTGTACAAAAGATGGTAAAGCCTATACAGGTCCTTCTAAAAAAATTAGCATATAGTGCTAAAGTTCATTATTCCATAATGAAATGATAAAAATTAAACTTTCATATATTTGAGATTCATTGCACACCAACTGAAATTTTTCAGGTCTTTTTTTGTTTTAATACTGATGATTTTGCCCTACAGCTCATGAAAACCCCAAAATCCTATCTCAAAAAATTAGCATATTTCATCCGACCAATAAAAGAAAAGTGTTTTTAATAAAAAAAAAAGTCAACCTTCAAATAATTATGTTCAGTTATGCACTCAATACTTGGTCAGGAATCCTTTTGCAGAAATGACTGCTTCAATGCGGCGTGGCATGGAGGCAATCAGCCTGTGGCACTGCTGAGGTGTTATGGAGGCCCATGATGCTTCGATAGCGGCCTTAAACTCATCCAGAGTGTTGGGTCTTGCGTCTCTCAAAAATATTCCACAGATTCTCTATGGGGTTCAGGTCAGGAGAGTTGGCAGGCCAATTGAGCACAGTAATACCATGGTCAGTAAACCATTTACCAGTGGTTTTGGCACTGTGAGCAGGTGCCAGGTCGTGCTGAAAAATGTAAACCTCATCTTCATAAAGCTTTTCAGCCGATGGAAGTATGAAGTGCTCCAAAATCTCCTGATAGCTAGCTGGATTGACCCTGCCCTTTATAAAACACAGTCGACCAACACCAGCAGCTGACATGGCACCCCAGACCATCACTGACTGTGGGTACTTGACACTGGACTTCAGGCATTTGGCATTTCCTTCTCCCCAGTCTTCCTCCAGACTCTGGCACCTTGATTTCCGAATGACATGCAAAATTTGCTTTCATCAGAAAAAGTACTTGGGACCACTGAGTAACAGTCCAGTGCTGCTTCTCTGTAGCCCAGGTCAGGCGCTTCTGCCGCTGTTTCTGGTTCAAAAGTGGCTTGACCTGGGGAATGCTGCACCTGTAGCCCATTTCCTGCACACGCCTGTGGCTCTGGATGTTTCTACTCCAGACTCAGTCCACTGCTTCCGCAGGTCCCCCAAGGTCTGGAATCGGTCCTTCTCCACAATCTTCCTCAGGGTCCGGTCACCTCTTCTCGTTGTGCAGCGTTTTCTGCCACATTTTTTCCTTCCCACAGACTTCCCATTGAGGTGCCTTGATACAGCACTCTGGGAACAGCCAATTTGTTCAGAAATGTCTTTCTGGGTCTTACCCTCTTGCTTGAGGGTGTCAATGATGGCCTTCTGGACAGCAGTCAGGTCGTCAGTCTTACCCATGATGGCGGTTTGGAGTAATGAACCAGGCTGGGCTTTTTTAAAAGCCTCAGGAATCTTTTGCAGGTGTTTAGAGTTAATTAGTTGATTCAGATGGTTAGGTTAATAGCTCATTAGAGAACCTTTTCTTGATATGCTAATTTTTTGAGATAGGATTTGGGGGTTTTCATGAGCTGTATGGCAAAATCATCAGTATTAAAACAAAAAAAGACCTGAAAATTTTCAGTTGGTGTGCAATGAATCTCCAATATATGAAAGTTTAATTTTTATCATTTCATTATGGAAAATAATGAACTTTAGCACTATATGCTAATTTTTTGAGAAGGACCTGTATGTATGGCTGGAGAAAAGAATCACTATATTTACTTGCTGGTTGCGTTATTGAGTCCATTGCCAAAATTGTTGGCCTTCCCGGGGGCTTCTTTTCACTCTTGTGCACTTTTGGTAATGTATAGAAAGTTTGGAGAATTGTGTTTGATACTTTCCAATAATCAATGTTTTTTTATCGATAATCTCATGATTTTTTGCATGTTCTATTCTATTTCCATGATGTCTGAATTTACAAATATAGCCATGCTTGTATTTGTGGACAAGGGGGAAGTTGATTTTTTTTTTAAGAAACCTTATCTGGACCCCTGTGAATCTCTTATGCTTTGAGAGGCTCCTATATCTGTTTATTCATCCCAGAGATCCAGCAGATGTCTAATGTTGTATTCTAAGTATACAGCACGTCCTGTTCCAGAATATTCCTTACACATGGGTAATACACCCACAAGATGGCGCTGGACTGCAGAAAACGTCTTGTGGCTCCTCCCGGCCCTATATAAGTCAGGGACCTCCCACAAATTCCCCAGTTTTCATCTGCATTCTAGGCTGCGAAGATAGAAGATCCCCCTTAAGTGTCTGCCCCCTCCTCTCCTTTTTATTTCACTTTGGGCATTATGTGACTGCTGCTCCCTTGCCTCGCTCTCCCTGAGGAGATCTCGGGGGGGGGGGTGCGGTATGTCAAGCAGCCTTAATTGCTTACTTTACTTGTGTCTAATGTGTTTTACTGTTAGCTGCTGCGCGCTTGTATAGCGTTCCGCGGACGGCGGCGACATTACCTCAGGCGCTGCCGTGCAGTCATTGGACGGCGGGATCACGTGTGCGCATTTCGCGCTCTTTGGGGGGGGCAGGCTCTGCGGATGACGTTTTCCGCATCACTTTTCTGCGTCCGGCCCCTCGACGTATATGCGTACGCCATTTTTACCTTCCCTGTGCTGCGTGTCTGCTGTTCCTATCGCGGTCCGTGAGTGCCCCTGCAGGGTGGCTTTTTTAGATATCTTTTATTTATATATTTTATTGTATATATATTCTTATGGGAATGTATTCTTCTGATTTTCAGGCGGGTAGACCTCATTGCGGTTTCTCCCGGTCCTTTCCCCTTTTGGTTAAGGCTATTGCTATTATATCTCCCACTTCCCTAGCGGGCTCTTGGGGCATCCCAGGTCGCTATCATTAGCGTTAACCCTGTATTGGCCTGTTGTGCCACTCTAATCAACATATGGAGGCTCCTGGGGATAATGTGCTTGGGGTTCCTTCGGGACAAGCCCGGCTATGTGTTGTTTTGAGGTGTAAGTGATGATGTCAGGGAATGTGTACCCTGTGCCCAGCAAGTGCTTGCGCTGCGGTCTGGGTTGCCTGTTACTGGGCCTGGTGCTGCGCCCCCTCTAGCTTCGTCTACCCCCCCACGCTTACATCTGACCCCCACCGAGGGGCATACTAGTGGGGAGTCTCAACCTGATTTAGCTGCACGGGTGGCCAGCATTGAAAAACATCTTGCTGGGTCTGCCCCGCGTAAGGCTTCTGCTAATAAGCGGCATTTTTCACCCGCGGTTTCCCTCTTCCCCATAGAAGATGAGGGTCCCCTCTCACTCTCAGGCCCCTACCCCCTTGAGGAGGGGGAATTATTTTCTGATTCTGAATCCTCTGAGGGACAACCTAAGATTTACGGTGGTACTGGGACTCCCTTTGGGGAAGACCCGTGGTCCCCTGATGACACTGACAGATTTCTGAGTCATATTTTTGAAGTGCTTTGTATTTCTCCCCCGGCGGCCCCGCAGCAGCAGGGTGAGCTTTTTCATACTGTTTTACGCTGGGAGTTCCCTGAGCAGTCTCACTTTAATAATCTAGTGCTCAAGGAATGGTAACGGCCTAGCAAGCTGCCAGGGGTGCCTAAAAGTTGGGACAAGAGGTATCCCTTTCCTGCTGATGTTGTTAAGCGTTGGTCATGTCCTCCCGAGGTAGATGCGCCCGTTCTCGGGTTGCCCAATACATCTGTCATGCACTCTCCTGATACTACTACCTTGCGGGATGGGGAGGACCGGCGCTTGGACCAACTGGCCTGTCACTCCTTTGTCTCTGTGGGGACGGCACTGCGCCAGTTTTGTGCCTCTGCTATCATAGCTATTGCCGTTAAAGGAGTGATTAAGTGTCTCTTGGATGGGGTATCTGAGGATGCGGGTACAGAAGAGTATAGATCTCTCCTGCTTTGTGAGGAATTTATTGCATATATTCTTTCTGCTATGGATAATGCCATTAGAATGTGTGGTAGGACTTCTGCCCTGTTGGTGGCTATACGCCTCTCTGTCTGGCTCCGTCAGTGGGTAGCTGATAATGCTGCTAAGAAGGCTCTCACTGGTTTCCCTTTCAAGGGCCTGCACCTTTTTGGTGAACGTTTGGATTTGTTTGCAAGGGGTGGTAGGTTACCTCAAAGTAGGAGGCTGTCACGGTCCTTTCGGGGGCCTTCCTCCCATTCTTCCGTGGTTCCAGAACTGGCCGAGGAGTCTCCTTTACTGGGGTTCGTGGAGATCACTGGGGAAGGGGCAGAGGACGTGGCTGTCCTGGCCTCTCCTGGGGTCCCAAGCCAAAATCCTCACCCAGGCCCCCTCTGGCATGAAGAGGCGCCCTCACCCATCTGGGTGGGGGGACGTCTCCGGCTCTTTGCTCACTTCTGGAGGCTTCACGTCTGAGACCGGTGGATTCAGGAGGAAGTGTCCTCCGGGTTACAAGATAGAGTTTGCAGCCCCATCAAATCCCGGATGGCACAAAACCTCCTGTCTGTGCCTTGCTGTCCAAAACCTTCTGGAGTTGGGGGTCATCTGCCAGGTGCCTTTGAGGGAAAGGGGCAGAGGCTACTATTCCAATCTTTTCACTGTTCCCAAAAAAGACGGGTCCATCAGACCTATCCTGGATTTAAAGTGCCTCAACAAATTTGTCAGATTCAAACACTTTCACATGGAGACTCTGAGCTCAGCTGTCAATTCACTACGCCTGGGCGACTTCATGACCTCTGTAGACATCAAGGACGCTTACCTTCATGTACCAATCTTTCCAGGTCATCAGAGATTCCTCAGGTTCGCTCTGGAGGATCAGCACTACCAATTTGTGGCCTTGCCCTTCGGTATCACCTCGGCTCCCAGGGAACCTATGTTGGTATGGGTGCTGAGTTTGCCATCCTTCATACCTCTCCCTATATTCCATGTTTAGTTGTCTCCTCTACCCTATTGGATTCCATTAGTGTATTATTTATATACTGTGCCATTCTTACATGCTGTTCAATCTCTGATTATTTTCCCTCTGCTTCTTTAATTCCTTATTGTATTTTTCTACCTTTTCTTTCAATTTCTCATCTTTAGTTTTATATACAGGTTTCTCTTTTATGATTTCTTTTATCTCCAAATTGGCTTTTGCTAAATTATGTTCACGTTCTTCTATTATAACCGATAATATATGAAATCCAATGTTATTGAATGCAATGAAAGCAATTGTAAGTGAATACATGTTGATTGATCTTAGCATAAACAATTACTGTGCTGTAATGTCCTATTGTTAGTTTTAATCACTATTATCTCTGTAGATAACATCATATTGAAAAAGTGTGATTTAACCTGTGAAACACGTATGTATATTCCTGTCATAAATTTAAGACGATGACTAAAAGCATGTAAAATGAACCTATTGAATTATTCTTTGAAAAGAAAGTGTCATATGTTGTTTTAAAGAACAAAGCAGTTTAGTGTTTAAATATTGAAATTATACAAATGTTTTAACTTAAAACTGAACTAAAGTGATGTATGTCAATGTGTTTAATTAGGGAAAAAGAGTAAAGCAGGTATGGGAAGGGGGATTCCTCGTGGTTTGTCTGGGAGGTGTTCTTCCTCTACCATTCTCCTCTTTTGTTATGAATTTAACTTTAACTTGAACCTCAACAGCAGCACTGAACAGCAAGTCCACAGGCACCATATGTGGCCACAGGCACAGTCCGGATGCACCCAGGCCTCTCAGTAGCATATTAAAATCACTGGCTGCTGGAACTTTAGCAATGGGAGTTTAACTCTCGGCAAAGAAAAAAATAGTTTACAGTAAATTCCGGGCCCAGCATTCAGTCGGCACCAAAGCAATGTTTCTTATTGCCTAAGGTACCACTGCTGTTAGCTTATCCATCAGTTTTATTGCATCTGTTGTGTACAGAGACAGAAACTCCGCTAACGCTCTATGCTCCGGGTACTGTCATTTTTAGGATTTATTAAAAAGTATGACAAGGTTGTTATTGGCACGCCGACTTAAGCAGAGACATACAGAGCCATGGAGATCCCCGCAGGGAGATTTGCCTTTGTGATGGGGAGCCACTGGTTTTAAACAGATTTTCTGGCCTGCTGCCACAGAGGAGCCCCCTAATAAATTATTCATATATTCGTTAGAGGAAAACGTCAGAACTAAGCAAAAACAACAGGTTTGTACCAATGTATTATGACAGTGTTGTTATGGTTATCAGATGGATTGCTGGTGGGACTTGGTGACCTTAGCTAAGAAATGACCCTGTAAAATAGTAGGCTGTTCTAAGATCCCCAGACTTAGTGAATAAACAAAATTAGTTAAAAGAATAATTAAAGAAGGCCAATGTTCAGTTATGAGACATAAAATAAATGAACACAGCATTAAACCTTTATTACATTTGTTGTTCTCTACATCTATCGTCTTGTGTCCAGCCGTGTTCTTGTGTTTAGTCATATTCCTGTGTCCAGTTATACTCTGATCTAATATAGGAGCAAACCCCAAGGTGGCCGCCCCCCAGGGCATCCGAAATTGGGATGCTCCACTGATTGAAACCCCCTAGGATGCCCGTATTCACTCACCTTTTCCCAGTCCAACAGCTCATCCAATCCGAGCTGTTTGCCATGCCTATGTCATTCGGCAAATTGCTTTGATTGTTACAATAGGGAGTGAGAGCAGGTGGATCCCCTGCATCATTGGGCTGTGGACATGCTTCCACACCAACCATTCAGATTCAGGCTGGGACAGGAAGGGTGCGGGGCTCTCACTCCCCATTGAAGCCTATCAGAGCTGTTTGCCAAATGACAAAGTCATGGCAAAAGTCTCTGATCGGGCGAGTGCCCACCCATGTGCCATTGCACCAGGAAGAGGTGAGCTGTACAGGGTGATATGGGGGGTATGGAACAAAACTGGGATAGTAAAAATCCCATGTTTTATACAGGTTTAAAAGACTGTATTGAGGCAATAATAAGGCAGCAAGCAGCTTATCTGATGTCTGCCCTATAATGCCTCTCTTCCATATCCTGCAGCATACTGTGAAAGCTGTAGCAGGGCTCCAAAGTTTGCCCCTCCTTTCAATGTAATTCCTCCAGATCAATCTGTGCCTTGATGCTCTCTGCATGAGTGAGCACAGCAAATCACAGAGATCCCACAGCTATCTCTGACCACAGCGGAGCATGCTCAATACTTATAAAGATGTTTCAATGACATCACTTTCCCGGCTCAGCAATAACCAAGAAAGCATATTTGCTTAGAATACATAAAGCATTAACAGATGATCAGAGGTTTGGAGATTCCATGAAATGGCTCATTTCCATGGAGGGGTAAGGTGGGAGAAAGTTAGCGTGTGTCTGGACAGGACTTTAAACCGGACCAACAGCCTTGAACAAAAAAAAAAAAACACAGCATAACTGACTTGCCCCATCTGCATGCATGATACAGAGTCATTGTCAGCACTTACATTCGCTCCTGCATCCACTTAAAGCCGCCTCACTGATTTTCCTCTGGTCATGGCTATCTTGTAGAATCTAGGAGACTTAGGCCCTTATTTATGAAGGAATAGCGTCAGGTAGCGACTGGTGAGCGACCGGTAATGACGGGCCCCGCCACGACAACGCCGGCTCCCCACCACAATCACACATTTATCAAGCCAATCCTGCTTAGCGACTGAGATAGCGCCATATAGCCACTCATTCATCATTATTCGAGCCTCAGCCCACAGCGCCAGCGTCCGACCTTGAACAGCGACAGTTATGACCTCTCGCTACCTGGCGCTCTCCAATGCATTTCAATGGAACAAGCTTTAAATATTCATAATTAATTGTTATTAATGTTTTTTTTTTTTTTTCAATGTGAAAAATTCTGCGACCACTTCTGCCATGTTAGATAATTTTTTTAAGGTAAAAAAAAAAAATAAAAAAAATTTGTGCAGAATTGATATTACAGGTCTGATATTATTGTATTCATATTACTAAATTTTTTTTGTTTCCAAAAATATGGTGGTTTGGGGGTTAAAAAACTACTTTTAACACATCGCTGCCAGCGCTCTGGGGTTTAAACATGCATTTCACAGCGCTTGAATTTTTGGAGCGTGATTTTTTGATGAATATGGTGGGAGCCGGTCGCTCTGACCAGTCGCTATCATGCGCATCCATACATTGCGGAACCTGTCAAATAGCGACTCCTAACTCCGTATTCAACATTACTGCACACTGACTGAGTCGCTATCAACAACCGAACAACGGCCAAGCACAGCGACTACTAGCGGCGCTGTGAAAATACTGCTACAGTCGCTCAACTGTCGCTACCTGCCGCTATTATTTTCCCAGCATGCCAGCCATGCTGCTGCATGTAATTAACCAACATAACCCACAATGCACAGCAGCTTTGTTCTTGTGTTAAACTGTGCCCATTTATATAATGGTGCCCAGCTCTATTCCTGCACCCAGTCTGTTCCTAAATCCAGTCCATTAGTGCCTTCAACCTAGTCCTACACAGGGGCGTAGCTCTGGGAGGGCGGGGGCGTTACGTTCCCCGAGTGCAGTAGGTAAGGGGGTGCCAAAGAAGGGCCTAAACACAGGTGGGATCATCATTTAGAATCTTTGACCTGGGTGCCAGAAAGCCTAGATACTCCTCTGCTCCTACTAACAGCATGAAACGTGTGTTAAGCTGTGTTCCTGCGCCCATGTATATAATTGTCTCCAGTTGTATTCCTGCATTTCCTAAATCCTGCTCTTACGTGTTCAGCCTATTCCTACATCAAGCTTTTCCTTCTATCCAGCTGTGTTATTGTGTACAGCCATGGTCTTGTGTCCATCTGTACTCCTGGATGTGGTCTGTTGGTAAATCCAGTCCATTTGTGAGTTCAGTCTACTCCTACATCCAAATTGTCCTTATATCCAGCCATGTTCTTGTATTTAGCTCTGTTCCTGTGCACATTAATATAATTGTGTCCAGCTGTATTTCTGCAACCAGTCAGTTCCTAAGGCCAATCCATATGTGTGTTCAGCTTACTCCTACGTCCAACTTGTCGTTGTGTCCAGCTATTTTCTTGTGTTCAGCCCTGTTACTGTGTAAATTTATATAATTCATATAATTGAGCCTTATTCCTACACCCAGTCTGTTCTTAAATCCAGTACATTTGTGTGTTCAGCCTACATGTTTGCCATTAGCCTATTCCTATATCCATCTTGTCCTTGTGTCCAGCCATGTTACTGTATTCAGCTCTGTTCCTGTGCACATAATTGTGTCCAGCTGGAATCCTGCACCCAGTCTGTTCCTAAATCCAGTCCATTTCTGTGTTCAGCCTACTCCTACATCCAGCTGGTAACTTGTGTTCAGCTATTTTCTTGTGTTCAGCCCTGTTACTGTGTATATTTATATAATTCATATAACTAAGCCTTATTCCTACACCCAGAGTGTTCTTAAATCCAGTTAATTTGTGCCTTCAGACAACTCTTACATCCAGCTTGTAACTTGTGTTGAGCCGTGTTCCTGTGTCCATTCATATAATTGTGTCCAGTTGTATTCCTGCACCCAGTCTGCTCCTAAATCCAGCTTGTTTATGTGTTCAGTCTATTCCTACATCAAACTTGCTCTTATTTCCAGCTGTATTATTGTGTCTTGTTCTGTACTCCTAATTCCAGGCATACAATATTCATGTGTCCAGTTATATTACTGCACTGAGTCTGTACCTGAATCTAGTCTGTTTTAAAGGGACAGTCCAAGCAATGGCAAAATAAGGCAGCAAAGAGCACATATGGAGCCTGTCCCGTGTGCCTCTCCTCCATTTTCTGCAATGCTCTGTAGATGCTGTAGCAGAGCTTCAAACTTTGCTCCTCCTTCCCATTTCATTCCTATATGGCCACCTGCAAATGTGGTCACATGGTCACCCCCTGTCCTTCAATATTCTTTTTCTTTCTTTCTTTCTTTCTTTCTTTCTTTCTTTCTTTCTTTCTTTCTTTCTTTCTTTCTCTCTAAACTTCCTTCCTTCTATTTTTCTTCCTTTTTAGTTTCTTCCTTCCTGCCTTCTTCATCTTTTCATTATTTCTCGTTCTTTCCTTCATTCCCTTTATATTTTTCCCTGCTTTATTTTTCTTTCCTTCATTTTTTTCTCATTTTCTCTTTCTTTCCTTATGTCCCTCTTTCTTTCTTTCTTTCTTTCTTTCTTTCTTCTTTCTCTATATCCTTCCTTTTTTCTTTTCTTCCTTCTATTTTTCTTCCTTTTCAGTTTCTTCCTTCCTGTCTTTTTCATCTTTCCTCTGAACATTATTCCCACATTATTCTCTTTATAAGTTTTCTTGCTTAATTTTTCCTTTTTTTTTTCTTTCTTTCCTTCCTTCCTTCCTTCCCTTCTTTCTTTCTTTTTCTTTATTTCTTTTCCTCTTCATCTTTTCCCTTCCTTCTGTATCACCTGATTAACAGTACTGTGACGAGGGGGGGGGGTGAGTAGGGTTTTCTCTTCCCTGGGAGCTATTTAAGCTAGAAACTTCCCTATGTAGACCTCAGGGGTGGGCTTTCCCTTGTCTTCCAGACCCTCTAGGCACTGCTTCTAGCCGTGCTGTGCAGATAAATTATATTGGCTTTCAGACAGGGCACAGGGAACATCCTGAAGCATTTTTCTGAAGTTCTAGCTGCTAAAGTTTCTAACCCCACCAGGAAAACTTGAGTATCTCTGTAAAGAGAAGATGGGGGTTGGGCGGTGATAGGGTGATTGAATATCAGATAGACACCATTACTGGGCAAACTCACTAGGGAGAGGGTACAAGCCTGTGAAAGTGATACTTTTCTGATCGCCAGTCAGCCTGGCAGTTCAGAAAAGTTGTGAGGAGTGAGCAGCGCTTATAGAGCAGCCCACACAATAGCCTCGATTCAGAGACACATTCGTCCGGACTTCCGTAGCTGTCTGTGAAAGTTTTGGTGGGTGTTTGTCATTTTATTGCTTTTTTTCGTTCATTTTTCATTCGTACGAACGTTCGGGAATGCGCTTCCGATGAACAGAAGCAAATCGGAACATTTCCGTTAGTTCAGATCATTTTCCAAACAAAATCGGAAATTTTCAGTTCGTTCAGATAACTTCCGTTGTTGGGATGGGTTTCCATCTGATTTCCGACGAATCACCACCCTATAAATCCGTTTCATTTCCGATCCACTTACGGGAGGCTTCGAATTGCTATTGTTGAACATGTTTTGCATCTATGTGGAGGAGTCTGCACGCCTTTAGCACCAAGGCATTGCATGTATCAGCATGGCCGAGGCCATAAATTGTATAGCAATGCATACCTGAATCAATACATTTCATGTATGCCTTATAGAAGCATTTTAATGCTGACCTTAATTAGTCCTTAGCATGTAAACATTTATTTTCCCACACATCCATATAATTGCTATATTTTTTTAGACTTATGTCCTTTGTGAATTATATTTGGATTGTTGAACTTGAATCTTAATTTGTTGTCGGAGTTATTGTTTTAGTTGGTTACCTGTGCTTTGTGTAATTATTTTATATTTGGTTGCCCTTGCTCCTGATGCCCGTTCTTTGCCTGCAGAATGCGGGCCAGGGGTTCTCTAATCGGGCACTATGCAAAACCCGGCCCGTGGCGAGGGCCCTCTGGCTTTTGAAGTTCAGATTTAGGTGTTTGGACCATACGGGGGGGGGGGGGGGGGCACTGCAGTATGACACCCAACAAGGTTATACCAATATTTTAATTTACGTTTTTTAACAGGGACCACACGTGCCAGAGTGGCACAACTGAGTTTCAGGGTCCTTTCAGGGTCTTTCAGTTGGTGGGCGAGATGCAGGAGCTGCGCAACTCGTTGGGGACCACAGATGAAGAATAATGTTCAGTGGCCTGCCATTGCTTTGTATTTTGTTTTTTATAGTTGTTAAAATTTGAAATTTTAAAATTTTTTTAACATTTTATATTTTATGATGGAATAAAAAAAAAAAAATGTTACATTGTCATTTCATTTACAAAATACATTAACACAAAACTAATGGGCCCAGAAATATTTAAAGATGAATATTCACATGACCGAGAAGTGATTTGGGTAAGTTTTAGGGGGCTAAAATGGAAGAAGAACCTAACCGAGAAGTGGTTTGGATGAGCTTTAAGGGTCCAAAAGGGAAGATGGAGGATAGTGCTAAGTGGTTTGGGTGAGCTTTAAGGGTCCAAAAGGGAAGATGGAGGATAGTGCTAAGTGGTTTGGGTGAGCTTTAAGGGTCCAAAAGGGAAGATGGAGGACAGTGCTAAGTGATTTAGCTAAACTTTGTAGTAGAAGTGAGGGTGGCAAATATGTAGGCGAGCACTTTAATGAGTTAAGTTTGTAGTGCGCAGGCGCAATATCGTAAGGATTTCCGTCTGTACGATTATTTATTGAAAAAGGGAAACAGAAACTAACGGGAAACGTAAAGGATTCGTTGGAGGATACGATGGGAAAAGGGCAAAAACGAAAATGTAACATGTGAAAATGAAACGGAAAAGTCTGGATGGAAAATGACATCCTCGTATTCGTAATCTGCCGTACGAACGGACGGAAACTTTACAGAAGGTTTTCAATGCATGCATAGAATCGCTCGTACGCTCATACGAGAACGGAAACATTTCACAAAAAAAACAGATCGGCACTAAAACTGAAGTTTTTTGTTGTCTCTCTGAATCGAGCCTAATAACTGTACTAGGCTGATAATGTCAAGATGTTACTTGTTTTCACATATTGTTCAGCCCCCCTCAAAATAATCCTCCCGGGCTTTCATTGTGTTGTTTCAAGTATTCCATTTCCCAGAACTCGCAGGGCCATCCAGGTGCGCAGGCTACAGCAATATGAACAAAGCAGCCCTGGCTGAAAAGATGTCTGCGGCGCGGAAGATTCTGTGCTGCGCATTGTTTGCGTGAATGCCGAATGTGTCATAGCTGAATGTGATGCAAATAATTAACATTTGTAGACAGGCAGAGGTGCCGCCAGGTATATCACTGCCATACAAAATCAGGAGACTCAATTGTATAAAACAGTTAGGCTCACTTTAACCCAACATGAACATCCTACAGTCTCTGTTCCTATTGTACCTTTCTTTCCTCCCTTCCTTCCTTCCCTCTTTGTTCTTTCCTTCCTCTTTCTTTTCCTTCTTTCTTTTATCCTTCCCTATATCTTCTTTTTCCTTTCTACCTTTCTTTTTTCTCCACCCTCTTCCTTTCTATCTTTCTCAGCCATCCTTTCTCATTTTTGCTTTCCTTCTCTTTCCTTCTTTTTTCCATCCTTCCTTCTTCCAATTTTTCTTTTCTTACTTCCCTCTTTTTCCCATTTTCTTAATTGTGTTTCTTCCTTCCCTCTTCCTCCTTTTTTCTTTACTTTCTTCTAACCTGCCTTCTCCTTCTTGCTTGCTTCCTTCTTTATTCCTTTTGTTCATTTTTCATTCTTGCTATTTCTTTTCCTTTCCTCTCTCATCTTTTATATTCCTATTTTCTCCCTTGCTATCTTAAATCTTCCTTCTTTTTTTATCTTTGTTCCCTCCATTTTTTCTTTCCTTTATTTACATAAACACTTGAACGGGGATGAACTATGCATAGAATGATAAAGACTCCTCTAGTTACTTCTCCTCCTGTTCTACCTCAGGTAACTCTCCATTGACTTAGACGGGGACTCCCACCAAGTGGCACCTGAAATGGAATGGCAGCTGGGGTGGGAGCAGGGGTTACTTGGGGGTAGCCAACAAATTGCCCAGCCTCCCCATCACAAAAGGAGCCCCTGGATTCAGAGGTGAGATGACAATGCCCAGATCTGGGTGCTAAGCCCCCCCCCCCCCGACTTTAAAAGTTTAAAAGGTCTGACGTTAAAGGAGCACTGTCTCAAAAAAATGGCGATGGTAAAAATCCATATAAATATGCTGGATTGTGGGAGGAGAGGTCACTTATACACCCGACATCAAGAAATATCCAGCCAGGCTTGTTGTTTTAATTTTAATGGAAGAGGACATCTCCATCTCGGGTCACAGGTTCTGTCACCCCTGATGGATTAAACCTGTCACCTCTGGATTTTATTCTTACCTTGAAAGAATAAACCACAAGCTTGGCGGTAATTTCGTTTTTGAATGATTTGTTAAAATTGGATTCAGATCAAACCAAATTTCTTGGGGAAATTTGTTGAATCCACTGAATCGAATCTAAATGAGCTAATCTCTAAAGATAACCTCATATCAATGTACAGTAAACAGGTGCCTATAGAGGCAACATGTGAGGATGCGCAGACCACGGGCAGTCACTTTGTAGTCGCAGACTTGGGATGAAGAAACACAGTGCAGATGTACACAAGACCCAGTGCAGGCTATGATGGAGCTGGGCCCCAGTGCAGGCTATGAAGGAGCTGGGCCCCAGTGCAGGGAATGTCCGAGCTGGGCCCCAGTGCAGGCTATGACGGAGCTGGGCCCCAGTGCAGGCTATAACAGAGCTGGGCCCCAGTGCAGGCTATGATGGAGCTGGGCCCCAGTGCAGGCTATGACGGAGCTGGGTCCTAGTGCAGGCTATGAAAGAGCTGGGCCCCAGTGCAGGCTATGATGGAGCTGGGCCCCAGTGCAGGCTATGATGGAGCTGGGTCCTAGTGCAGGCTATGAAAGAGCTGGGCCCCAGTGCAGGCTATGATGGAGCTGGGCCCCAGTGCAGGCTATGATGGAGCTGGGCCCCAGTGCAGGCTATGATGGAGCTGGGCCCCAGTGCAGGCTATGATGGAGCTGGGCCCCAGTGCAGGCTATGATGGAGCTGGGCCCCAGTGCAGGCTATGATGGAGCTGGGCCCCAGTGCAGGCTATGATGGAGCTGGGCCCCAGTGCAGGCTATGATGGAGCTGGGCCCCAGTGCAGGCTATGATGGAGTTGGGCCCCAGTGCAGGCTATGATGGAGCTGGGCCCCAGTGCAGGCTATGACAGAGTTGGGCCCCAGTGCAGGCTATGATGGAGCTGGGCCCCAGTGCAGGCTATGATGGAGCTGGGTCCTAGTGCAGGCTATGACGGAGCTGGGTCCTAGTGCAGGCTATGACAGAGTTGGGCCCCAGTGCAGGCTATGATGGAGCTGGGCCCCAGTGCAGGCTATGATGGAGCTGGGCCCCAGTGCAGGCTATGATGGAGCTGGGCCCCAGTGCAGGCTATGACAGAGTTGGGCCCCAGTGCAGGCTATGATGGAGCTGGGCCCCAGTGCAGGCTATGATGGAGCTGGGTCCTAGTGCAGGCTATGACGGAGCTGGGTCCTAGTGCAGGCTATGACAGAGTTGGGCCCCAGTGCAGGCTATGATGGAGCTGGGCCCCAGTGCAGGCTATGATGGAGCTGGGCCCCAGTGCAGGCTATGATGGAGCTGGGCTCCAGTGCAGGCTATGATGGAGCTGGGCCCCAGTGCAGGCTATGATGGAGCTGGGCCCCAGTGCAGGCTATGATGGAGCTGGGCCCCAGTGCAGGCTATGATGGAGCTGGGCCCCAGTGCAGGCTATGATGGAGCTGGGCCCCAGTGCAGGCTATGATGGAGCTGGGCCCCAGTGCAGGCTATGATGGAGCTGGGTCCTAGTGCATGCTATGAGAGAGCTGGGCCCCAGTGCAGGCTATGATGGAGCTGGGCCCCAGTGCAGGCTATGATGGAGCTGGGTCCTAGTGCATGCTATGAGAGAGCTGGGCCCCAGTGCAGACTTGGAACCTACAACAAAGGGCCGAAGTCCCAAGACACACACGGCCTGACCCAGCACAAGACCAAGCACAGACAGCAAAGACAAGGACAGGAAATATAAAGGGCTGAACAATTTTTTTATTTTTTTTTACCTTAAAAAAGATATCTAACATTGCAGAAGTGGTCACAGAATTTTTGACATTTAAAAAAAAAAAAAAAAAAAAAAAAACAGTAATAGCAATTAATTAAGAATATTTAAAGATTTCTCCATTAAAATGCATTGGAGAGCGCCAGGTTGCGAGAGGTCATACCTGTCGCTGTTCAAGGTCGCTCGCTGGCGCTGTGGGGTGAGGCTGGAATAATGATGAATGAGTGGCTATCTGGCGCTCTGTCAGTCGCTAAGCAGGATCGGCTTGATAAATGTGTGATTGCGGAGGGGAGCCGGCGTTCTCGTGGCGGTGAGCGTCATTATCGTTCGCTCACCATTCGCTACCTGGCACTATCCCTTGTTAAATAAGGGCCTATGTTTTGTGTTTTTTTATTATTCTGGGCCTAGGATTATGGTCACTTATATATATAAGTGCTGTGTCTTTAACTTTTCGCTCCACCCCGCATTTGATTTGCCAAGTGCAGGAATTCCTTTTATTCAGTGGAGTGTCTAAACATTTTTTTGGAGCCCTGTCACGAAAAATATCCAGATGATAAAAATCCATGTAAATATGCTGGATGGCGGGAGGAGTTGTCACACACTCAGCATCAAGAAAAGACAGTAAACCTGTCACCCCTGGATTTTCTTCCAATCATGAGAGAATAAACCACAAGCTTGGTGGGAGTTTTATTCAGTTCAAGTGTATAAATGACCCCCTCCTCTCATTAGCTGACGTGTTTATATGGATTTTTAATAATACACAATTTTGCGATACTGCTTCTTTAAAGCAGGCCAATAAATTGAGGGTTTTATTCATCTAACGTCAGCTGGCATCAGCCTGGCTTTGGGCGGTGGTTTTCCTGGCTTTTGGCGGTGGTTTTCCTTTATTATCCTCATGTTGAGAAATCCTTCTCGCTCTACTTTTGTAAAACAGCTTTAGATGAATAATACCCCATACTTACCACCCAGGTGGAACTGGAAAAGACTAGAAAATATAAAGCTGAACCCCAGGCCTAGACCAGTCAGCTGCAATACTCTGAGTATTCCACTAAAGCCCAACCGCATTTGTCAGGTGGTTGGTGCTAGGAGGAACCAAGAGGGGTTGAGAATTAGTGAAACAAACCAAAACTGGTCCCAAGTTTTCTGCTCCCCGCATTTCTTGTCTTGTGTGTGCTTACCACCATGGCACAAACCAGATGTTTGTAGGAGTGGTGACAATGTTCTTCCATTCATTTTGCTGCGAAGGGTCTGGTTGCTGAGTTCCTAGAGTGTGCATTATAATTAAAAAGGTGAATTGTTTTGGGATTAAACAGTAACCGTGCTTATTACAGTCTGCTCCAGTGCAGATTAGTGGAAATCAGTGTGACACATTGCATAAATATTTATCCAGGCACCAGCTGAGCGTCTTCTAATTATATCAACAGATCAGACTTTATTTCATCTACTTCTAATTATTCCAGTCTTGCTTGCTTTCCACAAATGAAAATAACCCCCAAATATATTGATTAATTGAATGTTGGCGGTAGTGGGCTAATTAATGTTTTTTTTCCATTGCATAAGGAATGCAAACAGTTTTTTTTGTTCAGTCTCAAGTCAGGCATTTTGGTCACTCAATGCAGTGACTTTACAGTATTTTGTCAATATATTATCCCATGGTCGGTGTCAGGGAACCGCGGGTCACGTGATCCCACTATCAATCAGGGACCTCCGGACACACAACCCGCTTTCCCAAACCCCCGTCCGTTTGACTGCCGGGCCCAAAGCCTACGGACACACAGATTATTGGCTATGGCAAAAAGATTGCTCAAGTTAAATAAAGGTTTTAATGCAATGAGCGCACACTAGGCAGTGATAACAAACATTTGGCTATGATGGAATATGAATAAATACCAATGCCGTTCTGAGAAGTGGGTTACAGTGAGTTACACACAAAGATACAGTCAGTTACCTTAAGTTGCAGTTGTAGAGTGGGGATGAAGAGCACCCACAGAATAGAGGGGAGTGGCAAGCCTATTGATGGGCACCTCCAGCACCTTGCTGCATAACCTCCCCCAGAAGTGACAAAAACCTGGCCCAGGGTCATCCCCCTTTATGCAGCGAGACCCTTTCACTCCCTCCCTTCTCTGGGCCGAGCTGTCCCCTCCCACCGTTGTGTAGCCTGCTTTAGCACCTAAAACCCTTTAGGGTTTATAACTTTGAGTAGGGGGGTCGTATGGCTCTGGATATGGCACCAAAGATTGGGCTGGATGCCGGGCATCCGATGATAGGGACCCTAAATGGGTCAGAACCTTAGATATCCATTTCTCTAGGTTCCCCTTGTAGCAGGGCCCTGAGAAACCTACCTCTATGTGTGGTTTTGTGGGCCCCTTCTGGCTCTGTACCTGGCTTGGCCCTGCTATGGTCCGATTTGTGTTGGTGCCCCTGGTCTGCAGCTCATTTTTTATGTGTCTGTGTGTTTATTTTTACATTTAACCCTTTGTGAACTGGTAAGGGATCCATGGGATCCCTATACCAGTTCACAAGGCTGGGGGCTGGCAAGTCCCCTGCAGCTAGCGGGTGACTTGCCATTAACCCCCGGCACCCCCAATTACCTGCCTCCCCAAAGCCCAGGGGGGGAAGAAACACCCGGCCCGTAGCTATGTGGGCTTGTAGCCTGCAGGGCGCGGAGGCCACCAAAGGTTCCTGTTCCTACAAGCCCTCATAGCTGGTCCCGGGCTGGTTATTTCGGGTAGGGGGGACCCCATGTCATTTTTTTTTTAAGGGTTTTAACCCTTAAAATTCCAATGAGGGGGGACCCTATGTGATTTTTTTTTTATTAACCCCTTATGTTCTTTCGCCCAGAAGCTATAAAAGGCTTCCAGCAGGAGAGCAGAAGCCAGATTGATCAGCGTGGGACACAGTGCTCAGGGATGGATGGGGAGGTAAGTATTAAAAAAATAATAAATAAAATATTTTTTCTCCTTGTGTCTGTGTGTTTTTTTTACACTTAACCCTTTGTGAACTGGTAAGGGATCCATGAGACCCCTATACCAGTTTACAAGGCTGGGGGCTAGCAAGTCACCTGCGCCTAGCCTCCGGCACCCACAATTACCTGCCTCCCCAAAGCCCGGGGGGGGGGCAGAAGGGCCCGGCCCATGGCTATGTGGGCTTGTAGCCTGCAGGGCGCGGAGACCACCAAAGCTGGCCCTTGCGCCCTGTTCCTACAAGCTCCCATAGCTGATCCCGGGCTGGTTATGATGGGGGACACCATGTCACTTTTTGGGGGATTTTTAAGGGCTTTTAACCCCAGGAGGGGGGACCCTATGTCGTTTTTTTTTTAATTAACCCCTTATGTTTATAGTGTGGATAGTAGTTGTATTTTATTTGTAAATGTTATAAAGTGCTCTTTTCAGTTTGGGGGTCTCCTGGGCAAGAATGGAGGGCTACCGATACATATGTAGTACCGTTGTAATCAGGAGAAATGGGGCTTTCACATGCAATATGGTTTTCATTAATAAAACAAATGTTTTATTAAAAAATAAAGGAGAAAATTATCTAAAAAATATTTTTTTTTTTGCTTTTTTACGAAAAAATATTAAAAAAAAACAGTAATTACAAACAAGACATTTCATGTTAAAGCCTAAACTCTGCTGCAAAAAATATATATATAATTTTCCTGGAAATTCCTGCAAAAATCACGGTTAAACATGGCGCAAAATGGGGAAAAATGACCTGTCAACAGAGGGTGGCAACACTTCAAGTAGGCTGGCAATTAAAAGGGTTAATAGTACCTATGCATGTTGGGTATTGTTCTGCTTGGGGGACCTTGCGCTTTCAGATTTAGCTTGTTTTTTCTTGTTTGCATATTGATATTTTAGGAAAACATGTTTTTTATTCAGCTTTTTTATACTTTTTTTAGGGAAACCCTGTGCAACCTTATAATTCTTCGAGGGATTACTTCCAGAAAGATGATCCCACTACAACAAGCTGGGTACGCTTAGAAAGCTTAACATGTGTACTTTCAGAGAATATATGTTAAATATGGGGGATTATATATTATATATATATGTTATAAATTTATGAGGGATTTTCCAAATGTAAAGGGTTGTTTTGGTTGAAAAATTGCAAGGTGCGCACTTTGTCTGAAGAGCTGAAATTTTCAAGTAAAATTACCGTTGTGCATGCTTTACTTTGGGGTCTTTGCCAACTCTTCCCTTGACAGTAGCTATGCATGTTGGGTAATGTTCTGTATTCTTTTTTAGGGAAGCTCTTGCAACCAAAGAATTGATTGAGGGATTACTTCCAGAAAACTACGCCCACATAAACAAGCCTGGTATGCCTAGAAAGCTTGAAGTGTGTATTTCCAGATAATATATAGTGTGTTGGGGGTATTTTAAATGTAAAGAGTTGTTTTTCTGGAAAAACTGCAAGGTGCGCATAGCGCATATCTCAGTTGTATTTTATCTGAACATCTCCTAAAGCGCTTTTTCAGTTTGGGTTAGTCTCCTGGGCAGGAAAGGGTGTCTACCAATACATATGTGGTACCGCTGTGACCGGGAGAAATTGTGGTTTCACACGCAATAAAATATTTTTGACAAACTTACATTTTTTTATTACAAAAAAACACTACAAATTGCAAAAAATAGATTTTTTAAATTTTTTTTTTGCAAATATTTCACCCAATATTTCATGTTGAAGCCCAGACTCTGCTGAAAAAAAAACAATATATAATTTTCCTGGGAGATCCCTGGAAATTCTTTTAAAAATCAAGGTTGAACATGTATAGCGCAAAATAGTGAAATGTAGTCTGGCACTTAAAGGGTTAATGCTACAGGCGGAAATAAAGGGTAACATTTGCTAGGGACAGAGAATCTTAAAGGGGGATGCCGGGCATCAGCAATAAAATGAAATGTCAAATTTGCCCTGTCAGCTGGCCTTTAGGGTGTGCGACCTGTGCAGCTGAAAAGGGCGCCATCCCACTCTTTTTAAAAGGGCGCCAGGAAACAAAAACGCAGATCCAAAATTCCCCGCAGCCTTGGATTCAATAGAATTTTCCCATGTACCAGTGTGCAGGACATTGGTGCCTCACATTCTCGGAATGGTCCTACTAGCCTAACCTTACACAACCTGCATACACTCATCTTACATTACCCTTTATATTACCATCCCCTCACATGCCCAGAACGGTGGGCTGCCCTAGTTATATATGGTGCATGGGGAGCAGTTAGGAGGGTCTGGAGCCTTCATTCATGTCCCATGACCGGGAACCGAACCTGCCACCCTCCAGTCACAAGGCCACTTCATGTAAGACACCTTCAGATATCGCAGGACTTTTCATTCTGATATACATATATATATACACACACACGCACACACACACACACACACACACACACACACACACACACACACACACACACACACCTGGTGAAATAAGTATTGACTACGTCCCCAATTTTCAAAGCAAATTTTGGAAAATCTCCAAGTAAATACATTTCATCATATATACATTGGCATGACTATCTCACCAGATATCGGTTACAGCACAGACTATACACACATGCAAATAAATTAGGCCATAGATAATCCTAAATTAAAGGGTTCTCCTGTGAGTAATAAAATAATACATTAAAAAAATATGTGTGGCTGGATATTTCTTGATGCCGGGTGTATAAGTGACCCCTCCCCCTTCCATCCAGCATATTTATATTAATTTTTATCACTGGGCCATTTGCTTGTGATAGTCCTCTTAAGTTATGTTTGAAAATGATAAATTACACAGTGAAAAAGTATTGAATATGCTAACTGAAATGTATTCACATAAACGCCATTGTTGATGATGACAGCTTCAAGGCTCCTCCTATATGGAAAAACTAGTTGCATGCATTGCCCAGGTATAATTTAGGGACATTCTTCCACGCAAACACTCTTCAGGTCCTGAAGGATCCGAGGGCTCCTTTTATGAACTCTAAACTTTAGTTCCTTCCATAGATTTTCAATTGCATTCAGATCAGCTGATTGGCTAGGAAATTCTAGCAGTGCCCCAGGGTCACCTTCTGGAATCAGCAGCAATGTCTGCACCCCTCATAACCAATGTGTAATGGCTTGGCTGTCAAAAAAATCCTTCTTAAAATAAATAAAAGAACTCACCATTGCCATTATTTGCTTCATCTGTCCACTAATGGGTGATGTCCTTTCTGCAGGCCTGCTGGGTCGGGGGTTACCTCCTGGTACAGCAGCAGTCATCTTCTTGCTGCTGGGAAAGCTAATCTAACTGGATTCTGTAGAGAGTTGAGGCACAGATTTTCCCTACTCATTTCCTGGCATCCTGCCTTTTATAGGCTTTTATATCACATAGCAGGAGCTTCTGTGGAATCTTTCCCCATGTGACTAATAATGTCACTGGAGGGGAGGGACATGGAAGGGGCTCCCCAGCATCAAGAAGATGACAGCCAACCAGACAAGGAGGGAGCCCCCAACTCGGTGTTCTTGCTTGGAGGATGCCCCCCAGCAGGGGATAGATGAAGGAATTGTTTTTGAAATGGATAAGGGATCCAAGGGACCCATATTCCAGTTTACAGGGTAGTAATGGCAGGTAGCATGCCAGATAATTTGACCTAGTGTCCAGGATGGGGTGAACTGGGGCAAAACTGCAAAATTCATGTTGACTCAGAAGTCTGAAGTCTGAATCAGAAGCCCATCACTAGTTATAACTGGGGTAGGTGGAGGGTAGGGGTAATCATGCCGAGAAGAGAGGTGGGACCAGGAGTGAAAGAATGTACCAGTGGAATGAATAGTACTACTGGTTTGCTGGGTCTGGCCAGACCAAAATATTTTGGTTTAATTAACAACTGATCTGAATCAGAAGCTAATCTCTAGTTGAAATCCTGCATTTGGTGCTGATTAGACCATTTAGGGAACAGAATTTGAGAGAGAGTGCAAATAGCTGTCCTTTAAGAAAATACATTTCAGGAGGTTTTGTCCCTTCAATGCTGGGTTGTTGGCTAGGCCTGACTAGGCCACCCATATCGGTTATATTTTGGTCGAATTCACATCTGATCTGAATGAGAAGCTAAACTCTAGTTGCAATTCTGCATTTGGTGCTGATGTGACCGTTCAGGGAATAAAATTTGAGAGAGCGTGCAAATAGTTGTCTGTTAAGAAACTACATCTCAGTAGGTTTTGCCCTCTCTATGTTGGGCTGTTGGCTTGGCCTGGCTGGGCCACCCAATTCGGCAATATTTCGGTTGAACTCACATCTGATCTGAATCAGAGACTTAACTCTAGTTGCAATCCTACATTCGGTACTGATGTGAGAGCTCTAGGAATAGAATTTGGGAGAAAATAGGTCTAGTTACCATTAATTTGTTTTAAGTTGAATACTGCCAACGAAGTTTATCTGCATTTGAATTTATTTCGCTAAACCTATACAAAACTCCTGAGCTGGTCGTGTTCAATCTCAGAAATAGAGAAGATTGTTTGCTTTGCTGTAAAAATTAATAATCTGCATATAGGAATCTCTAGTGAGAGACCAGGGAGCCCCATTTACTTTCTGCTACTAAAAAGCCATGTGCGCATCATGGCGGCCTGAGAGAGAGAATCGAAAGGTATAATTAGACAATTAATTAATAATGCTCATGGGAAGAAAATCCGCATGACTAATAATTAATGGACAGAGAGCTGATTTCATTTTCCTTATTAATGGGATGTTGGAAGATGTGTTTCTACAAATAAGTACTCATTCAAGGAAATAAAGATGCAAAGAGCTGGAGGAAAAGAGGCATTAGCTTGTGTCCTGTTTCCTATAGATTGGTAAATACTATTAGCTGTGGTTTCCAGGGCCTGCAGCAATTCCCACAATGCTGTTGTCTCGTTCTGGCTTGCACAATCTTAATGAACATTCTGCTAGCTCAGTAATAATAATGATGATATTATATGCCACCTCCTATGATTAGAATCCAGCTAGATGATTGAATAATTTGCATTCTCAAAGGTTGCAAGCCTCACTGCATATAGAGCTTGCCTTGGTTGGCCATTGTAATAGTTTAAACAAGCCTCCAGTCTCAACCCCGGAGCTTCCGATTTTTCCCCAGGCGTTAAACTGGACCTTCAGCATCATTTAATGGAAAGCCCAAACCCTTAAAAACTATTCCCCAGCATCTAAGATTAATGTACTTTGCATTTTTAGTCACTTACTTTATATTATTTCCCCCACTGGGCTGCAACTCTGTTCAGGACTCTAGAATATGGGCGCCACCATCTTGCCTCAGAAGCATCACATACTGAGGAGAGGGGGCACAAGTACAAGGAGGTTATAGCTGTGCTTTGCAGCACAGCAATCCCAGAATGCAGAGCGGCACAGACAGAAGACACTTCCTGTTTGGAAGCAGCCTGAGACTCCATGTGCCACCATCTTGGATGTTTAAAGGCTAATAACATGCAGTACATGCAGGTAGAATCATTTTTAATGTGAGCAATCTGTATGTACAGGGTGGGGGAAACATACAAGATAGGCTCTTATTCAGGGTGAAAGTCCAGTTTAAAGGTTAAAAGGAAGCTGCTAAAAGCTGTTACATTAAAATAATTGTGTGACTTGTAGTTCATTGTTTTTACGCAAGGCCATGAAAACTGATCCCACTGTATCAGTCCCAGGAATATGAGAATCATGGAAATGGCATGCTGATAAGTAAATCACAGTTCTGGCGGCACAATCCTATACAAATGATTATTTTACATTCCAAAAGAGGAAAACAATAAAACACCAAAAATCTGACAAAAAGGGAGTTTTGCTTTAACCCTTTATTGATTTTTAACCCCATATTGAAATATTGTTTTCTTTTGTCTGGGATGTAATATGAAATGTCTTGTTTGTCATTTTTTAAGTGTATTCTCAATATTTTTAGGTGAAATATGTGCAAAGAATAAAAAATAAAATTTTTAACAATTTATTTATCAAGTTTGTTAATAAAATCTTACTGCGTGTGAAATCCCCATTTCTCCCGGTTACAATGGTACCATATGTATTGGTAGATTTTCCTGCCCAGGAGACTCCCCCAAACTGAGGAGATTTTCAGATAGAGTATAACTGCTATGCACATCTTGTAGTTTTTCAAGAAAAACAACCCTTGCAACCCAATTGGAAGCCCCCCTGGTAAAGAGGAGACCCGGCAGGAGGGATTGTGGCCGCGGGTGAGTAAATGTCATGTTTTTACAGCTAGCAGCGGCCGAATGGGCGAGGGGGGGTCTATCCCGGGCCCTCTCCTGAAGCCAGAAGAGATCAGGGGGGGAAAGATCAGATTCCCCCAGGTGAAGAGAACACCTAGCTGGATTGATTGAGGGGTCAGAAGTCAATCTGGGGTAGAGCCAGCAAGATCAGACATTTCACTCCTGACAGACAAGCTTACCTATGTGACTAACCCTCCTTTACAGCCGTGATGTTTCCTCACCCACCTTTACAGCCACTCCCACCCCTCTGCTGAAGCCTGGCAGCTAGATTATGAATTGTAACTAAGGCCTATTTTTTGGGGTAGGGCCTATATTTCACAAAATAGCAAAAAAAATCTCACTAGGACTTATTTTGGGGTATGTCTTATTTTAGGGGAAACAGGGTAACTGTGTAACTATATAAAATACAGGGGATGCCTCTCAGGAGGCCAGCTTGTCTATTAGCCTCCTGGTCTTCTAGCTGGTAAAATGAGAGGTGAGTTGCCATTGTCCAGCCCTTGCTTTAAGGGCCCATTCTGTGACAGGTTGACCTTACCAATATGGCAAGAAAGGAGGCCTTGATTGCGTCCAAAAAAAGATAATCAGTTTATGTGTCAAACCTATGTGTTGCTGTGATTCAACACTCACTGCGTAAAAAAAGAAGCCTTTAAAGTGCCCTTTTTAATGTGAATAGAAGGAATAGAAGGAAATAGCAGCCGTTCTTCTTACACAGGGATTGCTTCCACATCACAGATGAATCACAGGAAGTTGACATGTTCCATTCAGTAGGGGACTGACATTCAGTAGGGGACAACACTCAATTGCAATCTATCTTTGAGGATCCTGGAGGGGGAGGGAGAGATCTGGAGTGACTAAAGAACATCACAGTATGTCAGGAACATTTAACAAAGATAAAAACAAAAATTAGCTTTAAAGGGATTGACCAATCAAACTTTCAAATTGCCTGGCAGCTTTCCTGGTGAATTGGTCAGTCCCATGCCGTCTGTTTGCTCTGATAACAGAAAGAAAGGATATTTTCCTATTTCTCTGCCTCCAGTGCTTCCCCCTGACTCAGACCACCAATACAATACTGAGGCTAATGTCAGGTTGGCATCACCTTTGTAAGTTATAGGCTAGAATCAATCTCAGCTCATTTTAATGCTATTCACTAGGGATGAGCGAATCGATCCGGACGAACCCGGATTCGATCCGAATTTCATGAAAAATTCGATTCGGATCGAATCCGAATTTCCACGCGATTCGATTGCTCGACGTTTTCCTTTAACATCCATTCATTTACATTACAGGCATTCTAAGATGGCGGATGGGACATGTCCAGACATCAACCCCGCGCCAGTGCAAGCTGGGACAGTCACATGCAGCCTATCAGCAGCCAGCAAGCCCGGTGACGTCACAGCGCTATTTAAGTCGGCCATCTTGCTTTTCCTTCCTCATTTCTCTGCATTCGTGAGAGACAGAACGCTGTAGTGAGGGAGAGGCAGTTAGACAGGCAGGGACAGACAGGGACAGGCTGGAGACAGGCAGGAGACATGCAGGAGACAGACAGAAAGTCAGCGAAAAACAGGGAAAGTTAGGAAAAATCGGAGGCAGTCACAGGGAGATTTTTTTTTTCATCCAGCCTGAGTGTTACTGGCTGGCTGACAGGCTTTGTTAGCGTTTTCAGGCTGCTTATACTAACTAACTGTGCATATATACTGAACTGATCTTAAGACTGCTGTGAGGCATCCCATTCTGTGACTACACCAGCCTCTATTTAAGACCATATAACCATTTGCACTTATTCTAATTGAAATTAGGCCTGATAAAGACACTTTTGCTGTGCATAGCACTACTGGTCCCTGCCAGGTGCACTCCTGTTGTGGCATCCCATTCTGTGACTACAGCAGCCTCTATTTAAGACCACATAACCATTTGCACTTATTATAATTGAAATTAGGCCTGATAAAGACACTTTTGCTGGGCATAGCACTACTTGTCCCTGCCAGGTGCACTCCTGTTGTGGCATCCCATTCTGTGACTACAGCAGCCTCTATTTAAGACCATATAACCATTTCCACTTATTCTAATTGAAATTAGGCCTGATAAAGACACTTTTGCTGTGCATAGCACTACTTGTCCCTGCCAGGTGCACTCCTGTTTGGGGCATCCCATTCTGTGACTACAGCAGCCTCTATTTAAGACCATAACCATTTGCACCTATTATAATTGAAATTAGGCCTGATAAAGACACTTTTGCTGTGCATAGCACTACTGGTCCCTGCCAGGTGCACTCCTGTTGTGGCATCCCATTCTGTGACTACAGCAGCCTCTATTTAAAGTGGACCAACACCCAGGATTTTGACTATCCTGGGTTTTGGTCCACTTCGGCGGGGCACCCCGATCGGGGGTGCCCCGCTGTGTGAAACCCCCCAGAAACCCCCAAAAACTCACCTCTCAACGCTCCCATGTGAACGCCGCAGCCAATCCCCGCCAACGTCCAGACGGGGATCAGGAACGTCCAAGCCGCTTCCGCCGCCGATGCCTCCCGCGCGTCACTCTCGGCGCGGGCGCGCGCACGACTGGAGGGGCGCGCGGGAGGCGGCGGCGGAAGCGGCGGCGGATCAGGTAAGATGTTTTTGGGGTTTCTGGGGGGTTCTAATTGAAATTAGGCCTGATAAAGACACTTTTGCTGTGCATATTCTTACTGCTGCCTGCCAGGTGCACTCCTGTTGTGGCATCCCATTCTGTGACTACACCAGCCTCTATTTAAGACCATAACCATTTGCACTTATTCTAATTGAAATTAGGCCTGATAAAGACACTTTTGCTGTGCATGCTACTACTGGTCCCAGGTGCACTCCTGTTGTGGCATCCCATTCTGTGACTACACCAGCCTCTATTTAAGACCATATAACCATTTGCACTTATTCTAATTGAAATTAGGCCTGATAAAGACACTTTTGCTGTGCATAGTAGTACTGCTCACAGGTGCACTGCTGGCTGTTGGGGCACCCCATTCTGTAACATAGCATACCCCTCTTTATTTACACTAAGCAGCTCTCTTATTTACACTAAGCAGGCCTGTTGGAGGCTGAGTGTTACTGCTCACTTTTGCATTATATTCTGTTTCATATAGACCCACCGCTGCCCGGGGGTTCTTAAAATATCACCTACTACCACGCCAGTTAGACTATGTCGGGCAGACAAGTGCCTGGAAGTGAAAAGAGGAGTGGCAGAGGCCAAGATTCCGCAGGCAGAGCTCGCATCAGACTGGGGGCCAGTAGCAGCAGGAGTCACGCTGAGAGACCTAATCTGCCAGTATCTGCTAGCGGTCGGGTCTCCACCAGTAACGCATCTGCCGTGATAGATTGGTTGACGCGCTCATCAACAACATCATCACAACTTACGTCTGAGACCCCCAGTCTAGGGTCGGTAGATTCCTCTGACACAACCCTGAGTTGGCATGCCCCGAGAGCAGTCCCTGTCCTCCCATTGCCTCTGTCCTACGCCGTTCCCTCCCCCAGCGACGTATCCTATGCTTTGGGTTCAGCTCCACTCTTTAGTGAGGAGGACGATCAGATACAGGAGGACAGTCAGCAGCTACTGCCCAGCCAAGAAATGGAGGTGGCTTCTTTAGCTAGGCAGACAAATAGTGATGTGGACAGTGTCGTGGGTGCTGCGAGCATTCCAGCTCCTGCGCCAGACACTGTTGATGAATCCACGAACATCAGTGACGTACAGCCACAACTCGGTGATAATGATGATGACGATGAAGCCGATCGCACTTGGGAGCCGGGTGATGAAGGGGCTTCATCGTCATCATCAGGAGAAGAGGGGCGCAGGTTGCCCCGGAGTCAGCAGCTGAGGCAGCAAGGTGGTAGCAGTCAGCATGGGGGCACAATTCCAAAGGCTGGAGCCGGCCGGGGCCGGGGCCGGGGTAGAGCACCTGCTGTGCGGCAGTCTACCTTATCGGGAGGTAGTGGAGCAGGGGTTCCTGGAGTTGGCAACAGCAGCAGTGAATCAGTGAGGCCAGGGGGTGGGAAAAGTAGCTACTCGGCAGTGTGGCAGTTTTTCCTGAAGCATCCGCAGGAGGGTAACATGGCCACATGCAAGATATGTAGGCAAAAGGTGAAGCGTGGTCAGGGTTCAAATGTTGGCACCACGGCCCTGCGTCAACATAAGATGCGTCACCATAAAGCGACCTGGGAGAACCGAGGCTCCCAAGGGGTGGTCCAGTCTGCTTCCTCACCAAGTGAGCTCCCAATTTCTGCCAGCCAAGGCTCCAGCACCTCAGCCGAAGGCAGCTGTGCGTCATACCCATCCTCTGTCGCTCCTGCTCCTCCTCCTCCTCCTCCAAGTCATGCATCCCGCCAGCAATCCATCAGCGAAGCCATGTCCAAGAGACAGCAGTATGCGCCCACTCATCCTATGGCGCAGAAGCTGAATGTGCTCCTGTCCAAGTTGCTGGTGCTGCAGTCGCTCCCTTTTCAGGTGGTGGAATCTGCACCTTTCAGAGAACTGATGGCTTGTGCCGAGCCGAGGTGGAGAGTCCCAAGCCGTCATTTCTTTGCCAAGAAGGCAGTACCAGCGCTGCACACTTTTGTTGAACAGAAGGTGGGCCAGTCCTTGAGCCTGTCGGTGTGTAGCAAAGTGCATGGCAGCGCCGACATCTGGAGCTGTAACTACGGTCAGGGACAGTACATGTCGTTTACGGCCCACTGGGTGAATGTGGTCCCTTTGCAGCAGCAGCAGCAACTTGGACAGATCACGCCGTTTCGGCCTCCGCGCTCCCTGCCCGTTGGGCCTGTGACACCGTGCGACTCGGCCTCCTCATCCTCCGCCATCTCCTCACCCTCCAGTGCCTCCACTGTAGGCTCAAGTCTCAGTGCCCCTCCAGTCTACCATGTGTGCAGGGCACGGAGGTGTCACGCAGTGCTTCACATGGTTTGTCTTGGCGAACGGAGTCACACAGGGGAGGAACTGCTTAAATGTATTCATCAGGAAATCCAAACATGGCTTACTCCAAGAAAACTTAAAATGGGAATCATGGTTACCGACAATGGGAAGAACATTTTGTCTGCGCTGCGCCAAGGAAGCCTGACCCATGCCCCCTGCATGGCTCACGTCTTCAATCTGGTTGTCAAGCGGTTTCTGAAGTGTTCCCCCCATCTGCAAGACATCCTAACAACTTCAAGGAAACTTTGCATGCACTTCAGCCACTCATACACCGCCAAACACACCCTTCTTGAGCTACAGCGTCAGAATGGTATCCCCCAACATAGTCTGATTTGCGATGTTTCCACCCGTTGGAATTCCACCCTTCACATGTTGGACCGATTATATGAACAGAGAAAAGCCATCACGGATTTCCTGATGATCCAAGCAGATAGGGGGACTCCCCTGTGTAACTTCAATGTCAACCAGTGGCAGCTCATACGTGACACCTGTCGTTTGCTCAGGCCCTTTGAGGAAGCCACTTTATTTGTCAGTCGGCAGGATTACGGGATGAACGACGTGATTCCACTGCTTCATGTACTACAGCACATGTTGGAAACCATGGCTGGTCAGGGCACTGGAGACATGGCGTTTACATCTTACGACCACATGAACCCCATTGGAGCTGAACTGGAGGAGGAGGAGGAAGAGGAGGAGGAGGAGTTGCCCAGCGAAACACAGTTTAGGCTTGGCGAAATGGCTGGTTTATCTAGTCAGCGGACAGGAGAGGAGGAGCAGGAGCAGCCAGAGGAGCTAGAGGTTTTTGAGGAAGGCGAGACAGAGGACCCTTGCACACCGTGGCAGTATGCAGTGGAGATGGAGACAGGTAGTCCATCCGAGTCACTTGCGCAAATGGCAGGAAGCATGCTCACGTGCTTGCGTAGTGACCCCAGAATTGTTTCCATCTGTCGGCGGGATGACTTCTGGCTGTCCACCTTATTGGACCCTCGCTTCCGGCACAAAATGGGGGCATTTTTTAAACCCACCAAGAGGGAGGACAAACTCAACTACTACAAAGACATTCTACGTAGGCAGTTGGCCGATGCCTATCTGCGCCATGGTCCATACTCTCGCAGGTCTGACTCGAGGGGACCTCTGCGCTCACCTTCCACTGCCATGGCCGCTGGGGGGGTTGGCAGGAGCAGCAGCAGCAGCTCCATCAGCAGCAGCAGCCTCAGTCTTCAGTCGCTAATGAGTAGCTTTCTACACCCGCATAGTGAGGCTACTCATGAGCAGCAGGAAGACCTGGAGCAGGACCTGAACCAGCAGGTCATGTCATACTTTGACATGACCATGCCAACACACCTTGAGGATCCGCTGGACTTCTGGGCAGCCAAACTTGATTTGTGGCCGCAACTAGCAGAGTTTGCCCTGGAAAAGCTGTCCTGCCCGGCAAGTAGCGTGCCATCTGAGCGGGTGTTTAGTGCGGCGGGGGCCATAGTTACGGCGAGGAGAACTCGTCTGTCAACTAAAAATGTGGAGAGACTCACCTTTGTCAAAATGAATCAGGGATGGATCAGCCAGGATTTCCACCCACCAATGCCTGATGCATGCGACTAGATTCAGCATGGTGCCACGTTTTACACTTTCCAAATGGTGCAAAACATATTTATGTCTTTAGGCCAATCTTTGGGCTCCTGAAGCCAACCCCAGTGTCTCTTTAAAGTAATATTTGGGCTCCGGCTGCTGCTGCCAACTCCAGGGTGTGATTCATCCAATTTTTGGCCTCCTGAAGCCAACCCCAGTGTCTCCTTAAAGTAATATTTGGGATGCTCCTGCTGCTGCTGCCAACTCCAGGGTGTGATTCATCCAATTTTTGGGCTCCTGAAGCCACCCCCAGTGTCTCTTTAAAGTAATATTTGGGCTCCTGCTGCTGCTGCCAACTCCAGGGTGTGATTCATCCAATTTTTGGCCTCCTGAAGCCAACCCCAGTGTCTCTTTAAAGTAATGTTTGGGATCCTGCTGCTGCTGCCAACTCCAGGGTGTGATTCATCCAATTTTTGGCCTCTTGAAGCCAACCCCAGTGTCTCTTTAAAGTAATATTTGGGCTGCTCCTGCTGCTGCTGCCAACTCCAGGGTGTGATTCATCCAATTTTTGGCCTCCGGAAGCCAACCCCAGTGTCTCTTTAAAGTAATATTTGGGCTCCTGCTGCTGCTGCTGCCAACTCCAGGGTGTGATTCATCCAATTTTTGGCCTCCTGAAGCCAACCCCAGTGTCTCTTTAAAGTAATATTTGGGCTCCTGCTGCTGCTGCCAACTCCAGGGTGTGATTCATCCAATTTTTGGCCTCCGGAAGCCAACCCCAGTGTCTCTTTAAAGTAATATTTGGGCTCCTGCTGCTGCTGCTGCCAACTCCAGGGTGTGATTCATCCAATTTTTGGCCACCTGAAGCCAACCCCAGTGTCTCTTTAAAGTAATATTTGGGCTCCTGCTGCTGCTGCTGCTGCCCACTCCAGGGTGTGATTCATCCAATTTTTGGGCTCCTGAAGCCAACCCCAGTGTCTCTTTAAAGTAATATTTGGGCTCCTGCTGCTGCTGCTGCCAACTCCAGGGTGTGATTCATCCAATTTTTGGCCTCCTGAAGCCAACCCCAGTGTCTCTTTAAAGTAATATTTGGGCTCCTGCTGCTGCTGCCAACTCCAGGGTGTGATTCATCCAATCTTTGGCCTCCTGAAGCCAACCCCAGTGTCTCTTTAAAGTAATATTTGGGCTCCTCCTGCTGCTGCTGCTGCCCACTCCAGGGTGTGATTCATCCAATTTTTGGGCTCCTGAAGCCAACCCCAGTGTCTCTTTAAAGTAATATTTGGGCTCCTGCTGCTGCTGCTGCCAACTCCAGGGTGTGATTCATCCAATTTTTGGCCTCCTGAAGCCAACCCCAGTGTCTCTTTAAAGTAATATTTGGGCTCCTGCTGCTGCTGCTGCCAACTCCAGGGTGTGATTCATCCAATTTTTGGCCTCCTGAAGCCAACCCCAGTGTCTCTTTAAAGTAATATTTGGGCTCCTGCTGCTGCTGCCAACTCCAGGGTGTGATTAATCCAATTTTTGGCCTCCTGAAGCCAACCCCAGTGTCTCTTTAAAGTAATATTTGGGCTGGTCCTGCTGCTGCTGCCAACTCCAGGGTGTGATTCATCCAATTTTTGGGCTCCTGAAGCCAACCCCAGTGTCTCTTTAAAGTAATGTTTGGGCTCCTGCTGCTGCTGCCAACTCCAGGGTGTGAATCATCCAATTTTTGGCCTCCTGAAGCCAACCCCAGTGTCTCTTTAAAGTAATATTTGGGCTCCTGCTGCTGCTGCTGCCAACTCCAGGGTGTGATTCATCCAATTTTTGGGCTCCTGAAGCCAACTCCAGTGTATATTTGGGCTCCTGCTGCTGCTGCTGCCAACTCCAGGGTGTGAATCATCCAATTTTTGGGCTCCTGAAGCCAACCCCAGTGTCTCTTTAAAGTAATATTTGGGCTCCTGCTGCTGCTGCTGCCAACTCCAGGGTGTGATTCATCCAATTTTTGGGCTCCTGAAGTCAACTCCAGTGTCTCTTTAAAGTAATGTTTGGGCTCCTGCTGCTGCTGCTGCTGCCAACTCCAGGGTGTGATTCATCCAATTTTTGGGCTCCTGAAGCCAACTCCAGTGTCTCTTTAAAGTAATATTTGGGCTCCTGCTGCTGCTTGCAACTCCAGGGTGTGATTCATCCAATTTTTGTGCTCCTGAAGCCAACCCCAGTGTCTCTTTCAGCCAATGGTTGGGCTCCTGCTGCTGCTGCTGCCAACTCCAGGGGGTGATTCCTCCAATTTTTGGGCTCCTGCAGCTGCCAACTCCAGTGTCTCTTTAAAGCAATGTTTGGGCTCCTGCCCCTCATAGTGATGCCACTTCAACTCTCTTGAATTCAATTGTGCCGCTCTGCGATTCTATTAGCGATGCCTCTGATCTGCATGTGATATTTTATCATATTGTACAAAGCGCCCAATCAGGCGAAAGACAAAAAGAACAAGGAAAAGCATACATCATAAAGTATACAGCTTAGTACTTATAACTAGAGATGAGCGAACTTTTGAAAAATTCGATTCGACTGATTCGCCGAATTTTCCGACAAAAATCGTTTCGACCCGAATAAATTCGCGACGAATCGCTATTAAAAACGGCTATTTCTGAGCCTCCTACAGCCTCAATAGGGTTGTAAACCATTCAGCCTTGCTGTAACACGCACAGGATGCGTGCTGGGTTAGTTAAATAATACTTTGAAGAAATATCACATGCAGATCAGAGGCATCGCTAATAGAATCGCAGAGCGGCACAATTGCAGAGAGTTGAAGTGGCATCACTATGAGGGGCAGAAGGAGCCCAAATATACACTGGAGTTGGCCTCAGGAGCCCAAAAATTGGATGAATCACACCCTGGAGTTGGCAGGAGTTGGCAGCAGCAGCAGCAGGAGCCCAAATATACACTGGAGTTGGCTTCAGGAGCCCAAAAATTGGATGAATCACACCCTGGAGTTGGCAGGAGTTGGCAGCAGCAGCAGCAGGAGCCCAAATATACACTGGAGTTGGCTTCAGGAGCCCAAAAATTGGATGAATCACACCCTGGAGTTGGCAGGAGTTGACAGCAGCAGCAGCAGGAGCCCAAATATACACTGGAGTTGGCCTCAGGAGCCCAAAAATTGGATGAATCACACCCTGGAGTTGGCAGAAGTTGGCAGCAGCAGCAGCAGGAGCCCAAATATACACTGGAGTTGGCCTCAGGAGCCCAAAAATTGGATGAATCACACCCTGGAGTTGGCAGGAGTTGACAGTAGCAGCAGCAGGAGCCCAAATATACACTGGAGTTGGCTTCAGGAGCCCAAAAATTGGATGAATCACACCCTGGAGTTGGCAGGAGTTGACAGTAGCAGCAGCAGGAGCCCAAATATACACTGGAGTTGGCCTCAGGAGCCCAAAAATTGGATGAATCACACCCTGGAGTTGGCAGGAGTTGACAGTAGCAGCAGCAGGAGCCCAAATATACACTGGAGTTGGCCTCAGGAGCCCAAAAATTGGATGAATCACACCCTGGAGTTGGCAGGAGTTGGCAGCAGCAGCAGCAGGAGCCCAAATATACACTGGAGTTGGCTTCAGGAGCCCAAAAATTGGATGAATCACACCCTGGAGTTGGCAGAAGTTGGCAGCAGCAGCAGCAGGAGCCCAAATATACACTGGAGTTGGCCTCAGGAGCCCAAAAATTGGATGAATCACACCCTGGAGTTGGCAGGAGTTGACAGTAGCAGCAGCAGGAGCCCAAATATACACTGGAGTTGGCTTCAGGAGCCCAAAAATTGGATGAATCACACCCTGGAGTTGGCAGAAGTTGGCAGCAGCAGCAGCAGGAGCCCAAATATACACTGGAGTTGGCCTCAGGAGCCCAAAAATTGGATGAATCACACCCTGGAGTTGGCAGGAGTTGACAGTAGCAGCAGCAGGAGCCCAAAAAATGGCCTAAAGACATAAATATGTTTTGCACCATTTGGAAAGTGTAAAACGTGGCACCATGCTGAATCTAGTCGCATGCATCAGGCATTGGTGGGTGGAAATCCTGGCTGATCCATCCCTGATTCATTTTGACAAAGGTGAGTCTCTCCACATTTTTAGTTGACAGACGAGTTCTCCTCGCCGTAACTATGGCCCCCGCCGCACTAAACACCCGCTCAGATGGCACGCTACTTGCCGGGCAGGACAGCTTTTCCAGGGCAAACTCTGCTAGTTGCGGCCACAAATCAAGTTTGGCTGCCCAGAAGTCCAGCGGATCCTCAAGGTGTGTTGGCATGGTCATGTCAAAGTATGACATGACCTGCTGGTTCAGGTCCTGCTCCAGGTCTTCCTGCTGCTCATGAGTAGCCTCACTATGCGGGTGTAGAAAGCTACTCATTAGCGACTGAAGACTGAGGCTGCTGCTGCTGATGGAGCTTCTGCTGCTGCTGCTGCCAACCCCCCCAGCGGCCATGGCAGTGGAAGGTGAGCGCAGAGGTCCCCTCGAGTCAGACCTGCGAGAGTATGGACCATGGCGCAGATAGGCATCGGCCAACTGCCTACGTAGAATGTCTTTGTAGTAGTTGAGTTTGTCCTCCCTCTCGGTGGGTTTAAAAAATGCCCCCATTTTGTGCCGGAAGCGAGGGTCCAATAAGGTGGACAGCCAGAAGTCATCCCGCCGACAGATGGAAACAATTCTGGGGTCACTACGCAAGCACGTGAGCATGCTTCGTGCCATTTGCGCAAGTGACTCGGATGGACTACCTGTCTCCATCTCCACTGCATACTGCCACGGTGTGCCCGGGTCCTCTGTCTCTCCTTCCTCAAAAACCTCTAGCTCCTCTGGCTGCTCCTGCTCCTCCTCTCCTGTCCGCTGACTAGATAAACCAGCCATTTCGCCAAGCCTAAACTGTGTTTCGCTGGGCAACTCCTCCTCCTCCTCTTCCTCCTCCTCCTCCTCCAGTTCAGCTCCAAGGGGGTTCATGTGGCCGTAAGATGTAAACGCCATGTCTCCAGTGCCCTGACCAGCCATGGTTTCCAACATGTGCTGTAGTACATGAAGCAGTGGAATCACGTCGTTCATCCCGTAATCCTGCCGACTGACAAATAAAGTGGCTTCCTCAAAGGGCCTGAGCAAACGGCAGGTGTCACGTATGAGCTGCCACTGGTTGACATTGAAGTTACACAGGGGAGTCCCCCTATCTGCTTGGATCATCAGGAAATCCGTGATGGCTTTTCTCTGTTCATATAATCGGTCCAACATGTGAAGGGTGGAATTCCAACGGGTGGAAACATCGCAAATCAGACTATGTTGGGGGATACCATTCTGACGCTGTAGCTCAAGAAGGGTGTGTTTGGCGGTGTAGGAGTGCCTGAAGTGCATGCAAAGTTTCCGTGAAGTTGTTAGGATGTCCTGCAGATGGGGGGAACACTTCAGAAACCGCTTGACAACCAGATTGAAGACGTGAGCCATGCAGGGGGCATGGGTCAGGCTTCCTTGGCGCAGCGCAGACAAAATGTTCTTCCCATTGTCGGTAACCATGATTCCCATTTTAAGTTTTCTCGGAGTAAGCCATGTTTGGATTTCCTGATGAATACATTTAAGCAGTTCCTCCCCTGTGTGACTCCGTTCGCCAAGACAAACCATGTGAAGCACTGCGTGACACCTCCGTGCCCTGCACACATGGTAGACTGGAGGGGCACTGAGACTTGAGCCTACAGTGGAGGGTGAGGAGATGGCGGAGGATGAGGAGGCCGAGTCGCACGGTGTCACAGGCCCAATGGGCAGAGAGCGCGGAGGCCGAAGCGGCGTGACCTGTCCAAGTTGCTGCTGCAAAGGGACCACATTCACCCAGTGGGCCGTAAACGACATGTACTGCCCCTGACCGTAGTTACAGCTCCAGATGTCGGCGCTGCCATGTATTTTGCTACACACCGACAGGCTCAAGGACTGGCCCACCTTCTGTTCAACAAAAGTGTGCAGCGCTGGTACTGCCTTCTTGGCAAAGAAATGACGGCTTGGGACTCTCCACCTCGGCTCGGCACAAGCCATCAGTTCTCTGAAAGGTGCAGATTCCACCACCTGAAAAGGGAGCGACTGCAGCACCAGCAACTTGGACAGGAGCACATTCAGCTTCTGCGCCGTAGGATGAGTGGGCGCATACTGCTGTCTCTTGGACATGGCTTCGCTGATGGATTGCTGGCGGGATGCATGACTTGGAGGAGGAGGAGGAGCAGGAGCGACAGAGGATGGGTGTGACGCACAGCTGCCTTCGGCTGAGGTGCTGGAGCCTTGGCTGGCAGAAATTGGGAGCTCACTTGGTGAGGAAGCAGACTGGACCACCCCTTGGGAGCCTCGGTTCTCCCAGGTCGTTTTATGGTGACACATCATATGTTGACGCAGGGCCGTGGTGCCAACATTTGGACCCTGGCCACGCTTCACCTTTTGCCTACATATCTTGCATGTGGCCATGTTACCCTCCTGCGGATGCCTCAGGAAAAACTGCCACACTGCCGAGTAGCTACTTTTCCCACCCCCTGGCCTCACTGATTCACTGCTGCTGTTGCCAACTCCAGGAACCCCTGCTCCACTACCTCCCGATAAGGTAGACTGCCGCACAGCAGGTGCTCTACCCCGGCCCCGGCCCCGGCCGGCTCCAGCCTTTGGAATTGTGCCCCCATGCTGACTGCTACCACCTTGCTGCCTCAGCTGCTGACTCCGGGGCAACCTGCGCCCCTCTTCTCCTGATGATGACGATGAAGCCCCTTCATCACCCGGCTCCCAAGTGCGATCGGCTTCATCGTCATCATCATCATCATCACCGGGTTGTGGCTGTACGTCACTGATGTTCGTGGATTCGTCAACAGTGTCTGGCGCAGGAGCTGGAACGCTCGCAGCACCCACGACACTGTCCACATCACTATTTGTCTGCCTAGCTAAAGAAGCCACCTCCATTTCTTGGCTGGGCAGTAGCTGCTGACTGTCCTCCTGTATCTGATCGTCCTCCTCACTAAAGAGTGGAGCTGAACCCAAAGCATAGGATACGTCGCTGGGGGAGGGAACGGCGTAGGACAGAGGCAATGGGAGGACAGGGACTGCTCTCGGGGCATGCCAACTCAGGGTTGTGTCAGAGGAACCTACCGACCCTAGACTGGGGGTCTCAGATGTAAGTTGTGATGATGTTGTTGATGAGCGCGTCAGCCAATCTACCACGGCAGATGCGTTACTGGTGGAGACCCGACCGCTAGCAGATACTGGCAGATTAGGTCTCTCAGCGTGACTCCTGCTGCTACTGGCCCCCAGTCTGATGCGAGCTCTGCCTGCGGAATCTTGGCCTCTGCCACTCCTCTTTTCACTTCCAGGCACTTGTCTGCCCGACATAGTCTAACTGGCGTGGTAGTAGGTGATATTTTAAGAACCCCCAGGCAGCAGTGGGTCTATATAAAACAGAATATAATGCACACCAAAAGTGAGCAGTAACACTCAGCCTCCAACAGGCCTGCTTAGTGTAAATAAGAGAGCTGCTTAGTGTAAATAAAGAGGGGTATGCTATGTTACAGAATGGGATGCCTCAACAGAAGTGCACCTGGCAGGCAGCAGTAAGCCTATGCCCAGCAAAAGTGTCTTATAATATAAATATAATAAGAGCAAATGCTTATATGGTCTTAAACAGAGGCTGCTTTAGTCACAGAATGGGATGCCCTGGGCAGGAATCGACCTGGCAGGGTCCAGTAGTGCTTTGGCCAGCAAAAGTGTCTTTATCAGGCCTAATTTCAAATATAATAAGAGCAAATGCTTATATGGTCTTAAACAGAGGCTGCTTTAGTCACAGAATGGGATGCCCTGGGCAGGAATGGACCTGGCAGGGTCCAGTAGTGCTTTGGCCAGCAAAAGTGTCTTTATCAGGCTAATTTCAAATATAATAAGAGCAAATGCTTATATGGTCTTAAACAGAGGCTGCTATAGTCACAGAATGGGATGCCCTTGCAGGGTCCAGTAGTGCTATGCCCAGCAAAAGTGTCTTTATCAGGCTAATTTCAAATATGATAAGAGCAAATGCTTATATGGTCTTAAACAGAGGCTGCTGTAGTCACAGAATGGGATGCCCCGGGCAGGAATCGAGCTGGCAGGGTCCAGTAGTGCTTTGGCCAGCAAAAGTGTCTTTATCAGGCTAATTTCAAATATGATAAGAGCAAATGCTTATATGGTCTTAAACAGAGGCTGCTGTAGTCACAGAATGGGATGCCCCGGGCAGGAATCGAGCTGGCAGGGTCCAGTAGGGCTTTGGCCAGCAAAAGTGTCTTTATCAGGCCTAATTTCAAATATGATAAGAGCAAATGCTTATATGGTCTTAAACAGAGGCTGCTTTAGTCACAGAATGGGATGCCCTGGGCAGGAATCGACCTGGCAGGGTCCAGTAGGGCTTTGGCCAGCAAAAGTGTCTTTATCAGGCTAATTTCAAATATGATAAGAGCAAATGCTTATATGGTCTTAAACAGAGGCTGCTTTAGTCACAGAATGGGATGCCCCGGGCAGGAATCGAGCTGGCAGGGTCCAGTAGTGCTTTGGCCAGCAAAAGTGTCTTTATCAGGCTAATTTCAAATATGATAAGAGCAAATGCTTATATGGTCTTAAACAGAGGTTGCTGTAGTCACAGAATGGGATGCCCCGGGCAGGAATCGAGCTGGCAGGGTCCAGTAGTGCTTTGGCCAGCAAAAGTGTCTTTATCAGGCCTAATTTCAAATATGATAAGAGCAAATGCTTATATGGTCTTAAACAGAGGCTGCTGTAGTCACAGAATGGGATGCCCCGGGCAGGAATCGAGCTGGCAGGGTCCAGTAGTGCTTTGGCCAGCAAAAGTGTCTTTATCAGGCTAATTTCAAATATGATAAGAGCAAATGCTTATATGGTCTTAAACAGAGGCTGCTTTAGTCACAGAATGGGATGCCCCGGGCAGGAATCGAGCTGGCAGGGTCCAGTAGTGCTTTGGCCAGCAAAAGTGTCTTTATCAGGCTAATTTCAAATATGATAAGAGCAAATGCTTATATGGTCTTAAACAGAGGCTGCTGTAGTCACAGAATGGGATGCCCCGGGCAGGAATCGAGCTGGCAGGGTCCAGTAGTGCTTTGGCCAGCAAAAGTGTCTTTATCAGGCCTAATTTCAAATATGATAAGAGCAAATGCTTATATGGTCTTAAACAGAGGCTGCTTTAGTCACAGAATGGGATGCCCCGGGCAGGAATCGAGCTGGCAGGGTCCAGTAGTGCTTTGGCCAGCAAAAGTGTCTTTATCAGGCTAATTTCAAATATGATAAGAGCAAATGCTTATATGGTCTTAAACAGAGGCTGCTGTAGTCACAGAATGGGATGCCCCGGGCAGGAATCGAGCTGGCAGGGTCCAGTAGGGCTTTGGCCAGCAAAAGTGTCTTTATCAGGCCTAATTTCAAATATGATAAGAGCAAATGCTTATATGGTCTTAAACAGAGGCTGCTGTAGTCACAGAATGGGATGCCCCGGGCAGGAATCGAGCTGGCAGGGTCCAGTAGTGCTTTGGCCAGCAAAAGTGTCTTTATCAGGCCTAATTTCAAATATGATAAGAGCAAATGCTTATATGGTCTTAAACAGAGGCTGCTGTAGTCACAGAATGGGATGCCCCGGGCAGGAATCGAGCTGGCAGGGTCCAGTAGTGCTTTGGCCAGCAAAAGTGTCTTTATCAGGCTAATTTCAAATATGATAAGAGCAAATGCTTATATGGTCTTAAACAGAGGCTGCTTTAGTCACAGAATGGGATGCCCCGGGCAGGAATCGAGCTGGCAGGGTCCAGTAGTGCTTTGGCCAGCAAAAGTGTCTTTATCAGGCTAATTTCAAATATGATAAGAGCAAATGCTTATATGGTCTTAAACAGAGGCTGCTGTAGTCACAGAATGGGATGCCCCGGGCAGGAATCGAGCTGGCAGGGTCCAGTAGTGCTTTGGCCAGCAAAAGTGTCTTTATCAGGCCTAATTTCAAATATGATAAGAGCAAATGCTTATATGGTCTTAAACAGAGGCTGCTTTAGTCACAGAATGGGATGCCCCGGGCAGGAATCGAGCTGGCAGGGTCCAGTAGGGCTTTGGCCAGCAAAAGTGTCTTTATCAGGCCTAATTTCAAATATGATAAGAGCAAATGCTTATATGGTCTTAAACAGAGGCTGCTTTAGTCACAGAATGGGATGCCCTGGGCAGGAATCGACCTGGCAGGGTCCAGTAGGGCTTTGGCCAGCAAAAGTGTCTTTATCAGGCTAATTTCAAATATGATAAGAGCAAATGCTTATATGGTCTTAAACAGAGGCTGCTTTAGTCACAGAATGGGATGCCCCGGGCAGGAATCGAGCTGGCAGGGTCCAGTAGTGCTTTGGCCAGCAAAAGTGTCTTTATCAGGCTAATTTCAAATATGATAAGAGCAAATGCTTATATGGTCTTAAACAGAGGCTGCTGTAGTCACAGAATGGGATGCCCCGGGCAGGAATCGAGCTGGCAGGGTCCAGTAGGGCTTTGGCCAGCAAAAGTGTCTTTATCAGGCCTAATTTCATATATGATAAGAGCAAATGCTTATATGGTCTTAAACAGAGGCTGCTTTAGTCACAGAATGGGATGCCCTGGGCAGGAATCGACCTGGCAGGGTCCAGTAGGGCTTTGGCCAGCAAAAGTGTCTTTATCAGGCTAATTTCAAATATGATAAGAGCAAATGCTTATATGGTCTTAAACAGAGGCTGCTTTAGTCACAGAATGGGATGCCCCGGGCAGGAATCGAGCTGGCAGGGTCCAGTAGTGCTTTGGCCAGCAAAAGTGTCTTTATCAGGCTAATTTCAAATATGATAAGAGCAAATGCTTATATGGTCTTAAACAGAGGCTGCTGTAGTCACAGAATGGGATGCCCCGGGCAGGAATCGAGCTGGCAGGGTCCAGTAGTGCTTTGGCCAGCAAAAGTGTCTTTATCAGGCCTAATTTCAAATATGATAAGAGCAAATGCTTATATGGTCTTAAACAGAGGCTGCTGTAGTCACAGAATGGGATGCCCCGGGCAGGAATCGAGCTGGCAGGGTCCAGTAGTGCTTTGGCCAGCAAAAGTGTCTTTATCAGGCTAATTTCAAATATGATAAGAGCAAATGCTTATATGGTCTTAAACAGAGGCTGCTTTAGTCACAGAATGGGATGCCCCGGGCAGGAATCGAGCTGGCAGGGTCCAGTAGTGCTTTGGCCAGCAAAAGTGTCTTTATCAGGCTAATTTCAAATATGATAAGAGCAAATGCTTATATGGTCTTAAACAGAGGCTGCTGTAGTCACAGAATGGGATGCCCCGGGCAGGAATCGAGCTGGCAGGGTCCAGTAGTGCTTTGGCCAGCAAAAGTGTCTTTATCAGGCCTAATTTCAAATATGATAAGAGCAAATGCTTATATGGTCTTAAACAGAGGCTGCTTTAGTCACAGAATGGGATGCCCCGGGCAGGAATCGAGCTGGCAGGGTCCAGTAGTGCTTTGGCCAGCAAAAGTGTCTTTATCAGGCTAATTTCAAATATGATAAGATCAAATGCTTATATGGTCTTAAACAGAGGCTGCTGTAGTCACAGAATGGGATGCCCCGGGCAGGAATCGAGCTGGCAGGGTCCAGTAGGGCTTTGGCCAGCAAAAGTGTCTTTATCAGGCCTAATTTCAAATATGATAAGAGCAAATGCTTATATGGTCTTAAACAGAGGCTGCTTTAGTCACAGAATGGGATGCCCTGGGCAGGAATCGACCTGGCAGGGTCCAGTAGGGCTTTGGCCAGCAAAAGTGTCTTTATCAGGCTAATTTCAAATATGATAAGAGCAAATGCTTATATGGTCTTAAACAGAGGCTGCTTTAGTCACAGAATGGGATGCCCCGGGCAGGAATCGAGCTGGCAGGGTCCAGTAGTGCTTTGGCCAGCAAAAGTGTCTTTATCAGGCTAATTTCAAATATGATAAGAGCAAATGCTTATATGGTCTTAAACAGAGGCTGCTGTAGTCACAGAATGGGATGCCCCGGGCAGGAATCGAGCTGGCAGGGTCCAGTAGGGCTTTGGCCAGCAAAAGTGTCTTTATCAGGCCTAATTTCAAATATGATAAGAGCAAATGCTTATATGGTCTTAAACAGAGGCTGCTTTAGTCACAGAATGGGATGCCCCGGGCAGGAATCGAGCTGGCAGGGTCCAGTAGTGCTTTGGCCAGCAAAAGTGTCTTTATCAGGCTAATTTCAAATATGATAAGAGCAAATGCTTATATGGTCTTAAACAGAGGCTGCTGTAGTCACAGAATGGGATGCCCCGGGCAGGAATCGAGCTGGCAGGGTCCAGTAGGGCTTTGGCCAGCAAAAGTGTCTTTATCAGGCCTAATTTCAAATATGATAAGAGCAAATGCTTATATGGTCTTAAACAGAGGCTGCTTTAGTCACAGAATGGGATGCCCTGGGCAGGAATCGACCTGGCAGGGTCCAGTAGGGCTTTGGCCAGCAAAAGTGTCTTTATCAGGCTAATTTCAAATATGATAAGAGCAAATGCTTATATGGTCTTAAACAGAGGCTGCTTTAGTCACAGAATGGGATGCCCCGGGCAGGAATCGAGCTGGCAGGGTCCAGTAGTGCTTTGGCCAGCAAAAGTGTCTTTATCAGGCTAATTTCAAATATGATAAGAGCAAATGCTTATATGGTCTTAAACAGAGGCTGCTGTAGTCACAGAATGGGATGCCCCGGGCAGGAATCGAGCTGGCAGGGTCCAGTAGTGCTTTGGCCAGCAAAAGTGTCTTTATCAGGCCTAATTTCAAATATGATAAGAGCAAATGCTTATATGGTCTTAAACAGAGGCTGCTGTAGTCACAGAATGGGATGCCCCGGGCAGGAATCGAGCTGGCAGGGTCCAGTAGTGCTTTGGCCAGCAAAAGTGTCTTTATCAGGCTAATTTCAAATATGATAAGAGCAAATGCTTATATGGTCTTAAACAGAGGCTGCTGTAGTCACAGAATGGGATGCCCCGGGCAGGAATCGAGCTGGCAGGGTCCAGTAGGGCTTTGGCCAGCAAAAGTGTCTTTATCAGGCCTAATTTCAAATATGATAAGAGCAAATGCTTATATGGTCTTAAACAGAGGCTGCTTTAGTCACAGAATGGGATGCCCTGGGCAGGAATCGACCTGGCAGGGTCCAGTAGGGCTTTGGCCAGCAAAAGTGTCTTTATCAGGCTAATTTCAAATATGATAAGAGCAAATGCTTATATGGTCTTAAACAGAGGCTGCTTTAGTCACAGAATGGGATGCCCCGGGCAGGAATCGAGCTGGCAGGGTCCAGTAGTGCTTTGGCCAGCAAAAGTGTCTTTATCAGGCTAATTTCAAATATGATAAGAGCAAATGCTTATATGGTCTTAAACAGAGGCTGCTGTAGTCACAGAATGGGATGCCCCGGGCAGGAATCGAGCTGGCAGGGTCCAGTAGTGCTTTGGCCAGCAAAAGTGTCTTTATCAGGCCTAATTTCAAATATGATAAGAGCAAATGCTTATATGGTCTTAAACAGAGGCTGCTTTAGTCACAGAATGGGATGCCTCACAGCAGACTTAAGATCAGTTCAGTATATATGCACAGTTAGTTACTATAAGCAGCCTGAAAACGCTAACAAAGGCTGGATGAAAAAAAAAAAATCTCCCTGTCAGCCAGCTCCGTTTTTCCTACCTTTCCCTGGCTTTCTGTCTGTCTCCTGTCTGTCTCCTGCCTGTCTCCTGCCTGTCTCCAGCCTGTCCCTGTCTGTCCCTGTCTCCAGCCTGTCTAACTGCCTCAGCTACACAGCGTTCTGTCTGTCTGTCACGAATGCAACAGAGAAATGAGGAAAAGCAAGATGGCCGCCGTTAAATACCGCTGTGTGACGTCACCGGGCTTGCTGGCTGCTGATAGGCTGCATGTGACTGCCCCAGCTTGCACTGGCGCGGGATACATGTCCAGACATGTCCCGTCCGCCATCTTAGAATGCCTGTAATGTAAATGAATGGATGTTAAAGGAAAACTTCGAGTGATCGAATCGCGGGGAAATTCGGATTCGATCCGAATCGAATTTTTCCTGAAATTCGGATCGAATCCGGGTTCGTCCGGATCGATTCGCTCATCCCTACTTATAACCTATGGCAGACCTGGGCAATGTACGGCCCGCGGGCCGTATACGGCCCTTTGCTAGGCTCTTACCGGCCCGGGCTGAGCTGGCCAGTAAGAGACGCAGAGGAAGGGAAAACATGCCAGACCCGACGAGCCGAGTGGCCGATCGGCTGCTGCTTAACTTAGGTGATCGCCTGTGTACAGTGTGAGAGGCTTAGGTTAAGCAGCAGCTGATCGGCCGCTCGGCTCGTCGGGTCTGGCACATTCTCCCTTCCTCTGAGGAAGCCAGACCCGATGCGCAGGTGATAGAGACCTGGGGACTTTGGAAGGACAGAGTAGGAGCTCCAGAGCATCAGTAAGTCTGCTCAGAAAGATTATGTAGTTTGCTTGTGTTTTCCCTTCCTGCCTGCTGTCTCTTTTTCACCATGTACCTGCCCACCATGCTCTCACCATGCCCCCTTCCTGCTGTCCACATGCTCTCACCATGCCCCCTTCCTGCTGCCCACCGTGCTCTCACCATGCCCCCTTCCTGCTGTCCACCATGCTCCCCCAGCTGCCCACCATGCCCCCTTCCTGGTGCCCACATGCTCTCACCATGCCCCCTTCCTGCTGTCCACCATGCTCCCCCAGCTGCCCACCATGCCCCCTTCCTGGTGCCCACATGCTCTCACCATGCCCCCTTCCTGCTGTCCACCATGCTCTCACCATGCCCCCTTCCTGCTGTCCACCATGCTCTCACCATGCCCCCTTCCTGCTGTCCACATGCTCTCACCATGCCCCCTTCCTGCTGCCCACCATGCTTTCACCATGCCCCCTTCCTTAAGTCCACCATGCTCTCACCATGTCCCCTTCCTGCTGTCCACCATGCTCTCACCATGCCCCCTTCCTGCTGTCCACATGCTCCCACCATGTCCCCTTCCTGCTGTCCACCATGCTCTCACCATGCCCCCTTCCTGCTGTCCACATGCTCCCACCATGTCCCCTTCCTGCTGTCCACCATGCTCCCACCATGCCCCCTTCCTGCTGTCCACATGCTCCCACCATGTCCCCTTCCTGCTGTCCACCATGCTCTCACCATGTCCCCTTCCTGCTGTCCACATGCTCCCACCATGCCCCCTTCCTGCTGTCCACATGCTCCCACCATGTCCCCTTCCTGCTGTCCACCATGCTCTCACCATGCCCCCTTCCTGCTGTCCACCATGCTCTCACCATGTCCCCTTCCTGCTGTCCACCATGCTCTCACCATGCCCCCTTCCTGCTGCCCACCATGCTCTCACCATGCCCCCTTCCTGCTGTCCACCATGCTCTCACCATGCCCCCTTCCTGCTGTCCACCATGCTCTCACCATGCCCCCTTCCTGCTGTCCACCATGCTCTCACCATGTCCCCTTCCTGCTGTCCACATGCTCTCACCATGCCCCCTTCCTGCTGTCCACCATGCTCTCACCATGCCCCCTTCCTGCTGTCCACCATGCTCTCACCATGCCCCCTTCCTGCTGCCCACCATGCTCTCACCATGCCCCCTTCCTGCTGTCCACATGCTCCCACCATGTCCCCTTCCTGCTGTCCACCATGCTCTCACCATGCCCCCTTCCTGCTGTCCACCATGCTCTCACCATGCCCCCTTCCTGCTGTCCACCATGCTCTCACCATGCCCCCTTCCTGCTGCCCACCATGCTTTCACCATGTCCCCTTCCTGCTGTCCACCATGCTCTCATCATGCCCCCTTCCTGCTGTCCACATGCTCCCACCATGTCCCCTTCCTGCTATCCACCATGCTCTCACCATGCCCCCTTCCTGCTGCCCACCATGCTCTCACCATGCCCCCTTCCTGCTGTCCACATGCTCCCACCATGTCCCCTTCCTGCTATCCACCATGCTCTCACCATGCCCCCTTCCTGCTGCCCACCATGCTCTCACCATGCCCCCTTCCTGCTGTCCACATGCTCCCACCATGTCCCCTTCCTGCTGTCCACCATGCTCTCACCATGCCCCCTTCCTGCTGCCCACCATTCTTACACTTTGCCCCAGCTGATATGAGCTCTCCTTCCAGACTGCCAGAAGCCAAGGGCTTCTCTGATTGGCTGGGAAATTATCACATCAGAACGTTTGAAGTGGACCAAAACCCTGCTTTATCAGCCTGGGAATCTTATAGATCCCCTCCCCGCGGGGCATCCAAAATCGCGATGCCCCGCTGTGTGAAACCCCCAGGTCGCCCATAAACTCACCTTCTTTCCCAGTTCAACGGCGCATGCACGAGCTGCGGCCGCATGCCCGCTATCCCTCTAGCAGGGCGCGTGCCTGTGTCAGCCATTTGAGAATGGCCAGCGCGGGCGCGCTCCCTGTTAGAGGGAAGCTGGAGATGCAGCCGCCAGCGCACGTCGCTTAGACGCCCATAGCTCAGCGGCCCTCCACAATATTTTTAGTTTCTCATGTGGCCCCATGGAAAAAATAATTGCCCACCCCTGACCTATGGCATGCGGCCAATGTCCTCCTGTGTAGGACACAGCAGCCACCCATCTCAAGTATACAATGTCACATACAAAAATACAGCAGCTACAGATTTACAGGTAACCTTGTTTTGAGGCGAGTAAGTTGCAAGTAAGCATTACATGTCCCCTGTTGGATGAAGGGGGAGACTCCCCTTACTTTTCACATTATCGGTCCGGGGCTCGCTGTTGCCACAACTCCACATCTGCAAAAAGTGCTCATTTCTTAGGCGTCCTGTAATGCCAACCGACTTCAGTGGCCACTGTGTCCCGTCCCCCCCTCCCCCCGCCCCCCACCCAGCCCATGGACCGGAGTGGAGTCCGAGGAGGAAGGGGAAGAGGGGCCCATAACTTAGCAGTGGGTAGGGGATTGAAAGGGGTAAAGAAAGAACCCCGGGAACCCCAACCCAACGACACAGAGGTGTCCGATCATCTTCTAGGTTGCAGGGGGGCAACGGGAAAGGGAGAAAAAGAGGGGGAGGGGGAGGGCCAGGAGTCAACAAGAACGGGTGGGTGAAGGAAAGATAGGCCTAGATAGATTGGGAGTGGGTAGGGAGAGAAAGAAAAAGAAGAAGAAGAGGGGGGGGGGAGGGAGAACTAGCACCCACCTCCTAAATTTCCACATCATCACTACGCTCTTCATGAGCTGCAGGTCACCTCATCAAACCAGGCTAATCCCCAGTGATCTGCAGAGCCTCTACGATCTCCCCCATACGTCTCCCCAAGCTCGAGAGTCTCAGGTCCCCCAGGAACTCAACGTGCCATCACGCCTAAGGCACGGATCTCCATATCAAGGTCCAACCGCCTCCCTATAAGCCTCCGAGTTCTTGAATATATCCCAAATGGTCCATGTCTTTCTAAAGTGTTCCAGTCTATCCTGTTTTGTCAGAAGAATCTCCTCCATCTCCTCTATGTGGTCCACCTGGCTGAACCAGTCCCTAAGCGAGGGGGTTCTCTCAGTTTTCCAATTCCTGGGGATCAGGACTCTAGCAGCGTTCATAAGGTGTATTCCCAGTGGGCTCACTCCTCCTATCCCCTTCCCATCAGCCGACCAGTTCAGTAAATACCCAGCTGGGCCCCATTCCAAGGAATCACCCAAAATCTTCCCTGTGACCTCATGCACATTCTCCCAGAAGGTAGCAATTTTAGGGCATGACCTCCATACATGAATAAACGTGGCCCCCCGAGAGCCACATCTCCAACATTGATCTGGGACCTCTGGGAATATCCTATGGAGACCTGCAGGAGTTCTATACCAGCGAGTGGCAATTTTATAGTTAGTTTCCTGTAGAGAGCTATTAGCCACCCCTTTATGCAGCCCCTTGTAGATCGCTTCCCAGTCATCTGGTGTAAGCTCCAAATCCAGGTCTTTATGCTATCTATCTTCCCATGGTCTCCTGGCTGCTGGCCTTGCCTCCCCTATCACAGAATAAGCCCATGACAAAAGGTGATCAGTTGGGCCATCCCCTAGGCATGCTCTCTCCACTGCAGATGGGGTTCTCTCTCTTGAGTTCTCCACTTCCAGCAAAGTGGCGCATTTGGAAGTACGAGAAGGTGGGAATCGGCCCCCCCCAGTTTTCCTGGAGATCCCTTCTATCCAAAAATCTACCCTTATCATAGAGATTGTATACCCTGGGATCCTGCATTTTGCTACACTGTGCCAAAAAGCCACCCTCCACTCCTGGGGGGAAAGCTGGGTTGTGCTTGATCGGGGTTAATGGGCCTGGTATTGAAAGCAGGTCTGGATGCTGTTTCCCCAATAGTCTAACCTTCCGCAATGTCTCCCCTATCAACGGATGAGTCTCAACAGTGTCCTGGACATCCCTCTTTGCTAAGAAGCAAAGGTCCTTCAGTTTCTGTTTGCCCACCTCATCCTCCACTCTGACCCAGTCTTTCTGGGAGTGATTAAGATGCCAATCCAAGAATCTGCCTAGGTGGACCGCCCTGACATAACTTTCAACACAGGGGAGGCCTGCGCCACCTCTCCCCCTGCTACAGATCAAAATCTCTCTCTTAATCCTGGCAGGTGTCTTGTGCCACACAAACTCCCTAAAAGCCTTATTCAGAGTTTTAATAAACTGTGGGGGAATTTTTACCGGGAGACACTGGAGGAGGTACAAAATCCTGGGAAGAACATTCATTTTCAGGACTGCTATTCTACCAAACCAAGACAATTTTAACCTATTCCAGATTTCCAGGTCTTTCTTCAGCTGAGTTTAGCTGAAAGAGCCTATTCAGTTCTCTGGGGAGCTGTATCCCTAAGTATGTTATGCTGTGCTCCTGCCAGGCGAATGGGAAGGCCCCTCTCAGAGCATCAGCTTCCACTTTGGGCAAAGAAATATTCATGGCCGAGGATTTATTGTAGTTGATTTTCAAGTTGGAGATGGTGCCGAATATAGTTAATTCCTGTAAAAGTGATGGAATCGAGATCCTAGGAGACTCAATGAAAAAAAGCATATCGTCAGCATATGCTGCTACTTTCCTTTCCTGCTCCCCAATCTTGATTCCCCTGATCCCTGAGCTCAAGTTTACCTTTCTAAGAAAGGGTTCCAGTGATATTGCAAAAATCAGAGGGGACAGTGGGCACCCTTGACGTGTCCCATTTCTTATATCAAAATTTTGGGAGGATATACCATTAACCCTGACTTTTGCAACTGGACCAGAGTAGAGGGCCAAGACCCTATTAAGGGTTGCCTCCCCTAGGCCTATATGTGCCAGAACTACTCTTATCCAGTCCCACCTAACCCGATCAAATGCCTTTTCGGCATCTGTTGAGAGTAGCATAGCCTGGCATCCATGATTTGAGGCCCACCAGTGCACATCTATGGCCTTAATTACATTGTCCCTAGCTTCCCGTGAAGGGATGAAGCCCACCTGATCCTGTGAGACCAAGTTAGGCATAAGTTTGGAGAGTCTAGTGGCCAAGGCCTTAGCAAAGATTTTCAAATCAACGTTTAATAAGGCTATTGGTCTATAATTCCTGCAATCTGTAGTTTCCTTCCCAGCCTTAGGAATGACGGTAATCTGGGCCTCTAGGGCTGAGGGAGGCAGAACCCCAGACTCAGCCGTCGTATCAAAGGCTTTGGCTAAGTGTGTCAGGAGTTGCGGAGAGAATGTCTTGTAATATTGACTTGTAAAGCCGTCTGGCCCGGGTGCTTTTCCAGGTTTCAGGCCCTTCACTACTTCTTGGAGCTCCAAAACTGTGATTGGGGCTTCCAGTGAAGCAATCGCTTCCTCTGTCAGGCATGGCATTCCAGAATCCTTCACGTAAGACAGCATCTTAGCCTGAAGGGTCTCCCCTTGCCCCTGGCTTGGTAAGTTGTACAATGTAGTGTAGTAAGCTCGAAATTGCTCTGCAATATCCTTGTCCCTCTGGTGAAGTGTACCCTTGCTATCTCTTATCCCTTCTATCCTATTCCTCTCACCTCTGGGATTCAAAGCCCTAGCCAGTAGGTATCCCGGTCTATTTCCCAGCTCATAGTATAGACCACTCCTGTAAGTAAATGATCTTCTGGCTGCTCTTTCCATTAATTCCTTAAGTTCCTTCCTTTTCCCCTCGAGTTCCTGGAGGTGAGCCTCTAGCAAGGATTTTTTATGTTTGGCTTCTAACAATGTCACTTGCCTAATCAAGTCGTCTAGCCTGGCCCCTCTCTCCTTTTTGAGTCTCGTCCCTTCCTGAATTAAAATGCCTCTGATTGTGCACTTATGGGCCTCCCAGACTGTCAGTGGACTCACATCTTCCGATATGTTTTCCCTAAAGAAATGTAACAGGCTCTCCTTGACCCTATCCACTACTCTGCTATCCTTTAGAATCCCCCCGTTTAACCGCCAGTGCCACTCCTTTTGCACCCCCCCGGGAAATTCCAGACACATAGTTACTGGAGCGTGGTCTGAAATGGAGGAACATCCAATTTCGACCGATTTTAACTTGTCTAAATCTCTTTGAGACAGGAATAGGTAATCTATCCTTGAATATTTGCCATGGATGGGGGAATAGAAAGTGTAGTCTTTCCCGGTGGGGTGCAGCAGTCTCCATGTATCTACTGCTTGCGTATTTGAAAGGTAGCTTTTAATCTGTTTTAGGGCTCTATAAGTGATAGTTGATTTGGCATCTGACGTGTCCACCAAAGGATTTAGTGCACAGTTCAGGTCTCCCCCCAGAATCAGAATGCCCTCCTGAAACCTTCTCAATTTTTTCAGCGTTGCTAACATGAATCCCTTTTGACCCTTGTTTGGTGCATAAATATTGGCGACCGTAACCAGCTTCCCCGATGGTAATCTGCCTTTCAAAAATATATATCGTCCTTCTGTGTCCCTGCTTTCGTCAGACACAGAAAGCTGAAGTGATTTAGCCAGCAAAATTGAGACCCCTTTTGTTTTAGATATTGGTGAGGGGGCACAGTAATGACTATTATAATTCTTATCCCCCAGCTTTGGCACCTTGTCTTTCTGGAAATGGGTCTCCTGGATCAGGGCAATCTGGATCCTCTGTCTCTTAAGGTCTCTTAGCAGGGAGTGCCTTTTCTGTGGTATATTTAGGCCTCTAGCATTAATGGACATAACATTAATTTTAAGCTGATTGTTCATCTTCCTCCCCCTAATGTTCCTACGGCTAAGGTCTAATTTCCAACCTCCGGTCTCCCTCCCCCACCTATAGAAAAAAGTTAGAGCAGAAAGGGATAGGCTGAACAGTAAGGGATTAACAGCGCAAGAGAAGAGGTGTACAGTTAGGAAGGGATCTGGGGGTGATAAGCGTTGAGTAAGACTAGCACCTGAGGAGCTACCCCCACCAGGCCCCCGAAAGGGAAGGGAGAGGAGAAAATAGATAGAGAAAGATAGAGAAACAACAACAAGGGAGGAACGGAAAATCAACTATATTACAAAATTACAACCAACTCACCTGACCTTCAGATAAGATCTTTTAATTGGAAAGGAACTAATCAGGAGTGGAGCACCAGCGTCTCCGAAGGGCCACTCCCCTCACCCTCTCCTGGAGGTGGTGTTAGACTCACCGTCCTGTGAGAGGCAAAACCCCAGCTCTTGGGATCTTGTAGGTTCCTTTAATGAGACAAGGGCGATGTTGGTGGAAACGGGCAGGATCGGAACAGGCAACAGCGGGCCCCCGAGCAAAGCCTTGGAAGTAGCCTTATAAAGTGTAATCTGAACCAAGAAAAGTAGTAAATATTGTAAACTGTAAAACTATAATACTGTTAAACAACATTTCGTGACGGGTCACCCCGATCCCAGGTCTCTATACCCCCCCAGCCGACCCGCACTAAACAGCAACCCCGGGGTCCTCCTTCTCATTGGTCTCACAGTGTAAAGGCGGGTCCTGCCCACCATGTTGTTCTGCGGTATGCATGCCTGAATTTCCAATACCAAGCCGCTCTAGGATGGATCCCCCGATTCATCTTGGCATTATTTTATTATATTCTATTTTATTTTATTCTAGTCCTTGACCTCATGCTTCCCATGCCATATAGGCCTAATCCTTCCAAGAATGACATGGCTTCTAAAAAAAAGAAAAAACTTCTTAAAATGGGACACCAGCTAATTAGTATGTCAAGGCCGCCTCCTCTACTAGCCCCTCTCCCGTCAGCGCCGCATAAGCGGGATGTTTTCAGCTGCAGGCGGCCCCCTCCCCAGTCACAGCAATTCCACCTGTGCCCGATTTCTTACATGCAATCTTAGGCGCGCCCGCTCCCGCCGCCCCGCTGACCGCCAACCGCTCCCCCCTCGCCGCCTCGGAGCTAAATGTATTGGTTGGATGTCAGCCAGGCAGAGCGAGAGGACACCCAATTTCTGGTCCATCAAAAAGACCCCGTGTATCGCCCGATGGAGTTCCCCCCATCTCGGTAGCGCACAGCCTGGGTGGTCCGCTCCCCTCAGTCAACGCTTAAGCCAGCCTCGCAGAGACTGGAGCGCCACCCCCAGGGCACAGAGGAGCCATCCATCGCACACCACACTCGTCTTAGGAGCCCCTCTCATGAGCTTTGACCCAGGTGCAAAAGGTGTGAAGAGAGAGCGAGAGGGCGGCCCAGGGCCCATTTTAACTTCTGTCAGTTAACCCACAATTCTAAATATCTTATCAGCATAAAAAACATTTTTAGATTAGGATGCGCTCTGCTCATATAGCATCTTTATAACAATAAAAGAAGGCTGCCCCCTCCAGGAACCTCCCCTCCGCCAACCAAGCGTGAGAGGCAGGCTCCAAGAGGAGGGCACCCAAACTCAGCCTGTCATATTAGGAAACTTTCAAGTGCTCGTGAAGATGAGAACCATACCAATAGCAATAAGAGTAACCCCTCCGGCCCGTCCCTCTCGCCCCTGATGTGCTGAGGCCAAGCCTCTGCCACAGATTTCAGGGAATCAGAGAGTGGGGCTCCCGACCCTCAGCAACGCTAACCCAAATAAAGCTTACCTAGAGAGCATATGCAATATCATCTAAACTCAGCATGGAGTCGCCTACCGCGTCGCTGATATCCAACTGCGCCCTCGCCGCGGTTGCGGAATGGGATGCGCTAGTCAAATGTCAGCAAGGCGTGTTAAGAGAGCAAACATCATCGTATTACATGTGGTGTAGGCCACCTAGGTGACCCAGATCAGGGCTCTAGAATGTCACCCCTCTCCAAGTCTGCGCCGAGGCGTTCTCAGTCTCTGCCTTCCTGCCGTTGCCCCCGGTTGATTCGGTCTGCGATGCCACTGGGGGAGTGTGCCGGGGAGGTTCTCTTTGGGGACTCCCCCCGTGTTCCTGGTCCAGAAGAGACTGTCAATAAGTCCGGTATCGCGAAGTCAGCAAACCAGTCAGGGACTGAAACCAGAGGGAGATGGAGGGAGCTACAAAAATCTGCCAAGTCTCCAGGGACACGCAGTGTGCCAGTTTTCCCGTTCACTGTAGCGGAGAGGGAAAAAGGGAATCTCCAGCGATAGGGAATGCCTCGTTCCCGCAGTAGCGATGTGAGTGGTCTCAGGGCCCTTCGATGTTGTAAGGTTATGCCAGAAAGATCTTGAAAAATCTGTATCTCATCATTGTTAAACTGGATCGTGTCCCGTGCTCTGGCCTTGGCTATGATCTCCTCTTTCAGGACAAAGCTTTGCAGGCAACAGACAATGTCCCTGGGGTTCGTGTCACCCAAATTCCTCGGGCGCAATGCTCTGTGAGCTCGAACTAGCTCAATTGGGGTATCGGGAGGGCGTTCGAGGAGGGCGTTGAAGATAGATAGTAGTGCGCTCCCAATCTGATCCTGCCCTACTGTTTCTGGGACCCCTCTCACTCGAATGTTGCACCTCCTATTTCTGTTATCTAGGTCCTCTAGGTGCCTGTGTACATTGAGCATATAATGGTTGTGCGCTGTGACGACTTCACTCACCAACCGCAAACTGCGTTTAGTACGTTCCTCCTCTCTCTCCATGCCATCCATCCTCCGCGCTAGGGCTCTCATGTCGGTTTTTAAGTCTGCGATGGCCGCCGCTATGGTGGACTTGATGTCCCCTGCGAGGTCCGCCAACTCCGACCGGGTGGGAAGCTGACTCAGCTGGGCCACCACATCTAGTTCTTCTCTCTCGGAGGGGGCCACACTCGCTCTATCTGGTGAGCTGTCCGGCGAGAGTGAGAGTGAGGGCGCCATTTTGGACATGCGCCGACCAGCGTCGTCCGGCCTCTGCGATTTGAACATGTCCTGTACACTCCTGGAGCTCCCGCTCAGGGCCTGGGGTACCCTCGGAGTCTTTCCTGTCGACCCCGACCTGTTGCTCTTCCCCATGGTCGGCTGGGGGTGCGAAATGCAATGCTATCGGGGGTCTCCGTCACGAGCTCCGCTCTCAGGCCGCCATCTTGCCCGCCGGTCAAGCCACGCCCCCTGCATGTGATATTTATTCAAAGTATTATTTAACTAACCCAGCACGCATCCTGTGCGTGTTACAGCAAGGCAGAATGGTTTACAACCCTATTGAGGCTCTAGGAGGCTCAGAAATAGCCGTTTTTAATAGCGATTTGTCGCGAATTAATTCGGGTCGAAACGATTTTTGTCGGAAAATTCGGCGAATCAGTCGAATCGAATTTTTCAAAAGTTCGCTCATCTCTACTATTCACATAGTGTGCTTGCATCACTCAGCCCTACCACTCCCATCACAGAGTTCAGCATAGCATGAACAATGAATTTAACAATTACTCTGGTAATATAGCTCAGTTTTTAAAGAACATTACCATGTGTAGCTCTACACAATACTGTTGAATGTTCTATGTGTCAAACATAATGACTCCAATAGGGAGCCATCTAGTGCCACCTGCATAAAAGCCTCTAAATACAATCCTGAGCCCTCGTGGTAACCGGTTCCCTTTAGCTCAGGCAATACAGTAACTGCAGGCAGAGAAAGTGATGATACATCACAGACAGACCCTTCCTACTATTTTTGAAGGGCAACAGGGGAATAAAGCTGGAAGAGTCACTCATATGCAATATGCTTCCCAGTTCTGGACACCAGTTCATAGCAGGATGCCCTGATTTTAAAAAGTGCAGAGGAGATACACTAAATTGATACAGGGATCTTAGAAAGTTTTATGGCAATATAATCTATCAAGTCTTTTCCCTCCCACAGTGCGATGCACACATTACATTGCACTATAAGCTAAATTCCAGTATTGGGCTCATGACTGCTTTAGAAAATATCACAGCTGATTACACTGGCAGCTTTTCATATTGACTTGTTATAGTCCCAGCAGGAGCTAGAGATAGCCCATCTCAATAATTTAACCTCCGATCTCAATATATGGCTGTCAGGGAATGGCGGGTCACATAATCCAACTAACAATCAGGGACCTCTGATCACACAGCCCCGTCCATTCGCCTAAGGGACTACCAGGTCCAGCAACCTACAGACAAAAAGATTGCTCAAGTTAAATAAAGGTTTTAATGTAATGAACGCACACTAGGTAGTGATTACAAACATTTGATTATGGTGGAAAGAATACAAATGTTGTTCTGAGAAGTGAATTACAGGTTACAGTGAGTTACACACAGATATACAACAGTCAGAGTTACTAAATGCAGATGTAGAGTAGTGATGCTGATGAGCTCCCACAATGGGGTATGTCAAGAGCTTATAGATGATTTGGGCACCTCCAGCACGCATGCTGCGCAACCTCCCTCCAGAGAATGACAATGTTCTCATCTCCTTTCTGCCTTTAAGCTCGGTCTCTGCCCCCCCACCCCCCTCCTCCCAGACACAGGTCCTGTGTAATTCTTTTGAAGCCCCATATGCTATCACACCTCCCCAGCGAAGAAGGATGCTGGCTCCTAGCTGTCTGACCAAGGTGTTAGGGGAGCCGCAGAGGGGCTTTCATCTTCGAACTGCCTTTTCTGAATGTCAGAACCTCATGCCCATATATGGACTTCCTTTCCCTGCTAGCCATGTAAGGGTGACATTTGCTAAGAACAGAGAATCTTAAAGGGGGAAGCCGGGCATCAGCGATAAAATGAAATATAATATTTGCCCTCGTCTTCACAATGGCTCTCTGAGCTCTGTTGCCTCTGTAGTCTTGATAGGAGACGCCTAAGAGAGGACATGATTAACTTTAACACATATGTAAATAGTCAATAAAAAATTACAATATGGAGCAAAGCTATTTCAAATAAAGAATCCTGTCTAAGGACAAGCGGGTACTCCAGAGGCAACAATCCTTCTTTACTATAAGATCTATAAAGTCGCAGTCATTACAGCAAGGACCCAACAGGAGTGATTGTATCTTATTGAAAGCCAAATTATTTCTAAAAGTGGCAACTCTTTAATATGAGGAAGCTTTTATTAAAGTTTTGCACTGATAACTCGTATGGCTCTTTTCTGCGAAGAAGTAGAAGAACTCATCCTCCTTAGAGCGGGCAGGGTGTTCCTTTTTCCTCTATTTAAGTGGCTGCTATAAAAAACCTGTTCTTAGCTGTCAACATTTCTTAGAAAATAACGCTGGAAACAACACTTTTTGAAATGGATCTTTTATTTTGTAGAACATTTTTAGATAGCATTTTCTGGGAAATGTAAGAGGTATTTATCCTGCATCTGTGATAATAGCTACCCTTAATATATACCTTAGGAAGCACGTGAGTCCCTGCATCTCTGGGCTCCCCATTCTTCAACTGTATGGAGCTGAAAAGTCTATCATGCAGATATGTCATTGTATAAATTGTAGCTGCCAACAGCCAGCCAATACCCTCCAACTGGCGATGTACCTGTCATTAAATGAACCTACATCTGTCTCTTCCGTCTGCTGTTTAATTAATTTGTCACAGGGAGAGCAGAGGAGGTGTGAGGACACAAAGATCACTTTTTATTTTTAACTCCAACCCCTTTGGCTGAAGTTCTGTTCAGGGATTATGCGTAAGCTTTATCAGGACTGGTGTTCCTGTAATATGCTACTGATCCATTTGGATGCATCCAGCTGAACTCTTTCAAATGTTTTGTGATTCAGGAGTTGTTGGGTATTGTGATTCATTCAGACAAAAAAAGAGAGCAATGGAAAGCGTATATTAAAAGATGGATGGAGAGTGGAGCCCACTATTTAAAAGGGACTGATCGGACAAGAATAAGGAAGGATAGATACTCACCAATAGTCTTGTGTAGGTAGTCTGCTCTATACACACACACACACACACATATATATATATATATATATATATATATATATATATATATATATTCTTGCTATGTCAGAGATTAAAATTTACCTCTGCCGGGGATTCATACTGAACTATTCCCATTCACCACCATGTAGCACCTCCTTGCTACACTCATGGGGACTTGTCATTTCAGAGTAGTGAATGGAGTGGGTGCAGCCAGTCCCCGTGACTGACACAAGGGGGTGGCCACTTGGCTCTCGGCCACCCAAATGTGGGGCAAGAATACTGATGCTGTTAAGTTTCAAACTAGTGCCAGTTGCCCAGGACTTCTGGAGGAATGGGCGACAACATGGCCCACGGAATACATGGCTCTATGTGAGGTGGCTGGTGTAGGGGAGACCTAGACTTGTATGACTTCACCATGATCATTGTTTTTTTGAAGGTGGTTTATTATTTTTCTTTTTGTGTGGAGATTGTGATTTTTTGTTGTTTCAAGGTTTCACTGTTGTGATATTTATTGGGCAGATTTTGTGGTTATATTGCTGAATTTCACTTACAGAATTGGGGATACTGTCGGCTGTTATGGTCAGATTATGATTAATTGCAGTTTAGATGAATGCTATTGTTGTGCAGCTATGATCCGGATCACAGGTAGGGCATTATAATAGAGTAGTTGTTTCACTTTTTCTTTCCTTTTTGTCACATATTAATGATATTTTATTTTTAAATTTACAGGTCTGGCACTAAAGTGTTATTGTCCCAGTGTTAAAGCAATGTCATTCAATGTGTTCTTGCTTTGTAAATGGTGGATATGTGTTCAAAAACAGACTTTAATCACACAGCGTTTGGCGCTCTATGCTATAGCAACCAGATTTAGAGTGCTGACGCTGTGTGTGTGGTATGGTGTGGAGCGCTGAGTAGGGATGAGCAAATCGATCCGGACGAACCCGGATTCGATCCGAATTTCATGAAAAATTCGATTCGGATCGAATTTCGAATTTCCCTGTGCTTCGATCGCTCGAAGTTTTCCTTTAACATCCATTCATTTACATTACAGGCATTCTAAGATGGCGGACGGGACATGTCCAGACATCAACCCCGCGCCAGTGCAAGCTGGGGCAGTCACATGCAGCCTATCAGCAGCCAGCAAGCCCGGTCACAGCGCTATTTAAGTCGGCGGACATCTTGCTTTTCCTCATTTCTCTATTGCATTCGTGAGAGACAGGACACTGCTGTAGTGAGGGAGAGACAGAGAGCCAGGGACAGACAGGGACAGGCAGGAGACAGGCAGGAGACAGGCAGGAGACAGGCAGGAGAAAGTCAGCGAAAGGCAGGGAAAGTTAGGAAAAATCGGAGGCAGTCACAGGGAGATTTTTTTTTTTTCATCCAGCCTGAGTGTTACTGGCTGGCTGACTGGCTTTGTTAGCGTTTTCAGGCTGCTTATACACTTACTGTGCATATATACTGAACTGATCTCAAGTCTGCTGTGAGGCATCCCATTCTGTGACTACACCAGCCTCTATTTACTATAATAACCCTTTGCACTTATTCTAAAAGTAATTTGGCCTGATAAAGACACTTTTGCTGTGCATAGTAGTACTGCTGCCAGGTGCTCTCCGGTTGGGGCATCCCATTCTGTGACTACAACAGCCTCTATTTACTATAACCCTTTGCACTTATTCTAAAAGTAATTTGGCCTGATAAAGACACTTTTGCTTTGCATAGGACTACTGCTGCCAGGTGCACTCCGGTTGTGGCATCCCATTCTGTGACTACACCAGCCTCTATTTAATATAACCCTTTGCACTTATTCTAAAAGTAATTTGACCTGATAAAGACACTTTTGCTTTGCATAGGACTACTGCTGCCAGGTGCACTCCGGTTGTGGCATCCCATTCTGTGACTACACCAGCCTCTAACCCTTTGCACTTATTCTAAAAGTAATTTGGCCTGATAAAGACACTTTTGCTTTGCATAGTAGTACTGCTGCCAGGTGCTCTCTGGTTGGGGCATCCCATTCTGTGACTACGCCAGCCTCTATTTACTATAACCCTTTGCACTTATTCTAAAAGTAATTTGGCCTGATAAAGACACTTTTGCTTTGCATAGGACTACTGCTGCCAGGTGCTCTCTGGTTGGGGCATCCCATTCTGTGACTACACCAGCCTCTATTTACTATAACCCTTTGCACTTATTCTAAAAGTAATTTGGCCTGATAAAGACACTTTTGCTGTGCATAGTACTACTGCTCCCAGGTGCACTGCTGTTGGGGCATCCCATTCTGTGACTACACCAGCCTCTATTTACTATAACCTTTTGCACTTATTCTAAAAGTAATTTGGCCTGATAAAGACACTTTTGCTGTGCATAGTAGTACTGCTGCCAGGTGCTCTCTGGTTGGTGCATCCCATTCTGTGACTACACCAGCCTCTATTTACTATAACCCTTTGCACTTATTCTAAAAGTAATTTGGCCTGATAAAGACACTTTTGCTGTGCATAGGACTACTGCTCCCAGGTGCACTGCTGTTGGGGCATCCCATTCTGTGACTACACCAGCCTCTATTTACTATAACACTTTGCACTTATTCTAAAAGTAATTTGGCCTGATAAAGACACTTTTGCTGCGCATAGTACTACTGCTCCCAGGTGCTCTGCTGTTGGGGCATCCCATTCTGTGACTACACCAGCCTCTATTTACTATAACCCTTTGCACTTATTCTAAAAGTAATTTGGCCTGATAAAGACACTTTTGTTGTGCATAGTACTACTGCTCCCAGGTGCACTGCTGTTGGGGCATCCCATTCTGTGACTACACCAGCCTCTATTTACTATAACCCTTTGCACTTATTCTAAAAGTAATTTGGCCTGATAAAGACACTTTTGCTGTGCATAGTACTACTGCTCCCAGGTGCTCTGCTGTTGGGGCATCCCATTCTGTAACATACCATACCCCTCTTTATTTACACTAAGCAGCTCTCTTATTTACACTAAGCAGGCCTGTTGGAGGCTGAGTGTTACTGCTCACTTTTGGTGTGCATTATATTCTGTTTCATATAGACCCACCGCTGCCTGGGGGTTCTTAAAATATCACCTACTACCACGCCAGTTAGACTATGTCGGGCAGACAAGTGCCTGGAAGTGAAAAGAGGAGTGGCAGAGGCCAAGATTCCGCAGGCAGAGCTCGCATCAGACTGGGGGCCAGTAGCAGCAGGAGTCACGCAGAGAGACCTAATCTGCCAGTATCTGCTAGCGGTCGGGTCTCCACCAGTAATGCATCTGCCGTGGTAGATTGGTTAACGCACTCATCAATAACATCATCACAACTTACGTCTGAGACCCCCAGTCTAGGGTCGGTAGGTTCCTCTGACACAACCCTGAGTTGGCATGCCCCGAGAGCAGTCCCTGTCCTCCCATTGCCTCTGTCCTATGCCGTTCCCTCTCCCAGCGACGTATCCTATGCTTTGGGTTCAGCTCCACTCTTTAGTGAGGAGGACGATCAGATAGAGGACAGTCAGCAGCTACTGCCCAGCCAAGAAATGGAGGTGGCTTCTTTAGCTAGGCAGACAAATAGTGATGTGGACAGTGTCGTGGGTGCTGCGAGCGTTCCAGCTCCTGCGCCAGACACTGTTGACGAATCCACGAACATCAGTGACGTACAGCCACAACTCGGTGATAATAATGATGACGATGAAGCCGATCGCACTTGGGAGCCGGGTGATGAAGGGGCTTCATCGTCATCATCAGGAGAAGAGGGGCGCAGGTTGCCCCGGAGTCAGCAGCTGAGGCAGCAAGGTGGTAGCAGTCAGCATGGGGGCACAATTCCAAAGGCTGGAGCCGGCCGGGGCCGGGGCCTGGGTAGAGCACCTGCTGTGCGGCAGTCTACCTTATCGGGAGGTAGTGGAGCAGGGGTTCCTGGAGTTGGCAACAGCAGCAGTGAATCAGTGAGGCCAGGGGGTGGGAAAAGTAGCTACTCGGCAGTGTGGCAGTTTTTCCTGAAGCATCCGCAGGAGGTTAACATGGCCACATGCAAGATATGTAGGCAGAAGATGAAGCGTGGCCAGGGTCCAAATGTTGGCACCACGGCCCTGCGTCAACATATGATGCGTCACCATAAAGCGACCTGGGAGAACCGAGGCTCCCAAGGGGTGGTCCAGTCTGCTTCCTCACCAAGTGGCACGCCGCTCCCAATTTCTGCCAGCCAAGGCTCCAGCACCTCAGCCGAAGGCAGCTGTGCGTCATACCCATCCTCTGTCGCTCCTGCTCCTTCTCCTCCTCCTCCAAGTCATGCATCCCGCCAGCAATCCATCAGCGAAGCCATGTCCAAGAGACAGCAGTATGCGCCCACTCATCCTACGGCGCAGAAGCTGAATGTGCTCCTGTCCAAGTTGCTGGTGCTGCAGTCGCTCTCTTTTCAGGTGGTGGACTCTGCACCTTTCAGAGAACTGATGGCTTGTGCCGAGCCGAGGTGAAGAGTCCCAAGCCATCATTTCTTTGCCAAGAAGGCAGTACCAGCGCTGCACACTTTTGTTGAACAGAAGGTGGGCCAGTCCTTGAGCCTGTCGGTGTGTAGCAAAGTGCATGGCAGCGCCGACGTCTGGAGCTGTAACTACAGTCAGGGACAGTACATGTCTTTTACGGCCCACTGGGTGAATGTGGTCCTTTTGCAGCAGCAACTTGGACAGGTCACGCCGCCTCCGTGTTCCCTGCCCGTTGGGCCTGTGACACCGTGCGACTCGGCCTCCTCATCCTCCGCCATCTCCTCACCCTCCACTGTAGACTCAAGTCCTCAGTGCCCCTCCAGTCTACCATGTGTGCAGGGCACGGAGGTGTCACGCTGTGCCTCACATGGTTTGTCTTGGCGAACGGAGTCACACAGGGGAGGAACTGCTTAAATTTATTCATCAGGAAATCCGAACATGGCTTACTCCAAGAAAACTTAAAATGGGAATCATGGTTACCAACAATGGGAAGAACATTTTGTCTGCGCTGCGCCAAGGAAGCCTGACCCATGCCCCCTGCATGGCTCACGTCTTCAATCTGGTTGTCAAGCGGTTTCTGAAGTGTTCCCCCCATCTGCAAGACATCCTAACAACTTCAAGGAAACTTTGCATGCACTTCAGCCACTCATACACCGCCAAACACACCCTTCTTGAGCTACAGCATCAGAACGGTATCCCCCAACATAGTCTGATTTGCGATGTTTCCACCCGTTGGAATTCCACCCTTCACATGTTGGACCGATTATATGAACAGAGAAAAGCCGTCACGGATTTCCTGATGATCCAAGCAGATAGGGGGACTCCCCTGTGTAACTTCAATGTCAACCAGTGGCAGCTCATACGTGACACCTGCCGTTTGCTCAGGCCCTTTGAGGAAGCCACTTTATTTGTCAGTCGGCAGGATTACGGGATGAACGACGTGATTCCACTGCTTCATGTACTACAGCACATGTTGGAAACCATGGCTGGTCAGGGCACTGGAGACATGGCGTTTACATCTTACAGCCACATGAACCCCGTTGGAGCTGAACTGGAGGAGGAGGAGGAGTTGCCCAGCGAAACACAGTTTAGGCTTGGCGAAATGGCTGGTTTATCTAGTCAGCGGACAGGAGAGGAGGAGCAGGAGCAGCCAGAGGAGCTAGAGGTTTTTGAGGAAGGCGAGACAGAGGACCCTTGCACACCGTGGCAGTATGCAGTGGAGATGGAGACAGGTAGTCCATCCGAGTCACTTGCGCAAATGGCACGAAGTATGCTCACGTGCTTGCGTAGTGACCCCAGAATTGTTTCCATCCGTCTGCGGGATGACTTCTGGCTGTCCTGCCCGGCAAGTAGCGTGCCATCTGAGCGGGTGTTTAGTGCGGCGGGGGCCATAGTTACGGCGAGGAGAACTCGTCTGTCAACTAAAAATGTGGAGAGACTCACCTTTGTCAAAATGAATCAGGGATGGATCAGCCAGGATTTCCACCCACCAATGGCTGATTCATGCGACTAGATTCAGCATGGTGCCACGTTTTACACTTTCCAAATGGTGCAAAACATATTTATGTCTTTAGGCCAATTTTTGGGCTCCTGCTGCTGCCAACTCCAGGGTGTGATTCATCCAATTTTTGGGCTCCTGAAGCCAACCCCAGTGTCTCTTTAAAGTAATGTTTGGGCTCCTGCTGCTGCTGCCAACTCCAGGGTGTGAATCATCCAATTTTTGGGCTCCTGAAGCCAACTCCAGTGTCTCTTTAAAGTAATGTTTGGGCTCCTGCTGCTGCTGCTGCCAACTCCAGGGTGTGATTCATCCAATTCTTGGGCTCCTGAAGCCAACCCCAGTGTCTCTTTAAAGTAATGTTTGGGCTCCTGCTGCTGCTGCTGCTGCTGCTGCCAACTCCAGGGTGTGAATCATCCAATTTTTGGGCTCCTGAAGCCAACCCCAGTGTCTCTTTAAAGTAATATTTGGGCTCCTGCTGCTGCTGCCAACTCCAGGGTGTGAATCATCCAATTTTTGTGCTCCTGAAGCAATCCCCAGTGTCTCTTTAAAGTAATATTTGGGCTCCTGCTGCTGCCAACTCCAGGGTGTGAATCATCCAATTTTTGGGCTCCTGAAGCCAACCCCAGTGTCTCTTTAAAGTAATGTTTGGGCTCCTGCTGCTGCTGCTGTTGCCGAATCCAGGGTGTGATTCCTCCAATTTTTGGGCTCCTGCTGCTGCCAACTCCAGTGTCTCTTTAAAGTAATGTTTGGGCTCCTGCTGCTGCTGCTGCCAACTCCAGGGTGTGAATCATCCAATTTTTGGGCTCCTGAAACCAACTCCAGTGTCTCTTTAAAGTAATATTTGGGCTCCTGCTGCTGCTGCTGCTGCCAACTCCAGGGTGTGAATCATCCAATTTTTGGGCTCCTGAAGCCAACCCCAGTGTCTCTTTAAAGTAATGTTTGGGCTCCTGCTGCTGCCAACTCCAGGGTGTGAATCATCTAATTTTTGGGCTCCTGAAGCCAACTCCAGTGTCTCTTTAAAGTAATATTTGGGCTCCTGCTGCTGCTGCTGCTGCCAACTCCAGGGTGTGAATCATCCAATTTTTGGGCTCCTGAAGCCAACCCCAGTGTCTCTTTAAAGTAATGTTTGGGCTCCTGCTGCTGCTGCTGCTGCCAACTCCAGGGTGTGAATCATCCAATTTTTGGGCTCCTGAAGCCAACTCCAGTGTCTCTTTAAAGTAATGTTTGGGCTCCTCCTGCTGCTGCCAACTCCAGGGTGTGAATCATCCAATTTATGGGCTCCTGAAGCCAACTCCAGTGTCCCTTTAAAGTAATGTTTTGACTCCTGCTGCTGCTGCTGCCAACTCCAGGGTGTGATTCATCCAATTTTTGGGCTCCTGAAGCCAACCCCAGTGTCTCTTTAAAGTAATGTTTGGGCTCCTGTTGCTGCTGCTGCTGCTGCTGCTGCTGCTACCAGCTCCAGGGTGTGATTCATCCAATTTTTGGGCTCCTGAAGCCAACCCCAGTATCTCTTTAAAGTAATGTTTGGGCTGCTGCTGCTGCCAACTCCAGGGTGTGATTCATCCAATCTTTGGGCTCCTGCTGCAAACTCCAGTGTCTATTTAAAGTAATGTTTGGGCTCCTGCTGCTGCCAACTCCAGGGTGTGATTCATCCAATTTTGGGGCTCCTGAAGCCAACCCCAGTGTCTCTTTAAAGTAATGTTTGGGCTCCTGCTCCTGCTACTGCTGCAAACTCCAGGGTGTGAATCATCCGATTTTTGTGCTCCTGAAGCCAACCCCAGTGGCTCTTTAAAGTAATGCTTGGGCTCCTGCTGCTGCTGCTGCTGCCAACTCCAGGGTGTGAATCATCCAATTTTTGGGCTCCTGAAGCCAACTCCAGTGTCTCTTTAAAGTAATGTTTGGGCTCCTCCTGCTGCTGCCAACTCCAGGGTGTGAATCATCCAATTTATGGGCTCCTGAAGCCAACTCCAGTGTCTCTTTAAAGTAATGTTTTGACTCCTGCTGCTGCTGCTGCCAACTCCAGGGTGTGATTCATCCAATTTTTGGGCTCCTGAAGCCAACCCCAGTGTCTCTTTAAAGTAATGTTTGGGCTCCTGCTGCTGCTGCTGCTGCTGCCAACTCCAGGGTGTGATTCATCCAATCTTTGGGCTCCTGCTGCAAACTCCAGTGTCTATTTAAAGTAATGTTTGGGCTCCTGCTGCTGCTGCTGCCAACTCCAGGGTGTGATTCATCCAATTTTTGGGCTCCTGAAGCCAACCCCAGTGTCTCTTTAAAGTAATGTTTGGTCTCCTGCTCCTGCTACTGCTGCAAACTCCAGGGTGTGAATCATCCGATTTTTGTGCTCCTGAAGCCAACCCCAGTGGCTCTTTAAAGTAATGCTTGGGCTCCTGCTGCTACTGCTGCTGCTGCTGCCAACTCCGGGGTGTGATTCATCCAATCTTTGGGCTCCTGAAGCCAACCCCAGTGTCTCTTTAAAATAATGTTTGGGCTCCTGCTGCTGCTGCTGCCAACTCCAGGGTGTGAATCATCCAATTTTTGGGCTCCTGAAGCCAACTCCAGTGTCTCTTTAAAGTAATATTTTGGCTCCTGCTGCTGCTGCTGCTAACTCCAGGGTGTGAATCATCCAATTTTTGGGCTCCTGAAGCCAACTCCAGTGTCTCTTTAAAGTAATGTTTGGGCTCCTGCTGCTGCCAACTCCAGGGTGTGATTCATCCAATTTTTGGGCTCTTGAAGCCAACCCCAGTGTCTCTTTAAAGTAATATTTGGGCTCCTGCTGCTGCTGCTGCTGCCAACTCCAGGGTGTGAATCATCCAATTTTTGGGCTCCTGAAGCCAACCCCAGTGTCTCTTTAAAGTAATGTTTGGGCTTCTGCTGCTGCTGCTGCCGCTGCTGCCAACTCCAGGGTGTGATTCATCCAATCTTTGGGCTCCTGCTGCCAACTCCAGTGTCTCTTTAAAGTAATGTTTGGGCTCCTGCTGCTGCTGCTGCCAACTCCAGGGTGTGAATCATCCAATTTTTGGGCTCCTGAAGCCAACCCCAGTGTCTCTTTAAAGTAATATTTGGGCTCCTGCTGCTGCTGCTGCTGCCAACTCCAGGGTGTGAATCATCCAATTTTTGGGCTCCTGAAGCCAACCCCAGTGTCTCTTTAAAATAATGTTTGGGCTCCTGCTGCTGCTGCTGCTGCCAACTCCAGGGTGTGAATCATCCAATTTTTGGGCTCCTGAAGCCAACTCCAGTGTCTCTTTGAAGTAATATTTGGGCTCCTGCTGCTGCTGCTGCCAACTCCAGGGTGTGATTCATCCAATTTTTTGGGCTCCTGAAGCCAACCCCAGTGTCTCTTTAAAGTAATGTTTGGGCTCCTGCTGCTGCTGCCAACTCCAGGGTGTGAATCATCCAATTTTTGGGCTCCTGAAGCCAACTCCAGTGTCTCTTTAAAGTAATGTTTTGGCTCCTGCTGCTGCTGCTGCTGCCAACTCCAGGGTGTGATTCATCCAATTTTTGGGCTCCTGAAGCCAACCCCAGTGTCTCTTTAAAGTAATGTTTGGGCTCCTGCTGCTGCTGCTGCCAACTCCAGGGTGTGATTCATCCAATTTTTTGGCTCCTGAAGCCAACCTCAGTGTCTCTTTAAAGTAATGTTTGGGTTTCTGCTGCTGCTGCCAACTCCAGGGTGTGAATCATCCAATCTTTGGGCTCCTGCTGCCAACTCCAGTGTCTATTTAAAGTAATGTTTGGGCTCCTGCTGCTGCTGCTGCCAACTCCAGGGTGTGATTCATCCAATTTTTGGGCTCCTGAAGCCAACCCCAGTGTCTCTTTAAAATAATGTTTGGGCTCCTGCTGCTGCTGCTGCCAACTCCAGGGTGTGATTCATCCAATCTTTGGGCTCCTGCTGCAAACTCCAGTGTCTCTTTAAAGTAATGTTTGGGCTCTTGCTGCTGCTGCTGCTGCCAACTCCAGGGTGTGAATCATCCAATTTTTGGGCTCCTGAAGCCAACTCCAGAGTCTCTTTAAAGTAATATTTGGGCTCCTGCTGCTGCTGCTGCTGCCAACTCCAGGGTGTGATTCATCCAATTTTTGGGCTCCTAAAGCCAACCCCAGTGTCTCTTTAAAGTAATGTTTGGGCTCCTGCTGCTGCTGCCAACTCCAGGGTGTGAATCATCCAATTTTTGGGCTCCTGAAGCCAACCCCAGTGTCTCTTTAAAGTAATGTTTGGGCTCCTGCTGCTGCTGCCAACTCCAGGGTGTGATTCATCCAATTTTTGGGCTCCTGAAGCCAACCCCAGTGTCTCTTTAAAGTAATGTTTGTGCTCCTGCTGCTGCTGCCAACTCCAGGGTGTGATTCATCCAATCTTTGGGCTCCTGAGGCCAACTCCAGTGTCTCTTTAAAGCAATATTTGGGCTCCTGCTGCTGCTGCTTGCAACTCCAGGGTGTGATTCATCCAATTTTTGGGCTCCTGCTGCTGTCAACTCCAGTGTCTCTTTAAAGCAATGTTTGTGCTCCTGCCCCTTATAGTGATGCCACTTCAACTCTCTGCAATTTTGCCGCTCTGCGATTCTATTAGCAATGCCTCTGATCTGCATGTGATATTTATTCAAAGTATTATTTAACTAACCCAGCATGCATCCTGTGCGTGTTACAGCAAGGCAGAATGGTTTACAACCCTATTGAGGCTCTAGGAGGCTCAGAAATAGCTGTTTTTAATAGCGATTCGTCGCGAATAAATTCGGGTCGAAACAAATTTTGTCGGAAAATTTGGCGAATCGGTCGAATCAAACTTTTCAAAAGTTCGCTCATCTCTAGCGCTGAGTGCTGGACGCACTTAGCTGGCTCTACCTTTCGCTCGCTGAAGCGCTGTACTGGTGTTAGAGTGCCCAACCTACATCACATTCATTAAAGTGGGCCAGGTTACTAGAGCGACAGAGACGCTCTGTTACAGTGCCCAATACCCGCACACGAGCATCTACTAGCTGTCGCTCTAAGCGCCGCTATACAGACGCTCATCTGCCGATACCTGGCGTTACTAATGAATAAGCCTCTAACTGTTTATTGCACATCTATGTTTAGCAGGAATTCTGCTGTAAGCTGAATTGCTTATATTATTGTAGATATTATGATTAGAGATCAAACTTTTGAAAAATTAGATTCGGCCGATTTGCCGAATTCTCCGGAAAAACGCGTTTCGGTCCGAATTTATTTGCAACAAATCGCTATTTAAAAAGGCTATTTCTGGGCTTCCGAGAGCCTCCATAGGGTTGCAGAACATTTTGCTTGCTTGGCAGCAGCATAAGGAGCCCATATATTGCCTGAGAAACACACCCAGGAGTTGGCAGCAGCATTAGGAGCCCATATATTGTCTGAAAGACACACCCTGGAGTTGGCAGCAGCATGAAGAGAACATATACAGATTTTGGGCACATATATATTATCCTAAGAATATTAATAAAAATTAAGCTTAACGTAAATTTTTTTACTCAATAATTACTTGGCGTCTGATGCGGAGGAATGTCTGTAACTGGAGAGCAGCGCCTTAAATCTGTTTTGAACTATCCATATTTCTTTAGTGTCGGTCTGGCACCATGATCAATCTACTCTGATGCATCAGGCATTGGTGGGTGGAAATCTTGGCTGATCCATGCCCGATTCATTTTCACGCAGGCCAGTCTTTAAAAAAAACATTTTTCAAGCGCACTTCATCACTTTGTTCCTGTTAAAGTCTTCAGGGCCTAGTTACTACTTAGTGAAAGGCCATAAATAGTTACACACCTGCTGCTGTTATCGACAAATCCTGTTTTAAGTGTAGTGTAGTGTTTTTTCCTCCCCTCATATACGCACCAAGTATGTCAGACAGAGAAGTGCCAGGATGGGCACAGAGAAGTTGCAGAGGCCTAAATTTATCAAGCAGAGGTCGCAGCAGACTAGGGGTGAGTGGCAGCAGGAGTCTCAGTGAGAGGCCTGGTCTCCCGGTATCAGTTAGCGGTCGTGTCTTGACCAGCAACCCATCTGCCGTCATCGATTGGTTAACAAGATCATCCACTTCATCACAAGTGACATCTGACACCCCCAGCAACTGTCGGTTATATCTTATGCTTTAGGTTCAGCTCCACTATTCAGGGAGATCGATTTGCTAGAGAAAATTCAGCAGCTACTGCCCATCCAAGAAGTGGAGGAGACACTTGCCGCTTCTTCCACTAGGCGGGCAAATAGTGATGAGGAGAGAGGCGTGGGAGGTGGTGTTGCAAGTGTTTTGGCTTCTTAAGCAGACACTGTTGAGGAACCTGAGGAGGACATCAGTGAGTTTTGAGGGCACTTTTAAAGGCTTGGAGTGATGGAGAGTGACAGATTTAGCGGTCAGCATGGTGGCAGAAGGGGAAAGTATGCAGGCAAGTGTGCTTGGGGTAGACCACTTGCTGCGCGGCAGGCTACCTTCCCAGGAGGTAGTGGAAGAGGGTCCCTGGAGTCATCGGCGGCGGCAGCAGCAGTGAATTAGTGCGGACTGTTGGTAGGAAAATCAGCTACTCGGCAATGTGACAGTTTTTCATCAAGCATCCGCAGGAGGTTAACATGGCTATATGAAATATGTGTAGGCAGAAGGCGAAGTGTGGCCAGGTTCCCAATGTTGGCCCCACAGCCCTGTGTCAACATTTACTGCGTCACCATAAAGCAGCCTGGGAGAGTTGGCTCCAAAGTGGTGGTCCAGCCTGCTGCATTACACAGTGGCACGCAGCTCCCTGTGCCCACTCATCCAACGCGCAAAGGCTAAATGTGCTTCTGTATAAGTTGCTGGTGCTGCAGTCCCTCAATTTTTAGGTGGCGGACCTTTCAGAGAACTGATGGGTTGAGCCGAGTCCCAAGCTGTCATTTCTTTGCGAAGAAGGCAGTACCAGCCCTGTACAATTTTGTTGAACAGAAGGTGGGCCAGTCCTTTAGCCTGTCAGTGTGTACCAAAGTGCACAGCAGTGCCTACGTCTGTAGCTGTAACTACGGTCAGGGACAATACATATCCTTTAAGGCCCACTGGGTGATTGTGGCTCCTGCACAACCACAACAGCAACTTGGACAGGTCCCTCCGCTGTGGCCTGCACGCTCCTAGGCCGTTGTGCCTGTGACTGGGCACTTGCACTTAGCAATGGTGTCACAGGAAAAAGTGCCTAATTGTCAATTACATATTAATTGTTATTATTTATCTTGTTTGAACACATTTATAATAATAACACATAACATAATAACAATAACATATAACAAAATAACAATAACATAAAATTTATCAAATTTTTTGGGGTTAATTTTGTGTTTTTTTTTATTTTTTTATATATTTTTAAAATTTTTATTTTTTTTACAATTTCTTTTTCCATTTTTAATTTTATTTTTGGATTTTGTTTTTTTCAAAATATATATTTTTTTGTATTTTTCATTCTTTTTTTATTTTTTTCAGTGCCCTTCCAGCCTACCATGTGTGCAGGACACGGCGGTTTCACACTGTTCTTCACATGGTTTGCCTTGAGCCACAGAGTCACACATGGGAGGAACTGCTAAAAATCATGCATCAATAAATGAAATCATGACTTACTCCGCAAAAACTGCAAATGGGAACCATGGTGACTGACAATGGGAAGAACATCTTGTCTGCGCTGCGACAAGGAAGCCTGAGCCATGCACCCTGTATGCCACACATGTTCAAACTAGTTGTCAAGCGTTTTCTGAAGACTTCCCCCCATCTGCAAGACATCCTAACAATGGGAAGGAAACTTTGCATGCACTTCATCCACTCCTACACCGCCAAGCACACCCTTCTACAGCGTCAGAACGGTATCCCCCAACATAGTCTGATTTGCGATGATTCCACCCGTTGGAATTCCACCCTCCATATGTTGGATCAACTATACGAACAGAGAAAAGCCATCACTGATTTCTTGATGATCCAAGCGGATAGGGGAACTCCCCTGTGTAACTTCAATGTAAACCAGTGGCAGCTCATACGTGACACCTGTCGTTTGCTCAGGCCCTTTGAGGAAGCCAATTATTAGTCAGTCGCCAGGACTACGGGATGAACAATGTGATTCCACTGCTTCATGTACTACAACACATGTTGGAAACCATGGCTGGTCAGGGCACTGGAGACATGGCACCTACATTTCACGGCCACATGAAGCCTGTGGGGGCTCAAGTGGAGGAGGAGGAGGAGGGGGTGGGGCACAGCGAAGCACAGTTTAGGTTTGACAAAACTGCCATTTTATCTAGTCATCTGACAGGAGAGGCGGAGCAGGGGCGGCCAAAGGAGCTAGAGGGTTGTGAGGAAGGCGAGACAGAGGACCCAGATACACCGTGGCAGTATGCAGTGGAGATGGAGACAGGTAGTCCCTCCGAGTCACTTGCACAAATGGCACGATGCATGCTCATGTGCTTGCGTAGTGACCGCAGAATTGTCTCCATTTGTCAGCGGGATGACTTCTGGCTCTCCACCTTATTGGACCCTCGCTACGGCACAAAATGGGCTCATTTTTTACACCCACTGAGAGGGAGGACAAACTGACCTACTACAGAGACATTCTACCTAGTCAGTTGGCCGATGCCTATCTGCGCCATGGTCCATACTCTCGCAGGTCTGACTCGGGGGGACCTCTGCGCTCACCTTCCACTGCCATGACTGCTGGGGGGTGGCAGGAGCAGCAGCAGCAGCTCCATCAGCAGTACCCTGAGTCTTCAGTCGCTAATGAGTAGCTTTCTTCACCCGCATAGTGAAGCTAATCATGAGCAGGAGAAAGACCTGGAGCAGGCCCTGAACCAGCAGGTAGTGTCATACCTTGACATGACCATGCCAATGCACCTTGAGGACCCGCTGGACTTCTGGGCAGCCAAACTTGACTTGTGGCCGCAACTGCCAGAGTTTGTCCTGGGAAAGCTGTCCTGCCCGGCGAGTAGTGTGCCATATGAGCGGGTGTTTAGTGCAGCGGGGGCCATAGTCATGCCAAGGAGAAATGTGGAGAGACTCACCTTTGTGAAGATGAATCAGGCATGGATCAGCCAGGATTTCCAGCCACCAATGGCTGATCCATGGTAGTAGCTGATGCATGGTAGCTCCTTATGCTGCTTCCTACTATAGGGTGTGTTTTTCAGGCAATATATGGGCTCCTAATGCTGCTGCTACCAACTCCAATGTGTGTACTCTTAAAAGACACATGCTAGCATTTTTGGGATGCCCCCCCCCGGTTAAAGGCAATGGCAGACTTTGATTACAAAATGCAACCAGTTAGTAGACAGGTACTCTTTAAATGTTTATGCTAGTGTTTGGGATGCCCCCTCTTCAAATACACAGGCTGGCTGTTTTTGTAGTGGAAAAGTGACTTTGTTTGCAACATGCAACCAGTTAGTAGACAGGTAGTCTTGAAATATTAATGCTAGTGTTTGGGATGCCCCCTCTTCAAATACACAGGCTGGCTGTTTTTGTAGTGGAAAAGTGACTTTGTTTGCAACATGCAACCAGTTAGTAGACAGGTAGTCTTGAAATATTAATGCTAGTGTTTGGGATGCCCCCTCTTCAAATACACAGGTTGGCTGCTTTTATAGTGGAAAAGTGACTTTGTTTACACAATGCAACCAGTTAGTAGACAGGTACTCTTGAAATATGTATGCTAGTGTTTGGGATGCCTCCTCTTCAAATACACAGGTTGGCTGCTTTTATAGTGGAAAAGTGACTTTGTTTACACAATGCAACCAGTTAGTAGACAGGTACTCTTTAAATATTTATTTTAGTGTTTGGGATGCCTCCTTTTCAAATACACAGGTTGGCTGCTTTTATAGTGGAAAAGTGACTTTCTTTACAACATGCAACCAGTTAGTAGACAGGTACTCTTGAAATATTATGCTAGTATTTGGAATGCCCACCCCGGCGAAAGGCAAAGTTTGCTTAAAAAGTGACTTTGCTAACAAAATGCAACCAGTTAGTAGACAGATAGTCTTGAAATATTTATGCTAGCACGCTTTTTAAAGAATGACACCAGGAAAAGGAAAAGCTAATAGGCAGATGTGTTATTAACACTAAATAGGCTTGAAAGCTAATGCAAACACTTTTTTTTTAAACTTTCCCTGTCTTTCTCTGTCACTGTCACAGCTTCTCTGCTTCTCTATCTGTCCCTCGCTTCTGTTCTTTTATCTATCTATCTATCTATCTATCTATCTATCTATCTATCTATCTATCTATCTCTCCCTCGCTGTATCTATCTATCTATCTATCTATCTATCTATCTATCTATCTATCTGTCCCTCGCTCTCTCCCTGCCTGATCTGCTCTGGCCGCAATACAGTGTCAGAATGATCTTCCGCAAAATGGCTGCAATTATAAAGGTCTGTGACATCATCGGTAAGCCTGTCTGCTGATAGGTAGCATGTGACGCCTACCCAGGATTCCTTGCCCCATGGGACATGTCCTGACATGTGGATCCACCATTTTAGAGGGGCTGGATAGCAGTAAATGGAGTTTTAAAGGAAGCGGTTCGAGCGATCGAATCGCGGCGATATTCAGAATCGAAACAAATCGAATTTTTCCTGAAATTCATAACGAATTTGGGTTCGTCGGAATCGATTCGCTCATCTCTAATTATGATGTATTAGCATTTGGCTCCAGGAGAGGTAGCAATGTTTTTAACAGTGTTGTATGGTGTTTTTTGTGCTTTTATCGATTTTTGTGCCTGATCAATAAACCTTCTGATCTTTATCAAGGTGTGTGTGCCCCATTTCTAGACTCAACTCTGGTCTTTTATGTTATATGATTTAAGAGTTTAGGGGAGAACCCCCCTTAATTTATTAACTTCAGAATTCATTGCTGTGGTGCACACTGTTCTCCTATTTTTCAATTTATATATATTTATATTAAAAGGACTGTCCAGACAACCACCAGAAAACTTATTTGTCCTCTACAGCTGATCTGTCCTCCTCAGGTTGGTTATAATGTATGAGGTTTTGGGATCAAGTCCCCAGGCATATAGACCGGTCTCTTCGTTCAGTGGCAACCCCCTGGATACCCTGGGAGTAGGGATACTCCCAGGCCTAAACACAGCCTCCATTGCAGTGAATGGGGTGGGGGCGTGCTCAAGTCACTGTGACTGCTGTGGGAGCTGTCATACATCTTGTAGATCACTTGTAAACATGATCACTGCAGAACTTGATCTTGGGACCCAGTAGGTTTATTTATCTGCAGTGGGATGGTACACCTGCAGAGGACAATAGAGAAGTATGCCTTTCTTTTATTGTTGCATTGGACAAGGACTTGTTAGGAAAACGGAGAATGCTGGACGCAGCACATTTCACAGGCACAAATCTCTATAAATTTACTGAATTACACAATAAAAAACACAGAAAATTATATTATACCCCCCCCCCCCCTTTCTAGCACTTGCCTCATAAACAGATGCACACATCATTCGGTTATTTACTTATTTGCTTGGCAAGCAGTCAACATTTCAATAATGTTTTGCCAGAGGTACATTTAATTATTTGTTGGCACCTTGTACATGAAAAACAATGTACCTCCATTAATTTAAAGTGTGTTTTGGGAAACATTAAGTACTTGCTGCAATGGACTGGAATACATTGCTAAAATAATGTAGGCTTTAATTTTAGGTGTTTAAAAGTTGAGGAGTCAGACAAACTGCAAAACATAAGGATTTGTTTTTCATATTATTCCTGTTGTCCCCCAATAGGCCTAATAGGCCTCACAATGCAAAAATATACATTATTATTCATGGAAGGGATGATTATTCCTGGATAAATTAAGGGGCGAAATATTCTTAAAAGTCAGGCAGGCTGATTCCTTATTGGCAGATGACCGTCTGTACAGAGGCGCTAAGAGCGACCGCTATTATACGCTGTGATCGGCTGTCGGGCACTGTAACAGAGCATCTCAGTCGCTGTAGTAACCTGGCCGGTATTGATGAATGTGATGTATGTTGGGCGTTCTAATACCAGTACAGCGCTGCAGCGAGCGAAAGGTACCGCCAGCTCATTGCGACCGACTCTCAGTGATTTACACCATATTCAACAAAAAAACAGACTCACAAAGCATCGGCGCTCTGGATCTGGTCGCTGTAGCATAGAGCGGGAGAGGCTGTGTGATTAAAGTCTGTTTTTGAACACATATCCACCAGTAACAAAGCGAAAACACATGGAATGACATTGTTGTAACATTGTGACATTAATACTTTAATGCCAGACCTGTAATGACAATTCTGCATAAAAATATAGAAAATAAAAAAAGTTTTTTAAAAAATGACGCTTTCTATGCCAGGAGAGGTGACACAATTATTTGAGAGTAAAAAAAAACAAAAAAAAAAAACCCCTGTTTAAACAGAGGAAATAGAACGTCCATTGAAATGTATAGGAGAGCGACAGGTAGCGACAGGTAATACCTGGCGTTCTGGAATCTACAGCACCGGCTGTAATGATAATTCGTACGCTACATGGTGCTGTTAGAGTCGCTCACCATAATCGCCTTCATAAATTTGCGTATTGCGTACAGCACACGGCGTTCACCTGCAGCTACGAGGCACTACCTGTTGCTATCCCTTGAGGAATAAACCCCATAGTTTTATCTGTTTTCATGGGGGGGAGTAATGATGCTGAAATCTGCCACCCACACTGGTGCAATTTTAAAGAATATTCTGATTCTGGAAACCCCAGAATTCCAATCCCATTCCTGTTGGAGGGAGGGGTGTTGCTGTTGGTGCTTTCTGATTGCCCAGAAAGAGATAAAGCACCCAATATCACTAAACCAAAAGCCCTTAGCAACAATATGAGTAGAGATGAGCGAACTTTTGAAAAATTCGATTCGACTGATTCGCCGAATTTTCCGACAAAAATCGTTTCGACCCGAATAAATTCGCGACGAATCGCTATTAAAAACGGCTATTTCTGAGCCTCCTAGAGCCTCAATAGGGTTGTAAACCATTCTGCCTTGCTGTAACACGCACAGGATGCGTGCTGGGTTAGTTAAATAATACTTTGAAGAAATATCACATGCAGATCAGAGGCATCGCTAATAGAATCGCAGAGCGGCACAATTGAATTCAAGAGAGTTGAAGTGGCATCACTATGAGGGGCAGGAGCCCAAACATTGCTTTAAAGAGACACTGGAGTTGGCTTCAGGAGCCCAAAAATTGGATGAATCACACCCTGGAGTTGGCAGCAGCAGCAGCAGCAGGAGCCCAAAAATTGGATGAATCACACCCTGGAGTTGGCAGCAGCAGCAGCAGGAGCCCAAATATTACTTTAAAGAGACACTGGGGTTGGCCTCAGGAGCCCAAAAATTGGATGAATCACACCCTGGAGTTGGCAGCAGCAGCAGCAGGAGCCCAAATATACACTGGAGTTGGCTTCAGGAGCCCAAAAATTGGATGAATCACACCCTGGAGTTGGCAGCAGCAGCAGCAGGAGCCCAAATATTACTTTAAAGAGACACTGGGGTTGGCTTCAGGAGCCCAAAAATTGGATGAATCACACCCTGGAGTTGGCAGCAGCAGGAGCCCAAATATTACTTTAAAGAGACACTGGGGTTGGCTTCAGGAGCCCAAAAATTGGATGATTCACACCCTGGAGTTGGCAGCAGAAGCAGCAGGAGCCCAAATATACACTGGGGTTGGCTTCAGGAGCCCAAAAATTGGATGAATCACACCCTGGAGTTGGCAGCAGCAGCAGCAGGAGCCCAAACATTACTTTAAACAGACCCTGGGGTTGGCCTCAGGAGCCCAAAAATTGGATGAATCACACCCTGGAGTTGGCAGCAGCAGCAGCAGGAGCCCAAATATTACTTTAAAGAGACACTGGGGTTGGCTTCAGGAGCCCAAAAATTGGATGAATCACACCCTGGAGTTGCAAGCAGCAGCAGGAGCCCAAACATTACTTTAAACAGACCCTGGGGTTGGCCTCAGGAGCCCAAAAATTGGATGAATCACACCCTGGAGTTGGCAGCAGCAGGAGCCCAAACATTACTTTAAAGAGACCCTGGGGTTGGCCTCAGGAGCCCAAAAATTGGATGAATCACACCCTGGAGTTGGCAGCAGCAGCAGCAGCAGGAGCCCAAATATTACTTTAAAGAGACACTGGAGTTGGCTTCAGTAGCCCAAAAATTGGATGAATCACACCCTGGAGTTGGCAGCAGCAGCAGCAGGAGCCCAAACATTACTTTAAACAGACCCTGGGGTTGGCCTCAGGAGCCCAAAAATTGGATGAATCACACCCTGGAGTTGGCAGCAGCAGCAGCAGGAGCCCAAACATTACTTTAAACAGACCCTGGGGTTGGCCTCAGGAGCCCAAAAATTGGATGAATCACACCCTGGAGTTGCAAGCAGCAGCAGGAGCCCAAACATTACTTTAAACAGACCCTGGGGTTGGCCTCAGGAGCCCAAAAATTGGATGAATCACACCCTGGAGTTGGCAGCAGCAGCAGCAGGAGCCCAAATATTACTTTAAAGAGACACTGGGGTTGGCCTCAGGAGCCCAAAAATTGGATGAATCACACCCTGGAGTTGGCAGCAGCAGCAGCAGGAGCCCAAATATTACTTTAAAGAGACACTGGAGTTGGCTTCAGTAGCCCAAAAATTGGATGAATCACACCCTGGAGTTGGCAGCAGCAGCAGGAGCCCAAATATTACTTTAAAGAGACCCTGGGGTTGGCCTCAGGAGCCCAAAAATTGGATGAATCACACCCTGGAGTTGGCAGCAGCAGGAGCCCAAACATTACTTTAAAGAGACCCTGGGGTTGGCCTCAGGAGCCCAAAAATTGGATGAATCACACCCTGGAGTTGGCAGAAGTTGGCAGTAGCAGCAGCAGGAGCCCAAACATTACTTTAAACAGACCCTGGGGTTGGCCTCAGGAGCCCAAAAATTGGATGAATCACACCCTGGAGTTGGCAGCAGCAGCAGCAGGAGCCCAAATATTACTTTAAAGAGACACTGGGGTTGGCTTCAGGAGCCCAAAAATTGGATGAATCACACCCTGGAGTTGCAAGCAGCAGCAGGAGCCCAAACATTACTTTAAACAGACCCTGGGGTTGGCCTCAGGAGCCCAAAAATTGGATGAATCACACCCTGGAGTTGGCAGCAGCAGGAGCCCAAACATTACTTTAAAGAGACCCTGGGGTTGGCCTAAGGAGCCCAAAAATTGGATGAATCACACCCTGGAGTTGGCAGCAGCAGGAGCCCAAATATTACTTTAAAGAGACACTGGAGTTGGCTTCAGTAGCCCAAAAATTGGATGAATCACACCCTGGAGTTGGCAGCAGCAGCAGCAGGAGCCCAAACATTACTTTAAACAGACCCTGGGGTTGGCCTCAGGAGCCCAAAAATTGGATGAATCACACCCTGGAGTTGGCAGCAGCAGCAGCAGGAGCCCAAACATTACTTTAAACAGACCCTGGGGTTGGCCTCAGGAGCCCAAAAATTGGATGAATCACACCCTGGAGTTGCAAGCAGCAGCAGGAGCCCAAACATTACTTTAAACAGACCCTGGGGTTGGCCTCAGGAGCCCAAAAATTGGATGAATCACACCCTGGAGTTGGCAGCAGCAGCAGCAGGAGCCCAAATATTACTTTAAAGAGACACTGGGGTTGGCTTCAGGAGCCCAAAAATTGGATGAATCACACCCTGGAGTTGGCAGCAGCAGCAGCAGGAGCCCAAATATTACTTTAAAGAGACACTGGAGTTGGCTTCAGTAGCCCAAAAATTGGATGAATCACACCCTGGAGTTGGCAGCAGCAGCAGCAGGAGCCCAAACATTACTTTAAACAGACCCTGGGGTTGGCCTCAGGAGCCCAAAAATTGGATGAATCACACCCTGGAGTTGGCAGCAGCAGCAGCAGGAGCCCAAACATTACTTTAAACAGACCCTGGGGTTGGCCTCAGGAGCCCAAAAATTGGATGAATCACACCCTGGAGTTGCAAGCAGCAGCAGGAGCCCAAACATTACTTTAAACAGACCCTGGGGTTGGCTTCAGGAGCCCAAAAATTGGATGAATCACACCCTGTGGAGAGTCATGTGGAGAAAAAGTAGCTTAGTTAGTAATATCTACATAAAATTATGAATAAACAAATGCAAAAGTTTGCCAAAGTGAAGTTTTGTTTGAGGGTGTGTTTCCACCTTTTAATTAAATCAGAAACAAGAAGGTATCATTGCCTCTGACTAATTAGCCCTCAAAAATTCTTGGAATTTTTAATCTGGAATCATGTCTGATCCGTCTTATCCGAAGAATATTAATAAAAAGTAAGAGTAACGTAAAGGATTTTTTATCAATATTTACTTGTGGTCCGATGCGGAGGAATGTCTGTAACTGGAGAGCAGCGCCTTAAATCTGTTTTGCACGATCCATCTTTCTTGGTCTGGCCCCGTCATCAATCTACTGGAATACATCAGGCATTGTTGGGAGGAAAGCTTGGCTGATCCATGCGCCATTCATTTCCACGCAGGGCAGTCTCTGGAAAAAAAAAGTCTGTATAAACCAGGGTCTTTTTCATATAAAAACAAATGGTTATTCTTGCTTTTCAGCCATATGTTCCACAGCTTTACCAGTCATTGTGTCAGCCAATGAAGCAACTTTGTCTCGAAGTGCTGCAAAAGCAGTCCACTGCATCACAAGTGGCATCTGACACCCCCAGTCAACTGTCTGTCTGTTATGCTTTGGGTTCAGCTCCACTATCCATTGATCTGATATCCAAGATCTGATAATCATAAAATTCAGCAGCTACTGCCCAGCCAAGAAGTGGAGGAGACACTCGCCTCTTCTTCCACTATCCGGCAATTAGTGATGAGGAGAGTGTCGTGGGAGGAGGTGTTGCAAGCCGAGGTAGTGGAAGAGGGTGCCTGGAGTCTGCGGCGGTGGCGGCGGCAGCAGCAGCGAATTATTGCGGACTGTTGGTAGGAAAAATCAGCTACTCAGCGATGTGGCAGTGTTCCATGCAGCATCCTGTGGAGAAAAAGTAGGTTAGTTAGTGTATATACATAAAATTATGAATAGACAAATGCAATAGTATTGCGAAAGTGAAGTTTTGTTTGAGGGTGTGTTTCCACCTTGCAATTAAATCAGAAACAACTAGCTATCATTTGCCTCTGAATAATTAGCCCTCAAAAATTCTTGGAATTTTTAATCTTGATGTCTGAGGGATTTCTCCTCTCAGACAGCGTCACCATAAGTCCAGCCTGCTGCATTACCCAGTGGTGGACCTTTCAGAGAACTGATGGCTTGTGCCGAGCCGAGGTGGAGAGTCACATGGCATGGTTGTTGAACAGAAGGTGGGCCAGTCCTTTAGCCTGTCAGTGTGTACCAAAGTGCACAGTGTTGTCTACGCCTGGAGCTGTAACTATAGACTCATGGTGGACAATATATATCCTTTTAGGCCCCCTTGGTGATTGTGGTTTCACGCTGTTCTTCACATGGTTTTCCTTGACCATCAGAGTCACACATGGGAGGAACTACTAAAAATGAGAACTCAATCCATGAAAGCATTGCTTAATCCACGAAAACTGCAAATTTGGACCCATGGTGACTGACACTTGGAAGAACATCTTGTTTGCGCTGCGACAAGGAAGCCAGAGTCATGCGTCCTGACATGGCACACGTGTTCAGTCTAGTTTTGAAGTCTTGCCCCCATCTGAAAGACATCCGAACAACAGGAAAGAAAGTTAGCATGCACTTCTGGCACTCCTACACCACCAAGCACAACCTTATTGAGCCTCAGCGTCACAACGGTGTACCCCACCATAGTCTGATTTGCGATGTTTCCACCCGTTGGAATTCCACCCTCCATATGCAGGATCCACTATAGCAGTGGTCCCCAACCCTGTCCTCAAGGCCCACCAACAGGCCAGGCTTTGCAGATCTCCACAAAGATGCTCAGGTGGAGTAATTAGTGCAGCTGCAGAGCAATAGAGCTGGCTATTTGGAGATCCAAAAAACATGACATGTTGGTGGGCCTTGAGGACAGGGTTGAGGACCACTGCACTATAGGAACAGAGAAAAGCCATCACGGATTTCTGGATGATCCAAACGGATAGGGGGACACCCCTGTGTAAATTCAATGTAAACCATTGGCAGCTCATACGTGACACCGACCGTTTGCTCAGGCCCTTTGAGGAAGCTACATTATTAGTCAGTTGCCAGGACTATGAGATGAACGATGAGATTCCACTGCTTCATGTACTACAACACATGTTGGAAAGCATGGCTGGTCAGGGCACTGGAGACATGGCACATACATTTCACAGCCACATGAAGCCTGTGGGGGCTGAAGTGGAGGAGGAGGAGGGGGTGGGGCACAGCAAACCACAGTTTAGGTTTCACAAAATGACCATTTTATCTAGTCATCTGACAGGAGAGGAGGAGCAGGAGCAGCCACAGGAGCTAGAGGGTTGTGAGTAAGGCGAGACAGAGGACCCAGACACACCATGGCAGTTTACAGTGGAGATGGAGACAGGTAGTCCCTCCGAGTCACTTGCACAAATGGCACGATGCATGCTCACATGCATGCGTACTAGTGAGCGCAGAATTGTCTCCATTTGTCAGCGGGAAGACTTCTGGCTCTCCAACTTATTGGACCCTCGCTTCCGGCACAAAATGGGGGCATTTTTTACGCCCACTGAGAGGGAGGACAAACTGACCTACTACAGAGACATCCCACGTAGTCAGTTGGGCGATGTCTATCTGCGCCATGGCCCATACTCCCGCAGGTCTGACTCGGGGGGAAGTCTGCGATCACCTTCCACTGCCATGGCTGCTGGGGGGGTGGAAGGAGCAGCAGCAGCAGCTCCATCAGCAGCAGCCTCAGTCTTCAGTCGCTAGTGAGTAGCTTTCTACACCCGCATAGTGAGTCTACTCATGAGCAGCAGGAAGACCTGGAGCTGGACCTCAAACAGCAGGTCATGTCATACCTTGACATGACCATGCCAACACACCTTCAAGATCCACTGGATTTGCTGGGAAGCCAAACTTGACTTGTGCCCGCAACTAGCAGAGTTTGCCCTGGAAAAGCTGTACTGGCCGGACAGTGGTTGATTTAGATGGCAACTGGGCTGCTCTATATAACGAAGCAAAATGGCAAATTTACCTCACTATATAAGCTATTGCCCCTCAGATTTACACAGGGGCTGCTCTATATTATGCTGCAAAATGGCAAATTAACCTCACAATATAAGCTATTGCAGCTCTATATAAATAAAAATAAATAAATAAAAAAAGGGCCTGTAGAAGCTTATTTAGTATAACAGATAGGGTGACATGTGCTGGTTTGGGATGCCCATATGGGCTAGTGTTTTGGCAGCAGTACAAAAACCAATGCAAAATGCAATAGCTTAATAAAGCTGATGCTGATCAACGCTTATTTAGTATAACAGATGGGGTGCAACATGCAGGTTTGGGATGCCCTGCGGCCTGGTGTATTTAAAGCAGACCAAAACCAATTCAAAATGCAATAACTTAATAAAGCTGAGGCTGTAGATGCTTATTTAGTATAAACAGGTAGGGTGCAAGGTGCAGCTTTGGGGTGCCCTGCGGCCTGGTTAAATGAAAGCAGTCAAAAAGGAAGTGCAAACTGAAGTAGCTTAATGAAGCTGATGCTGATCAACGCTTATGTTGTATACCAGATAGGGTGCAAGGTGCAGCTTTGGGGTGCCCTGCGGCCTGGTTTATTAAAATCAGTCAAAAACAAGTGCAAACTGAAGTAGCCTGATCAACGCTTATGTTGTATAACAGATAGGTTTAAAATAGCATGTGCCTTGGGATGCCCGTGTGGCCTGTTATATTTCAAGCTGAACAAAAAGTAACAATAATCCAAGTATGAGACATCATTTTGACCTTCTTCACAGCGCCATACTTTGAAAAAAAAAAATTAATTTCATGCCGATCAATCCAAAGGTCAATGCCCCTAACAAAAATAGTGTTCGGCATAAGTTTTCCTTCTGGAAGGACGTAACCTTTAGTTTACATGGTTGGGGTAGGTTATCTTACAAATTGGGATACCCCAGGCAGCAGTGTCATTGAAAGAGACAGATTGTAATGCAGGCCATACGCAAGCAGAGAAACTCAGGCTGCAACAGGCCTATTTAGTTTACATGGTTGGGGTAGGTTATCTTACAAATTGGGATACCCCACTGTATATGAAACCAAATATAAATGCACACCCAAAAGTGGACACTCAGCCTCCAAGAGGCCTGCTTAGTTTAAATAAGAGAGCTGCTTAGTATGGTAGGTAGGTTATGTTATGTTACAGAATGGGATGCCCCAAGCAGACTTGAGATCAGTATATATGCACACAGCAGCAGTGTGTTAGCAGGCTCATACAGGCCAAATTTCTTTAAATAAATGTGCAGCTTACAGTAAATGCAGAGGCTAATGGTATGTTACAGAATGGGATGCCCCAAAGCTGACTTGAGATCAGTATATATGCACACAGCAGCAGTGTGTTAGCAGGCTCATACAGGCCAAATTTCTTTAAATAACTGTGCAGCTTACAGTTAATGCAGAGGCTAATGGTATGTTACAGAATGGGATGCCCCAAGCAGACTTGAGATCAGTATATATGCACACAGCAGCAGTGTGTTAGCAGGCTCATACAGGCCAAATTTCTTTAAATAAATGTGCAGCTTACAGTTAATGCAGAGGCTAATGGTATGTTACAGAATGGGATGCCCCAAAGCTGACTTGAGATCAGTATATATGCACACAGCAGCAGTGTGTTAGCAGGCTCATACAGGCCAAATTTCTTTAAATAACTGTGCAGCTTACAGTTAATGCAGAGGCTAATGGTATGTTACAGAATGGGATGCCCCAAGCAGACTTGAGATCAGTATATATGCACACAGCAGCAGTGTGTTAGCAGGCTCATACAGGCCAAATTTCTTTAAATAAATGTGCAGCTTACAGTAAATGCAGAGGCTAATGGTATGTTACAGAATGGGATGCCCCAAGCAGACTTGAGATCAGTATATATGCACACAGCAGCAGTGTGTTAGCAGGCTCATACAGGCCAAATTTCTTTAAATAAATGTGCAGCTTACAGTAAATGCAGAGGCTAATGGTATGTTACAGAATGGGATGCCCCAAAGCTGACTTGAGATCAGTATATATGCACACAGCAGCAGTGTGTTAGCAGGCTCATACAGGCCAAATTTCTTTAAATAACTGTGCAGCTTACAGTTAATGCAGAGGCTAATGGTATGTTACAGAATGGGATGCCCCAAGCAGACTTGAGATCAGTATATATGCACACAGCAGCAGTGTGTTAGCAGGCTCATACAGGCCAAATTTCTTTAAATAAATGTGCAGCTTACAGTAAATGCAGAGGCTAATGGTATGTTACAGAATGGGATGCCCCAAAGCTGACTTGAGATCAGTATATATGCACACAGCAGCAGTGTGTTAGCAGGCTCATACAGGCCAAATTTCTTTAAATAACTGTGCAGCTTACAGTTAATGCAGAGGCTAATGGTATGTTACAGAATGGGATGCCCCAAGCAGACTTGAGATCAGTATATATGCACACAGCAGCAGTGTGTTAGCAGGCTCATACAGGCCAAATTTCTTTAAATAAATGTGCAGCTTACAGTAAATGCAGAGGCTAATGGTATGTTACAGAATGGGATGCCCCAAAGCTGACTTGAGATCAGTATATATGCACACAGCAGCAGTGTGTTAGCAGGCTCATACAGGCCAAATTTCTTTAAATAACTGTGCAGCTTACAGTTAATGCAGAGGCTAATGGTATGTTACAGAATGGGATGCCCCAAGCAGACTTGAGATCAGTATATATGCACACAGCAGCAGTGTGTTAGCAGGCTCATACAGGCCAAATTTCTTTAAATAACTGTGCAGCTTACAGTTAATGCAGAGGCTAATGGTATGTTACAGAATGGGATGCCCCAAGCAGACTTGAGAACAGTATATATGCACACAGCAGCAGTGTGTTAGCAGGCTCATACAGGCCAAATTTCTTTAAATAAATGTGCAGCTTACAGTAAATGCAGAGGCTAATGGTATGTTACAGAATGGGATGCCCCAAAGCTGACTTGAGATCAGTATATATGCACACAGCAGCAGTGTGTTAGCAGGCTCATACAGGCCAAATTTCTTTAAATAACTGTGCAGCTTACAGTTAATGCAGAGGCTAATGGTATGTTACAGAATGGGATGTCCCAAAAACCAGAGAGCACCTGGCAGGCAGCAGTAAGACTATGCACAGCAAAAGTGTCTTTATCATGCCTAATTTCAATTAGAATAGGTGCAAATGGTTAGGTTCTTAAATAGAGGCTGGTGTAGTCACAGAATGGGATGCCCTAAAAACCAGCAGTAAGTACACCTGGCAGGGACAAGTAGTGCTATGCCCAGCAAAAGTGTCTTTATCAGGCTAATTTCAAATATGATAAGAGCAAATGCTTATATGGTCTTAAACAGAGGCTGCTGTAGTCACAGAATGGGATGCCCCAAATAGGAGTGCACCTGGCAGGGTCCAGTAGTGCTATGCCCAGCAAAAGTGTCTTTATCAGGCCTAATTTCAAATATGATAAGAGCAAATGCTTATATGGTCTTAAACAGAGGCTGCTGTAGTCACAGAATGGGATGCCCCAAATAGGAGTGCACCTGGCAGGGTCCAGTAGTGCTATGCCCAGCAAAAGTGTCTTTATCAGGCTAATTTCAAATATAATAAGAGCAAATGGTTATATGGTCTTAAACAGAGGCTGCTGTAGTCACAGAATGGGATGCCCTGGCAGGGACAAGTAGTGCTATGCCCAGCAAAAGTGTCTTTATCAGGCCTAATTTCAAATATGATAAGAGCAAATGCTTATATGGTCTTAAACAGAGGCTGCTTTAGTCACAGAATGGGATGCCCCAACAGGAATGGACCTGGCAGGGTCCAGTAGTGCTTTGCCCAGCAAAAGTGTCTTTATCAGGCCTAATTTCAAATATGATAAGTGAAAATGGTTATACGGTCTTAAACAGAGGCTGCTGTAGTCACAGAATGGGATGCCATGGCAGGGACAAGTAGTGCTATGCCCAGCAAAAGTGTCTTTATCAGGCTAATTTCAAATATGATAAGAGCAAATGGTTATATGGTCTTAAACAGAGGCTGCTGTAGTCACAGAATGGGATGCCATGGTAGGGACAAGTTGTGCTATGCCCAGCAAAAGTGTCTTTATCAGGCCTAATTTCAAATATGATAAGAGCAAATGCTTATATGGTCTTAAACAGAGGCTGCTGTAGTCACAGAATGGGATGCCCCAAATAGGAGTGCACCTGGCAGGGTCCAGTAGTGCTTTGCCCAGCAAAAGTGTCTTTATCAGGCCTAATTTCAAATATGATAAGAGCAAATGCTTATATGGTCTTAAACAGAGGCTGCTGTAGTCACAGAATGGGATGCCCCAAATAGGAGTGCACCTGGCAGGGTCCAGTAGTGCTATGCCCAGCAAAAGTGTCTTTATCAGGCTAATTTCAAATATGATAAGATCAAATGCTTATATGGTCTTAAACAGAGGCTGCTTTAGTCACAGAATGGGATGCCATGGCAGGGACAAGTTGTGCTATGCCCAGCAAAAGTGTCTTTATCAGGCCTAATTTCAAATATGATAAGAGCAAATGCTTATATGGTCTTAAACAGAGGCTGCTGTAGTCACAGAATGGGATGCCCCAAATAGGAGTGCACCTGGCAGGGTCCAGTAGTGCTTTGCCCAGCAAAAGTGTCTTTATCAGGCCTAATTTCAAATATGATAAGAGCAAATGCTTATATGGTCTTAAACAGAGGCTGCTGTAGTCACAGAATGGGATGCCCCAAATAGGAGTGCACCTGGCAGGGTCCAGTAGTGCTTTGCCCAGCAAAAGTGTCTTTATCAGGCCTAATTTCAAATATGATAAGAGCAAATGCTTATATGGTCTTAAACAGAGGCTGCTGTAGTCACAGAATGGGATGCCCCAAATAGGAGTGCACCTGGCAGGGTCCAGTAGTGCTTTGCCCAGCAAAAGTGTCTTTATCAGGCCTAATTTCAAATATGATAAGAGCAAATGCTTATATGGTCTTAAACAGAGGCTGCTGTAGTCACAGAATGGGATGCCCCAAATAGGAGTGCACCTGGCAGGGTCCAGTAGTGCTTTGCCCAGCAAAAGTGTCTTTATCAGGCCTAATTTCAAATATGATAAGAGCAAATGCTTATATGGTCTTAAACAGAGGCTGCTGTAGTCACAGAATGGGATGCCCCAAATAGGAGTGCACCTGGCAGGGTCCAGTAGTGCTTTGCCCAGCAAAAGTGTCTTTATCAGGCCTAATTTCAAATATGATAAGAGCAAATGCTTATATGGTCTTAAACAGAGGCTGCTGTAGTCACAGAATGGGATGCCCCAAATAGGAGTGCACCTGGCAGGGTCCAGTAGTGCTATGCCCAGCAAAAGTGTCTTTATCAGGCCTAATTTCAAATATGATAAGAGCAAATGCTTATATGGTCTTAAACAGAGGCTGCTGTAGTCACAGAATGGGATGCCCCAAATAGGAGTGCACCTGGCAGGGTCCAGTAGTGCTTTGCCCAGCAAAAGTGTCTTTATCAGGCCTAATTTCAAATATGATAAGAGCAAATGCTTATATGGTCTTAAACAGAGGCTGCTGTAGTCACAGAATGGGATGCCCCAAATAGGAGTGCACCTGGCAGGGTCCAGTAGTGCTTTGCCCAGCAAAAGTGTCTTTATCAGGCCTAATTTCAAATATGATAAGAGCAAATGCTTATATGGTCTTAAACAGAGGCTGCTGTAGTCACAGAATGGGATGCCTCACAGCAGACTTAAGATCAGTTCAGTATATATGCACAGTTAGTTACTATAAGCAGCCTGAAAACGCTAACAAAGCCTGTCAGCCAGCTAGTAACACTCAGGCTGGATGAAAAAAAAAAAAAATCTCCCTGTCACAGCCTCCGTTTTTTCCTACCTTTCCCTGGCTTTCTGTCTGTCTCCTGTCTGTCTCCTGCCTGTCTCCAGCCTGTCCCTGTCTGTCCCTGCCTGTCCCTGCCTGTCTAACTGTCTGTCCCTCAGCTACACAGCGTTCTGTCTCTCACGAATGCAATAGAGAAATGAGGAAAAGCAAGATGGCCGCCGTTAAATACCGCTGTGTGACGTCACCGGGCTTGCTGGCTGCTGATAGGCTGCATGTGACTGCCCCAGCTTGCACTGGCGCGGGATACATGTCCAGACATGTCCCGTCCGCCATCTTAGAATGCCTGTAAATGTAAATGAATGGATGTTAAAGGAAAACTTCGAATGATCGAATCGCGGGGAAATTCGGATTCGATCCGAATCGAATTTTTCCTGAAATTCGGATCGAATCCGGGTTCGTCCGGATCGATTCGCTCATCCCTAAATATGAGTAATGAAAGAGCTCAATCTAAACTGGACCAAAAGCCAAATAGACTTGTAGGGCAGTTAGTAAGATTCCATGCCATGCCCCACAGCTGAAATTGCTGCCTAGTATTCAAAGCACCAAGATCCAGCACAATAGTCAGGGAGAGGTAAGACAGAATAACAACAGGCAGGGGGGTAGTAGGTAAGACTGGTTAGTAGTCATTGGAAGGTCAGGAGGGTTTTAGGCCAGATGGGACACATCACATAGTAAGGAAACTGAATGGATCCAGACAGAGGAGTAGCTAGGCTTTCTGGCAACCAGGGCAAAGATTCGAAATGGTGCTCAGGCCACCCTTTGGCGCACCTCTAATCTGCTGTACCCGGGGCAAGTGCCCCCCCGGCCTCCCATAGCTACGCCCCTAGATCCAAAGGCTTATTGGTCCTTTCAGATGCTATGCCATATACAGTATCCCCATAGTGCTGCTTTAATAATTATTATTATTATTATTGTTTATTTATATAGCACCATGATCTTCCATAGCGCTTTACAAGGTGTGATTACAGGGTAAAACATATAGTACAGGGAACAATAGAAAATTAGATGCCACAAGGTTTAAACCAAGTGTTGTGAGCACAAGAGACAATAGGAGAAAGAGCCCGGCCCTTGCGAGCTTACAGTCTAAAGGATGAGGGTGGAGACGAAAAGTAGGGATCACAAGTGGTAGAGCTAGAGTTGGGCTTAATGTGCCATTTGAAGGATATAGCAATTGCTTAAGCCAGGTCATTAGGGACAAATGTCAAAGCAGCAGCTAGTTAGTAGACTTCCTTGGAATGCCCGATGCCCAGAATTGTGGACTGACCTTTCCACCTGAACTGCATATTTCCTCATCCCAGAATCCTTTGCTTGAGATAAATCTGGCATCAGAAGTGCTCCCACTGGCAGATGTAGCACACTCACAGCTGGAATCTTGCTGGAATTTCATGCGCTGAGACTGGCCTTAGCGAAGGATATTGGCGAGATGAGTATGTTGCTTGGATTGAGGGTTAAATAGCAAATTACGACTATGGGGTATCTCAAATAGATTCCTAAGGTCCTCTTTACAAAATAATGTATATGCGCTAGTTGCCGCGCTAGAGACTTCCTGTCATCTGCAAATTACTGAAAATAGACCAAATACTCTGGAACTCTAAACATAAGACCTGGTAACTAGGACTCAGGGACTTGGTGCTGGAACCCAGGATCTTGAGAGCTGTCGATAATGGCAAGTGTATGTTTCTCGGCCTACAGATGGAGGCTGTCAGGCCTGGAAGCACAGGCAAGTGCTGACACCATGTTTCACAAAGTGTGATTGCTTTAGGGTGTATTTTCTGTAGGTTCCAGGAAAAATATTTTAAGAACATACTCAACGCTGGATGCAAGCAATCTGACTGATCAGTAATATCTGAGCTGTTGACTTAATACATAGATACTGCAGCCGCTTGCCTATCAATTGTCTCCAAGGCTTGGCGCTCCTATATAGCTCAGTAATTCATCATCCATCATAATTGAGAGGAAGCTGTCCTCTGTGCAGAAATCCATATGTTGAGTAGTTCCAAGTCACTCAGCATACAGTTGTACTTATTAAGGTCTCCATGATTGAAAGCGGCTGAAGAACTGTTCCTATTTCCACAGGCTAATACCATGTGCACTGTGCTAGATCATTTGTGTTGTTTAGAAGCAGCTCACTGAGCTGTCGCTTTTGAGTAAGTGCATGGCTGAGGGTCAAAAAATGTTCTAGAAGATCTGCATACAGGTGAAAATAAGACTGGGGGTATCCAGTATGCTGGACTCCACCCCCCCCTACACACATAACCCCCCAGAATACCAGTAATCCTCACCTTCAATGCAGCTGTGAACAGAGTCCCGCGAATGGCCAGTGGGTGGTCATGGGGGCAGGTCGTTCCAGTGGCCGCGCCGAGGACGTGATCATGGCCCATGTGACTGCCCGGCGACCAATCGTGGGACTCCTTTCCCGGCGCTGAATCGTAGTGAAGGTGAGGATTACAGGCATTCTGGGGGGTTATGTGTGGAGGGAACTACAGCATTCTGGATGCCCCCCACAAGCTTGTTTTGATTAGCTGTCTGCGGGACCAACAACCATTAAAGAAAAAATGGGTGTTGGTCCAGTTTAACTTTTTATTTATTTATTTATCTTTACTATTTCAATTAAAATTTAAACAAATCATGGCCCCTCCTTTCATATTGCCATGCTGGTGCACCAGTCTGGTCCTGGCAACTCACTAACCCCTTTAGCCTTTGGCCCAGGTTTGGTGCTCTGCCTGGGTGTCAGCTGTATTTTTTTAAATTAAAAAAGTCATAAAAAATATAAGTTAATTCCGCGTGTCTTTTACACTGATGAGAAATTACATGCTGGCAATTTCTGACCTAATTTGTTTGAAAGAATAGTAAAAACTAGAGTGAAAACATTGCTGACATGATCACAATCATTTTTTATAATTGTGAATTTCAGTTGTATTTATTTTTGATGATTTTTTGATGATTTTTTTCACATTATGAGAGAAGAAAAGTGAAAAAAAAATAGTTTAGAAAATGTGGAATGTTTTTTCTTTGTTGAATCACAACAACCTGAAAAAGCTAAAGCTTTAGGATTTTTTCACAAATAAAACTGACTAATTTTTTTTTACAAACATTGCTGAATCAAGCCCATTGTTTTCTTTTATAACACAGAGTCGCAAACAAATAGAACAGAAAAAAATGGGCTCAGCACCTTGAGACTATCACTTTGGCAAACAATAATGAAAACTTAAATTCCATGTCCAGGCACAAACTGACTTCCTTCCAGCTTACCACACTTGGGAACAATGTACAATAAATCATGTTGAAGCATCTGAAAATCTCAGATAATATGCAAATACTTAGGGGTTTATTCATCAAGGGATATCACCGGGTAATGCCTCGTAGCAGCAGGCAGCGTCTGGTGAACACTGGGCGCTGTACGCAAAACCACATTTATGAAGGCGACTCTGATGAGCGCCATGTAGCGTACGATTCATCATTACAGGCAGCTCAGCGTATAACGCCGGAGCTCTAGCTTCTAGAGCGCCAGGTATTACCTGTCGCTACCTGTCGTTCTCCCATACATTTCAATGGACGTTCCTTTTATTCTGTTTAAACAGGGTTTTTTGTTCTAATTTTTTTTTCCCTTAAATAATTGTGTGACCTCTCCTGGTCTAGAAAAAGTCATTTTTGAAAACTTTTTAGATTTTTAATATTTTTATGCAGACTTGTCAGTACAGGTCTGGCATTAAAGTATTAATGTCACAATGTTACAACAAAGTAATTCCATGTGTTTTCGCTTTGTTACTGGTGGATATGTGTTCAAAAACAGACTTTAATCACACAGCGTCTGGCTCTCTATGCTATAGCGACCAGATCCGACACTGTGGTGTCGCTGAGAGTCGGTCGCACTGAGCTGGCACTACCTGTCACTCCCTGCAGCGCTGTACTGGTGTTAGAACGCCCAACATACATCTCATTCATCAATCAATGCCGGCCAGGTTACTACAGCGGCTGAGGCGCTCTGTTACAGCGCCCAATACACACTTACAGCGTCTACTAGCGGTCGCTCTAAGCGCCGCTATACAGACTCTCATCTGCCGATACCTGGCGCTAGTAATGACTCAGCAAAAAAGAAAGTTAACCCTCTGCACACTCATACTATTGAAAAACCTAGCTAACACTTGTTAAGAACATGGACTGTTAGTTAACATAGATTGCAATGAATGTAAAAGCGAGGTAGCCACGTCAAGGCCGTCCAATTAGTACCCCGTCCCTAACATTACGGGGAGGCCGATTCATTAATAGCGCCAGGTAGCAACAGATGAGCGCCAGTAGCGTGATTTTCTCAGCGCCAGCTAGTATTCGCTGTGCTTGGCCGGGGTTTGCTTGTTGACAGCGACTCAGTCGGTGTGCGGTAATGTTGAATACGGGCTGGGGGGTCGCTGTTTCACAGGTTCAGCGTTGTATGGGTGCGCCTGACAACGAATGGCCAGAGCGAACGGCTTGCTGCAGATTCATTAACAAAACACGCTCCGAATTTATTCGCGCTGTGAATTCCTTGTTTAAACCCCAGAGCGCTGGCGGCGATGGGTGTAAAATAGTTTTTAACCCCCAAACAACCATATTTTTTTATTGTAAAATTATACAAGTTTTTATAAACATTTTGTAATATGAATACATTAATATCAGACCTGTAATATCAATTCTGCACAAATTTAAAAAAAAATCCTAACATTGCAGAAGTGGTCACAGAATTTTTGACATTAAAAAAAAAAAAAAAAAAACATTAATAGGAATTAATTATGATTAATTAAAGATTGCTCCATTGAAATGCATTGGACATCGCCAGGGAGCGACAGGTCATACCTGGCGCTGTGATGGGATTAGCAGCGGCGCTGTTCGTTGCAGTTGGCTACATGATGAATGCCGCGCTAGCTGACGCTCTCGCTGGCGCTAGCCTCATTTAGCGTGATAAATGCGTAATTGTGACCGCCGCCGGGCGTACTTGAGTCGGTAGCCGCCGTTAGCTGGCGGTACCTGGCGCTCGTCAGACACTACCTGGCGCTAGCCCTTGATAAATAAGGGCCTAAGTTTAAAAGTTTGTGCAGACATTGCTACTTCTTTACTTGTGTGTGTACAAGCAATGCAATACACGAATCAGCCTGTCTAAAGACATTGAAATACCTTAACTTGCTTGCACACACACAATGAAAAATGCTCAACTTGCCTGCACAGTGTTACAGTTCAAAAAGAGGGTTTAGGTAGAGGCCAATTTTGCTGTTGCATTTGCAGGTCAGTGGCCAGATCTGCTGGATTGTAGCTCTCCCAATGTAACAGGGAGTCCAATTGGCCTCTACCTAAACCCTCTTTTTGAACTGTAACACTGTGCAGGCAAGTAAAGTATTTTTCATTGTGTGTGTGCAAGCAAGATAAGTTATTGCAATATCTTTAGACAGGCTGATTCATGTATTGCATTGCTTGTGCACACACAAGTAAAGAAGTAGCAATGTCTGCACAAACTTTTAAACTTAGTAATGTTAGGGACGGGGTACAAATTGGACGGCCTTGACGTGGCTACCTCGCTTTTACATTCATGGCAATCTATGTTAACTAACAGTCCATTTTCTTAACCAGTGTTAGCTAGGTTTTTCAATAGTATGAGTGTGCAGAGGGTTAACTTTCTTTTTTGCTTAGTGTGTGTGGTCACACCCCTCTAGCACCTCTTGACTGCTATATATTGACTGGATGAGCACATCCTACCTTCCTTTTTGCTAGTAATGACTCAGCCTGCCCTCTTTGCCACGATACACTGAAACCTGTCACCCCTGTATTTTATTTCATCAGGAAAGAAAAACACAAGCTTGGCAGGGTTTTTTTCAGTTTGCGTTTATAAATGACCCCTCCTCTCATTAGCTCAAGTGTTTACATGGATTTTTAATATTAAGCTATTTTATTTGCTTCAATTTCTGAGTAGTGGCTGAGCTTGTAAGGACGTGTCATGGCACATATTTAGTGCTGTGGTCAGGGACAGCTGTGAGACAACTGTGGCTTACCATAATCACTCATGCTGAGAGCAACAAGGGGCAGAGTGACCTTTAGACAACTGGTTCTGGAGGAAAGAAATTCAAAGTAAGGACACATTTTGGAGACCTGCTACAGCATCTAGCTGGTGTTGCAGGAATTGGAGGATGGGTACAAGGGACAGGCATTAGGTGAGCTGCTTGCTGCCTTATTATTCCTGTGGGATTCACAGTCTCTTAAAGCATCCCCTGAATTGCTCCCCCATGAAATGTGGCGATTTTTACTGCTTTACATTAATCCCGGCTAATGCCTCCTGTTTTAGCTGTGAAGCTCCGCCTCCTCCATTCATTGCCACTGTTGTGAGTGGCAATGATGTCATTGCCACACCTATGCCATGACTTATTTTCTGTCATCTTACAGAGGGGGACAGCAAAAGAAAAAGTGTTCCAGGATGATTCCATTTCAATTTCTATGCCCCAAGAAGGGAGTATCAGCAGGGGAATTGGCCAAATGTATTTCACAAGCTCAGTGGGTATTGGTCCGCTTTAAACCTTGTCCCAATTTCAGATGTGTAGCCCCAAAACCTCCACGCAACTCCACCAAAAACTCCTCCGCACCACTGCATAATCCAGAACAGTACACATTTTATTGTTTTAATTGGGCAAGGACAAAAACACAATTAAAAACTTAAAAAAAAAACATATACCACATAACTGACACCATATAGTCTCTGGGACACTGCACTATAATCATATGACATTCCTAAATGTAAAAAAGGCTTTATGATCCCTCTTGACAAAAGTCGCTCTTATTAATTCCCATGTGATCCCTCTTAAGGAAATTCCCTCTTAATAACTTTTAATACTACCCCATTAAAGGGCATATCATATAATCCAAAAACAACATACAAAACCCTATGCAAAGTATAGTGTGTAATACACATTCAATGAATCCCTCACTAATCACAACAATGTGTATATCTTAACTATAATCAACATCTAATGTCAAGTAAAGTGCCTGTGCACAGCTAATTAACCCCACAATATAGACTTGGAGGGGACCCACCAGCCTTAAACAACAAAAGTATACAGATTGAAAGTTACCAGTCACAAACAATGCAGTGCCCCACCTCCCGCACGTTTCGTGATGGATGGCCCCCGTCACTTCCTCAGGGCGAGGTGTCCTACGGCTGTGTTTTAAAATAGATTTTAAAAAATCTTTCAGCTTCGGATATGTGGTCGGGCAGGCTGATTCATTTTAACGCCAGCTATCGGCAGATGAGCGCCTGTATAGATGTGCTAAGAGCGACCGCTAGTATACACTGTGATCGGCTATCGGGCGCTGTAACAGAACACCTCAGTCGCTCTAGTAACCTGGCCGGCATTGATGAATGAGATGTATGCTGGGCGTTCTAACACCAGTACAGCGTTGCAGCAAGCGAAAGGTAGCGCCAGCTCATTGCGACTGACTCTCTGCGACTCACACCATATTCAACAAAAAAAAAAAACAGACTCACAGAGTGTAGGTGCTCTGGATCTGGTCTCTATAGCATAGAGCGCCAGATGCTGTGGGATTAAAGTCTGTTTTTGAATGCATATCCATCAGTAACAAAGCGAAAACACATGGAATTACATTGTTGTAACATTTTGACATTAAGGGCTTTATTCATCAAGCCATAGAGCCAGGTAACGACTGGCAGCGACAGGTAACGACAGGTAGCGAACGGTGAACGCCGTTCACTGCACGCAATACCACATTTATCAACGCAAATCTGGTGACCGACACGTAGCGACCAATTCATCATCACAGACGGCTCAGCGTATAGCACTGGAGCTCTAGCTTCCAGAGCTCCTGGTATTACCTGTCGCTCTCCCATACATTTCAATGTACGATCCTTTTATTCTCTTTAAACAGGGTTTTATTTTATTTTATTTTTTTAATTATCAAATTATTGTGTATCCTCTCATGGCCTATTAAAAGTAAATTTTGAAAACTTTTTGGGATTTATAATATTTTTATGCATAATTCTCCTTAAATGCCTGGTATTAAAGTGCTCATGTTACAATGTAATTCCATGTGTTTTCGCTTTACTAGTGGATATGTGTTCAAAAACAGACTTTAATCACACAGTGTCTAGCGCTCTGGGCTACAACTACCCGATTTTAAGTGCTGGCGCTGTGTGAGGCTATTATTTTTTATGAAAATGATGAGAGTCGGTCGCACTGAGCTGGCGCTACCATTCGCTCCCATACAGAGCTGTACTGGTATTAGAGCGACTCACACAATATATTCATCAATGCCGGCCAGCGACTGAGATGCTCTGAAACAGCGACCCATGGCCAAGCACAGCGGCTACTAGTGGTCGCTCTCAATGCCTCGCTACAGGCGCTCATCTGTCGGTACCTGGCACTAGTAATGAATCAGCCTGTAATACTTTAATGCCAGACCTGTAATGACAATTCTGCATAAAAATATAAAAAATCAAAAAAGTTTTCAAAAATGACTTTTTCTAGGCCAGGAGAGATCACACAATTATTTGAGATAAAAAAAAAACAAACACAAAAAACCCTGTTTAAGCAGAAGAAAAGGAACGTCCATTGAAATGTATGGGTGAGCGACAGGTTATTGAAGCTAGAGCACTGGCGCTATACACTGAGCCACCTTGAATGATGAATCAGGTGCTACATGGCGCTGTTAGAGTCGCTCACCAGACTCGCGTTCATAAATGTAGTTTTGCGTACATCCCCGGCATTCACCATACGCTGCTTACCTCTACAAGGCCCTACCTGGCGCTATCCTTGATGAATAAACCCCTATATTACACTACTGTAAATACAATCTAGTTGTATGACATTTCCTAATCATTGCATTCTTGTTTTCTTTCAGTGTCTGAAAGTTTTTTAAAATGAGAGTTTTTACAGCTGCTTAAAAAGTGAAGAATCCACCGCAGCGTATATGGTAATTACCTTATGGCAACAAGAACAGTTTTTCTGTCAGAGGCTTTCGATCACAGAAGCATTAATGAGTAAACCCGCGCGCTAAGTGACTTGGAACTTCTCAGCTTATAGATTTCTGCAGCAACAAAGAACAGCTTTCTTTCAATTATGACAGATGATGAATTATTGAGCTATACATGAGCGTCAAGCCTTGGGGACAATTGACAGGGAAGCCATTGCACAATCGTTGAAATAGGTCAACTACTTGTTGATAAGATGCTACTGATCAGTCATATTGCCAACGTGTTGCAGATGAATGGCTTCTCAAAACAGGAAAAAGGGAAAAAAAAGGTTAAAGCACCATTTCCAAATAGGGTCAATCCATTTTTAAAAAAAATTCTAAAGCAACTAATAGAATTTATATTGTCCTCTTCCTACAGCAGGATGGGAGGAGATGGCTGGGTGGACTCACTTGATTTCTGTGATCTAACGCCGAGCCTGCCGGGAGAGTTTTATTCTGCATCCACCATAAGTCACCCAATCACTGTGCAGCTCCCCTACCGTCACAGTTCAGCGGATCACAGAAGAGTAGACAAGACTAGTGGAGGCTAATTTAAGATTAGCTTCACGTATTGCCATTTGTGCGTCTATGTAGCTGTGCTTAGAACGTCCGCTAGTAGACGCTGCAAGTGGGTGTCTGGCGTTATAACCTAGCGTAACGGCCGGACAAGTGACGCTGTAGTAACCTGTCAAGCATTGATAAATGTGATGTCTTGAGAGCGCTGTAGAAGAGCTCTCCCTAAATCAATGCATATGTAGTGCCCCAAGGAAGAGCCACCCAGAGCAACGCCACATATAACAACAGGACAAAGCTACAGCGAACGAAGGACATTACATTATTAATATGGAGCATCTAGCAGTGGCTCTAGGGAATAATCCGGACGTAAAAGGGATAGAGGTGGGAGGCAGACAATACATCTCCAGCTTTTGCTAAAGAAGTTTGAGGTGTTTGGGAAGGTAAGCAACTTTAAAATAAACTACGGGAAATCAGAGGCCCTTAATCTTACTTTACCACCCTCAGTGGTAGCCGGGCTATTTTAAATGAGTCTTTTAGTCTCTCTGCACTGGACAAAGCCCCAGCCAAAAAAGGTTAATTATGACCCTGCCATTCCTGATGCAGCACTTGTTTATGATTTGGGATCGACTGACCGTCAGAACCGAGATGCCCGGGCCCCTTAACGCCCATACTGGGCAACTCAGACTTTGGTCCGAGAGTGGCCTTTTTGGGATGGAGGACAGAGGCCGACCCGAGACTGGGGCTGGTGGTAAGCGAGCTTGTTGGACTTGTCGGGCTTGTTGGGAAGATTTACGGGATTCAGAAAGGTTTAGAGCAATGCTGTGATGGAGAAAAGAGGTTCCTGACTTTGTAACAAGTAGCTGGGGTAATAGACTCTGGGACTCAGAGCCATAGCCGTGGCGTGGTAGGACCAGGGAAATAGTTCTTGATTAGATTATTACCCTTCCCTCTTATCACTCCTTCCCCCTCTTTGTGTCTGCTTTTCTACTTAGTCCCCATTTGGTACTGGTGTGGCCTTTTTTTATCCTATAGTGCTCAGATGTGTGCCAAGAAGCTAGAGAGGGCTCCCCCCTCTTTTGTTGGGGGGTGGGTCCTAACAAGAGAAGCAAACAGGGGGTATGCTATTACTATAGCGGTAGATACTGATGGCGGAGTGACGCGTGGGAATAGCGTGGGTAGTGCGGCCTGACATGTATATAAATTGAAGACTCTGGCGGGGGCGATAATGCTGGGGGGGGTCTGTGCTGTCCGGTGCATCTGGGGGGACCCTTGGTACGGAGTGCCCTCTTGAGATGGCATGCCTTGTGCCAGTGGTGGGCAGGGTGCAGGTGCTGACTCACACTTATTGGGATTGGGGGGCGTCGTGGGCGCCTAGAGAATCACATTGTGACGCTAGAATTGGTTTTGGAGCGCGATACAGGGAGACTTGGGGTGCCCATGGTGATGGAGTGGGCTTATTTGAAAGGTATCCATTCGTCACTATATAGCTAGAATTATTTGTATTCTGTGATGGCACAATGTTGATTCTCATGCTATGACTGATGTACTGTACTGTCAGAGGGGGCTCCCCCTTATTTTCTGTTCTTGTTTTTTGATCTTTAATAAAAACAGATTATACAAAATATATATATATATGGGCAACAGGAGCAGGGAATAATCAGCTGCTGGTAAGAAGCAGAGGTTTTGTAAAAAAAATATCACCTGGCACATAAATACACCTCCAAACAGCTAAGTCAGCTTTGTTACCTGGTCCGTAGTGGCCTTTCCACCCATGCTGCTGCTGTTAAGACCAGAGCCCAGGCAAAAAAAGTAAGGAAAGCTCTCTATTTTACGGGTTACCTGTGACCATTAAGGATGGATTAGCTGTGTCCAGGGCCTATGCAGAACAAGGGGTTTACTACCTATTAAGTGAAAAAAGCTTTATTTTTGGTTCATCACACTCCCTCACTTTTGAAGGACAGTCTGTTCTTGGCAGAGTTACAGCTGTGCCATTTTCAGTTTCCTAATGATTAATGGACCTATACTCCATGGGGAATTCAGTAAGAACATTTAGATAACACTCATGAATTTCATGCTAAATGGGGCTGCCAGTTTTCAGTGACCAAAGATATAGTAGGATACATTTCCCCAATGGGGTCAAAGACAGTGAAATTAAAATGAAATGGAAAGTCCCCTTTTGTGGCTCAGCTACATACGGCAGCCACTCTTGTGCTATCTCTCATTCTCCTGAGGACCTGGCATCTCTGTGAGTCCCGAGGGTGTGTGTAAAGCACAAGACTAGACCAAGAAGCTTAATTTTCAAACATAGCCTGGTACTCCATCATGCACATTTGGCGAGACCAAGATCACAGGTACGGGACCTGGGGAAATGACTGAGATGCCAAGCCCGCAGGAGAGTAATAGATAGAGCAGAAGTGGCTGTCGGGAAGCAGGGGCAATGGCAAAGCTGGTCTGTGGTCTGTTTGGAAAGTCCATTACAGTGGACTAAAATAGTTTCCCCCTTTCCCCCTGTCTATTAAAAAATTGCTGGGTGTTAGCTTTTAAATCAACAACAAAAATGATATCACATGTTATACATATGCCATTGGGGTTGGGCAGTAATGTGGGAGAACAAAGGGTTCATAAAGGCCTTGAGGCCGTTCTCTGGGGATGACTGGATGATGTGCACACAACTCTAAACTTCTAAAGCATGAAAGAATTAACAGGCCTTGCTGTCTTGCATTTTCAAGTTTTCAAGTGCTTATGAGGGCGGTACATGGGGCGTGCGTCCGGGGGCCTCCACCACTTTCCCTGCAAAGGGGGCCTCCACCAACCTTTGGATTATGGTCTGGTCCAGAAGGCTTGTCAGTCTTTGGTCTGACTGGCCTTGGGGCCACCAACAAAGATATCAGCGGCAGTGGGACCCCCCCCCCCCATGCCTGGGCAAGCCTATTTTTGCTTTTGAAAACCTGCAGCCAAAGCCACCACAGGGCAGGACGGAGAGTCTAGAGCAGCAAAGCTTCCATCAGCGACGCTTCAGTGATGGGTGCTTGCTGTCAATCGGTGTCCACTCACTGTACATAAGCCACCAAGCACAGCCACTGGCAGCTCAGTGCAGGAAACTGTTTTCTGCTGGATCAGCTGGACGACTACCCCCCCTGCCCAGAATGGCAAAGCAGGAGTTCCCAAGCAGCACCTACCTGCAAAGGTTACTTGGCTGGACTATTATTTTAAAGGAAAAAAATACTGTATCTAGGGCCTCCACCAGTTTTTGAGCCCAGGGGCCTCCACCACACTTAATCCGGCCCTGAACTGCAGCAATACATTCAAGCTCAATAAACATTATACTGTAGCTCCACTTTTTGGTGCCTCACACTATGAAAGCCTAGCTGTAGTTGTACGACAGAACAAAAGGCACACAAGTACCCAATGATCCTTTACTATATATGTGAGCCACTGGGGGCTATCTTATAGCACGGATCCAGTCTGGGTTCACCACAGGCTCCCTGTATTAGTCTCCCACACAGCGTAGGCTTCCTGTTCCAACCGCCGCCCCCCTTCCTCCAGACCACTTGCTTACTTTACTGAACTCCCCTGAACCTTTTCTAAGCCATAGGCCTGCATAAAAACTCCTTCTACGTAGAATGTTAAGCCATTAGCATTGATCTCACATGACTCCATTTGCATCACACTGCTTAAAGCAGACCAACAGTCATAAATGACTTAAACCAGACCAACCCAACAAAGATGCTCATATACATCCTTCCTCAGGGCAGGGCTGAACATAAAGAATTATTTCCCATTTTCTAACTCATTCTGTGGTAAATTTTAAAAATAAGATGGCAGCTCATGCATTTGCAGGCCGCCTACAAACAGGAAGTGCTGCTTGGCTTCCTGTTACTGTGCATGTTCTGTTATGTCAGCTCCAAAATGGCCGCTACCTTTGTTTTCCAACTGTGCCAGGCTGTTGGTCCGGTTTAACCATGTAAGTATCCAGAACTCTAACTCTGTAACTTACTTAATTCAGTACTTAAGTATTCTCTAAAACACACTACCACTCTCCTCCTCTCTCTCACTGCTGAGGATATCTTGAAATCCCTATCTCAATTCTCGAAAACTATACCCGCTTCCTCATATATGGAAATGTTCATTAGAATATATCATGGCATCTATGTCTCCCCACATAGGGCAATCCTAATGGGCCTATCAGAATTCTCAGTTTCCTTAAGTGAACAACCTCCATTGATTTGTACCACATGTTATGGGATTGCTCGGTAGTTAAACGATTCTGGACTTGGGTAGTTAAGTTTAGCCTAAAAAACCTTGTTTATTATCTTCCATATACCCTGAAGTTGGCAATTTTGGAAGCTTGGCCTCCCAGAGATCTCCAGAGTATCAACAAGTTGGGACGTGAGCAACAGGGACGTTGTGCTTTTGTTGGAGCACAGTTTTGGTCTGGAAATTGTACAAGCTTATATTCACTTGAATTTCATTTCTAAGTGGTAATCACATTTACTGTATGTTCATTTTGACTATATCTGACATTCAAAATTTTTTATTTTGAAACAAAAAATGGTTGAAAATAAGGCACGTTATTTTGCTTTCAATATCTTTGTCATGTAATATTCACATACTTTTCCAAGCTTTAACTTAGTAGCTTTATTGATTTGTTCTGTATGTAAACCTCATTTAACGCAGGCACCTGTCATTTAGACAAGTTATGGTCATGGCCCTGATGTGAAGGCCTTTATGTACAGCATATGGTAATATGTCCTTTTATAAAGTGTATGAAACTAAAACACACTACAACAAATGCAGATTGCTACTGCTCAGGGATCTAGTGTAGTACAGCTGAAATATTACCCTTAGCCACATCCTTATTTTGGATGCCCCTCAGTGTTAAACCCCTTGTTTTTCCCTTATAATCACCTCGATCCCCCAACACATGCATAGGCCTGTGGCTGCATTTGTGCTCTGTGCATTTTCCGTGCATAGTAGACTTAAATGTCTCCTATGTCTCCTATGTCTCCTAGTGGGGATGCTTCAGAATACATTGGGGTGCAGCTAAGCCCAGCCGCAGCCATAGTATTGAGGCTTGAAGTATATTATGAAACCATTGGGTTTTACAATATGGGGCATCCCAAAATCGGATGCTCCTAAGGAATTTGGAAGTCTTTGTTTAGGGAGTGTTACATCCCTGTTGTTGTCAGTTTACTTTTCATGATAATGATATTCAAATGCTGTTAGATAAAAGTGGACCAAAACCCACAATCCGATGACTCTGGTCTATAAGATTCAAGGCCGCTTGAGTCCCTCTGCCCGGGGCATCCAGAATCAGGATGACCAACTCTGTGAAACCTCCCAGATCGCCTGGAAGCTCACCATCTTCCCCCGTCCAACTGCACATGCACGAGCAGCGGCCACATCCCTGCTATCTCTTTAGTAGGACACGTGCCCACGCCAAGCATTTGCGAATGGCTGGCCCGGGCATGCTCCCTGCTAGGGGGAAGCAGGGGATGTGCCCGCTGCCACCCTTGGGTCCGCTCCCTTGGACAATAGCTTAGACGAGGGGGGCGGGAGCAGATCCGCGTGCGCTGATTGAATGAGAGGCCACGCAGGCGCTGAAGGACCAGGGAAGGGTGGGTCAGATCGGGCGACCTGGGAGGTTTCACACAGTGGGGCTACCCCGATCGGGGTGCCCCAGGGGACAAGAACCAAAACACTGGATGGTGAAAATCATAGGCTTTGGTCCACTTTAAGGTCCTTGGGTTAGGTGTAATAACACAATACAGATACAGATACAAATTATGGAGCGATCATAGGAGGGAAATGGTACAGTTAACTAAATTTTCTTAACTTAATTTTCTCACTCCTTCCATGTCCTGAAAAAGCAACCTATTCCCTTGGTCTTCTTAGTATAAAGTATTTAGATAAGTTACTGCTTGATGAGGTTAGTATATGTTGCTTCTTTTAATTTTCCTTTTTAAAGTTTACAATTAACATGAACATGAATTCATGTTTAAAATCTGACCATTATAATGTTTTCCTTTGTCCGGATAGAGCCTGGCAAATGTTGTTTAGCATGGTTAGTCTATAAGAATTATTTTCTCTTCCATCCAGTCCAGGCCGTCCCAATATCTTCACGATTGGGTGTTCGCCTCTAGAGGGCGCTTGACTGCAAGATCAAAGATGTAGCTCCTCCCTCCCCTATAAAGGCAGCTGCCCCTCTATCATTCCCCAGCTGTTCATCTTGCAGTTTGGCTGCATAATATCCTTGGCACTCTCTCTCCCGCAGCAGAGCGGGGCCACCTAGCCCGTCGGCCGCTGTGAACTCTATTTCCATGGATCTCTTCTGACCCATTCCTGCCTCCCAGCCTTTGGCTGCTACAGGGATCCGTGACGGTAGGGTGAACGCCGGGGTCTGTGGCGTTCAGCAGAGCACACGCTCTGTGCCGCAGACCTTATTATAAAAGATAGCCGGCCACAGGCTTATGGTGAGCCTGAGAGGGAACCACTAGCATATTTTTTTCCATGTATGTGTCCCTCCCTGCCCACAGCTTTATTGTTTGTGTGTGTGCTGCATGCTTGGTGCCCCTCCCTGCGTTCCCCCGTCGGTGTGCCCGGGGTGCGCACCTCTCGCGGCAGTCGTGCCCCGCGGGCCTCCTCTGCACCGCCGTGTGATGAGAGACGGGGGAGGGGGGAGTGCACGCTACGGCCACCGCCATAACACCGATTCATAACACCGTGGGGGGGGGGCGGGGCCCGGCGTTGGCACGTAGCTGACATTGCGCCAGTGCCGCCCCCCCGAGGATCCTTCTAGAAGGAGCTCTTGTGGCAGACGCGCTGCTGCTACTACTGCTGTGCTGGAGCCAGTTTCTCAGGCCTTCCTTGCTGCAGACGCTGCGGTGATCCCTCCTGTCAGTTGCGGTGTTGTGAGTCCCTCTTTTGATTATTGTGCACATATTCCATATGCATTTATGTTAAGGCTGACATGGGGCTTCTCTCTCTTTTGTTTAGATCGTGGGCTAAGGTTGAGGGTTGTGGTTCCTCCCGGTCTTGCTTGTTGCTCTATTCGGGATATCATCAGCCCCCCGTGTGTTCACCAAGGTGCTGGCGGGCATCATGGCTATCCTGAGGAGTCAGGGTATTCATGTGCTACCCTATCTGGAAGACTTGCTGATTTCGACTCGGTCCCCTCAGCTGGCCGAGAGCGATACTTGGACGGTGCTGTCAACTCTGGAGGCCTTCGGTTGGGTAATCTATTACCCCAAGTCGTTTATCACTTACTCAACAGTGAGATCCTTCTTGGAAATGACGATACCGCTCAGGTCAAGGTTTTTCTGCCACTGCAGAAGGTTTTGAGTCTCCAGATGCAAGTTCAGGCCTTGCTCTCTTGTCAGCAGCCGTCGGTACGTCTGGGGATGAGATTGGTGGGCCTAATGGTGTCATGCTTCGAGGCAGTGCCCTTCGCCCAATTTCACATGAGACCTCTACAATTGAACCTGCTGACCATCTGGAATCGGACGTAGGAATCTCTGGAACAAGGTTTTTTCACTATCCCCCCTGGCCAGGCAGTCCCTATTGTGGTGGTTGGACTCCCGGAACCTGCTGGTGGGCAAGTCCTTTCTGACTCCTCATTGGAATATAGTTACCACGGATGCCAGTCTGACAGGCTGGGGAGGCGTTTGGCAGACCCAGAAGATCCAGGATCAGTGGGGTCAGCAGGAGAACCGTTTACCCATAAATCTCTTGGAGCTGCGAGCAATCTGGTTGTTTCTTCTCCGCTTGACTCCCCATTTAGTAGGCCGTGCGATCCAGGTTCACTCGGACAATCAGACTGCTGTCGCCTACATCAACCGCCTGGGCGGGACTCGGAGCAAGAGATCTCTCAAGGAGGTAACTCAGATTCTGACTTAGGCAGAGGAGAATGTTCCCTGCATCTCGGCGGTCTACATCCCCTGGGTGGAAAACCAGGAGGCAGACTCCCTGAGCAGGAGTTCCTTGCGCCTGGGGGAATGGTCCCTCAGAAGCGAGACCTTTCAGGCTCTGTGTCTCCATTAGGGTCAGCCAGACGTGGATCTGTTTGCGTGCAGACACAATCACAAGCTTCAGAGGTTCGTCTCCCTCTCAAGAGATCCTCTGGCCATTGCAACAGATGCTCTGGCGATTCCTTGGAAGGAGTTCAAATTTCTATATGCATTCCCTCCGTTTCCGCTCCTGGGCAGAGTGCTGCGCAAGATAGCCCAGGAAGGGGTACCAACCATCCTGGTGGCTCCTCGCTGGCCGAGAAGGATTTGGTTTGCAGACATAGTCTAGATGTCAATAGATCACTACATCATGCCCGACTGCCCAGGGCTTCTCACACAGGGGTCGCTGCGGCACCCCAATTTACGGACTCTGGCTTTGACGGCCTGGCTATTGAAACCTCCATCTTATAGGCCACGGTTGTGCATACTATGATTCAGGCACAGAAGAAATCTTCTTCCATAATATACTACAGAGTTTGGCGGGCCTATATCGCTTGGTGCGAGGCCAAAAGCCTTCCTTGCCGAAAATTTGCTATTTCTAGGATTCTGGAGTTTTTACAACACGGCTTAGACTTGTGTCTCCAGCTGAGCACCCTCAAGGGTCAGGTCTCAGCTTTAGCCATCTTTTTCCAGAGAGCCATTGCCAACCATAGGTTGATCAAGACTTTTTTCCAGGGAGTTACCTATGTCCGGCCACCGCGTAAGTCAGTATTACCGGTGTGGGACTTGAATTTAGTTCTATCTGCTCTCCAGGGTCCTCCCTTCGAGCCATTGAGCGATGCTGCATTGTCTATCTTGACTCTCAAAGTGGTCACCTCAGTGCGTCGTGTATCAGAGCTGGCCGCGCTTTGTATGAAACCACCCTACTTTGAACTGCACAGGGATAAGGTGGTTTTTCGCTTTAAACCTGATTTTTTGTCGTTTCTCCCTTTCACCTGAATGAGGAAGTTGTCTTACCTTCCTTGTGTCCAGCTCTGGCTAATTCCAAAGAACGGACCCTCCATGCCTTGGATGTGGTCAGAGCCATAAAGTATTACCTGGCTGCAATTGATTCCTTCAGGAAATCGGATTTGCTCTTTGTCCTCCTAACAGAGGGTTCTAGGAAGGGATTGCCACCAGCCAAGTCCACTCTCAGTAAGTGGATCAGACAGGCGGTGGTACAAGCATATTCTGCCAGGGGGAAGGAACCCCCTTTTCGGATCACAGCTCATTCTACCAGAGCTATTGGTGCCTATTGGGCTTTTCAGCACCAGGCATCAGTGGAACAATTTGTTAGGCCGCAACTTGGTCTTCTGTTCATACTTTTACAAAGTTTTACAAGGTGGATGTCAGGGCCTCAGCTGACGCTGTTTTTGGCCGAAATGTGCTTCAGTCGGTAGTGAAATGAACTACATGCTGTTCCGCACTGGGGATCCCGCCCTTATGGACACTGCTTTTGGATGTCCCAATCGTGAGGATATTGGGACGGCCTGGACTGGATGTAGGAAAAAATACAATTCTGTGAAACTCACCTGTAGAATTGTTTTTGTATCCATCCGGTCCAGGCCGTCCCACCCCACCCTTGTGTTCATTATGTCCTGTATGCCTGTTATGGTGATCAACCATTTTTGTTCATAGGACACTAGTTTTTCTAGTTTTTGCTTAGAGAGAGTACAAGCTGAAGCTTTGTGAAGTAACATGGTTTCTTAGGCCTCCTGGCTTGCCTTCTTATGTTGAGTACTGCTTTTAAACCACTGGGGAATGATAGAGGGGCAGCTGCCTTTATAGGGGGCCGGGAGGAGCTACATCTTTGATCTTGCAGTCAAGCGCCCTCTACAGGCGAACACCCAATCGTGAAGATATTGGGACGGCCTGGACTGGATGTATACAAAAACAATTCTACAGGTGAGTTTCACAGAACTGTATTTTCTACTTGCAAAAAGAGAAAGTGGCTCCTTCAGAAGGGACACATTTTGCCTTTTGGCTTCATCAGTACTTCTGATAGATAGCCTAGAGGTGTACATAAACATTATGATATTTATGATATATATCTTTTTTATGTATGTATGATAGTACATACATAGTGTCAGAATGCTTGTGCATAGTGAGTCAGTATAAGAGTGAATATGATCAGACATCATCTTTTGTTGGCCTGAAGTGGTACATTGAGGATTAATTAGCTAAAAAGCTTTATATAGTTGTATGGGTCTAGGTGCAGTAGATAACCCTCTTACCGTATGTATGTTCCTATGTCAATCTGTGGTACCACCAGAGGTTTCTACTTCTATTGGTTGTAGCAAGTCCTCGGTTTGTAGCAAGGATGGGGGGTGTACTATCCCCTTTGTTTGTAGCAGTTGCTGGGAGCATATTCACTTGAAGGATGTCGCTTCCTCCCGCGGCACCATTTTAAGGTGTTAATGTTACTGGCACTGCTGGAAGAAGTCGCCCTTATGTGGTGCCGCCATGATATTGCTTTGAAAAAATGGGAACCTCTCTCAGACATGATTTGAATGAATGAATTTGTTTCCAATATTAACTTGTACTAGTCTAGTGTACAATGACATTGTAATTTGTATACATTAGAGTGTTTTTATGGCAGTGTCTGTCAGTTTCCCTCCTAAAGCCTTAAAGGGGTCTATAATCATTATAAATTGGTTATAAGTACTGCTAATTAGGTTGGTAGAGACCCTCACTGGGTCCTTTTGTACGTAGGTTGGCGGAAGGATCGGTATCAGAGTGTTGTTGTTAATGGTGTGCAATCTGATCACAGGCAAGTTACAAGGCTCTGCCCTGGGCCCCATTCTTTTTAATATATTTGTAAGTGACATAGGAGAAGGCTTGATAGGAAAAGTTTGACTGCGGATGATACAAAGGTTAGTAATAGGGTGGATATTCCTGGAGGTAACATGGAAAATGATTTAGCTTTACGAGATAAATGGTCAAAACTGTGGAAACTAGAGTTCAATGTCTCTCAATGTAAAATTGGGGGTAGAAGGAATCCCTGCTCTGAGTACCGTATGGGCAGCACTGTGTTAGCCAGGACCTCGGAGGAAAGAGATTTATGGATACTGATGACTGATAGCTGCAAGATGAGTGGACAGTGTAGCCAGGCAGTGGGAAAAGCAAGCGGGATGCTCGGCTGCATAGCTCGAGGCATCAGCAGTGGGAAGTGGGAGGTTGTGATGCCGCTGTATAGGGCCCTGGCGAGGCCACAGCTAGAATACTGTGTGCAGTTCTGGAGACCTTACCTGCAAAAAGACATTATTCAAATACAACAGGTTCAAAGGTGTGCAACAAAATGGTAGAAGGACTAAAACTTAAAACTCAGGAGAGACATAAAGTAATGTTAGAAAATATTATTTTACAGAAAGAGTAGTAGATGCTTGGAACAAACTTCCAGATGAGGTGGCTGAAAAATCAACAGTCAGTGAATGTAAACATGTCTGGGATAAGCACACATCTACCTTAAGATAAAAAGCACATAAGGGCAGACTAGATGGAACGTATGGTCCCCTTCTGCTGTTAACCTTCTATGTTTCTCATTTCTGCTATACAGATTATTTTTGTTGTTCAAGTAAGCATTTATATAACATTTGCACCTAAGAAAATATGTTAAAGAGGGGCAACTCATTAATATGAATTCTGGTCCACTGCAATGGAGCATTTCCTATGGTCTAGCTATTCCTTTGCTGGATCACCCATCCTTGGAGTGGTGACTTCTTAGGAGGTCACCCTACCACTTTTACGCCAACTCCCATGTCACACTCATTATACATATCATACATGACATGTGTGGCAATAAGGGCCTTATTCATGAAGCTCTAGCGCCAGGTAGTGCCTTGTAAGCGGCAGGTGGTGGCAGGCGAACGCTGGACATGGCACGCAATTACACATTTATGAATCTGAATCGGGTGAGCGACTGGAACAACGCCATGTAGCGTACGATTCATTATTATCCCAAGCTCAACGTACAGCGCCGACGTTCAGCCTTGCAGAGTGCTCTCCCATACATTTCAATGAAGAATCCCTTTCCTGATCCCAATTTTTTTTTTAATAAAATCTCAAAACTTTCTGACATGTTTTCTGGGCTAGAAAATGACATTTTGAAAACTTTTTGGATTAATAATATTTTTATGCAGAATTGTCCTTACATGTCTGGTATTAAAGTGTTCATGTTACAATGTAATAACAATGTCATTCCATTTGTTTTCGCTTTGTTACTAGTGGAAACATGTTCAAAAACAGACTTTAAACACACAGCTTCTGCCACTGTGGGCTACAACAACCCGATTTTGAGCGCTGGCGCCGTTTGAGACTGTTTTTTTGATGAATGTGGTGTGAGTCGGTCGCACTGAGCTGGCGTTACGGTTCGCTCCCATACAGCGTAGCACTGCGGCTCACACATCATATTCATCAATGCCGGCCAGTGACTGAGGCACTCTGAAACAAAGATCCATGGCCGAGCACAGCGGCTACTAGCGGTCGTTCCGAAAACCGCACTACAGTCGCTCATCTGTCGCTACCTGGAGTTAGTAATGAATCAGCCTGCCCGTCTCTCTAGTTTATGATTGGATATTTGCTAATCTAATATGTTCTTTTTCTTAGTACTGTACACATGAATTGTAGTAACTGTTATCTACAGCGGAGGCTATCCTGCTTCTCCTATTCCCAGGGTAGCAAACAACCCCATTGTTCACAGCTTTTCACAATACCTCTGCCAAGCGACAATTGGTACAATCTCCACGGGGAAGTCAATAGCTGTTTGTTACTATTTGCATACGGAGATATATTTCTTATGAAATCAGCGTGCAGCCACCTTTCTTATGGTGGAATCCATTATTTGCTGAGTTATCTTCTAAGGGAGTCCTGCTGGCTGCAGGAACCTGTTTATAGGACTATGGGGGGCCTGTTAATATATACAGACAAAAAAAAAAAATGAACTGTTTTTTAGTTCTTTAGAAAATGTATCTAGAAGCCGCAGCGCTGCCATTAATGTCTAGCCGGAAGGTATACGTTTCAGGCGGCTTGCAGGAATCCCACAGATAATGTGCTGTAATGTTTACGTTATTCCCTCTAGGCCTGTTGCAGGTACTTTTTCTGTTTTATTGTAGCCGCATGCTACCTTCTCTTATCCTCTTGTGTCTCTCTCTGCTATTTCCTTTTGCTCTATCCACTAGTTCAGAGTAGATAACCACCAGTTATATATGTTGACTATGAACCTGATCTACTGAATTGCAAAGAACCACAAATTTATCAATAGTTTTGGTATTAATAATTCAGCTAAACTGAACTGAGTGTGTGTTGCGTGCACAGCCTCGGGGTAGTTTTACTATTTTGGACTACCAGAGGACCAAGGCATGCCCACTAGAGGCACAGGACAACTACTCAAAACAAGAGGCTGAATCGTCTTGTGAAGCTTGAGATACTGGGGATGCCCGAGCCAATGCAAAGCCGGGGCAGGGTAAGTGAGAAGCTGAGCAGGATCAGCACAGGCAGAAGAGCTTGTAGCCACAGTGGCTTTCAGAGCAGCCAAAATGAAAGCCAGGACAGGTACTCAGAAGTAAACCAGGGTCAAGAGCCAGAAGGACCTGGATGAGCCTTGGAAGAAAACCTGAATATATAATTCACAGACCTAGGGGTCATTTCGGAGCCTGGTGAAAAAACTCACTTCTTATTTAGGAGAGAAAATGACCATTCACTTTAATTGTCTACCTTGGGGATCATTCAGAGCGAGGTGAATATTTACACTTGGTAGATAATGAAAGTGAATGACTGTTTTCTCTCCTAAAAAAAGAAATGTTTTTTTTTTTCACCAGGCTCTGAATCAAGCCCCAAGATTGGTTACAAACATACTCACTCGCACATAAATAATTAATAGTTCTATAAAGGACACACTAAATGCTACCGTACTACAGAAGTACAGTACCAAACAAAATGTTCCCTACACTTCCAGACATGCACTGGAGATGTAGTAAGAAGAGAGACTCTATGGGGTTTATTCATCAAGGGATAGCGACAGGTAGTGCCTCATAGTGGCAGGCAGCGTCTGGTGAACGCTGGGCTCTGTACGCAAAACCACATTTATGAAGGCGATTCTGGTGAGCAACTTTAACAGCGCCATGTAGTGTATGATTCATCATTACAGGTGGCTCAGCATATTGCACCGGAGCTCTAGCTTCCAGAGTGCCATGTATTACCTGTCGCTACTTGTCGCTCTCCAATACATTTCAATGGACGTTCTTTTTCTTCTGTTTAAAGTGGACCAACACTCAGGATTTTCACTGTCCTGGGTTTTGGTCCACCCCGATTGGGGGACCCCGCTGCGTGAAACCCCCCAGAACTCACGATAAAACTCACCTCACCCCGCTCCTATGGCCCATGCGCGGCCGCTCGTCCAATCAGCGCGCTCGGAGTCGCTGTGGTATGAGCATCAAAGCGCCGTCAAACCACAACGGCTCTGAGCACGCTGGCGGCCACATCTTGCGCTTCCCTCTAACAGGGAGCGCTCCCATGCCGGCCATTCACAAATGGCCGGCACAGGCACGCGCCCTGCTAGAGAGATGCACGAGATGCGGCCGCGGCCCGCGCATGCGCCATTGGACTGGCAGTAAGGTAAGCTTAGAGGCCGTCCTGGGGGGTTTCACACAGCGGGGCATCCCGATTTTGGATGCCCCACAGGGAGGGGCAACCCGGGTCGATCAAGGAGGGTGTTGGTCGACTTTAAACAGTGTTTTTTGTTTTGTTTTTTTTTTCTCTCAAATAATTGTCACCTCTCCTGGCCTAGAAAAGGTCATTTCTGAAAAATTTTTGGATTTTTTATATTTTTATGCAGAATTGTCATTACAGGTCTGGCATTAAAGTATGTAAAGTATGTCACAATGTTACAACAATGTCATTCCATGTGTTTTCGCTTTGTTACTGGTGGATATGTGTTTAAAAACAGACTTTAATCACACTGCATCTGGCGCTCTATGCTATAGCGACCAGATCCAGAGCGCCGACGCTATGTGTGTCTGTTCTTTTGTTGAATATGGTGTTGAGCGCCGAGTGCCGGATGCACTGAGCTGGCGCTACCTTTCAAACCCTGCAATGCTGTACTGGTGTTAGAGCGCCCAACATACATCTCATTCATCAATGCCGGACAGCTTACTACAGCGACTGAGGCACTCTGTTATAGCGCTCGATAGCCGATCACAGCGTATAATAGCGGTTGCTCTTAGCGCCTCATCTGCTGATACCTGGCGCTAGTAATAAATCAGCCTGCCCAAAGATTTAAGCCTTTTGAAGACAGATGTATGATCTGACAAGGCAAATAGTAGGTGTGCCATTTAGCCAGAAGCAATTGTTTATATTGTTTATATTGCACTTCACTAAGGAGTCGACACGGAGTTGGAAATTGACCTGAAAAACACAGCCAAAACCCTGATACCTAGACACTGGAGATCTACTGTATTTCCTGTTGTTCAAAAATGGTTTATGCTAATATATTTTATAGAGCAAATGGAGGAAATTTGCATATAAAACAGGTCAGGATGGATGCTTAGCATAAGAGATAGACAACTTGGATATTGTTTAGAGATACAATACAGCACAATACAAAAATGTGCTAAAAATGCAACATCCCGGCAAGACACTGAGTAATACTAGGTTAGGGTCTGTGGTCATCATTGGGGCCAGAGGATACTTTTCTCCACTCTTGCCTTTACCATCAGACCTTTTTTTTTTCTTTTGTCTTCTGCCTATCTTCTTTCTTCTGTTTTCATTTCTTACTCTCTAACAGTTACAATTCTTTTTATAGAATTGTATAATCTTTGAAGAGCTGATTGACGCAGGTAAAATGATGTCATGGAGTCAATGTACATGTTTACCGATACATTAGAGAAGTAAAACATACTGGACGATTAATTATTATTAAAATTTGCAAATAGTATTCAGAGTGCCCGGCAGGGATGTCTCATTCCTCAGATCATAGATTAAGAAAGTACTTGCCAGTGCATCAATCCATATAAAATGTCTAGTTTAATGAAAACCGTTAAAAGCATCCATACAGTCCATAAAGTCTATACAATACATTAGCAACATCCTTGAAATCAGTGACTGACCAGACCATCAGACCTGGGCAGTGGCGGCATAATGTTCCTCTAACGCACTTCAGACATTAAAAACAAGTCATAGAAATGGAGGGAACTTTTTCAGGGAAAAATTGATTTGGCATGATTCCAGATTTTGTGGGGTGCCTGCTGACCAAACTTTTGCCTGAAACTCACCTGCTCTCTTGCTGTACGCCCTCTGTCCTGCGCCGCTCTGTCACTGTACCGCACCGGTATCCGCACTGCCCTAGTTGGGCTTCCGGTATCTTGTCTTCCCACCTGAGGAAGGGGCTTTTATACTGGGAGTGAGCTAATGTCATATCACTTTGCCAGTATAAATAGATCGGCACAGGGCTGCTCTGCCTGGCTTCCGCGATCTGGCTGTCAGTGACAGCAGCGGCAGATGGCACAGGTCACATGGATCTAGTGTAAGTATGGGAAAAATAAAAAATAAATTTTTTCTGTGTTATTACATCCAACCCTTTTTGAACTGATAAGGGGTCCTTGATACCCCTATACTAGTTCACAGGGCAAGAGGGGCTGGCAAATTACCTGCCAGAAAGCAAGTAACTTGCCCCTCCCACCCAAAGTCCGGGGGGGGGGGGGCAAGAGCCGCGGACCATGAGGGCCAGGGGGTGGCTTCTTCTTTTTTATGTTTTAGGGTTTAGCCCTTAAAACTTACAAATTAAAAGGCATGGGATTCCCCCTCCTGGAGAGGAGACCATATTACTTGTTTTTAAAAAAATTATAGTGTTTAACCCTTTGAGTGCCAAGCACGTAACACCTACAGGCTCGCTTGTGCGGGTCTTAAGTGCCAAGCACGTAGGTGTTACGTGCTTGACTTTCCCCCGCTGCTAGTTACAAAAATAATGTAAAAAAATACTCACCCAACCCCTCTATCGATCCAGCCGGGTCACCTCTTTAATTTGGTGCCATCCGAGCCCCCAGGAGAACCCCCGGAATAGCGACCCCCCCCCATTTACTCACCTGCGGTCGCAATGCCTCCCGCAGGGTCTCCTCTTCACCGGGGGGGGGGGCCTCCGATCGCCCCCCCCCCCCCCCCGGGCTCTTCCGTGGTGAGGAGAGGGTTCCTTCTTCTTCACTTCCTGGGTCGCGGGGCCGGGTGATGTCATTATGACGTCATCCGACAGCTGGCTTTTAACACCCGAGACCCAAGATGATCAGTAGCCCCCGGTGCTTGGAGGAGAGTGGTTGGAGGTAGAGAGAGCTGTTATCCCTCGCCCCCCACCCAGGCTCCTTCCCCCAAGCACCCGACAGCTGTTAGCTGTCATCGTGGATCGCCGAGGGACAGAGGAGGATCAGAGGTGAGTAAAGAAAAAAAATAATAAATGTCATTTTTTTTATGTGTCTGTGTGTATTTATTTTTACATTTAACCCTTTGTGAACTGGCAAGGGGTCCATGAGACTCCTATACCAGTTCACAAGGCTGGGGACTGGCAAGTCACCTGCAGCTAGCGGGTGACTTGCCATTAACCCCGGCACCCCCAATTACCTGCCTCCCCAAAGCCCGGGGGGGCAGAAGACCCCGGGCCCACAGAGCTTGCCACCGAAGCTGGCCCCTGCGCCCTGTTCCTACAAGCCCCCATAGCTGGTCCCGGGCTGGTAATGCTGGGTAAGGGGGACCCTGTGTCATTTTTTTTAATTAACCCCTTATGATTATAGTGTGGATAGTAGTTGGGGGGTCTCCTGGGCAAGAATGGAAGGGCTAGCGATACATATGTGGAACCGTTGTAATCGGGGGAAATTGGGATTTCACATGCAATATGGTTTTCCTTAAAAAAGTAAATGTTTTATTTAAAATAAAGGAGACAATTTTCAAAAAAATATATATTTTTTTTTGGGTTTTTTTACACAAAAATATTTTAAAAAACTGTCGAAAAATTACAAACAAGACATTTCATGTTGCCGCCTAAACTCTGCTGCAAAATATATATCTGTATTTTTCCTGGAAATTCCTCCAAAAATCAGGGTTAAACATGGTGCAAAATGGTGAAAAATGACCTGTCAACAGAGGGTGACAAGATTTCAAGTAGGCGGGCAATTAAAACGTGCAACCTAAGAATTCTTCAAGGGATTACTTCTAAAACGATGAGCCCACTACAACAAGCTGGGTATGCTTAGAAAAGCTTAACATATGTTCTTTCAGGGAATATATGGTTTGTGTGTGTATTCCAAATGTAAAGGGTTGTTTTGGTAGAAAAAGTGCAAGGTGTGCACTTTGTCTGCAGGGCTGAAATTTTCAAGTAAAATTACCGTTACGCACATGCTTTACTTTGGGGTGTTTGCCAACTCTTCCCTTGACAGTAGCTATGCATGTTGGGTATCGTTCTGATCGGGGGATATTGCTTTTTCAGATTGAGCTTGTTTTTTCTTATTTGCATATTTTTTTTTAGGAAAATGTGAGTTTGATTTTGCTTTTTTATTCTTTTTTAGTGAAACTCTGTGAAACCAAAGAATTCATTGAGGAATTACTTCCAGAAAACTGCACCCACAAGCCTGGTACACCTAGAAAGTTTGAGGTGTGTACTTCCAGAGAATATATAGTTTGTAGAGGGTATTTCAAATGTAAAGGGTTGTTTTTTATTGAAAAACTGCAAGGTGCGCTTAGCATATTTGTATTTTATCTGAAAATCTCCTAAAGCGCTGTTTCAGTTTGGGGGAGTCTCCTGGGCAGGAAAGGGTGTCTACCAATACACATGTGGTACTGTTGTAACTGGGAGAAATGGGGCTTTTACACGCAATAAGATTTTATTGACAAACTTACTTTTTTTATTACAAAAAAAACACTACAAATTGTAAAAAAAAAATGTTTTTTTTGCACATATTTCACCCCAAAATATTGAGAATACATCTAAAAAATTACAAACAAGACATTTCATGTTAAAGCCCAGACGCTACTAAAAAAAACAATATATAATTTTCCTGGTAAATCCCTGGAAATCCCTTCAAAAAGAACATATGGAGCAAAAATAGTGCAAAATGGTCTGGCAACAGAGAATGGAGAATGCTCCAGGTAGGCTGGCACTTAAAGGCTTAACCCTTAAAAATAAAAAAAACACATGGGCTCTCTCACTGTGCAGGAGGGGGAAGGGGGGGAACCCACTTCTTTAAAAAAATATTTTTATAGGGTAAATTCCTTAAATATTCTTGTAAAAAATGGACGGGGTCCCTCCTATTCAAGCAAAACCAGCACAGGCACCAGCTATGGAGGTTGGTAGATCGGGGTGCAGTTGCTGAGCAGCCAATCCCCAGGCCTAAAGGCTACCAGCCCGCATAGCACTCATGGGCCACAAGCTCTTCTACACCACCCTGTGCTTTGGAGATTCAGATAATGGAACGGGGTTATGACAAGTCACCCACTTACTGGCAGGAGACTTACCAGCCCCTCCTGGTATAGGGGTCTCAAGGATCCTTTACCAGTTCACAAAGAGTTAAATGGACACAGTTTAAAAAAAAAAAATTTCCACCCATGCTTACCTCTGCCGATCCATGTGTCCCGCACCATCTGCCACTGCTGTCACTGACAGAGAGATTAGCAGAAGCTGGGTGCAACTCTCTTGTGCTTCGGGGGGGGGGGCTATTTATTCAAGCAAAGTGAGCTGACATCTGCTCACTCCCAGTAAACCCCCCCCCCCCTATGGCGGAAAGCACAGTTGCCAGGGGCTCAGCCGGGGCAGTTGCATTCTGTGAAAAGCAGTGTTGCATAGCGGTGGAAGATAAGATCACCTTGCCCTGGAATAGGGATGGATGTAAGCTAATTTTTTTAGTTTTTGAGCGAGTTCATTAAAAGTTTGTTTCAGACAAACCCAAAATACTTTGGGAAAATCGCCTGAACCGAACTTTTCAAATGTTCGCTCATCTCTATTTATTAGGATTAAGATTGTGGAACAAGACATAAATTGACCCAGCGTTGGTTGGGGCAAGATTACATTTCATATGCCTTTAGTGACATTCTTATTTTGTGCTAATATTCCCTATAAAGTTGTTCCGAAGCAAAAAAAAAAAAAAGGGGCCAGAGCGGATATCCAGCTGTAAGCTGTGCTAATAACCAAAGCTTCTAGTAATACAAAAGTCAAGGTCAAAAGCCAGATCGTATTGTAAGACGTGTGGTTGTGTGCATGTGTTCTGCATGAGAAAGTGCACATTCATAGAGGCGTGGGGCTATTCACATCCACCACATGCACATCTAGGTTATTAAAGTGGACCAACACCCAGGATTTTGACTATCCTGGGTCTTGGTCCACTTCGGTGGGCCACCCCCGATCGGGGTGCCCCGCTGTGTGAAACCCCCCGAAAAACTCACCTCTCCCCGCTCCCAGCGCCGACGGACAAGGAATCTGACAGCCGCGGACAAGCCATTCGCAGACGGCCGGCGCGGGCGCGCGCACGCCTAGAGGTGCGCGAGGGAGGCGGCGGCGGAGGAGCCGCTTGTCCACGGCTGTCAGAATCCTTGTCCGTCGGCGCTGGGAGCGGGGAGAGGTGAGTTTTTTGCCGCCGAAGATAAGGTAAGGAGTTTGGGGTGTTTGGGGGGGTTTCACCCCGCGGGACATCTGAGATCGGGATTCCCGGGCCGATCACCCGTGGGTTCCCGGGCCGATCACCCGTGGGTGTTGGTCCACTTTAAAGCATTGGCTTGTTAAGCCAGGGATCATGGTAAAAAGATGACCCTCATGTGGTACAGAAGAAAAAACAGCTGTGCTAGGAGTGTTGTTTCCATAACAAAGGGTCTATGTTGGAGCCAGAGCCGGCGCCAGCACAGGGCAACCATGGGCAATTGCCAGGGCCCCTGCCATCTTCAGGGGCACACTCAGGCTCACACTTTTAATTTACCCGAACCACCGAATGCCAGTTGTTGTGTGCAAACCTACTCATGGCTGACCTCAGAAACAGGAGTTGGTGAACAACAATGGAGAAGGTGGCATGGAATAGGGGGCAGTTGATGTTAGCTCAGAAGGTGGTGAGATCCAGGTGATGACTGACAGCAATAATTGAGTCTTTAGTGGCAGCGGAGCAAGCAGTAAGGGCTGATGGGTGCTTGGTGGCAGTAGAGAATACAACAAGGACTAGAGGATGATTGGTGGCTATAGGGAAAGCAATAAGGACGGGAAAGCGATTGGTGGCTATAGGGAAGGCAATAAGGACGGGAGGACGATTGTTGGCTATAGGAAGGCAATAACGATGGGAGGACGATTGGTGGCTATAGGGAAGGCAATAGCGATGGGAGGGCGATTGGTGGCTATAGGGAAGGCAATAAGTATGGGAGGACGATTGGTGGCTATAGGAAGGCAATAAAGATGGGAGGGTGATTGGTGGCTATAAGGAAGGCAATAAGGACTGGAGGGCGAAGAGCAGCAGGAGATGACCCATTTGTGGTAGCAGAGCTGAAAGGTGACATCACGTGACTGAGTGCTTTGGGACCCACTAAGACTCTCTTGCCCAAGGGCCCACACAAACCTAGAGCCGGCCCTGAGCACAGCTATACCTTATCTACATTCTTTCATAAACAGTGTGCATAAGTCATCGCTCATACCGACCATAAAACATTAGAAAAAGCAGGTTGCCATCATTCATCTGATAAATCAGAATAAAGGGCCATACATTTATTGTAGCCACTTAAATTCAATGAAAAGCCGGAGACACCTGAACGATGTGTGGCACAAAAGGATGCATTGATAGTCTTCCAGTTATACTATGCACACTGTTTACTCACACCAAGTGCTTGTAAGAGCAGGCGAAGGTTGAACATATTAATACTGCTGATAAGTCTAAGTCAGCCATATTTGTCTGAACATAACTGGAGGCACTGAAGCGCACTTGGGAACCTGGGCCTTGATTCAATAAACTTTCATCAAAATTTCTCATGAAAGTTAGGGCCATTTCATCAAATAAGGCGTGCATTGAACAAAAGGGGATCTTACCGGACTTTATAAATGCTTGTAAGGCAACATATTTTGGTTATTCATCAAAGTTCAAGCAGCACATCAGTAGAGAGAACATAATTTAAAACTTTAATGGGTTGAGCACCCCCCCAAAAAAACAAAAGGGTACTCACCTTTTGTCCACAGCAGCTTATTGGTCCTTCTCCAGCGATCGGCAACTCACCCATTCGCTGGATCACATCCCATGCCGACAGAGGCCCAAACTTCATTCACCCAAACGCGATCTAGCGATCAAGTAAGTTTCTGATCGCTGTAGTAGGATCAATCAGCTGCAAGGGACAAAATGTGTGCATGTGTATATTTTTGTGTGCCCAAATGAAGTCTTCAAGGTGCTCAGCTGATCTACTATTTTATTTTTATGTTTTCTTATGTTAGCAAATGTGTGTTTAATGGAAGCCTGAAATCTGCTGCTTTTGGCAACCGTATACCCAGTCTGTACACCAAGATCTACAAGTGGAGAGAAGTGAGTCCTGTACACACAGAACACTGCTAGGCATGTGTAAGGTTGAGTGAGCTCCCTAACTCATAGCAGCAGTGTTATGTGTGTACAGGACTCACTTCTCTCTTCTTGTAGATCTTGATCTTGGTGTATAGACTTGGAGGCCGATTCATTAATAGCGGCAGGTAGCGACAGTTGAGCGACTGTAGCAGTATTTTCACAGCGCCCGCTAGTAGTCGCTGTGCTTGGCCATTGTTTGGTTGTTGATAGCGAGAGTCGGTGTGCAGTAATGTTGAATACGGGGTGACGAGTCGCTATTTGACAGGTTCCGCGATGTATTGGTGCGCATGATAGCGACTGGTCAGAGCGACTGGCTCCCACCATATTCATCAAAAAATCACGCTCAAAAAATTCTCGTGCTGTGAAATGCATGTTTAAACCCCAGAGCGCTGGCGGCGATGTGTTAAAAGTAGTTTTTTTACCCCCAAACCACCATATTTTTGGAAACCAAAAAAAAAAAAAAAATGAATAAAGAATTTAGTAATATGAATACAATAACATCAGACTTGTAATATCAATTCTGCACAAATTCTTTTTTTTTTTTTTTTACCTTAAAAAAATTATCTAACATGGCAGAAGTGGTCACAGAATTTTTCACATAAAAAAAAAAAAAAAAAAAAAAAAAATAATAATTAATTATGAATATTTAAAGATTGTTCCATTGAAATGCATTGGAGAGCGCCAGGTAGCGAGAGGTCATACCTGTCGCTGTTCAAGGTCGGACGCTGGCGCTGTGGGCTGAGACTGGAATAATGATGAATGAGTGGCTATCTGGCGCTATCTCAGGCCCTTATTCATCAAGCGATAGCGCCAGGTAGTGTCTGACAAGCGCCAGGTCCCGCCAGCTAATGGCGGCTACCGACTCAAGTACGCCCGGCGTCGGCCTCAATGACGCATTTATCAAGCTAAATGAGGCTAGCGCCAGCGAGAGCGACGGCTAGCGCGGGATTCATCATGTAGCCGACTGCAACGAACAGCGCCGCTGCTAATCCCATCACAGCGCCAGGTCTGACCTGTCGCTCCCTGGCATTGTCCAATGCATTTCAATGGCAGACACTGCAATGATAGTTTTAAGTGGTTTTTGTGTTCTTGTCTTTTGCACAAAAGTCAACACATGTTTTTTGGGATATGTTTTATTAATCTGTCTTGTTATTTTTGTTTTTTAGATGAAAGTTGTAATTTTTACAATGTAATGTTGTGAGTGACATCTAAAAGGCATCTCCTCCCACAAAACACATTCGGCTCAAAATAGCTTGTTTTCACAACACACGGGGCTTGTAAAGCTACTTTTTAGTCAGTCATGTTTGGCGCTCACGTTCGTTCATTGAAATTGTCAGCGCCCAAGCTATTCGGCAGCCCTGTCCTTGATGAATCTGTGATGGTCAGAGTTTGTGCAGTCGCTGTTTTGATTCGCTATGTGGCGGCGCGAGCGGCGCTGTGCTGCGCTTTGCTGTTCATACATGTGCCCTTCTGCCATTTGCCTGGAATTCACTTGCCGCGACCCCAGTCGTTCTTAATGAATACACTGTAGTTGTGAGCGTGCATGTCCACATTCTGCAGGATTTATTCAGGCGTACAAGCTCATAACAACCCGTTATGCATTCTCCTGTGTGCCACATTATCATGTAGTTGGATAGTTTTATTGTGTAATTATTTTATGAAGGAATAAGATTGTTATTTGTAAGCAACCAGCTTTTTGGTTTTCTCGGACCTATGCATTACAGGATCTTGAACACCCAGCTAAATCAAGCTAATAATTAATGGCGTCTTTGCCAATAGCTTGTTGTAATGCGTAAATTTACTTTTTCCGCCACTTAGCTTGCACATAGCTGATATTAGCTTGTTCCTGGTGCACGGAGCTTGTTTTTTAAAATTTATTTCACAGTTGCTTTGGTCATATCAGGTTTCCTCCTTTGCGTTTCAAAGCCACATAAAGCTTTAACTTTCATGCGCTTTGTCCAATAGCTTGTTGTAATGCGTAAATTTACTTTTTCCGCCACTTAGCTTGCACATAGCTGATATTAGCTTGTTCCTGGTGCGCGGAGCTTGTTTTTTAAAATTTATTTCACAGTTGCTTTGGTCATATCCGGTTCCGGTTTCCTCCTTTGCGTTTCAAAGCCACATAAAGCTTTAACTTTCATGCGCTTTGTCCAATAGCTTGTTGTAATGCGTAAATTTACTTTTTCCGCCACTTAGCTTGCACATAGCTGATATTAGCTTGTTCCTGGTGCGCGGAGCGTTTTTTTTTTTTTTTTCCCTGTCGCTTTGGTCATATCCGGTTCCTGTTTCCTCCTTAGCGTTTCCACCATGCTGCCCAGGAGACGGATTCTGCGCCTCCCCAGCTCCTCCTCTGATTCTGACCCCACCACCCCTCCCCCACCTCCCCCACCTACCTCACCTCCCCCACCTAACCCCCCTCCCACCCCTTCCCCTCCTGGGCCAGCAAAAAAAAAAAGAAAACGTGTGGATAGCCGCGTAAACGGCCAGGTGGTCAAAGTGAGTATGTTTATCTTGGATTTTATGTTTAAAGTGGACCAACACACAGGGGGGATTGGCCCTGAAATCTCTTAGTTTTCAGGACCAATCTGATCACTCCCCGCGGGGCATCCCAAATCTGGATGTCCCGCGGGGATGAACCCCCCTGGAGGTCCATAAACCTTACCTTAGCCCCGTCCCATCTCTGCATGCGAGAGCCGCGGATGCGTCTTGCGCTTCCCTCTAGCAGGGTGGGCCCCTGCGCCAGACATTTGTTAATGGCCTGCGCAGGCGCCCTCCCTGTTAGAGTCAAACGCCACACGCATCCTTCAGCGCTCAGAGGCAGCTGAGCTGGTATGCACGTCCAAGCGGCCTTGGACGCGCATACCACAGCGGCGCAGAGCGCTGTGCTAGCCTGGCGCAGTCACATGGGAGCGTGGTCAGTGGTGTATTTCTGGCCTTCCAAGGGGGTTTCAGACAGCGGCCCACCCCCGATTGGTGTGCCCCACCAAAGTGGACCCAAACCCTGAATAGTCAAAATCCAGGGTGTTGGTCCACTTTAATCTGTTCTCAGTATAACTGTTTATGCCATTGTTCTGATGTCATGTATTGATTTGTGTTTGTTTTTCATTTCTCATAGGATTTCTGCATAAAGCAATATGACTATGCCCGTGGGGGCAAGAAGAGAATTGCCATGGAGGTGAAGGCAACAGTGTCCCGGCGCTTCGACACCCACCTCAGTGTCCGAGCTATCCAGCAGAAGTGGTCGGACTTCAAGCGCCGGGACCCTGAAGGCGTGTACCGCCTATATGATGCCTACGCATCAGGTAAGTTTAAGCTTATGCTATGTTTATAATTTTGTTTAAATAATCTGCTAAGCTGTGTCCATTTGGGGTATTAATATTAATTATTTTCATTCACCCCCTCAACACAGATAAGCGTCCTCCCCTGGGGAAACGTGGGAAGGGAGTCCTCCCCCGAACCAGGCAGGCGGACTCGGGGGAATCATCGGGGGAGGGTCCCTCTCGCGGCTCCTATTTAGAGGACCCAGGGGAGGAAGGGGATGACGCCCCAGAGGAGTGTGCTGCTGGGGGGCTGGCAGGATCAAGCCTCAGCTCCTCACACTCTGACTCTGAGGAGTCTCACCAGCCAAGGGGCCACTCTCAAGTGGGGAGTCCAAGTGGGGTGGAAGTAATGGACTCTCCCACACTCCCTGAAGGAGCAGGGAGTGAGAGGGAGGAGGGTGGCCCTTTGGCTGGGGGATCTTCGGAGCAGAGTGTGATGAGCCGAGGCTCCCTGCCTCCTCCTCAGAGCCCTCCCTGAGCTTCAAGTGGCGGATCATCCCCTGGTGAGTGCACATTTTGTCATTGTTAGTCTGTGACAGGTTTCATCTGGCCATTTGTACTTAGCCCTTGCCATTCCTCTCTAATTTGCAGGGCATCATATAGGCGGCACCTCCATGGCCTTTTGGCAACGCCTTCTCCACGGGCATAGTCATGGTAAGTGTTTGTTGTTATCCCTCACATTCCCTATGTTATGACATTCCTTAAAGTGGACCAACACCCATTGTTGATTGTGCTTGGAATCTCGAAGCTTCCATGCCCAATCACCCAGGGCCCCCCCCCCCCAAAAAGCCCACAAAATCCTTACCTCATTGGGGGTGGCAGAAGCCACCGCCGCAGCCTCCTGCGTGCCCCTCTAGATGTGTGTGCGCCTGCGCTCTCTGTTTCATAATGGGCTGCGCGTGCGCACACACTGGAGGAGTGATGTGCGGAAGGCAGCGGCGGCGGACGGTGTCTCACTCAAATTGTTGTGCTCTGCCAAAGTGGACCAAAACACAGAATAGTATCAATCCTGGGTCTTGGCCCACTTTTAACAGACACATGTTTCCTGGTCCAGAGTACAAGCTGGTTTGATAATGTACATTAACATCACAAACTCCACTACCGTGCAATCCAAATGGCAACCACCCCTATGTTTCTGCCCACACCATGATGGGGGCTAGCAAATGTGTTATTTGGTTAAGTTGTTCCGGCTAACACATGTTGCACACTAGTAACATTCTACAATCAACTGCAAATTATTCCTTAGCATTGCACTGTCAAGGTTATTGGCACATTATCTTTATGTGTCCATGTTGCAACCATAAATAATTTACAGGAACTCATGGACCAGGAAATATGCTAATGTTGGACAACATGTGTGTAACCATGCAAGCATTTGTTTTTGCAGACTCCCTAACCAGATGGATGACAAATAGTCATGTGTCATTGGCCCACTAATTTTGCTTTTCTCTTTTGCTTTCTCATGACAGATGTTGCCACGCAGACGGAGCCGGTGACCATCCTCCCCGCCCCAGCTCCCGGGACGCCCAGCAGCATGGGCCCCCGCCACAGCTGCGATGGTGAGTACATCTCACTTCATATGCCTAAAGACTTGTGAACCCTATGTCTTATAGTCAAATCTGCAGACATTTACAATGTACCTATGTGTTTAATCAATACACATCTAGGTTACATGTGTTTGGCCAACAATCCTACATGCCTGTCTGCATGCTTGATTGTTGCCTCACATTCTTGAGTTTGCCACATAGAGACAATTTGTGGTTTCTACACAACCAAATGGGCCTTCTTAGGTCGTGACCTCTAAGATTCTGGGACAAACTAGTTTACTCGTTAGGACTTAGGCCCTGATGTTTGGCTGTGACTAAACACATAAATGTCCACACTGGGACTTATACCTTCTTTTATTCCCAAGAGTTAAGAGTAAATGTATGCTTGGGATGTGGTGGCCACATTTAAGCCAGCCACTAGTACTCATATAATGTTAACACCTAAGGGCACAGTGGGCAACAATGTTAATGTGAGCGTCAGCTAATTGGACCCCCTGACATTACATTGCTACATCTGTGTCTGTTGAGGTCACATTCCATTTATTAAATCTGTTTTTTTTTTAATCTCTACAGCTTGTGAAAACCAGCATCGCAGACTGTGGCGGTCGATCCGGCGTCTTCGCCTTATGCTGCTGGCCAAGAAGAGGCGGCGTCGTTAGGGTGGGGGGATGACTGGCCCCTTGTTTTAGCCCCTTTGTGGGCAAATGTTGGGCCTGTTGCCCGCGTTTCTTATTAAACTTTTTCTATTTTGCTAATTACAGTGTGTTGTGCCTTGCCAAGCATAGTTTAAGTGTCTACAAACCCATTTGTGTTTAAATTTTGCCATACCTTTGTAGCAATTTAATGTGTAAACCATAGTAAGCTATGGTCACAAATGTGTGGCATTAATTTTGGCCTACATTTACATATGTAGATCAAGATACTCATCCCTGACTGTGTTCTTAGCTATGTCTTAGGAAAAACACAATTTAGAGGTGGGTTAATGAAATCTATTTACAAAAAAAAATTACAAGCACAAACAAATTAATATTCTTGGCTGGGTGGCCGGGGAGGTTGGGAGTCATTGCTAGGGGCGGTGTTGGGGGCCAACAGTGCAGTAAAAAAAATAGACTGCTGTTGTATGAGCTGTTGTGTCAACAACAAACTTTGTTCCTGCCGCTGGAGACATTCTTCCTGGCGCTGGAGAGATTGTTTCTGGCGCTGGAGAGATTGCTCCATGAGATTGGCAAGGCGACCAAGTTCCTGGTTCTGTTGTTGTTGTTGGTTTTGGAGCAACTGGTCTATCTTGCGCTGCTGGGCCTCATTTTGTTGCTGACACATCAGCACCTGATGTTCCAACGCCGCAATGCGCTCATTAGTTCCATCACGTGGCTGTTGGCGACTGTAGTCCTCCAGCATCCGGACCCCTAGCTCAAAAAAATCATGACTGGTTGGTGCCACACCGCCTCTTGCTCTGGTTTGAGGCTAACAAAATAGAAAACAACATTTTTGTCAAACAGAACCAATGCAGCTATGCCCCTCAAAATCATTTGCCCAAACTGTAACAATACAACTTACCCTTGTTGGAGCCTCTGAAGCTTGGCCGCATGGCACTTGGGAAGAGGTCCCAGCTTGGGGTTCTGGTCCCGCCTCCTGCCAAAACAACCAAGAAAGGAAATGTGACATGTTGGTTCATCGCCTACCCACGAACATGGCAATGTGGTTATTGGTCCTCTAAATCAGCCATGTTACCTCCGTGTCGTCCGGCACAGGTAGGAGCGGGGTATCGCTGCCAGAGAGGGGCAAATCAACATCCGAGAGCTCCGGCAAGTTGGCATATGCTAAACAGGAAAGTCAGGTTCGTAGGTCAGTGGACCAAAAACAAATGTAACATGGATAGCCTTTCGAGGCCATACCTCCACAAAGTGCAAGATTACACACTAGCCAAAAGGTATCTTGGAAACTCAGATTGCTAACATGTATGTTAGAGGAATATGAGGCAATAATTGGGCCAAATAAGATCAGACACATTGCTAAAATTACACATACCCGCAATCTCCCAGATGTCTGGAGTGGGGACCTCACTCGAGCTTTGCCCTGGAAAATACATGTTTAAACACAAGTTGGCTGAATAAAGTGCCACAAAAGTAGAGCAAAAATACATACTAGATCATCAAGCCAAAACAACTTACCCTCATCTCTGGCAGCCTCAACGTGAAGGGCCCTTTCCGGACAGCCACTTCCGATATTCTGGCCAACTAAAAGACACAATTAATGTCTCTAAATATTCCTCCAACTACTTGGGTGAATGTTTGTCTTTAAATATACAAAAAAAAATGCATTGCAATCACTCAAAAAACTATTAGACTGACCCTGGGGATGGAATAAGCACTCAAAATAGGCATCTTCAAGTTGACAGAGCAAACATGTAGATTATTAGACTAACCAAATTGAACCAGTGTAACATAAACAGCATAAAGGATACATTATTTATTGCAATACACACCAACAGGGTCCTGTTGACCTGCAACATCGGAAGTGGGGTCCAAAGATGAACCAGTCACTTGGCCTACAAATCAAAAAGAGGAATGATAGACATGCACTTGTGGTAAAGCGGATAAAGCAAGGTTGACACATGCACTTACCGGCATCCAAAGAGTAGCTTGGCTCCTGAGGAGATGCTGGTGCCAATGGCGGGGCAGCTAGGCAAAAACAAAGCAAACATTTAGCCATTGGTAATGTGCGGCACAAAATAAACCATGCATTAAGGTGTGTGTGAGCAGCTCAATCACTAATATTCACTAATCAAGGCCAGTGTGGCTTCCACATGTATATGCAGATATATGGCCACACATCTCTGGCTTCCAACATAGCTACACATGTTAGGGCCTTGTTAGTTAGTTGCTGTGAGGGTTAAAGTGGCCGTGAAATTAGGCCGCAGGTCCATATTATTAATCCTCAACAGTGGCCCAATCTATTGCTTGAGGTGCTCCCACACCCATTTTGTCCCCAAACAACCAGCCCCTAAATTAGTGTTAAATACCTTCAATGGCAGACTGGGTTAGGCTTGAGGTTGGTTGAAGGGCAGGAGTTGTGGTGTCCTCAGCCAAATCCTGGACATCACCATGTGCACCTATGCAGAAAGCAACAGACAGGAAAGTAAAACATTTATGAGGTATAATGTACTACTTCACATGTCCTACTGTTAGTTGGCCAGAAAGAGACAAAGCAAATCACATACATTAACATTACCATCACAAAATAGACAGAAAATATGTACCTTCAGTCCAACCTGTGGTGTCATCCCCAGGATCCACACCCTGCAGCCGAGCAAGTGGAATTTTGGCCTTCAGCATCTCCTCATACGGCCTGTAGGTACTCTTTGGAGCCTGGATGGTCCCACTGTCCACATCAAGATCGTGATTCATCTTTTTGATAAGGGCCCCTCTCAAAGTGTAGAAGCGTTTCCTGCAGGATGGGCCACTACGTGGGTGTTGAGCACTGCTACTAAGCTCAACACCAATGGCATCCCACAGTTTGCTTCTTTCTTGTTTGCCTATTGACTTGCTTTGGGAGCCAAATATCAGCTCCCATTTAGCAAGGGTAAGGCGCACAAGATTATTATTCTCCGCCAAATTAAATTCAGGCTCCCTCTTGGCACCTGGGCGCTTAGCCTGGGGTGCTGCACCACCTTCAGGCTGGGCCCTTTTTCTTAAGGGAGGTCTGCGCACAGCACCCACCACACTCCTACTTGGGCCTGCTGTGGCCGGCAGATGTCCTGAATTTGGCTCCATCCTGTAGCTGCACACACACACCAATACACAACCAACAAGCACGCATGCAGACTACAGAATGGCATCGCCCTCTCTTTGGGTTGGCCAGGTTTTATGTGCTCTAACAGCCAATCACAAACAGGTCCACTTAATAGATTCACACATACTGGCCAGGTGCTTGTAGCCACACCTCCACTGCACTGACTGAAGCATGTGTGTTAGCCAATTAACTAATTACAGACCTCATTAACCAAACAACACACAACCAAATACAACAATGTACTCATGTATATTAAACACTTGTGACATGTGGCTATCCTAACGGCTATTTAAAGAAACAGCAGCTTACCTTTCATTGGCCCACCACAGAATTTTCTGCCATGTCCGTTAATGCACGCAAGTTTAGGCTCACGTACGCTAGTAGCGCTACTAGCGTGCGCATGCGCACTCCGTTTCACGCACACCTGGGTCAGCTAATTGGCGCCCGGAAATAGCAGAGCAACGCAAAAGGCGGCAAAGCGGACCTGTCCTTTTTGAAAGTGAAGTATAAATGGCTGGATTTGGCAAGCTTCTGATATTGTTACACTGTGGCAAAGGCTGTGGTGTGGTGCTTGTTTCCCTTAGCTCATTTGAGTGTCTGTCTGGGTTTGGTCCTCACTCTCTGTGGCTTGTTGGGTGATTTCTGACATCAGTGCTGTTTCTTTAGGAGATTGATTTTGTTGGCATATGCAAATATTGTGGAGCATACAGCAAGTGAGGCTTGATTTTGGGGCCTTTTGTGGGCTGTGCAGCAACTCCCCTCTTGGTTGTGCCTAACTTAGAAAGCTGTTTTTCAGCAGGCTGGTGGTTTGGACCACTATACTTCTGGTTTTGTGGTGAGCTGCATTGTAGTGAGTGTGTGAGGAGTGTGATTGTTTGTGTGTGTGGTGTGTTTGTGGTTTTTGGTTTTGTTTGGCTGATTTTGTATATCTGTTGAGTGTGTGTGATGGATAAGAGGGTGATGTATGGGGTATGGGTGGATGGATGTATGCGTATGCTGGAAGAGCAGGAGTACAGGGAGCGGGGTGCTGTGAGGCTTAGGGCACCCCGCTCCTTTGGAATCCGCCTTTCAGTATGGGACTTAAGTGACAAGCAGATCAGGAGCCGCTTCCGTCTGAATCGTGCTGCACTACAGTCCCTATATGATCAGATTAAGCACAAAATCGAGCCATCCACCAAACGCACTCGATCCATTCCAGGCATAGTACGCCTGTGTGCCACTTTAAACATTTTGGCACGAGGGACCTTCCAGGCAACCTCTGCCCTCCTCAGCGGGATCAGCCAGGCTACAATGAGCCGCATATTAATCCAGGTAGTTCTGGCGATTTGTGATTTGATCCCAATTTACATCAAGTTTCCTGAGGATGAGGATGAGGTTGCCAAAATAAAACATGCCTTCTATCTAATGGGAGGGATCCCGAATGTGCTAGGGGGCGTTGATGGTACACATATCCCTTTCCGCCCTCCCCGTGCACAGGAGCTGTATTACCGAAACCGGAAACAATTTCATTCATTTAACATCATGGTGATCTGTGACCACGAAATGAAGCTGCTGGCGGTGAGATCGGGGTTCCCCGGCTCATGCCACGATTCTTACGTCTTGCAGCGGACAGTCCTGTGCCGGAAGTTTGAGAACAACGAAATGCCAGCTGGCTGGCTACTGGGTAAATAATTAAACATGTCAAAATATGTGGCCTAGTAAGCGAAATTAGTAAAAATGAAAACAAAAACATGTACTAGTACTAATTGCTGTCTCTCTCCTTGTGTTTTTTCCACAGCGGACAAGGGATATGGGCAGAGAACGTGGGTGCTGACTCCGGTCAGAAGCCCACAGACCTCTGCCCATGAACGCTACAATGCAGCACACCGCAAGACCCGAAGCATTGTGGAAAGAACCATCGGCCTGCTGAAAGCACGCTTTCTATGTTTGGTACGCCCAGGAGGAGAGATGCTGTACAGTCCACAGAAGGTCTCCAAGATCATCCTCGCCTGCTGTGTGCTCCACAATATATGTATATGCCACAGAATTCAATCCCCTGAAGAGACAGCACTGGTGCCCGAAATCCCCAACTTGGCCGCAGAAAGAAGTGAGGACACCCAGACTGGCGATGAGCTAAGGGAAAGGATGATCACTTCCTTTTTTGCGGTAAGCTAACTACCCTTCACTCTAATCCAAGTACAAAATATTTTTTGTCTCCAATCAGAATTTGTCCAAAACCACTATAAGGGTGGTGTAAGATGACCAAAACCACTATAAGGGGGGTGTAAGATGACCCAAACCACTATAAGGGGGGTGTAAGATGACCAAAACCACTATAAGGGGGGTGTAAGATGACCAAAACCACTATAAGGGGGGTGTAAGATGACCAAAACCACTATAAGGGGGGTGTAAGATGACCAAAACCACTATAAGGGGGGTGTAAGATGACCAAAACCACTATAAGGGGGGTGTAAGATGACCACAACCACTATAAGGGGGGGTGGAAGCTGACCCAAACCACTATAAGGGGGGTGTAAGATGACCAAAACCACTATAAGGGGGGTGTAAGATGACCAAAACCACTATAAGGGGGGTGTAAGATGACCCAAAACACTATAAGGGGGTGTAAGATGACCAAAACCACTATAAGGGGGGTGTAAGATGACCAAAACCACTATAAGGGGGGTGTAAGATGACCAAAACCACTATAAGGGGGTTGTAAGATGACCAAAACTACTATACGGCGGGTGTAAGATGACCACAACCACTATAAGGGGGGTGGAAGCTGACCCAAACCACTATAAGGGGGGTGTAAGATGACCAAAACCACTATAAGGGGGGTGTAAGATGACCAAAACCTACATTAAGGGGGGTGTAAGATGACCCAAAACACTATAAGGGGGGTGTAAGATGACCAAAACCACTATAAGGGGGGTGTAAGATGACCAAAACCACTATAAGGGGGGTGTAAGATGACCAAAACCACTATAAGGGGGGTGTAAGATGACCAAAACCACTATAAGGGGGGTGTAAGATGACCAAAACCACTATAAGGGGGGTGTAAGATGACCAAAACCACTATAAGGGGGGTGTAAGATGACCAAAACCACTATAAGGGGGGGTGGAAGCTGACCCAAACCACTATAAGGGGGGTGGAAGATGACCAAAACCACTATAAGGGGGTGTAAGATGACCAAAACCACTATAAGGGGGGTGTAAGATGACCCAAAACACTATAAGAGGGGGTGGAAGCTGAACAACATAACAATTAGGGTTGTTGTGCAAGTTGGACCCAAATGTTTGTAACAAATTAATGCAATATTTTTTAACAGCGAAAAAGCCACATTTAATATAAATACTAACTGCACTTTTTATTCTTTTTCAGACACCCCGAGAATCAGCATGAAATTCCTTTTGTTTTTCTCTAAAATTTGCAAAACAGTTAAAACCAAAAAAAAAAAAAAATAAAAGAAACATGTTGCAATGTGTTTACTTCTGAAGGTACTAACATTGATTTCAAGCCCACAGCAAAGCAAAGCGCAGGCGCTGTGTTGAATAGCGTGGTCAAATTGACAGCGCCTACAAAGCTGAGCTCAAACATCATATTCAGCAATGTAGGTGTTGTTCCCAACAACGCCAGGTAGCGACTGAGGAGGCCTGCTATAGCGAATCGCTACCGCCCGCGGCGTACGCTAGCTGCGCTCATAGCGCCATACTTCAGTCGCTCATCTGTCGCTACCTGGCGCTATTAATGAATCGGCCTCCCCGTCGCTAAGCAGGATTAGCTTGATAAATGTGTGATTGTGGTGGGGAGCCGGCGTTCTCGTGGCGGGGCCCGTCATTACCGGTCGCTCACCAGTCGCTACCTGTCGCTATTCCTTCATAAATAAGGGCCTTGGTGTATGGTTGTCAAAAGCAACAGAGTACATGCAGTAAAAACTGCTTCCATAAAACACACATTTGCTAACATAATAAAAAATAAAACATTACTAGATCACCTCGGCACCTTGAAGATATCCTTTTGGCACAAAACATGTACACTTTCAAAAACTTTGAAATTCCATAGCACCAATTCATCCAGTTGGAGTATAGATGCCCCAACCCACCTTGACATGTTTTGTAGGGTACGACCACTTACCATGACCATTTACTTCTTCTTTTAATTTAATGGGATTTAGTCCCATTATGTCCCATGTTATCTGTTTGCTGGAGTCAGTGAAAGGAAGGTGAATTTCTTGTCTAATAATAATTTTTATGCATTTTTTTTCTGTTCTGTAGTATTTTACAATGAGAGAGTTCATGTACAAAGTGTAATAAATTACATAGCAACAAAACGGGTAAGTCATTGAAACAAAATGAACCAGGGCCTTGCTCGCAAGCTTCCAATCTAAAGGGGATTTTTCATGAAAGGATAGCGGCAGGTAGTGGCCTCGTAGCGGCAGGCAGCGTCTGGTGAACGCTGGGCGCTGTATGCAAAACCACATTTATAAAGGCGATTCTGGTGAGCGCCTCTAACAGCACCATGTAGCGTCCGATTCATCATTACGGTGGCTCAGCGTATAGTGCCGGCGCTCTAGCTTTCAGAGCGCCATGTATTACCTGTCGCTACCTGACTCTCTCCGATACATTTCATTGGACGTTTCTTTTCTTCTGTTTAAACAGGGTTTTTTTTTTTCTTTTTTTCCCTCAAATCATTGTGTGACCTCTCCTGGCTTAGAAAAAGTCATTTTTTTAAACTTTTTGAAATTTTTAGTTTTTTATGCAGAATTGTCATTACAGGTCTGGCACTAAAGTGTTATTGTCACATGTGTTAAAAAAATGACATTCCATGTGTTTTCGCTTTGTTACAGGTGGATATGTGTTCAAAAACAGACTTTAATCACATGCTCTATGCTACAGTGCCCAGATTTAGAGTGCCAGACGCTGTGTGTGAGTGTGTCCTTTTTTGATAAGTATGGTGTGGAGCGCCGAGAGTCGGTCTCACTGAGCTGGCGCTACCTTTCGCTCCCTGCAGCGCTGTACTGGTATTAGAGCTCCCAACACATATCACATTCATCAATGCGGGCCAGGTTACGTCGCTCTAAGCACCGCTATACAGACTCTCATCGGCCGATACCTGGTGTTATTAATAATGAATCAGTCTCCACGAGGAGAATGCGTGTGACACAAAAGGTAATAAATGTTTTGTGCCATGGTCCAGCCATCTTAGCAAAAACAAAAGTATATGCAAGCTGGATGGGCAAGCCACAAGCTGATTTAGTGCTTTTTGGGCTCAAAAGGTGTGGTGGATAATATGCAGTTTTAGGGACTGTCAAAAACTATTGATGTTGTGAGCTGACCTATTCACTGGTGGTAGAGCAATCCATAGTATTAGTGCAGTTCGGGAGAAGTCTTATAAATGTGTTATAGGTCTGCATTATACTCAATGTTAGCCATAAGTCATTTGAAGAGCGAAAACCACCAGTAGGGGGTAAACTATAATGAGGGGGAAGATGTAGGGTGGTGCAGCACCATAGAGCGCTTTGCAGGTGAGAATCAGCAGTTTTAATTGTATCCTATACTGTATAGGCAGCCAATGCAATGACTAGCAGAGGGTGGAGGCATAAGGGTGGCGGTTAGAAAGGATTGGAGAAGGGAGAGTTTAGTAAAACCGGTTGGCAGGGCCAGATTATGAGGGGTTGCAAAGCAGCCTGAAAGTCTGAATTTTTTTTTTTTACTCCAATTTTTTTTAAAAAAAAGCTAATTAATAAGCATGCAAACGTGTGCATGCTTATTAATTATCTACTCACCTTATCAGGCCCCTGACTACTGAACATCTCGCTCTTGAGTCACCATCTTGCTACACTTGGGAAAGGAAAGAATTGGAGAAGGGAGTGCAAGGTGTGCATTCCCTGGGGCCTCCACCACTTGCCCTGCAAAGGGGGCCTCCACCAACCTTTGGATTATGATTTGGTCCAGAAGGCTTTTCAGTCTTTGGCCAGGCGAGCCCCAGGGCCAGCAACAATGCTATCGGTGACAGTGGGGGATGCACCTTGGTAAGCCTTTTTTTGTTTTTGCAAACCTGCAGCCAAAGCCACCACAGGGCAGGACGGAGAGTCTAGAGCAGCAAAGCCGCCATCAGCAATGCTACAGTGATGGGTGCAGAGCTGTCACTGCACATAAGCCACCGAGCACAGCCGCTGGCAGCTCAATGCAGGGAACTGTTTTCTGTTGGACCAGCTGGATGACTACAATAGAATGGTAAAGCAGGAGTTTCCGAGCAGCACGCACTCATAAGGGTGGCACAAGGGGTTCCAGTAAGTAGGCGGGTGCCAGACAACCACCAATCAGTTACTTGGCTGGACTATTATTTTAAAGGAAAAAAAATACTGTTTCTGGGGCCTCTACCAGATTTTGTGTCTAGGGGCCTTCACCACATTTAATCCAGCCCTGCAGATTGGTAATGACTTACAGTAATCAAGATGAATAATAAATAATGTTTGTAGTTTCTATAGTACAAAAGTGGCAGATTTGAGGGACCAGTTTGGATTTCCCAGTGGGCAAAATGGTTTCCATTGGTCAACAAATTAACTGCCATTTGGTGCCATACACCAGGAATGAGTAAGTGGTGACTGAAGTATAGTACCACTTTAAAGCAGCCTTAAAGTCTGATTTTTTTTTTACTCCCAAAATTAAAAAAAACTAATTAATAGGCATGCAAACCTGTGTGTGATTAATTATCTACTCACCTTACCAGGCTCCTGGCTAACAACCATCTTGCCCTTGAGCCGCCATCTTGCTACACGTGGGAGTATTTATGATACAATCCTCCCGGGTGCAGCCTGTGACTTCACGATGGCCCCTCACGGAGAGTGGATGGCTTTTCTCCTTCCAGCGAGCAGTGAGGCGTCTGGGGCCTCCTCCAGATCTTGTGCCCAGGGGCCTCCACCACACTTAATCCGGCCCTGCTGGTTGGTGATGAGTTACAGTTATCAAGATGAATAAGAATGTTTGTAGTTTCTATAGTACGAAAGTGTCAGGTTCTAGAGATGTTTCTGAGGTGCAGGCGGCATGAGCGGGAAACAAAATAAATAAAGGAGGTGAATGACATATTGGATCAAGCGTGACACCTAAACATCTGGTGTGCTGCTTAAGCGTTATGATGCCACACACTGAGAGGGAGTTCTCAGGTTTACGTAGGGTAGAAAATGGTGAGAACACAAGTCGTTTGTTCCTGAAAGTTTCAGACAAAGAGAGAACATGATGCTATAGACAGCAGACAGACAGTTATGAAGACACAAGAACTTCACTTCACAAACCAGGGCTGCGGGAGGACAACTGACGACGTGGGACCGGCTGTAAGCCAAGTGTATCCTATTGTTACTGCCGGAGCTTCCCCCTTCCCCCTTGCATGTGAGGAAAAGTGGACTTTTCCTTTAATCCGGACCTTCAGCATCATTTAAAGAAAAACTCACACCATTAAAAAACTATTCCCCAGCATCTAAAATTAATAAATGTTTAATAAGTTTTTAGTCACTTACTTATTATTCTTTCCTCCACTGGGCTGCAACTCTGTTCAGGACTCTAGGATACACGCCGCCATCTTGCCTCAGAAGTATCACACACACTGAGGAGAGTAGGGGTAAAGTGCAGGGTGTTGTTAATAGCTGGCCTTTGCATAGGTGGAGCAAAGCTGGGTTCAGGAAAAGGGCAGCAATCCCAAAATGCAGAGAGACATAGGCCCTTATTTATGAAGGAATAGTGACAGGTAGCGGCCGGTAATGACGGGCCCCGCCACAAGAACGCCGGCTCCCCACCACAATCACACATTTATCAAGCCAATCCTGCTTAGCGACTGAGATAGCGCCATATAGCGACTCATTCATCATTATTCCAGCCTCAGCCCACAGCGCCAGCGTCCAACCTTGAACAGCGACAGGTATGACCTCTCGCTACCTGGCGCGCTCCAATGCATTTCAGTGGAACAATCTTTAAATATTAATAATTAATTATTAATTTTTTTTTTTTTTTTTTTAAATGTGAAAAATTCTGTGACTACTTCTGCCATTTTAGATAATTGTTTTAAGGGAAAAAAAATTAAAAAAAAATTGTACAGAATTGATATTACAGGTCTGATATTAATGTATTCATAGTACTAAATTATTTAAAAAAAACTTGTTTTTTTGGTTTCCAAAAATATGGTGGTTTGGGGGTTAAAAAACTACTTTTAACCCATCGCCTCCAGCGCTCTGGGGTTTAAACATGCATTTTACAGCGCGAGAATTTTTTGAGCGTGATTTTTTAATGAATATGGTGGCAGCCGGTCAGTCGCAATCATGCGCTCCCATACAGTGCGGAACCTGTCAAATAGCGACTCCTCACCCAATATTCAACATTACGGCAAACCGACTGAGTCGCTATCAACTACTGAACAACGGCCAAGCACAGCGACTACTAGCAGGCGCTCTGAAAATGCTGCTACAGTTGCTCAACTGTCGCTACCTGCCGCTATTGATGAATCGGCCTCCCCGTCAGAACACACTTGCCATCTTGGATGTTTAAAGGCTCAGAATACGCACTAGGTGCAGGTAGAATGATTTTTAATGTGAGCAATCTGTATGTACAGGGTGGGGGAGCATACAAAATAGGCTCTTATTCAGGGTGAAGGTCCGGTTTAAAGTGGACCAAAACCCAGGATTTTGACTCTCCTGGGTCTTGGTCCTTGCCCCCCAGGTGTGAATAGAGATGAGCGAACTTTTGAAAAATTCGATTCGGCCGATTCGCCGAATTTTCCGGGAAAAATCGTTTCGGTCCGAATTTATTCACGACAAATCGCTATTAAAATCGACTATTTCTGGGCGTCCGAGAGCCTCCATAGGGTTGCAGAACGTTTTGCTTGGCTGTAACATGCATAGGATGCATGCTGGGCTAGTGAAATACTAATAATACTGTAAAGTAGTATGACATGCAGTTCAGAGGCGTCGCTATTTGATTCGCTGTCGCAGAGCAGCACAATTACAGAGCCTTGAGGTGGCATCAGCATGATGAGCCCATATATTGTCTGAAAGACACACTCTGGAGTTGGCAGCAGCATAGGGAGCCCATATATTGCCTGAAAGACACACCCAGGAGTTGGCAGCAGCATTAGGAGCCCATATATTGCCTGAAAGACACACCCAGGAGTTGGCAGCAGCATAGGGAGCCCGTATATTGCCTGAAAGACACACTCTGGACTTGGCAGCAGTATAGGAAGCTCATATATTGCCTGAATGACACACCCAGGAGTTGGTAGCAGCATAAGGAGCCCATATATTTCCTGAAAAACACATTGGAGTTGGCAGCAGTATTAGGAGCCCATGTATTGCCTGAAAGACACACCCATGAGTTGGCAGCAGCATTAGGAGCCCATATATTGCCTGAAAGACACACCCAGGAGTTGGCAGCAGCAGCATTAGGAGCCCATATATTGGCTGAAAGAGAACATATACAGATATATCTTATCCGAAGAATATTAATAAGAATTAAGATTAACGTTAAGCATTTCCTCAATAATTACTTGTGGTCTGATGCAGAGGAATGTTTGTAACTGGAGAGCAGCGCCTTAAATCTGTTTTGCATTATCCATATTTCTTTAGTGTTGGTCTGGCACCATGATCAATCTAATCTGATGCATCAGGCATTGGTGGGTGGAAATCTTGGCTGATCCATGCCCCATTCATTTCCATGCAGGCCAGTCTCTCAAAAAAACATTTTTCAAGCATACTGGAGCACATTGAATTGCCCTCATCAGAGCATCACATACGCACATCTAAGATTTTCATCACTTTGTTCCTGTTAAAGTCTTCAGGGCCTAGTTACTACTTAGTGAAAGGCCATAGATAGTTACACACCTGCTGTTGTTATCGACAAATCCTGTTTTAAGTGTAGTGTAGCGTTTTGTCCTTCCCTCATATATGCACTAAGTATGTCAGGCAGAGAAGTGCCAGGATGGGCACAGAGACGTTGCAGAGGCCTAAATTCATCAAGCAGAGGTTGCAGCAGACTAGGGGTGAGTGGCAGCAGGAGTCTCAGTGAGAGGCCTGATCTCCCAGTATCAGCTAGCGGTCGTGTCTTGACCAGCAACCCATCTGCCGTCATCCATTGGTTAACACGATCATCCACTTCATCACAAGTGACATCTGACACCCCCAGTCAACTGTCGGTTATATCTTATGCTTTGGGTTCAGCTCCACTATTCAGTGAGGACGATCTGATAATCAGAAAAATCAGCAGCTACTGCCCAGCCAAGAAGTGGAGGAGACACTCGCCGCTTCTTCCACTAGGCGGGCAAGTAATGATGAGGAGAGTGGCATGGGAGGTGGTGTTGCAAGTGTTTTGGCTTCTTAAGCAGACACTGTTGAGGAACCTGAGGAGGACATTAGTGAGTTTTGAGGGCACATTTAAAGGCTTGGAGTGATGGAGAGTGACAGATTTAGCGGTCAGCATGGTGGCAGAAGGGGAAAGTATGGAGGCAAATGTGCTCGGGGTAGACCACTTGCTGCGCGGCAGGCTACCTTTCCAGGAGGTAGTGGAAGAGGGTCCCTGGAGTCGGCGGTGGTGGCAGCAGCAGTGAATTAGTGCGGACTGTTGGTAGGAAAATCAGCTACTCGGCGATGTGGCAGTTTTTCATCAAGCATCCACAGGAGGTTAACATGGCTATACGAAAGATGTGTAGGCAGAAGGCGAAGTGTGGCCAGGGTCCCAATGTTGGACCCACAGCCCTGCGTCAACATTTGCAGCGTCACCATAAAGCGGCCTGGGAGAGTTGGCTCCAAAGTGGTGGTCCAGCCTGCTGCATTACCCAGTGGCACGCCCCTCCCTGTTCCAGCCAGCGAAGGCTCCACCACCTCCTGTGTGTCATACCCATCCTCTGTCACTCCAGATGCTCCTCCACTTCTTAATCAGAGTCAGTCATTCCACCAGCAATCCATTGACCAAACCATGTCCAAGAGACAACAGTATGTGCCCACTCATCCAACGTGCAGAAACTAAATGCGCTCCTGTTTGTTAGTTGCTGGTGCTGCAGTCCCTCCCTTTTGAGGTGGTGGACATTTCAGAAAACTGATTGCTTTTGCCGAGCCGAGGTAGAGAGCCCCAAGCTGTCATTTCTTTGCGAAGAAGGCAGTACCAGCCCTGTAGAATTTTGTTGAACAGAAGGTGGGCCAGTCCTTTAGCCTGTCAGTGTGTACCAAAGTGCACAGCAGTGCCTACGTCTGGAGCTGTAACTACGGTCAGGGACAATACATATCATTTAAGGCTCATTGGGTGATTGTGGTTCCTGCACAACCACACCAGCAACTTGGACAGGTCCCTCTACTGTGGCCTCCATGCTCCAAGGCCGTTGTGCCTGTGACAGTGCACTTGCACTTAGCAATGGTGTCAATTGGTGCCTAATTGTCAATTACATATTAATTGTTAACATTTATCTTATTTGAACACATTTATAATAATAACATATCATAACATATAACATGATAACAATAACATATAACATAATAACAATAACATATAAAATTTATCATTTTTTTCGGGGGGGGGGGTTGTATTTTTTTTTTTCATTTTCTTTTTTTTTTTATTTAGTATTTTTAAAAAAATATATACTTTTTTTTTATTTTTTTTTTGGGGTATTTTTATTTATTTATTTTTTTTTTTCAGTGCCCTTCCAGCCTACCATGTCTGCAGGACACGGCGGTTTCACGCTGTTCTTTACATGGTTTGCCTTGAGCCACACATGGGAGGAACTGCTAAAAATCATGAATCTCCACCAAAACTGCAAATGGGAACCATGGTGACTGACAATGGGAAGAACATCTTGTCTGCGCTGCGACAAGGAAGCCTGAGCCATGTGCCTTGTATGCCACACGTGTTCATCCTAGTTGTCAAGCGTTTTCTGAAATCTTCCCCCCATCTGCAAGACATCCTAACAATGGGAAGGAAACTTTGCATGCACTTTAGCCACTCCTACACCACCAAGCACACCCTTCTTGAGCTACAGCGTCAGAATGGTATCCCCCAACATAGTCTGATTTGCGATGTTTCCACCCGTTGGAATTCCACCCTCCATATGTTGGATCGACCATACGAACAGAGAAAAGCCATCACTGATTTCTTAATGATCCAAGCAGATAGGGGAACTCTCCTGTGTAACTTCAATGTAAACCAGTGGCAGCTCATACGTGACACCTACTGTTTGATCAGGCCCTTTGAGGAAGCCAATTATTAGTCAGTCGCCAGGACTACGGGATGAACGATGTGATTCCGCTGCCTATGTACTACAACATATGTTGGAAACCATGGCTGGTCAGGGCACTGGAGATATGGCGCCTACATTTCACGGCCACATGAAGCCTGTGGGGGCTGAAGTGGAGGAGGAGGAGGGGGTGGGGCACAGCGAAGCACAGTTTAGGTTTGACAAAATGGCCATTTTATCTAGTCATCTGACAGGAGGAGGAGCAGGAGCAGCCATAGGAGCTAGAGGGTTGTGAGGAAGGCAAGACAGAGGACCCAGACACACCATGGCAGTATGCAGTGGAGATGGAGACAGGTAGTCCCTCCGAGTCACTTGCACAAATGGCATGATGCATGCTCACGTGCTTGCTTAATGACCACAGAATTGTCTCCATTTGTCAGCGGGATGACTTCTGGCTCTCCACCTTATTGGACCCTCGCTACCGGCACAAAATGGGGGCATTTTTTACACCCACTGAGAGGGAGGACAAACTGACCTACTACAGAGACATTCTAAGTAGTCAGTTGGCCGGTGCCTATCTGCACCATGGTCCATACTCTCGCGGGTCTGACTCGGGGGGACCTCTGCGTTCACCTTCCACTGCCATGGCTGCTGGGGGCTGCAGGAGCAGCAGCAGCAGCTCCATCAGCAGCAGCCTTCAGTCGCTAATGAGTAGCTTTCTTCACCCGCATAGTGAGGCTAATCATGAGCAGCAGAAAGACCTGGAGCAGGCCCTAAACCAGCAGGTAGTGTCATACCTTGACATGACCATGCCAACGCACCTTGAGGACCCACTGGACTTCTGGGCAGCCAAACTTGACTTGCGGCCGCAACTGGCAGAGTTTGCCCTGGGAAAACTGTCCTGCCCAGCGAGTAGTGTGCCATCTGAGCGGGTGTTTAATGCTGCGGGGGCCATAGTCATGCCAAGGAGAACTCGTCTGTCCACGAAAAATGTGGAGAGACTCACCTTTGTGAAGATGAATCAGGCATGGATCAGCCAGGATTTCCACCCACCAATGGCTGATCCATGGTAGTAGCTGATGCATGGCAGCTCCTTATGATGCTGCCAACTCCAGGGTGTGTCTTTCAGTCAATATATGGGCTCCCTATGCTGCTGCTGCCAGCTCATATGTGTGTCTTTCAGGCAACATATGGGCTCCTAATGCTGCTGATTATGCTGATGATGCTAGCATATTTGGGATGCCCCCCCCCCCCCCCCCCCCCGGTTAAAGGCAATGGCTGCTGGCTATTTGACAACGTGACTTTCTTTACAAAGGTTCTCTTGAAATATTTATGCTAGTGTTTGGGATGCTCTCTCCTCACATACAGAGGTTGGCTCCTTTGATAGTGGAAAAGTGACTTTGCTTACAAAATGCAACCAGTTAATAGACAGATAGTCTTGAAATATTTATGCTAGTGTTTGGGATGCCCCCTCTTCACATACAGAGGTTGGCTCCTTTAATAGTGGTAAAGTGACGTTGATTACAAAATACAACCAGTTAGTAGACAGGTACTCTTGAAATATTTTTGCTAGTGTTTGGGATGCCCCCTCCTCACATACAGAGGTTGGCTCCTTTAATTGTGGAAAAGTGATTTTGCTTACAAAATGCAACCAGTTAATAGACAGGTAGTCTTGAAATATTTATGCTAATGTTTGGGATGCCAACTCCTCACATACAGAGGTTGGCTCCTTTGATAGTGGAAAAGTGACTTTGCTTACAAAATGCAACCAGTTAATAGACAGGTAGTCTTGAGATATTTATGCTAATGTTTGGTATGCCCCCTCCTCACATACTGAGGTTGGCTCCTTTTATAGTGGTAAAGTGACGTTGATTTTAAAATGCAACCAGTTAATAGACAGGTAGTCTTGAAATATTAATGCTAGTGTTTGGGATGCCCCCTCCTCACATACAGAGGTTGGATACTTTTATAGTGGTAAAGTGACGTTGATTACAAAATGCAACTAGTTAATAAGCAGGAAGTCTTGAAATATTAATACTAGCATGCTTTTTAAAGAATGACACCAGGAAAAGGAAAAGCTAAATAGGCAGGTGTGTTATTAACACTAAATTTGCTTGGAAGCTAAAGCAAACATTTTAAACTGTCCCTGTCTTTATCTGTCACTGTCACAGGCTCTCTCCTTCTCTATCTGTCCCTCGCTTCTTCTGTTCTATCAATCTATCTATCTATCTCTCCCTCGCTGTATCTATCTATCTATCTATCTATCTACCTATCTATCTGTCTATCTGTCCCTCGCTCTCTCCCTGCCTGATCTGCTCTGGCTGCAATACAGTGTCAGAATGATCTTCCAAAATGGCCGCCGCATATATAGGGGCTGTGACATCATCGGTAAGCCTGTCTGCTGATAGGTAGCATGTGACACCTACCCAGGATTCCCTGCCCCATGGGACATGTCCTGACATTTGGATCCACCATTTTAGATGGGCTGTATAGCAGTAAATGGAGTTTTAAGGAAGCGATTCGAGCGATCGAATTGCGGCGATATTCAGAATCGTAACGAATCGAATATTTCCTGAAATTCGTAACGAATTTGGGTTCGTCAGAATCGATTCGCTCATTTCTAGGTGTGAAACCCCCCAGGTTGCCGAAACCTGTTCACCTCTTCCCGGTCCTACGGTGCATGCATGGCCGCTCGTCCAATCAGCCTGCTCGGGGCTGCTGATGTCACCTCGTCTAAAACGAGCGGGCTGACGGCCAAATCCCCCGCTACCCTAACAGGGAGAGTGCCAGCGCCGGCCATTCACAAATGCCTGGCACGGACACGCGCCCTACTAGAGGGATAGCGGGAATGCAGCCGCTGCTCACACATTCGCTGTTAGAAGGGGAAAGAAGGTAAGTGGGGGGACCTGGGGGGTTTCACACAGTGGGACATCCCTATTGTGAAAGCGCTGGGGGGAGGTAATCAATCGCCATGGGTTTTGGTCCACTTTACAGTGATGCTATACCCATATGTTAACTGCTTATTTTTTAGAAGTGGCTGTCAATCACGGGACCAATTTGGATTTCCCGGTGGGCTTGCACATGAAACCAAAATGGTTTCCATTGGTCAACGGATTAACTACCATTTGGTGCCATACACCAGGAATGAGCAAGTGGTCACTGGAGTATAGTACCATTTTAAAGCAGCCTGAAAGTCTGAATTTAATTTTTACTCCAAAATTAAAAAAAAAAAAACTAATTAATAAGCATGCAAACCTGTGCATGCTTATTTATTATCTACTTACCTTACCAGGCCCCTGGCTACCGAACATCTTGTTCTTGAGACGTCATCTTGCTACACGTGGGAGTATTTATCATACAATCCTCCCGGGTGCAGCCTGTGACTTCACGCTGGCCCCTCACAGAGAATGGATGGCTTTTCTCCTTCCAGCGAGCAGTGAGGCGAGCAGGAGCTGTGGCAGCCATGGAGGCAGCCGTTTCAGGTTGCCCGGTTTACCACACTACATAAACCTGGAAGCCCTAGCAAAAGCAGCAGCACAGCCAACAGTAAAGTGTGGTATATTAACACATCTAAGACTAACTTATGCACAATGGGGGAATTAATAACATACACAACAAAAAATAAGCGGACGTATTAGGAATTAATAACATGCAAACCTGTGCATGCTTGTTAATTATCTACTCACCTTACCAGGCCCCTGGCTACCGAACATCTTGTTCTTGAGACGTCATCTTGCTACACGTGGGAGTATTTATCATACAATCCTCCCGGGTGCAGTCTATGACTTCACTCTGGCCCATCACAGAGAGTGGATGGCTTTTCTCCTTCCAGCGAGCAGTGAGGTGAGCCATGGAGGCAGCCATTTTAGGTTGCGCGGTTTACCGCACTACATGAACCCGGAAGCCCTAGGAAAAGCAGCAGCACAGCCAACAGTAGTATATTAACACATTTAAAACTAATTTATGCACACAGTGCATATATTTTAGTTTCCTATGTATATGTAAAACAAATTCTTACACTGATATTGACTGGTGACTCAGAAATGAGATAATTCTGCTGGAGATACAGACATTAATAAAAGAAAACTAATAAAAACGAAACTAATAAAATCAGTGCCCTACTGTGAGGCAATGGCAGCTTGAGGGCCATTGACTTTCACAATGTAACACCTCAGAGATGTAGAGTCTATCTATAAATAGCAAACTCCTGGCTACTGCACTATATAGTATCGTGATTTTGAGTCATGGTTGAATGCAACCCAAATATCAGCAATTTGTTTTGAATAAATAGCTTTGTGTACATACTGGTTAAGCTTTAACAATTTTTTGATCGTTCCCATGACATTTTAAGCAAGCAAAAAGCAGTAGAAAGTCTATAACCCATCTTGGAAGTGGCACGGGTTACCCTGGGTACTGCAGTCACCTTATAGGCCCCTTTCACAGCTTCTTCATTGCATTTCAATGGAGTAGGAATAATACAACATGACAAAAACAGGAAGAGTGCTTCTTCAGATATACTTGTGTGATCACAACTGTGGTAAAGTATATGGAAAAGGTTTTTTCCCCTACTCCCAGGTCTTTCCAGGTGAATAGATTAATTGAAGGAAGGAAGCCCAATAAAAAGAGCTGCTGGGGCTTCCAGTGTGGAGAAGGAGAGACTGGGATAAGGAGCCTGTGCCGTGCTGCTCCCAAAACCTACAGGTCTGAACTGCATCCGAAGGACTTTTTGTGTTATGTTCTTTTAAACCTTTGGATTAGCAGCCTGGGCTTGTATGCCCTGAAAGTGGACCTGTGATACGAGGACTTGCAATACGCTGTACCTATCACACAACATAGACCTTAGATGTCTATGGCAGTGCAGATAAAGCACATGTATTGCAGTGTTGGACCTCCTGATCTATCACCGATCCAGCCACTGCTGACACCTACTCCTCCTCTGCTGGGTTGGCCACCTCCTTCATTGTATCTGCCGCCAATCGCCCTCCACCACTTCCAATGCCCCTCCCACTGGTCCATCTACTCTTCCACAGGGTAAGCTTTCCCATAACATATTTACCAAGCAAAAATCAGCAGAAAGTCCATAACCCATCTTAGAAGTGGCACTGGTAACCTAAGGTAATGCAATCATCCATTATGCCCCTTTCACACCTTCTTCATTGCGCCTCATTGGAGTAGGAATACTCCATTGTGACAAAAATGGGAAGAGAATCATGTTCATTTTAATCAATGGGCTCCTTCGCATATTAGTACATAGCAGGTAGTAGCACACCTAAAAGAACACTGTATGCAACTTGGGATGCAATCCATTCAAGGGCCTCCACCATATAGGCCCTACAAAAGAGATCTCTAAATGGTAGCCAACGTTTCGAAGCTTACAGACTTTGTCAAGTTTAGCGATCGCTGCCTGACTTATCTGTGGGTATACATGTTACTTTTCTAATGTAATATTGCTATGGTGCTTTGCTATGCTCTGTATGAATTCACTTGTATTGCCTGATGCTATATTACCCTGTACAATATTGTTTGTTCATGTCAGCTGTATTATTGTTTGTATGTTCCTTGACAACAATCCATACAGTCAGCTTTGTCTATAGCCTGATGCAGTCTGCAGCTGCTAATGATCCACAGGAAGACTTGCACTTTGGAAGAGTATCCATGCCTGTATCTCTGTTTCTTTGTTCCCCTTCCTATGTTCCTGTAACTGTAGTTAACTGTTAACTGTTTTTTTGCACTGTTTTTTGCACTGTGTATATGCCAAAAATAATTCCTTGTTCATCTCACGATGTACTTGGCGAACAATAAATTGAATTGAATTGGAAGATACCAGTGCCACCTTTTATAGCATTAATAGTAAACATTCTTTTACCTATCGCCATTCTTTTTGCATACAATTAGATGTTACTGATTATCTTTCTTTACCATTTTCTTTACTAAATGGTGTGAATATTGTTGGTGTATGAATTTCACACCAACACTTTAATCTGCAATCAGATTTAGTTTTTGGTGTGGTGTTCGTCCTTCATCTCCTTTACATATTTGCTCGTGACAACTAATTCACGCCCGTTGGGCAAGGGCAAAAGAATGTGGGCAGCACCGACCACTATCTGTACAGGTGCACTGCTCTGTGGGGTTAATGCCCAAAACTGCACAATATTTTATGTAGGGTGACCTCAAAACACCTTTCCGTTTCCCCAAACAGAGACTTACTCTTGCACTCAAGAAATACATTTATCAATTCATTTTATTGTAATAAAAATTAAAACCATATTAAAAACACTATTACCAAGCCATATGCATGTTTAGACACCAGGGGGCGCACTGCCTTATAGTTAATACAATGTGATACAGTCAATAGTTATATATGTGGTCTACAGTGGTTTAATAAAACTTTTACTGAAAATATAATTTATGTGCATAACCTATCCTAAACCAAAATTAAATCTAATATGCTGCCATTAAATAAATACTATCCTACCTTATCATCTATTAAAGTGCCAGTGCTTCCATCACAAATAAAACCTGTGCAAACTGATATTCAAAATAGGAGAGCAGACAAAAACAACACATAACAGACAAGTGCTTACTGTAAGGCAATCGATGTGCGCCCCCCCCCCCCCCGGGCTAGAACCAACGCGTTTCGAGTCCTAATTGGACTTTTGCTCACGGCCAGTATATTCCTATTTCAAGAGGCTGGGGACATGGTATAACCATGCTCCCTTAAATACATACCCGCCCGACCGTTCCCGCGCCCGGCCCCGGACTGTGTGCGGGACGGCGCACTCCGGCCGGAAGTGCGCGCGCCCCCACTCACAGCGCATGCGTGCCCGCGCTTCACACTGGAGCGCACGGCACGCACTATGGTAGGCCACGCCCCCCGCATCCTGATAGGTCGGGAGCAGATGGTCGTCTGAGGCCAATGACGGGCCAGGTGCAGCAGCTGCCAGACAGAGATGCACACAGCCTCACTTAACCCTTTCACTAATACAATAATGACATATTTCTACTTTTATATACAACAGTAATATCATACAATGTACTATACAGCATCACAACACAGCATCCCATTTTTAAATACATTATTAAGGATATGGCTCTATGCTTATCTCAATGGCCACTGTACTGTATATAATCAAGGCACAGCATCCCATATTTGGATTACATTATTATACCGATGGTATATATTTTATCTATATGGCCACCTTGATGAGTAGAGATGAGCGAGCGAACTTTTGAAAAGTTCGATTCGGCCGATTCGCCGAATTTCACAAAGAAATTCGGGTTCGGCCGAATCGAACTTTTACGAAGTTCCCCATCATAAATGCCGGCATGGTGGGAGCGGGCCGGCCAGTTCCGCTGACAGCGGAGCCGGCCGGCGGGCCGGTAAAGCCGGCCGGCCCGCTCCCACCATGCCGGCATTTAAAAAAAAAAAAAAAAAAAAAAAAAGCAAACACTTACCTGCAGGTCCGGAGCGTGGAGGCCGGCGCCGCTCTCAGCTGTCATCTGAGGGCGCGTCATCAGAGGGCGCTCTGATGACGCGCCCTCAGATGACAGCTGAGAGCGGCGCCGGCCTCCACGCTCCGGACCTGCAGGTAAGTGTTTGCTTTTTTTTGAAATGCCGGCATGGTGGGAGCGGGCCGGCCGGTTCCGCTGACAGCGGAGCGGGCCGGCCGGTTCCGCTGACAGCGGAGCCGGCCGGCCCGCTCCCACCATGCCGGCAAAAATGCTTTTTTTTTTTTTTGTTTTTTAAATGCCGGCATGGTGGGAGCGGGCCGGCCGGCTTTACCGGCCCGCCGGCCGGCTCCGCTGTCAGCGGAACCGGCCGGCCCGCTCCCACCATGCCGGCATTTTTTTTTTTAATTTCAGGAAAAATTCGATCGGCACGAACCACAAAATATTCGGGTTCGTGCCGAATCGAATATTTCCTGAAATTCGGAGCGAATTCCGGTTCGTCCGAACCGGTTCGCTCATCTCTATTGATGAGCATAATAAATTTTCTCCTTTTTACCTATAATTAAGGGGGGGGGAGCAACCCAAACTAAAGGGGGGAATCAAAGGCAATTGAGGGAAATCATCAAAATTTGCTCGTGACAACATAGACCTTAGAAGTCTATGGCAGCCTATATAACGTATTGTCAGTTACCCACAGCGAGACTGAAATTCTACACAATAGATGTCAGGAAATGGGAAAAAATCGCCTTAAGATGCACTTTCACAGGCCCAAAATGTAAAGATTTGTCTTGAAAGAAATATTCCAGCCAGACTGCATCCTCTCAACAGGTCAGCTGGGTCGGGGACTATCTCCTGGTCTGACAGGTATCAAATTCTTTATTCCCGGAAGCAGCTATTGTAGCCATTCTGCTTGCATCTGTGGTGATGGGGGACAAAAAAGTAACCTTAAATACTACAGAGGAGTAGTCTATGTGGAATCCCCCATATGACTAATGATGCCCGGACACCAGCTATGTTGGCTTGTAGCCCGGGGCTTGGAGGACGAGTGGCCAGCCCCCAGTCCTAAAGCCTACTATCCCACATGGCCCACACAGGCACGGGGCACTTCTGCACCCCCTGGCCAGTGGGGATGCAGGTAATAGGGTGGGTGATTTTGTCAAGTCCGCCAGGTGATTTGCTGGCCCCTCCTGTCCTTTGAACTGGTATATGGGCCATAAGACCCATTACCAGTGTAGAGAGGGTTAAAGTAAAAAAACATTTTAATACACTTTTATTTTATACAAATACTAACCTCCTTCCATCGCTGGGTGGTGTCCTCATGGCATAGATACTATGCCCCACACTGGGCTCCTGCCACTTGGTAGCTGGAAAAGCCCTCCATGCCCCCTGTCACTCACAGTGGCGTAAGCCACCACGTGGCATAGAATATATGTCCTGTAACCTGCTGCCCTCAGTGGACAGACCACTGACATAAAAAAAAAAAATATTTAGGGAAAAATTCTTGCTAAATCAAATTCTGATTCCCTATTTTAAACACTGTGTGTAATGATGAATGCCGGACACTGCCTGTAACGGGCGATTGCCGCACACTGCCTGTAATAGAGGGATGCTGCAAACTGCCTGTAATGAGGAGGTGCCGTAAACTGTCTGTAATGGGGAGGTGCCGTAAACTGTCTGTAATGGGGAGGTGCCGTAAACTGTCTGTAATGGGGAGGTGCCGCAAACTGTCTGTAATGGGGGCAATTTTAGCACACCATTTGGTTCGGAATATTTTTTTTTCTTATTTATTATATTTATTTACCCTTTATTGGCAGGTGCATCATATGGAGTAAAAATATGGTATATATTTATTGTCTTTATTTGCCTTTTTTCTTTACTTCAGCACATTTATTTTATTTTATTTCTCTTTCTTTTTTCTTGCCTTCAATAAATTATGCCTCCTTATTTTTGTTAAGTATGCAATGCCATTTTAATGGGGGTTTGTCACTTACTGGGAATTTACCAGTAATAACTTAAAAGACAAGACCATGACAGGGGTGGTCCATGCATGGATAAATCTGCATCCGGGGACAATACCAACTAATGATGTTAGATGAGGGATCTAATATTAAATAAATTGCGTTCACATTGACTTCAAGCACGTCGTATATGGCAGCACATGGTTAACCTGTCTTGTTCCATTGTGATGACACCCGAGGGGAGGATGCAATCAGGATGAAATGTTATTCAATGCTGGTTATACATTAAAATGAGCATTTTTGAAGGCAGCACCTGTCTTTTTGGGATGTATGTGGGGATTTTGCAAAACAGGAGCATTCTTCTGAAGCAATCTTGAAAAGATATAATGCAATTTATCTCTACTCTAATCAGTTCCAATGATTCCAAAAATAATTTTGATTCTGTAACTACTGATGAGCAGGCTAGGCTTCACAGACCTGGCTCTGAATACCAAGCTGGGTGTTCAATGGACGACAGCACGCAGGAAAGCTTTGCAATCATCCCCCCTATCCTGCTATAGATTTCAGTAATTAATACCATCATATGCTGTGCCAGCATGGCCTGCGTTTATTGATAAAGAGAATGTGTGCATTCCCAATTAAGCAACCGGTAGAAAACTTTATTACAGTGCAGTACATCAGTCATACCAGGAATTCTACACAGTGCAATACAACGTTCCAAAGGCCGTTATGCAGCAGCGCACCAGGATGAATCCTCTGCGGCACGTCATGATTTGCTTTTACACTTAGGGCCTTATTCATGAAGGGATAGCGCCAGGTAGTGCTTGTACAGCGCCAGGTAGTGGCAGGTGAATGCCGGAGACGGCACGTAATAAAACATTTATGAAGCGGGTGAGTGACTAGAACAACGCCATGTAGCATCCGATTCATCATTATTAGAGATGAGCGAACTTCTCAAAAATTCGATTCGGGCGATTCGCCGAATTTCTCAAAGAAATTCGGGTTCTTCCAAATCGAACTTTAACGAATCCCTCATCTCTGGTGGGAGCGGGGAGGCCGGCTGCACTGTCAGCGGGCGGCGGAAGCCGGCTTCCGCCGCCCGCTGACAGCGCAGCTGGCCTCCCCGCTCCCACCAAGCCCTGAAATGGAAAAAAAAAATGCCGGCATGGTGGGAGCGGGGAGGCCGGCTGCGCTGTCAGCTGTCATCAGAGGACGCGTCATCAGAGGAAGCGGCTCCTCTGATGCCGCGTCCTCTGATGACAGCTGACAGCGCAGCCGGTCTCCCCGCTCCCACCATGCCGGCATTTTTTTTTTTATTATTTCAGGGAAAATTCGGTCAGCACGAACCACTAAAAATTCGGGTTCGTGCTGAATCGAATTTTCCCTGAAATTCGGAGCGAATTCTGGTTCGTTAGAACCGATTCGCTCATCCCTAATCATTATCCCAGGCTCAGCGTACAGCGCCGGCATTCATCCTTGCAGAGCGCCACGTCTTGCCTGTCGTTACCTGGCGCTCTCCCATACATTTCAATTGACGATCCTTAGATCCCTTTCCTGATCCCAATTTTTTTTTTCCCTAAAAAAAAATCTCAAAACTTCTGACATGTATCCTGGGCAAGAAAATTACATTTTTGAAAACTTTTTTGATTAATAATATTTTTATGCAGGATTGTCCTTACATGTCTGGAATTAAAGTGTTCATGTTACAATGTAATAACAATGTCATTCCATATGTTTTAGTTTTGTTACTAGTGGATACATGTTCAAAAACATTACTTTAATCACACAGCGTCTGGTGCTATGTGGTTCCAACTACATGACTTTGAGGCTGTTTTTGTGATGAATGTGTTGTGAGTCAGTCGCACTGAGCTGGCGCTATCGTTCAGTCCCATACAGTGTAGTACTGCCACTCACAGATCATATTCATCAATGCTGGCCAGCGACTGAGGTGCTCTGAAACAATGATCCATGGCCGAGCACAGCGACTACTAGCGGGCGGTCTGAAATCCTCGCTACAGATGCTCATCTGTCGCTATCTGGCGTTAGTAATGAATCAGCCTGCCCGCCTGAACAATATCGTTAAAAAATCTCACCCATCTGCATCAGAGCAAAGCAGAAGCATACTTTCCCGCAACACTATTAACATCGATTAACTTGGTACTATAAAATGGGTGGCCAAGCCACCCCTCTGAGTCAGTTACAGTGATTGGCCAAGAACATTGCATTCTCTGCAATAGAGGGGTGTGTTGAATTAATTGTGACATGGAGGGGAGGCTGTTGGTGAGCAGCAACACTATGGGGGTTATTCATCAAGGGATAGCGCCAGGTAGTGGCTTGTAAGGGTCAGGCAGCCTTCAGTGAAGGCCATTAGAAGATTTATTTCACAAAAAACAAACTGAAATCAGCAAAATATAGCACTACCAAACAATCATATCAAAAATAGAAAATATCCTTTATGGGAAATACAAAAACAAGTACACCCACAGCCATATATTAAAAACTGTTATAATACATAAACATGCATTCAGTAACCCCCCCATCCACCCCCTGAGATGAGACACATGAGAGTCAGCATTATATTTTTAACTCACTTTTTTGGGAGTAAACAACTTTTTACCATTATTTTTTCCCTTGGTGCAAGACAGCATCATATTTAGTAGTGCAGTGTTTTAAACATTTGAACAGTGAACCATGGTGCTGTATTGCATCAAGGAAAAACTCATGAGAAAAAAGTGTTTACTCACAGATCCAGAGCCCCGACGCTCTCTGTGTGTGTTTTTTTGTTGAATATGGTGTGAGCCGCTGAGAGTCGGTCACACTGAGCTGATGCTACCTTTCGCTCGCTGCAACGCTGTACTGGTGTTAGAACGCCCAACATACATCACATTCATCAATGCCAGCCAGGTTACTACAGCGACTGAGATGCTCTGTTACAGCGCCCGATACACTCACAGGAGCGTCTACTAGCGGTCACTCTAAGCGCTGCTATCCAGACATTCATTTGCCGATACCTGGCGTTAGTAATGAATCAGTCTCTATGTAACTCATTCTTGGGACCTAATAATACCAGAGTATGACAGAAGAGCTGCAGGGGACAAAGGGTTGAGAAGTTTTTTTTTGCATGCACTGCCTGTTAACCAGGCCCTCAACTTAGAGAAACCCACAATTCACAAATACAGGGCAGTTTCTAGACAAAAAAAGCGCCCAGTGAAGTAAGTAAAAACTTCTGCCCACTCCTGACCCATTCTGCTGCCCGTACCAGTGATTGCCATGCTGTGCCTTAACTTTAGCAGCAGGCAGTGCCACCTCCACATGATTCGAGACCACTATGAGGGGAACGAGGGGCCTAGAGTATAGCTGGCACTACTAACAGTGGTCCTAACCTATCTGCAGAAAACAGGATGGCTGGACTAAAGGTGCCCCCAATGGCATTTAGCTGTTACTAATGTTTCTCTATGGTGGTGGCGGCCAAAAAGCATTCAGTCAAATGCGATGTATTTAAAAGATTTCAGCAGCTAGCAAAGCAACGCTGAGTCATTACAGCTGAAAGCTTTTTACTTCTGGCTAGAAATTAGAGATGATTGCAAAGAGCTATGATGGACTAATACCTTCAGAATCAGCTCCTTCATGTGTGTGGCAAGATGTCTGCTGCCATGGATGTTTAACAGTGCAAAATCTGTCTGCTGTTTAAAACATCTGCATGGTGTTAATGCCTCAGCAAACTCATGCCAGAGGGGGGCTTTAGTGGAGCAATTTACTAAGCTTTGATTTTTTGACTGGAGGTCAGCTTTAAAGTGGACCAACACCCAGGGGGATCTATAAGATTCCCGGGCCGATCAGATCCCTCCCCGCGGGGCATCCAAAATCAGGATGTCCCACGGGGTGAAACCCCCCAGGAAGCCCACAATCCTACCTTTTCCACATTCCAGCGGCGCATGCGCGTCCGCCGCCACCGCCTCCCGCGCGTCCCTCTAGCAGGGTGCGCTCCCGCGCCAGCCGTTTGTGAATGGCCGGCGCAGGTGCGCTCCCTGTAAGAGGGACGCGCGGGAGGCGGAGGCGGACGCGCTCTGCTTGTCCGACGCTGCCTCTCGCTTGTCCGCCGGCGGGGATTGGCTGCAGCGGTCACGTGGGAGCGGGGAGAGGTGAGTTTTCGGGGCTTTCTGGGGGGTTTCACACAGCGAGGCACCCCCGATCGGGGTGCCCCACCGAAGTGGACCAAAACCCAGGATAGTCAAAATCCTGGGTGTTGGTCCACTTTAAGCTATAGGTATAATTCTGTGAGTGTCACTAAGGCCCTTATTTAACAAGGGATAGCGACAGGTAGCGACTGGTGAGCGGCCGGTAATGACGGGCCCCGCCACGAGAACGCCGGCTCCCCACCACAATCACACATTTATCAAGGCAATCCTGCTTAGCGACTGAGATAGCGCCATATAGCGACTCATTCATCAATATTCCAGCCTCAGCCCACAGCGCCAGCGTCCGAGCTTGAACAGCGACAGGTATGACCTCTCGCTACCTGGCGCTCTCCAATGCATTTCAATGGAACAATTTTTTTTTTTTTTTTTAAATGTGAAAAATTCTGTGACCACTTCTGCCATTTTTAATAATTTTTTAAGGTAAAAAAAAAAAAAGTACAGAATTGATATTACAGGTCTGATATTAATGTATTCATATTACAAAATTATTTAAAAAACTTGTTTTTTTTGGTTTCCAAAAATATGGTTGTTTGGGGGTTAAAAAACTACTTTTAACCCATCGCCGCCAGCGCTCTGGGGTTTAAACATGCATTTTACAGCGCGAGAATTTTTTGAGCGTGATTTGTTAATGAATATGGTGGAAGCCAGTCGCTCTGACCAGTCGCTATCATGCGCTCCCATACAGCGCGGAACCTGTCAAATAGCGACTCCTCACCCAATATTCAACATTACGGCAAACCGACTGAGTCGCTATCAACTACCGAACAACGGCCAAGCACAGCAACTACTAGCGGGCGCTCTGAAAATGCCGCTACAGTCGCTCAACTGTCGCTACCTGCCGCTATTAATGAATCGGCCTCTAAGCTTCTATCCCACAAAGAATTCCTTGTATGTACCCTGTATAAACTTGGCGAATAAACTGAATCTGAAAATCTGAAGATAGGCTGGCTTTGAAGGGGTAAATGTTATCTAGTCACCATAGGGTTGATTCAGCACCATGTGTATTTATCTTACTCTTTTGTGAGTAAACACTTTTTTCTCATGAGTTTTTCCTTGATGCAATACAGCACCATGGTTAACTGTTCAAATGTTTAAAACTCTGCACTACTAAATATGATGCTGTCTTGCACCAAGGGAAAAAATAATGGTAAAAAGTTGTTTACTCCCAAAAAAGTGAGTTAAAAAATATAATGCTGACTCAACCCTCATGTGTCTCATTGTGGGTGGGTAGTTGAATGGGGGGGTTACTCAGTGGGTGGGTGGCTGGACGGGTGGATGGGGGGGTTACTGAATGCATGTTTATGTATTATAACAGTTTTTAAGATATGGCTGTGGGTGTACTTGTTTTTGTATTTCCCATAAAGGATATTTTCTATTTTTGATATGATTGTTTGGTAGTGCTATATTTTGCTGATTTCAGTTTGTTTTTTGTGAAATAAATCTTTTAATTGCCTTCACTGAATAAGCCGATTGTGTTACAATTATTCTGTTAAAAGAGGAGATTGCTTGTCACTCACATTGTCTATTATGCTAAATTTCAGCTTCTGCTGAACACACAGGCAGCAAGACTTTCAGGATTCTATTTTTTCTGCAATGATCTAAAAAATATAAGATAAGCGGAGGATTAAACTAGACCCACTGCAAACACGATAAAAACTGGGCCTCGCACTGTGTAATGTGTAAGTACTGATTGCGGAGAGACCAGACTCCTGGCAGACGGACATCGGAGACCGTTACCCAGAGCCCAAAACCCGGAACACAGAATCTAAATGCAACCCCGGTCTTCACTGGAAAGTCACACCCCATGGAATCAGGTGTCTGGGGAGACAAGTGATGATCACAGTTTGTAGTTGTGGTAAGCCAAAATCAAAGCGTATGAGGCAGAGGTTTGAGCACAGTAAACAAAGCCAAGGTTAAGGGTCATAAGCAAGGTTCAAATTCCAAAGGAAAGCTGAGGACTTAAGGAAGTAATCAAGCCAAGGGTAATTCAGAGTGCAAAGTTCAAAGGGTAAGCTGGGTCAAACCCGGGTAATCCAAATCTAAAGTCAATATAAGGTAAAATACAGACAGGAAGCATAGGAATATTCTGGTGCCATATAGTCTGATTGGTGATAGATGTTGCCCACACGCCACTAACAGGACTGGGTGGAATGCGGATGTTGTTCACGGATTCAATAGGATTCTGAGGGAACTTAGGTATGGGACTGTGGAGTCAGTACCCACTCAGTTCAATAGTCTCTCTGTCTCCAACCTTATTCCAAACAACTCTGATCAGCAACTTCAGTTTAAACAATGACGGTGTCTGCATCTAGGGTCTCACTAGGGGCTGGGACTATACAACTTTCGGTACCTCTGATGGTCTTCAGTGTACTGCTCCTAAATCCTTCTAAGCCCAAATGGATTCTCTCCCAGATTCACAATGTCCTGTTTACTGACTAAGGATATCTTAGTAAAGATAAAGCTCCACATTATGTGTGTTTATTAACTTCCTCACCAATTCCTTGTTCTCTCTCTGGTTGCTTCCTTCACTCGGTTTCCTTCCACTCGCTCTGTCTGGTTTAAGCTGGCTCACGTGCACTGTAACTATAACTCTGTTGCACTCACTAAACACTGTACTGGACTCTTACACTCCACAACTGCTACACAACTCCTACTGTCTATACCAGGAAGTATGTCACCCACAGCAGCCTCTGCTTGTTAACTATGTAGCTGTTCTCCCTTATTATACTCTTTACTGTACAGAGATGTTTATAATGTTTTATGTAAATGGGTTCATGTTGAGGAGCAGGGGGTGCCAACGGAGAAACGCACTCCATTCAGCTTTGCTTGGCATAGAGCAGCTATATAGAATGTGCACCGTTGATTGACCCAACAGAGAAAAGGTCAGTTGACGGTCAAATTGAGGGGATACACACAGTGAGACATCACATATTGGGATGCCCCAGGCAGCAAGAACAAAATTCAGGAAAGTGAAAATTCTGCACATCTGCACTACTGGCAATATTTCTTACATTTGTTATAGTAGCCTTTAGCACACATGAACCCCAAGCTTGGAGATTGGACAGATCCAGGAGCACCTGTCTGTCGAAATTCGACATGCCTGTCAAATTATTACACACAGAGTGATGCAGTTGGTGTGGGGTTGAGTCTATCTTTAGACTTGATAAAAGGTGATCAAATTAGAAACATGATGGAGGGATGGTTATTGAAAAGGGGCTAAATATCGGCAACATGAACTTTATAAAGCAGAACAATTGGATGGATTAGCTGCAATGGACATAAGAAAATAAAATTTGATTTTACCCTTAGCTTGGAAAATCATATACTGTACTGTTCTGCTGTCAGCCCAGGCATACAGTATGTATGTGTGTTTATAGTTTATGAAGTTCCTAACAAATAACTAATTGTTAATATTAAAAGGAGAACCTTGTTACCAGGGAAACAGAATCCCCAGACATCAGTCACTACAATGCAATGCAGCTTTCGTTCTACAGAAGCAGTAATTCTGAAATATAGTGTATGAGACATTAGAATTAGACATTAATTATTGTGTGTGTTGTATATGTAGGAGTACACATGCAGTAATTGTGCATAAAAGTATACAACATAGAGGGTTTGGTAGAGAGGCATGGTCAAGCCAGATTCTTTATTGGTGAGCAATAGAGATGAGCGAACTTCTTGAAAGTTCGATTCGGGTGAGTCGCCGAATTTCCCCAAGAAATTCGGGTTCGCCCGAATCGAACTTTCACGAATCGCTCATCTGAAAAAAAAAAATGCCGGCATGGTGGGAGCGGGCAGGCCGGCAACGCTGTCAGCGGGCGGCGGCCTGCCCGCTCCCACCATGCCGGCATTTTTTTAAAAAGCAAACACTTACCTGCATGGTCGGAGCGTGGAGGCCGGCGCCGCTCTCAGCTGTCATCAGAGGACGCGTCATCAGAGGGCGCGTCATCAGAGGGCGCCTGAGAGCGGCGCCGGCCTCCACGCTTCGACCATGTAGGTAAGTGTTTGCTTTTTAAAAAAATGCCGGCATGGTGGGAGCGGGCAGGCCGGCTGCACTGTCAGCGGGCCGGCGGCGGCCTGCTGACAGCATAGCCGGCCTGCCCGCTGCCACCATGCCGGCATTTTTTTTTTTTATTTCAGGGAAAATTCGATCGGCACGAACCAAAAAAAATTCGGGTTCGTGCCGAATTTTCCCTGAAATTGGGAGCGAATTCCGGTTCATCCGAACCGGTTCGCTCATCCCTAGTGAGCAACACCATGCTAAGATCCCAGAGGTCCACTTTAACTTGACTAAGCAATAATGACCTCTTATAACTTGAAAGTGCAACCTTCTGGTTTAATATGTAAGTGACCTCTTAAAGCTTGGGAATGCATTCTTGTATAATTTGTAAGTGGTCTGTTATAGCTTAGGAGTGCAGGAAGGGCTAGCATCAGCTAGGCACCCTCCTGGACCGTCTGTCTGGTTCCCCCTCCATAAGTGCATTGCACACCCCCTCTTATCTCATGCCTCACTTGTTGCCATTTATCTCTTTACAGCAGCATTGGCGATGTCCTGATGTTGGTGCTGCCCTTTTAATTGGAGCTTCCCTGTCACCAGAGATGAGCAAACTTTTGAAAAAGTCCCAAGGAATTCGATTTCATACAAACTTTACCTTTTTTTAATTGTGCCCGTGTGTTTTTTTGACATTTCACCCTTTGTGAACTGGTAAGGGGTCCTTGAGACACATCTGTCTGTTTTAGCTGTGCAAGTGTTTCGTTTTGGTGTGTGTGCTGCTCCGAATATTTTTTTTTTTTAAATACTAAGTAAAATGTCTAGGAAAGGAAGGGGTGGGAAAGGATGAGGTAGAGGAAAAGACATCCCTGCATATCCTTCTGCAACTAAGGATAAGGATGTTTGTGCCAGTACCAACACTGTGGTCAGCAGCCATGTGCCCAGGCACAGGCGGAGGAGTATGATGATGTAGTTTTGGACAGGACCTGGGAACCAGTCAACAAAGGACATCATTAGAAAAGGGAGGTACTTCTGGCACTGGCAGCAACAAAGAGCCGAGCCAAGGTAGGGCCAGATCATCTGCATAATGGCACAGGGCTAGGTCTGCTGGTATGGTCCACTCAGGAGCAGGTGATGGTGACACTGATGCTGCTTTTGCAGACTCTAGAAAAAAAGCTTGCCAGAGGAGAAGCAAAATTAGGTGGTGAACTAGATATTCTTATTTCCGTGCACTGCATGTGCCAATTCTTTTGTACCTTCCCTGGAGAACAAAACCTTGCACAGCGCAAGATCTGCAAGCAGAAAGTTAGCCGTGGCCAGGGCACAAATCTAGGAAGTTCCCTCATCTCTATTCACAGGGCAGGAGGGCCTGGCAACTTGCCAGCAAGCGGGTGACTTGACATAGCCCTTCCCTGCCCCAATACCTACATCCCCAAAGCTCAAGGGGGTGCAGAGAAGCAGCCCAGGTTCTACCAGTCCCCATAACTGTTTCCCGGACTGATTTTACTGGATTAGGGTGTCCGCACCCTGTTTTTTTTAATTTAGAAGGGTTTATAAGGGGACCCTAAGTATATTTTTTTTTTATGTTGAGATGCCGAAGCCCAGTTGGGACTTTTGCATTGTGCAGAGTGCACCGTGGGACAGAGTGGAGGACAGCAAGTGAGCAGGTGATTTTTTCATTTTTTATTTAAAATGCCTTTATAGGCAATTGTTGAACTTTCTGAATTTCTGAATTGTTGAACCACTGTTCTAAACTGGCCAGGGTTATTGTGATATATATATATATATATATATATATATATATATGCACTATAAGCAGATTTTTTTATTTTTTAAGGCAAACAATAAACAGCCACAGGCGATTCAAGAACTAATTTCGGAGAGCTATTCATATACTAAATAGGGCCACCGAGAGTGAGGGGCATGAGCAAGGGGAGAGGGGAAAGACAGGCTGATGGCTGAGCTGACAAATGGGGTTGGAGCTATAGACCACCAGGCAAGAGATGTAATTGGTGGTCTTTGGCAAAGGAATGGAGGGGGTGTGCCACTACTCCTTGCCTGGTTTGTAGTTGTAGAAGCAGCTGTGTGCTGACTGGAAAAGAGAGCGCAGCCATGAGGAGGTGAACTACTGAATGATAAACATCCAATGCCCCTCCACCATATCCATCAGTTGGTGGAAAGTTGGGGATGCCACCGTGGCTTGTGCATTCACCATGGGATCGCCACCAAGGTAGGTTTACTAGGTGATCTGGGATATTTTACACTGTGTAGTATCCAAAATTGGAATATCCTGGGAAGGGGGAATTGGCCTCCCTAAAGGCTTTTACACTGCCGGGAGGCTGATGTCTGCTTTGAAGCCCCCCCTCCTCATGTTCATTTCACCTATGAGTATTTAGCGTGCACAGTTTTATGCCTCCCCCATAATCCCCCATCCCTTCCATGCCATTCTCTGATCCCACATCCCTTTCATGCCTCCTTCGGAACCCCAATATGCTCCATGCCTCTCTCTGATCCCTTCCTTGTCTCCCTTTTGCAGATCCACACAGGTGCAATGGTGGAGTAATTTGCACTAGGACGGAGCTATTTGGAAATCCACAAAACATGACTTGTTGGTGGCCCTTAGTATACAGATGGACAACTATGATGTATGGGCTCATACTTTGTGCTGGACAAAGATGGGGTGGGCAGGGACAAGGCTAGCAGAGGTGGGGAAAGGTAAACAGAGGAGAGCAGAGGTAAGACAGGAAGGGAAGTGGTGAACAGTGGTTAGATCCCTTGGAGTGCTGTGGGTTGCCACAGATGGGTCCCCCAGGTCACACGTTGGGCATCCATGCTTTAGACGGTTCACTGTTTACTTTGCAGTCCAAGATGAGAAGATCCCCTCTTACACTAGTAACATATGCAGACTGTGCAGCAGGAAGCAGCTGTACGCTTACTTGAGCCCCGCAATGTAATTGGCGTTCTTTCTGCAGTCAAATAGAGTACAGTTGGGCTTCAGAAAGATGGCTGCCGTTCCCATAAGTAAGGACACTGGCAGCAGCTAGCAGCACTTCTAGGGCTGGCTGCCATGGTCCTCACTCATCGGAGTGCAGTACATCTTTCTGAAGTCCTGGCCATATCTTATTTGACAGGGGAAAGAACGCCATTCGCCTAAGGGATCACAGGGCTCAAGTAAGTTGTACAGCAGCGTCCTGCTGTTTTACACTTTAGTTTGGTTAAGCATTTCAGGGCTCGGACCAAATGCTGAACTCAAGAATAGACTTCTGGCTGAAGTCAGTGTTCAGGTTTGGGAACCTGAACTTACAAAGTTCAGTACTTACCCACTAACGGTGAAGGCCCCTGGGGCGGAAGCCCTGGTCTTCCCCTTTCATTCCAGCCCCTTACTACAAGAGTAAGTGCATCCGAGAGCCTTTAGGTTTTCTTAATACACCAGAAAGGTGAAAGTCAATTCAAGTGCACTCGGAACATATTCCAAATCTATTTCCAGGAATGCGTGTGGATTAGGCTGTGGCCATAAATCAAGAACACATTTATGAGATTAAATCGAAAATGAATAGTTTCCCTACTACCCATTACAGCCCATTACCACTAACTGTACAATTTCTGTGTAAGGAATTTAGAGATGGCAGATCAGGAAATTGGCTATGTATTTCAGAAAGCTTAAACCATTTTTATTTAATTTAGTAAAATGTACAGTAAATTATATAAAACAGTTTTTTTCAACAATCACTATTTTCTTTTTATCTGTTGCATTTGTCAGCATATTTCATGCTGAGGACAGGAGTCAAACTACAGCAGCTTGTTTCCTGAGCGGGTGGTATTCACACCACCTGCCTGTGTTCCTAGTAAGCACGCATGCAATACAGGAGCAGTGCCTGCATACAGAACCTGGGGAACTGAAATAACTGCCGAATGGTTGTGTGATTTCGAAAGGCACAGTTCCCGTGTGGTGCTATTGCTCGCTAAGAAGACAGGCAACAGTGTTAGCACCATGCCCCCATTCCTCTCCTCAGCCAAGCAGTGAATTAAAACTGGCCCTACCTAGTATCTCTTAAAGTGGACCAAAAGCTGCCCCGTGGCATTCCAAAGTGGGTATGATACCAAATTGGAATGCCCTACTTAAACAGACGAAATTCATGGTTAGTGAAAAACCTGTATTTCTCAAAACATCCTTAGGGCAGCATACTACTGAGATGTGAAGGCTTCACCCCAAGGGATGGAAAGAAGGGGTCCAGCTCCGGTAATTCCCTTTTTTCATTTTATGGCATACTACTACTTCTTTTTTATTTTAGACCAAGCCCTCTAAGAAAGTGTCCAAGACTAAAACCAAGTCCAGTCCAAGAATAAAAATAGGAGATGCCCGATATGTGAAATCAAGTTACTAGATTCTTATAGAAAGCTTCTTTGCAAGCCCTGTACCGATAAGGTCATGAGTAAGGAGCGTCAGCCCAGCATGATGAATATGATGAGAGTTCTGAAGGATCATATTTCCTCTTCCTTTGAGAATCTTGGGACTAGGCTGGACATAAGGAGTTTGTTGGCATCCCCTAGACCCCTCTTTTTTCTAGAGGGCAGGAGTCAAAGGTCTCTGATACCCCCCTTTCTGAGGTGGATGAGGGCCCTTTCTCCTCCTCTAAGGAGGGCCCTTGATCAGGTTCTGATTCTGTTTACCTCCTGCATATGGTTCATCTTTTTATGGACATTAAGGATAGGAGTTGCACCCCTAAGTCTAAACATGATTGGTTTTATCCCAGTGTGTTTGTTCCTGATTCCTCTATGACCATAATGAGTGGTAGGATCCAGTTAAGAAGGTTTATAGATCAGAGGCTCTTAAGTGACGTTATCCATTCATTGAGGAAGACTCGCATATTTGGGATAAATGCCCCAAACTGGATGCTCCCTTTTCTTAGGTCGCCAAGGGGGTGGATTTAGCCTTTGAGGATTTTGGTATCCTCAAAGATCCTTTAGACAAGAAGATGGAATCTCTCTTGAAGAAAGCATGGCAGGTGGAATCTTGCACTTTCAAACCAATTCTAGCCTCTACTTGCCAGGAATATTAATTATTGGCTTCAGCAGCTTAAATCATGTCTCTTGAAGCAAACGGATATTAATGAGATTTTAAAGGATTTACTGATTCTCTTCTCAGAGGCCTCTTTTCTCTCTGATGCCACAGCAGAATCAGTGAGATTTCTGACACAGGCCATGGCCCTCACCAATTCGGCGCATAGCACTTTGTGGCTGTATACATGGCCAGGGGATACAGGTTGCGAGTTGTGCCTGTGTGCCATGCCCTTTAACAGGGAATTCCTCTTTGTCCCAGAACTAGAGAAGGTGTTAGATAGGTCTGCTGAATGAAATAAGTCTTGTCCCACTAAGCGTAGGGATTAGTTTAGAGGATTCACTCAGTCAGTCCCTAAGAATCAATGACGCTGGGTCCTTAATTGGTGACCTGTTAAAATAATTCCACATTTGGAGGGAGACTCTACTGGATTGCCTTGATTTCCAGGGGAATAAGGAAAGGTTTCTCCGTAGAATTCATGCACGTCTCTCCCAGGAACTTTTTTTGTTACTCCTCTCCCAGGGGGCAGGGAGAAAAGACTGACCATTCACAGCAGTCTAGATTCTATATTGGGTTTGGGAGTGACGGTCCCGGTTCCCCACCACCAATGGGGGAAGGGTTCTACAGGAGCATTTTTTTGGTAAAGAACACCTCCAGAGGATTCCGCTTCATTCTCGATTTGCAGAAGCTGAATCTGTCAGTATACTATAGACGCTTCAACATGGAGTTCATCTTCTCTGTGAGGAATCTTCTTTCTGGCTCCTTCATGGTCTCAATTGACCTGAAGGATGCCTATTGGCAGGTACTGATGAGCTTGTTGGCTCAAGCCTTTTTTAGATTTTGAGATGAAGTTGCGGCACCAAATACTTCACTGGGCTTGCGTCAGCTCTGAGAATTTTTTTCAAGGTTCTGACAGAACCTCTAGCTGCACTAAGGCAGAAAAGAGTTAGGATTATAGGATATCTAAATGACCTCCTCCCCTTTGCCCTAGATCAGTAGAGGTTGATCCAGGTTTTGGAATTGACAAAGGATTTTTTGCTATGATTGGGTTGGTTCCTGAATTACCAGAAGTCCAGTCTAGTCCCGTCACAGGTCATGAATTATCTGGGTTTTGAGATCAATGCGATCCTTCAGAAAATCTTTCTGCCTCAGTTGAAGATAACGATCCTTCAGGAAGCCGTTCAGTTCCTGTGTATGCGAGTCTTGGGGCTAATTACCTCGTCCTTCCCCGCTGTAAGCCTGATGGGGTCAGCTACACTCAAGGACTCTACAGCTGCATATTCTAAACTCTTGGGACAGGTCACAGGAGTCCATAGACAGGATAATTGAAGTCCCAGATTAAGTGAAGGAATATCCGAGTTGGTGGCAAGGCAAGCACAGGTTTGTCAGTGGCCTATCCTGGTCAGATCCCTAGGACATGGTAATGACAAATGCCTCTTCATGGGGTTAGGGGGCCCATTGTGGATCCCTGACCACTTAAGGAAAATGGACCAAAAAACTGCCTAACCTAGAATTGATAGCTGTGAAGGAGGTATTGCTAGCCTTCTCTCTCCACATGAAGGGTCATCATGTACAAATCAGAACAGACAATGCAACTACTTTGGCATATATGAATCATCAGAGAGGGACAAGGTCATCTGATTTGGGCAGAACTGAACCTTTTATCCCTATCAGCCATCCACCTGAAAGATTGCCAAAATCAGGTGGCAGATTTTTTAAGTTGCTCTCTGCTATTGGAAGCAGAACGGTCACTGAACCAGGAGGTATTCAATCAGATTTGTATCCTGAGAGGAACTCCAGAGGAGGAGCTCATCACCTCCGGCCGAAGCAACAAGCTGAGGTATTTCTTCTCCCTCAATCGCTCCAATTAAGCTCTAGGAATAGATGCCCTAGCTCACCAGTGGCATTTTAGTCTGGCTTACGCTTTTCCTCCAGTTCGGATCCTCTCTCAGGTTCTAAACAAAATATCACTGCCAGTCAGCCATGATTCTATTGCTTCTATTGCTGGCCCCACGGTGGGCGAAGAGACCATGGTTTTCATGCTCTAGGCTCAAAAGTCTTGGGAACTCCCGTCGAAAACCAGATCTTCCATCTCAGTGACTAGTGCTTTTTCAGGATCTAAAAAAAGTTGCGTCTGATACTTTGGACCCTGAGATCACGATGCTCCTGAAAAAGGGTTTTTTGAGGGAGGTGATCAAGGATTTCCAGCAGGAAGGAGGTGATGAGGAAGATTTATTTGAAAATTCTGAAAATTTTAAACACCTGGACGGTGTGCAATAAAAGATTCCCTTCTAGTCTTCCAGTTGTATTGGATTTCCTTCAGGAAGGAGTCAACCTGGGTCTCAGCATCAGTACCCCAAAGGTTCAATTAGCAACCTTTTCAGTTTTTTTGGATAAGAGACTTTCATTTTTCGCATTGGCCAGGCATTTTTTGCTAGCTGTCCGGCGGTCCAGACCGGTCCATTTGAGGTTAGCTCTTCAATGGGATCTCGCTCGGGTCCTTAGAGCTCTGACTGCACCACCCTTTGAACCTTTGTTGAGCTCTCATATTAAATTTCTTACATGGAAGGCTTTTTGGTGGCAATAACTTCAGCCCACAGAATCGGTAATATCCAAACTCGATCCTGCCGTCACTCCTTTTTTCAAGTTTTCCAAGATCGCATAAGATTATGCGTGGATCCTTGTTATCTTCCTAAGATCTCTTCCGACTTTCATCAGACCCAAGACATTATCCTTCCATCTGAGGGGATAGTGATCCCTCCACGGGTTCTGTAGATAAGTCTTTGGATGTCAGGGCCTGTTTGCTGGAAAATCTTTGACAAACAAAATATTAGAGGAAGGCCGTTAGCTTATTTGTTTCCTTCTCGGGTCACAGGAAGGGTTAGCGTGTTTCGAAGGCAACATTGGCCCGATGGGAAGAGCACTATCAGGTTTGCTTATAACGGATCTCCTTCTCCAGGGCAGATTACAGCTCATTCAACAAGAAGTATTTCTAAATCTTGGGCGGAGCAAGCTAGTATCTCTAGCGAACAGATCTGTAGAGGGGCAACCTGGTCTTCAGCTAAGATGTTTACTAATCATAACCACCTGGATCTGCTTACCTTGCAAGATCAATCCTTTAGCAGGTGTGTGTTGCAGGCAGCCTTTCCCACCCAGTAGTGGTAGTATCTTGCTTATCCTCTCAGTGGTATGCTGTCCTAAGGATGTTTTGAGAAAACTTAAGTTAGTTACCTTTTAACTTCTTTTCTAAACAGCCAAAATGGCAGCATACAGGCTTCCCTCCATCAGGCTACATTATTTTATGTTATCTTACTGATTTACCAGTTGGTGCTTTGTCTGTCTTTGTTTTTCAGATCTCTCAAACAACTGGTGTCTGGAGGAGGAGCTAAAGCTTTTGTGTATTCTGGGGGTTGCGTGTTTCTACCTTGGGACTGAGCCTTAATATGTCAGTGGTATACTTCCCTTTTGAATGTTTAAAAAAGTTTTCGCATCCACTTCTGCACTGCCAATGGTTAAAAAGGATCACTCACTAAGGACATTAGAAGAGGTTTTTAGGTGCAGAGATGCACTTAATAGGGTGCAGGTCCCTTTCAAGCAATCCAGCTTTCAAGGTTGGCTGTAACTTCAGCCATTCTCACAGGGACTGCCCTTGCACCAGCCAGAAAAAAGAGTGCTGACGCCTGCTGCATTTAGCTTGCCGTGATGGGCCTACACAATTTTGTTGGGACACGCTGGGCAAAGGGGCTTCTTTGACACCAGTTGCTCACATGCAGTGATGCTTGCTCCACAATTTACAGGTGCTGTGGGCGCTACTGCCACAGAAACATGCAATGTGCGACCTTTGCAGGACAATGGCAATAGCCCCACTATTGGCAAATGCCAAAAATGTAAAAGAGCAAGAGTAAATTTGGGAAGTGCTTTCACGGTCCACGGTGCACGATGCAGGGCAATCTTAGGGGGAACACAATCACCCTGCAACCCCCCACTTCCTTTGTGAAAATAGCCTCACTACAGGGTTAAATACCCTATCTCAGTAAGTTATCCAAAACTGCTAGTTACTAGGGCTTATGAGTCTGACACACTGAATAGGTAATTGATTTGTGATTGTTACATTTATAAATATAGCACTGCTAGGTTTGAGCAGAACCTCTAGCCTGATGAAGAGGTTGCTAAGGTCAGTTGGGGATTCTTTGGTCAGGGATTAAACTTCTGTAATTCCTGTGATCCTCTTATTAATATTGCTCCCTAGCCTGGCTCTATTTGTTCCTACATCTACATTCATTTTTGCAGTGTAGCACTTTATTTTGCACATATAAATATATATTTTTGTCAATTATATACATATCATGTTTATTGTATCTAATATTTTAGCATATAGAACATTAGATGAAGTTATTATCTGATCCAGATCTAGACAGGGACTATTGTTTTAAAAGGTCCTAAATATTGTTGTACTCCTCTGTGTTGTTCAATAATGTGTTTTTGGTTGTTATCAAGTTCATTCCTTAAAGGAGGACTAATGCAAAAAATGGGCCAATGATAATAATCCATATTATGATGCTGAATGGAGGGAGGAGGGGTCATTTATACACTCGGCGTCAAGAAATATCCAGCCAGGCTTGTTTATTTCTTTTAATGGAAGAAAGAGAAAATTTGGGGGTGGGGGGTCTGTCACCCCTGTCACCCCAGAAACCTTTCACCCATTGATTTTATACCCTATAATAAGCCATATGGTGCCCCTAAGGACACAGGGCCATGCAGAAACCAGGACCAAGGACTGTCAGCCAGGGGCAGATTTTTTTTTTTGTCAGTCCTTCTATTCTTTGTTTCTTTCCTTCTATTATTTTCTTTTTTTTCTTTCTTTTCATATATTCTTTGTTTCTCAATATCATCTGTTCTTTCTTCCATTCCTTTCTTTCTTTTCTTTCTTTCTTCTTTTCTTCTATTATTTTTTTCTGTCATTCCTTCTATTCTTTCTGCCATTCCTTTCATATCTTCTTTTTTTTTTCCTTCTGTTACTCCCCTGCTTTCTTTTTCTTCTGTCATTCTTTTTCATTCTTTCTCTGTTTCTGTCATCCATTCATTCTTTTTTTGTTTCTGTCATTTATTTTGTTCTTTCTTTGTTACTTTCCCTTTATATTTCGTATTTATTTATTTATTTCATATCATGTATTCTTTTTTGTCATTCCTTTAATTGGTTTCTTTCTTTTCAGCTTTCTTTTTTGTCAATACTTCATTCTATATTTCTTTCTTTCTGTCATTCCTTCTATACTTTGTTTTTCTTTCTATTATTTTTGCCTTTTTATTCTTACAATATTCACCATATATAGAACTTTATCACCATGTATAGAGTGGCATACCACACAGCAAGGAACCTACTGAGATTCTCTCGCCCAAGGGCCCACATAAACCTGGAGCCAACCTTGCTTTAATAATTAAGGTTTATAGTCCGAATCACATTGAGAAAGATGAAAGGCACTTGATATAATTAAAGGCATTACTTTTATCCTCAGAATTGTTGTAAGCATTTATATTTAATTGGTATATTAAAGATGCCTGAGATAAACCTAGATCTATAATTAAATTATAGTCACACACCTGGCCAGTGGAGGTGTCAAAAGGAAAGGATATTCTTTGGACCCAGTTGATGTGTGTCCTTTGTTGGTGTAGGAGGTAGTGGCTCCAAACCTTAAAAACAAGAGAAGTTTATTGCTCCCCTGTGGATGAATACAGCTAATATCAGTAACACAAATGGCCTCATATTCCAATACAGGGTCACAATTACAGATAGTACACATTTTCCCTTTGCTAGTAACCTCTGGACTTAATCCTTTATGCATGTTCTCAACTTTTAATTCCAACCCAGGGCTCATTTGGCTGCCACTGACTTTCTAGTTCCTCCATTGCTTTCTCTTTCCTCTTGGATGGTCTCACTTTCCAGACTCACTTCTCTAGCTCCTCAGCTACAAGGCAATGACTCCTGGTTGGGTTATTCCTTAATTCCTTATAGACTCCAGGATCAGCAAGTTGGGTTTTGGTCTGGCCTAAGCTCTACCTCTGCGACCTACCTTGCACATGATTCACAAATTAGGCCACGCTTTGCATGAGTAAGAGTAATCTTATAAAACAACTCGGACCAGTTTTATCTGCTTTTTTGGTTGTATAGTGCTTTACTTCATTACTTCACATTTGACCCGCTCAGTCATTTTCTGGTATAGAATATAACAGAATAGAATAAATTTACTCCCCAAGTGCACAGAGTGCACAAGAAATTATTTTTGTCAGTTTACATTTCAAACAATACAATACAAGGAATAAAAAGGAATACACTGGGGCCAGACACAATATCCTGTACCCATGCTGAGTCCCTGATAAATACATTATATAAGGTAACAAAAAGAAGACCCCCCCTTTTTCAGTAGCATTAAAAGGAAAGGCCTCTGTTGTAACTTCTTCAGGGAAGTAGAGATGTTTTTTTTCCCACTTGAGATTGTCTGATACTATAACTTCCAGAAATGTTGTATTCTTGACACTTTTTAACTCTACTCCATTGATGGATATAGCTGGGGTGATACCCAGGGAATGTTGACATGTAGATCCACTGTTTTTAGCTGAGTTGATCACTAGGTTATCCTTGACACACCATTTGTCAAGCTCAACAGCACATTTCCGGTATGCCGGCTCTTTTGCATCCCCGATCAGACTGATGACTGTAGCTGACAGATTTTAGAATTTTGACAGCTGTGGAGACACAGTCATTGGAATACAGGGAGAAGATTGGTGAAAGTAGGCAACCCTGGGGGACACCAACATCCATGACTCTAGCACTGGAGATAAATGGACCGAGTTTAGCCTGCTGAGATCTGCCTGTGAGAAAGCTGCCAATCTAGACACACACATTGGGGGGGGGGGGGGGGGGATTTTCATCTGGGTGTTTAGAAGGGCAAGTTAAAATCCACAAATATTATTTGGCATAGGCATCTGGGTGATCCAGATGATCGTGAACATGTGTAGAGCCATGTTGACAGCATCCTTTGAGGATCTGTTAGAACTGTATGGGAACAGGAGTGGAACAAGTTTGTTGTCAGTGGTCATCTGCTCAAGATTTTCTTGGTGATGGTAGGATGATACTTCTTTTCAGACAGTGAGAAACTATTCCAATCTTCAGGTATCTATCTATGAAGATAAAAGTTGGACAGCACAGGATGTGAAGCAGCGTGGGGAGAAACCATCCGGCCCAGATGCATTTCTTGGGTTCAAGCCTTTGAGTAGTCTCAGCTGAGCTAAACATGAATTGGTTGTGGAGGCCCAGTGGAGAGGTGAGCTGCTCACTTTGTTGAGGGGGAGAAGTAGGAGAAGGGGGAGGGCAATCGGTGGTTAAGGATGTGATCCAGTCTTCAGCTATGTGGAAGGTAAAGTGAGGGGGGCTCTTATAGTTAGTGGTTGAGCGAAGACCTTCCCAGACTGTCTTGGAATTATATCCCTCCCTAATTCCAAAGCATACACTCTTTTTTTTGCCCTGATCTCCTTTGTGAATGGGTTCCTTTTTTCCTTGAAAAGCCTTCCTATTCCAGATTTGCCAGATTCTACTGTTGAACCAGGCCCAACCATCCAAAATTTTTGCTGGTCCTCGTTACAATAGCCATGGCCTCGCAGAAGGAGACATATGAGATGAAGAAGCTGGTATATTCCTCCAGGTCTGAAGAGCTGACTACATCCCAATCAGTACAGTGCCTGTAGCCAATCTGTGACCTCTGGAGAGGAGCTATTAACCAGCTTGACACTTGTTTGAAACATCACTGCATGTACAGGGGAAGGAGATGTACCAAATATTGGTCCGGGGAAGTCCACTGCTGCGGATGTAACTGCCCTGTAGGCAGTATAACCAAATCTTATTAAACTCTTTTATCCCGATCTTTTATTATTCTAATTAATGTTGACTACAGCAGGGTTCTAACCCTCTACCTACCTACTTTGATTCCAATAATTACTAATTACCACTCTACATAAGCCATACATTTAGATAAACGGACATATATGTATACATGTTATTCTGCTCAACTATCTATGTTTCTATATATATCGTTTTAGGATCATTTTCCCAGTTATAGTTTAAAATTACATTTGTGGATGTCATATAATAAAAAAAAAAACTCTCCCATACTTTCAACATATTTATTATGCTTTGTCCGTATTTATTGAATCCCTATTTATACATTACTTTATACATTGATTCCTCTATCCTATATAATGTGAGATATAGCTGGAGTATTTCTAAGAAGTTGTGAAAGGACGGCTGTTCTGAGTATATCCAGTATATTGTCTTTCTTGCTGCTGCAGATATTATTGTTAGATGTTCATGCACCCTTTACTGACTCCTGAGTCTTCATTCAGGTAGTTTCTCAAGGCTGCTCATACTAGCATAAGGCTCAGTGGCACTGTGGGACACCCGCCTTCAAGGTAAGCCCACAATCCCCAATCTCCGCTATTAGCTTCACCTATAGTCAAGCCCCCGTTTGCAGGGAAACTTTACATGCCTCGCCGGACACGGTTGCCTCCAGGACTTAGTAGCACAAAGGATGTGACCTTACAGGGGGTGAAGACGGGTGAACCAAAGCCAGACTGGGCAATGTTGAGTAAGCTGGGGTCATTGGATTGGACAGGGGGGGGGGGGTATCTGATGCATTTTTGGGCTGATTGCCCCCATTAAAACTCTAAAGGGCACTCTGCCCAGAACAAACTCTGTGCTCATTGGCCCTTTAAATTAGCCTCCAGCGAGCATGCTGTGTGCAGCGCTGCCGGAGGGCATAAGAGAGACGTGCTCGCACACGCGCCAGCGCATTCAGAGAAGCCAGGGATGCGGTGGTGAAGGGAGGAGGCAGCCTTTGTCGGCACCACACGAGCCGACGATGTCCGAGCTGCCGCTCGGCACCGCCGCTGGGCAGAAAGAGCCCCGGCCCGACCTTGGGACCAAACCTGAGGTAAGTTTACCGTGATACTCAGTATATTAGAAGAAAAACATTCGAGAATACCCTGCTCTCTTCATCGGGCATGAGGTCATTTGGAAATATGACACACACGCTCCTGCTTAATATAGCAGAAATTAAGAAAGCCAAATTGGGTCTTGCTTTGTAGTTTCCTTAATTTACAAGTATCCCATCAGGATTCTGATCCATAAATCCCAAAGACATAAAGATAAGCATGCTGTACTGACTGTAGTATTAAGATGCATGTAACAAGCTTGTCAAGGGTTCAAGGGATAAATTAGTCCTGCACAAATTGCTCTCTCACTATGATCAGAATAAGGTTCAGGTAGGTTGTCACAGGTATCTGGAACCATGATGACTGTAGTGCATTCCACAGCTGCTGCAGGGTGCATGGGGAGGGATCCATAGAGCAGACAAGACCCACAGGGCTCAACTCAAAGTGTTGGGTAGCTAGTTGTCATTTGGCTGTAAAACCCATATCTTCCACAGTAAAAATAATCAGCATGTCTTTGTGTACATGACCTACAGCAATGGATTCATACCCGAATTGGTTGAGAGTGTCTTCCACATGGAGGCCTAAAAAATGCAACAAAACCATTCCCTAGACCAGCGGTACTCAACTGGCGGACCGGGGTCCGAATGCGGACCTCGGTGCCAGATTTTCGGACCCCTTCCATGTAGCCCTGCACTCAGTTGCTTATGTGTTGCTATGCTCAGAGCTGCCCCCTGATCAGCTGCCCCTTGATAAGCGATGTAGTGCTTAGTCTCCCTGGCACCTAGCATACCTAGCATTGTCATATGAAGTACTACACTGCACTATAACTATCCACCCCCCACGACAGCCCCCCGTCCGGACCTTCACCTCTCATGGGATGCCTGTTAATGGACCTATACAAAAAGTGGTTGAGTACCCCTGCCCTAGACCATAACGCTGCCACCACCAACTTGTTCCTTCAGCAATGTTTGCTGGGTGTTCTCTGATATATCTCAGCCAATATTCATCTATTTGATGAAGTACGCTCCCTGATACATATGAGAATGCAACACTTTACCAATCAGCAGGACTTTATTTAGGGTTCATGCTGCCCTAGGCACTATTTTTCATGCCACCCCCCCCCCCCCCCCACTGCCTGATATAGATGAATAGATCTAGGAGTCTCCCTGCAAGCCCCGCCCCCAGAGACGTGTCATCACCCTGCTCCCTGGCCCCAGCATTGCAACAGGAAGTACTGCACATGCTTGAAGAAGGTAATGCAAGTTACACAGTACACACACTTCCTTCCTCGGTCTTTCTGCTCCATCCATCTCTCCGTCTCCTCAGCTCTGCCCCATCCATTCCTGCCCTTCCTGTTATGTCTATCACACTTCCTCAATATTCTACCCATTCATGTGGGACCAAACTAAAAAACAGCTCCAATAGGGAGTTGGAGGGCAAGCTGCCCTTCTTACTTTTGGCCACGGAATTTATAGACCCCAACCCTCAACTCTCCTTCCCAAAGGAGCCCACTGAGGACATGCCACCCAAGGGCCCACATAAACCGGTAGCCAGCCCTGGACTCAGCAATACAGGGGGAATCTTAGATTTGCTGCACAGACTTCCCCCTCTCTGTGCACGGCCCTGTCCGTCCATTCATGTCGCTGGATCCCAGGTGAGGGAAGAAATTCTCAGCTCCGGGAAGGAGGTATAGGTAGACTGGACATCCACTGTCCTCGGGAAAAAACAAAGGTCACTTACCTCCCAGCACATAGACTTGATGTCACAGAATTCTGCAGGGTGCAACTCTCCAATTTCAGCAATGTTCTGGAAGCATGCTGTCCGCTGGGTGTCACCACACATCTCTACTGCCACGTGGGAGCGGGTGGTTCATTAGGTGATTAGAATTAACTGTCCTGAAACTAGAGGGCTGCAGCCAGGAGATCAAGCCTGCTGGCTGAGAGGTAAGTCATATTGTTTTTTTTTGTTCCCAGCCCTGCACTGCCTATTTACTGCCACCCCCCCCCCCCAACTCAACTTGGCTCAACCCAACAGGACCTGATCTGGTCTCTTTAAAGTGGACCTATAGGGATTTTGACTATCCTGGTGATAGGTCGTTGTTTGAAACCCCCTAGGTCACTTATATTCACTGATGTTGGACCTCTATCCAGCGGCGCATGCGCAGCCTCTTGTCCAATCAGACGTGCATATATAATTCGCATGCACCATTGGACTGGAAAGAGGGGAGTATTACAGGGTGATTTGAGGAGTTTCACACAGAAGAAAACTCAGGGAAGTCAAAATCCCAGGTTTTGTTGAGCTTTAAGCAAACAGAGGAGACAGAGAGAGAAATTGAAAAAAAGGAATAAATAGAGATGGAAAGAAAGAAAAGTAAAAAGAGAGAAGAAATAGAGAAAAGGAAAGAATAGGAAAAGAACATGAGAGAAGGAAAAAAGAGATAAAGAACAAAGAAAGGGGGGGCTTTTTCCAGGATGCCACGGGGCATAGAACAAAACCCGGGGAAAGTCAAAATCCAAGGTTGTTTTTATGCTTTAAAGTGGACCAACACCCAGGATTTTGACTATCCTGGGTTTTGGTCCACTTCGGCGGGGCACCCCGATGGGGGGTGCCCTGCTGTGTGAAACCCCCCAGAAAACTCACCTCTCCTCGCTCCCACGTGACCGCCGCTGCGAATCCCCGCCGACGGACAAGCGGGAGGCAGCGACGGACAAGAGAGCGCGCCCGCCGCCGCCTCTTGCGCGTCCTTCTAGAGGGACGCGCGGGAGGCGGCAGCGGGCGCCGCTGGATCATGGATAAGGTAGGGATTTAGGGGTTTCTGGGGGGTTTCACACAGCGGGGCACCCCCGATCGGGGTGCCACGCAGTCGCAGTCTTATAGATTCCCGGGACGATCATGGGAGGGTGTTGGTCCACTTTAAGTTAACAGAGACAGGATAAACAGAGCAAGAGACAGAGAGAGAGGAGAGAAAAAAGAGAGAGAAAGAACAGAATAAAGAGTGAAGAAAAAAAGGGTCCAGGATTTTCTTGCTGAATACAAAACCACTTGCCTGCACAATCCCCCTAAAAACAAAACAAAACCATAAACAGGGTGCCACTCCCTATATGTATTGCTCAAATAAGTATTTAGACCAAACCTAGATCTGAAGGAGGCACACTGCTAACATCCCAAATAATTTTGTTCATTATTCCACAACTACACACAATATATTACATAAAAATACATACAAATACAAACACAACACATAACAACTCCACATAAAGAGGGGTATAGGTGGGGGGAGAGAAAATGTACCAGTATTAAAAATTCATCCAATATCAATTACTATGGGGGTTATTCATCAAGGGATAGCAGCAGGTAGTGCCCCGTAGCGGCAGGCAGCATCTAGTGAACACTGGGCGCTGTACGCAATACCACATTTATGAAAGCGAATCTGGTGAGCAACTCTAACAGCGCCATGTAGCGTCCAATTCATCATTACAGGCAGCTCAGCATATAGTGCAGGAGCTCTAGCTTCCAGAGCTTCAGGTATTACCTGTCGCTACCTGTCGCTCTCCCATACATTTCAATTGGCGTTCTTTTTCTTCTGTTTAAACAGGGTTTTTTTTTTATTTACTTTTTTCTTACATAATTGTGAAAAAAGTCAGAAGACTAGTTTTTGAAAACTTTTTAGATTTTTTTGTTTTTTATGCAGAATTCTATTTACAAGTATGACATTAAAGTGTTATTTGTTACAGGTGGATATGTGTTCAAAAACAGACTTTAATCACACAGCATCTGGCGCTCTATGCTATAGCGACCAGATTTAGAGCACCGACGCTGTGTGTGTGTAGTTTTTTGATAGGTATGGTGTGGAGTGCCGAGTGCTGGAAGCAGTGAGCTGGCGCTACCTTTTGCTCCCTGCAGCGCTGTGCTGGTGTTAGAGCACCCAACATACATCACATTCATCAATGCCGGCCAGGTTACTGGAGCGACTGAGGCGCTCTGTTACAGTGCCCGATACATGTTTATAGCATCCACTAGCGGTCGTTCTAAGCGACGCTATACAGACGCTCATCTGCCGATACCTGGCGTTGGTAATGAATCAGCTTCCATGTCATGATTAGTAAGTAATAATAAATAATCAATCCTATATATCAGACCCTGCCTATGATCTGGATCCCAAACATGCAAAAGAGCTGAATAATTACACAGATACTATCAAAAATGTGACCAATCAAATACCAGTGATAACAAATAATACTTATAATAATGCTAAACTTAAAGTGCAGGCGCAAAGCTATCTTTATAGGGACCACATCCAACCAACACCTATACAATAAAAACCTTATTAAAGGAGCACTATCGCGAAAAATGGCCAGATGGAGGGAGTAGGGATCACTTATACACCCGGCATCATGAAATATCCAAACAGGCTTGATTTTTTTATTTCAATGAAAGGAAGAGGAAATCAGGGGTTACATGCTCTGTCACCCCGATATATTAAATCTGTCACCCCTGGATTTTATTCCTACCATTAGAGAATAAACCACAAGCTTGGTGGGAGTTTTATTCAGCTCGGGTATATATATGTGACCCCTCCTCTCATTACTTTACGTATTTATATGGATGTTTAATATTACACAATTTCCCAATATTACTCCTTTAAGCATGATGTTTATAAACAGAACAACAATAGCTACCAGAAATTAATTCTATCAACACCATACAATAATAATAATAGTCTAAAAGTTTCCCCACTGCCTGCCACCTGACAACGAGCCACACGTTCCGTGGGTCATGGAGCCTACTTCATCAGGAATTTATTGCTGTGCCCCTGAGGCATAGTTTAGGATGACTAGGTGATACTGTATATCTAGAGCACATCAGAGCGATGATCAATGAAGATAGTGCAGCATTAGTGTGGATCAATACAGGCAATAAATATTTATAAATGTCTATAGTGGGTCATTTCTTTGTAGATTTCCACTCATGTCGTACAAGGGAACAAATTGCCCACAAGGGAATATGAGTAACACATCATTCAGAGATGCCTGTGGTGGTCCCATATTTTTGCAGAAGGTAAATGTCTGGGAAGTATTTATAGGGCCTTGTGATTCCGGGATCATCATATTGCTGCTTTTTTTTTTCTTTATTGGGGACTTTCCTGAAGGGCTTGCAGCCAGATGCACCATGAAGATGTGGCTGGTATTTCCTGGCTGGGTGGTAAATAAAGAGTGACTCTGGACCAGGTCCACGAAGATGTATAGGCAGTGCTGGATTATGAGGGGGGAGCAAGAGGCGCGCCCCAGGGCCTTCACCAACCTTTGGTTTATGGTCTTGTTCAGGAGGCTTTCAGTCTTTGGTCTGATGATCCATGGGTCTGGCAACAAAGCTATTGGTGGCAGTGGGGGCCCCCCATGCCTGGGCAATCCTTTTTTGTTTTGTTTTTGAAAACCTGCAGCCAAAGCCACCACAGGGCTGAATAGAGTCTAGAGCAGCAAAGCCGGCGTCAGCCACGCTCCAGTGATGGGTGGGTACAGAGCTGTCACGGCACATAAGCCACCAAGCACAGCCGCTGGCAGCTCAATGCAGAGGACTGGTTTCTGCTGGACCAGCTGGGCGATTACACCCCCCCCACCCAGAATGGCAAAGCAGGAGTTCCCGAGCAGCACGCACCCGCACAAGGGGGGCACAAGGGACTCGATCTGATGTTCCAGTAAGTAGGCGGGTGCCAGATAACCACCAATCAGTTACTTGGCTGGACTATTATTTTAATGGAAAAACAAATACTGTATCTGGGGCCTCCACCAGATTCTGTGCCCAGGGGCCTCCACCGCACTTACTCCAGCCCTGGGTATAGGAATGTGATGAATGGGGATACATACGCTCCCCTTTCTCTTTTCTGCCATAGTCCTGTTTCTCTGAGCTCTCGGTGATATGCCATGCATTAATATGCAATGGTGTGCATCTGTTAGGCCAGTGGTGGAGGTGTGAGGAGATTCTTTGGACATTGGGATCTTTGGTGAGATGAGGTGTGAAAAAGGTTCACATTTCAGCTCTTCCATAGAAACATAGAAGGTTGTGAGGTAGAAAATGAAATTTTATAATTAGTATTAATGTTATAAGCTGCCTGTATGCCATCTTTCACATTATCAGTGTTTAGGGGTATTTTCACCCCTCCCTCCTCACAGGGTTAAACCATTACCAAGAATGTTATGTCTGCTTAATGAGAAACAGATGTTCTTCACATCTGAGCTATACCTTCTGTATATATATATATATTTAAAACATCCAATGGGAAAAGGACATGTGTCCAGGCATCCAATCAGGATGGTTATTTAAGCTTCTTTGTCTAAAACTGTATTTAAGCAAGCAAAAGAGCCCGCAATTTGGGCAACGGCAATAGAAGTAGCAGGCCCCCGGTTGACCGAATAAACATTGCATTTCCTGAAGACATTTTGCTTCTGAATGTTTTTCCACATCAGTTGACGGCAGAAGGAGACCATACGCTCCATCTAGTCTGCCCTTATGTGTATACTGTATGTACTCTTTATTTTAGGATAGATGTGTGCTTATCCCAGATGGTTCCAGAGACAACTTCAATGAAGTAAAACCAAAGTGGTCTCTATTCAGTATGCACGCATCAGCAGGCCAGACCATAATTTCAACATCAGCAAGACTTCCTTTTAGGCATCACCTCTCTAGCTGTAGAGCAGGTCACCACTGGACTCTTTCTAGACAAGGAGAAACTGAGGTCTCCTGCCATGGATCTTCCTCATTTGTCAGCTTCTCTCTGGTCTGTTGTGCTCACTGCTGCTTCCAAGCTTAACAGTAATACTTTTCCCTCAGATGGAACAACACTTGAGAACCTAGGTACAGCTCACCTTAAATACTACTTTCTGTTACAAGGCCTCCTATTCCCACTCCCAGTCGTTTGTCTCACATGAAGTACTCCACATGCTAGGTATGACCTACAGCCCCTGGATAAGCTGGTTACAACCTATTCTGACTGGCTACTGCAGATCTTCCTCTCCTGTCATCTTCTCTCTGGTCTGCTGTGCTCACTGCTGCTTCCAAGATTCTCTCTATCAATAACACTTTGCCATCAGATGGAACAACACTTGAGATCCTAGGCACGGCTCCCCTTAAATACTACATTCTGTATCCTCTTCTGTTACAAAGCCTCCTATTCCATCTCCCAGTCATTTGTCTCACTTGGAATACTCCACATGCTAGTTATGACTTTACTGCCCCTGGATAAGCTGGTTACAACTCCTTCTGACTGGAATTTGTTGTTCACAGATTTTCCATCAAAAGTAAAATGACCATTCCCCCACTTAACATTAGTCTATGGAGCCCGCTATTTGTTGTGGAGAGATCACTCTAATGCCATCTAATGTCTTGATTCTAATACTACAACTATCTGCCTTTTCGCATTGTCTTCTATGGGGGTTAACTAACCAAATTAGTAATTGAAATGGGCAGCTATCCCCTAGGGCATCCTAAATCGTGAGGCCCCTCTGTGTGACCCCCCCACTTCGCTGCATAACTCCCCTTTTATCCTGGCTCCCACAGTGATGTAAACATCGGCGGGTGCATTCTGAGTATCTTTGGACTGAAGCACGCTCCTGCGTCTGGCCAATTCAATAGGCCAGATGTGAGAGCGTCCTCAATTTAAGGGAAACTGGGGATGTGATCACTTGCGTTTCCTTTTGCCAAGCCCTGTGTCTAAACAGAGCTGTATGCCAGGTATTAATATGCACGTCCTAAAGCACTGATTGGACTAGAACATATACATGGACTGTTAATTAATGATGAGAAAAAATGCTATTGAGGGCAATAGGAGGCTTGACAAACGAAATCAAGTTGGAGATGTTAAGAGCGGTTGGAGCTCACAATGAAGCAGACCTACATCCAACTGATTGAAATCAGAAAGCCTGTGTATATGGATTAGCAGCTGGTACGTGCATATTGCTGGTGGCTCTTGGATCACGAGTTTAATGAACGTTAATACACTCGGTGATCCAATCTGAAGATTTTTGTCTCTAAAGTGGATTTTAATTCTTTTAGGTAAATGTGTAATACTAATACTAATACTAAAATTGTTTACTAGCTCGGGGTCAGCCAGAGTTGATACTGAGGCTTGAATATTGAAGAATAGGACACTAACCAATTTATGCCACTGGTTTGTTGGCCCCTGTGCATGATCATAGAATTTTTATTGTAAAAGGTTGCAAGAGCGATTTTATTTGTTTTGGGATAGATTCTTTTACATTGTTATAAGCATATATGTACACGCTTTTCGCAGACTACTGCTTCTTCAGTACATTCAGCTTATTATCTACAATACATGTAATTAGCTGTTTATTAAGGCGGTTATTTATCAAGCCATAGCGCCAGGTAGCGACTGGCAGCGACAGGTAGCGAATGGTGAACGCCGGGCGCTGTATGCAATACCACATTTATCAAAGCGATTCCGGTGAGCGACTCTAACCATGTAGCGTCCGATTCATCATCACAGACAGTACAGCATATAGCGTCGGCGCTCTGGCTTCCAGAGTGCCTGGTATTACCTATTGCTACTTGTCGCTCTCCCATACATTTCATTGGACATTACTTTTCTTCTCTTTTTTTTTTTTTTTGCAGAATTGTCATTACAGGTCTGGTATTAAAGTGACAGGCCCTTATTTAAGAAAGGATAGCGTCAGGTAGCGCCTGGTTAATGTGAGGTAGCGTCAGATAGCAACTGGTGAACGCCGGACACAGCACGCAATTCCACATTTATCAAGCAGAATCTGTTTAGCGACTGGGATAGCGTCATGTAGCGTCTGATTCATCCTTTTCACAGCCTCAGCGAACAGCGCCAGCGTTCAGCCTTGCACAGCGCCAGGTATGACCTGTCGCTACCTGTCGCTCTCCAATACATTTCAATGGACGAACCTTTTCTTCTCTTTAAACCGGGTTTTTTTTGCCAAAAAATCACAAATAATTCTATGACCTCTTCTGACATTGAAAAAGCAGTTTTTTCACATTTTTATGATTTTTAAAAAATGTATTCAGAAATGACATTACAGGTCTGCCATTAAAGCGTTCATGTTACAATGTGGTTTCAATGTAATTCCATATGTTTTCGCTTTGTTACTAGTGGATAGATGCTGGAAAACACACTTTAAACACACAGCCTCCTGCGCTCTGGGCTTCAAACAAGCATTTTTCAGCGCCAGAGATTTGTGAGGCTGTTTGTTTGCTGAATATGGTGTGAGTCGGTCGTTATGAGCAGTCGCTAACATGCGCTCCCATACAGCGCTGTACTGGTCAAATAGCGACTCCTCACAATGTATTCAACATTACTGAACAGCGACTGAGTCGCTATGAAGTAGTGACCCACGGCTGAGCAAAGCGACTACTAGCGGGCGCTCTGAAAATGCCTGCTACAGACGCTCATCTGTTGCTACCTGCCACTATTAATGAATCAGCCTCCTCATGTCACAATGTAATAACAATGTAATTCCATGTGTTTTCGCTTTGTTACTAGTGGATATGTGTTCAAAAACAGACACAGCGTCTGGCGCTCTGGGTTACAGCGACCCAATTTTTAGCGCCGGCGCTGTGTGAGGCTGTTTTTTGATGAATATGGTGTGAGTCAGCCACACTGACCAGTCACTACCGTTCGCTCCCATATAGCGCTGTACTGGTGTTATAGCGACTCACACATCAAATTCATCAATGCCGGGCGCTCGGTAATAGCGACCCATCGCCGAGCACAGCGGCTACTAGCGGTCACTCTGAGAGCTTCCCTACAGACACTCATCTGCCGGTACCTGACGCTAGTAATGAATCAGCCTCCACATGATGCTGAAGGTGCGGTTTAAACCCTTTGCCCGTATGTCCCTTTAATGTCGTTCTGGTTTGTAAACACATAAAAGAGATCAGGCCTTTTATTACTTTTGGATACTAGAGACACGCAGTTCATCTGACAGAAAAATCATGGGTGTCAGCAACCGGCGCCACCAGTGCAGCAGCCGCTATGATAGTTAGCAGTCAGGATGGTGGATGGGTTTTTTCAGTGCAGGTGGCCATCATTCATTACACTCTAATACTGTATGTAGCCAGGAAAAAAAAAAGAGGCGCTTGTGCGCGGATCTGATTCCACAGGCAGATTTATAACCACTTCCCAGCCGCACAGCTATGAATCTTCCCTAGATGCCAAACATCATACAAATTAAAACAGCTTCCCTTCCAGGCACACGTCCCATCTCACCCCGCTCTAAACAAATAGCGCTGCTCAGAGCTGGATTCATTTCCGAGTTTGGGGGCTTTATACTCAGGGGGAGAATAATAGGCGCTACCTAAACACCTTGCCTGTCCAAATTGAAACCTTGCTCAGAATAATGTTTTTTCCTTTTGAATACAGCGAAGGAGAGTAAAAAGCTATTTTTTTTTTTGGTTCTCCTGCTTCCACGGGAAATGTATTGAGCAGAAAGTCATATCAAAAGATATGGTGGCTGCAAATTAATTACTACTATCTTTATCAATTTCCTCTTACAGGGGACTCACACTGCAGATGAAATGTGCAGAAGAGCATTTCCTTTTTATTCTTTATTGGTTTTAAAGTGGACCAACACCCAGGATTTTCACTATCCCCGATCGGTGTATCAGCCCCGCTGTGTGAAACCCCCCAGAAAGCCCCAAAAACTCACCTGACCCCGCTCCCACGTGACTCGCTCCACCAATCACCGCCGACTGACAAGCGAGGTCAAGGTCGACGGACAAGGTGAGAGCGCCCGTCGCCGCAGCCTCTCGTGCGTCCCTCTTACAGGGAGCGCGCCCGCACCAGGCATTCACAGACGGCCGGAGCGGGTGCGCGCCCTGCTAAAGGGATGCGCGAGAGGCGGCGGCGGCGGCCCGCGCATGTGCCGTTGGAACGAGGAACAGGTAGGATTTGCGGGCGTCCTGGGGGGTTTCACCCCGATCGGGATGCCCCGCAGGCAGGGAGCTGATCGGCCCGGGAATCTTATACATTCCCGGGCCAATCAGCGGTGGCTGTTGGTCCACTTTAAGTAGACATGAGCGCCAGATCTGGGTCAGTAGTATAACCGCGCTGAATCAGGGCGGCCTTTACGTTGTGCAAAGTGTGCAGTCGCAGAAGGCGCCATCCCTGCCTCTCTGTAAGGGGGCGCCAGCAGCTCTCAACTGGAGCAGCAGGCCTCTATTTCCCAAAATACTCTATTTTATCCTTTTTTTGTTTTTTTTATGTATATTTTTATTTAACCTTTTTCTTTCTTTTTGAATTTCTCCTTCTTCTTTTATTTCATGATCCCTCCATTTTCCTCTCTTTTTGTACCTCCTCCCTTATTCATGTTGTTTCTTCCTCTTTTTTACCTTTCCTCCATCTCTATTTTCCACTTCTTTCTCTGTCTCCTTCCATTTCTTTCTTTCTGTCTCCTTTTTTGTTCTTTTTCTCTTTTTCTTTCCTTCTTTCATTTTCTTTCTTCTCTCTCGTATTCTTTTTCTCTCCTTTTCTTTCTCTCTTTTTCTTTCTCTTTTTCTTTCCTTTTTCCTTTCTTTTTCTGGGCCTGTTAAACTCTCTCACTTTCTCTCTCTCTCTTTCATTCTTTTCCCTTTCTTTTTCTGGCCCTGGTATCCTCTCTCACTTTCTCTCTCTTTCTCCTCCACTAGGGTTTTTTTACATTCCTCCCATCTTGCTTTTGTTTCCACATTCTCTTTCTTTTGTCACATTCCTTCAGTCTCCTTCTCTGACACTTTCTATGTGATCCTAACCTTTTTTAATATTTTCTCCCCTCTTTTCTTTTCCACATTCTTTCTCTTTTCACCTTATATTACATTCCGTTTTCCTTCCCTTATTTCTTTTTCTGCACCCCTTTTTCTTGCTCCACCTCATTGTCTTCCTTTTTTCTGTGTTTCTGTTGCTCGCTTTCCATTTTGTGTGTGTGTTTGTGTTGGGGGGGCGCAATTCTGAAATCTTGTACAGGGTGACACTTACCCTAAGGCCGGCATGACATGAATAGTGACAACAACGATGGGAATTATGGTAAGAGTGATATGGGGAGTGGATGAGACATATATCTGATTGAGCTTTTGAACTTTCACCAGGGTCGGATTACGAGGAGGGTGCAAGGGGCACGTGCCCCCCCCCCCCGCATCTGGAAAAGCCTTTTTTTCTTTGGCAAACCTGCAGCCAGAGCCACCATAGGGCAGGACGGAAAGTCAAGAGCAGCAAAGCCGCTGTCAGCAATGTTATGTGATGGGTTATGGGTGCAGAGCTGTCACTGCACATAAGCCACCAAGCACAGCCGCTGGCAGCTCAATGCAGGGAACTGTTTTCTGCTGGACCAGCTGGGTGACTACACCCCCCACCCAGAATGGCAAAACTGAGAATTCTTTAGCTAAGAGGCCGATTCATTAATAGCGGCAGGTAGCGACAGTTGAGCGACTGTAGCGGCATTTTCAGAGCGCCCGCTAGTAGTCGCTGTGCTTGGCCGTTGTTCGGTAGTTGATAGCGACTCAGTCGGTTTGCTGTAATGTTGAATATTGGATGAGGAGTCTCTATTTGACAGGTTCCGCGCTGTATGGGAGTGCATGATAGCGACTGGCCCTAGCGACCGGCTCCCACCGTATACATTAACAAATCACGCTCAAAAAATTCTCGCTCTGTAAAATGCATGTTTAAACCCCAGAGCGCTGGCGGCAATGGGTTAGAAGTAGTTTTTTAACCCCCAAACAACCATATTTTTGGAAACCAGTAATATGAATACATTAATATCAGACCTGTAATATCAATTCTGTACAATTATTATTTTTTATTTTTTTTGCCTTAAAAAAAATTATCTAAAATGGCAGAAGTGGTCACAGAATTTTTCACTTAAAAAAAATAAAAAAAACAATTAATAACAATTAATTATGAATATTTAAAGATTGTTCCATTGAAATGCATTGCAGAGCGCCAGGTAGCGAGAGGTCATACCTGTCTGTTCAAGGTCAGACGCTGGCGCTGTGGGCTGAGGCTGGAATAATGATGAATGAGTGGCTATATGGTGCTATCTCAGTCGCTAAGCAGGATCGGCTTGATAAATGTGTGATTGTGGTGGGGAGCCGGCGTTCTCGTGGCGGGGCCCGTCATTACCAGCCGCTCACCAGTTGCTACCTGTCGCTATTCCTTCATAAATAAGGGCCTCAGAATTCAGCGACCAGCTTCCAGCCCCTATGCTCTTTGACACATATGTAGTGCACCCTGTGATACAAGAAAGTACCTGAGGGTATATTTATAATCCTCTCACTACAAGTATTATTTATTGTGTGTGGGATTTTTCTTTTGTCACTAGTTATCTGTTAAAGGGAAAGTCTACTTTCTATTCCTTTAGATAGAGTTCCACGGCAGGTATTTTAGAATGGCTGGCACTGGCACGCTCACAGCTAGAGGTGAGCGGGGATGTGGCCGGCTACACTTGCTCCATTTAGATTTTCTTGCCACTTTGAGCTTATAGCTGCAAAGAAAATCTAAATTAAAGGATTAACCAAGCACTGTGGGTAGTAAGAAACTGGTGAATTTACAGGCGATCCTTTATTATATAAAATGCCTATGATTAGGGCCACCAGACACAGCCCCAGAATTTATAAGCCCTACTCAGAGGAGTAGCTAGGCTTTCTGGCACCAGGGCAAAGATTCAAAATGACGCCCTTACCTGTTCTCAGGCTCCCCTTTGGCGCCCCCCTGAACCCGGGGCAAGTGCCCCCACCGCTCCCCCCTAGCTACGCCCCTGGCCCTAGTTATAAACAAATAAAATAAAAACTGCCTGCGCTACGATTTTAAAAAGTTCAATAATAGTTTACAAAAGCTCAAAACATCCAATAAAAACTCGAAAAGAGTCACAAAATAAATAAATTCTTCAAACCACAGTACACAATCACCCTCGTTCACTTTCACTTCAATCAGCAAAGCGCCTCGAGAAAGCTTGGAGTGACAAGCAAGGCACGTTGACACCAGGAGGGGACAAGAAAGAAGAGCACGTAGCCTGAGAGTGAGGCTTGGTTAGTGAGGAGGAAGTGGGATACGCACACAACCACTGACGGGAGCCTTAGAGTGGGGCACTGCCTTTTGTAATCTTTTTTTCCTTTTGTTTGATACAACCCATTGGCTTGTGAGTACCCATACTCCTAACTTTTTATCATTAAAGTGTATTGAACGTGTGATACTGCGCTATTGGAGGTTTTCTGTTTTTACCTTTTTATGATGCCAGCTTAAAGTTGGAATTGCTTATTGTGGTCTGAGGAAGTGTTAAAAGGCTTAGTCTGGCTAAGCGAACCCCACAGGGCCAGATTATGATGGGGGAACAAGGGTCGCCCCAGGGCCTCCATCACTTGCCTGCAATGGGGCCTCCACCAGCCTTTGGGTTATGGTCTTGTTCAGGAGGTTTTTCAGCTATTGGCGGCAGTGGGCCCTCCCATGTCTGGGCAAGTCTATTTTTGTTTTTGCCAATCTGCAGCAAAAGCCACCACAGGGCAGGACGGAGAGTCTAGAGCAGCAAAGCCGCCATCAGCAAAGCTACAGTGATGGGTGCAGAGCTGTCACTACACGTAAACCACCAAGCACAGCCGCTGGCAGCTCAATGCAGGGAACTGTTTTCTGCTGGATCAGCTGGGCAACTGCACTACCCCCACCCAGAATGGCAAAGCAGGAGTTCCCGAGCAGAAAGCACCCACACAAGGGTGGCACAAAGGACTTAATCTGACGTTCCAGTAGGTAGGCGGGTGCCAGACTTGGCTGGACTATTATTTTAAAGGAAAAAAAATACTGGATCTGGGGTCTCCACCAGATTTTGTGCACAGGAGCCTCCATCACACTTAAGCCAGCCCCATGGGTAAATGCCCTTGTCATATTTTTATGCATCTTGATTACTAAAGCATTTTTGTATGATTCTATGCATTCAATAAAAATATTTGTAAAAGAAATGATAAACCCGCCCCTGATGCCGCCATGGGCCTTGTCTCACGTAGATGCCACTGTGGACCTTGTCTCATGTGCATTGTGTCATTGTTGTTTATTATGCCATTGGTAGTTACATGTATGAAGCCTGATTCAGAGCCTATCACAACCGTATTCCCATATGCGAGAGTAGTTATTTTGTGTGCGTATGGACCTCGTGTGATTCACTAGAGGCCTTTTTCTGAATGTATTTTTGTAGTACGCTGAAACTAGAATTAGACGGCTTAATACAGTTTTAGTGTGTTTTCCCACAAAACATATCAAATCGAGTGATTCCAAGCCTATTTTTCACGGAAAAACAGGCCAAAAATGAATTTCTCTGGGCTGCCACTCGGCGAGAAGCTGGCGAGAGCAGCTGTCTAAGCACAAGAAAAGCTGTTAAAACTCATGCCGCCCATTTTTCACTTATAATTGACACTTTTTTCTTTAGATATTATTTTAATATTACAAAAAATGTTGGACCAATTTTTGTTGTTGTTGTTTTGCTTAATTTTAATATATGATGCTTAACTGAACAGGCGTTTGTTATAGGCTACACCATCATGGGCGTATGCATTGCTGTACCAAGATGGCAAAGACTATCGGCATCATGGCACCCTCCCAGTTTATGACTGACAAGCAGAACTACATTATGCTGGTAAGTACCTATTTTATGCTATGTTTCGCCTATGCATGTTTGCCGCTTTACTCCAGGCAAATGGGCAGACAGGTGAGTGTCCCCCAGAGTTTCACCCTGGCGAAGTGGCATTCGGCCACACAACGCGTCGGTGGCGGGTCGCTGTCGGAGGACCCAAGCTCCATATATTTGGTGATGTAACCTAATCTTTTTACATTGGTGATACCTGTATGTTGAATGGCGAGCACTTTATTGATATCTATCTGAAGTCTTATTTTTGCACATTGCTTTTTTATGCTCAATAATCTTGAAGCATGATTTGGTATAATCCTATATTGCACATTGCACTTATGCACTTTAAATTGTATTATTTTTTTTCTAAGACATTTAGACATCTTTGTAGATATATCTCTGGTCCCTTTAAACACAATTGTTTTGTTTTTTTCAAAAACGCTATTCACATCCATAGTAAGTGATTTTAGATCCCATATTTACAGTATGAATTATCTAATTTCTGAGAGCTGCTAATAGGACAATCCTCCTTAATGTTTTTATATATGTGTATATGTTTTTAATGAGTCTTTTTCATGTTGTCTGTGATGATCTTTTAAGAATGACCCAATAAATGTATTTTTTGATTACCGTATATACTCTATAAGCCGAGTTTTTCAGCCCACTTTTTGGGCTGAAAAAAGCCGCCTTGGCTTATACTCGAGTCAGACGGACAGTCACAACGCTACGCTGCTAGGCATGGGTAGCTCAGGGGTTAACAAGCCCTCCTCCTCACCCTCCTTCCTCCCGGCACTCCTTGCTGACAATTAGGGATGAGCGAATCGATCCGGACGAACACGGATTCGATCCGGATTTCATGAAAAATTCGATTCGGATCGAATCCGAATTTCCTCGCGATTCGATCGCTCGAAGTTTTCATTTAACATCCATTCATTTACATTACAGGCATTCTAAGATGGCGGACGGGACATGTCCAGACATCAACCCCGCGCCAGTGCAAGCTGGGACAGTCACATTCAGCCTATCAGCAGCCAGCAAGCCCGGTGACGTCACAGCGCTATTTAAGTCGGCGGACATCTTGCTTTTCCTCATTTCTCTATTGCATTCGTGAGAGACAGGACGCTGCTGTAGGCAGGGAGAGACAGTTAGACAGACAGGGACAGACAGGGACAGGCTGGAGACAGGCAGGAGACAGACAGAAAGTCAGCGAAAAGCAGGGAAAGTTAGGAAAAATCGGGAGGGAGGGAGATTTTTTTTTTTCATCCAGCCTGAGTGTTACTGGCTGGCTGACTGGCTTTGTTAGCGTTTTCAGGCTGCTTATACACTAACTGTGCATATATACTGAACTGATCTCAAGTCTGCTGCGAGGCATCCCATTCTGTGACTACACCAGCCTCTATTTAATACCATAATAACCATTTGCACTTATTCTAATAGAAATTAGGCCTGATAAAGACACTTTTGCTGTGCATAGTCTTACTGCTGCCAGGTGCTCTCTGGTTTTTGGGGCATCCCATTCTGTGACTACACCAGCCTCTATTTAATACCATAATAACCATTTGCACTTATTCTAATAGAAATTAGGCCTGATAAAGACACTTTTGCTGTGCATAGTCTTACTGCTGCCAGGTGCTCTCTGGTTTTTGGGGCATCCCATTCTGTGACTACACCAGCCTCTATTTAATACCATAACCATTTGCACTTATTCTAATAGAAATTAGGCCCGATAAAGACACTTTTGCTGTGCATAGTCTTACTGCTGCCAGGTGCTCTCTGGTTTTTGGGGCATCCCATTCTGTGACTAAACCAGCCTCTATTTAATACCATAACCATTTGCACTTATTCTAATAGAAATTAGGCCTGATAAAGACACACTTGCTGTGCATAGTCTTACTGCTGCCAGGTGCTCTCTGGTTTTTGGGGCATCCCATTCTGTGACTACGCCAGCCTCTATTTAATACCATAATAACCATTTGCACTTATTCTAATAGAAATTAGGCCTGATAAAGACACTTTTGCTGTGCATAGTCTTACTGCTGCCAGGTGCTCTCTGGTTTTTGGGGCATCCCATTCTGTGACTACACCAGCCTCTATTTAATACCATATAACCATTTGCACTTATTCTAATAGAAATTAGGCCTTATAAAGACACTTTTGCTGTGCATAGTCTTACTGCTGCCAGGTGCTCTCTGGTTTTTGGGGCATCCCATTCTGTGACTACACCAGCCTCTATTTAATACCATAATAACCATTTGCACTTATTCTAATAGAAATTAGGCCTGATAAAGACACTTTTGCTGTGCATAGTCTTACTGCTGCCAGGTGCTCTCTGGTTTTTGGGGCATCCCATTCTGTGACTACACCAGCCTCTATTTAATACCATATAACCATTTGCACTTATTCTAATAGAAATAGGCCTGATAAAGACACTTTTGCTGTGCATAGTCTTACTGCTGCCAGGTGCTCTCTGGTTTTTGGGGCATCCCATTCTGTGACTACACCAGCCTCTATTTAATACCATAACCATTTGCACTTATTCTAATAGAAATTAGGCCTGATAAAGACACTTTTGCTGTACATAGTCTTACTGCTGCCAGGTGCTCTCTGGTTTTTGGGGCATCCCATTCTGTGACTACACCAGCCTCTATTTAATACCATAACCATTTGCACTTATTCTAATAGAAATTAGGCCCGATAAAGACACTTTTGCTGTGCATAGTCTTACTGCTGCCAGGTGCTCTCTGGTTTTTGGGGCATCCCATTCTGTGACTACACCAGCCTCTATTTAATACCATAACCATTTGCACTTATTCTAATAGAAATTAGGCCTGATAAAGACACACTTGCTGTGCATAGTCTTACTGCTGCCAGGTGCTCTCTGGTTTTTGGGGCATCCCATTCCGTGACTACACCAGCCTCTATTTAATACCATATAACCATTTGCACTTATTCTAATATAAATTAGGCCTGATAAAGACACTTTTGCTGTGCATAGTCTTACTGCTTCCAGGTGCTCTCTGGTTTTTGGGGCATCCCATTCTGTGACTACACCAGCCTCTATTTAATACCATATAACCATTTGCACTTATTCTAATAGAAATTAGGTCTGATAAAGACACTTTTGCTGTGCATAGTCTTACTGCTGCCAGGTGCTCTCTGGTTTTTGGGGCATCCCATTCTGTGACTACACCAGCCTCTATTTAATACCATATAACCATTTGCACTTATTCTAATAGAAATTAGGCCTGATAAAGACACTTTTGCTGTGCATAGTCTTACTGCTGCCAGGTGCTCTCTGGTTTTTGGGGCATCCCATTCTGTGACTACACCAGCCTCTATTTAATACCATATAACCATTTGCACTTATTCTAATAGAAATTAGGCCTGATAAAGACACTTTTGCTGTGCATAGTCTTACTGCTGCCAGGTGCTCTCTGGTTTTTGGGGCATCCCATTCAGTGACTACACCAGCCTCTATTTAATACCATAACCATTTGCACTTATTCTAATAGAAATTAGGCCTGATAAAGACACTTTTGCTGTGCATAGTCTTACTGCTGCCAGGTGCTCTCTGGTTTTTGGGGCATCCCATTCTGTGACTACACCAGCCTCTATTTAATACCATATACCCATTTGCACTTATTCTAATAGAAATTAGGCCTGATAAAGGCACCTTTGCTGTGCATAGTCTTACTGCTGCCAGGTGCTCTCTGGTTTATGGGGCATCCCATTCTGTGACTACACAAGCCTCTATTTACTATAACCCTTTGCACTTATTCTAAAAGTCATTTTGCCTGATAAAGACACTTTTGCTGTGCTTAGTACTACTGCTGCCAGGTGCTCTCTGGTTTTTGGGGCATCCCATTCTGTGACTACACAAGCCTCTATTTACTATAACCCTTTGCACTTATTCTAAAAGTCATTTGGCCTGATATAGACACTTTTGCTGTGCATAGTACTACTGCTGCCAGGTGCACTGCTGGCTGTTGGGGCATCCCTTTCTGTGACTACACAAGCCTCTCTTTACTATAACCCTTTGCACTTATTCTAAAAGTCATTTGCCCTGATAAAAACACTTTTGCTGTGCATAGTAGTACTGCTCACAGGTGCACTGCTGGCTGTTGGGGCATCCCATTCTGTGACTACACAAGCCTCTATTTACTATAACCCTTTGCACTTATTCTAAAAGTCATTTGGCCTGATAAAGACACTTTTGCTGTGCATAGTACTACTGCTGCCAGGTGCACTGCTGGCTGTTGGGGCATCCCATTCTGTGACTACACAAGCCTCTATTTACTATAACCCTTTATACTTATTCTAAAAGTCATTTGCCCTGATAAAGACACTTTTGCTGTGCATAGTAGTACTGCTCACAGGTGCACTGCTGGCTGTTGGGGCATCCCATTCTGTAACATACCATTAGCCTCTGCATTTACTGTAAGCTGCACAGTTATTTAAAGTAATTTGGGCTGTATGAGCCTGCTTACACACTGTTGCTGTGTGCATATATACTGATCTCAAGTCAGCTTTGGGGCATCCCATTCTGTAACATACCATTAGCCTCTGCATTCACTGTAAGCTGCACAGTTATTTAAAGTAATTTGGGCTGTTTCAGCCTGCTTACACACTGCTGCTGTGTGCATATATACTGATCTCAAGTCTGCTGTGGGCATCCCATTCTGTAACATACCATTAGCCTCTGCATTTACTGTAAGCTGCACAGTTATTTAAAGTAATTTGGCCTGTTTGAGCCTGCTTATCCACTCTTGCTGTGCATATATACTGATCTCAAGTCTGCTTCGGGGCATCCCATTCTGTAACATAACATAACCTACCTCTCTTATTTAAACTAAGCAGGCCTCTTATTTTCACTAAGCAGCTCTCTTATTTAAGCTAAGCAGCTCTCTTATTTAAACTAAGCAGGTCTCTTGGATGCTGATGTCCACTTTTGGGTGTGCATTATATTCGGTTTCATATACAGTGGGGTATCCCAATTTGTAAGATAACCTACCCCAACCATGTAAACTAAAGAGGCCTGTTGCAGCCTGAGTTTCTCTGCTTGCGTATGGCCTGCATTACAATCTGTCTCTTTCAATGACACTGCTGCCTGGGGTATCCCAATTTGTAAGATAACCTACCCCAACCATGTAAACTAAAGGTTACGTCCTTCCAGAAGGAAAACTTATGCCGAACACTATTTTTGTTGGGGGCATTGACCTTTGGATTGATCGTCATGAAATTAAGGATTTTTTTCAAAGTATGGCGCTGTAAAGAAGGTCAAAATTATTTCTCATACTTGGATTATTGTTACTTTTTGTTCAGCTTAAAATATACCAGGCCACACGGGCATCCCAAGGCACATGCTGATTAACCCTATATGTTAAGCACAAGCATTTCTCATACTTGGATTATTGTTACTTTTTGTTCAGCTTGAAATATACCAGGCCACACGGGCATCCCAAGGCACATGCTATTTTAACCCTATCTGTTATACAACATAAGCGTTGATCAGCATCAGCTGCTTTATTAAGCTACTTCAGTTTGCACTTGTTTTTGACTGCTTTTAATAAACCAGGCCGCAGGGCACCCCAAAGCTGCACCTTGCACCCTATCTGGTATACAACATAAGCGTTGATCAGCATCAGCTTCATTAAGCTACTTCAGTTTGCACTTCCTTTTTGACTGCTTTCATTTAACCAGGCCGCAGGGCACCCCAAAGCTGCACCTTGCACCCTACCTGTTTATACTAAATAAGCATCTACAGCCTCAGCTTTATTAAGTTATTGCATTTTGAATTGGTTTTGGTCTGCTTTAAATACACCAGGCCTCAGGGCATCCCAAACCTGCATGTTGCACCCCATCTGTTATACTAAATAAGCGTTGATCAGCATCAGCTTTATTAAGCTATTGCATTTTGCATTGGTTTTTGTACTGCTGCCAAAACACTAGCCCATATGGGCATCCCAAACCAGCACATGTCACCCTATCTGTTATACTAAATAAGCTTCTACAGGCCCTTTTTTTATTTATTTATTTTTATTTATATAGAGCTGTAATAGCTTATATAGTGAGGTAAATTTGCCATTTTGCTGCATTATATAGAGCACCCCCTCTGTAAATCTGAGGGGCAATAGTTTATATTATAAGGTAAATTCATGGTTTTGCACCATTATATGGAGCAGCCCCTGTGTAAATCTGAGGGGCAATAGCTTATATTGTGAGGTAAATTTGCCATTTTGCTTCATTATATAGAGCAGGCCCTGTGTAAATCTGAGGGGCAATAGCTTATATTGTGAGGTAAATTTGCCATTTTGCTTCATTATAAAGAGCAGGCCCTGTGTAAATCTGAGGGGCAATAGCTTATATTGTGAGGTAAATTTGCCATTTTGCTTCATTATATAGAGCAGCCCCTGTGTAAATCTGAGGGGCAATAGTTTATATTATGAGGTAAATTCATGGTTTTGCACCATTATATGGAGCAGCCCCTGTGTAAATCTGAGGGGCAATAGCTTATATTGTGAGGTAAATTTGCCATTTTGCTTCATTATATAGAGCAGCCCAGTTGCCATCTAAATCAACTACTGTCTGGCCAGTACAGCTTTTCCAGGGCAAACTCTGCTAGTTGCGGACACAAGTCAAGTTTGGCTTCCCAGCAAATCCAGTGGATCCTGAAGGTGTGTTGGCATGGTCATGTCAAGGTATGACATGACCTGCTGTTTGAGGTCCAGCTCCAGGTCTTCCTGCTGCTCATGGGTAGACTCACTATGCGGGTGTAGAAAGCTACTCACTAGCGACTGAAGACTGAGGCTGCTGCTGATGGAGCTGCTGCTGCTGCTGCTCCTTCCACCCCCCCAGCAGCCATGGCAGTGGAAGGTGATCGCAGAGGTCCCCCCGGGAGTATGGGCCATGGCACAGATAGACATCGCCCAACTGACTACGTGGGATGTCTCTGTAGTAGGTCAGTTTGTCCTCCCTCTCAGTGGGCGTAAAAATGCCCCCATTTTGTGCCGGAAGCGAGGGTCCAATAAGTTGGAGAGCTAGAAGTCATCCCGCTGACAAATGGAGACAATTCTGTGGTCACTACGCAAGCATGTGAGCATGCATCGTGCCATTTGTGCAAGTGACTCGGAGGGACTACCTGTCTCCATCTCCACTGTAAACTGCCACAGTGTGTCTGGGTCCTCTGTCTCGCCTTCCTCCCAACCCTCTAGCTCCTGTGGCTGCTCCTGCTCCTCCTCTCCTGTCAGATGACTAGATAAAATTTCATTTTGTGAAACGTAAACTGTGGTTTGCTGTGCCCCACCCCCTCCTCCTCCTCCACTTCAGCCCCCACAGGCTTCATGTGGCTGTGAAATGTATGTGCCATGTCTCCAGTGCCCTGACCAGCCATGGTTTCCAACATGTGTTGTAGTACATGAAGCAGTGGAATCTCATCGCTCATCTCATAGTCCTGGCAACTGTCTAATAACGTAGCTTCCTCAAAGGGCCTGAGCAAACGGCCGGTGTCACGTATGAGCTGCCAATGGTTTACATTGAATTTACACAGGGGTGTCCCCCTATCCGTTTGGATCATCCAGAAATCCGTGATGGCTTTTCTCTGTTCCTATAGTGGATCCTGCATATGGAGGGTGGAATTCCAATGGGTGGAAATATGGCAAATCAGACTATGTTGGGGTACACTGTTCTGACGCTGAAGCTCAATAAGGTTGTGCTTGGTGGTGTAGGAGTGCCAGAAGTGCATGCTAACTTTCTTTCCTGTTGTTCGGATGTCTTTCAGATGGGGGCAAGACTTCAGAAAACGCTTGACAACTAGACTGAACACGTGTGCCATGTCAGGACGCATGACTCTGGCTTCCTTGTCGCAGCGCAAACAAGATGTTCTTCCAAGTATCAGTCACCATGGGTCCAAATTTGCTGTTTTCGTGGATTAAGCAATGATTTCATGGATTGAGTTCTCATTTTTAGTAGTTCCTCCCATGTGTGACTCAAGGAAAACCATGTGAAGAACAGCGTGAAACCACAATCACCAAGGGAGCCTAAAAGGATATATATTGTCCACCATGAGTCCATAGTTACAGCTCCAGACGTAGACAACACTGTGCACTTTGGTACACACTGACAGGCTAAAGGACTGGCCCACCTTCTGTTCAACAACATTTTACAGGGCAGGTACTGCCATCTTCGCAAAGCAATGATACCATGGGGCTCTCCACCTCGGCTCGGCACAAGCCATCAGTTCTCTGAAAGGTCCACCACTGGGTAATGCAGCAGGCTGGACTTATGGTGACGCTGTCTGAGAGGAGAAATCCCTCAGATATCAAGATTAAAAATTCCAAGAATTTTTGAGGGCTAATTATTCAGAGGCAATGATACCTAGTTGTTTCTGATTTAATTACAAGGTGGAAACACACCCTCAAACAAAACTTCACTTTGGCAATACTATTGCATTTGTCTATTCATAATTTTATGTATATATATTAACTAACCTACTTTTTCTCCACAGGATTGTGGATGCAACATGAAAAACTGACACATCGCTGAGTAGCTGATTTTTCCTATCAACAGTCCCCAATAATTCACTGCTCCTGCTGCCGCCGCCACCACCGCAGACTCCAGGGACCCTCTTCCACTACCTCGGCTTGCAACACCTCCTCCTACGACACTCTCCTCATCACTAATTGCCGGCTAGTGGAAGAAGAGGCGAGTGTCTCCTCCACTTCTTGGCTGGGCAGTAGCTGCTGAATTTTATGATTATCAGATCTTCATCAATGGATAGTGGAGCTGAACCCAAAGCATAACAACAGACAACAGACAGTTGACTGGGGTGTCAGATGCCACTTGTGATGCAGTGGACTGCTTTTGCAGCACTTCGAGACAAAGTTGCTTCATTGGCTGACACAATGACTGGTAAAGCTGTGGAACATATGGTTTAAAAGCAAAAATAACCATTTGTTTTTATATGAAAAAGACCCTGGTTTATACATACTTTTTTTTTTCCCAGAGACTGCCCTGCGTGGAAATGAATGGCGCATGGATGAGCCAAGCTTTCCTCCCAACAATGCCTGATGTATTCCAGTAGATTGATGATGGGGCCAGACCAACACTAAAGAAAGATGGATCGTGCAAAACAGATTTAAGGCGCTGCTCTCCAGTTACAGACATTCCTCCGCATCGGACCACAAGTAAGTATTGATAAAAAATCCTTTACGTTACTCTTACTTTTTATTAATATTCTTCGGATAAGACGGATCAGACATGATTCCAGATTAAAAATTCCAAGAATTTTTGAGGGCTAATTAGTCAGAGGCAATGATACCTTGTTGTTTCTGATTTAATTAAAAGGTGGAAACACACCCTCAAACAAAACTTCACTTTGGCAATACTTTTGCATTTCTTTATTCATAATTTTATGTAGATATTACTAACTAAGCTACTTTTTCTCCACATGACTCTCCACAGGGTGTGATTCATCCAATTTTTGGGCTCCTGAAGCCAACCCCAGTGTCTCTTTAAAGCAAAGTTTGGGCTGCTGCTGCTGCTTGCAACTCCAGGGTGTGAATCATCCAATTTTTGGGCTCCTGAAGCCAACTCCAGTGTCTCTTTAAAGTAATGTTTGGGCTCCTGCTGCTGCTGCTGCCAACTCCAGGGTGTGATTCATCCAATTTTTGGGCTCCTGAAGCCAACCCCAGGGTCTCTTTAAAGTAATGTTTTGGCTCCTGCTGCTGCTGCTGCCAACTACAGGGTGTGAATCATCCAATTTTTGGGCTCCTGAAGCCAACCCAAGTGTCTCTTTAAAGTAATGTTTGGGCTCCTGCTGCTGCTGCTGCCAACTCCAGGGTGTGATTCATCAAATTTTTGGGCTCCTGAAGCCAACCCCAGGGTCTCTTTAAAGTAATGTTTTGGCTCCTGCTGCTGCTGCTGCCAACTACAGGGTGTGAATCATCCAATTTTTGGGCTCCTGAAGCCAACCCCAGTGTCTCTTTAAAGTAATGTTTGGGCTCCTGCTGCTGCTGCCCACTCCAGGGTGTGATTCATCCAATTTTTGGGCTACTGAAGCCAACCCCAGTGTCTCTTTAAAGTAATGTTTGGGCTGCTGCTGCTGCCAACTCCAGGGTGTGATTCATCCAATTTTTGGGCTCCTGAAGCCAACCCCAGGGTCTCTTTAAAGTAATATTTGGGCTCCTGCTGCTGCTGCTGCCAACTCCAGGGTGTGATTAATCCAATCTTTGGGCTCCTGAAGCCAACCCCAGTGTCTCTTTAAAGTAATGTTTGGGCTCCTGCTGCTGCTGCTGCCAACTCCAGGGTGTGATTCATCCAATTTTTGGGCTCCTGAAGCCAACCCCAGGGTCTCTTTAAAGTAATATTTGGGCTCCTGCTGCTGCTGCTGCCAACTCCAGGGTGTGATTCATCCAATTTTTGGGCTACTGAAGCCAACCCCAGTGTCTCTTTAAAGTAATGTTTGGGCTCCTGCTGCTGCTGCCAACTCCAGGGTGTGATTCATCCAATTTTTGGGCTCCTGAAGCCAACCCCAGGGTCTCTTTAAAGTAATGTTTGGGCTCCTGTTGCTGCTGCTGCTACCAAATCCTGCCAACTCCAGGGTGTGAATCATCCAATTTTTGGGCTCCTGAAGCCAACCCCAGTGTCTCTTTAAAGTAATGTTTGGGCTCCTGCTGCTGCTGCTGCCAACTCCAGGGTGTGATTCATCCAATCTTTGGGCTCCTGCTGCCAACCCCAGTGTCTCTTTAAAGTAATGTTTGGGCTCCTGCTGCTGCTGCTGCTGCCAACTCCAGGGTGTGATTCATCCAATTTTTGGGCTCCTGAAGCCAACCCCAGGGTCTCTTTAAAGTAATATTTGGGCTCCTGCTGCTGCTGCTGCCAACTCCAGGGTGTGAATCATCCAATTTTTGGGCTCCTGAAGCCAACCCCAGGGTCTCTTTAAAGTAATATTTGGGCTCCTGCTGCTGCTGCTGCCAACTCCAGGGTGTGATTCATCCAATTTTTGGGCTCCTGAAGCCAACCCCAGTGTCTCTTTAAAGTAATGTTTGGGCTGCTGCTGTTGCCAACTCCAGGGTGTGATTCATCCAATTTTTGGGCTCCTGAAGCCAACCCCAGTGTCTCTTTAAAGTAATGTTTGGGCTCCTGTTGCTGCTGCTGCTGCTGCTGCCAACTCCAGGGTGTGAATCATCCAATTTTTGGGCTCCTGAAGCCAACCCCAGGGTCTCTTTAAAGTAATGTTTTGGCTCCTGCTGCTGCTGCTGCTGCCAACTACAGGGTTTTAATCATCCAATTTTTGGGCTCCTGAAGCCAACCCCAGTGTCTCTTTAAATTAATGTTTGGGCTCCTGCTGCTGCTGCCAACTCCAGGGTGTGATTCATCCAATTTTTGGGCTACTGAAGCCAACCCCAGTGTCTCTTTAAAGTAATGTTTGGTCTGCTGCTGCTGCCAACTCCAGGGTGTGATTCATCCAATTTTTGGGCTCCTGAAGCCAACCCCAGGGTCTCTTTAAAGTAATGTTTGGGCTCCTGCTGCTGCTGCTGCCAACTCCAGGGTGTGATTCATCCAATTTTTTGGCTCCTGAAGCCAACCCCAGGGTCTCTTTAAAGTAATGTTTGGGCTCCTGTTGCTGCTGCTGCTACTGCCAACTCCTGCCAACTCCAAGGTGTGATTCATCAAATTTTTGGGCTACTGAAGCCAACCCCAGTGTCTCTTTAAAGTAATGTTTGGTCTGCTGCTGCTGCCAACTCCAGGGTGTGATTCATCCAATTTTTGGGCTCCTGAAGCCAACCCCAGGGTCTCTTTAAAGTAATGTTTGGGCTCCTGCTGCTGCTGCTGCCAACTCCAGGGTGTGATTCATCCAATTTTTTGGCTCCTGAAGCCAACCCCAGGGTCTCTTTAAAGTAATGTTTTGGCTCCTGCTGCTGCTGCTGCTGCCAACTACAGGGTTTTAATCATCCAATTTTTGGGCTCCTGAAGCCAACCCCAGTGTCTCTTTAAATTAATGTTTGGGCTCCTGCTGCTGCTGCCAACTCCAGGGTGTGATTCATCCAATTTTTGGGCTACTGAAGCCAACCCCAGTGTCTCTTTAAAGTAATGTTTGGTCTGCTGCTGCTGCCAACTCCAGGGTGTGATTCATCCAATTTTTGGGCTCCTGAAGCCAACCCCAGGGTCTCTTTAAAGTAATGTTTGGGCTCCTGCTGCTGCTGCTGCCAACTCCAGGGTGTGATTCATCCAATTTTTTGGCTCCTGAAGCCAACCCCAGGGTCTTTTTAAAGTAATATTTGGGCTCCTGCTGCTGCTGCTGCCAACTCCAGGGTGTGATTCATCCAATTTTTGGGCTCCTGAAGCCAACTCCAGTGTCTCTTTAAAGTAATGTTTGGGCTCCTGCTGCTGCTGCTGCTGCCAACTCCAGGGTGTGATTCATCCAATTTTTGGGCTCCTGAAGCCAACCCCAGGGTCTCTTTAAAGTAATATTTGGGCTCCTGCTGCTGCCAACTCCAGGGTGTGATTCATCCAATTTTTGGGCTACTGAAGCCAACCCCAGCGTCTCTTTAAAGTAATGTTTGGGCTCCTGCTGCTGCTGCTGCCAACTCCAGGGTGTGATTCATCCAATTTTTGGGCTCCTGAAGCCAACCCCAGGGTCTCTTTAAGGTAATATTTGGGCTCCTGTTGCTGCTGCTGCTGCTGCCAACTCCTGCCAACTCCAGGGTGTGAATCATCCAATTTTTGGGCTCCTGAAGCCAACCCCAGTGTCTCTTTAAAGTAATGTTTGGGCTCCTGCTGCTGCTGCTGCTGCTGCCAACTCCAGGGTGTGATTCATCCAATCTTTGGGCTCCTGCTGCCAACCCCAGGGTCTCTTTAAAGTAATGTTTGGGCTCCTGCTGCTGCTGCTGCTGCCAACTCCAGGGTGTGATTCATCCAATTTTTGGGCTCCTGAAGCCAACTCCAGTGTCTCTTTAAAGTAATGTTTGGGCTCCTGCTGCTCCTGCTGCTGCCAACTCCAGGGTGTGATTCATCCAATTTTTGGGCTCCTGAAGCCAACCCCAGGGTCTCTTTAAAGTAATATTTGGGCTCCTGCTGCTGCCAACTCCAGGGTGTGAATCATCCAATTTTTGGGCTCCTGAAGCCAACCCCAGGGTCTCTTTAAAGTAATATTTGGGCTCCTGCTGCTGCTGCTGCCAACTCCAGGGTGTGATTCATCCAATTTTTGGGCTCCTGAAGCCAACCCCAGTGTCTCTTTAAAGTAATGTTTGGGCTGCTGCTGCTGCCAACTCCAGGGTGTGATTCATCCAATTTTTGGGCTCCTGAAGCCAACCCCAGTGTCTCTTTAAAGTAATGTTTGGGCTCCTGTTGCTGCTGCTGCCAACTCCAGGGTGTGAATCATCCAATTTTTGGGCTCCTGATGCCAACTCCAGTGTCTCTTTAAAGTAATGTTTGGGCTCCTGCTGCTGCTGCTGCTGCCAACTCCAGGGTGTGATTCATCCAATTTTTGGGCTCCTGAAGCCAACCCCAGTGTCTCTTTAAAGTAATGTTTGGGCTCCTGTTGCTGCTGCTGCTGCTGCCAACTCCTGCCAACTCCAGGGTGTGATTCATCAAATTTTTGGGCTCCTGAAGCCAACCCCAGTGTCTCTTTAAAGTAATGTTTGGGCTCCTGCTGCTGCTGCTGCTGCCAACTCCAGGGTGTGAATCATCCAATCTTTGGGCTCCTGAAGCCAACCCCAGTGTCTCTTTAAAGTAATGTTTGGGCTGCTGCTGCCAACTCCAGGGTGTGATTCATCCAATTTTTGGGCTCCTGCTGCTGCCAACTCCAGTGTCTCTTTAAAGCAATGTTTGGGCTCCTGCCCCTCATAGTGATGCCACTTCAACTCTCTGCAATTGTGCCGCTCTGCGATTCTATTAGCGATGCCTCTGATCTGCATGTGATATTTATTCAAAGTATTATTTAACTAACCCAGCACGCATCCTATGCGTGTTACAGCAAGGCAGAATGGTTTACAACCCTATTGAGGCTCTAGGAGGCTCAGAAAAAGCAGTTTTTAATAGAGATTCGTCGCGAATAAATTCGGGTCGAAACGATTTTTGTCGGAAAATTCGGCGAATCAGTCGAATCGAATTTTTCAAAAGTTCGCTCATCTCTACTGACAATCTTTACTTCTCTCCAAGTAAACGAGCAGCTTCCGGTTCTGCCATCTACCGTCTCCACGAGCAGCGCTGCTGGGAGTGACGTCACCCTCTCCCAGCCGCCTCTGCGCTGCTTGTCAGGCAGTGGATGGCGGGAGCGGAGGCTGCTCGTTTACTTGGAGAGAGGTAACACTGTCAGCAAGGAGTGCGGGGAGGAAGGAGGGTGAGGGAGAGGGGGCTTATTAACCCTTGAGCAACCCACACCTACCAGCATATTGTTTAACCATGACTCTAGTTCAGGGCAGCAACTAAATGGGCAAGCCGAGGTCCAGTACAAAAGCAGTACATTCAATGTTTTCTGCGGTGAAACACCCAGATTTGGTATTTACCCTGTGTGTGAAGCCCCCAGTTCTGCTAGATTTCTCCTTTACTCCATGTGCAGTCTCTGGCATTTCCCACCCTAGGCTTATACTCGAGTCAATAACTTTTCCAGTTTTTTGTGGTAAAATTAGGTGCCTCGGCTTATATTCGGGTCGACCTATACTCGAGTATATACGGTATTCAATAAGAATATTTCTTGGTGTGCGGCAGGTTCACAAGAGTTTTTGGGCCAGTCTAGGGCCCGCCTCTTTGTAGTGTTTGTGACGTCCCCCAGAGCAAAGGATAGGAACCAAAGCACATGGTGTGGCACACAGTAATTCAGACATGGTTGCGGTCAGCTTCAAACCTCAAACATGTGCCAGCCACAACCCTGTATATATATATTGAAGGCTTAGATGTGAAACAGGCCGCCACCATTAGTGTGCTACACCACATGTGCCTTAGTGAACATGCCGTCAGTCATATGCTCTAGCACTGTAACCTGTATCACCCTTGCCTGTTTCTTGGGGACATTGGGAGGCTCAGATGTGTGTATGCTGAGGGGTAGGCAAGATAAGACAGGAGTGAGGCCATATGTAGGGGTCTAGTTGTAAATAGGCACCTATTAACTAGATTATTAGAACCCTGTAAATAGCTTTAAATCCCTACAGGTTAGTGGAGGTTGTAGTTCCTTAAACAGACACAAAATGTCAGTAGTGTGTAAAGGCCATAATGAATTATTGGGTCATAGGTTAGAATGGAAAATGTTCTAGAAGGAGAAACAAAGGAGTAGTGATTGGATACTAGGTTAGTGAGAGAACAGGCTATGACATTGACAGGATAGTGAACATGTGACAAAAGATTCTGGAGGCCCTAGAGAAGATTATATAAGGAAAAGGGACCATGTTAGTTCAGGTAATCTTAACTACTTGAATTGTACAGGAGCAGGAGTGAGCAGCCTTAACAGGAATCCAGCCAAGACACTGTGGCCTTGGAGAAGAAGCAGCAGATCCTGCGAAAGACTGGTGGGGAACACTTGCACCTACAGTTAAGTGACCTTTTTTTTTCCTTTCAATAGTTTTTAGTGGAAAAATCAGCACTACACCAAATAAGCTATAAAGTTTGGTACATTTTGTTAATAAAATACAGCTTTAACAACCTGCCATACAAATCACACTGGAAATGTAAACGCTCTCTGACCACTACTAACGGAATCCTACTACCTCTACACCCCACAGCGATCCTTCCACTAGCATCCTCCTTAGAGAGGCCCAGACCTTGCTATTGTATCTACAAAAACCCTATACCAGCTTGACCGGCCTGCTGTCTCTATCCAGAGATACACTGCACAAAACACCAAAAAACGAAAATTACCCTTGACCCCCACAATAATAGAAATAACACTAAAAAGAGAGAAGATCAGAAAAGAAGGAAAAGAAAAGAAAAGAAGAAGAATGGGTTCCATACCTCCCTCTAACCACCTGATGGAATATCTGGTTGGAAATTTCTTGTATGGAAGTGAGATATTCAGCCCTCCCAGGAAGGGGGCGAGATTCCCCCTCATCGAAGCCGCCATCTTCTGGAAGAACATTATTTCATTTATACGTGGGCTAAAGCAACCTGAGGGGATGTCCGGCTTCCTCCAACTATTACTTTAGCGACTGTTAAGATATGCTTTATAAGACGACCAAACTGTGTCTTAGAACACCCCGGTGCTTTCAAATTTAGTAAGACAAGATGCACTGATGGTGGACTTCTTTATAATATAGTATAATATAGTATACTCTCGCCCAGAATTGCTTAACCACCCTGCACTCCCACCAAATGTGCATATATGACCCATTGAGATGGAAACACTCTGAGGAATAAGTGGGGGAAAATTTGTGTACCCTCTCTGGCACCAGATACCACCTGAGCAGTACCTTAATGTTAACTTCTAAAGCCCTGACATTTAAGTATCCTGAAAATGAGTGCTCTCAAATAGATCTCCAGTCACTGTCCAAAAGGGTTGTTTTACGTAAAGTGACCTTTTTATTGTGTTTTGCCATTGCAGACTTTTATAAACCAAGTGCTATGACTTCAAGCTCATCACACCCTCCAAGAGGATGCTGGCAATGGAGGGGGGCGGACCAACTGAATTCACAGGGGCCAGCGGCTCTCACATATACTCAGATGATACAGCAATGGTCAGACCTCAAAAGATGGAAGAGGCCTCAGGTGAGGCAGAGCTGTGTTTCAGAATTGTGCTTCTCTTCTAGCAGCGGGGTTCTGGCAGATAATTAAGCCCATCTGGAGCCAAGGGGGATGACCAGTTCTTCAGCAACCACTGGGTGTGGGGACAAGACGCCACTCCAGAAGATTGCCAACATGCTCATTCTCCTCTTCAGAATCCCCACCAGCAGCCCGCAACGATCCGAAAAGGAGGAGGAGAGTCCGAGAACTCAGGTAGGACAACAGACAAACAACACACACCTCAAGGCAAGGCACTCCCAATGACATGTCTGCTAAATGCTGGTGTTGTGTATTTTTTGTCCCTATAGACCAGGGAGAATTTGCGGCAATGGGGCCACCCGAGGCTGGACCCTCCCACCACTCCGGTGGGTTCAACAACACACAAGCTGACGCCTCTAGGAGCGCCTCTAACATCACACATGTGCCTAGTTCTGAAATATGTTTTACTAAGAGGCCGATTCATTAATAGCGGCAGGTAGTGACAGTTGAGCGACTGTAGCGGCATTTTCAGAGCGCCTGCTAGTAGTCGCTGTGCTTGGCCGTTGTTCTGTAGTTGATAGCGACTCAGTCGGTGTGCCGTAATGTTGAATATTGGGTGAGGAGTCGCTATTTGACAGGTTCCGCGCTGTATGGGAGCGCATGATAGCGACTGGCCCTAGCGACCGGCTCCCACCATATTCATTAAAAAATCACGCTCAAAAAATTCTCGCGCTGTAAAATGCATGTTTAATCCCCAGAGCGCTGGCGGCGATGGGTTAAAAGTAGTTTTTTAACCCCCAAACAACCATATTTTTGGAAACCAAATAAAAACAAGTTTGTAAAATAATGTGGTAATATGAATACATTAATATGAGACCTTTAATATCAATTCTGTACATTTTTTTTTTTTTACCTTAAAAAAATTATCTAAAATGGCAGAAGTGGTCACAGAATTTTTCACATTTAAAAAAAAACATTAATAACAATTAATTATGAATATTTAAAGATTGTTCCATTGAAATGCATTGGAGAGCGCCAGGTAGCGAGAGGTCATACGCTGTTCAAGGTCGGACTCTGGCGCTGTGGGCTGAGGCTGGAATAATGATGAATGAGTGGCTATCTGGGGCTATCTCAGTCGCTAAGCAGGATTGGCTTGATAATTGTGTGATTGTGGTGGGGAGCCGGCATTCTCGTGGCGGGGCCCGTCATTACCGGCCGCTCACCAGTCGCTACCTGTCGCTATTCCTTCATAAATAAGGGCCTAAGTCATTTACAAAAACATTAGTATCAGAAAAAAATATCAATTATATTTTTCACTATTCTAATTTGCACCAATGTGGCAAAATCTGGCAGGATATTTCTTGATGCCGGTTGTATAAGTGACCCCTTCCCCTGCCATCTAGCAGATTTAGATGGATTTTTATCATTGAGCCATTTTTCGTGATAGTATTCCTTTAATATGTAACATTTTAGGTAATTTATTATGTTTTTTTCTACCCCCAATAGCTTTCTGGCCAAGATGTAACTGCCTGTTTTTATAGCTTGCAACCATTAGAACAGGCCACTTTTAGTCTACTGGGGGTAGTTACCCTGACTGGCCAGTTTTATCGTTTTTGGTTTTCCCTTTAAACATTAGACAGAATTTAATGCATTTATGATGAGGGCAAGAGACAAGATCTATACATGCATTGCATTCTCGCAAGCAGCACCAGTCAAGATAATGTTGATGTATCCTTACATATAGTGATTCTGGAAAATGGCCATCTCAGCGGTATTGATAATAGAGAATACGCTTACATTTAGAAAGTTTGTATATGTGTCTTTTCATCATCCTCATTCTGATCTGTGTTACTTGCCTGTAACCAGCTTAAGCTTCAACTGTCCTAACTGCTGATTTGATTTCCATCCATCACCCAAGGCTGCTCACCTCAATATAGCTATTGTAGCCTTATATAGGGCGTACTGCAGGCCTTTGGTGTGTGTGACCTGTGCAATTCCTCTTTCAGGGGGGCTCCATTTAGGCTGCTTCCAGCAAACACACCATGTCTTTCTCTTTTTTTACATTACCTTCATCAAACTCTCATTTTCACACTCCCTCCACTGTCTACTTTCTGCACTGGAGCCTCCTTCTCATTCTGCTATTCCTCACCCCTCTTTTCTTTCCACCTTCCATTAGTTTCTCTTTTCATCCCGTTCTTCCTCTTTTTATTATATTCCTCCCATTATCTTCTCTTCTTACTTTCCCTACATCTTCCTTTTGTTTTACCTTCCTATCTTCTCCTCCTCTTTTCAAGAGCCTTTTCTCTCTTTTTCCCACATTTGTTGCTTTTTTGCGTTCTGTGTTATGTCAGTCTCTTTCCGATTCTCCCTTGTTTTTCTTAACCTTTCCCGAGCTTGATTTATCTCTCTCTTTAACCCTCATGTGCATATCCCTTCCATTTTCCCATTTCTAATTTTCTCTTGTTCTCTTCACCTCTCCTTTTCTCTTGTCCCCCATCCAACTTTTTGCTTTTGTGACCTCGTTTCTTTTGCTGTCTCTTTTCGTCTGGCTTTCTCATTTTCTCTTGTTACCCCATCTCTCTTTTACACTTGTTCCTTCTTTATTTCTTTTTCTCTTGTTTTCATTAACTCATTTTTCATACTTACCTACATTTCCCTCGTACTTTTCTTCTCCCTTATTATCTTTCCCTTTATTTTATCTTTTCCATATTTTCCCATTTTCTCCTTTCTATATTTTTAATATGTCTTGTGTTAATATAGATAATGGAATAAAGTTTATTTATGTTTATTTAGAATTGGTTGTGCAGCCATTTTGTGTCCCCTCAGGATACTTTGAGGGTTATTCATCAAGGGATAGCGCCATGTAGTGCCTCGTAGCGGCAAGCAGCGTCTGGTGAACACTGGGTGCTGTAAGCAAAACCACATTTATGAAAGCGAATCCGGTGAGCAACTCTAACACCACCATGTAGCATCCAATTCATCATTACAAACAGCTCAGTGTATAGCGCCGGCGCACTAGCTTTCAGAGTGCCAGGTATTACCTGTCGCTACCCGACGCTCTCCCATACATTTTCAAGTTCCTTTTCTTCGGTTTAAACAGGGTTCTTTTTTCATTATTATTTTTTCCCCCAAATAACTGTGCGACCTCTCCTGGCCTAGACAGTCATTTTTGAAAACTTTTTTCATTTTTTTATATTTTTTATGCAGAATTGTCATTACAGGTCTGGCATTAAAGTATTAATGTCACAGTGTTAAAACAATGTCATTTCATGTATTTTCGCTTTGTTACAGGTGGATATGTGTTCAAAAACAGACTTTAATCACACAGTGTGCTCTATGCTATAGCGACCAGATTTAGAGCGCCAACGCTGTGTGTGTGTGTAGTTTTTTGTATGGTGTGAGTAGCTGAGAGTCAGTCGCACTAAGCTGGTGCTACCTTTCGCTCACTGCAACGTTGTACTGTGTTAGAACGTATATAAGATGTACAAAAAGGATTGTCAGCTCTACCTTAGTATCAGAAGCCTTGTAGCAGGGCGGCTGCGGCTGGGAGGGCTCCTCTCACAATTTCCATGCAGTAGATACAAAAGCCGACCAGCGTTTGCAATAAAATTCCAATCTTTTTTAATCCATCGTTAAAATTCACAGTACAGGTAATCCAAATAAAAAGGGGGGGGGGGGGGGGATGATCCTCTGTCTACACATTTCAGACTTGGGGGTTCTTAATCATGACATCAGGTGTTAAAATGCCCAACATACATCTCATTCATCAATGCGGGCCAGGTTACTACAGCTCTGTTACAGCGCCCGATAGCCGATCACAGCGTATACTAGCGCCTCTGTACAGACGCTCATCTGCTGATGCCTGTCAGTAGTAATGAATCAGCCTCTATGCGTACATTGTCTAGCACACCATTTGGGATCATTTTTGAATGGTGCAGTGTTACAGCATGGTAGTTTCCTCTTCTCTTATCTCTCTCTGTATGTCAGGGTGTGAATGAGTGCGTTCGGAGAAGTGGGGGCATACTGTATGTATTCATATAATCCTCTGCGCCTTACCTCTTTGGTACCTGTCTTTCTTTCTTCCGTCTATCACAAGCTGTCAAGCTGATGAGTGCCTATTCTACCTCTCTTTTCACAGGAATGAGAAAGCCCTGCATCTAAACCTGCTGGGAATGCTTTTCTCGGGACCAAAAACTGATCATTTAGCCTCCGTCCCATGGAGTTCCATTACTTTATTCCAAGCCAACGTCATTCATGGCATGCTGGCAGGGCGGGGGTTAACCGCTGCGTATTTCCCAGACTCCACCTGGGCAGAGAGGTAAAGTTTGCAATTTACGTCTTTTCACGTCCAACCAGGGAGCAGTTAGATGGCACATTAAAGAGTAAGCTAAGTGCTTTTAATGAATCCTATGGCTCTTGTCAGATCAAAGGATGCACGTGAGAACCATTAACGCCAAACTCTTTTCCATATCAAATGGGACACTGCCTTCGGCTGAATATGGAAAATGGAATACACAATGAAATAACATCATACAAATAAGAGCAGACGCACATGAAATAATGGCATGCATTAAAAAATAAAGACAATAGAGGTGCATTATAAAACAGGATCTTCAAAGGGAACCTGTACACAGTTTATGGTTGTCAATCTGGCAGCTAGAATTTAAAGAACAAAAAAAAACATTAATAGATCTGATCACTTTTAAGACAAAATAAATCAAATTGGACCAAATTATGGATATTTAATTGTAGGACATTAGGTAACGTTTCTACCAAGTCCTCTATTTCTTGCTTTGTGAGGAGCAGTCTACTAGTTCAGGGAGATCCTCACCTTTCCTTTCAAATGTAACCTTTCTGTACCTCCACCGGTCTCTTTCTCTTACAGGCTGATTCATTATTAGCGCCAGCTATCGGCAGATGAGCGTCTGTACAGAGGCGCTAGTAGACGCTGTGATCGGCTATCGGGCGCTGTAACAGAGCGCTTCAGTCGCTGTAGTAACCTGGCTGACATTGATGAATGTGATGTATGTTGGCCATTCAAACCCCAGTACAGCGCTGCAGGGAGCGAAAGGTAGAGCCAGCTCAGTGCGACCGACTCTCAGCGACTCCATATTCAACAAAAAAACAGACACACAGAGGGTAGGCGCTCTGGATCTGGTCGCTATAGCATAGAGTGCCAGACCCTGTGTGATTAAAGTCTGTTTTTGAACACATATCCACCAGTAACAAAGCGAAAACACATGGAATGACATTGTTGTAACATTGTGACATTAATACTTTAATGCCAGACCTGTAATGACAATTCTGCATAAAAATATTAAAAATCAAAAATGTTTTCAAAAATGACTATTTCTAGGAGAGGTCACACAATTATTTAAGTGAAAAAAAAATATTAAAAACAAAAAACCCTGTTTAAACAGAAGAAAAGAAACGTCCATTGAAATGTATGGAGAGCGACAGGTAGCGAAAGGTATTACCTGTCGCTCTAAAAGCAACAGCGACGGCGCTATATACTATATGTAATGATGAATCAGACCCTACATGCCTGCTACAGTCGCTCACCAGATTCACTTCCATAAATGTTGTTTTGCGTACAGCTCTCGGTGTTCACCAGGCTCTGCCGGCCACTACGAGGCCCTACCTGGGGCTATCCCTTGATGAATAAACCCCTTACTTGCTTGGAGCCCTTCCATGTAATACATTCCTGGAATTGAATGGCTGTGCAGGTAGAAGGCTCCTAGTTAAAGAAACACTCCTTTTTTCTCAGCTCTAACCTTGTTGCTGTGACCTTACTGGCTACTATTCTTTTGACATCCTTGGACCACAGCCCTTTTCATGTGGCACCTTTAAAATGGACCAAAACCCAAGGAGATCAGCCCGGGCCTCTTGATTCCCTCCCCCTGGGGCATCCAGAATCGAGATGCGCAGGGGGAGAGCCAGCAGCAGGCCCTGGAATCTTTTGGTGGGTTTTGTTCCTTGATTGCTGTATATGGTGATGATGCACCTTTTTACTACCAATTTAAACTTTGGGCCAAGCAGTTTAAATAGTGCAGTTAATAAATTGACAATGCAACCTGTTTCTAATTAGGGCCTAACTACCTGCACATGCACAGAAGCTGCCCTTTTAGACATTGAATTCAGTTGTGCCGCTTCCCCAAGCTAGAAGGTTCTTTGGGAGCTTGTCCCCTATTTACAACCAAATTGGTGGTCAGAACTTGGCTCCCTGTCTCTGTCACAGTGACTGGAGCACAATGCATTATTAAACTAAACAGCTGGTAAAATAAAATTCCCAAAACCCACTTGCCCCATCTGCATGCATGATACTGAATCATTGTCAGCCCTTACATTTGTTCATGCATCCACTCAAAGCTGAAACGCCACCTCACCGATATTCTCCTGGTAGCCACCACTTTGGAGCTTCCTTTTGGAGACAGAGAGAGCTATTGGGGGCTCAGTCAATTTCTGTGAACTGCCTGAGGTAGGGGTCACATCCGTGATGAAGATACCTGGAGGGGAGGCCTAGGAAGGACCAAGTCAGATTGTGGGTCCCCTGTGACATTCCAGGGGTGAGCCCATACAGAACCCTGTTTTAATAAAGAAGGGGAATCCCAAAATAGGAACTGTAGCCTTTGTTTGAGTTTCTCTTCCCTCAGAAGCCAGCTTGAAGATCCATCAAGAGTGAGTACCCAATCCTCCCCATTGTTAGGGGCAGATACACGTCTTATGGCTAGCCTGGTCTGGTATGATGGAACGTCCGACAACAACCATGGTACCGGCACCGGAGCTTACTCGAAAGCTTACACTCTTGGGTTTGTGCACTTACGGCCTCGCTTGTATTGCGCCGGGCACCAGGTGGCGCTGTTGTGGCGCCTGAGCGTGCACGCCTGCAACCGCGTACATACAACAACGGAGATCCAACTGCACACCCGCGCCCAATAGAGGAGCGAGAAAGGTCAGGAGACTGACAGGCTTATGCATTTGCAGGCCACCTGCAAACAGGAAGTGCTGCTGGGCTTGCCTGTTACGGTGCATTGTCAGTTATGTGAGTTAATCCAGGCAGCAGCATGGCTGAGATGCTGGAAGGGTAAGCTCCAAAATGGCAGCTGCTACAGGATGCTGGTGATAGGCAATAGTTTTTTTTACAGTTTGTTTCCTGAAATGTGGAGCAAATTCCCATTTGTTAGAATTGGTTCGCACAACAACAGTCGTTTCAGAGCATGATGTGCTTAGGGTTGTGCCAAACTTACCACCCTGTTGTACCCAGCATATTTACAATCTGCAATCTGGATTGTTGGGATTTGTAGGCCTACATATTATCAACACACCTCCTCATCTGTAAAATCACATACTTACCTAACAGAAAAGTTGTATAGTAAAAATATATATTATACATATCTTAAATATATTATATCTTAAATATGTATAAGATACTATGGATTCCTTTTAATCATCCCCAACAACAGCAAAGTGTGTTTTGTTCTTATGCAAAACAGTCAACTCAATCTATCTCCTGGAGAGCAGATCACGTTGAATGTGCCCTCTGTAAAGATAACTAAAAAAAATGAATTGACGGGGAAGTCAATGAAAGGATCATTGATGACTTGAAGAGCCCAGGTTATTAATTCCGATTGGTGAAGACATCAGCGTTTGTATAGTCCATCAGACAGTGAACGCTTTCATTCCTGCCTTTAATCATGTTTAAAGAATCTAAGGTTTGATGATTGCTGGAGACAATTAGTTCCGGGACATTAATCCGAACTGATAGTGGTTCAGTCTGCAGATTTTCTTTACTGCACAGCGGCTTCCCACCTCACTTTCTTAATCAAATACTCATACATGAATGTTATTTACAGCAAGCTATAGTTTTTTAAGCTACGTAAAGGACAACTATTGCAAAAATTAGGTAATATAAAAAATCCAAATTAACAGCCTAGAGAGACTTGGAAAATATATATGAATCAAAACATAGATGTCTGGGCATTAAAAATAAGCACTTGTCATAAATACTCAACATAAAACTGAGCCTGACTGCCTAAGAGGTAAAGGTGGCTGAAGGTTAGTAGGATAATTGTGTGAGGTTACAGATAGCAACAAATCAAATGTAAGGGGGTGCTCATAAGGCCTTGGTTTTGCAAACTTAGTTGTATTCAAACCATTAAAAGTTATATTATTTGAAAGATCGATCTTTGTGAACACATTTTGGCATAATATCATGGTTGATTTTTATGCTATGTAGGTTTGAAGACTCTGGTGCAAAATTTGAGGCAGGAAAGTGATGAAGTTCCTAATTCTGAGAGGCAAAGATCTTCATGGCAATCAAGTGGCCTTTGTAGAGAACTTCAACATCAACGATGAAGACCATTCTTAAAGACCTCCAGAAATCACTATTCCAGAAAACATAGACCCCACCCTATCACATAACGTCAGATTTCCACTTTGAACATAACCATTGCTCTTAGCAATTCCAGAGAAAGAATGGGTTCCTAACACATATTCATCTAAACATAAGGGATGTGTTTTACAAGTAGGTCCCAAGTATGTTTGTCAGCTTAAAAATTAGGAGGAGGAAAATAAGAAAAAAACAAATTCTGTTTGTTGTGCTCACCCCCCCCCCCCCCAAAACCAAATAATAGGCAAGGTGCCGAATTCCCCACTTAGAGGCAGTGTGGCAACCCCCTCCCATTCCAGTTTGGCATTCCCCCTTCACATTTCTATAGGCAGTGTGGCACCCCCCCATTCCCTATAGGCAGTGTGGCATTCCGCCTCACATATCAAAGTCAACTCACATATACATCACTCCCGTGCTGCTGGCTGGGATGCCACAGCCATGGCAGGCCAGATGGAGGAGCGGCAGGCGGGAGGGGCAGGGTAGCTGATCCCTTTCCAATGTTCCTGCCGTCCGCGCTCTCCACGCCGTCCATCCTCACTGTCCCTGCTGCAGCCCCTGATATAATAAATAATAACCCCTGGCCCTGTGCTGTGGGTGGTGTGGCCTTTGCTGACCTGCTGCACAGAGACGGGTGTTTGCCCTGTGTGCTTGCTGCCAAAGAAGCAGTGGGGACAAAGCAGATCTGGGACGGTGGAGACAGCGCAGACGCGGGGACATTGGGCAGGGATCAGTTACCCTGCCCGCTTGCCGCTCCTCCATCTTCTGGTCTCCTGTGACTGTGGCGACCCTGCCAGTAGAGCGGAGTAATATATATATGTGAGTTTACTATTTTGTTTCTTAATTTACCCTATAGGACACACTGACATCCTCCCTCCCCCTCTTGTTGCTTTTTTGTCAAAGCTGTGTATTACACAACGTTCTGGATAGACTGTAGATGCTCAAAATAGTGGACCAAAACCCAGGATATTCAAAAGTTTTGACTATTCTGGGTTTTGGTCCTTTCCCCGGGGGCACCCAGATCTGCAGCAACTCACCTCTTCCCGGTCCCATGGCACGTCTAAGAGCAGCGGCTCTGACGGCTGCATCCTCCGCCTCCCTCTAACAGGGAGCGTGTCCGCGCTGGCCATTCACAAATGCCAGGCACAGGCATGCGCACTGCTAGAGGGAAGTGGAGGATGCAGCCATCAGAGCCGCTGCTCTTAGATGCGCCTTGGGATCGGGAAGAGGTGAGTTGGCTGCGGCCATCTGGAGGTGTTTCACACAGTGGGGCTCCCCCGATAGGGGTGTTTCACACAGCAGGGATTGGGGAGCCCCCGGAGGAAAGGACCAAAACCCAGGATAGTCAAAATCCTGGGTTTTGGTCCACTTTAGGCAAGGGGTCCAATTCTTGTATAATACCTCATCCCACACAGCAACTAAATGGATTCACTTGGATTCATTTGGGGTGCCCGCTATATTAGAACCCCAGGGCCCCCCACAAACACCCCCCTTTACGTGGTCTTAGGTCCAATTCTTGATGCTTCCGAAACATCTCTGAGGCATGCTCCTGTGCACAGACAGGCTGAGCATGGGAAAGCACCACAGACTGCAGGGATACCAAGGATATGCCAAGACCTGTGAATATGGTGTGGGACCCTGGAAAGGTGAGTGTTTGTAGGGGTTCCCTAACAAGGGTTGTAAATTGCCTGTCTGTATTTTAAGTGATCTTTAAACCCCATGGCTGCCCACAGAGATGAATTTGATCTTTAAAGTGGACCAATAACCGCCACGGAAGGCCCTGGAGTCTAAAAGGCTCCCCAGTATCCCTGCTGATGTACACACCGCCACATCCATCCATTCAGATAGTCTAAATGCAGAGCGGTGTGCACTCCACAAGGAAATCAGGGGTGTGGCTGGCGCAGCTCCCTATGCCGATGCTGAATCCAAAACAATGGCTTTATGCCCTACATTTGTATGCACAGCATAAAGCACTGATTGGATAAGCACATGCACTGTGGGAACAGCGCAAAGGTGACTGGAGTTGGAGATCTGGGAGGTTTCAAACAGCAGGGCATCAGATACCCCTAGGGCAAGGATAGCAAAAATCCACTTTTAAGTGGAAGAAAACCTGCAAATCCCCGTGGGTGACCCCCCTCCATTCACTCACCACTTCCTCGTTCCAACGGCGCATGCACGGGCTTTCTCCCAATGCCATGACTATGTCATAGCCTATATAAATGCCTAGGGAGGGAGCAAGCACACGCCACCAGGAGGATGCGCCTGCATGCGCTCTCCATTGAAGTCAATGATACCTGACGAATTACATAAAGAACTAGAGAGCTCTAGCTTTATATATAAACATTGTAAGCCAATGTCATTGACAACTGGAAAGACTGGTGGAAGCTGCCCCCCCCCCCCCCCCCCCCAAAGCCTGGGAGGGGTGCAAAAGAGTCCGGGGCCAGTGGGTTTTGGTTCCTGGGCTGGTTTTACTGGATAGGGGGGACCCTACGCCATTTAAAAAATAAAATTAAGTGTTTAACCCTTACAAATAAAAATATACATGGGGTTCAATGTAGGGAGGGGAGGGGGACCCTATGTCATTTTTTCTTTAATATTTAAAAGTTCTAACACTTGAAAATTAAAAGTAAAACAACATAGGGCCCTCCTCTTGAGGGTTAAACCCTTAAAAATAGAAAAAAACAGTCCAGGCACTAGCTCTGCAGGGCTGGTAGACTAAGGCTACCAGCCAGCACAGCCCACATGCCGCAGACTCCCCTGGACTTTAAGGAGACAGGTAATAAGTCAGGGGCGGTATGGCAAATTACCTGCTTGCTGGCAGGGAGAGGCTCTTTATACTTGGAGTGGCTTGTGACATCATAGCCCACACCCAGTATAAACGCTCCTCCATGCGGCAGAGAGCAGAGACATGGTGGTAGCCCAGTCGGGTAGTTGGATGCTACAGGATGGTAAAAGAGCGGCATGGTACAGACAGGGGACAGTGAGAGAGCAGGTGAGTCAGGATTTCAGAAAAAGTTTGGTCGACACAAATCCCCCAAAATTCCAGTTTTGAAGAAACATACTTTCCATGAAATTCAGAGTGAAGTCCAGTTCTAGCGAACCAGTTCGCTCATCTCTAACCGTGGGTAGTGGGAGAAAGCAAGAATTCTCACATGCGAGGTTACTTTTGCACTAGACCAAGTTTTTTTCGCACCGTATTATAGCGACCCTTTTGTCACCACAGCAATGCATCCTTGAGAAGCCAGGTGGAGCCCCAGAGAGAGTTATACTTTCTTTGTGAAGGACAGGCCTTCTTAGCCCTGAAAGAGGGGCTAATGCCTTAGAAAATACTGTGCTTACAGCAGTGATGTTGGAACTCTCTCGTATCCTTGAAAATTCAGGGAAGGTGGTGTATATTTTGAGCTGGGCCCTTCTCCTAAGAAAGAAAAATAGCAGGACAGTGGCTATGGAAGTCAGAATCTGATAAGAATTATGTAACAACTTCAAATGTCATAGAAGACCCAGTCTATGAATGTTCTACCTAATTAATCTCCAGGTTTATACTTGACCCTTTAGTTTTTTTTATGTTCTACTGATCGCTATTCGAGAAGACAGACAGTGTTAATTAGCACGAGCATCGTTCAAAGAGGTTTACAAGTGCCATTTATTATTTCACCTGTCAATCTGTTCGGATACAAAAAGTTAATTAAAGCTGAACTGAATAATCAGTACTCGCTTTCTTTTTATCCCTTGAGGGGAAACCAGAAAAAAAATGTGCAATAGACTTTTGTTCGTCTATGTAAAAAGTTGAATATGTAATTAGTAAGCAAATATTTTCATTACGTGCTAATATAGTGTCATTCAGGATTAATACACTTTTTATGAACAAAGGGTGATGGGAAGGGGCCTTGAACATGATGAGTTGGGGGTTGGATAAATGAATTGAGGCCCCTTTCACACCATGTAATTACCTCGAAGCTTCACTGAAAACTCATTCAGTTAAACAGTTCATCTGTTTCATAAGATGCATTATAAAAATACATGAAAAATACTTGGGGGAATTTTTTTTATCCAAAAAATTCAAAGGTGGGGTATATCTATACACACCTATAGTACATGTGTTTTTTTTTTGTTTCGCTTTTTGATAAAAGAGCACTGTAAGGTCTGACCAGTCACCTACCTTGGTCCCGCTGTGAAAACATGCTTCCACTATAGTTGTGCCCCTGCCTATTCTTGGGAGGAGCTATTTGCCATCTCCCCAGGAGACAGTATAACACTACAGATGGGATAGTAGCCTATCTAAGTCATAGATGGGCAGCCAGTACACAAAAAAGACACAACAGCAAGATGTAGATGTAAGAAAGAAATACTGTCTTACTCGTCTCCCACAGGTGCACTGATCTGACTGTTGCTCTGCCGCCCTGTTGTTCTCAGGTACCTGCCCAGATGCCTGTGAGAGCACCTGGCCACCCTCTCACCCCTGTCTCTGTGCCTTATGTCCTCTTTTTTCTCTCCATATAGGCCAAATTAGTCCTGTTATTATTTAGGGACAAGGGCTCCACCCCTACTCCAGCCAATCACCAGCTTCCCTGATACCCCTGGTCTATTGTTCGATGTCACTATAGAGTTGACCTATCCCATTTTCCAGATGCCCATTATAGCATTCTGGGTGAGTTCCTTGTATTCAAGTGTATATAATGTATTACTCATGTATGACCCTGACCCCCTGATCTTCCCCTGACTTTGTATATGTTATTCCCCTGGAACATTGGTGATTTCTGGTGTTTGACCCCCGGCTCTCTTTTTATGACTTTGGATTTGCTTCATCCCTGCACCTTGGTGTTTGGTTCGGACTGACTTCCCATAAATGACTTTCCTGAATATGCAATCACTCTTTGTCTGAGTGCTCACCAACTTGTAGTCCCAAATCTGAGGGAGCACTTAAGTTCACAGGAGCAACCGTACTCGGATAGGCAACTCCAGCATCCTGGCAAGTGAAGGCTAGTTCACTAAGGATGAAGTGGCAGTGATAGATTGGGCAATATCCCTCTGACCTGGGTGCTACATAAGATTGAGCCTTACAAAAGCCAAGTAGTTGGGTCCAGGCAAAAGGTCAGTCCAGAAAGTGATGTAACAGAAGGTTTAAAACAGGGAATAGTCAGCAATAGCTGCACTTTCAGTAGATACACCACACCCTAGCAGCAGAATCCTATCACAAGCAAGGAAGTCTGGGAGAGGGTAAACTTTACATAGCTACTGGCCAGTCAAAACCACCTATGGCTGTACAAAACAGAGGGGGCAACCTAATAAACTTCTTAAGTATGAATTAGTTGAGCTTGTGCAAACAGATATGACCTCAGACATGCAAAAAAACTAAATATTGAGTTGGCAGGCAAAGTGGGCTTTGTGTCTGGTAAAACATACTTTCAAGTGGGTTTCATCTCTAGTTGACAGGCAGGAGATGACATCAGAAGGATTGTTCCCCTCATAAATATAGCTAATCAATGGAGAATCCCGGCTATGCTTTTATCTTTAAAGGATAAAGGTTTTTGGTTCTGTCTTCTAGGCTTACTTGTATGCTTTTCTGGATACAAAAAGGTAGCAGCCCCTCAAACCAATTTCTAACTAACCTGGGAGTTGCATGTGAGCCAGCAAAAAGAAATCTTAAAGGAGCCACATCACTTAACCCTGTTAGCTAGCAACCAATCTTATTCTAGTTGAAAACAGAGGTTCTGGTTGGCACACATCTGCAGATGTACAGTATGTGGAAGCTGCACCATAAACGCTATGGTGCCTCTGTGTAGGTAGAGTTCTAAGTCTATGGACATCAATGGATAAATCGGGAGCTGTTTACCTTACTCATCTGGCCTTTGCTTCTGCTTCTGTGTTTGGCAAATGCAATGGCTTCAGTCTTCACACCTTCAGTTTTTGTGTGGTACCAGACAGTGGTGTCTGCGATTCTCACTTCCTTCGCATTGGCAATGGAGTCCCTGACTCATGTTTTTAAAAACTTCATGGATGTTACAGGTCTCAAGGTGGCAGACACGTAGCATAAATTCTGTCTGTCGGATGTTGGGATTCTTTATCCCTACTAAATCTATTCAAGGATTTTAAGTCCTTTGCCTCTTTTTCTGGCCTTTTGGTTAATATGGCCAAGTCCAAAGTTCATAATGTAACTATACTAACAAAAACCTGTGGAGCACTGAAGAACTCCTTTAATGTTCACTGCAAAACAAGCACCATGTTAAGCTTAATATAATGTGGCAAAACCCCTATTACAGTAAAAAAATATATATATGTATATTTTTTTTATATAAACCTGGAAAAGCGACCCCAAGTAATACATTTGTTTTTTAATACAATAAGGAGATATCAGCAACACTATACTAACCCAGTCCCCTGAGCACTATACTATATAAGACACAGCGGGAACATGGTAACTTTGTAACTGTTAAAGGGAGATATGTTCCATGTATTGTAAGTAAGTATGTACGTTTGGCAATCATTCTGAATTAATTTGCATCTTAAATGTCACAGCCAGAATCGGAACAAATCAGAAGCAAATCTTGTTGGATTCACTCATCTCTACCTGGCAGGTTTACACCCATGCACATCCAACTAATGCTCTGCATGCAACAGTCACGGGCTGTAAAAAATAAAAAGTCTATGAGTACATCTATAAAAAGAATTGGCCTTAGACTTGTTTTGTATGCGTGGCAATGCATTGTAAAGTCGACAGCATAACCTGCTGTAATTTACAATTTTTAAGAAGAAGCTCGAGAAGGATATTCAAATGCATTTTTCTACACTTTTGCCAGTTTTCCCAAGCCTACATTGCTGTAGAAGATGAAAATATGAACAAATATTCGCAGTGAACTTAGCGTAGGTTTGACCTTTCTAAACAGACTCACACTCCTGCCAAGGCAACCCAGACAGCATTAGGCTCCTGCTGTCGTTTATAATGAAGAAGGTAGCTCTGTGTGTCCAAGCGGAAGGGTCTAAGTAGATATGAGTGCATTAGATCAGATAAATCAAGATTCAACCTTAATGGAAACATTTGCTCACCTTCACGCACAGATTAAAAGACGACAAAAGTGACTGGATGGCAGCATTGCTATTTGCACCATACTGTGATATTTTTTCTATTGATTTATTTAGCACCATCAAGCATGGGCACTTTACAAAGTATGAGTTATGAACACGGTGCACAGACAGTTTAAATACATTTATATAAAAGTTGAGAAACAGTTGAAAAACAGAAAACAAAACTGTCAGTTTAAAGATAAAGCAGGCAAGAGAACGGTCTTCAAAGGCCGACAGCTGAAAGAAAAAAATGTAGGCATTGGGGAATAATCAAGCAAGTGCCTCTGATGCCAATATAGTGTGGAGAATGTTAATGGCCAGACAGTAGGCTGACGAAGTGTGTTTGAGAACATTTTTCAAGGTTATAGTATAGGTTGAGAAGAGAGTTGAATGCCATGTGGAACAGAATTTCAGTGTAGAGACAAGACGTGCAAGGAGCCCTTTAGGCTAGAGTGTGACTTTTTTATTCGACAGGAAGAGAAGGAAAGGTCTTGAGAAACCTTGTAAAGGTTTTGTCTGGGAAGGCATTTAGATAATAATAACTATAATATGAAGAAGGAACCAGGTTAGAGGAAATCTTGCAATCACCAGAGAGGCTGTTAAAAGGAGCAAAAACCAGGAGGTCCATTTTTGGGCGGTACGCCTTTAAAGTTTAGATGGGCAATCAGACCAGAGGTCTCCAAGTGCACCAATTAACCCACAGATCCAAAGAGCACCAATCATAGTCACTGCCCCCCCCTGTCCAATCCGGTTGGGTTCAGTCCTATAAAGAGATTACCACTTCAGTGTGCCAGTGCCCGTGATAGCGTTTAGCTGGCTTTGTGATTTCGCCTGTGATTTCCTGAACTTCGTTATTGACCAATTGCTTGAATCTCGACTACGCCCCCGTCTCATCCCTTTGTACTGCGCAGCTCTCTGACCTCCTGGTATGACCCTTAGCTTGATGTTCGACTTCGCTTGATTTCTCCAGAGCACCCGAACTTTTCCAGTACTTACCTGTTCCAGAGCACCCAAAATGTTCCAGTACTTACCTGTCCCAGAGCAACTGAACTTTTCCAGTACTTACCTACTTCACCCAGTCTGACTTACTTCCTCACTCCCCATGAGCCTACAATCTATGAGCCATCAAGTCCTGGGGGCAACTGTGTCCGGCGAGACGTGTATAGCGTCCCAGCAAACGGGGACTTGTCTAAAGGTGAAGCTGGCTGTGGGTTGCAGGCTCACAACGAAGACAGGTATTCTCGGGGTCTGACACACATCTGCTAGTTACCAATAGGATTCGTCCATTTATTGCCCACTAGTGGTCACTTAGAACTTAGGGCTCAGGAGTAATAAAGTGTCAATGCTAGCAGGCTACTTGCCATTAACCCCCGGCCCCCATTACCTGCCTCCTCAAAGCCCAGCTGACACAGATCTGCTAGTTACCAATAAGATTCGTCTATTTATTGCCCACTAGTGATCACTTAGAACTTAAGCCTTGAAATGCCCCCCAAAAATGGGACCCCCCCCCCCCCCCAGGAGAGGGGACCCTATGTCATTTTTTTAAAAAATTAGCCCCTTATGTTTATAGTGTGGATAGTATTTGTATTTTATTTGTAAATGTTATAAAGTGCTCTTTTCAGTTTGGGGGGTCTACCGATACATATGTGGTACCGTTGTAATCGGGAGAAATGGGGCCTTCACAAGCAATATGGTTTTCATTAATAAAACAAATGTTTTATTTAAAATAAAGAAGACTTGTCTAAAAAATATTGTTTTATTTATTTTTTTGTTTCTTTACGCAAAAATATTTAAAAAACAGTAGAAAAATTACAAACAAGACATTTCATGTTCAAGCCTAAACTCTGCTGCAAAAAATATATATATATAATTTTCCTGGAAATTCCGGCAAAAATTAAGGTTAAACATGGCGCAAAATAGGGAAAAATTACCTGTCAAGAGAGGCTAGCAATTAAAAGGGTACCTATGCATGTTGGGTATTGTTCTGCTCGGGGGACCTTGCGCTTTCAGATTTAGCTTGTTTTTTTCTTGTTTGCATATTGATATTTTAGGAAAACATGTTTTTTATTCAGCTTTTTTTATAATTTTTTTTAGGGAAGCCCTGTGCAACCTAAGAATTCTTCAAGGGATTACTTCCAGAAAGATGAGCCCACTACAAAAAGCTGGGTACGCTTAGAAAGCTTACCATGTGTACTTTCAGGGAATATATGGTTTCTGGGGGGGTATTCCAAATGTAAAGGGTTGTTTTGGTTGAAAAATTGCAAGGTGTGCACTTTGTCTGCAGAGCTGAAATTTTCAAGTAAAATTACTGTTATGCGCATGCTTTACTTTGGGGTGTTTGTCAACTCTTCCCTTGACAGTACCTATGCATGTTGGGTACCGTTCTGATCGGGGGATGTTGCTTTTTCAGATTTTACTTGTTTTTTTCTTGTTTGCATGTTGTTTTTTTTAGAAAAATGTGTCTTTGTTTCTTCTTTTTTATTATTTTTTAGGGAAACTCTGTGCAACCAAAGAATTGATTGAGGGATTACTTCCACAAAACTACACCCACATAAACAAGCCTGGTAGGCCTAGAAAGCTTGAGGTGTGTACTTCCAATACAATATATAGTTTGTGGGGCGTATTTCACATGTAAAGGGTTGTTTTCCTGGAAAAACTGCAGGGTGCGCTTAGCGCGTAGCATAGTTGTATTTTATCTGAAAATCTCCTAAAGCTCTGTTTCAGTTTGGGGGAGTCTCCTGGTCAGGAAAGGGTGTCTACCAATACATATGTGGTACCGCTGTAAACGGGAGAAATTGGGGTTTCACACGCAATAAGATTTTATTGACAAACTTACATTTTTTATTACAAAAAACACTACAAATTGCAAAAAAAATTATTTTTTTAATTTTTTTGCACATATTTCACCCAAAAGTATTGAGAATACACTAAAAAGGCCAAAAAAGACATTTCATGTTGAATATATAATTTTCCTGGAAAATCCTTGGAAATCCCTTCAAAAATCAAGATTAAACATGTGGAGCGCAAAATAGTGAAACGTGGTCTGGCAACAAAGGGTGACAAAAATTCTAGGAAGGCTGGCACTTAAAGGGTTAAAAAATATATTTTTTAAAGCTTTTTTACTTAATAAATAATATTTTAAAAAAACTGGAAAAATTACAAACAAGACATGTCATGCTAAAGCCTAAACATAACGTGAAATGGTGAAAAATTACCTGTCAACAAAAGGTGACAAAATCTCAAGTAGCCTGGCAGTTAAAAGGGCTAAAAGTGCCTGCGCATGTTAGGTATTGTTCTGCTTGGGGGACCTTGTGCTTTCAGATTTAGCTTGTTTTCTATTGTGTGCATTTTGATAGTTTAGGAAAATGTGTTTTTGCTTTTTTGCTTTTTTATACATTTTATTTAGGGAAACCCTGTGCAACCAAAGATTACTTCCAGAAAGATGAGCCCACAACAAGAAGCTGGGTACGCCTAGAAAGCATTACATGTGTACTTCCAGGGAATGTAAAGGGTTGTTTTGTTTGAAAAATTGCAAGGTGCGTACATTGTCTGAAGAGCTGAAACGTTCAAGTAAAAATATCCTTACTTGACAGTACCTATGCATGTTGGGTATTGTTCTGTTCAGTGAACCTTGTTTAGTTTTTTCTTGTTTGCTTGTTTCTGCTTTTTAAATATTTTTTAGGGAAACCCTGTGAAACCTAAAAGTGCGTTCTTCCAGAGAATTTATCATTTGTAGGGGGTATTTCAAATGTAAAGGGTTGTTTTTCTTGAAAACTGCAAGGTGTGTATAGCAGTTGTATTTTATCTGAAAATCTTCTAAAGCGCGGTTACAGCTTGGGGGAGTCTCCTGGACAGGAAAGGGTGTCTACCTATACATATGTGGTACCGTTGTAAATGGGGATTTTACATGCAATAAGGTTTTATTAAAAATTACAAAAACTGTTTTGTTAATTTTTTTGCACATATTTTACCCCAAAATATTGAAAATACACTGGAAAAATGGAAAAATGGCAAACAAACAACAAAGACCAGACTCTGCTGAACAACAATAATAAAAACAAAAACAATATATAATTTTCCTAAAAAATCCCTAGAAATCCTTTCAAAAATCACAGTTGAACAGGTGTAGTGCAAAAATGGACAGGCAAAAGAGGGTGACAAAAAATCTAGGTAGGCTGGCAGCTAAAGGGTTAAATAAGGCCCTAAGTATTTTACTAAATGTGGCTTTTGAATGCATCCCATTCCACATTGAAATTGCCTACAGGTTTTTTTTTTAATATTTTTTTGGCATTTTTGTTTTTTTGAATTTTTGCTTGAATCCAATTTTTATCTAACCAAAAATAGGCTGACTTTTTTACTTTGCCCCCACAGGGCACCATCTTTCTCGGGCCTGGGGCGGCCTTTGTCCTGTACCCTCTCCTCTTCCTTCTTCAGGGCTCTTTGGGGCCCTTCTCCAGCATGTAGAAGTGGCGGCATAGGAGATCAGAAGCTGATGGCTATTTAAAAGAAAACTGTATTAATCTTAGGGAGAGTCCATAGAGCCCACACCTCCAAGTATAAAAGTCTGCCCCCGGGCCCTCACGTCAGTCCCTTCACAGCCATCAGCTTCTGACAGCCTGTGCCTCCATATTTACACACTGGAGGGGGCCCGAAGAGCCCCAAAGAAGGCAGAGGAGACGTGTGGGACAGAGAAGAACCCCTGGAACTGAGAAAGATGGCACCCAGCAGGGGGCAGAAGATGAAAGACCGGGTTGGCTGACTATAAGTTAAATTAAGAACAATTAAAACTATTTTGTGTGGTGTCTTATTTTTTTTTACTTGGTGTGAACTGGTATACCAGTTTATTATGGTCAGGAGCTGGCATGGTATCTGCTGGGCTCAGTATATATATATATTTTTATTTATTTGTGTATTTCTTACTTTTCTTGATTTTCTGTTATTATTTTAAGTACTTTCACTACACAGCAAGCTATTTGGAGGATATTTAAGGCTGGAAACACAGGTATCATTTGTTCTTCTTTGGCACCATGTAGAAGTGGGTTTGTCCCACGGAGCGCGTGGGTAAAGGGGCACCAGGAAGCAGCGGGAGATTCGACCAGATTTATATGGTGATAGATTTTCTTATTATATTTGAGGGAGATAGCTTGAGAAAGTTTTCTCTTGTACTAATATAGTTTTGCACATGCACTTTTTTCTGCTTGGCACTTTGTATAGGCATTGACACTTTCTTTATTAATTGCATTGTTTGCACATTGTATAGAGTAAAAAACTTTTTTTGTGTATATATTTGTATTTTTGGACACTTTAATGCATAATGACACTTCTCTGGCTTGGTAGTTTCCTGCGGAGATAAATGTTTTTAGAAAAATGGATTGTGAGCTCAGTTTTAATTAACTAATCTTTTCAAATAAATTCATGATTTGATATGTGATCTACTTGTAAATGCTTGATTTTGTGATTGTTTAGATTGGTGGTGCAGTCTGATGAAATCCCCTTTGTGGTACTGGGCCACATACCTGTTTATATTTACAAATTGCTTTTGTTCTTTGGGGGTATTACATACTGGCACACCAGTCTTTAATTGTGTGATCTTATTATTTAAAGTGGACCAACACCCAGGATTTTGACTATCCTGGGTTTTGGTCCACTTCGGCTGTGTGAAACCCCCCAGAAAGCCCCAAAAACTCAACTCTCCCTGCTCTCACGTGACCGCTGCTGCCAATCCCCGCCGACGGACAAGCGGGAGGCAGCGACGGACAAGAGAGCACGCCCGCTGCCGCCTCCCGCGCGTCACTCTTACAGGGCGCGCGCCCGCGCCGGCCATTTACAGACGGCCAGCACGGGTGCGCGTCCTGCTAGAGGGACGCACGGGAGGCGGCGGCGGCGGGCGCCGCAGGATCGAGGATCAGGTAGGGATTTAGGGGTTTCTGGGGGGTTTCACACAGCGGGTGCCCTGCAGTCAGGGGGCTGATCGATCCGGGAATCTTATAGATTCCCGGGCCGATCACGGGAGGGTGTTGGTCCACTTTAAGGTGGTGCAGGGGCGTTTTTTTCTGTTGTTTCCTAACTTTCACTACACGGTTTTGTGCCCTGGTGCCCCCAATTTGCAGCCCTCTGACCCTAGTTACCCACATTTTACAGCCATTTGTAGGTCCCCATTGACTTGAATGGGGTTGCATTCTGGTTTGGGGACCCAAACTGGACTTTAGCGGAAAGTTCGTCCGAACATTTTAAAACCGAATTTCACCTGGTTCGCCCATCCCTGCTTGTGTCTTATTTTTAAATAAAGCGTAAAATAGTCTTTATTTTTTGGATATTTTAAGGTGGTGTTTACTGAACCAAGACTCAAGTACACAATGTAGTCAATGTACACAGACATGGAATGCTTTCATTTTAGGTACAAAGATTGCAACTGCATCAGTCTGCACAAGGTCGGGGGGGGGGGGGCACTGTGACCATTTTATTACCATTTTTAACGTTAACTTAATTGTGTAGCAACAAATATTTTTTTTTTTGCTGTGGCAGTCTCTCTCATAAAGTTACAAATTTAAAGCGGACCTTCACCCTGAATAAGAGCATATCTTATATGTTTCCCCGACCCTGTACAGATTGCTCGCATTAAATCATCCTACCTGCACCTACTGCATGTTATGAACTTTTAAACATCCAAGATGGAGGCTCATGGAGCATCAGGCAGCCTGAAAACAGGAAGTGTCTTCTGGCTGTGTCGCTCTGCATTCTGGGATTGCTGTCCTTTCCCTGCATTCTGGGATTGCTGTCCTTTGTCTGTGTAAAACACAGCTATAACCCTGCCCTCCTGTACTTTATCCCGGTCTCCTCTTCTCAGTATGTGATGCTTCTGAGTCAAGATGGCGGCGCCCGTTTCCTAGAGTCCTGAACAGAGTTGCAACCCAGTGGGCGAAAGAATAATAAGTAAGTGACTAAAAACCTAAAATATATTAATTGTAGATGCTGGAGAATAGTTTTTAAAGGGTTTGGGCTTTTCGATAAATCATGGTGAAGGTTCGGTTTAAGACCAAAGGCCAAATTTAGTTAAAATAGAAGGATAGTAAAGTAAATAATAATGAGTTGTTTAGTGGAAAAGTAGCAAGTGCCACTTGACCGGACTTCTTTGGACATTCAAGACACCACATAATTGACAGTTTTGCCTCCCTAGAAATATAAGCGAAAAACATTTTTTACGGAAATAATTTATCAGCTTTCCAAGAATTCATTCATTCCTCACAGATAGTTCTTGAAATATTAATGGGAGTTTCTGTGCCTTCCTAGTAGGGGGGATGGCACTTCAATCCCATAGCCCTTCAGGCAACCAGCTACCACCACAAGGGAAGGAAAATCAAAGCCTTTACATGGACATTTCCTATGCGATGGAGGATCCTTTGTACTTTCAAGGTTCATAGTTTTAGGAACACAACAGACACACGTGTTATATATCATAATAAAACAAATTAATGGAGATAAATAACGCTTGCCCGGTATTAAAAATGCAGCAGGATGAATCATTAAAAAACTGCCACTTTGGAATGTAATTTGTCCTGAATAATTTACTGGACTGTCCCCTGGGTAGCTTGAGGGCTAAAGAAGGAACAGCCAACTGCCCTGGAGTTCTGTGAGAAAATAACATTCAGGGGATTAGGCTGCCATGCAGCTTCATTATAAATATATCTAGAAAATAGAGACGAGATCTGAAAGTAAAAAATAAAGATGTGATTATGTAAAGTATATTTATATATACACTATATATATATTGTAAGAGATTGGGGTGAACAGCAGTGACTCAGACTACAATTCTCCTTCAAATCAAAGGTAATTTATTGAAAATAAGAATTCAACAGCCAAAGTATCTCTTAACATCAGAGATGGTTGCAGCACAAAATGCAGTATAAGCTGTTACCTCGCCTCGGCTCTTAGCAAAGTCCAGGGTAGGAAAAATGCAGCAAGCTGAAAAAGTCCTTACTGTACAAGGTCCACTTCCAGGGCATACAAGCCCACGCTGTTAGTCCAAGTTTGGGGTGACAGAAGCAAAGTCCTTCGGCTTTAGTCCAGTTCTCTCATTCACATTGAGCAGTACAGCCTGGGCTCCTTCCTCCAGGCTGGTCAACAGCAACCTGACAGGCTCAGCGGCTCCTTTCTTTTGGGCTGCAATCTGCCTCATCACCTCTGCGAGGCCTGACATCAGGGAACAAACCTGTAGAGGACTGGGGAATGTGAACTGGGTCCTGAAAACCCGGCATGGATCGTGCCTGATAGAGCATAGCAGGGGAAAAATACACACCATTTATTACTTTTCCATACACCTTACCACAATATATATATATATATGTGGAGGCTGATTCATTACTAACGGCAGGTATCGGCAGATGAGCGTCTGTATAGCGGCGCTTAGAGCGACCGCTAGTAGACACGGTAAGCGGGTATCGGGCGCTGGAACATAGCACCTCATTCGCTGTGGTAACCTGGCCGGCATTGATGAATGAGATGTATGTTGGGCGCTCTAACACCAGTACAGCGCTGCAAGGAATGGTAGCGCCAGCTTAGTGCGACCGACTCTCAGCGCTCCACACCATAGTTACCAAAAAAAAGGACGCACTCAGCGTTGGCGCTGTAAATCTGGTCGCTATAGCATAGAGTGCCAGACGCTGTGTGATTTAAGTCTGAACACATATACACCAGTAACAAAGCGGAAACACATGGAATTACATTGTTTTAACACTGTGACATTAACACTTTAGTGCCAGACCTTTAATGACAATTCTGCATAAAAATATAAAAAATCTAAAACGTTCTAAAAATGTTTGTTTGCAGCCAGGAGAGGTCCCACAATGATTGGAGCAAAAAAAAAAAAAAAAAAAAAAACCTCAAACGCTGCTTAAACACAAGCAAATGAAGGGCTATTGAAATGTATGGGAGAGCGACGCTGAGCGAAAGGTAGTACCTGGCGCTCTGGAAGCTAGTGCGCCGGCGTTATACGCTGAACCGCCTGTATTATTACATGTGAGGCTACATGGTGCTGTTAGGGGTGCTCACCAGTTTCGCTTTCATAAATGTGGTTTTGCTTACAGCGCCCAGCGTTGACCAGGCGCTGCCTGCCTCTACGAGGCACTACCTGGCGCTATCCCTTCATGAATAACCCCCATATATTAGTGATGTGACTGCCAAAATTTTTGTGGCATTGAGCAATCACAACAGGTGATGTAGGATGTCGGAGCTGCAGTTTGCACCAAGAAGGCTGTTGGGAGTTGCAGATTGTGCTATTGGGCCACCAGTCGGTGGTGCCCAAGAATGGCTGAGTAGCTGGAACCAGACAGGACCATGATGGGGTCCAAAAGACACATCCTGGATTCATGTTGGCCCAAGGTGGTACCTAGGCAGAAGACAGGGACTGGGCAAGAAGTTCCAGAGAGTAGAGGCCAGGAGGAATTGTTCCCGGGTGGAATGACACCAACACTCTGAGTGAGTTGGCCTGTATAGCCAGAGAGACTGATCATTACTATAGAGGTCAGTTTTAAATATTTTACTTATACTGAAGAAAACTGTTAACAGCCTGGCACAGTAAGAAAAGGATGGTAGCGGCCATTTTGGAGCTTCCTCTCCCAGCATCTCAGTCATGCCGCTGCCAGGATTCAACTGACATAAATGATAATGTACAGTAACAGGAAGCCCAGCAGCACTTCCTGTTTGCCGGTGGCCTGCAAATGCATAAGCCGCCATTTTGTTTCTAAAATTCACTACAGCAGGAGTTAGAAAAAGGTCAAGAACTTATTTGATTGTCCGCCATACTCACCACCATTGGATGCAGCCCATAGTACCAGGAGGCAGACTTTGACTCGCATGGTAGATGACTACCTGTTTAGGTATTTCCTGGTACTGAGCGATGGCTTCTCCCTGTTTAGTTTCTGGGTTGCTAAATTGAGCACGTGTCCAGAGCTTGCCCTCTATGCCTTGCACTGCCGGGGTGTCATCACCAACAGGAGGATCCGCCTATCCACAGGGAATGTGGACATGCTTACATTCCGTTCGATGAATAAAGCGTGAATCCCACAGAAATTGTGTCAGCACCTGAGTGACTGATTAAAATGTTGGCTACCTCCTCCTCCTACCTCCATATCTTCTGCTTACTCCACCACATCCACCTCCAACACTTCCTCCTCCCCCTCCGACACTGTGACACCTTTAAAAAAATTATTATTTTTATTAATGTATTTAATTATGTATGTATGTATTTATGTATATTTGTTGATATTTACTTATGTATTTATTTATTTAATAATGTTATTTATGTATTTACTCATTTATGTATAGATTGATTAATGAATTTATGTATGTATGTATTTCTTAAATGTTTTAGTTTTCAGTTATTATTTTGAGTACTTTCCCTAGCCCATTTTGTGGAGGGCAATCACCTAGGTGTTCCCATCCCAATTTAGCCTCCAATTTTTGGTCACGGCCAAGACAAGGGTAAAGACAAAAATTCTGAATCTTTAATATAAGGCAAGTGCTTTACTAATGAAGAGTTTCAGCTATGGGTAACAGTTATACTATGTAAGCCCAAATAAGAGGAAACATTTTTGCCCTTACGCATATGGGCTATGTGATGAAAACAGCAAAGGTTACAAAATGGCTGCTCTGAGCCATCTTAGCCAAAAGTTGATCTATTAGATTAGAGTTTGCTTTGCTAAGGAAAAAAAGAGTTAATATGCTGAAATCGAATTTGCTTTGCTGAAGGACACAGACTAAATAATCTGCTGGAAAAAGGCGTGTTCCCACCCCAATTTGCCCTCCAACCCCTGTAAAAAAATTTCTGCTGATAATCCCCCTCATGTTCCCCGTGATTTGCAGTCATCTAGCCCTTGCTACCCCTATTTTACAGCCATTTTCAGTCTCCCAAATTCGGGTCCCCATTGACTTCAATGGGGCTCGGGTCGGATTCGAGTCTGGGGAGCCGAACTGAACTTTAGTGACAAGTTCAGCTGAATTCGACAAACCCCAATGATAGTGGGTTTGCCTATCCTTATACCTAATAAATATGTCCTAATGTAATTTGCCTATTCTAAAAAAAAAGTTAATAATAACTAACATGACCATGAGATAGCTGTCTGGGAAAACCAGGTTAGAGTAGCACCCTGGACAATAGTGATGATTTCTTTACCCCATCACTGCAGTGATTGGGTGACAGTACTGCCACTCATAATCCCCTGCAGACTTGGAAGCAGGCAATAGAGTGCTTGGTCAGCATTGTGAGATTGGGCGATTAGCCTGCAGCAGTTGAGGTATTTTATTTTGTTTTTTCTTCCATATTGGGCTGGCAGGGTGGGTAGACTGATGGTAGTTTTTTTTTGTGGAATTAGGCTTTAAGTTGTGTCCAACATACAGTACATATATTAACCAGCTATTCTGATGTGGTGTGTGAGAGGGACCTTCCATCAACCCATCACGGGTTGATGGAAGTAATACTAGTGTTATACTAGTTGCGGTAATACTAGTGTGATATCTGTGCCGGGAACCCGAAGAGAGGATCCTGTGACACTGGCAGCAGCATTTACATAAGCCTAACGCAGCAGGATCACTAATTACAGCACTGCCAATACAATTGTGTTCTGAGATAGAACTTATCTCTAGCCGTCCATCTTCAAAATCTTCTGCTTTGCATAATATATGTGATGCCCAAGCATCCTTGGCGTAACATAATTACACGTTTCATTAGGCGAAGATGCATTGCCTGGACAGGTCATTTGCTTGGCTTTTGTTGTCTCCAATTAATTAATAATTTCGAGCCTTAGCAGAAGATTCCAAATGTACACGTTTTACTGAGATAATTCATTGAAGCCCCCGTCGCACAAGGGTTAGCTGCAATGCCTCGAAAGAGACTAATTAGAAAAAAGGAAATACAGGATGTATCTTTTTTGAATACTTTACCCCACAGGGGTGAATCTTTATGTCTCCCACGTTCTGGCAAAATCCGCTTCCAGCGAGTACATTAGCGTTTTAGCAATTTCACTCGGGTGAAGGAGTCATTTTACATTTTAGTCAATAAATAAACAGGTTTGAAGTCGTTGTGCTCCATTTAATTATCTAATTAAACAGTCACACTTTTTTCAGAGTTCCCTTATTAAGCTGTAATGTGAAAACTTCACAAGTAAATAGTTCTATCAGCCCCAGTAATAAGGTTAGCCTGGTTGTATATTAGGAGCAATTTAGCCATCAATAACACAATGGTTTTAGTTTCCATGGAATGCGCTAATGTGCAGGGTGCTGCAGACCATTTTAAAAGCACTTTCTTGCAATGATTATTGCTATTTTAGCGGAAAAATAGCAAGAGACTTAAAGGAAAACTCCACCTTTTAAAATATAGTAAAACAGGAATCGGAAACCTCCTATCTTCCAAGATTATAGACCATTGCACAATCGCAATGTTTTGTAAATCTTTTGTTGTATTCTTGGCCGTGGCCAAGAAATTCATAATTTTCAACACAATGCAAGTAATTTAGTAGTGAAGAGCTTCCGTTATGGGTAACAGTTATTGGTAAGCCCAAATAAGAGGAAAAATTTGTGTCACACTTTTTGCCCAGTGGCTCTACTTCAAATCCAACAATGCACCACGCCTAGGGGCTGTGTGATAAAAATGGCAAAGGATACAAAATGGCTGCTCTGAGCCATCTTAGCCCAAAGTTGATCTATTATGTGAGTTTGCTTTGCTGCTGAATTTTGAGTTTGCTTTGCTATCCTGTTTCCCACCCTGTTTGTAGAAATGTCTGACCTAGTGATTTAACCCCGTTGGTGCCATCACTGGCGATAAAGTGGCCACTTCTGGTCAGTGGCAAAAACAGCGGTATAAAAACTGTAGAGGCTTCATCAAAAGTTTTATGCGGGGTTAATGGATGCAGTTCTCACTGTAGATTGCCCACCCGCATTCTTTGATCTGTAAGGTGGCTTCTGATTGATAATTCACAGACAGATGATGTAAGTAATGAATAAAATCTTTGATTAGAGGTATTTAACCTTTAAAGTATGCTTGATTTAAAAATAAACTTATCATATGAATCACTTTATAAAGCTTCTTTACAGGTGTATCCAAATCTGTAAAACATATATATCTATTGCTCAGCTGGCAACATAGGTTGGTATTCCCTCAGCCTTTAGCTCGGAAACTGAGTCAATAAATTCTAGGAATCTAAGAAAGACAACTATGGTGATGGTTAGTAAGCTAAATGTAGTTTTTATTAAGGTGTAGTGTTGGGGGAACCCGAACAGCAAAGTTCTGGCTTGTACCCAGCTTTGTGCCAAGCACAGAAAAACAGGTGCAGCAGGAAGCTGCGCAGCCTACCTGAGTCCTGATTTGGTCTCTGATCAGCGTTCCTGTTAAATGGTCTTTGGCCTGGGCCATAGCATAATGGCCACCACTCCCATGAGTGAAGAAACTCTTAGTGCCAGCACTGCCAGCTTTTACTAGGAGGGTCATCACTCATGGGAGTGGTGGCCACCCATCTGTGGCCTTGGCCGTAGGCCATTTGAAAGGAATGCCGTTCAGGGACCTAATCGGGGCTCAGGTAAGCTGTGCTGCCGACCAGGGACTGGAACGAGGCTTAGGTAAGTTGTCCAGCAGTGCTTCCTGCTGCACCCCACCCCTCACCACACCCAGGTTTAGGTCCCCATTGGTTTTATTCAAAGCATACAAGCATGGGCATAACTATGGGGGGTGCAGAGTTACCAACTGCACTGTGGCCCATAAGGTCAGGGCGGGCCCATTATTGTTGCTCCTCCATTTTATTTTTCATATTTGTGCTTTCATGGGATCATGTACAGAAGCAAATGATCAATGTGTGACTCAATGTATGTCTCTGATGTATCCGATCGAGTTAAAATGAGAATTAAAGGTGTGCACCAGGGTCCAGTCACATTTAGTTATGCCCCTGTGCACATGGTTCTTTAATTCAATTATAATCAGTTTGCATCATGAATTCTGTGTACAGCTGTATTTGCCACAAAGCCACAGATTTTGGCTTCTGCATTTTCTATGCATGTCTGTATCACAGTGAGGTCTTACACGTCTTATGTCAGGGCCTTCTTATAGGCATTACTCTATAGCAGATCTGACATGTCCCTTAAAGGCAAGCATCCATTCCTCATTTTACCGTGAGCAATGCACTATGGTGATCTTATAATCCAGAAGGATTGTTTTATGAAACTGTGTCAGGAATCATAAGAAACGGCCTTCTGCTCTGCGTCATTCTGAAATAAGGGTTTGGTGTAGTCTTGAGAAACTGGAGACCCACAGCAAACAATGTTTATTTAATATGACCTTTTGTGACTTAGCTGAACTTACCCACTTTCACTACATTACAAGTTGGCCGGCAGTTACTTCCATATCAGAAACATAGAAAGTTGACGGCAGAAGGAGGCCATATACGGTCCATCTATCTGTAAAACATATATATCTATTGCTCAGCTGGCAACATAGGTTGGTATTCCCTCAGCCTTTAGCTCGGAAACTGAGTCAATAAATTCTAGGAATCTAAGAAAGACAACTATGGTGATGGTTAGTAAGCTAAATGTAGTTTTTATTAAGGTGTAGTGTTGGGGGAACCCGAACAGCAAAGTTCTGGCTTGTACCCAGCTTTGTGCCAAGCACAGAAAAACAGGTGCAGCAGGAAGCTGCGCAGCCTACCTGAGTCCTGATTTGGTCTCTGATCAGCGTTCCTGTTAAATGGTCTTTGGCCTGGGCCATAGCATAATGGCCACCACTCCCATGAGTGAAGAAACTCTTAGTGCCAGCACTGCCAGCTTTTACTAGGAGGGTCATCACTCATGGGAGTGGTGGCCACCCATCTGTGGCCTTGGCCGTAGGCCATTTGAAAGGAATGCCGTTCAGGGACCTAATCGGGGCTCAGGTAAGCTGTGCTGCCGACCAGGGACTGGAACGAGGCTTAGGTAAGTTGTCCAGCAGTGCTTCCTGCTGCACCCCACCCCCCACCACACCCAGGTTTAGGTCCCCATTGGTTTTATTCAAAGCATACAAGCATGGGCATAACTATGGGGGGTGCAGAGTTACCAACTGCACTGTGGCCCATAAGGTCAGGGCGGGCCCATTATTGTTGCTCCTCCATTTTATTTTTCATATTTGTGCTTTCATGGGATCATGTACAGAAGCAAATGATCAATGTGTGACTCAATGTATGTCTCTGATGTATCCGATCGAGTTAAAATGAGAATTAAAGGTGTGCACCAGGGTCCAGTCACATTTAGTTATGCCCCTGTGCACATGGTTCTTTAATTCAATTATAATCAGTTTGCATCATGAATTCTGTGTACAGCTGTATTTGCCACAAAGCCACAGATTTTGGCTTCTGCATTTTCTATGCATGTCTGTATCACAGTGAGGTCTTACACGTCTTATGTCAGGGCCTTCTTATAGGCATTACTCTATAGCAGATCTGACATGTCCCTTAAAGGCAAGCATCCATTCCTCATTTTACCGTGAGCAATGCACTATGGTGATCTTATAATCCAGAAGGATTGTTTTATGAAACTGTGTCAGGAATCATAAGAAACGGCCTTCTGCTCTGCGTCATTCTGAAATAAGGGTTTGGTGTAGTCTTGAGAAACTGGAGACCCACAGCAAACAATGTTTATTTAATATGACCTTTTGTGACTTAGCTGAACTTACCCACTTTCACTACATTACAAGTTGGCCGGCAGTTACTTCCATATCAGAAACATAGAAAGTTGACGGCAGAAGGAGGCCATATACGGTCCATCTAGTCTGCCCTTATGTGTATACTGTATGTTCTTTTTATCTTAGGATAGATGTGTGTTTATCCCAGGCATGTTTACATTCAGTGACTGTCGAATTTTCAACTACCTCTGCTGGAAATTTGTTCCAAGCATCTACTACTCTTTCTGTAAAATAATATTTTCTAACATTGCTCCTGATCTTCCCTCCGACTAGCTTCAGGCCGGGCCCCTTGTTCTATCATTAAGTTTCTTCTTAAAAACACTTCCCTCCTGAACCTTATTCAATCCTTTCACATATATAAAGGTCTCAATCATGCCCCCCCTCTCCCTTCTTTCCTCCAGACTGTACAAATTAAGTTCTTTAAGCCTCTCCTGATAAGTTTTAAGTTTAAGTCCTACTACCATTTTTGTTGCTGGCCTTTGGACACGTTCTATTTGAATAATGTATTTTTGGAGGAAAGGTCTCAAGAACTACACACAGTATTCTAGCTGTGGCCTCACCAGGGCTCTATACAGCGGCATCACAACCTCCCTCTTCCTACTGGTGATGCCTCGAGCTATGCAGCCGAGCATCCTGCTTGCTTTTCCCACTGCCTGCCTACACTGTCCACTCATCTTGCAGCTTTCACTAATCAGTATCCCTAAATCTCTCTCATCCATGGTCCTGCTGCCCATACAGTGCTCAGAGCAGGGATTCCTTCTACCCAAGTGCATGATTTTAGCTTTAGAGACATAAAACTCTAGTTTCCACAGTTTTTACCATCTATCCAGTAAAGCTAAATCATTTTCCATGTTGCAGACACCTCCAGCAATATCCACCCTATTACTAACCTTTGTATCATCAGCAAACAGTCAAACTTTTCCTACCAAGCTTTCTCCTATGTCACTTACAAACATATTAAAAAGAATGGGGCCCGGGACAGAGCCTTGCGGCACACCACTTGTAACTCACCTTTGTTCAGATTGCATGCCATTAACAACTCTCTGATACCGATCCCTCAGCCAACTGGAAATCCACTGAACTATCCAGGGATTGAGTGCTACCTTCAATAACTTATCTATGAGCTCTTTAGGTGGTACAGTGTCAAAGGCTTTGCTAAAATCCAGATAGGCGATATCCACAGCACCACTTTCATCTAACACTTTAGTGACATTGTCAAAGAAATCAATAAGATTGGTCTGACATGATTGGCCCGGCTGTTTTGGGTCCAACAGGTCATTAATTTTTAGATGGGAAATTATCTGTTTTTTATGAGGGGTTCAGTTAATTTGACCACTATAGATGTTAAACTAACTGGCCTGTAATTACTGGCTTCTTCTCTACTCCCCTTCTTATAGATTGGTATGACATTGTCCATTCTCCGATCATCTGGAACCTCACCAGTTGAAAGGGAATGGTTAAGCAAATCAGTCAGAGGGGCTGCAATCACAAATTTATGTTCCCTTAGAACTCTGGGGTGGATTCCATCTGGACCCATCGCCTTACTTACCTTTAGATGTGCCAGCTTGGCTACCCTCCCAGCGGGATGTTGTGCTATGGCCATGCCTGCTACTATCTGAAAATACTCAACAAAAGTAGCTATTCAGATGGTCAGCCACGGCCTTATCTCCGTCAATATATTTATTTTCCCTATTTCTAATTTTGAGACTGCATTGTTTTTCCTCTTTCTGTCACCAATATATCGGAAAAAGGTTTTATCTCCCCTCTTCATAGATTTGGCAATTTCTTCCTCCTTTTGCCCTTTAGCAGTCCTTCTGTTTAATTTTATATGCCTCCCTGTCAGCTACACTTCCACTTTCTTTGTACTTCTTATAGGCAGACTTCTTATCTTTTATGATAGTGCTGACTTCCCTAGTAAACCATAATGGTTTCTTCTTCCTTTTATTTTTGCTAGTTTGTTTCACATATTGCTTAGTTGCCTTTAAGATGGCCATTTTTAATAGTGACCACTGGGCACTCACTTCTGCTACTCTGTTCCACTCACCTAATTCCCTTTCTACATAGTCGACCATTTCCTCGAAGTTTGTTTTCCTAAAGTCTAACACTTTGGTTCTGGTGTGTAATTGCACAATGTCTGTTTTTACTCTGAACTATAAGCATTGATGGTCACTGGAACCCAGATTTTCTTCAACCCTGACCTCGGACACCAGATCCCCATTGGTCATAACTAAGTCCAGAATGTTATCTCCTCTAATTGGTAATGTCACAAGTTGTTTTAGAGATGCTACATTAAGGGCCTCTAATAAATTCCTGCTCTTGCATGTCATTGTACTTGGGATATTCCAGTCCACATCAGGCATGTTGAGGTCACCTGTAATTACAATGTCCCCCTTCTCTGCTATTCCACTGATTTCATCTATTAACAGGTTATCTTAATCCTCAGATTGTCCAGGGGGCCTATATATCACACCAATTCTGACCACAGCTCCCTCTTTAGTCTGCATGGTGACCCAGAGAGTTTCTAGTTCATTATGTGTATGCTGAATTATTGTTGATTGAAGGGAAGTCTTGACATAAATGGCTACTCCGCTGCCCTTTCTATCTAATCTGTCTTTTCTGTACAATGTGTAACCGGGTATGGCTATCTCCCAGTCATTGTGATCCTTGAATCAAGTCTCTGTTATTGCAACAAGATCTAATTCATCTCTGGATATGATAGCCATTAATTCACAGAGCTTGTTGCCCAAGCTGCGAGCATTGGTACACATCATGTGGATGTTGTTGGTATGGTATTCTGGTGTGTTCCTTTCCACCTCTATTCTACCACCATCTAGTTTTCCTAAAGTGCCAATGTCCTGCTTTATCCTAAATGGTTGGGGACAGAAATCACCCCTACAAGTTAAAATTTTGTCCCCTTCATCTAGTTTAAATCTCTATAAAAAAAAAAGAAAAAGTTCTTCTTTGCCTTTCTGTGAAGGGTGCAAGCCATCTTGTACAGCTCCTTGTTTGACCACCTTCTAAAATCATGACTAATACATCCAAAACCTTTGTCTTTACACCACTGGTGTAACCACACGTTGAACCTGGCGATGTTGAGTGCCTTTTCTCCTGATTACAAACTGGCAAAACTTCAGAAAAGGTGATGGAACCTGTTATCTGTTACTGATTAAAATTTTGGAATTTCCTTTGTACAACAAGCAAAACCTTTTGGGCTAGCACAATGTCCACTCGGTTATATTTGCTTGCAGCCTTGATGATATTTAGAATACGTCTTCTGTCCCTATAAACAGTGGCACTTGGGGGACACCTCACCTCCTTTAGCTCATCTTTATCCTGCCAGTCCACACCTCTAATTGTTGAATCACCAACCCGAATATGCTTTCTCCTATTGGTCGGTTTGGTAACTGTACTGTAAGGGACTTACCTCTGCCAGGGGGGCGGCGGCGAGCATCCGCGGAGTGACGCGGCACTCCTGCTGCTGGGAGCGTGGCGCGTCACTCTGGCAGTCTCCCTCGTCCCTCTCTAGCTGTGCAGACGTGCATCCCGCAGTCTGTAAATTTTGCCACTAGGAGGCGCTGTGCTGCGAGTGGCAGGCAGCGCAGAGTGCTCCACACCTGATGGGAATCAGGGGCTGATCAGCCTTGCAGCCAAGACTGACCAGCCCCTGGATAGTGCCTCCAATCACTCACAGTGTTGTAAGTCACACCAATCAGCACATACACCCCCCCCCAGGGTGGCCATTGGTCGATTCCCAAATAAATATGGAGTCAGCCCAGTACTCAGTGCCCATGATAGTCGCTTGTGATTAGGGTGTGATTCTGTTAGTTGTTATCTGATCCTGACCCGGCTTGATCGACCATCCCTGTCCGCTGCCTGTACCGACCTCTGCTTTGTCTGACTACGAACTAGCCTGCCCCTCTGGATACCCCGCGATCTCTGACCTCCCGGCTTGACCCATTGGCTATCCCTGACTACGCACCTGTCTCATCCCTGTACTCTGACGCACCCTCCAGATTGACTACCTGTGAACGACCTCGGCTTCGGGATACCCTCGTGGTTCATCGGCCTTCACCGTAAGCAGCCATCCTTTGCGCCTATTAAGACCTGGGGGCAACAGTGTCCGGTGAAGCGTACCTAACGTCCCGGCAAACGGGGGCTTGACTATAGGCAGAAGCGTCGGTGGAGATTAGGGGTTGCCTGCTTACAGAAGGCTGGTGTCCCGCTGGGCATCACATGTACCTTGCTGCCCTTTTGCACTCATTTTATTTGGTCCCTTATTTAAGTCCACTTCCTTTGATCTTTCAAAGTCCTGCAGTAAGCAAAAAAAGCAGGTAGTAGAGAATGCAACAAGGACTAGATGACTATTGGTGGGTATAGGGAAGGCAATAAAGACTGGAAGACCATTGGTGGCTATAGGGAAGGCAATAAGGATGGGATGGTGATTGGTGGCTATAGGGAAGGCAATAAGGACTGGAGGGCGACTGGTGGCTATAGGGAAGGCAATAAGGACTGGAGGGCGACTGGTGGCTATAGGGAAGGCAATAAGGACTGGAGGGCGACTGGTGGTTATAGGGAAGGCATTAAGGACTGGAGGATGATTGGTGGCTATAGGGAAGGCAATAAGGACGGGAGGGTGATTGGTGGCTATAGGAAAGGCAATAAGAACTCGAGGACGATTGGTGGCTATAGGGAAGGCAATTAGGATTAGAGGTTGATTGGTGGCTATAGGGAAGGCAATATGGACGGGAGGATGAGTTGTGGCTATAGGGAAGGCAATATGGACGGGAGGATGATTTGTGGCTATAGGGAAGGCAATATGGACGGGAGGATGATTTGTGGCTATAGGGAAGGCAATATGGATGGGAGGATTATTGGTGGCTATAGGGAATGCAATAAGGACTGGAGGGTCATTGGTGGCTATAGGGAAGGCAAAAAGTACAGGAGGGCAATTGGTGGCTATACGGAAGGCAAAAAGAACAGGAGGGCGATTGGTGGCTATAGGGAAGGCAATAAGAATGGGAGAGCGATTGGTGGCTATAGGGAAGCCAAAAAGGACAGGCTGAAAGGTGACATCATGTGACTCACTACTTTGGGGCCCACTAAAACTCTCTTGCCCAAGGGCACACAAAACCTGGAGCCGGCCCTGGCTGACTGCATCCAGTTCGTGTTGTTATGAATATTGGCTTTAGCAGAAAAAGAAACACAGGCTGTTTTGGGGCACTGGGCTGGGGACAGAAGGTGACAACATAAACTTTCCTCTGAGTATTGGTGCTCTTTATAATCACAGACACATACAATGTAGACTCTAAGGTCTGTTTAAAAAACCTCCTTCTGCATGTCCAATGCAAAACAAGAGATGTACTTTACGATATCATTAAGCCTTTGAAAATTCATTTCTACCGATACAGTATGTGATTTTTATTCTTTTCTCTCTTTTAATTCCAGGCTCTATTCTTTCCTCTTCCTGCTGGATTCATTATTTTATTCACAATATCCTCGCACAAACATCAGTTGGGTTTAATATTTCATTTGCAGAGGAAATGGCCATTTATTTCAGATTGGATGAGACAGCTTTCTTTTGCCTACGCGCTCATAGTTAGACAAGCGTGCCCTCCTGAATGACAGCAATCAGGGCTTAAAGAAACTTTCTATGGAAGGTGTTCCTGAACTCCACCTCTGCTTTACAGACCCACTCATCCTCAATTAGACGGCTTCTTTTTTTTTTTTTACTGCTGCTCTAGTTTGTCATTTCTTGTTGAAAGTCTCTTGGCTCTTCTTTTTTCTTCTTCTAACAATTAAATCAATTCTAGTTTTGTCATGGCCGCACATTTTCTTCCTGCGATCAAAGCCTAGAAAAAGCCGAAACGTACATTTGATACATATATAATAATGACTATTTTATATACAGATAACATTTTACAGTTTTTTTCAGTTTTTCTCCAGCAAATTCAGCCATTAAAGTCAAGTGCAGGAACATGCTACCTTTCTCATACCTTATGTAGCGGGCAATGGCACACGCCTCGAGGAGTGAGGGGGGTTCTTGGACCTAGGGTAGGGTGACTCAGGTTGGTGTGGCATGTGTGGGGTGGAGGTGATCTTACTGATTCAGTCATCGCTGGTCTCCAATCTTGACACTCCTTGATGCAAACAACAGGGTTTTTATTTGAGGGCTTCCATCCATCAAACATATTCAGTACAGCCAATATTCCTCTCTAGTCTTTACAGCTTCCAGTTATTTCCACGGGCTCCTTCCCTCACTGTTGGTCAGCTCCTCCACTACATTAACACTTCCCCTCTTGTCTAGAACAGAACACTCTAGAAGGGTTAGGTTCTCCCTTATGTAACCTCTGAAATGTTGCCTTAACCAATTATGTTGCTAGGTTCCACCAATGGCAGGGCAGGTAATGTTGCCAATGCCACCTGGCTGAGTCTCTATTTACCTACTTTAAGGGGTATGCTAGACTAATTAATATTGACTACGTTTATTCCTTAGGCAACACTGCCGTCATGTGGCTTCATGACGCAATGGCACCTAAGTTCTATTCTTAACTACTATTATTAAAGTTCCTATCACTATCAGGTTCTACCCCACTGATAGGGCTCTAATCTTTCCCATGTGTAGTGTTGACCATTGTATCCACCCGTCATACTTATCCCCCTTGGGAAGTGTGTAAAAGTGTTATTTTAAAGTGGACCAAAACTAACAGAGATCGGCCTAGGAATCTATAAGATTCCTGGGCCGATTGATTCCCCCCGGGCATCCAAAATCGGGATGCCCCTCTGGTCGCCCATAAACTCACCGTCTTTTCCAATCCCGAGAGCAGCAGCCACATCTTCAGTATCCCTCTAGCAGGGCATGTGCCTGTGCCAGGCATTTGTGAATGGCCGGCGCAGACCTGCTCCTTGTTAGAGGGTTGCAGGGGATGTGGCCACCAGCTTGCTCAGATCCGCTTGCCTTAGACAAGCTGACGTAAGCAGATCCGAGCGAGTTGATTGGACGAGAGGCTGCGCATGCGCCGTAGGACCAAGGAAGGGTGAGTACGATCGGGCGAACTGGGGGGTTTCACACAGCGGGGAATACCAGATTCTTCCGTGGGCAAGGACCAGAACCCAGGTTGGTCAAGATCTTGGGTTTTGGTCCACTTTAAAGCTTTCCAAAAACCCTGTTTATATATATAAATAGCTTATGTATCCTAAGCTCAGCTGCTGGCTTCACATTCATTATTAGGTAAAGCTGAGCCAGAAAGGGCTATGGGCGTACATGCTCTGCTGTGGTCTGAGCCAGCTGCTGGACTACTATGGCTTATTATGCTCACTTGCACTAAGAAACAGAGTGACAGTTAGTGCCTGGCCCTGAAATTAAGAAATTGAAAAGAGGGGCAATATGTGAAGCTCTGCTATGGCTTCTATAAGATGTTGCAGGAAATGGAGCAGAGGCACATGGGACAGACATCATGTGAGCTGCTTGCTGCCTTATTATTGATATTGCTTGAACTGACAATATATATTAATGACTGTTTTATATACAGATAACATTTTACAGTTTTTTTCTGTTTTTCTCCAGCAAATTCAGCCATTAAAGTTCCAGTGCAGGCACATGCTACCTTTCTCATACCTTATTCATGACGCAATGGCACCTAAGTTCTATATTTAACTACTATTATTAAAGTTCCTATCACTATCAGGGTCTACCCCACTGACAGGGCTCTAATCTTTCCTATGTGTAGTGCTGACCACTGTATCTACCTGTCTAACTTATCCCCCTTGGGAAGTGTGTAAAAGTGTGTAAACAGTGCTATTTTAAAGTGGACCAAAACCAACAGAGATCGGCCCTGAAATCTATAAGATTCCTCAGTCGATTGATTCCCTCCCCCATGGCATCCAAAATCGGGATGCCCCCCAGCTTGCCCATAAACTCACCTTCTTTTCCAATCCCGTGAGCAGCAGCCACATCTCCAGTATCCCTCTAGCAGGGTGAGTGCCCATGCCAGGAATTTTTGGCCCTCTCCTTGTTAAAGGGTAGCGGTGGATGCGGCCGCCAGTGTGCTCAGATCCGCTCGCCTTAAACAAGCTGACATGAGGGGATCCGCGCGCTTTGGACGAGGGGCTGCACATGAGCCATAGGACCAAGGACGGGTGAGTGTGATTGGGCGAACTAGGGGGTTTCACACAGCGGGGCATCCCCAATCCCCCGTAGGCAAGGACCAAAACCCAGGATGGTCAAAATTTCTGGGTATCACTGAGCTGGGAAGGGCTATGAGCGTACATGCTCTGTTGTGGTCCGAGCCAGCTGCTGGACCACTATGGCTTGTTATGCTCACTTGCACTGAGAAACAGAGTGACAGTTAGTGCTTGGCCCTGAAATAAAGAAATTGAAAAGAGGGGCAATATGTGGAGCCCTGCTATGGCTTCTATAAGATGTTGCAGGAAATGGAGCAGAGGCATATGGGGCAAACATAAGGTGAGCGGCTTGCTCACTGTTACATGTGAAAAGGTACAGATACGACTTGTAGGTTCTTCTCACCTCAGTGGGCGGCAAGTCATTACAGCAATAGCTGTTGTGCTGCTCTCACTGAAGTGGATGCCGGCGTTGTATCTTCATCAGCAATGTTCCGGAATGTTTTGCTGCAGTCAACATTCACAGTTTCTTTGAATGCTGAGGGTGTCATCCACATTGATTTCCAGGAATATAGGACAACACATAACTGAGAAGAGTTGTTATTTTCAAAACAACCTTTAAGGAGGATTTAAAGCGGACTTTCACCCTGAATAAGAGCCTTGTATGTTCCTCCCATCCCCTACATACAGATTGCCCACATTAAAAATCATCCTATCTGCACCTATTGCAGTTTTTTTATATTTTTAACACCCAAAGATGGTGGCTCATGGAGTCTCAGGCTGCCTGCAGACAGGAAGTGTCTTCTGACTAATCTGCTCTGCATTCTGGGATTGCTGTTCTTTTCCTGACCCCAGCGCTGCTCTGTCTGTGCATAGCACAGCTATAACCAGCCTTCCTGCACTTTTCATCCCTTTCCTCTCCTCAATATGTGATGCTTCTGAGGCAAGATGGCAGCATCCATATCCTGGATACGGAGAGTTGAAGGCCCGCGTGGGAAAGAATAATAAGTAAGCGACTACAAACTTAAAATATATTAATTTTAGATGCAGCTAAGCAGCCCATCAACCCACTTCATCTGAGGGTAACCCGCTTCATCTAAGGTAACTCATCTGAGTCCTGTGATCCCCTTCCCATCAGTGGTGGCGTTGTTTGAAATAGTCCATGGCCGGGGCTACAGAAAAATGGCTGCCGCTTCCCATGAGTGAGGACACCCCTAGTGCCAGCACTGCCAGCTGTGTCCTCACTCATGGGGAGTAGTGGTCATTTTTCTGTGGCTCCAGTTCTGGAGCATGTCAAACACTGACAAGAAGCGGAATGCAGGGCTGAGGTTGGTTTGTATAGCAGCGAGCCACAGCCACCTCTCAAAGTTTGGGTCCCCATTGAACTTGCCAAACCCAAACTTGCCAGACTAAATTTGGGGGCTTCGCTCATCCCTACCCATTGGAGGAAAAAATCTGCTCCCTCCTCACTCATCCCTTGGTTCTCAGGAAAAGTTAATATCAAGGAAGCACTCTCACCCGAATTGTACTCTCACCCGCAATCGTATTGGGTGCTTGGCCAGTGGTGGCACCGCATGGCACCGCATGCACTGAAATCAAACGAGCCAGCACACATTTGCAAATAAAGTATATTGACTCAAGGTCATGTATTCCATGCAATCTTGATCCAGCGAATGATACAGTCCAAATAATCTATATCAGGCGTTTCGGGGCGGCGTGCGCCCCTTCATCAGGGTTGAACAAACAAACAGAGGATCTGCACAAGAGAAAGGGTTAAATGCCCTAGTAACACCACAATAGCCCTTGGTTCTGCTGCCCATAACAGTACATGCCATGCTTTGCCTCTTCCTTAGCAGCAGGCAATGCCCCCTCCCTATGACTTAGCTCATTATGAAGGCATGAAATATGGTGACCCAACAAACACAATGGTCTTAGTTCCTAGGCATGATGCCCTGCATGGCATGATGTACTGCATGCTGTATATTAAATAGGGGCTATGGTCATTTCTGACCATAGCTCCTCTTTAATGTAAGTATTGTATAGTGTACATGTACAGAGTGTATCTACGCCATAATAAAGCCTCAGCACTGTGCCTGCAGCGATGATATGTATGTTTAGATTGGAACATTTTGTGTGGTTTCATTATTGAGCCCCTCGTGGCAGGCTTCTATTAGCGGAAATAGGCTGGACTAAAATAAACGTGATGAGGTGTAAATAAATAACATCTGGGTTTATTCAACATGACCACACATCGCCAAATGGTATCATGTGCTTTCTTCCCAGAGGAGGAAACGAGCATTAACACACCCTCCTAAAAACATTGCAACATACTAAATACAGTGTGGCTGGCTTCCAGCAAACTGGATATCATTTACATCAATCCCCAGGCTCGGAACTTATTAAGCAGTTCTGAAATATTTTCGAATGCATTCCTCCATCACATATTAATATCTTTAGAACATCTCGAGCAGAGAGGGAGGGCATGAGATTCTATTCTTTGCACCACTATAGCATGGCCTTCTCTAAGCTGCAAATTACCTGCAGCACTGAAACCCAGACGTGGTACATTTTTTAGCCTGTCCTCAAGATTACTATTCCACCCACGCGTTCTGTGACGTGATGTCACTTTCTCAAGGTGCCACCTGGGTGGAAGAATAGATTTGCTCAGCAGCTCATATTTTGCACTGAGGTGAATTTACTTTAGTTAGTGTTAGTCAAAGTTTTTTATTTCAATTGTATACTCATTCATTGCACTTTGGTATTGCACATCAGCACTTGATTTTTCAAAGATTGTATATATATTACTAATGGGAGGAATATTATGGTACAGTATGGATAGTGGGGATTGATTGGGTCACTCGTGCTGGGGTTGGTTTGTGTATGTATGTTTTTAAATGTTTGTGATGATTTTTGTATTGTCTTTAATGGTTTTTTAATATTTTTGATGAATTAAATTGATGGATATTAACTGTAGATGGTGTTTTTAAATTATTAGCATTGTAAGAGTGGTGCCTTTTTGGCCCAAGTCCCGTTCCTTGCGGTGTGCTGGGGCCACAAACTTTGTGTATTGTTGTGTTGATTTGGGATGCCGGATTGGCACACTCTTATTCCTGTGTGTATTTTTGTTGGGGTGGTGCTGAACAAAATGCACTGTGTGCAGGTTCTTGCGTAAGCCTTCGTCTAAGGCGAGCAGCTCCCAGTGTGCTGATGGCCGGATCCTCCGCTACCCTCTAACAGGGAACATGCCCACACCAGCCATTCACAAATGTCCCCTGCTAGAGGGATAGTGGGGATGCGGCTGGGCTCGTGTATGGGCCGTTGGACCGGGAAAGAAAGTAAGTGTATGGGCGATCTGGGGGGAAACGATTTTGGGCCAATTCCTGGGCCAATAGCTGTGGATTTTGGTCCACTTTCAACTGCAGCGTATCCCAAATCAAACGTCCCTCCCTGTAAAGAGTAATCAAAAGACGTTAAACCCACACTTCACCAGAAAATACCCTTCTGTGTTACTGGTGTTTTTCTTCATGTTGCCAAGGTGAAATGGGTTTGTTCCTCTGATTAAAATGTTAAAACATACGCCATACGAAACCACCGTTGACCAATGGGACTCACCAGACAAAATTGCACACAACCAACCTGCAAAAACCAATTGGTCCCTAGTGGAGTGGTGAACACACTTCCAGTGTTCGGCCTATTTATGGGCTTTCTACCCCCTTGCGGAATGGCTTCCCAGGTGTGGTGGTGGAACCTTCAGCCCTTCAGTCATTTTTGAAAGAGGATTCTCTTAAAGTTATTAATATCTTAAAAAAATGAAATGTAAAATAGGTCCCTAACATTAGAATAATTTATGCAGGTTTGGCCTTAGATTTAGGTCTAATTTGTATCTATTTTTCTCTCTAAATTAGGTTTTCTTTACCAAATCCAATCAATATTGAGCAGTGTTACAATCCATTTGCTTTGTCTAATTCTTCGTAAGGAAAGGAAATTGATCTACTCCAAAATTGTGTCACCTTTTAAGCTATTAAAGAGAAAATACAAAATTGTTCTACAGAGCTTTTATTACTTCAACCAATCAAAGTGTCAAACGGCCCGTCTGTAAGTGACCAGTTAGATATTTTTTTACCTTTTCATTCTTTTATCTCTTGTTTTGTTCTATTATTTTTTCAAAAAGCCTTTTTAATGTGTTCATTATCTGCTTCTGGGAAATGTCAAAGAAGATTATGAGATTAGAGTCCGGTTGTCACATGCCAGGATGTAGCTGATTATGGTCTATTGATTTTTTGCGTACAGCATTCCAATATAAATCGATAGAAAAGGTCATTAATGGACAGACAACACAGAGACCTGAGATGCAACTTGGGTCAGTAGCCAAGTCAACTGACTTTTATTTTTAACCTGTTATTAACTCTAGTTAGATAGTATAACCTAAGCTGATCCAGATATGTTGCTGGGACCTTTGAGACCTTTAGACAAAAACCAATTCTGATTAAGGAATTTACCTCTATATTAGACATTAATTCTCGGTGTACAAACACGCATATAGCAATAAATCTTCTTGGACAGACAATTTCAGTGAATGCTTCTTGATAAAGAGCTCATTGACATTTAACATGATAATTTCATAAAATGCTACCTTCCCAGCATATCGGTTCATCAAGCTAGTCGACCATTCTGTTATTGTTAAAATGAAAAGTAAGAGATCAGGGTAACTCCTTACTGCTCTCAATGGCTAACAACAGATTATTAAAAAAAAGAATGGGAGCAACAAAAGCTCAGCAATAAAACAGTATGTCACGCATACTAAAAAGGACAGAACACCCAACGGGTTGCACAGGATACCCTCCCCATTTTTCTGTAAGGGGCACCTGGAGATGCGATTCTGGACAACCCTAAGTTGGCTCAGCAGGTCTCTTTTTTCCACACACTGTATCTCTGCTTTGCGTGGAGGCTGATTCATTACTAACGTCAGGTATCGGCAGATGAGCGTCTGTATGGCGGCGCTTAGAGAGACCGCTAGTAGACGCTGTAAGCAGGTATCGGGAGCTGTAACAGAACGCCTCAGTCGCTCTAGTAACCTGGCCGGCATTGATGAATGTGATGTATGTTGGGTGCTCTAACACAAGTACGGCGCTGCAGTGAGCGAGAGGTAGCGCCAGCTCAGTGCGCTCCACACCATACTTCAAAAAAAGGACACGCACACAGTGTTGGCGTTCTAAATCTGGTCGCTATAGCATACAGAGCACCAGACGCTGTGTGATTAAATGTCTGTTTTTGAACACATATCCACCAGTAACAAAGCAAAAACACATGAAATTACATTGTTGTAACACTGTGACATTAACACTTTAGTGCTAGACCTGTAATGACAATGCTGCATAAAAATATTTAAAGTCCAGAAAGTTTCTAAAAGTGTTCGTTTGCAGCCAGCAGAGGTCACACAATGATTGAGCAAAAAAAAAAAATCACAAGCAAATGAACGGCCATTGAAATGGGACAGCGACAGTAAGCGAAAGGTAATACCTGGTGCTCTGGAATCTAGAGCGCTGGCGCTATACACTGAGCCACCTGTAATAATACATGTGACGCTACATGGCGCTGTTAGAGCTCACCAGATTCGCTTTCATAAATGTGGTTTTGTGTACAGCGCCCGGGGTTCACCAGAAGCTGCCTGCCGCTACGTGCCGCTACCTGCCGCTATCCCTTCATGAATAACCTCCATAGTGCCTTGGTTTTCTTCACCATCACCAGCATTTTTTAGCCTTAGTCTTTTTGCCTTGCCCGTTTTCTTGTTCTCTGTCTTATATATGATTCCTTTCTCTATTGCTTTTCTGTGTTCCCTTCCTATTTTTCCTTTGTCTTTTTTGTGCTCCATCTTTCTCTCTGCCTCCCCCCTTGTTGTGCTACACCCCCAACTCTCTCCGTTTTTTATGTTCTTACCATCTTTTTACCTCCTGTGGTTTCTAACTCTATAACATCAATATCTTATATTGTAATATGTTCATTTTCCATCCATCTATTATTTTCTCCTACTTTCTTTCCATCTGACTCTATTGTTGTGTATGTAGGTATGTGTTTGTACAGAGTGACTCTCAAAGAGGAAAAAATACCAAAATGTTCACTATCCTGGGTTTTGTTCCTCATTGTGTGTATCCCCCAGATCACTCAAAAATTTTTCTGCATCACATGTGCAAACCACTCAACAGCTCACATTCCATTCAGATGAAGCTGAATAGACATAGGCTGCTGGCCACAACCCACTCACCTATACCTATGAGCAAGCCCCAGCCATTCAGATATACTTGTCTTGGGTAAACTCCCCTGCTAAATGTATAGCAGGGATGTGGTTGCCGCCCAAAAATGTGGTGTGGGATTGTCGTTGAGGTGGTTACTCCTCTTTAATGCCAGCTCTGCTTCCATACATTTCAGGGGAATTTGAGCGCTGTAGTTGCTTTCTAAAACCAGGTAACAAGCCCTAGACAACTCCACTCCAATTGTTTATCCTTGTCCTGCCAAACTGAACAGAGGCACATTTGGGCAACATTTCAGCATGCAAAGTATATGCAAAAAAATGAGACAGACATGCATAGATGGGCAATCTAGATCAAGTACCACTTTCTATTTTGTAATTTTAAGTGCCAGTTAGTGTGGGTTGTCAGTCACCTAAATCCACCATTTAAATGTATGTAAAAATGCACATGAATAGCTTTTATTAGCTCTTGGAGCAGTTCGTTACCACCAGGGCCCCAGCTGCCATGAGACCGTGTGTGATGGCTTCCTGAAATGGCAGCACAGGGAGGAAGAAGATCTTTTAAATCATATTATTTTTAATACAGCCAGCCCCGGTGCTGCTGTCTAACTCATTAGTGAATCAACGACCCTCCCACATCCCAATCAGCCGGCCACCGCCTGCTGGGTGAGGGGGGGGGTGCATGATTGTGCCCTGCTTCTTCTGATGCAGAGAGTGCTAATAGTGGGGTCATTGTAAGACACCTTAGGGCTCCTCAGAGGCTTGGCTGCTACATATTAAAGAGCGAGACCTTTCTGCCGTCCTCTAAGTCGGGGGACGCCTTCTTATAGTTCGCATCAGGCAGCGCCCAGGTAGTACCCAAGGTCGGACTGTTCCACAGGGTTACCAGGAAAAAAAACAGCGGACACCTGGTCCCAGGGGCCCCTTTGAGGGCCTTCATCACCAAACCTGAACTATGTCTAGCTTATTTGTAGCATCCCAAGAGCCCACACAGAGAAAAATACATTTTGGCATCAAGTTTCTGTACTTGGGCCTTGAATATAATCCAGTGATATATACGCAGCATGGGCTAGGTCCCCAGAGTCAGTGTTACTGATGGGCCCCAGGCATTTCATTTTGACACCGCTAGTACCATTCTTGGGAACCCTTGATCTAGATGCATGTGCCATCCAATAGCTGTGTGTGGGCTCTAGCAGTAAAGGGATATATGCTATTCTTCACGACTATATTCAGTCTTAGCATTTGCTACTAGCTATTCCGGCCAAGCCACTGGGAGAAAAAATCATTTCTCTACATGGCATTTAATGTCGATCATCCCTCAGCTCACATAATAATGCTTTCTAGAGATCATGGAGGAAGCCTTCCTGGATACAGAGTATATCATAAAACACAATTACAATTGTACATCACAGAGGAAAATCTGAAATATGTAACAGCGTGTACTATACACTCCACCCTAGGATAAGGAGAAATGACACTCATCTGTGTGTATGTTGTATTATCCCAGCACTTATCTTTTTTGGGCCTGTCAACATTCTGCATGTGATGGGGAACAGCAACAATCCGGTGCCGCACTAAATGGGAGGATTAGTGTCATTATCTCGCTCTCACACCGCGTCTGCATTCTGTAAAAAGTGTATTTCATTAAGGCTTCAAATACAAATACAATCATGGGGTGCAATAACTAGCCTGGAGCTGGTGAATATAGATGTGTTTATGTGCTTCCAGACAGTGGCATATTTACATACTATAAGCAGAATTTAAATGTGGGCTGAACCTTTAACTGTAGAACAGGCTGATAATTAACTCTAACTAATTAGGGAAGGAATGTGTTGGGAGACTTTGGCTACCATGGTCATTGATCTAATTAAAATGGATGTTCAGTCAAAGAGCAGCACTGGATAGAAGCTTTAGTTTGCTCCTCCTTTAAATTACTGTGCTCCAGGACCACAAAAAAAGTGGTGGTCTAAAAGCCTTGTTTCTTAGAGCCCTGAATGCAAGCAAGCATGATAAGCCACTGTGGGCTTGCAGTTGGTTTTGACCACAGCAGATTATGCTCATAACTAGTGTTGGGCAAACCTGAACTTCAGGCAGAAGTCCTTGTTCGAATTCGGCATTCGGCCAAACCCAGAAAAGCTGGGTGATGGGCTGCTGAGCAACCACAGCTGGGCAGGTAAGTTGCTTCTTATCTGCTGCACACTCTGCAATAGTTTCAAGTGCACCACTCACTTTGGCTACCATGGTCATTGATCTGCTTAAAGAGGATGTTCAGTCAAAGAGCAGCACCGGTTAGAAGCTTTAGCAAAGATTGCTCCTTCTTTAAATTACATCGCTCCAGGACCACAAAAAAAGTGGTGGTCAAATAACCATGAGAATAATAGCAGATTATGCTCATAACTAGTGTTGGGCAAACCTGAACTTCAGACAGAAGTCCTTGTTCGAGTTCGGCATTCAACCAAACCCAGAAAAGCTGGTTGATGGGCTGCTGAGCAACCACAGCTGGACAGGTAAGTTGCTTCCTATGTGCTGCACACTCTACATTAGTTTCAGGTGCACCACTCACTTTGGCTACCATGGTCATTGATCTATTAAAGTGAATGTTCAGTCAAAGAGCAGCACCGGGTAGAAGCTTTAGCAAAGTTTGCTCCTCCTTTAAATTACATTGCTCCAGGACAACAATAAAAGTGGTGGTCTAACAGCCCCTCTGTTCCCTAGAGCCCTGAGTGCAAGCAAGCATGATGAGCCACAGTAGCCTGGCAGTTGTCTCGGACCACAGCAGATCATGCTTATAACTAGTGTTGAGCAAACCTGAACTTCAGGCAGAAGTCCTTGTTCGAGTTCGGCATTCGGCCAACAAGCTGGTTGATGGGCTGCTGAGCAACCACAGCTGGGCAGGTATGTTACTTTCTATGTGCTTCACACTCTTCATTAGTTTCAGGTGCACCACTCACTCGCCACCACCTCCCTCCCACCACCGCAATTGATTTATAACTCGGTCCAATATACTCTCAGTCCAATTCTGCCTCTGGAGGCCCTTTGGCAGACGGCCCCCCCTCTGCCCAGGTTGGTGAGAAGTGGGGTGGGGTGGACAGAGGACCTGCCTGTGAAGGGGACCACAGAGGCAGAATCACCCCCAAAATTCAGGTCTTCATTGGTTTCAATGGGGTTTGAGTTGAGTTCTGGTCAAGTTCGGGTACCCCTACTAAACTTTTGTTCAAAGTTCGGTCGAATTTGCCGAACCCAAATTTTGAGGGGTTTGCCCAACACTACTCATCATTCATAAAACTGCACCATAACACAGAAAGGGCTCAGCCATGACCTGAAATTAAAACAGAGCCAGCAGCTTCACTTAGAAAACATAAGCTATTTACATATGATGGAAGATTTTAAAATGCTTAGAAATTGCTCATTTTACAAAGTACACACCTCAAGGCTTACCTGGCCTATTGTCATGGGCGCGGTTTTCTGGAAGTAATCTCTCAATGAACTATTTGATTGTACAGGGTTTCCCTAAAAATAGAATAAAAAGCAGAATCCCAAAAACATTCATCCACATTTTCAATCCACATTTTCCTAAAAAATGATATGCAAACAAGGAAAAAACAAGTTAAATATGAAACAGCAAGGTCCCCTGAACAGAAAAAAATACCCAACATGCATAGCTACTTTCAATGGTAGGGTTGCCAAACACCCCAAGTAAAGTATGATGTATAATTTTACTTAGGAAATTACGCTCTGCAGACAAAGTGCACACCTTTCGCTTTTTCAACCGAAACAACCCTTTACATTCACCCCCGTTAAAAAAAATATATATATTGCCACACCTTAAGCTTTCTAGGTGTACCCAGTTTTTTGTAGTGGGAACTCTTTTCTGGAAGTAATCAATCAATGAATTCTTTAGTTGCACAGGGTTTTCCATAAAAATGTATAAAAAAGCAGAATAAAAAACACACTTTCCTAAAATATCAATATGCAAACAAGAAAGAAACAAGCTAAATCTGAAAGTGCAAGGTCCCCGAACAGAACAATGCCCAACATGCATACTGTAGGTTCTTTTAACCCTTTTAACTGCCAGTCTACTTGAGATTTTGTCATGCTCTGTTGACAGGCCATTTTTTACCAATTTGCCCTCTGTTTAAGGCGATACTGCAGGCAAAGGTAATTGTTAGCCCATTGTGTCGGGATACATTTGGCGCTATCCTAAACTGTTTTCTGTCTTTAATTGAAGCAGAAATGGCAAAGATATCGAGGTTTTTCAGGTTCAGCCAATGACATTCTTGTTCTCATTCTGTCCCCCAATCAGCTCAGCAGAGAGGGACAGGATTGCTGGTCTCTCCCTCCTCCCGCCCGTCAGTGCAGAGAGCTGATTATTATGCAGCATCACAAAATCATAAGCTGGACCTGTAAACCCCGGGGATATTCTTCTTCAATTTAAAAAGAGAAAACAGTTTAGGACAGCGCCAAATGTATCCCGGAGCAATGGTGTAACAATTACATTTTCCTGCACTAGCACTTTAAGTGCGATTTTTGCAGGAATATTATATTTTGCTTTTTTCAGCAGCTTTAACATTCATTGTCTTGCTTGTACATTTTTACAGTGCTTTCATAATAATTTTGTGTAAAAAAAAAAAAAAAAAGTTACAATTTGTCACGTTTCTTCAAATAGAATTTTTTTTTAAGAAAACCATATTGCGAGTAAAAGCTCCATTTCTTCCAATTACAATGGTACCTCGTATGTATCGGGTAGCCCCCCATTCCTGCCAAGCAGACCCTCCAAATTGGGCTCTATGACATTTTCAAATAAAATATAACTTCTATTTGAACTATTACTTTTTTTTTTAAATGTCATGGGGTCCCCCCTTCCCAGTAAAGCTAGACCAGGCACCAGCTACATGGGCTAGTAGACCAGGGAGCCTCAGGCCCTGAAGGCTACATAACCACATAGCCCTAGCAGGACTTGGGCTCTTTTTCCCCTTTCCCTCCATGGGCTTTGGGGAGGCAGGTAAAGGGGGCGGGATTTGAAAGGCAAATCGGCCACATGTGACAGATGATTACCAGCCCCCCAAGACTTGTGAACTGGTATAGGGGTCTCATGGACTCCTTACCAGTTCACAAAGAGTTAACTGTAAAAAAAACACAGATACAGTCAGAGCCAATGTCATTTATTAAAATTACATTCTTTTATACTTACCTCCAATTCACGCCCAATTACAGATGACAGAAGACCGGGGGAGGGCTGCTGTGAGGGGCAGGGGATCACAACCGCCCATAAAAGATGTGGCTAGCAGCGGCGCAGTCGAAAGTGTGAGGTGGGGCCCTCTCCTGATGGCAGAAGAGCCCAGGGCAGGGGGATCAGAGGTCCTCTGGGTAAAGAGAATATCTGGTCTGATCGATCGCAGGTGGAGGTGAGTTTTTATCTTTTTTATTTTTTTATTTTCTCATGAAAGTGTCAGCTATGTGAATGAGCTGTCACTAAAAGGGTAAAACCTGTCACCTCATTGGAATTGATTCAGGGCCTTTTTTTAGGATATAAAAATACCATTCACTTTCATTGTCTACCTTGGGGCTGATTCAGAGCCAGGTGAAAATTTACACCCGGTAGACAATAAAAAGGCAGTTTTCTCTCCTAAAAAAAAGAAAAAAAACAAGTTAAATCTGAAACAGCAAGTTACTCTGAACAGAAAAAATACCCAACATTCAAAATAGCTACTTTCAATGGTAGGGTTTCCAAACACCCCATGTAAAGTATGCGCACTAGGTGTACCCAGCCTTTTGTAATGGGCACTTTTTTCTCTAAAAAAAACAGTTTTCTCTCCTAAAAAAAGAAGTGAGTCCCCAAAGTTGCTAGGGAAAAATAAAAAAATAAATTAAAAAAAATAGGTAAGCTTAGCACATTGAAGACATTGTTTTGGCACACAATAATGGAAACTTTAAAAAATGCCTTAGAAAGTGGAATTACCCTTTAAGGTTATGAAAATCACAGAATCAGCAGGTGCTACCAGGATCAGCAAATGATCAAATTCTAAAGCACTTAGCTTCAATTTGTGGCATTTGGGAGAGGCAGATATAAGCAAAGTTTTTCTAGTCATGTGAAACTTCAAATATCAGATCAAGTGGTTTAGGATGATTGAGGGATGCCTTCTGTTTCTTGATGTGCCAGTTATCGCTACTTGACACAAACTGAGAGGAAGAGAATCTTTTAACTAAGATACCTTGGTTTATATCACTATGCTATGGTGACTGGATGAACAACAACAAACTGAAACGACAGAAGAAATGCACAGAGAGGAACCTTTGCATTGACGGATGGTCTGAAGAATGATGTATAGTGATCCATTCTATATTGTAAGTTAATATAACTTTACAACAAACATAAAGCTGCAAACAATGTTGATACAAACCATCAAAAATCGTTTGAACAACTTTTGGTTATGAGCCAGATGTCAAGCTACATGTGTTACTGTACACCAGGGGTGGTCAACCCTTTGAGGAGCGTGTGCCATTTAAATGATTTGGAACCTGGTCATGGGCCCTAATTAGAGATGAGCGAACTTCTCAAAAATTCGATTCGGGCGATTCGCCGAATTTCTCAAAGAAATTCGGGTTCGTCCGAATCGAACTTTAGCGAATCGCTCATATCTGGTGGGAGCGGGGAGGCCGGCTGCGCTGTCAGCGGGCGGCGGAAGCCGGCTTCCGCCGCTCGCTGACAGCGCAGCCGGCCTCCCCGCTCCCACCATGCCGGCATTTTTTTTTTTCAGCAAACACTTACCGGCAGGTGGGAGCGAAGAGGCTGGCTGTGCTGTCAGCTGTCATCAGAGGACGCGTCATCAGAGGAAGCCGACATTTTCTTTTCCATTTCACGGCTTGGTGGGAGCGGGGAGGCCGGCTGCGCTGTCAGCGGGCAGCGGAAGCCGACTTCCGTGGCCCGCTGACAGCGCAGCCGGTCTCCCCGCTCCCACCATTGCCGGCATATTTTTTTTTTATTTCAGGGAAAATTCGGTCAGCACGAACCACTAAAAATTCGGGTTCGTGCTGAATCGAATTTTCCCTGAAATTCTGAGCGAATTCAGGTTCGTTAGAACCGATTCGCTCATCCCTAGCCCTAATGAACAGATTCAACATTTTTTCTGTTAGGCCGGAGAGTTCTCCAATATGAACTCTCCCCCAGGGGAGCAGAAAGTTTGGCCAGAGCAAAGACACAACAAAACAACATGTTCTAACAAGGGTTTATTAAAGGAAAAGGAAACAAAAAGATCTTTGATTCAGATACAAAAATAAGGGACAAAAAATAAGGCTAACTAATAAAATACCTAATAACAAAAACAGCAGAAAACCTTAAGGTGCTGGCGCACTCACCCGAGGGCCTATGACAGATGCCAGCATTCTCCAGACTCCGGTAGGTACAGGTACAGACTCAGGTTCAGGTACAGATACAGACTCCTTCTCTGGTTTAGATTCAGAGCTTCAGAAACAATGCACACAAGCAACACAAAATCCTGCTGCACCAGGTGGAGGCGGATCCTCTTAAATAGCCCTCACACCAGGTGCAGCAGATGATGGGGAGAGAGAGCAGCCATGGCTCTGCTGACACCCGCTGGTGGCTGATAAGTAAGTGCAGACGGGATGATAAATAATGCCAGCCACCAGTCGGGCATTAGCCGAACCTGGGTTCTTACATTTTCATTTGGCATAGCATAATGAAGCTTTTCTACAACAATCAGGATACGCACAACTCAACTTGTACTATATGTCCTACCGCCACACCCCTACATTTATATGTAACAATCCCCATATGCTAGCAATACACATGCCGATTTTATTCTGCCAAAGAAATAACCGAGGGGTGCGATTGTACAATCAATGTCACCGCTTTCTTCCAAGCCACCGCTGTCACCTCTATTTGCCAATGTGCCCCTCATATTTCACATCCGTGCAAATTCCCATCCTTACTGTGCCTGTATTTAACTACCTGTCAGCTCTATTCACAGGTTGAGCATATGTGCTGTAAACTGGCTTCATGCCATTACTTTCAAAGGCTTTCCTAGTGGACATCAAGACCGCAACAGAGGTGGTATTGAGTTACGCTTTTGTCTCGGGCACAGTGGTAGGTGACCACCTTTTTTTGGGGTATAGATGGGCAACACAATTAAAAAACTTTCACAAGGGAATTACACATTGATTCTGCCCCTGGGATTATTGTAGCAGGCACCCTCTGGTCTTTTAGGTACACTAGGAGCTCATTGTTACTTTGATTTGTTTATGGAATCAATGGTATGGCAATTTCTCCATAGTGTCCCAGGAGCTGTTTATCACTTCAGCAAATCCATAATGCTGAGATGTTCAGTGTTGCATGTCCCAGTGGTTGAACTAGAATAACCAAAACCTCTGAACGCACAGTTATCTATCTGAACATCTCATTAGAAGGATGGTGTGTAGTAATTCAGTTTGTACTGCAACTTAAATTGAACGTCAAATCTCAAGAGTGCAAATAGTGTTGATCCAAACCATCAAAGGGCAACTGCAAGATATTAGGGTACAAACTCGACGTCCAGAAGAATTCAAATGGTATGAATACTCACCAAGGTCTAGCACATATTCTGCCCAAGCCTCTTTGTAATACATAGTAATTAAGAATAAGCCTAAACATTATCTCCAGTAAACCTTTTGTATATGTTTAATCTTAATTGATGAAACCAGATAAGAATATTTCTGAGTATTTTTGTTTTTTGAATCTTTAATTTTAACAGAAGATTACAGGAAAAGCAACACATTGGCAACACGCTGTCTTTTTTATTCTGCCTCTACAGTTTTCTTATAATCCGTTTATTGATTACCCACAATGACTTACTCTCATTTAGATTATTTTTCTTACTCCTGGTTTTTAATGGGCTTTTATCTAAACAAGTTCATTAACGCTGCACAATAATTGCATTGGCGTAATTCTCTGCAGCATAAATGTGATTACCAATATGAATAGGAATGATTGTTGGCAGCTTCCATTATCCCGACCTAAAACATCTTCCTGATTACCACCAAGTGGTAAAGATTGCATCCTCAGCTTGAGAGCCTATGATGTGTCCTTGCTGGCGATGAAGACATAATCAAGGCAGATTAACTAACAACAAAGGGACCATTATCATTTTGCTTAATGCTGCTGTTTTAAACATAGATATAACCCGCCCAAATACATTTTTCAATGTACCATACTTGCTAATCTATTCTGACTATTTTGACAACCTCCTGTACAAGACATTGTAATAAATGTACTTTTCCCAACTGGTTTCTTAAACAATATGCAAAGTGTAGGTAGGACCCAACCAAATGCAGAATCCAGATCATAGATATATTGCCCAATCTTCACAGACTCCTCCTCATAAAGTGTACAAGCCCCCGTTTTGTGGGATGCTGGACGCGCATGCTTGGGCACAGTTGCCCTCTAAAGTCTTAAACCGGACTAACACCCGTTTTTCCTTTAATGGCTGTTTGTCCCGCAGACAGTGAATTAGAACAAGCATCCAGAATGCTGGAGCCCCCCGAATATAACCCCCCAGAACACCTGATATCTTTACCTTCACCTCGAGTCAGCACCCAGAAAGGAGTCCCGCGTTTGTCCGCTGGGCGGTCATGTGGTCGCATCCTTAGCGCCAGCTACCGGAACGCCCCACCCACGTGCCCGCTGGTGGCCAATAGCGGGCTCCTCTCCCAAAGTGAAGGTAAGGACATTGAGCGTTCTGGTTCTTATTCTTGTTCTTATTCTCTGTCCAAGGGACCAACACCTGTCAAAGGAAAAATGGGTGTTGGTCCGATTTAAGGCACAAGCATTATCTCCAGAATACTGGAATCACAAGTAGCTAAGTAGTCACAAGATGTAGTAAAAGCTGTCCATCCCCGGCTCAGGCAGCATTGCTCTCATCAGCCTTGCATCCCTGGATCCCCCTCTGATGTGAGCGCGGGCTAATGCGCCCTCATTCTGCTGAGGGGCTATTAGCCCTTGTGGTTATTCTAAACTAATAAGCCTCAAGGGATTTTTGAGGGAATATGAGCCCACTAGCCAATCACACTGTTATAGTCACTATAAAGGTTTCCTATTCCCTATCCAAAATGCCTGTGATAGCCATTGCTTAGGGTGCTCAATTAGTGTTATTAACTGTTGTGTTTAACCGTGTAAGAATCACACCTTGCCTGACCTCATCCTCGTCTAAACCCTCCTGTACTACATCTTAAGATCTCCCATTGTGACCTCAGATACACTTCTCGACTCCTCTTGCCTGCCACCGTTTCCTTCTGTGACCGTTGGCTTGACCTTTGACCCCAAGATCACCTAGCCCTTGTGTCTTGTCGTTCGGTTAAATTGATTTTCACGTGTATGACAACTGGCTTCGCCTGACTTCACGTATGGATTTCACTCACCTGCAGCCCCAGCTTTCAGAAAGTATTGTTTGCGCTAAAAAGTTCTAGGGGAATCTGTGTCCGATGAGGCGTAACCTATGTCCCAGTGAGCTTGGCTATAAGATGAAGCAATGGTTGAGATTGGGCAATACTCTCTGAACTGAATTCTGGATACTAGTAAGTCTGACAGGCAATAGCCAAAGCTCATGCACAGGAAGGCAGTCTGAATGTACATCAAGATACAGGGATGAGACAACTTGAGGTCCGGAGGAGAGCTGGGGGTGATACACGGGAGATCTCAGATACGAGGAAGGAGACAAAGGTCAGGTAAAAAAAAGAGCAGGGTCAAACACCATAGCAAGATGGTTATTCAAATCTCACAACCAAGCTAACAGCTATACCGGGCATAGTTTGATGGTCTTTATTAGGGCAGGGGAGAGGTAACTGACCAGCGGTACTCTAAGCTCATAGACCCACAATAAACGTGGTGCTGATTAGCCCATTAAAATAATAATAAAATTAGGGCTAATAGCCCAGCACCAACTCCTGGGCTCAGTGACCCATTAAATGTTTGCCCTAGTGGCTGTGCTGCCTGTCATTGGCAGCACAAAGGTGCTGGAGAGCATAAGGTAGAATGCCTGATGAGTGATCCAGGGGCTCCCGGATGCCATAGCTAATGCTCAGGTTGGGTGCTCGAAGAGGGGAGTATGGGTGGTGCCTGCCAATGTTGGGGTGGGCAGATAAAGACAGTGCATCCGCTGAACGATGGTCACGCCAACACCGCATGACTGAGAAGCAGGTAAGATTCCTTTCATTATATTGTGCGTGTGTGTAGGCAGCTTTCAACAAAGATGCACAATTACACCAAAACACACAAACTTACACATCTGGCTGCCACCAACCACTTAATCTAATCAAGGGTAATAAACTGGCCCGGAGGGACCCCAATCTCATGCAACCACCCCCCCCCCCCCCCGGGCTAAACCCAATTTTGTTACTTAGATAAAAAACAACTGACTGGGGGAGAGTGGGCAGGCAATCTGCAAGGAAGCTGAAGCTGAGACCTTGAGTGACAGGTCAGTCAGTCACCCAAGTGCACCAATGTGACTACTGGCTTGTCACTCAGATCCAACCATCACTCAGGCCCACGGTTGCCATGCAGAGCCCCACCCCACATCAGCATCAGGACAGAATTGTGGTAATTAGGGGAGTTGTTTTATTGCCCTAAACGGACTTAGCACAAGGTCAGTGAGGTAACTAAGGATTACAAAGAGCTTGGGACTCCACTATAACACTTAAAATTCTGTCATATTCAATCGCCTTTCCAATATTCACACACCACTTGGGATAAAGTTACAGTAGTTGAGAATCATTCATTCTTTACACTCTTTAGGTTAGTGATAGATGTGCAATTAATTGGTTAGCACAATAAATGAGCTGCAAAACAGTTTTCAGAAGTTTTTTAGAGCATTTGAGAGAACTGAGATTAGGAATTGCTAATTGTTTTATTTAACCCTTTAAACGCCAAGCACATAAATTATACACTGTTGCTTCTCCTAGCGTTGAAGTGGACCAACACCCAATCACTGGATTCCCCGTGGGGGACCAAGGGAAAGGTAAGATTTACAGACATTCAGAGGGCAATGTGCGGGAGGGCTCCAGAATGCCCCCTGCCATATTACCACAGAGACCAACACTCACGCTGCGTGTTGGTCCGCTTTAACTGCCAAGCCTGTAGAATCGACATGCCTGGAGTTAACCCGGATTTGCAGTTAAAAAAAAAACCTCACCTCGAACTGGGATCTAGTGCTGGAGGTGTTTCTCCAGGGGGCATCCGATTCCCCCGAGGGTTTTCAGTGGGCAAAGAGAATACCTGCCATTCGCAGCGGCTTCTGTCATCTTACAAACTGCAGCAGGGAGTGGCCTTTAGGTTAGTAAAATGATTATTATCTCTCTCTGCCAGTATAAAAGGCCGCTTCTAGCAGCAGGAGTGAGCAGTCAGAAGCTGGGAGTGATCAGTGGAAGCCATTGCAGGATCATGATGGAAGGAGGTAAGGTAAAAACTAAAAAAAGTTTTTTCCCTTGTGTCAGTGTGTTTTTTTTTTTTACACTTAACACTTTGTGTACTGGTACAGGGTTCTTGAGACCTCTATACCAGTTCACAGGGTTGGAGGGGCTGGCAAATCACCTGTGGCAAGCAGTTGATTTGGTATAACCCTCCACCCCATTACCTGAATTCCTAAAGCCCAAAGGGGTGCAGAGCTTACGGCCCATATGGGCTATGCGGCTGGTAGCCTTCAGGGCCGGGAGCCAGGCGCACAGCCTCCGCGTCCTGGTCCACCAGCTCCCATATCTGGTGACTGGGCTGGTTTTACTTGGATAGGGGAGACCCCAAGCACACTCACATTAGGGTTGATTTAGAGAGACATAAAAAGACTTTTGTTTTTGTGTCGATCTGTTTTTTTTTTTAATTTTCCCGCTCTCGTATGAGTGTACGAGTGATTCTATGCATGCATTGCATGCCTTCTGTAAAGTCTTCATCCGTTCGTATGCCAACGAGAATGTCATTTTCCAGCGTTAGTTTTCCGTTCTCTTTTCTCATGTTACAACGTAGGCTTTCGTTTTTGCCCTTTTTCCATCGTCTTCTCGAACGAATCATTTACGTTTCCCGTTAGATTCTGTTTTCCTTTTTCTATAAATAATCGTCCAGACGAAAATCGTTACGACCTTACGCCTGCACACTACAAAATTAACTCATTAATGTGCTCGTCTACATATTTAGTTCACTCACTTCTGCTACAATGCTTAGCTAAATCACATCGCAGTCTGTATATTCTTCAATTTCCCGCACCTAAAGCTTACCTTAATCACTTAGCGGTCTCATTCTTCTTCCATTTCCCGCACCTAATGCTTACCTAAATCACTTAGCGGTCAGTATATTCTTCCATTTCCTGCACCTAAAGCTTACCTAAATCACTTAGCGGTCAGTATATTCTTCCATTTCCTGCACCTAATGCTTACCTTAATCACTTAGCAGTCTCATTCTTCTTCCATTTCCCACACCTAAAGCTCACCTAAGTCACTTAGCGGTCAGTATATTCTTAGCGGTCTCATTCTTCTTCCATTTCCCGCACCTAATGCTTACCTTAATCACTTAGCGGTCTCATTCTTCTTCCATTTCCCGAACCTAAAGTTTACATTAATCCCTTAGCGGTCTCATTCTTCTTCCATTTCCCGCACCTAATGCTTACCTGAATCACTCCGCGACCTTACGCCTGCACACTACAAAATTAACTCATTAATGTGCTCGTCTACATATTTAGCTCACTCACTTCTGCTACAATGCTTAGCTAAATCACATCGCAGTCTATATATTCTTCAATTTCCCACACCTAAAGCTTACCTTAATCACTTAGCGGTCTCATTCTTCTTCCATGTCCCGCACCTAATGCTTACCTAAATCACTTAGCGGTCAGTATATTCTTCCATTTCCCGCACCTAAAGCTTACCTTAATCACTTAGCAGTCTCATTCTTCTTCCATTTCCCACACCTAATGATTACCTTAATCACTTAGGGGTCTCATTCTTCTTCCATTTCCTGCACCTAAAGCTTACCTTAATCACTTAGCGGTCTCATTCTTCTTCCATTTCCCGCACCTAAAGCTCACCTAAATCACTAAGCGGTCAGTATATTCTTAGCGGTCTCATTCTTCTTCCATTTCCCGCACCTAATGCTTACCTTAATCACTTAGCGGTCTCATTCTTCTTCCATTTCTTCCATTTCCCGAACCTAAAGTTTACATTAATCCCTTAGCGGCCTCATTCTTCTTCCATTTCCCGCACCTAATGCTTAACTGAATCACTCCGCGGTCTGACGAATCTTCATATCTAAATTTTGTGTTTTGCATTCGTTTTGTGGTAACCAACCCTTAATGAATGTATGCAGAAAAGGAAATTACACAGAAACAAGTTTTTGTTTTTTTTTGTTTTACTCATAAGTGGCATTTTTCGAGTGCCTTTTTTTTTTTGTTTTGGAATTAGGAATTAATAAAAGGAAGAGGCCATATGTCATTATGCTAAGGAATTAATAAAAGGAAGAGCCCATATGTCATTATGCTAAGGAATTAATAAAAGGAAGAGGCCATATGTCATTGTGCTAAGGAATTAATAAAAGGAAGAGGCCATATGTCATTATGCTAAGGAATTAATAAAAGGAAGAGCCCATATGTCATTATGCTAATGGTATTGACAATGGATTTAGGTAGATTGGTGATGATGTCATTTCCCACATACTCAAAATATTTACATTATAACTTACTTCGTTGGTGGGCGACCTCTGCTTCGGGGACCACCCTCCGCTCTGGGACCTGCCACTGCTGGGAAGTTGAGGCTGTAGAGACATGTAAAATAGGGTCACTTCTAATGTCTGAGTCAACAGTAAGCAAATGACACTTAGAATGTGTGTGTGACATCACCCACCTTCTCCATGTGCCTCCTGGGCATGATCTTCTGCAGTCTCTTCCACAGATCCTTCACCCGCTACATATTCATCTAGAAAAAGAGATTAAGGGAATCAGCTTTGCTTTAAATAGCATGTATGTGTGTGCGGTTACATTAAGAGTCACATACCAGAGGCTAATGGCTCCGTCGCTTGGGCTGACTCCCTGCCCACGCCGTGACACCCCTCCTCTGTCGAAAGGTCCAGGGGCTGGTCTGAGGCCGCTACAGAGGAGGGGTAGGAACGTGGCCCTGGAGATCCACCACCTTCACTTCCTGCTGCAGATTCATGCAGCACTGGCCGGCCTGTGTGCCTCCGGGTGCGTCGGATTCAGTACTCAATTTCCAACATTAGAAAAGAAAAGCATTTATAAATAAAGGCCTACCTTCTGTATTAGTTCCATCTAGCATGCAATCGCTATGTACATACTTAGGAAATGGAGACCAAAAAAATCGCCGCACCAGGGGCATGTGGAGCCGTTTCAGATTCGACCAGTGCTGCATGATCTGTGTATGGGTGAAGATGGTGTCCGTCTCCTGTTGGATCCGTGCAACGATCTCCAGGGCGACGTTCCTCTTCTCAAACGCGTTGGGCAGGTAGTCGTACCTGCACTGAAGCATGGTCTAAAAAACAACAAAAATAAATAGTTGTTAGATCCAACTGCATACAAATATCTGTCACAATTGGATCAGTTGACTAAATGACATTCCCAAACACATTTCTAGCCTCAAACTATCCTTCTAGGTGCAAGTGACTTGGTTCGCACATGTGCGCACTAACTTCTGTTTGGCACGAAGTTTAACTAAGTTTTGAAAACAGCTGTTTCTTCCTGCGCTTCCTTAAGACCTAGGCATGCATTTAGATGGCAAATCAGCGACCTTACAATACACTTACGAGCATAATCAGTTCTTTTTATTGGCGGGTGAAGATCGTGGGCGCCATCTTGTTTCTTGTCCGCAGCAGATAAGTAATGCCCCAGCGGTTTCCGGGTTCCGTGCGGACCGACGAACGGCCGTATGCACGCGTACGCGAACGTGTAAGCGTAAGACCCAGTCATTAGTATTTAAAGGGTCATGGACACACAGCTCATTCTCTTTGAGATTGTCAGCATGGCACAAAAAAAACAGAGCGCTAAGGCAACACCAGCAAAGGACGCCAACAGCAAAGGGGCCCAGCGGCATGAGGCGACTTCTTCCTCCCGTCGGACCACTCAGTCCAAGCAACTAGCAAGGTGCGGGAAACGCGCAGCCAAAGTGGCCAACACAAGGCGACATTGGCCATCAAGGCTGGAACATCAAAACCAAAAGCAAGGAAGGAGCATCAAAGAAGAAGGCACCCACATCCAAGGAGCCAGGTACGAGGACGTCCAAGGCCACAAAGAAGCAGAGGGTGAGAAGTCCAAGCTCACCAAGAACACCCTTTCCTCCTCCCCGCCCCCTACCACATCCCTTCATAAATGGAGCACCAGTGCCAAGCCCACTAAGAGCCAGCGGGCCTGAAGCCCCAGCCCAACCAGCACAGCCTCTCCTGCTCCACGTGCAAGCACATCACATGAGAAAAGGAGCACCACTTCAAAGGGCACAAAGAGGCACATGGCCCGAAGCCCCAACCCCCCCCCCCCCCAAGCACACCCTCTACTCCTCGGCCACATTTGCCACCGGCACAGGTGGAAACCACTGATACATATGCCACATCCACGCCTGGAAGTTCTGTGGCCACCCAGGCAAGGAACCCCAGTCCTATTGCGAGTCCAGTCCAGTCGTTTTCAAGCCACGTGTTGCCCATTTCATCACCACAGAGCCAGCCCAGAATGTCCCCCGAATTGCCACCAAACACAGATGAGCCAGAAGACCAAGTATTAGGCCGAACATTGTGGCTAAGCCAGTTAAGTGGCAGGTTGGTGAGGCGCAAACTCTCGCATTGGCAAGTGGCCTCTCACTTCATTATGATGAGCTATATGGGCGACATTCAAAATCAACCAGCAAAATGAGAAAGACCCAAATCTTGGAGGAGCTCACCAGACAGATCAATGCAGCGGGGGACGAGAGGAAAGATGTGGAGCAGATACAGCGCAAAATATCTGACCTGAGGTATGCAGCACGGAAGAAACAGAATAAACGATGCAATCACAGGTACATATTTGATTTGTGCATTTTGCTGCTTGTTGTATTGACCACAATGACCAAAATTTATTAACCTCTATTGTTCAGCTTACAAACTGGCGGAGGCTTCCCCACCAAATTACAATATACCCGAGCTGAGGAGATGGTTCTGGCATTAATACACCCCGTCGCATTAGAGGGCCTCTCTGGCAGACAGGAAACGGACATCCATACCATTCCTGCAGGTTAGTAATGTTTGTTTGTATGTTAACTATTGGAAATGTGTGAAATGAGGCTCACAGGCCCATATGAACACATGCCCCTAGGGAGTGGCTTTGAGTGGAGGCTACTGTTTTAGCCGGGTGTTTTATGTCTGAGGAATGGCATTCTTGATGGCCACTCTCCCAGGGTGCAGTAGTTAATGGTCCTTAAAAAGGTTTGCAGGCCATACACGATCTTTGACAGTATTTATGCTCACTATTAAACTCTTTATCTTACCAAAGCAATGCATGTGATGTGAATATAGTCATTAATAGACAGCACTTACTTCTTTGTCTTTCTACCACTTGGGTTGTAGCTGTGCTTTGGTCAGACAAACTTGAGCTGGGGTCAGGGAAAGGTCTACATAGTAAGAATGCACAGCAGCATACTCTGAAGCCAAATGCTATTTGCCAGCTAACTGTGGGCCCCTAATGCACCATTTGGGATCTGTAAAGCTTCCTATTATGCAGTACATGCATGTTTGTAGCATTTAAGGTGACCAATCTGTATGTACAGGGTGAGGCATACATATAAGAGATACTGACATTCATTGTGAAGATCAACTTGGACCATTGGGGGAGTTGGCATTCCTGCTTGGCCACATGTTTTTTAAAGCATATGTAGTAATCCAGCTCAGCAATGGATGTTTGTGTGTTTACATACCTTTTACTTTTAAACCCAGCCCAGCATCCAGCCTCTGCAAGTGTGGAAGCCTCCTTCAGTTTGAGCACACCATCTACTTCCCTGCTTCCTAGGACCCAGGAACAGATATATAGTGTAAGTGGACTTTGATGAAACTGCTGATGCATGTGAATGCACATGACTAATTTGCCTAACAAATATATTTAAGGCCCAAACTGAAACAGTTTTTTCACATGTCACAACAGACCCACACCTGGTGGATGAAATCCAGGAGATGGAGGAGGAGTAGGATGACAGCCTGATGGGACCTTCTGAAATGACCCCCCTGGAACCTAATCTGTCACTGCCCCAGCATCCTACTGCACCAAATCCTCTGCAGCAGAGTGAAGCTGGATCGTGGGCAGCAGGCTGAGACTGAGCCTACAGTCCCCAGTGGTAGCTCTGCTGCAGAGGTTTTGCCGAGCACATCTGGGAGTGTTGCTCACCCTAGAGGTCCAGCATCTGCAGGCGCTCAAACCCGGGGAATTGGAAGGCGTAGTCAACAACCTCGACCAGTTTCCCAGGGGAGGCGTGTCCCGATCCTGGAGTCAGCATGGCGCCATGACAGCTGTTACTTTCGGCAGGTGACTCAACGAACCACGGAGCAGATTACTGCACAATTCAAGACTTTCAATACTACATTCACCAACACACTGACTGAATTTAGGACGAGTAACAGGCAGATGTGTGAACAAATGGCCAACTTAAGCAGCCAGATGTCTGGACAAATGGCCAACTTAACCACACAGATGGCAGGACAAATGGTCACCTTAAATACTAACTTCGCTGCCATGCTCGAGGAATTTAGAACAAGCAATAGACAGATGCTGGAGCAGTGGCAGATTATGAATGCCACACATGCTGCAGGCTTGGGCCTAATCAAATGGTGGCTGGCTCATCCTGTTTGTTGGCAATATTGGGGGACATTCTTGGCTGTGAAACAACTACATTTGCCCATGGCAAAGATTGGACTGAACTGGCATTAGGACTGGGGGTTATTGGCTGGGTGGCCCCCGAACTTACAGGCGTGAATGTGGCATAGGTATGGCTGCTTTCCACCTGTGCCGGTGGCAAATGTGGCCGAGCAGGAGAGGGTGTGTATGTGGGCCTATCTAGTCCTGCCCGACTATTCCCCTGGAAATGGTTGCTCCCTATGTATCTTGATGCTGTTGGGCGGTGAAACTTTGGCCTGGAGTCCGTTACTTTACAACTCCTGGATGTGGCCAATTGCTAGGGGCCATGAGTCTGCTCCAGTTTCTATTTATGTTTTACTATGTATGTACATTTTGAGTCTGCGAGTGCCCTTCAACTAAAAATGTACATAGTTCAATAAAATATATTGAATGTGACTTTAGCTGTTCTTGACTAAGTTGATGCATTAATGTTTGGGTTATTTTGATATTAATGAAGGTTTTTAAGAACAAACATGCGAAAATAAACTGCATGAGGCTCAAATCAGGTGTCAATTTTTTTAGTAATTAAGTCATTACTTTTTTTAAAAATAAAGAAAAAGGCCTTCACAAAGGCAAATCATAGTGAAAATAACAAAATAACATAAACAAACAAACAGACAAAACAAATTTTAAGCAAAATAGCTGGTAATCAAATTTGCTCACACTGCTTGGCCAGAGGCACTAGGTGTGCCAGTGTAATGCTCTTCTGGCTCCTGGCTGGGTGGAGAGGGGGCAGATCCACATACCTGGGGACACGCTGCATGATCGCAAAATTATGCAGCAAGCAGCATGCCAGGATGATGTTTATGACCTTGTTGGGGTCATATTGGAGTGTCCCCCCCCCCCGGTATGGTCCAAACAGCGGAATCTGGTTTGGAGCAGTCCAAATGCCCTCTCTACAATGGCCCGGGTCTTCCTGTGTGACCGATTGTATGCCTCCTGTGCCTCATTCTGCGGCCGAAGTACGGACGTCAGGAGCCAGGGAAGAAGCGGATAGCCTGAATCCCCTGAAAGAATAAGAAAATACTTACATAAATTACACATTCGAAACAACAATATTGTTTAAGGCGGTCGTTCACTCTGAATTAGAGCCTATCTTATATGTTTCCCACACCCTCTCCATACAGATTGCTCACATTAAAAATCATCCTACCTGCATCTACTGCATGTTATGAGCCTTTAAACATCCAAGATGGCGGCCCAGGGAATATCAGGCAGGCTGCAAACAGGAAGTGCCTTCTGACTGTGCTGCTCTGCATTCTGGGATTGCTGACCTTTTCCGGACCCCAGCTCTGCTCTGTGTGAGCAAAGCACAGCTATAACCCGCCCCCTGCACTTTATCCCACTCTCCTCTCCTCAGTAGGTGTGATGCATCTGAGCAAAGATGGCGGTGCCCGTATCCTAACGTCCTGAACAGAGTTGCAGCCCAGTGGGGGAAAGAATAATTAGTAAGTGACTAAAAACTTGAAATATCATTTTATAAGGGTTTGGGCTTTTCTAAAAATCATGGTGAAGGTCCGGTTTAACATGTCATCAAGGGGAAAAAACAGCCATAGGTTAAGACATGGGTCATCAACTATATTCATAGGCATACAGTGAAAAGGGAATGACGTAATTTGAGGAAACTTACCAAGGCGTCATCCACCTGATAATTCTCCAGACTCAAACCGACAGAATAATCCGGAGCTCCGCAAGATGTACGCGTCATGGGATGAGACTGGATACCCGACGAGGACACTAAGGAACCGCATGTCCGGGGCCACCACTGCTTGGACATTCAGTCAGTGGCCCATTTTGCGGTTCCTGAAAAAAAAAAAAAACAATAACTCCTAACACTCTCAAAAAAAACATGTTCTACAATCCACATAACAGCAACTAAGTACATAAGTAGTTTTAATAACGCAGATTATATGTATGCGGGAGAAAATAAAGATTTACATTCTAATGACTAATAAAGGTCAGCATTAAAATGTTTTGATAAGGCCTACATTAAAAAAATTGATGAAGGTATACATTGGGAAGTGTTTCACAGGGACACTTTACAAGGAGGGATTACGGTATACACTGTAAACTGGTTCACAGGGACACTTTACAAGGAGGGATTAAGGTATACACTGTAAACTGGTTCACAGGGACACTTTACAAGGAGGGATTAAGGTATACATTGTAAACTGGTTCACAGGGACACTTTACAAGGAGGGATTGTAAGGCCTACATTAAAAAAATTGATGAAGGTATACATTGGGAAGTGTTTCACAGGGACACTTTACAAGGAGGGATTAAGGTATACACTGTAAACTGGTTCACAGGGACACTTTACAAGGAGGGATTAAGGTATACACTGTAAACTGGTTCACAGGGACACTTTACATGGAGGGATTAATAGATAGTTACAATACAGTTTGCCTAAACTATATAACAAAATTTCCTAATTAACTTACCTATAGATGTACTCGTCAGCTGCGGGAGGGACCAATGCAAAGTGGGTGCAATCGATCGCACCCATGACGTTGGGCATGTCGGCGATATTAAAAAAAACACGACTTAAGCGCGTTCCAGGCTACCATGATGTCCGCAAATGAAATATATTTTGGACTAATGGTAGCCATGCCATTCAAAAACTTGGATAGCGCGCGGCTCAGCGTAGGCTGGGACATCCCCACGGAAAGGGCACCCAGCCTCTGGAATGAGTCGTTCGCCAAAAATTGCACGCAGCCAAGCATCTTGGTCATACCTGAAATTGCTTGCCCCTTCCTTGTGGTGCGGGCTAACCATGGCCGCAGCTCACTATACAACTTATGGAGGGAAGCGCGGTTAAGTCGGGTCAGCTCGAACAACTCAACGTCATGCATGCGATCGATATGCATGCGTCGCCGGTGCAATCTGGCCTCGGGTGACACATGCAATGCCTTGGAGCTGAAGGCGCTCATATTCCTCCACAAAGCCGCAAAACATGGTCAAGCAAGCAAGCCGAGTGCAAAATGGTCCCGTAAGTGGATCACAAATGAAACCGTTTTATAGGACGGTGGTCCCTCGGCAATCAGCTCTCTGAATCAGACGCAAGCCCATCCCAATAACTATATATAATAATAAGTTATCTGAACGAATGCAAAATATCAGATTTTGATGCGAAAATTATCCGAACTAACGCAAATGATCAGATTTAGATCCGTCCATCGAAAGCGCATATACGCATTTGCGGGGAAAGACATACGAATGGAAAAAGGAACGTAAAAACCAAAAAAAAAAGGCCAAACAGACACAAAAACATAAACAGACACATACGAAAGTCCAGACGTATCTGTCTCTGAAGAGAGACAAATAAAACCTTCCGTTTTAGTGCCGATGTCGTATTATTTTCAAATGTTCCCGCTCTCGTATGAGTGTGCGAGCGATTCTATGCATGCATTGAAAACCTTCTGTAAAGTTTCCGTCCGTTCGTATGCCAGAGTATGAGTACGAAGATGTCATTTTCCATCGAGACTTTTCTGTTTCATTTTCTCAGGTAACAACGTAGGCTTTCATTTTTGCCCTTTTCCCATCGTATCCTCACACGAATCCTTTACGTTTCCCGATAGATTGTTTCCCTTTTACAAAAAATAATCGTCCAGACGGAAATCCTTACGATCTTGCGCCTGCGCACTACAAACTTAACTCATTAAAGTGCTCGCCTACATATTTGCCACCCTCACTTCTACTGCAATGTTTAGCTAAACCCCTTAGCACTATCCTCCAGCTTGCCTTTTGGACCCTTAAAGCTCACCCCAACCCCTTAGCGCTTAATAGCAGAAGGCCATTTTTGTTTGGCTTTTTTTACATTTTTTTTTTAAACAATGTGACAATTTTTTTTTTTAGGTTTAAAACATTAAAAATTTGTAAAAATTAAAAAACTTTAAAATATATACATATATACAACACAGTGACAGGACCCAGGACACTAGTCTTCTTCTGTTGTCCCCAACGAGTCAACCAGCTGCTGCATATCAGCCACCAATTCAAGGACCCTTCGATTCATTGCTTCCACTCTTGCACGTGTGGTCCCTGGATCAAATTAGAAAAAATACATTAGTTTGAGACAAATACATGTTTATCACCTGTGGAAGGAATGTTTGTTAGTAATTAATCTAAGGAAGTGGGCACATGTCATTCTGCTAAGCAATTAATCTAAGGAAGTGGGCGCATGTCATTCTGCTAAGTAATTAATCTAAGGAAGTGGGCACATGTCATTCTGCTAATGCCATTGACTATGGCTTGATGTATCTGGGTGATCATGTCAATTACCACATACTGCAAAGAATGAAATTACAACTTACTTGGTTGGTGGCCGACGGATGCCTCGTTGGGGACAACCCTACGTCCTGGGCCCTGCCACTGTTGTGAAGTAGAGGCTGTTGAGACATGGCAAATAGGGTCACTTATTATGTCTTAGTCAACAGTAATCAAATGTCATTTTCAATTTGTGTGTCACATCACTAACCTTCTCCCCGTGCCTCCTGGCCGAGATCTGCTGCAGCCTGCGCATCTTCACCCGCTCCTGAAGCATCTACAAAAACAGATTAAGTGAATCAGCTTGGGTGGAAATAGCATGTATATGTGTGTGCGGTTACATGAAGAGTCACATACCAGAGGCTCCCGCATGCGTCGCTGGGTACTACTCCCTGCCCACGCCGTGCCGCCCCTCCTCTGTGGAAAGGTCCAGGGGTAGGACCGTCGCACTGGAGATCCACCACCTTCACTTCCAGCTGCAGATTCATGCAGCACTGGTCGGCCTGTGCGCCTCCGGGTGCGGCCGATTCAGTAATCCATTTCCAGCACTACAAAAGAAATACAATTAGAAATCAATGCCTACCTTCTGCATCAGTTACATCTAGCATGCAATCGCTATGTACTTACTAGGGAAATGGATTCCGAAAAAGTGCCCCGCACCCGGGGCATGTGCAGCCGTTTCAGGTCCGACCAATGCTGCATGATCTGCGTGTGGGTGAAGGTGGTGTCCGTCTCATGTTGGATTTTGGAAATGATCTCCAGTGGGACAGTGCGCTTCTCAAAAGAGTTGGGCAGGTAGTCGTACCTGCGCTCCAGCATGGTCTGCAAAACACAAAATCAAGCTAGGTTTTAGTTAAAACTGCATACAAATATCTGTCACCAATCGATCATTTGACTAAATGACATTAACATACACATTTGGAGCCTAATATAATCCTTTAAGCTGGCCTCAGTGTTGGTTCGCACGCGTGGGCCCTAACTTCGGTTGGGCACGGAGTTTGATACACTTTGTAAACAAACCCTTTCGTCATGCGCTTCCTTAAGGGCTAGGCATGCATTTAGATGGCAAAGCAAAGGCAGTAAAAGATGCTTACAAGCATGATGATCTCTCCTTGTTGGCGGGTGAAGATTGTGGGCGCCATCTTGCCTCTTGTGTGCAGCAGATAAGTAATGCCCCAGCGGTTTCCGGGTTCTGCAAGGCCGAACAAACGGCCGTATGCACGCGTACGCGAGCGCGTAGGCGTCACAGTCTGCAAATCTTATTTAAAGGTCCCTGGACACACAGCTCATTCTCTTTCAGAGTCCGTGCAAAATGCCTCCAAAAAAGCAAGCAGCGGCAAGCGGCAAAAAGGCAGCCAAGCGCCAGGATGCATCAGAAGGGCCCAAAACTCGCTCCCAAATGCCCAAAGCAAAACTGCGGGCAAAAAGCAATGCTCCTGCCAAGCAACCCACCACTACTCCCCAAAAAAAGGAGGCACAACCAAAAACCAAGCCACAGGCCACCAAGCCCACCCCAAGGGAGGTGGTCAAACCTGGTAAGAGGGTAAGAAGCCCCAGCCCCCCCGGACCAACATCCCCCCCCCATGCGCCACCAAGGCAGTGTTCCAGGGCCAAAAACAACATGACCGAAGCCCAATCCGGCAAAGATGCCCAAGACGAGAAAGAAGCCACAGCAGGGCCAGAAGCCGCACCATGGCTAGAAGCCGCAGCAGGGCCAGAATCCGCACCAGGGCCAGAAGCTGCAGCAGGGCCAGAAGCCGCAGCAGGGCCAGAAGCCGCAGCAGGGCCAGAAGCCGCACCAGGGCTAGAAGCCGCAGCAGGGCCAGAAGCTGCACCAGGGCCAGAAGCCGCAGCAAGGCCAGAAGCCGCACCAGGGCCAGAAGCTCAAGAAGAAAAAGAAGCCACAGCAGGCCCAGAAGCCCGAAAAGGCAGACAATGCCAAGCTCCCCCACCCGTACGTGGCTACCAATCGACGGCCAAGAGTGGCTGAACCACCAGCTCTGGGTCACCCCAGCCAAGTACCTCCAAGAGCCATGCTCCTTCCAAGGGCCCACAGAGCCACAGGGCCACAAGCACCAGTTCCTCAAGACCCTCTCTTCCTCGCCCACATTCCCCACCGGCACAGGTTGGCAGGCAATCACCCTATGCCACATCAACCCCTGCAACTTCTGTGGTCACCCAGCCACAAACACCCAGTCCCTTTCCCAGTCCAGTTTGATCAGCAGCCAGCCTCCAGTCCTTGATGTCTCCAACACACACCCATGCCAGAATGTCACCCCATTTGCCTGCAAACAATGAGGAGCCACAACCACCACAAACAGGGTGCACATTGCGCAGAGGCCACTTGAGTGGCTGTTTTGGTGAGTCACAAACTCAAAAGTGGTCTAACGTTATATTATGATGAGCTATATGGGAGCAAATCCAAATCAACTAGCAAGCAGCTCAAAGCGGAGATTTTGGCTGCTCTCACCAGACAAGTCAATGCAGCGGGGGATCAACTCAAAGATGTAGAACAGATTCAACGGAAAATATCGGACCTCAAATATGCTGCACGGAAGAAAGAGAATAAAAGGCTGCAGTACAGGTACATATCTTATTTTTGGGTTTTTATTCTTCTTGTATAGACATCAGTGAGCTTATTTTTGAATAATATGTTTTTCAGCTTACAAACTGGCGGAGGATTCCCCACTAAATTAAAATTTACCCAGGCTGAGGAGATAGTGCTGGGCCTGCTACATCCTGTTGCGTTAGAGGGACACTCGGCACAACAGGACACGGACAACCCGCCAATTTCAGCAGGTTAGTAATGTGTGAATTTCCCTCAAAATGGACCAAACAGTCAAATTAGCCAGCAAGGCATATCTAAACACATGCCCCTAGGGTGTGCCTTGTAGTGGAGTGATCAATTTGACCAGGGTGTGGTCAGGATCATACATGACGTTTAGGAACACTTAGGAAGAGTAGTAAAGTATTGAGATTAGCAAAGGACTGCGTGCTATGTATTTCTATTCAATCACATGCAACACTTACATCTTTTTCTGTTGGCCACTTGGGTTTGAGCTGTGCTTGGGGCCCAACAGCTTAAGATGGTGTGATTGCAATGTTTTTATAGATACAATGGTAACCACCAGAATCATATTGTAACTGCTATTTGCAAGCTGAGTGTGTTAACTTAATGGGCTATAAGGGATGTTTAAACACACACAACAGCCAGTACTTGCATGTTTGTTTGGCTTCACGTGACCAATGTGTCTATTCTGGGTTAAGAATCCATGTTCAATCTAATGGCATTCATAGTGAAGGTCAAGTTGCACCGTTGTGGGAGTGGCCATTCCAGCTTCGCCACGTGTTTGATTTAAGCATATGTGTTATTAACCATCACCAATGCATAGTTGTGTGTTTACATTGTTTGTTTTCTTCTAATGCAGCCCAGCCTCATCCCTCAGCTAGTGGGGAATCCTCTGCCATTTTAACTATGCCGTCTACTTCCGTGCTGCCTCGGACCCAGGATCCGAAATCTACGGTAAGTGTTTTTTGATGATGTGGCGTATGCATGTGGCTTGCCATGTTTCTTTGGCATGAATTACATATGTATTCCCCACACTGAACCTTTTTGTTTTACATGTCCCAACAGAGCCACACACTGATGGAGGAAATCCAGGAGCTGGAGGAGGATGGAACCTTCCTTGGACCTTATGAAGATCTCCCCCTGGGCCAGAATCTGCAACTGTCCCAAAATGTTTCTCCAACAAATCCTCAGCAGCAGAGGGAAGCTGGCTGCATGCTGCCTGCACATCGTGGGCAGCATGCAGAGACTGACCCTCCAGTCCCCAGTTTAAGATCTGCTGTTGAGGATTTGCCCAGCATACCTGTGGCTGTTGGGGGTCCTAGAGCAACATCATCTGCACGCCCCACAACCCGGGGAATTGGGAGGCGTACTCAGCAACGTCGCCCAGTTTTCCAGGGGAGGGGCGTGCAGATGATGGAGTCAGCATGGCACCATGAGAGGCGGCTATTTCGGCGCAAAATCAACAAAACCACGAGAATATTATTGGCCAATTAGATAACCTCAATAATACCTTAAGTGCCATGCTGACTGAATTTAGGACCCATAACAGCCACATGGCCAATTTGACCACAGAATTCAGGTCCAGCATGGCTGAATTGCAAACTAACCAAAGAAACATTTTGGAACAGTTGCAGATTCTGAATGCCACACAGGCCCAGGTTAGGGCCCACCACCAAGGGCCACAACCTGAGTTCTATGGGCATCCCCCATATTAAGGTGTTTTTGGCCTGAATCTGTTCTACATCTTTGCTTTACATCCCCACTGTATTGACTTGTCTGGTGAGCCCTACCAATATAGCATTTTGATATGGCTTTGCTTGTATGTTTTGGATTTGCCCCCATATAGCTCATTAAAGTCCTGAGGTAGGCCACTAGCCAATGCCAGAGGACAAGCCTCACTGAAGCGGCCCCTAAAGCTGTTGCGCTGCAGCCTTGCCCATAATTTCATTGGTTGTGGCACCTCCTGTTGTTAGGCATGATTGTGTGACATTCTGGCCTGGCAAACTAATACCTTGGACCCTGGCTGAGATTTTACTGTACTTGGATTGGGACTGGGTGTTCTTGTTTGGGTGGGCCACTGAGTAACAGGTGTAGATGTGGCATACGTATGTCTGCTTTCAACCTGTGCCTGTGGCAAATGTGGGCAAGCAGGAGAGGGCGTGTTTGTGTCCATATTTTTTCAGTGTAACATCTGTGATTTATACCGTTGACAATGCTTGGCACACATATGTTAGTATGTTATTTTGAAGGTTAACTTTCTCCTGGAGTGCCTTACTTTGTAAATCCAGGCTGTGTGCAATTGGTCTGTGGCCTGCTTTGACATTAATTTCATGTCCATGTATTCCCCCTAACTATGTGAGTGACCATCACCTACAATTCTTATGTTTACAAAATTCTACCTTCAAAAATTAAACAAACGTGTTTCTGACTAAGTTAATGTCTGTCGGTTTTTGGTTAATAAATATGACTTAAAGTAGCACCAAAAACAAACACACACAAACATTCTAAAAAGAGGATAAATACATTGTTGCTGGTTTGGGTAATTAATTCATTACTGTTTTGTTCTTAATCAAACTCAAATAAAAAAACAAATGGCACAAAGCAATCACAACAAACAATGTAAAAACAAACAAAAAAAAAAGGAGAAAACAATTAAGCAAAATGTGTTGCTAGTAAATTAGCATGGACGGCTTGGCCAGACGCACTGTGCTGCCCAACATAGGCGTTCTCTGGCTCATCGGCGGGTGTAGAGGGTGCCAAATCCACATACTGGAGGACCCGCTGCAAGATAGCAAAATTATGCAGTGCAGCACAGGCCATGATGATATCTTTTTGGGTCATACTGAAGGGATCCCCCGGTATGGTCCAAACATCTAAAGCGGGGCTTCAATAGGCCAAAGGCCCTCTCCACCACTGCCCTGGTTTTGCGGTGCGCCCTATTATAGGCCTCTTGGGCGGCATTCTGTGGGCGTAGTACAGGCGTCAACAGCCACGGGAGGAGTGGATATCCAGAATCTCCTGGCAAAATTAAAGGAAAAAACATATAAAGATTAATGCATACATTTCAGCACAAACATGCACAAAATACCTGAATAAGAGGCTAGGTGACATTGTCAAAAAAACATGAGCATACATATTGCACAGGGCAAATCGACAAAGAAACATATCTAATAGATGGTGGCCCAAATTAGAGAACTAATATTGCGGATGCTGGCCAATCAGCCAGACTGTTAAGACCTATTGGTTTAGGTCTGTGCTGCTCAGCAATCTTGGATGGGTTAAGTTTGCATGACCCATTATCTGCTTTGTCTGAGTCCAAAACAGGTCTAAGCCGGACCCTGCAATTTATCCCGCTCTCCTCTACTCAGTAAGTGTAATGCATCTAAGCAAAGATGGCGCAGACTCTATGATAAAGTCAAGAACAGATTTACAGAAAAGTGTGGGGAAGACTGATTACTAATTTAGCTAAAATTACTCTTTAGAGTTTTAACAATGCAGGACAAACATTTTGCCAGGCTTTGCTGTTTTGCTAATGTCATGGGTACAGTCGTGTTTCCCTTTTTACCAAGGTGAGGAAAAAGGCATAGTTTAAGAAAGTGGAACTAAACAAAAATCATAGCCATACCTAGAAAAGAAAATGACGTTATTGGACTCAACTTACCAAGGAGCCATGCACCGGCAAATTCCCCAGACTCAAACCGACGGAACAATCCAGATCTTCTAAGGATGTAGGCGTCATGGGATGAGCCTGGGTAGCCGGCGAGGACGATAAGAAACCGCATGTCCTGGCCCACCACTGCTTGCACATTCAGTGAGTGGCCCATTTTGCGGTTCCTGCAACCAAATATAAAATAATTACACAAAGCAAAGGTAACCGACTAAAACAATAACTCCTACAACAAATTAAGATTCAAGTTCAACAATCCAAATATACGGTAATTCACAAAGGACATAAGTCTACTAAAATCTAGGATTATATGGATGTGTGGGTAAATAAATGTTTACATGCTAAGGACTAATTAAGGTCAGCATTAAAATGCATCTATAAGGCATACATGAAATGTATTGATTCAGGTATGCATTGCTATACAATTTATGGCCTCGGCCATGCTGATACATGCAAATGCCTTGGAGCTAAAAGCGCAGACTCCTCCACATAGCTGCAAAACATGTTCAACAATAGCAATCCGAGCCCTCAAAGGTCCCGAAAGTGGATCAGAAATGAAACGAATTTATAAGGTGGTGGCCCGTCGGAAATCACCTCTCTGAATCAGACGGAAACCCATCCCAACAACGGAAGTTATCTGAACGAACGAAAAATATCAGATTTTGTTTGGAAAATGATCCGAAGTAACGGAAATGTTCCGATTTGCTTCCGTTCATCGAAAGCGCATATACGCATTTTCCCGAACGTTCGTACGAATGAAAAATGAACGAAAAAAAGCAAAAAAAAGACTAACACCCACCCAAACTTTCACAGACAGCTACGGAAGTCCGGACGAATGTGTCTTTGAATCGAGGCTATTGTGCTGAATTGAGCCCTTGTGCTCATACTTGATGTTGACACATTTCAATCAAATGTTGTCCCTCCTTTCCTCTCCACGTTCCTATGATCATCTTCAAATGTTGTCCCGAAGTCACCCCTGTACCTATGCTTCTAATGTAAGGGAACCTGTCAAATGTGGCCACTGTGTCACACTTAGAGTACTGACGAATTGGCCATTTGCTTGACCATATTTGGAGGTGGTCAAAGAGGAATGGAATGAAAAAGAAGTGGGTCAGATTTTGGAGCCTTGTGACAGAATATACAGCATGCTGCAGGAAATAAATAAGAGGCACATGGGACAGGCTTCTGGTGAGTACCTTGCTGTCTTATTATTCCCATTGCCTGAACTGTCCCTTTATGGTAGATTGTTATTCTAAGCTAAGCCTATCAATGATGTAAGGAACCGAAAATTTAAATACCATATTTTTTGCTTTATAAGACTTTTCTTTTTCTCCAAAATGTTAGGGGAAAATCCATGTTTGTCTTATAGGACGGATGCTGTGTGTGGGAGTGGGTTGCATCGAGTCCCGGGGAAAGGGCACACACTGCTTCCCAAGGCTACCTGCTTTTGCCTTCGATATGGATAGATCTAGTTTACTGCCTCTGATATGGATGGATCTGGAATGCTGCTAACTTTAATTGCGCTTTCTGTGGAACGATAGCCTGCGGCAAGCTGAGTGTAGTGGTGCCTCTCTGTGCTGGGAGGTAGGCCACTTATTGGAAGACCACAGCTAATGAGAACCTGTACCGCCACTCGTTGCTGAGGAGACTGGGTCTGTGATGGAAGGCGCTTTGCAAACGCTGTCCCAGGGTGGGGCTTGGCCTGTTGTGGAAAGAGGAGTGGTGGGGCCTTTTATCTATGTGTATACACAGATGCACATACCTAAATGGAAGAAATGATAAATAGCCACAGGCACAGCACTGCTATTGTCTAGGAAGAGGTGTGATCTGTTCTGTGTTTAGTCTCTGTGTGGCTGTGTCTTTCAATGTCTGATCTCAGTGATGGTCTGGTTGTTACTTTCTGACATATGGAGGCTGCAGGAGGGACAGCCCTCGGACCGCTAACTCCAGACACTCCATGCTGCCAGAGCGGGAAGGTCCAGAGGAGAACAGCAGATCAAAGGTGCTCATGTGCTCGGAGGGAAGAGGGATAAGTGAAAACTGTCTACAACCTGATTATGCTGCTGGCATTCATAGCCACCCCCAGGTAACTATTCCTCTTCTCTCTCAAATTTATCTGTACCCCACCTGTTCCAAACTGCAGCCACCTCCATCCATACTACAGCCAGAGCCACATCCTTATGTACTGCAACCTGACCCACAGCCACATCTCTCTGTACCACAACCTGAACCACAAGAATAACACCTATCTGTATCCAATCCTGACCCACAGCCACATCTCTTTGTACCACAACCTGACCCACAAGAATAACACCTATCTGTAGCCAGTCCTGACCCACAGCCACATCTCTCTGTACCACAACCTGACCCGCAAGAATAACACCTATCTGTATCCAATCCTGACCCACAGCCACATCTCTCTGTACCGCAACCTGACCCGCAAGAATAACACCTATCTGTATCCAATCCTGACCCACAGCCACATCTCTCTGTACCCCAACCTGACCCACAGGAATAACACCTATCTGTATCCAATCCTGACCCACAGCCACATCTCTTTGTACCACAACCTGACCCACAAGAATAACACCTATCTGTAGCCAATCCTGACCCACAGTCACATCTCTCTGTACCCTAACCTCACCCATGGCAACATCTACCTGTACCCCCAACCTTACCCACAGCCATATCTATCTGTACCCCCAGATTAAAAGAGGGCGAAGGTCCACACTCCTTGAAAGTCCAAACTTTTATTGGGTAAATTTAAAAATATCTCTGTATAACAAAGTTCATATTATAGCCATAAAAACGTTCATACGAGACCCAGGTGAAGAGAAAGTGGGGTTCTTAATAGATAGGGGATCTACATTAACAACAAGTATATATAGTAAAAATAAAATTAAATTAACTTACCCTGAGTCATCCTCCTCCACCTCTCCGTCCGAGTCCCGAGAGCGTCAGGGAGCCAGTGACGTCGTCAGCCAGGCGGCCGCGACTGCCAATAAGGCGCTGGCCCTGCAAACCAATCAAAAGAGAGAGAAAAACTCACACGTGACACAGAGAGGCCAGCCTGTACCCCCAACCTGATCCACATCTATCTGTACCCCAACCTGACCGACAAAATCTTTCTGTACACCAACCTGATCCACAGCACACCTCTCTGTGCCCCAACCTGACCCACAATAGCACTTATCTGTACCCAGCCCTGACCCACAGCCACATCTCCCTATGCCCCAATCTTACCCACAGCCACATCTACATGTACCCCCAACCTGACCCACAGTAACATTTATCTATACCTCCAACCTGACCCACAGCCACATTTATCTGTATCCCCTTCCTGACCCATAACCATGTCTATCTATATACTCAACCTGGAAATTTCTGGGAGAGAGCATTGTCAGCTGCAGGCTGGGTGCAGTGGTGCTTCTCATTCCTCCCTCTACCTTTACTGGGCAATATGTTTATACTGTATAGTTTAGTAATAGTAAACAGACAAAACCACCCACAAAAAACAACCCACCATTTGGTTCAGAATATTTTATATTTCTTATTTTCTACCCATGTGTGTCTTATGGAGCGAAAAATATTTAAGAATATTGCTTGATGATTACAACTTTACAGTAAAAGGTTATATTATGCTTTATTTATACTTGTTTACTCTTAATCGCTGTACTTGCTGTTGCGGATGAGGTTTGAGCTTGAAGGAGCTGACAAGGTGGGTGTTTTGACTGGAAGAACTGTGCGCCAGAGCCTGAAGTTGAAAGACTGCATTTGCTAGGAGTATTTTTTTCCTTTTAGCATTATACTATTTGTTATTTTGATTTCCATGTCTTCATCCCTTGACTTTATATAATAGGAGGCACTTACAACAAGGAGGAGAAAAAAAGATAACGGCACTCAGGATTCTGATTTGAAACATCTCCTTCTCATATATGGAAAGCAAGAAGTATAAAAAAAATTTAATAATATTTAAAATGCTGTCTGTTTAGCTCCATGAAAGGGATCGGTGCTTATGACAGGGAAACACATTCTCAGATTCTGCATTAATAGCTTCCATTTAATATTGAGGACTTGCTCCTTGCTGCTTTCGGGAGGGTTTTTCTTCTATAGAATTCCTGATGTAGAAAAGCTTTCTTTCTCCTACCGGAGCATTTCTTTTCAGATCCGTGTCTTTGTCCGAAAACTATTTAAGGTGTAAGGTGTATTATTTCCATTTGACCTTAAGATTTGGCAAGATTATTTATTCCTGTTGGGCCTGTAAAGGAAAATACTTTTCCCAAAAGCCTCTCAGAATATTGTTAAGGAGTTGTTGAAAGCATCTGGAGTTTAAAACGGAACTGTTCCGGGATGGCTTCAGCTAGCATGGAAACAAGGTCATTGTGTTAAGGAAGAACTTGACTTGTTAAAAACAGTGATGTGATCTATAATAGAAAAAAGGCAAAATGCTCATAAGCCAAAGCTTTTTTTTCTGCAAGGCCAGTATGCTCAATAATATATGACTTCCATAGCCGTCCTACTTTCTATTCTGCAATGATGTCCCAAAGACATAAAATGCTGCCTCGCGCCACATCTTACTGCTCCCTGGTCTCTGGGTGCTACTGAAACATGCATGTGCCCAGGGCAAGATTTACATCTCAAGAGCTCTAGGCTGGGAATGTCAAACTCAAAATGTGCAACAGCTGAGGGCCTCGTGTCAGGGTTTCAAGACCCAGAAGAGCTGAACTACAAAACTTTCCTATCAGATTGATAGATCACATTCATTATATATAGGTAAATGATCCAGTATTTGAGTCTAAGTTGTCTGAGCAAAAGTATAAGAACCTTTATGATTTACAGACAATTTGGATAACAGGGGGAAACCACCTCTGAAGTTTGAACCCCACCAATCCACATTAAGACAGACATATATATATATATATATATATATATATATATATATATATATATATATATATATACAGGAGGAAATTCATGACTATTATTATGCTCTTCAGGAGCAGTTTTCCAACAATAATGCCAAGAGCAAGGTATCTTTAAGTTGACAAAGGAACCCAAGTAGCCTATAAGCAACTAAGGTCTTTCTCACAATAAATTATGTTGTCCAAATAAATAACCCTGCTACCAATCTGCATTTTGCTAACATATATATATATATATATATATATATATATATATATATATATATATTCAAACTAACTATACTATATATTCAAACTAACTATACTATATATTCAAACTAAGATGAAACTCATATGGAATTAAGTAAGCACAGATGTGTTAAACAAATCAGAAAATGTTTAGATTTTCCACCCAGCTTTTGCTTTGATGGCAGCTTTGTACACTCATGCTATTCTCCCAATTAGCTTTATGAGGCTGCGACCTAGGATGGTTTTCCGGCGAACTTGAAGGATTTCCAACAGCTGCAAAAGGATGTGTTGGCTGTTTTTCCTTGAGTCTGCAGAACATCTCATCCCAAACCATCGCAACTAGGTTTGGGGCTGCTGTTTGTAGAGGCCATATCATGTTTCGCAGCCCTCCGTCACTCTCCTTCTCTGTCAAATAGCAAGCAAGATCACCATGCTGCAACAGGATTCTCACATACATTGCCCACTTATCCTAAAGATAACACATCTATTGTATGGTTAAATGTCCCCTATAAAATCTTAACACCAAAAAGGCCCCAGATACAGAAGACATTTCTCTGATATACGATTGCTCCAATCTTGCAGCTATAAATGAATAACTCACTGTTATGTTATGTCAACATGTGGTGCCATCTTGTTTGAAGATGCCTGTCATTACACCAATGCCAAAAAAGTCAACAGCCACAAACCTGAACGACTTCAGACCTGTGGCAATTATATGAGTTGCCATGAAGGTCTTGGAGTGGCTGGTGCTCTTGCACCTAAAGACAACCACATAAGATATCTGCAGTTTGCTTACAGAGCAAACAGGTCAGCAGAGGACACTGTCAAACCTTGCCCTTAGGTATGTCCCAAGGGGCCTCTCAGAGATTAGATTTCGGACTGCACCTCACAGAGGCACCTTGGCATTTGGTGCTGCAGCTTCAACATACTTCCGCAGATGTGCGTGGACTGAGACCTCTGTATTTAACCAGATTTAGAGACAGATTATAGGTTTGGCTGCAAGCTAACAGGGTTGAGTGCTGTGGCTTCTTTTAGACTTGCCCTTAGGTATGCCTTACAAATGCATATGGAAAGTCAGGGATCATATTTCAGGATTTTGTTTGCAGACATCAGCTCAACCCTAACATTAGCATTGAGAAACTGATGCACTAGAAGTTCCCTACAACAACTGCAAGTGGATCAGGAGCATCCTAATAGGTAGGAAATCCCCTATAAAGCATGAGAACCACAAACATGGGTACACCTTAGGGGTGTGTGCTTACTATCCCTACTACCCTTTCCACTGGGGATGCACAACCTGTGGCCTGTGAGTTGCGGCCCCAGCACCTCTTGCCCATCTCACCTCCACTTACCTTTCCCCACCCCACCTCTACTCATTTTGCTTCTTCCTTCTTTAACTCTTCCTGACCTTTTCCTGCCTGACATCTGCCTAACACTTTCCATTCCACCTCTGCTGTCCTCACCTCTTGTAGCCTCACCCCAGCCAACCTCACCTGCTTCTAACCATCTTACATTTGCCCACTACCTTCCACCTCACCTTTACCCACCTCATCTGTGCCTTCCTCTGTTCACCTCTTCCGACCTAACTTTTCCCATCTTACCCCTATCCACATCACCTTTTCCTCCCTCACCCCTGCACTGTAGATCAACATCAAACTACCAAACCAGGCATTGAAAATTAGCAAGATTCACTCACACCCCAGAAACAATTCGTGCAGCTACTACCATCAGGCAGGAGATTTAATAAACTAAGAACAAGAGCAAAGAAACTTATCATGAAATTGTGTAATATTAAAAATCCATATAAACATGTTGGCTAATGAGAGGAGGGGGTCACTTATACACCTAAACATAATACAACTCCACCAAGCTTGTGTTTTCTTCTGGTAGGAATAAAATCCCAGGGTGCCAGGTTTGAGAACCTGTCTCCCTTATGTCCTTTTCCTTCCATTAAAAAAAGCCTGGAATTATATTTCTTGATGGCAGGTGTCTAAGTGACCCCTCCTGCAGAATATTTATATGGATTTTAATCATTGGGCCATTTTTTTCACAATAATCCTCCTTTAAAAATAGTTTCTACCCTGTTTGAATAGTTTTTTATGCTTCACACAAATTGTGAACTGGTAAAGGGTCCTAAGAAGCCCCTTACCAGTTCAAAAGGTAAGTGGGGTTGGCAAGCCACATGAATGGCATGTGACTGGTGGCTTGCTAATTCCCTCATCTGGTTACCTACACCTCCTCTTGGCACTGTAGGCGAACTTGGTGCCCATCAGCATGGGCTCTGAGCACTGGACCTGGGTTAAATATATAAAATATCCCAGAACCGGACCCTATGTTCAGTGTGCCAAGCAAGTAACACCAGGAATAGGGGGGAAACATTTAAAAAAAAAGGCCGAAATATTGTCACTTTTGGGGTAAGGTCACACTAACCGAAAAAGGCAATATTCTGGTACTGAACAATGACCCATAACTTCGTCACTATGATCACCATGTGGATGATTCAGCATAGTCATGTAATTGTTTCAATATGATGGCTCCTGGTGCGCCCTAACACCATTGACTGGTCATGCAGGCAAAAGACTAGTGAATAAGTAGGTGTTGTTCAAGTAACCAACAGCCTGATGTCAGTTTAGACCTCAAAGCTTGTCCCCTTTAAGCATTTAACAGTGCAAAATGCAATGGTTAGCAATAGATGCCGTAAAACAAATTTCTGCATGCAGAAGGATCCTTGGGCATTTTAGTTGCTCAACCAAATCTCAGAGTCAAATGGCTGAGCATCATGGGTAATATAAAATACTTCAGCCAAAACTAAAGACAATTAGAGACCATTCTTGCTTTGCATTTTATGAGTGGAATTAACCACTCATGACAAGTTCCAGCAAACTGTAGTTTCCACTTGACGCGTATTATCCATATACAGGTCATAACTATAAGACCTGAAGTCAAATACAGTGGTTCTTCAAATTTTGTAAAACTCTCAGAATATTCCATATTTTTGTAAAATATATATATATATATATATATATATATATATATATATATATCAGAGTTTTACAGTCTGGTTTGATCCCTTCATGCAGCAATGACTGCATTTAAATGATTTTGGTATTGTTGTTCAGTCCTGCACATCAGCTTTCTGTTAGTGGGCTTCCATCCATGAATTACTCGTTTTAGGGCCTTCCCCAACCTTTCTATTGGATTAAGGGTTGGACTTGGCCATTCCAAATCTTTAACTTTTTTCATCTTTGACCAATTTAGTGGAACGAATTGTGTTCTTGGGGTAGTTCTTGCTAAATGACTCATATTATCTTAAGGCTCAACTCACGAACAGCTGTTCCTTCAGAATTTGCTTTGCAGAATTTAGAATTTTTTGATCCATCAATGATGGCAAGCTGTACTCGCACTGATGCAGCAGAACAGGCCCAAACCATAATTGCACCACAGTGCTTTACAGATGAGATGAGATTGTTAAACCTTTCCTTTGTTTCCTTTCTCTAAATATAATTCTTTTGATTAAACCAAAAAGCTCTATTTTACATTTTCTTAATCATCTTCTTTTTTGTCCAGGTAACCTTGAGCAAACCACAGATGGGCCGCCATTTTTTTTTGAAGAGCGGCCTTCTCTTTGCCATCCTGCCATGTACATGATTGTTGATCAGTGTCCTTACACCGGAACAACACCCATTTTTTCTCTAACGTTTGTTGGTCCCAGTGACAGCACACAATAACAAGCTTGGCTGTACATAACCCCACCAAGAATGGAGAATATTCTTACCTCCCCCTCGAGCCTGAAGGTAAGCTAAGAATATCGAGCATTCTGGGGGGGGGGGTTATATGCCGGGGGCTCCAGCATTCTGCATGCCCCCCCCAGCTAGTTTTTATGTGCTGTCAGGGGGACCAACACCCTTTAGAGAAAGCATGGATGTTGGTCTGCTTTAAGATGGTGGTCCCATGTACATTAATATTAGTTAATGTGAGAGATATTATGGGGGTGATTTAAGAAAGACTAGCGCCAGGTAGTGCTTCGTAGCAGCAGGTAACATCTGGTGAACGCTGGGTGCTGTACGCAAAACCACATTTAAAAAAGAGAATCTGGTGAGCAACTCTAACAGCACCATGTAGCGTCACATGTATTACTAGAGGCGGCTCAGCGTATAGCGCCGGTGCTCTAGGTTCAAGAGTGCCATGTATTACCTTTCGCTTAGTGTCGCTCTCCCATACATTTCAGTTGGCTTTCATTTGGTTGTGTATAAACAGCGTGTTTGGCAATTTTTTTTTTGCACAGCCTTCATTTTCCGAGCCCAGCACCTCGGCCCACCCTACTTCCACTTAACTCTGCGTCCGCTCATATCTTTTAAGATTTTTTTTGAGTCATAAAAACACGACAAATGAGATCTATGCTTACATCAAAAGCACAGCAATTCTTTGAACACCTCTACATATCTCACCTCTTCGTTCCTCAACTCTTCCTACCTCACCTCAGCCCACATCACCTTTTCTCCATCTGATGCCTGCCTACCTCTTCCCACTCCACCACTTGTAGCCTTACCTCAGCAAACCTCACTTATTCAAACGTTTTACCACCTTACCTTTGCCCACTTCTACCGAACCTCTAACCACCTCTGCTCACATCTTCCGAATTTACCTATGCCGAATTTACCTAGGCCATGGCCTAGAGGTAAGGAAGTGGCCCAGTGACTAGGGTAGGGGGGGTCAGGGGCAAGGAGCCAGGTTCGGTTCAGACTTTAGTGCTCTTGAACCCTCCAACTGCTCCCTGGCACCACTGCTAGGACAGCCCACCGCTCGTGCATGTGTGTACTTACTGCTTGTGTTTGACTCACTGCACAGGTGGGTTAAATGTAGAGGATAAAATGCCTATGTGAGAAAGCATATTATGGCCATATAATGAGCCTGAGAATTTTTTGTTTTCATTGAGGGACGCATTAACTGGTATTCACGTGACAACCTAGAAATTGATTATTAATTCAGAATAACACATGACCGAGAGGACATATGCTATACTTGACCTACATGTCTTACCTGCCGTGCATGTTAGGAATTAGGGCTGATCAAGAAAAGCATTACAATTAAGCAACTTCAAGAGGACCAACCACCCATTTTTCCAGCCAATCAAGTAACACTAATTTGGGATGCTCATCTGTGTAACCCCCCCCCCCACGGTGAACCCCAATCACTCACATTTCCAGTCCTCCCACATCACTTTCATGGCCCCAGGAAAATCCCTGGCCTTTCTGCAGCTACGGCACGCTCCTGCACTGGTTGTTTGCTGGCATTGTTAAGCTTGACAACACCTACAGTCCACCTACAGGGAAACAAGCTATACACAATGGGCATATGCGCTAGTCATCCTGGGGAACGCGCATGCCCCAACTCCCCTCCTGAACAAACATCTACAAGCACAGCAATATAGCTTGCATACACAATGCGGACCCAAAACAGCCATACCTCTTTTGAAATCATGGTGGGAACTTTGGCATCAAATGACTACTGAAATGAAGCTCCTGAGCTTTGGTACTGAGGAGGATTACTAGAAACGTGTATAAGTCTACCACAGCAAGGGGCAGTCTGGCATTCCCAAATAATAATACAGCACAACAGTTTGTTTTTAATCAAGTGTCTTTTACTGGTCGGTAACAAAGATAAGTGTTTTTTGTGTACTGTAAAAATTATTGTAGTCATGTTGAATCACCGATGACTTTTTTGTATGACACAGAAGGCAGAAAAAATATTAAACTTTTCTAAAAGATAATACAACTTATGGAATGTAATTTATAGAGGGGTCAATGGGAACAAGGGTTCAAGGGGGACCCACCCCCATCCTTTATAATTGAGTATAACACCGAAGCAGGACAGATTAGCTAGACTTTCTTGGACATCGCCTGGCTTGAATTGTACTAAGATTCAGGTGCTGCCAAAACAGGAAATTCCCCAAAATATCGCTGAGCTAGATCAGAACAGAGGCACATTCTAGTATAATGGATAGCTGCAGGCAAAGCTCACAGCTTACAGTTCTTTAATGCAGTGAGGCCTGGATTTGCCCCCAAATGGCTTAGAATAATGTATGATTGTTTCACCACACAGCTTCTTGGAAGATTAATTATTAGATTTAACTTTGATTACATTAGGACTTTAATGAAATCTTTAATATTTATCCACATGTGGCCACCAGTGGGAGCACTAGCCAAAACAACAAAGTAAAACCTACAAAATTCATAGATAATAAAATGAAATGAATTATTGAGTTGTATGAGAGCTGTGGGGGACTTACATGCTAGATTTTAATCTTTGCCAGCATTTGTCCTTCAACAAGCATTTTCTTCTGCAATTGACAAAACTTCCAACTTTTCCATTCTATTCTTCCTTATAACATGATCTGTTGTTCTTCACTGGTTTCAGTTAGTCATTATGTTTTTATTTACATATTAGAGATCTGTAAGAATAGCAGTCGCTTAGCTTAAATAGTGGGGGGTGAAGGGTTAATTCTCTTTCTCTCTCTTTCTTTGACATCATTTCAGCCATCTTGCTGCTTTAAAATATTTAGACTTAGAGTTTTACCTTAAGCTTTGTGGTGTATCTGTGATTCTGAGGCTTGGTACAGCGAGAGCATTCCATGCTCCCAAGGTTAAGATAAGTAACTTTCTAAAGCCAACTGCGAGAAGTGAGAACATTATTCTGTGTTATGTGTAAATTATGTTTCTCACGAAGGGAGGGGCAAGCTAAAGCTCTCCTTGGTCTTTAAAAGATACACCCTGCTGGAGATGCCAGAGGGACGTAAGCAACATGACCCATATTTGGTGGGGCTGTCTGGCTATTAAGGCCCTATGGGACCAAGTTCTTGCTATTTACGAACAGATCTCAGTCTCTAGGGTAGTAAATACACCCCAATTGGCACTGCTGTCTCTTGCTCCTGGCCCCTTGTCAGACATAAAAAAGGCACTTAATTTCAGCCATGAGAGCCGTTATCCCAAGGCACTGGAAGTCACAGGAACCCCTACACTAATGGAATGGGTTCAGGAACTGGAAAAGGATCCACTACATGGAAGACCTAATTGCTAGAGACAGAGACCTCACAGACCGATTCTTGCTAACCTGGACAGGGTGGATAATGTACCGGGATTCGCGCCTTCCAGCTCTACTCCCAACTGTGGGGCAAACTTGAGAATTAGCGCAGGACTGTCCCCATGCCCTCCTAACTCTGATTAAGAGCATAGGAAGCCCCGCAAAACTTCTATAATTGGAACACTAGGGGTGTTAACTGTATGAAGGACTGTGTACTGGATTCTAAAGTGCTTACGTTTCTACAATTTAAGGAAAAATTTGATTTGGGGGCTGAACATGTGTTTGCCTATTTACAAATAAGAAATTTTCTTCTGAGCCTGTTGCATGGAAAACAGAATGTAGAGGAGCTAACGGGGTTTGAGAGGCGGTGTGCTACTAATCCCAGAGGCAGAGCTATCCTCTCACAGGTGTATATGTCTCTAACCAGTTCAGCCTTAAATAATACTCCGGGATATATAACAAAGTGGCAAGAGGATCTGGGTAGCTGTCTGGAGAATGACGAATGGCAGAGGATGTGGAGTACCACATTGCGTGGGAATACATCGGTGCTTGCTGTTGAAGCTAATGTTAAGGTGATGATACGTTGGTACTGGGTTCCTGCTCGATACTCAACAGATGATTCTGGCCTTCATAAAAATTGTTTTAGGGGATGCCAGGATCTGGGTTCTTTTAAGCATATATGGTGGGATTGCCCATTAGTGAGTAAATTTTGGTGTAAGATATTTCGAATATTGTCCAATATTATGGGAACCTATGTTAGTACAGATCCGTGGGTTGCGCTGTTAAATAAGCCTATAGAGGGATATGGAAAGGATTTTCAAAAGCTTACACTTCATTTGCTAACCGCAGCCAAATTAGTAATAGCTAAGGCTTGGAGAACTAAGACTCTCAGCATCCTGGAATTTAAGAGTAGAGTAAATGATACTATGGCGATGGAAAAATTATCCGCTTTAAAAGAGGGACGCTTGGAAAAATTTGAACGAACTTGGTTGCCATGGGTGGAAAAGTACTTACCTAGAACCTTTGATAGAAAACTTTTAATAGTATAAGCTTATTTGCTCTTTTCTTACCTTTAGGAAAATCCCTTTTTTTTTTTTTTTTTTTTTTTTTGTGTGTGTTGTTTTGTTGTCTGTCTGTCTTTTTGTTTATTGTTTGTGTTTTGCTGTTTTGTGTATGAGTCCCTGCTGCTGGGGGGTGGGACTTGGAGAGGGAGGGGGGGAGGGGGGGTGTCGCTGTTTTGTGAAAGTATGTTATATTTTTCAATGTTGCTGAAATATGGCAGTTGTTGACTCGCTTTAAATATTTGTTACATATGATACTGTATATTGAACATGAAGGTCTCCCTCTACTGAAGGGGTGGTAAATAATTAGAGCGAGGATGATGGGGGGAGGGGGTGGAGGGGATGGGTATATAGGATATATAGAATTGACAATTGATAATTATTTTTTGAGATGTATATATTTATCTGTCACAAGCCTGGTCTTATTAATGTTTTATTTATATATTTCTGTTACTCTGATTCTCTACTCCTATGTAAACTATTTGTATGATGCCATTGCTTGTATATTTTATTATGCTTCTTGGAAAATAAAAAACCTTTGAGAGAAAAGAGCATAGGAAGCCACACATACCTTAAATGCCCTAGGCGTCAAGGTCCTCACTAGTAGAAGGGCCAACACAGGAAAAAATTAGACTAGAGCGCAAGACTACAGAAGCAGCACTGGTGATTACCCTACTTCAGCTCTAGCACTCCTCCACTGATATGATGGCCCCCTAAACCCTCCCAGTCCTCCAACCCACTTGTAGGCCTACCCCCTCTCCCCCCAGCATGTTGAGGGACATGCCTTACCTCTGGTACAGGGGGACCCTGGCCCAAATTACCGCAGCTCATGGCTGCTCCCAGCACGCCATCACAGTCAAGTGCGTGGAGGGCCTCCGTGGGGGCCACAGTGCCCCCAGGGGGGTTCTTTGCAGGTGCCCCCTGGGCTCCTTCAGAACTTCTCCTCATTGTAACATGCACACCCACTTATTATTCTATGCGCAATTACAGGCATCATTGCCTGGAGAATGTGAACGCTGCTGTGGAGATAATGCTTTGTTTGTATGCATTACAGGAATTTTCATGTTCTCACGTACTGTACCCCCCCTTGTTTTCTCCCCTTTTTTTCCTTTCTGTACCCCCATGTTTCTCTGTTTGTGTTTTGTTCTTTCTTTGAAAACCAATAAACTTGATTATACTAAAAGATACACCCTTCCTTCAATAAAGACAGAGTCATGTGTTGAATTGTCCCCCTGTGCATGTCTCTCTTTATTTAAACACATGATTCTCCAACCGTTTTTTTAAGGGTGAACAATACAGAAGTTGAGTCAGAGAGGCCAGTCAAGACTTATCAGGGGGTCCGAGCTACTCCCCAACAGTGGGGAGCTACAATACTTGCTGTCTGGGTCTACAATGCATTTTTATAAACTGAGTCAGCTAATAACATCCTATAGCTCCAGTCATACTAATGCAATAAAGTCATCATTTATTGCTGTACAAGTCACTCTGAATTTTGAAAATCAAGTCGGATGACTTGCAAAACCTCTTCAAAATGGCTTTACTGTGAAACCACAGAGCTTGGCTTTAGCTTGATCTCAAGCATCAGTAGATCTACTAACAAGATTTGCTCTCCCTTATTATCAGAGCTATAATGTGAAAGTTAGCGCCCGGGTCATCTACTAACACCTCATAGCTCTAGTCATGCTAACGCAATCAACAACTCACCCTCTGCTGTTTTTGGTAACAGAAAAGACTGGCATTATTTATTGCTGTACAAGCCACTCTGAACTAAGAAAGTCAAGTAGGATAATTTGCAAAACATCTTCAAAAAATAAAAAAGAAAGTCTACTTGCCTTGATTTATTCCTTTAGATATACCATGACCTGGAGGAAAACCTTCACAATCATTGGATCTTAGAGTGAAGAACTGCTTACTGGCATATTATCTGCACTATAGCAAGGAAACCAGAATACACAATATACTGCATTTCTTGCCATATAATTCGCACCTGTCCATAAAACGCACCTAGGATTTGTAGGAGGAAAATAGGAAAAAAGAACACCACCCCCCAAGAACCAAATAATAGGCCGGGTGCAGAATCCTCCCATTGCAGGCAGAGTGGCATCCCTCCTTGAATTTTCCATATATAAATTGTGGCAATTCCCCCATTCCATTCCCATAGGCAGTGTGGCAATTTCCCCATCCCATTCCCCATATATGTAATGTGAGAGAATCATCCCACCTCCTTTCCTGACTTTGGACAACCAAAAGAAAAGGGAGAACTTACATACAGTGCTCCTCTGTTGCTGGCAGCCCTGGAGGCCAGACAAATGATGTGGACAGCCCGCTGTCTCTGCCGCCTCCACCGCTGCTTCTCTTCTAAGATGCCCTACACAATCACCCACTCCATGAAGGGAGTGGGCATGACCTGCAGCTAGCATTTAATGAGGACAGCGGACACAGGCCATGTCCACTCGTTGCATTGACAGGGTGTTTGTGTAGAGCGCGTGCTGCGACTGAGAATAAAAGCAGCGGTGGCAGGGACAGCAGGCCGCTGCTCATCCACGTCTGGCCTCCCGGGCTGCCTGCAATGCGGGAGCGGTGCATGTGAGTATACTTGTCTCTCTCTCTATTTTTTACATTGCCTGATAAGACGCACTGACGTTTTCCTTCCACTTTTTGGAGAAAATAAGTGCATCTTATAGGGCGAAAATTACAGTAATTAGTAATTTGATTGTAGTCAATAATATGAATATAATTTAGATTGGATGTTTTGTTTTAAACCTTCCTATGATTCTTAATTACATGTTATATTTGAATTAAAGTTCTCCTTTAATATTTTTTTTATTCTAAAATTAACATTAGATGTGGTCTTCGAAAAAACAAAAAGTATGGATACATTTTGGGTAAACGTGGAAAATGGATGTACTGCTACTGACAGCCATTCAGCTAACAACCTTGTGTCACAATATATTGATTGTCTTACCCTGCATACACAGTTGTCATCTCTTATTTTTTGTTTCACTGTGAAACCACAAAGCCCGGCGTTAGCTTGATCTCAAGCATCAGCAGACTTACTAACAAGATTAGCTCTCCCATATTATGGGAACCCCAGTGTGAAAATTACTTTCTGGCTTTAACATTTCTGCCACTCAGTGACCCCTAAATCCTGTTCATGGGGCATGAGTCTGTCAAGAAGCTGTGAAAATCTATATGTGTGTGTCTAACAGTTTACACAGGGCTGTCATTGTATAGAAATGGCTGTCAGAAACAGATTCGGAGGAACATGTGCCATTTTCCTTAGTGACTATAAATACAGCTTTTATCCATTAACAGTTCATTCAGTCATTGCAGAAAGGTCACATGCAACATTGCTACTTCTAAGCATTTTGAGAGTTCTGCATTACTGGAAAAGTGTCACAGGTAGAAAAAATGGACCCAATTCATTGCAAGCAAATAGGTCCTCAGATATGTGTATGAACATCTTGACTGCCCAGACTCTATGCCGGGATCCTCTTCATAGACAGTTTGGCATTCAAAACCATCAGAATGATTTTTTTAGTCAAGGGGGTGTTTCAACTGGACATTGTTCACAACCTTTGCTCCTGCACAGAAAGCTTTCTAACAGGCAGAGCCCAACAAGACTTGGTTCATTCCTGTCTAGCATCAGGTCCGCAAACATTGGTGCTGTAATAGTCCCGAGGAGACTACTGGTTGCAGATGGACCAGACTACCACTGTTAGCAAGGCTTTCGCTGCAGACTACTGCTCGAGCGAAAAATCCTAGAATCTAAGGGTCACCTAGGTCTTCTCTGGAGCATCTGGCAAGGGAGGATGGGTTTGCTGCCCTGAGGAGCCAAGGTCCTGAGCAGACATTAGCGGTCACCAGGTCAGAGGCTGGAAAGGAAGACAAGAGAATGGAAGCTGAGGTCAGAGGTCACAAACTCATATGCAGAGTCAAATATAAAAGTTGAGGTTGTGCATGGGTTAATTAAATTCAGCAGAATGTTCTTTTGATAACAGAGTCCCGAGCCAAAGCCAAATGCCATGCATGGGTTAATCAGATCCAGAAGAGGGTTGTTCAGAGAACAAAGTCCAGAGCCAAAGTTCATGTACGAGATACAGCAGAAGCTTGTTCAGATAACAAAGTCGACAGCCAAAACCAAAGTCCATGCACAGGTTAAGCCAAGATTTTTAATGACCCAACATACAAAGGTCGCAGAGAGACACAGCCAAAGAACATAGTAATCGTTTGTCAATATACTGATGCCAGAGACTTCCTTATAAAGGGCCAAGAGTAGCAGGATTGTAGCATCCCAACTCAGCTCTAGCCATGCGTCTGCCCCCCGGCTTTTCTGAATAGGAGACACAAGCTTGGAGGTGAGCAGGGATGCAGCTGGCTGCGCACTCGGCTCTCTTCGGCACCACGCAGCTGCTTAGCCGTCCAGCCGGCTTAGCCGTCAGTGGAGCCAAAGAGAACCAAGTAAAAGCGTGAGCACTTGGTTGACCGGCAGTCAGCTAATCAGCGTGCTCATTCTTGCCTGAGTCTACTTTGTGGGGGTGACAGGAAGGCAAGTGACATAAGGGAATACACACAGCGGGGCATCCCAATTTAGGATACCCCCACTGAGAGGAGCAACACCCCGAAAAATGAAAATTGGGTGTTTTTTTTCCTTTTTAAGATCAAAGAATGACTTCTTACCATCAGCCATTCACATACTCAACAGAGATCTTATTCAGTTGTCACCTGGCCTACTTTGCTACTACAGTGTCAATCTATGGAAACAATTCAAAGTGAAGTATAGTTTAGTTTATTTGAGGAAAAAAAAAGTCAAACTTAATTCATTAATTCACTGCATTTCAGCATAGAAAAACAGCATCAATGGCAACAGGAATCTTTCAAAACTATCATGGGTTTCCTCACCAGTAAAGCAGATCCACAGTTTAGCAAGTCCACAATATAGCAAGTCCACAATATACAAAGTCCACAATATAGCAAGTTCACTCTTCCAACTTCAACTTCCCACAGATTACTTGGACCTGCAGCCTTTTCTAGCCCAGTGATGGGCTAATCTTAGTGGGCTGAGGCCGACAGGTCAACTTCAACCGGGAAGGAGGGGCACAACGGGTCCTATTACCAAACCTACCCACCGTTCCATAAAAATCCATTCCTGCTCTAAAAGCACTGAAACAAATGGCCTTTCCTGGATCTCTTATCTCACCCAGCTTAGTATTCTGAGAGCGATATGCACTTCTTCCACTGTTTTCCTGATTGTCCCTTCAGATTATTTCTTGGAAACCCATGCATATGTGTTTGTACAATTTACCACCACTATATTTTCATTGTGTAACCTGTTGAAAAGAAATCCTTGTACAGTTATGATACATACCTCTCAACTTTTGAAAGCTGTAAAGACGGACAGGAGAAGACATTTTTAAACATTTACCCATACCCTTAAAGGGAAACACCACCTAAGAATTAAATAGATAATAATAATACAGATAGGGCCCCCGCAAACACATTACAGCGAAGGGCTGTAGTGAGAGGGACACCCCTCCATTCCAGCCAGTGAGGGGCATCCCTCCAATACAACCAGTGAGGGGCATCCCTCATTGCAGCCAGTGAAGGGCATCCCTCATTGCAGCCAGTTAAGGGCATCCTTCGTTACAACCAGTAACGAGGGGTGACACAGACACATACACACACATAGACAGACATACACAGACACAAATACACACAGACAGACACAAACACACAGACACAGACACACACATACACAGACACATACACATGCACACAGACAGACACAAACACACACACATAGACACACAGACACATGCATACAGACAGACACAAACACACACACACACATAGACACACAGACACAGACACAAACACACACACATACACACAGACACAAACACACAGTCACACACACATAGACACAAACACACCTTCAGCTCAGCGACAGGAACAGGCTCCTTCCTGGAGTCCTGCCCCCACCCACTGAACCACCAACGAAATTAAAGTAGAGAAAAATAAAATCTGCCTCCCAGAGTTCTGGCTGCTGCGGGCTCTCAGACGCCCGCTTCCACCGGCCCAGAGTGTGCAGCTGAGAGCTTACACTCGGGGCTGGTGGCTGTGGGCGCCTGAGAGGCATGGGACATAGCGGCAACGGCGTGGGACAGAACGGCGATGGCGTGGGACAAGTGAATGTGCCGCGGGACCAACTGGTAAAAATCGGAATTGTCCCAGGGCAATTGGGACGGTTGGGGGGGTATGATGATATACAGCCAGAGGGGAGTGGCTAGTGGCTAGCCAGTCATTCAGCTTTCTTAGCCGTTCATTGATATACACAGCTAATAAAGCTGATGGGATTACCATCAAGGTAGGAATACAGGCAAAAAAGGAAGAGAATGGCAAGAAGCACCATCAATGTATAGCTGGACTGGGTGGTACATAATGGGCTGGGCAGTTAGTCACAGACAAAACAAAATGAAGTACTCGGCAATCAAATCACTACCAACCTGCAACAAATCCTACAATCTGTCTAATTAGCGAGTTCAACACCAGTTCCTAGGCACAAGTATCTTAGCTTTTCCTCCTCTGCCCATTATAGCTTGTACAAGTGCAAGATTGAGGGGCAGATCAGATGCAGTGTCTGCTGGGAGAAGTGGCACTGCCCTGCGAAAGGCTGGGAACCGAGGGGCAGTAAGCCTAGAAGCCCTGAGCGTGGTGAGCGCAAATAGCACCATTTGAAAACTGGAAGGAGGGGCATGCAGGAGAAGTTTGGGGAGTTTCCATAACCCCCCAAACTGCCTGATGTTCCTCTTTAAAATTTATTGCAAGAATCTTAAAGATGATATTTTGTTATTATTGACAAGTATTGACAAAGGATTTACCATAATAGACAGAGGCTTCACAACAAAAAATGTAATTCAAGCAGTACTTAGTTATTAATTAGAACGCTAGAAAAACAACTCAAGAGGCCATGACCATGAACAGGAGCCTTTATTCATTATCATGAGTACATGTAGAGATCGTAAAATAAATGGGATTTATGTCATATTTTCTCATAGCTGTTATACTTTGTTGAATCTATAATAGAGATTAAATATTTATTTTCTAATTTGTATTAATAAAGATATATATATCTTTCATTCATTTCAGTCATACAAAACAGTAATCCAAGGGGGGGGGGGGGTATGGGGTGAGTCAGGGCCGGATTAAGTGTGGTGGAGGCCCCTGGGCACAAAATCTGGTGGAGGACCCAGATACAGATACTTTTTTTCCTTTAAAATAACTATCCAGCCAAGTAACTGATTGGTGGTTTTCTGGTGCCCGTCTACTTACTGGAACATCAGGTCGAGTCCCTTGTGCCACCGTTGGGCGGGTGCGTGCTGCTCGGGATCTCCTGCTTGTCATTCTGGAGCTGCCAGCGGCTGTGCTTGGTGGCTTATGTGCAGTGAGTGGCCGACGATTGACAGCTCTCCACGCATCCATCAGTGTAGCGTTGCTGATGGCGGCTTTGCTGCTCTAGACTCTTCGTCCTTCCCTGTACTGGCTTTGGCTGCAGGTTTGCAAAAACAAAAAAGGCTTGCCCAAATGCGATAGCTTTGTGCCTGCCCCCACGGCCCGTTAGACCAAAGACTCAAAAGTCTCCTGGACCAGACCATAACCCAAAGTTTGGTGGAGACCCCCTTGGCAGGGCGAGGTGCCAAGGCACGCACCCCTTGTGCCCCTTCATAATCCGGTACAGTATGTGTAACTCTTAATTCTCAAGGGTCATTCTGAAAAATCCCAAACTTTAGTCCTGTATATTGTCCACCACAGGCACCACTTTCTGTAATTTTTGTTAAAGGCGCATTCCAGACAATAGGTTAATTAACCTGCTTCCTGCTCTCCCCATACTGTCCGTCAGGGGCTGCATCTTTCCGTCACCAGCATTTTGCATTTCCTAATAACTCTATAGAACGAACTCCTTTCTGATGACATATTTTTCCAGGATCCCTGAAATAAAATGATATCTGAAGTGACCCTCACATTGAAACATGCATGCAGTCTGCATCTGCTATTGAATAGGCCCTGCAGAAGGAAGAGATTTCACCGAAAGTTAGTGAGAAATATAAAGCAGACTGAATGATCGCTGGATGCAGCCCTTGATAGCCAGCATAGGGAAAGCTATTTTAACCCTTTTCCTGAAATTACGGGCCAAACCAATTTGACAAGGGTCATAAGAAAGGGGCACAACTCCACAAATACCATAAAATAATAATATTTTATTAAGTGTTACACTATAGCAAAAATAAAAACACACATGCAACACAAAGACACTGTTAAAATCAATTCATCCACTATTCCTGTGAAGCTAAAATACTTAGCAATCCATATTATAGAAGACCACAAGGTATCATAAAGTACAAATAGAAATCAGTATTAAATAGCTCCACAAATAGCCCAAATATATATATATGTATAAATTGCTAATTCTTAAGGAGAATCCTTAAGGAGCCACATCACTCAACCCTGTTAGCTTGCAGACCAGCCTACAATCTGTCTCTAAACTTGGTTAAAACAACCTCAGGTAAGCCTGCTCCCAATTTATCTATTGCATTGTATGTCCCAAATGGGCCTCTCAGAGATTAGAGTTAGGACTGCACCCCACAGAGGCACCTTGGCGCTGGTGGTGCAGCTTCAGCATACTTCTGGTGATGTGTGTGAGCGAGCCCTGTGTTTTTAACCAAGTTTAGAGACAGATTGTAGGCTGGTCTGCAAGCTAACAGGGTTGAGTGCTGTGGCTCCTTTAAGACTTTTGTATCCTGATTGCCCTGCTAATGTGCACCACCCGGGTTAGTTATAAAATGGTCTGAGTGGCTGCCACCCCTCCTTTGTTTCTTTATATATTGCTAATTACTCAAGTGAGTGTTCAATTACTCCACTTTGTGCAAAAAGCTTGGTGGGTCCGGCAACATGCTCAGTTATCAATACTTAAAGTTGTGCCCACTAATTTGTATAAGTAGTTTCCTGAAATTACCCTTTAACATCATTACAAGGTTTATATCTAAGGCCTTTCCATTAACCTGCTATAGTCCATCTGGCTGCATAATCAGCTTTTTTTACCAAGAAACCAGAGGGAGGGAAGGACAGTAATCCCTACTTTGATGTGGATCAGTCATTCTGTCACTTACCAAAAGTTTGGTGAGTCCACAATACATGTTTCATATCATCCATGTCATCACATTCTAAAATATGGGTTGTACTCCCTAACTGGTCTCCCAACGCCACAAATTTTCTGCAGGACCCCCATCCAAAGTGGTCCTGAGAAAGGAAAGTATCCCAGATGAAAAGGCTTTTCTTTAGGATTGCCCAGTTCATTCCTATAATTCATTCCATAATCCTTCTAATTGCTGTAGGAGTTGGCAGGACCCTAGCAGTCAATAATGCTAAGAACATATGTATTCAAAGTGGGTCAAGCTTAACTTGCGCATAGTAGGGTTTATGGGATGGGTCTCATGGATTCAGATCTAAGTCTCCTTGATTTCTAGATATTGGGAAGCTTGGGAGTGATATCTCCTTAACAGCAACACGAAGGTGAGCTCAATCACACATTGCAGCTATGAAGCTAATTATCTGGTGACAACAGGGCACCAGGCTGTTATACAATGTAACACAACAGGATGTATATATATATATATATATATATATATATATATATATATATATATATATATCACACTGCATCTGCTCCCCTTCCTGCACTGAATATAACAACCAAAGGTGAGCCATCCTCTTACATTGTAAAAACAGCCAGATCTCTGCTCTGCAACACATTGAAACAACCAGGCTGAAGCTGTTTCGAAGCTAAAAAGAGCTGTGATTGCATTATAGCATGCAATTAAAGTGTGAACAGCTCATAGCTAACCATCTGATATCTGCAATGTCTGAATTTAGTTTACAGTGAATGATGCCCCAGCTGCACACTGTAACAGCAGAAATGCATCTATTTACAATGGTGGAAGCCGACTGGCATTTTACAATGTAACAGCAGGACTCCTGTTACACAAGTTTTATTACTCTCAGTGCTGCTGCCTGTAGTTTTGTTCATCTCTGCCTACCCTGAAATTCCCTGCAGGATGTTGTTAAACCCCTTATTAGATGGGAACACCCAGCATGCCTCTATACATTTATTAGTGTTTTATGCCAGAAATTTTACTAACTGTAAAAAAAATGGCTTACAGCACATTAAAAGGTTCTCATTGTTGAAAGCAGAAGAAGGGAACGAAAGGTGCTCTAAGGAATTAGTTATACCATGGAGCACAGTAAAGGTGATCACCAAGAAGTGAATAAAAGTTAGCACAACAGTTGCATTACAAATAACTGACCGGCCTACAAAAATAGATAATAAGACAAGATAAACAATAGTCCAGAAGGCTGCTAAGTGGCTTACAGCAACATTACAGTAGCTGCAAATATATATGTCAAGTACTGTTTGTGTACCGCATGTGCCAACAATCTTCCTTAATATTCATATGTCTGGGCTGCTGGGAAAGGCTGCAAGATGAAAGCTTTTTCTTACAAAGAAAAACATCCAAAATGTCTTATCAAAACCAACATTAAATCGGCCAAATGGTGTGATAAGACTAAGATTAAAGTTTTTATCCATGATTCAAAAAGGTATGTTGCAAAGATAACACTGTGTATCACCAAAAGGCCACCATACCCAGAGTGAAGCATGGTGGAGGCAGAATTATGCTTGGTGGTGTTTTTCTGCAAGGTTGAGGGGCTTATGAACAGTTCCAAATATCAGTCAGCTTTGGAACAAAACATCTGAGCCTCTGCTAAAAAGCTGAAAAGAAGAATTTTACCAAAGCATACCTCTACATCAACTAAAGAATGGCTTCACCAGAAGATCAACGTTTTGGAATGACCCAGCTATAACCCAGATCTGAATATAAATGATTCTGTAAAAATTTGACAAATTAGCAGGAAGTATTTGCATAATTTAGAATTGCCATGCTAATCAATCCCTACTAGAAATGAGCAAACTGGAGGTCGAGGTTCGCCCTTAAAATGGGGTGTCCGGGTCCCCTGGAAGAACGCCGGGGTCCTGCTGAGGAGCATAGGGGCTGGGAATGCATCAGGGCTGGCCACTGGGCCTCTTGGCTCTGGGCTTATCAACCCCCATGCTTGGTGTGCCGTGCTGGTTAGTGCTTTTTTTTTTACAGATTTTTTACATTTAGAAAAAAAATGTACATACAAAAAAACCCACCTCACTCACAGCAGCCTAAAGGGTTCCCTGCAGCTCAGCCTCCTAGCGCTTACAATGACCATTTTACAGCACGTTTACACCATCAAAGTCCCCATTGACTTCCATGGGGTTTGATGTTAAGGGTCAAGTTTGGGTCAAGCTCAGGCCTGAACCAAATGTTTGGTCAAACCCAGCAAACCCGAAATTCCATGGTTTCACTCATCCCTAATCCTTACCCAAATAGACCAAATCCATTCATAATTCAGAGGGCAATTCAGAAAAAGTATTAGTATGAGGTTGTTATATTTATACAGTCACATTATTTTACTATTATTTGTATTATTATATTATCTATTATTACTTCACTCAACAAAAAATCATTAAAAGTAGAAAAGGTTCCAAAAAGGGTTCTTCTCTGCCATTTTAACATGGGTGTGTAGACTTATATTTGAATAATTGTGCCCATGCATTTCCAAGAATTGGGCCCAGAAATGGCTGTAGTTATAATATTACAGCGGTGTAATTTTCTCGGAGCTAATCCAATATGTCTTCTCTGTAATGCATCCTTTTTGCATTTTCACAGGTAAACGTTTGTTAGTTTTTATAAGAAGTGTGCTTGTCCTTTAAATGACATCTGTTCATGTCTGCCTTGCATTTGAATCAGATAACAGAGAACAATGGCTTAATAGAAGCCAGCTAGGCATCAGCATTTGATAAATCTCATCTTTCTATTTTCTAGAGTATTTATTTTTTGAAAATGTTAAATCTATACGTTTTGAATTGATTTTCTATTCGCTGCCACTTATCTCAGGGAGGGGGTTGGGAGGGGGGCTCCTCAGACGGACCTGTTATTATTTGTGTAACACGATCACTGCATATAATTAATAGTGCAATGGTGCACAATGTTGATCCCTTCAATCAGCAAACAGGATTAGGTTATCTTTGTAAAGCTATTGAGATGGCTCTTCCAAAGGAGAGGAGGGGGGGGGGGGGGTAATGTGCATGTGCGAAGTGATAATGACGCACAAAGGTCTTATTATATCTGGGGTGGGGGAGGGGGTAACCCTAGACATTGGACTTCAAGATGTACATGTGGGTTCTCATCAGTAGCTGCTTGATCAGCACCCTCGAGGGACCTACCTGTAAGTTTATTGCTATACATGGGAGACATGGGTTCCCCTGTGTTTTTCTAATATTCCATTTTTAATAGTCCTTCTGTACAAGGTCAGCCGGGTTACCGAGTGGCTTTATTCTCCCGTGTAAGTGTGTTTTTCTGAAAATGGACCCTGGCACAGCCCGCAATCTGGTTTCCAAGGAAACCGCTTTCCCATTCAAGAGCTGCCGCACTAAATGGAAAGGGAGAATGAGAACAGAGAACAACAGAAGTCAAAATGAGAGGGAGAAATGACAGACATTTTAAGAGGAGCGCAGGCATGGGAGGGGGGGGGGTGGTGGCGTCCAGGTTGATCGCTCTCTTTGTAGCTAATCCCGGAAAATGTGTGTGATCCCCAGGTGACAATGACACAGAAAGGCAGAAGGTTTCCTTTCCCCTGATTTCATGTTTTCTTTCAGATTATACTGTACCATCATTTTAGGAAGCACTAGATGTTTGTTGGTGTTTCTCTATCCCCAATAGAAGCCCACCCACCCCACACTGCACTCTTTAGATAATAACACAGCACAACAACCAAACAAACCTTTAAATCAACAAAGCACACAAACTGTGTAACTGCTAAAAACACAATATAATTAAAATCAATCAGTGCTCCCGTTGCTCTCTCTTATAGTAGATGTACAATGACTGTTAATCTGGTGTCAGGGGGCATCCTGATCACTGTTGCCCCCCCCCCACCATATGCATATCCTCTGCTGCCAGCCTGGTCCTCATACTATTTCCTCATAGCAAAGTATGCCCGTGGTGTCTCGGGCAAACATTACTGTCGGCCAGTGGCGGACTGGGCCAAAAATCGGCCCTGGGTTTTACCAGCCTCCTGAGACATCCCTGCCGAGGCCCTCAACCATGATGCCGGGGCTATAGCATTGGGCACTGGGGTTCCCTGGCTTGTGGGTACAGTGGCACTGGGTACAGGGGGCTGAGAGGGAGACTAAGGAGGGCAGGAATTAAATGTGGGAGTTAAAAGCAGCAGCCCAACTGGCCCCAAAGCAGTGTGGCCCACCGGGCATTGTCCCTGATCTCCCTGTTGCAAGTCCGTCCCTGCTGCCAATGTATGAATGCATTCAACCAGTCACTCAGCAATTTGTGAGATTTGTTGATGCTCCCCGGAAAGTTCCTCCCCTCCAGTGACATCATTAGTCACATGGCAGGTATTACAGGGGATCCTCCTCTGTGGCCTCCCTTCCCCAGCAGGCCAGGATTAACTTGGCAGGACCGCAAGGAGGCAGGAGGGGGGACCTGTGTATGACCTCGATCAACCTTGCCGCAAATTTGATCTATCATGTGAGATCCTGGAATTCCTTGACCCCATTTTTGCCAGCTCCTCTTGTACTGCACCCATGTTTTCCTGCAAACAACCGTTTAGCCTGTTGTGTGATCCGAGTATTCTCCATTACTGTGCCTTGTCGCCGGTTTGGAATGGCCCCCTTGTGTATGATCCTTGGCTACGCCTGGACTACCCATGTATCACCCATGAAAGCTCGCCCAGCACTCACAGGATAGTGTTTGTACTATATCGTCCTGCAAAATGGGTTTGTCCATAAAGGGTGAAGCAGCGGTGAAGATTAGGTGATATCTTCTGGGATCTGCATATTGGTAAGCATTACACTGCTGCTGCCCCATATCAGTTATGATGTGCTTCTCCCTTATCTGCATCCCCAATGCTAAGAGCCAAGAGTTATAGCATATAGCCAGCACTACTGACACTGGTCCTGACCCATATGTGGAAAACATTATGGCCAACATACAATGGCCTTGGCACCCCAACGATCATCTCGCCCATCCCTATGCCCTGCATAGCTTCATGGTCCATATAACAAGACAGGCAGCATAGGTTTTAGGTTAGGTTTAAGCTAGGTCAAATGTACAATCTGCACAAATATCAGACAGGAGAAATTAAGCAATATATGTATTAAAACAGAAGAAATAATGCAGGTAACCTTTAATAACATGGTAATGCTAAATTCAGTGAGGTCTAACATGAGCATTTCCTTTCCAATACATAAACATATAAACTATGGATAACTATGCTGTTTTAAAGCTGAAGAAAATATTAAGTTGATACCACTGCTCCTCACTTACCACTGTGACACTTTTTAGCTGTAATCCGCCATTACATTTTAGCTTGGGAAGCCTTTTCCATGCTGAACAAATGACCTTTACTGTTATTAAAACGCCCTTGCTGTTTGAATATTCAGCCTGTTTTAATTTCCTAAACATTTAAAATGCAGCTTCCTCCCTTTAACCACTTCAACTGTGCTCAGCATATAGGAGGGGTTGATTGTCTTTTACAGGAGACTGCAGTGACTTACCAGCCAAATTACAGTCTGAGTGATCCTTGCCTCAGAATTCAACACTAGTTAAGGGTGTTTTTAGATCCCTTATGAACACACCTTCCATGTCCATTATTACCACTTTTCACCACTGTGTAGTCAGTCAATAAAGGCAATAATAATAGCTTTCTGAAAGAATGACAGATATCAGATTTTTCTTAACCCTCTAAGTGCCAGCCTACCTAGATTTTTTGTCACACTCTGTTGCCAGACTACTTTTCACGTTTTTGCGCTACACATGTTCAACCTTGATTTTTGAAGGAATTTCCAGGGATTTTCCAGGAAAATTATATATCTGGGCTTCAACATGAAATGTCTTGTTTGGCCTTTTCTTAGTGTATTCTCAATACTTTTGGGTGAAATATGTGCAAAAAAATAAAAAAAAATCAATTTTTTACAATTTGTAGTGTTTTTTTGTGATAAAAAATGTAAGTTTGTTAATAAAATATTATTGCGTGTGAAAGCCCTATTTCTCTTGGTTACAACGGTACCACATATGTATTGGTATACACCCTTTCCTGCCCAGGAAACTCCCCCAAACTGAAACAGCAGTTTAGGAGATTTCAGATAGGATACAACTATGCAATATGATTGCATAGTTGTAAGGGGTTAACTTAAAAAAAAAAATGACATAGGGTCCCTCCTCCCGGGGGGGGGGGGGGGGGGCTCACTTTTCTTTACATTTTAAGGGTTAAAAACCCTTAAACCCCCCCAAAAAAATTACGCAGGGTGCCCATTACCCAGCATTACCGACCAGGACCAGCTATGGGGGCTTGTAGAGCAGGGCGAAGGGGCCAGCGTTGGTGGCCCCTGGCCCTGCAGGCTACTAGCCCACATAGCCACTAAGTGGCCCGGGCCCTTCTGCCCCCCCCCCCCAGCCGTTGGGGAGGCAGGTAATGGGGGGGCTGGGGGTTATGGCAAGTCACCCGCTAGCCGCAGGTGATTGCCAGCCCCAGAGCCTTGTGAACTGGTATAAGGGGTCTCATGGACCCCTTATCAGTTCACAAATAGTTAAAAGTAAAAAAAGACACAGACACAAAATATTTTATTATTCTTGTTTTTACTTATACTTACCTCCCATCCAGTGTCTCGCGCCGCTGCAGATGACACTTGTCGGTAGTGATCGGAGCAGGGAGGGTGGGAGGCAGGGAGATCAGAGCCTCCCTGCCTGCCACCCTCCCTGCTCCGATCGCTACCGACAAGTGACAGATCGGAGCCCGGGTGCCGGTATAGAGGAGCGGGATGACATCATCCCGCTCCTCCCACAAGTGGACAGGGCTAGGGGCGGGGTCAGCGCCGGACGAAGAGGACGGTGAGGGCCCGTTGCTGGATCCTCACCCGAAGAGTGGTAAGTCCAGGGGGGAGGGGGGGATCGGAGCCCCCCCTGGTGAAGAGAAGACATTGGAGGAGCGATCCAGCTGTCAGGTGAGTTTGTGTCATTATTATTATTTTTGTTTTCTTTCAGATGGCGCGGGGGGGGGCTATTCCGGGACCCCTCCTGAAGATCAGAGGCCCCAGGGGCGAAAATCAAGTTGCTGCTTATTGAAGGGAATCGCTGGCACTTTCAAACGAGGGGTCAGGTAAGTGTATCTTTTTTACTTTTTTTATGGGGCTCTAAAGTCAGCTACGTGAGTCTCACATAGCTGGCACTTAACGGTTGGAGAGGCAGCTACGTGAGACTCACGTAGCTGGCACTAGAAGGGTTAAAAAGGTCTGGTAGGGGGGAGTGGCACACACAAGGCATCAGTGTGGCGGAGGCCCCTGGGCACAAAATCTGGTGGAGGCCCCAGATACAGTATTTGTTTTTCCCTTAAAATAATAGTCGAGCCAAATAACTGGTGGTTGTCTGGCACCCGCCTACTTACTGGAATGTCATTCATCGAGTTCCTTGTGCCCCCCTTGTGCGGGTGCGTGCTGCTCGGAAACTCCTGCTTTGCTATTCTGGGTGAGGGTAGTGTAGTCGCCCGGCTGGTCCAGAAGAAAACATTGCATTGAACTGCATTGAGCTGCCTGCGGCTGTGCTTGGTGGCTTATGTGCAGTGAGCGGCCGCTGATTGACAGCTCTACACACACTCATCACTGTAGCGTTGCTGACGTCGGCTTTGCTGCTCTAAACTCTCTGTCCTGCCCTGTGGTGGCTTTGGCTGCAGGTTTGCAAAAACATAAAAAGACTTGCCCAGGTGCGAGGGGCCCCCACTGCCACCAATGCTTTGTTGCTGGCCCCACAGCCCGTCAGTCCAAATACTGCAAAGCATCCTGGACCACACTATAACCCAAAGGCTGGTGGAGGCCCCCTTTGCAGGGCAAGTGGTGGAGGCCCTGGGGGACACGCCCCTTGCGCCCCCATGCTGGTCTCCGCAGCATCCAGAAGCCCAGATGGACTCCCGGCATCTCTGCTTCACACCACAGAGAGGGGAATTTATACTGAGAGTGAGTTGTAATATTACAGCTTAAGGGTAAAACTTAAAATGTTTTTTTAAAAAGCGAGCTCCCCATCCAGAGAGGGGGGACTCAAAGCCATTAAAAAATAAATAAATAAATAACCCTTGATCATACGGACCATTATTTAATTTAAAAGTGTCATAAAGGACCTTTTTCAGTTTGGGGGGGGGGGGGGGGGGTCATACATTCAGATGCAGCTTTTTATAAAACTCCACTCCATCTTGAAATTGTCAATGCTTTTCAATGGATTCTGTGCTGAGATAATCCAGTAGTTGAGCTGTGATGTGTTGGTTAACGCATCTGTCAAAGCATCTGTACGTAGTAGTGTTGTAAATCGAGAGAAATGGGGCTTTCATAGACATTAAGGTTTTCTTAAAGAAAAAAAATATTTTATTAAAAAAAGACATTGATATTTTAGGAAAATGTGTTTTTTTTCTGCTTTTGTATTATTATGTTTGGAAACGCTGTGCAGCCAGTGAATTCCTCAAGGGTAAATTGTGCCTATGACAACAAGCCTGGTACACCTAGAAAGCTTGAGGTGTGTTCTTCCAGAGAACATATAGTTTGTTGGGGATATTTTAACTGTTAAAGTATTGTTTCTCTTGAAACACATGGTAGTTGTACTTTATTTGAAAATCTTCCAAAGCGCTGTTTCAGGTTGTAGTTTCTCCTGGACAGGAAAGGGTGTCTACCACTGTAACTGAGATAAATGGGGCTTTTACACACAATATGATTTTCTTGGAAAACATATATTTTTTATTTTAAAAAAGCTACAAAATGTAAAAAATGTTTTTTTCCCCACATCTTTCACCCCAAAATATTGAGAAAACACTAAACAAATGACACACAAGACATTTCATGTTAAAGCCCATACTCTGATGAAAAAAAAACAATATATTATTTACTTGAGAAATTCCTAAATATTCCTTTAAAAATCACAGGTAAACATGTATACCTGGCAACAGAGGGTGACTTAATCTCTAGGTAGGTGGGAAGTTAAAGGAGGAGTCTGGCCCACCATGCCACCTACCTCTGCAGGCACTTCTAAACAAGGGGTTCTCGCTGACTGTTACAAACGTCCTAACTTGCTGTCCTTACAATCCTAACTGTCACATGAATTCATGAGAAGGGTAGATTTGATTGTCTTTAACTCCAGATTGGGTGTCCAAATCTGGGCTGCAAATTCCTTTCCGACCAACTGATGCAGCCTAACACCAAAGAGCATTCATAATAACATTAACATTACAGTTCAGCCCCGCACAGCACCCTACATCCAGTAGCATTAAATGAATTAGCCCCCTATTTCCCACTGTCCCCCATCAGCAACATTAAATTATCCCTATCCCTTTTGTCCCCCTATCTTCTACCTGTTCAGAGCACCAGGGCTGTACCCAGTGAGCCACCCAAGACAAGGCAAGGAGCATATATATATGTGTTGCCCGGCTTGCCCTTTTCCAATGCTAATCCTACAGGTCTTTTTTAACACCTCTTTAGCTTCTTGTTTCCTCCATACCTGACCCCATTGCCCGCCTCCAGCCCACATTTTCCACCTGCAATGCTTATAGCTCCAGCTTCATTGCTGTGTAGGCCATACCCATTCCTGACACAGTATCTGCCTCTACAATACTAGATTACTATCTCTTTTGGAGCGGCCATTTCCATCCCTGCCCATGACCTGCATTGCTATAAACTCAGCTTATCAACACGTTTACCATCTCAGAAGCACCCTGAGGGCAATGCTTGGCTGGTAATGGGTTGGTCATGGCCTGGCCAAGGCCAGAAATATTGAGGCTGATCAGCACCCATTTGTAAAAAAAAATGTTGGATCGTATCTTAGCTATGACTTTTTCTGTAAGACAAGGATATATGTTTCCCCATCCGGGGGACGTATGGCTATATGTGAGAGGTCCGGAGACCATTTTCTTTTCATTTAAGCCCTGACCTCAACTGTGAAGTTCAAGTCTCATTACAGATAACCCAAACCCAAACATTTGTCCCTTTATAGTTATTGAATTTTCAACATCTCCTTGTCTAGATAAGAATGTGTTTACTGCAAGTCTCACAAACAGATCACCTCCATAGCACTGAATGGGTTAAAGCAAGACTGCTTCCCAAGTGATAATGCTCCTCAGGCTGAAAAGCTTTTCTGGTAAAAAGGTTATTTCTACGGGAGCTTGTGAGAAGGACAATGTTTACCATCAGACACGTCCCACCCCCTCAGCTCCCTCAATTCCTTAGTCCTGTCTATGCATAATGAGAATAATCTCTATGTGAATCACCAGATTGCCTTGCTTTGTCCTAATTATATTGTATTTAGCTACTCTTGAAATCAACAAACTTAAGGTTTTACTTTTAGTGGGCAGAGTTTAAGCAGCTAAGAAAAAAAAACATGAAAATAATGAAGAACTACGCCCCCACATACTCGTTCTTTCTACACAGGAATCCTTTTAATTGGAAATCAGAAGCTTGGCAATGCCAAGGTAGAAAAACAAAGAAACAAAACCAAAGCCATTCACACGATTTACAATGAATACATAAAGACAGAAATAACCTTTCTACTAGTAAAGCTTTTCAGGCTGATTTACTAAGATGAGAATTATCACTTGGGAAGCAGTCTTGCTTTAACCCATTCAGTGCTATGGAGGTGTTCTTTTTGTGAGACTCGTTCTCCTTATCTAGACAAGGACATGTTGAAAATTTAAAAACAATATTTTTGGTTTTGGTTATCTTTAATAAGGTGTAAACTTTACAGTTGAGGTCAGGGCTTAAATTAACCCCCCGTTTATGCAAGTAAATGGACTCCTGACCTCTCACATATAACCATACAGCCCTCAGATCTGGGAACATATAACTTTTTATTGAAAAAAAGTCATAGCTAAGATACAATCCAACATTTTTTCTTTACGAATGGCTGCTGATCAGCCTCAATATTTACTGGCCCTGGCCAGGCCATGACCAACCCATGAACAACCAAGCACCACCCTAAGGGTGCTTCCAAGTTGGTAAACGGGTGTTGAAAATCTGAGGCTATAGCAATGCAGACCATGGGCATTGATGGAAATGGCCACTCCTAGAGAGATGGTAATCTAGTATTGTAGAGGCAGATACTGTGTCAGGAACGCGTATAGCCTCCACAGCCATAAAACTGGGGATATAAGCATTGCAGGGTCAATGCCCATTTTGTATGCATTGGGTGTTGGAACACTATAAATACATTTTATATGGGCACAGTTACATAAGACATTTGTCCATCAAGTGTCCTTCAAGTTCAACCAAGGGTGTTGGGGTAGGGGGAAGATATGTTTTATTTTATTTTTTTTACTGATAACCGCTAATAGTAACTGTTAATGTTGTCTTCTTCTAAATAAGCATCTAATCATTTTTTGAAGCTGTCATGCTGTAACAAGATTATTTGTGAGGCTATTCCACAGATTTATAGTTCTTATGGTAAAGAATGATGGTTGCCTCCGGAGACTAAATTTCTTTTTTTCCAATCGAAGGGAGTGGCCCCATGTTTTTAGAGAGGATTTTACCTGAAATAGTGTTCTCCCATAATTTTTGTATGGGCCATTTATATATTCATACAAGTTAATTATGTCCCCCCTAAGCAGTCTCCTCTCAAGACTAAACAGATTTAATTCTCGTAATCTTTCCTCATAACTAAGATCCTTCATTACCCATATTAGTTTGGTGGCTCTCCTCTGCGCCCTTTTTATAGTCAGAGCGTCCTTTCTATGAATGGGTGCCCAGAACTGGACCGCATATTCCAGGTGAGGGCGCACCAGTGCATTGTAAAGAGGCAAAATTACATCCCTATCCCGTGATTCCATGCCTCTTTTAATGCATGATAATATCTGGAATGGGGGCGCTCGTGAGCAGCCGACAGAGATGGCTGCAGCCTAACTCGGCTCCTCATTGAGCGGGGATTTCTGCCTTTTACACGGCCCCCAGAACAGCGTTTTTAGCCCAAATTGTTGGGGAACCCCCCGAGACTGCAGGGGAACGAGCGGGGGTGAAGAGGAAGCCGACCTCCCCCAGCAAAAGACGGCGTCGGTGCGGTCGCCGGATCCAAGATGGCGGCCGCATCACACTGACGCCAGTGCAGCTCTCCAGCCTGCCAGCAAAATCCTCCGGGCGGCCAGTCCAGCACATCCAGACGCAGGTCAGTCAGACCCCATGGGGCACAGGGTGCATCGGAGGGGGAAGTTCTGAAGCCAGGGGTGCAGCATATTAGTCCGGGACCCCCTCCCAGCAAAATCCAAGATGGCGGCTGCATCGCAGCTCCCCAGCCTGCCAGCTAAGCCCTCCAGCCAGCCTCACAGCACGCTTCTGGGCGCAGGTCAGTCGGTTCCCCAGGGGCATGGGGAGCATCTAAGGGAGAAGCTAGAAGTCAGGGGCACAGTATAACTTGCCCAGGACCCCCTCCCAGCGAAATCTAAGATCGATGTCGCCCCTCGCTGACAGTGCAGCCTCAAGCAAGCCGGCCAGGACAGCACAAATTTAACCCAGGTGGATTTAACCCTCTGGGGGGCCGGAGACACCTGGGGGTCGGACGGCGGAGAGAAAGAGCGGACCCTGGGGGGCACAACATCCTCACCCAGGGCCCTCCAACAGAATCCAGGACGGTGACAGTCTCCGCATAACAGCCCTCCTGTCGCAAGCGATCACACCTGAGCTCCAGGGGCCAAAGCACTCTATACGCTTACTGCACAGACCCAGGCAGCGAATGGGGCGCAGGGATCGTGGCAAGTTGGCGCAGACCCCGAAACCCCCTACACGCACAGTGGGCGTTAAGATGGCGGCCTCCTCAGGTTCTTTGCCCAGGCCACACCTGTCTCCTTCTCCAATACCATCGCCGGAGTTGATAGACTCACAAGCAGAGTCACAACCGGAATCCCAGATGGGGGCCCCGGAGCCCCCACCATCTCCGCAGGCTAACCCAGGCATAAGAGATGCTGAGCTGCTGGAAAGATTTAAATTTGTCCTGCAACAAGAGCTGGAAACAGCCACTGAGAAGCTCTCTGCCACATTTAAAGCTGAGCTTAGAGATCTGAGGTCTCGCACATCAAAGCTGGAACACCAAATAACCGACACCACTTCTGTCCTAGAAGAACATGACGCGGAAATTCAGAACAACAGGGCCGAGCTGTCCTCAGCCCTTCAAAAGATAGAGGACTTAGAGAACAGGTCCCGACGCAGCAACCTGTGCTTCAGAGGGCTGCCAGAATCTATCATTGATCTCAAATCTACTATCACAGCCCTGATTCAAGAACTGGTCCCGGCAATCCCGATTGAGAGACTGGAAATGGACAGGGTCCATCGCGCCTTGGGTCCCCCTAGAGCAGACGGCCAGCCCAGAGACATTATTGCTAAGTTCACTTTTTATAATACTAAGGAAATGGTTGCCCAGACCGCCAGAACCCGCAACAATTTGGTCTTCCAATCCCACAAATACCAGATTTACTCGGACCTTGCTCCAGTGACGCTGCAGAAACGCCGCCTGTTGAAACCGCACCTCTTGGTCCTCAAATCGCATCAGATAGCCTACAAATGGGGCTTCCCGTTCAGACTATCCTTTACATACATGGGCCGCTCATATGCAGTTGCAACCCCAGAGGAGGCCACCGAGTTGTTGGAACGCCTGGGCCTGAATACAGTGGCTGGTCCGCCGTCCACTCCAGAACCGCCCCAGGAGCAACGCCTGAGAGCCATACGAAGAGACCATCGGACCGGCAGTCAGCGCCCTTATCCTCCATCGACTTCATCTCGCGTGACAAGGGCTAACCATCCTGATAACGGCTGACCCGGTGTGGAGGACTGAACAGCCTACTATCAATGATGGAAGATCCAAAAAAACGTAGAACATATGCATCGCTCCGGGACATCTTTTTTTCCTGATCGATCCTCCCCTCCCGGGAGGTCCTATTTTTTCCCTTTTTCCCCTTTTTACCTCCATTTTCCCTTTTTGCAGGTGTTGCCGGGATTCCCGACGGACTGTATGGAGATGACGGACCTGGCTGGCCGGGGGTGCCCGCCCCCTCCCTGAGTTGGGGGAGGCGGATGCTCCGACCGTCAGGAAACTCGCTGTTAAATGTTCCACCTTTATCTTTGGCGCGAAGCTATTTGTTGCTGCCAAACAATGGTTTCCCTTTTACTTATATATAGCATTGTTTCGATGGTTGGCCTACACAGGCGCTTATCTGTTATTGTTGTTGTGCAGTCACGGGCTTGCTGCCGAAATGGGCGGGCCCCTAGGTGTACACACTCACCATTATGTATCTTGTTCAGAATGTTATATGGATGGCACTGCATTGGGGGTTGGGCCGTGGAGAACGTGATATTCGCGGGCCTGGCGGCTGGCTCCCAATGTGGGCGAACTTAAGTGTTAAGGTTTGACTTGTTGGTTGTGTACAGCGCTGGTGGATGCTCCCGGGCTGGGTACTGGCACCGGATTTACCGGGTGCCGGTCCCCTGCTGGGGAGAGGCTTTCCCGCTGGGTCCCCCCCCCCCTTGGTGCTTCCCTACTTTCGCACCCTTGGGGACCTCCCTTCCCCTGAATTCTGCGCTGGCCCTAAGCCGCTGAAGATGACTACACATTTGCAGGCGACTCCCCGCCCAGAGGCGACCCCCTCTAGATACCTAGAAAACTTCCAGTTGTGAGATATCCCCGGAAGGCAACTATTGACTCGTTCTGAGTCATTTACTTCCCTTATCTTAGGGAATTCACCTGAAACCGTAACCCCTGGCATCTCCGCAATCCAAGGGGTATACTCGGGGCGGTTTATTTCTTAACACCTGTAGCACTCACCACCATCCCCCAGGTCTACACACTCTTCTCGATCCTTAATCTCTCCTCATAACTCGAATACCCCACCCTCCCCTTCTCCCTTTATAATCTTCTTTTTTTTCTTTTTTTTTTTTTCTCTTTCTTCTTTTTCTTTTCACTCTCTCCAGAACCTGGCTCTGCCCACTATTAGGGGAAGCGCCATCATGAGCCAGTCTCAGAACATACCAAGCAGAGCCGATCTTAATTTTAAATTATTGTCGCACAATGTGCAGGGCTTCAACTCCCCGCATAAACGGACCAAAGCATTCCACTATTATAGGCAGGTACAAGCTGATATTCTATGCCTCCAGGAGACGAGATTCTCATCCACGAGCACCCCAAAGTATTTAAACCCACAATACCCCATATTCTTCTTATCTTGCCACACAGAGAAAACTAGGGGCGTTGCCATCGCATTTCGGCGAAATATCCCATTTAAATGTAAGACGCAAATAGCGGACCCAACGGGTCGATACTTGATTATAATAGGAAGTTTAAATGACACTCAAATGACCATAGTAACATATTACGCACCCAACACTCATCAGGCAAATTTTTTCTCTCATCTTTTGAAGAAAGTACGAGAACATAGTAAAGGTTTACTAATTATTGCTGGGGATTCTAATATTGCACTAGACCCCAAGCTGGACAGGTCGCCCCAGCAAAGAATTGGCTCTCCTCAACCGTCCATACAGCAACCCCCTAATGCGACTCTGATAGATGTTTGGCGCGATCTAAACCCTAAAACACGAGATTATACTTTCTACTCTAATCCCCAGAACTCTTTCTGCAGAATTGACCACATCCTGGTACCCCAGAATGTTATCCCTATGATTAGCAAATGTCAAATTTTAACCACGCCCTGGTCTGACCATGCCCCAGTGCTCATGAGATTTGCGGCCACTCCTCCTATCACTAGACCATTCAAGTGGAGGCTAAACGACTCGCTGTTAACGCGCAAAGAGACTCACGAGCATATCTTGCAGTCGCTTAAAAGTTACTTCGCGACAAATGCAAATTTGGCTACAGTAGTGAGTGTATGGGAGGCCAACAAAGTAGTGATGAGAGGGGAGTTCATTGCGCTAGCCACCTCTCTTAAAAAGAGCTGAACAGAAAAAATAGCCCAGCTAACAGGAAGCCTAGAACAGCTACAAAATGCATGGAAGGCAAACCCCACTAGGGAACTTAAGAAGAAGGTAGATGAGGTCGCTATGCAACTTAATGTAATATTGGACGAGATAGCAGAAAAGAAACTTAGATGGGGTAGGCAGAAGATGTACGCAAGGGCCAACAAGCCTGATACCCCTTTAGCTAACAGGATCCGATACTCTGGGCCAAAGCAGACCCCAATCTCACTACGGACCGCGGAGGGGTCTTGCACTGCTAATCCTATCAAGATCATTGACATTTTTAAGAAAATGCTGGGTAGGCTTTATGAGGCGCCTCACGTATTCCCCCGAGAAAGAGCTGCCAACTTTTTTGATTCAATCTCGCTCCCCAAGGTGCCGGAAATTCATAGAACCAACCTTGAGTCCAATTGAGTCCAATATGGAGGTTATCTTTTCTGAGTCATTCCCAATCAGCAGAGGTACGTGACAGGGGTGCCCGCTCTCACCAGTATTATTTGTCTTGGCCCTAGAGCCACTAGCAATAGTGATTCGGGCACACCCAGATATAACAGGAATAGAGTTAGCGGGGTACCAAAATAAAGCATGCCTTTTTGTAGACGACATTCTGTTAGTCCTATCGCTACCTCATATCTCGGTACCCAATGTCCTCCATCTCCTAGAAGGCTTTTCACAGATTTCGGGCCTTAAAGTCAACAAGGAGAAATCTTTGGGGCTTAATCTTAATATACCTTCACAGGCCCTGAGGTCGCTCCAATCCAATTTTCCCTTTCGATGGGCCCCAGAGACGTTATCATACCTGGGGGTTAAGGTCACTCCCCACTACCACTCTATACCAGGCCAATTACTCCCCCCCCCCTTCCTTTTGATCACTGAAAACTATGCTTGAGTCTTGGCGGGGACATGAGATTTCATGGATAGGAAGAATAAATGCAGTAAAAATGACCCTATTGCCCAAAATGCTCTACCATTTTAGAAAAGGAAAGAAAAAACCGCACCAGCTAGTGTCAAAGTACCTAGTAGTAACTGGTGTGCCTGGTTGGCAAGAAATTACAATAATCTCCAGAGCATGGGATCCCACAAGACCCCAAAACAATGCCTAACCAAACAACTGGCACCACCACATACTCTTATAACAAAATATATTCAATTTATTATTCATCCAATACAAAAAAAGTTTAAAAACAATTAAAAACACACATCTCATGAGGGGGAGGACTACAAGAACACATGTATGCCTAGTACATCTATATACATACAATTATTAACCCCGTGTTGTCTTCAAAGACATCAGTATACAATATCAACCAGCTTATATAATGTGTCTAAACTATCCTATATACAATCCTATTTTATACAAATATACATCAGTAAAGTGCAATCCAGTGCTATCAGTATCACTCTACCCTAAAGAAGACACCGAGGGGGAAAAGACATAGAAAAACAGTGCAGTAAATCATAATATTACCACATAGTCTATACTTGTGGCCCAGATGAAGTAACGGGAGGTCCGTTACGAAACGCGTTGGCTGGCTGGGACGGGGTGAGGCGATCGGCGCATGTCTGCCTGGTGAAGTACACATAGCACATGTTATGATTTACTGCACTGTTTTTCTATGTCTTTTCCCCCTCTGTGTCTTCTTTAGGGTAGAGTGATACTGATAGCACTGGATTGCACTTTACTGATGTATATTTGTATAAAATAGGATTGTATATAGGATAGTTTAGACACATTATATAAGCTGGTTGATATTGTATACTGATGTCTTTGAAGACAACACGGGGTTAATAATTGTATGTATATAGATGTATATAGGATAGTTTATACACATTATATAAGTTGGTTGATATTGTATATTGATGTTTTTGAAGATAACACGGGGTTAATAATTGTATGTATATAGATGTACTAGGCATACATGTGTTCTCGTAGTCCTCCCCCTCATGAGATGTGTGTTTTTAATTGTTTTTAAACTTTTTTTGTATTGGATGAATAATAAATTGAATATATTTTGTTATAAGAGTATGTGGTGGTGCCAGTTGTTTGGTTAGGCATTGTTTTGGGGTCTTGTGGAATCCCATGCTCTGGAGATTACTCTACCATTTTAGGGCGCTCCCTGTGCATGCCCCCTCGCACCAAATCAAAAGTATGCAAAACAGTATCATGAGATTTATCTGGGGAAGCACCAGGCCGCGAGTAGCCAAGACTACTATGTTTAGGCACAGGAAGGAAGGTGGGCTGGGGGTACCATGTGTGAATAGATACTATTTAGCTGCGCAGATCGCACAGCTGCACAGCTTACATCTTGAAGTAGAAACCCCTCTTTGGGTCTTTTTAGAAACTTCGGCATGCGACCCCATCCCTATAGACAGCTTAATTTGGATTCCACCACAGTACAGACCTCGTATCACATGCCCAATCTTGACCCACTCCCTCCGCACGTGGGACGGGGTGAAATATTCGGGGAAGCTGGTTTCACCACATCTCCCGGCAATGCGATTGTTCAGAAATCCCTGGTTCCCCCCGGGGATGGAGAGTTCAGAGGCATTTACATGGTGGAAAAGAGCGGGCGTTAGTACAGTGCACCACTTGATAGACGGGGAGGAATTAGTTTCTTGGTCCGCCCTAATGTCAAAAGAAAATGAACCATCTGCTGAGTACTTTAGATATCTTCAACTCCCTTACTGAAAAACAAAGCCCCTGGGGTGGATAAGACGATCTTCGAGAGAGTGTGCCTTCTGGGGGTGCCGACGTCAGGCCTCGTGTCGATGATTTACACCCACCTCATAGTACTACCGCCTGGTTTGAAACATGGATATATGATCAGATGGGAAACAGATCTGAACCTAGTTTTACATAGGAAGGGTTAGATGGATATCTGGGCAGGGATTAATAAATGTTCCATAAATATTACCACGCTAGAAGTGGCATATAAGATGCTCACAAGATGGTACTTGGTGCCGTCACGCATAGCAAGAGCAGTCACAGGGTATCTGGCAACCTGCTTCCGAGGCTGTTCCATGGAAGGGACGGTCCTCCACATTTGGTGGGAGTGCCCGAAGGTCAGAAGGTTTTGGGTCTTTGGCCTGCTACACACTCTTCTGCATACCAACTTGCGAAGAGACCCTTGGGTTGCCTTGGTGCACGTGAGACCGGATGGCATCACCAAATTCCAATATGCTTTGCTGACCCAAGTCATGCTAGCGGCAAAGCTAGCTATTGCAAGCTCATGGAAAAAAGGCAATGTTGCATTCCAGATGGTCAAAGAGAGGCTGAATGGTATCTTTATCAACGAAAAACTGACTAGCATTCTGAGAGATTCCCATGAGAAATTTATAAAGACTTGGAGCCCTTGGGTAGAATACTCGTTCCCAGATCTGAGGGAGAGCTTGTTACAGTGAGAAGTGGCTTGTGAAATTTTTTATTTATTTATTTTTTCTCTTCTTTTTTCTCTCTTTTCGCTCTCCCTCTCTTTCCCTTCCCCTGTCTTTCCGCTCCCCCCCTTCCCATTTTCACCATTCCCCTGAGCTCGGATCTCTCAGGTCCCCTCCCCCCCCCCCCCCCCCTTTGTGGCTATGGGGATGGCGGTGTGAAGAGTTCGGGATGGGAGGAAATCATCCACTTGTCCGTCAGATTGAAAAACGATGACCACTTGTTATTAGGCGGATGTTTTCTATGTTGATGCTCAGCTAAGCCTTGGAAGCCTTACGATACTTCAAATGCGTCTTAGCAATTCATTGCAAATTATATACATGTATGAGACGGTGGATTAAGAATGACAATTTGTATCTTGTGTTCTTCTTTATTTGTAAAAGTACAGTATGTTATACTGACAACCTATATACCAAAAAATGACAATAAAAAGATTGAAACAGATAATATCTGGCAAAGGTCCAGACATTTGAAGCATAATCAAACATGGGACCTATATGCTCTTCAAAAAATTGGGGGTTATTTATGAAAATGTTAATTGCCTCTTAACCTCCCTGGAGTTTGTGCACATCAACACACAGTGCCAAATAAGTTTTATTTTTTTTCAGTCTTTAAAATTTGAGAAACACTTCACACTCTGCACAGCTTACCAATAAGGGTACATGGGAGGCAGCAGTACCACTAGGCAGGGGTGGCTCCAGGTCTATGTGTGTCTCGGCCAAGATAATCTCTAGTTTCACACCCTGTGTTACATCACATGCCATATTACATCAGATCACCCTGCAGCTCCCATCAATGGATCCTCCTCTGCCGCTGATCATCCTCTAGTCCTCACTGCCTTCTTCAATGCCACCAACTGGTCCTCTAATCCTTGCCACTTTGTCTGCTGCGGCTGATCATACTCTGATCTGTGTCACCTCCTGCTCTGCCATAAATTACCCTTCAGTGAGTAGTGCTTTCTTAGCTGCTGCTGATCCTCCTTTAGTCCTAACTGCTGAAGGGTCCACCAAGGCTGTCATCACCTCTCTCTGTCAATCTCTCTCCATTCCTTGCCATCTTCTACATTGCCTCTGATCGTACTATGGTCCTGAGGCCAGCTGTGAGCAGGTTTGCATTTGGGATCCCTGGCTGACTGCTTAAAGCTCTCTGCTGTAGTGTGACCCAGATTAGACCCATAATGTTTCATCCAGAACAATGTAACGCTGCAAAAAATATATATTATGGAGAACCTACTCTGACAGTTTCTAATCACATCTGATCCCATGGATACCTCTGACCATGTCCTATGACCTTTGACTACATTCCTGGATTAAGCTTTTTCTCAATAACTTGGTTTGACTCCTGGATGACTGAACATGTAGTGCCACCTTTGGTTGGTGTCTAGCCAGACCTGCCAAAACCAGAGTGGCCAACGCTACTGTGCAGGCTATGACTATGTGCTGCTCACAGGGCCGGATTAAGTTTTGTGGAAGCCCCTGGGCACAAAATCTGGTGGAGGCCCCACATACAGTATTTTTCCTTTAAAATAATAGTCCAACCAAGTAACTGATTGGTGGTTGTCTGCCCGCCTACTTACTGAAACGTCAGATCGAGTGCCTTGTGCCACCCTTGTGCGGGTGCTTGCTGCTCGGGAACTCCTGCTTTGCCATTCTGGGTGGGGGGGTAGTGTAGTCGCCCAGCTGTAGTTCCCTACATTGAGCTGCCAGCGGCTGTGCTTGGTGGCTAATATGCAGTGAGCAGCTGCCGATTGACAGCTCTGCACCCACCCATCACTGTAGCATTGCTGATGCAGTAGACTCTCCATCCTGCCCTGTGGTGGCTTTGGCTGCAGGTTTGGAAAAACAACAACGCTTGCCCAGGCGAGGTGGTCCCCTCTCATAACTTTTTTGCTGGCCCTGCAGCCCGTCAGACCAAAGACTGAAAAGCCTCCTGGACCAGATCATAACCCAAAGGCTGGCGGAGGCCCCCTTTGCAGGGCAACTGGTGGAGGCCCTGGGGCACGCACCTTGTACCCCCCTCATAATCTGGCCCTGGCTGCTCATCACTCGGCTAGCTGAGGGGGTCCTCATTATTTAAACATAGCCCGGGATGATAACAGGTAGGGCATTTTTTTCTTGACAAACAGGATGGGATCCCCAAAAAGTGGGGTGAGAGCCCCTCTCCCACCTTATAAAAGCTGGCTAGCACTTTATTTGCATTTTGGGTCATGTTTTTGTATTGTTTCATCCTAAAGTATTTTCAGATGTACTTTTGCATAGACAGTTATCCAATGTATGCTTGTTATTACAAGTAATGTTGATGAACTGCTCTGTTTGCATTTAAACTGGTCAAATTTATTGTAAAAATTCTCTGCACTGGATTTATACATACATGAGAATGCATGATTTGCTAATACAACCATCATAATAGAAAAAAGCTGAATTTCATTATTATAAGCCTGGTATGAACACTTCTTTGCAGTACTAGTATTGTCTGGGTAAAAATAAGATTACCTGGAAAGGTGCTACACCTTCCTCCGGTGCAAGCAGGCGCCATTGTTCGCAGTGCCTTTTTGTAGGCCCCAGTACCACTGCCAGAGTGGTGAGGACAGAAGAAGTTGAGGTCGTTGATCATATGGCACACAGTGCTACCAGTTCCATAGTATTGTATTCCACTCACTTCACTATGCCGAGTGAAGTGAGTGGAAGAGTGCAGAGCCCCCCACATCACCGTCCTTAAAATCAGCAAGACTGTCCCAGCCACAGGTCATGGATTCACTAATGTTCTATGATGAAACTCCTAGCTGGCATACCGTGGGCCATCCACCTGCCCCTGCCCCAGTTACAGACCTAAGCTTCTCAGATGCACAACAACTTGTGCTGGAGGATGAGGCCATTGTCAGCGGACCATCTTAGGACACCTGCGATGATGATGAAACCTTAGTGCCGACGGCTACTGCTTTTTTACAATGTAGAGGCTGAGTGGGAGTGGAAGACGATCCCAAGGGTGCTGACGTAGTCTTAGACCCATCATGGACCGAAGGCCATGAGAGTTCGGAGGAAAAAGTGGTGGTCACACAGCCCGAGGCAGCCAGCATAAGAGGGAGAAGGGTGCAAGCCCTCAGTTGTCAGCCCGTTGCTACTACTGCCCACTGCGCCCAGGGATTGAGCACGCCAAAGCTGGCACAAAGGACGTTCGCAGCGTGGCATTTTTTCAAGCAGTGTACAGATGACAAGGCACAGGTTATTTGCATGCTGTGCCACCAGTCCTTGAAGCAAGGTAAAAGCCGTAATAATCTCTGTGCCAAACACCTGAGGCTCCCTCTGCTGCTTTGAGGCCCAGCAAGGTGGTGTATGACAATAGGCGTAACCTTGTAGCAGCCTTGGTTCGAGCCAGGTTGCCGCTCATCCCTTGCCTGGCGCATGTGCTCAACTGGTGGTGCAGAGCTTCTTGGACCATTATCCAGAGATGCTGGAGCTGCTGCATAAAGTGTGTGGCATTAGCATGAACTTTCGACGTTGCCACTCACTGTCTCATTTGTGGCTTTCCAACCAGGTGGAATTCCACTTTGAGGGACATTTGAGCTGTGCTGCAGTGCTTCCTGTATGCCACCAATATGGGGAGCCCTGATGACGCCATTGTTAGCGCTACCTTTCCCATCCTTTGCCTGTTCGAAAAAACTCTTAAGGCCATGACGGAGGATGTGATGGTGGCACAGGAGGAAGCAAAGGAGCAAGGCCCATTTTCCCAGTTGTCAGGGCAGCACACACGTGGTTTGCAGGGTGTGTTGCTGGGCCAACAGTGGCCAGGTACTCCATTGTTCAGCCAGAGGGCAGTTTTGGAGGATAGAGAGGATTCAGAGGGGGAGGAGGACTTTCTCTCACAGCAGGGTGGCACCCAACACAGTTCACAAACATCACTGGATCATGGCTGGAGGGAGGAGCAGGAGGAGGAGACATCTGACACTGAGGATAGCTTCTCCCTGACACAGGGCAGCCTGGCTGACATGAGCCACTACATGCTGTAGTGCCTGTAGAACACCGCAGGGTTGCACGAATAGTCACCAGTGCCAGTTTCTGGGTGGCCACCCTGCTGAATTTCAACTATAAGGATAACATCCAGTCTTTGATCCCAGCACTGGAGCTCTGGAGGAAGCACAATTGATGTTTCCAGCTGAATTTAAGAGCTCAATGGTGGCACAAGACCGAGGAGGAGGAGCGAGTCAGCAAAGGCAGCAGGGGGTGAGCATGGTAACAATGTGAAACAACTTATTTAATTGTCCATCAAATCCACCAACATCGGATATGGCTTGTAGTACCAGGAGGCAGACTTTGACTTGCATGGTGGATGACCTGTTGACGTGTCTCCTGGTACTGAGCTACTGGGTCCCTAAATTAGACACGTGGCCAGAGCTTGCCCTCTATGCTTTGGAGGTGCTGGCCTGCCCTGTTGCAAGTGTTCTCAGCAATGGAGTGGTTGTCATCGCTGACAGGAAGATCCGCCTATCCACAGCCAACATGGACATCCTTACATTTCTTAAGATGAACCAGGAGTGGATCCCATGGGACTTGGCTGTGCCAGCGCCTGAGTGAGTGGTTTTAGTGTTGGTTACCCTCTTTTCCCCTGCCTCTTTCAACTACACCACCACATCCACCTCCTCCCTATGTACCTCTGACACCTGTGAAAAAAATATTTTATTTTATTTGTTTTTAGTGTATTCATGTATGTATTTCTTTAATGTTTTTGTTTTCTGTCCTTGTTTTGAGGACTTTCCCTGCCCCATTTCGTGCAGGGCAGTCACTCTGGTGTTACCCCCAATTTGGCCTCTGAGTCTGACACCTGTGAAAAAAAATTATATTTTATTTTATTTGTATTTATGTATTTCTTTATTTTCTTTTGGTTTCTGTTATTATTTTGAGTACTTTTCCTACCCCATTTTGTGCAGGACAATCATCCTGGTGTTAAGCCCAATTTGGCCTTTGACACCTGTTTAAAAAAATTATATTTTATTTTTATTTTTGTAATTTATATATTTACTCAATGTTTTTGTATTTGTATTGCGTACTTTCTCTAGCCCATTTTGTGCAGGGCAATCACTTTGGTGTTTCCCTCGATTTGCTGCTCTCTAGCCCTTACTACCCCTATTTCACAGCCATTTTTGGGGTCCCCAAGTTCGGGTCCCTAATATGGGTTTGGGTTAAGTGCGGGGACCCGGACCGAAGTTTAGCGGCAAGTTCTGCCGAAATTTCTGAACCCGAACTTCTACGGCTTGCGTATCACTAATACATATGTTTATTGTTCCAAAGCTTATCTCTGACATGTTTAGCTCTTTTTTTCTGTAATTGTTGGTTTTGTTTAATCAGGCAATTATAACTTTCATTCATACACCCAGACAGTACTTAAAACGCTCAGATTAAATACAGTACAGTGTGTACAATCTAATTTCTAGAAACCGGCACAGATGGAGGAGATGGTGAAGGCTTACTTTACCTAGCATCAAAAAACTATAAACTAGCTTTTTTTTTTTTTTTTTTCAGTCAGCACAAAGCAGAACAAATGAAATAACATTTTTTTCTCTATATTATGTATTTGGAAATGTGATTGCAATTTTGTTATTGTTTTTTTTTTTATTTAATTTTCTCTGGCTGTGAGGCTGTCTTATTGACATCTGCATTATTGAAGTTAATTTTGTGCCAAGCACCGCGAAAGAAATTACAACTGTGTTGCAGCTGGGCCTGGTGGAATAGACAAGTTCAAAGCTGCAAATGTGTTGTATCTGCTTGCTAAGCACGGAGAAGGCAGTGAGACGGCCAATGCATTAAGAAAATCTATTCGCCTGAAAAAAAGCCTAGTTTTAGCCCACTTGCTACATATTTCTTAAAGAGGAATGTGAGATTTTCATTTTCCCGGGTTTTGTTCATTCTGTTTGGACATTCCCTTTTGGGATGCCCCACTGGTTGAGCTCCCAAGTTTGATGGCTGTCTGAACTTACTCCTAGTTTCTGGCCATGTCTTTGCCTGACCCCAAGGATACCTCTGACCATCTCCTGTGACTTTTGACTTTGTCCTTGGATTACACTTTTTCTCACCAATTTGGTTCAACTCCTGGTGGACTGACCTCTTGTTAATGACCTTGTCAATCTCTGTCTATTCCTTGTGGTCACAGTGCTCAATTTGCCCTGTTTGTCTGTCAGTTTCTGTTGCCTTGGTGTTGATGGTAATGTGTCCTAGATACATATACTACTGAAAGCTGGAGACGTGTAATACTGCCTTTAGTTGGTGAGTGACCATGGTGTGCTCAGTGCTCACATGTATCACTTACAACTTAACCTGAAGCTGGATGAAGTGGTGGAAGTCAATGCCCTGACTTCGTTCTCACTAATTGGTGGGTTATCTAATAGAGAGGAGCATCAGGAGCTGAAGTACGAAAAGGTGGGTGAGGAGGACCACGGCACCCCCTGACAGTATTCAATGGTGAGTGGGGAGGACCAGTGCTCAGTCCCTTATGCAAATGGATGTGTGCTTGCACAGCCACATCCGCATTAAAGGCACTTACTAGAGGGATAACTTCTGGCTGGTGACCTTGGTAGACCCTCTGTTCCACAGCAAAATATATTTTTTCCACCTTCTGTGACATATCCTAGGATGACATACGACCACGAGTTACTGTGTAGTCGCTTGGTTGAGGCCTACCAATGTGATCCAGAATCATTGCTAAGAGGTCATCTGGGGGACCCTGTGTGCTCTCTCCACTCCCATGACTGCTTGGGGGGGCAGGAGCCACAGTAGCAGTAGCTGGAGTATCTGATGAGCAGTTTCATTCAGCCACCCGCTAAGCAAAGCGGTCAGCACCATACCAACTCCACCACCCAGCAGCAGCTAATCCAAGTGGTGGCATATGTCAAATCCCACCTGTCCCATGCCAAGGGTATTTAGTAAGGTGGGGGTCTATTGTGACCGCATGGAGAACTGGGCTGTCATGCCAATATGTGGTGATCCTGACATTCGTAGAGATAAATTATGCCTGGATAACACCAGATTTCAAAATCACTGTGCCTGATGCTACTGACTTGAGCATTGATTGCCAAGTATTCGAGCACCCTGACTACTTTTAAGGCCTTGTCTTGTCATTTCCAGGTCAGCATATTGACATGGACCCATGTTTCTAAATCTTAGTGTCAGTGTGCCAGTGCAGCTGGTGCCAAACTCCACTACATCACAACATTCCATTAGGGTAACTGATGCTAATCCTGCTTTCACCCTCAAATGGATGTATTAGGCTCCTTAGGGGCTCAATGAGACTGCTGCTGCTATCATCCTCCACTGTCTGTCATGGCCCTGTGGGGTCAATGAGATTGCTCCTGCTTACCTCTTCAACTGTCTATGGCCCTATGGGTTCATAACTCAGACCACTGAGAAGGCCTCTCACCTGGTTTCCATCTCACCTGGTAAAAGTTCTTTGATAATAGGACAGTGCTGGGGTGGTACTTATTTCCAGTAGTGGCTGAACCCTCTGAATGATCCTTGTCCTCTGGAAGGCCTCCTACAAGTTGGAAGCAGAATAGGAGGGTTAGAATAGGTTTTAACTCCACAGTCAGAGGGTAAATCCCCCCAGAAAATCCTAAGAGGGGCCCTTTGTAATGATACCCTAGGACTAAGTATATCATGAGGCCCCAGGGTGAGGACTAGTCTGTCCTCCATTCAATTGGAGGTGGAGGCTCGGGGTTCACCATAGAGATTGGGGATCTTTCAGGGGCTGCCCTGGGCTGAGGGAACCCTTGGCTGGTTTTGAAGCAGCAATGGGCTCAGCAGCACTAGGATTGACTGGGTTAGTGGCCTCCGTTCTGTCTCAGTGTGAAGAACTCACAGGAGGGACAGAAAGGGAGCATACACTACAATTGGCAGATTGGGAAAAAGAAGTATTGGCTGCTAATGCACAGTATGATGAACATCCCTATGCCCCCTATTGGTCAGTTTCTGCTTGCTCTAGGTATTCAAAAACACACCAAAAACAAACCGTTTTGCTGATTATTAGCTATTTGGTTTGATCCTGATCGATTCTGAACTTTTCCAAAAATTTCTGTGAATCGGCCGAACCAAATTTTTGAAATGTTTACTCATCTCCTTATAGCAGAACACCGTTGATTTACTCTGACTAGCCTAAACTGGGGTATAAAATTGTCTGTACTAGACCTAAATCCCATCCAAACTCTTTGGAATGATTTTTAATGTAAACAACTAGGTTTCATTGGATAGAAAGAAAATTCCTACAACTAAAATCCAGTAAAAAGCTCTACCAAAAAAATGGATGCTGACATATCACCAAAGGGGGGGGGTCTATCTATTAATTTGAATCTATAATGAAATGTCCAGCATTCACATTTGCTCCTCCACATACAACCAAGTTTATGTTCAATATTACACCATATACAGTATTGAGTAAAAAACAGCAAATGCATATCTAACTTGTTAAAATATTCAGCAACATCTAATAAGAATCAATAACATTAAAAATGTATTTAATTCTTTCACTGGATTAGCTTTTGGACTACCATAGCCTGCCGACCGTGCACTGAGGACGAGTGAATTTACATGCTGAATAATAACAACAGACACGACAGCAGAGCCGTGCGCATTACCAGAATAACAAGTTTATTCTAACACTATTAAAACACTTCCAAAATAAATAATAAAACAAACACGTGGGGAGGGCCTCAACTCCCCACAGCAACACAAACAGGACCACCGCACCACCTCTTAATCACAATATACAAATCCTTTATTAATGAGCATACAGACACAAATAAAAGCATTTGAAAACATGAAAAACAAACAAGTGCAATCCAAAGATTCTAATCATAAAAAGGGAAATCCATCAATGTTGTTGTTAACCATGACCAAAAATCGAGATGAGTATATAAAAAGGATATACAAGTTACCAGGATTATGCACAGTGCCCGCCTCCTACGCGTTCCGTGACGACAGCAAAAGCGTCACTTCCTCAGGGCAAGGTGTGACTATGTCCCACAAACCCCCCCACCCCCCTCATAAATGATAGCCCACTCACCTAATACTGAACAGCTGTCCCTCGCCATCCGAGTTCTCCTGGCGAAACCGGAAGTTGTAAAAGTAAGAATATTTAACAGGCTGGCACCAAGATCCCCCTGCAGAATAATACACCACCTTATACATTATTGTTTGAAGCCATACCACCACCAACAAATAAATAGGGAAACCAAGCAGGAGCCCACACTTGGCGATGGGGTGAGGCATTGCAATTTGTGATGGGGCTCGGGTTAAAGTGGTCCAACCCAAATTTTTCAGTAAACACGTATGGATACCAATATCAAAGGGGACATCCAGATTGCCGGAGCTCTCTCTGCCCATAACCCACCTCCACCACAGTTTCTATTTGTGACCAGACAGGAAGAGACTCTAGACCATGTGGCCTGCGACAGATGAACTTTAAATTCTTTGGTCTGTAAAAATGACTTTGGTGTTTTTACCCCCAGACCTGGGGGCATCTCAATTTGTGATGGGGCTCTGGTTAGAATGGTCCAACATCAAATGGGTGTTGGATGTCAATGAGATTTGGGGGGCATTGGTTCAACATCAAATGGGGCATTCTTATTGCTGGACCCCCCTTCCCATACCTCTCCACAAACTCCAGTTCACTTACCTCCACTACAATCCCCTGGCAAAATCTTTCCCCAGGTTTCCATTGGCTACCAGGTAAGTAGAATAGACCATGTAACCCATGGGGGTTGGGAACAGGACAATGTAGATAAGTTATTGTTTTTTATGTTTCCTTCTAGGTAGACACTATAAATGGCTGGGGCCTTTCACACAATGCCTACTGAGGCCTGTTGGTCAGGACTAGACCTTAGTTCAGATCTTGAAATTGTAATTTTCCAGGAGGAGGCTCCGAAACAGTTGCAGAGCTCAGGAGATTTCGGCTTTAACAAAGTCGTCAATAGTGAGTTGCTCTGGCGGCGTGCCAAGAAACAATCGGTAAAAAAGGACATCTTTATAACCAGAAACAGGTGTGCCACCTCCACGCTGACATGAAAGCCTAACGAGAGCTTTATGGTTATTGTGCGTGTTATATGGGGACAATCTGCTGCCTGCCCCAGAGATAAATGAGCCGAACAGCTTCCCAGGACTTGTCTGCTCTCATTTTATGGGAAACAAAGATTATCTTTGTCTTGTGTTCTCAACCACAGAAAATAATAAAAACAGGGGATATCGCAATGTTACATTTGTATCAACCAAAGTCCCACTGGGAAAAGAACAGGTTAATTGATCTAAAAGCAGATCAAGTAGAGGAGCATTGAAGAGCTTTAAGGCCACTGTGGAATAGTCCTCCCTTGGCCTATAAAAATTATCTTTAAAGTGGATCTTTATTGCTTTCAGTACATGTGCAACTTTACGGCACCTACAGTATCGGGTCATAATTCTGAACATGAAACAGCGCAAAGAAAATTCCACTTATATTTTAGTTCTTTTCTGGTAGTCTGTCTTCTCAAAAGCCTCTTGTTGGTGATTTATTATCCGGAGGTGTACTTCTGATTAGGTGAGGTAAGGCGGTTGCCACCCAGGGGATCCTCATTCCACGCAGGGGATCCTCATTCAGCAAGAGGCTTTCAGGTCTTGGGCCTTAAAAGACCCAAAAAGGGGATTCTCACTTTAACTTTATAATAGACCACTAGCGTCCTAAATCGCAATGACCTCCAGGTCAGGTGTGTTGCAGAGTGTGAGTGCAGCGGAGTCATAATCCATATAGACATTAGTGGTATAACAGGAACTGGCTTTACTGGATCATGAATACAGCAAGAAAATGTCACCTTACAAATAAGAAAAAGAAGTATCATAGAGCAACTGAATTGTGAAACTACAGTTAAGCACTGGTCACAGCGCCATCTAGTGCTGTAACTTGTCATAGCTGTAAACTCCAGCAATAGCATAAGCCGGAAGTCTGGTGTATCTCTAATAGGGTGAGGTACACTGGCTTTAAGGGATGTTGTGGGAAAACTGAATTTGGAATGCCTCACCGGCCGAGGGAATGCAGAAGAACATGAGTAGCGATGTCCACAGTGACAGCAAGGTGGGGCATCTCTATGAGCAACTGAATTGTGAAACTACAGTTAAGCACTGGTCACAGCGCCATCTAGTGCTGTAACTTGTCATAGCTGTAAACTCCAGCAATAGCATAAGCCGGTAGTCTGTTGTATCTCCAACAGGGTGGGGTGCAGTGGCTTTAATGGCTGTTGTGCGAAAACTGAATTTGGAATGCCCCACCAGCCGAGGCAATGCAGAAGAACATGAGTAGCGATGTCCACAGTGACAGCAAGGTGGGGCATCTCAAATTGGAATGCACTCCTGCTGTGGGGATAAGCAGAACTAAAAATAAGACAGGAGCTATATATTCCAACAGCAGATGCAACGACACCCAATTATTCTGGTACATGGACTGTTGTATCTCCAACAGGGTGGGGTGCAGTGGCTTTAAGGGCTGTTGTGGGAAAACTGAATTTGGAATGCCCCACCAGCCGAGGGAACACAGACGAACATGAGTAGCGATGTCCACAATGAAAGCAGGGTAGGGCATCTCTATATGCAATTGAATTGTGAAACTACAGTTAAACACTGGTCACAGCGCCATCTAGTGCCAAAACTTGTCATGGCTGTAAACTGCAGTAAATCTAGCAAAAGTCACTCCAGCAATAGACTAAGCCAGAAGTCTGTTGTATCTCCAACAGGATGGGGTGCAGTGGCTTTAAGGGCTGTTGTGCGAAAACTGAATTTGGAATGCCGCACCAGCTGAAGGAACACAGACAGGGCTGTATTTAGCGTTCATGCTGCCCTAGGCACTTCAAGTGCTGACCTTTTTGTTAAGTAACATTGAGCAGGGCCAGCTCCAGGTTTATTCAGGCCAGTGGGCAATAGAGAAAAAAGAAAGAGCTGGAAGGAGAAAAAGAATAAAAAGACTCACAGATAAAAGAAGAGAACGAAAGAAAGAAAGAATAGACATTATGACAGAAAAAACAGAAGGCAAGAAGATAGAAAAGGAATGGCATAACAGATAAAATAAAAAAAGGATAGATGGAAAAAAAGAAAAAGACTAGAAGGTAAGAATAAAATGAAAGGAGGAAGGAATAAAGTTACTAAAAGAAATAACAGAAGTAACGAAGAAAGAAAAAGAATGGCAAAAACAGCAGATAAAAATAGAAACAGAGAATAAATGGAAAAAGAAAAGAATAAAAGAAAAGAAACAAAGGTGGACACTCCGAATGTGCAGCGGCCCTGGCACCTGCCTGGCACCTGTTTCCCAGCTCCCAAGACACAGGAGTCACATGGCCACAGCAATAAAAGGGAGAGGATCAAGCAGCAGGCTGCCATTGTGCATTTCCCCCATATACACACACAATGTGGCTCGGGAGGCATCAATGCCCCAATAACTTTTTTCTTATTATTTTTTTTTTTTATTATAGCATATATATATGCCCCCCCTCCTTGCAGGTGGCCACCCTAGGCACATGCCTAGGTTTGCCTAATGTTAAATACAGCCCTGAACACAGACGAACATGAGTAGCGATGTCCACAGTCACAGCAAGGTGGGGCATCTCAAATTGGAACGCACTCCCACTGTGGGGATAAGCAGAGCTCAAAATAAAACAGGAGCTATATATTCCAACAGCAGAGGCAATGACATCCAATTATTCTGGTACTTCAGAGGATAGTGAGGATAACATAGATTGCTAAGAAAATTACATATTTTTAACCCTCTCCTCCCAAGTATTTGTTCGGAATTGGGCTCTAATCCTCTTAGATGATCTGCGCTTGCTGTGCAATGTTGTCTGCTATTTGTTGCTGTGAATCCAGCTTTCCTGGTAGTTTCTGGCTGACTCATGAGTTTCCTTTTATACGAGCCACTGAATAAATGCTTTTCTTTTCGTGGCGTGGAGAGTAGTAACCAGGGTTAAAGCCTCCCGCTGTGCGACGCAAGCTGATCAAGCAGGAAAGCCAGCTCGGCCCCAACCTGCTGAGAGTCCCCCATCAGCTGTGACTCAGAGCAGACATCCGACACCTCCATATGAAGGAGCTATTTTATGCCTCCAGCGCCTGAAGCTACGGCTTTTACCTCTCCGTTTTAGTGTTAAATTGTCCTTGCGAGACTCCTAGCCGAGGTCCTGTTTTATGAAACTTTTCTGAGGAGCAGCTCTCGCCCTTTCTACTATCACTGCGGTAATATATGGCTCAATCACAGATGCGACTAAGGAAGTAATTTCCCAGTCACTTAAATAGAGCTGACGCTGAAAATTGCTGCGGCGGAGAGGACAGTGCGAAGACTTACACTGCCCACTCTGGAGACGGGAGGGAGGGGGATAGGAATGGATAAGACGAGAGAACAAGGAATGTAGTTAAAGAGGTACAACGGCCTTCATAGAGTCTAAAGATTGCAGGGAGGCTGAATTCATAATGGCGGGGCATCCCAAATCAGATGGGTGTAAGCCCTGAGCAGGGCCGGCACCAGCACAGGGCAAACCTGGGCAATTGCCATGGCTCCTGGCATCTTCAGGGGCCCACGCAGGATCACACCGAATGCAGGGTGTTGTGTGCAGATCTGCTCATGGCAGGCCTCAGCAACAGGGAATGATCAGCAACAATGGAGATAGTGGCATAGAATAGGGGTGTCGAGAACCAGATGCCAACTTACAGCATTTATGGCAGCGGAGCAAGCAGAAGGGTGCTTGGTGGCAGTAGAGAATGCAACAAGGACTAGAGGACGATTGGTGGCTATAGGGAAGGCAATAAGGACTGGAGGATGATTGGGGGCTATAGGGAAGGCAATAAGGACTGGAGGATGATTGGTGGCTATAGGGAAAGCAATAAGGACTGGAGGATGATTGGGGGCTATAGGGAAGGCAATAAGGACTGGAGGATGATTGGTGGCTATAGGGAAGGCAATAAGGACTGGAGGATGACTGGTGGCTATAGGGAAGGCAATAAGGACTGGAGGGCGATCAGCATCAGCAGATGACCCATTTGTGGCAGTGGAGCTGAAAGGTGACATCATGTGGCTCACTACTTCCACAAACCTGGAGCCGGCCCTGGCCATGAGGTACAACAGCCTTCATGGAGTCTAAAAGATTGCAGGAAGGCTGATTTCATTATGGCTGGGGCATCCCAAATCGGATGGGTGTATGCCCGGGGATCACAGAGTAAGCGCACCAGTGCATGCGTGCAGTGACGTACTTTGCCATCAAGCAACCCATGCAACTGCACCTCTCAGGAGCTCCCCAGAACTCCCAGTTTATCCCGGATTATGAGTGGGGAGCAAGGGTGCACGCCCTGGGGCCTCCACCACTTGCCCTGCAAAGGGGGCCTCCACCAACCTTTGTGTTATGGTCTGATCCAGGAGGCTTTTCAGTATTTGGTTCACTGAGTCAGCAACAAAGCTATCGGCAGCAGCGGGGGCCCCCCACGCCTGTTTTTTGCCAACCTGCAGCCAAAGCCACCACAAGGCAGGACGGAGAGTCTTGAGCAGCAAAACCGCTATCAGCAACTCTACAGTGATGGGTGCGTGCAGAGCTGTCACTGCACACAAGCCACCAAGCACAGCCGCTGGCAGCTCAATGCAGGAAACTGTTTTCTGCTGGATCAGCTGGGCGACTACACTACCCCCTCCCCCCAGAATGGCAAAGCAGGAACTCCCGAGCAGCACACACCCGCACAAGGGGGGCACAAGGGACTTGATCTGACATTCCAGTAAATAGGCGGGTACCAGACAACCACCGATCAGTTACTTGGCTGGACTATTATTTTAAAGGAAAAAAAATACTATATCTGGGGCCTCCACCCTGTCCCTTTCTTCAGTCCGTGTCCCTGTGTCCCTCGTTGTTCTCATTTGTCCCTCTTTGAGGTGTAACATGCAGATCTGCATCAATAAATGATTATCTTGCCTATTCAAATTGCTTATGTTGTTTTAACTGTTGCATCTCCTATCCATCAATCAATGAGAGGATGTGGCCTAATTTAATAAAAGTCCCTCTTTGCCACCCTGAAAAGTTGGTAGCTATTTTGCTTAAAACACCCTTGGTTCACCACAAGACTTACCTTTGCCCTGACTCCCACAGCCAGGGCCGGCTCCAAGTTTATGTCTCAGTGGGCCCATTTGTGGTGAAGAGTCACGTGACATTACTGAGGGGCATCCCAAATCTGGATGGCTCCCAAGGATTATGCTATTTGGATCAATTTTGGTCCGGATTTTGGAGGCCCTGTCTGGAGGCCCTGCCCCCCCCCCAGTTCAATCATTAGTTTCTTTGAACTGGTGAATGCATTGTGGGGTTCTTTCACAAACAGGGGCATCCCAAATTGAGAAATTGAGATGCCCTTGTAAAGCGGACCAAAGCCCGGGGCTGGAAGTCCTGGCCTTTAGTCTGCCTAAAATAGCAGCAGCAGATAGGAAGCTGAGCAGCATTTTTAACATTCTGACCTGCAAAAAAAATGTATTTGTTTGTGTAGGTTTAGTGAGCTGTATATTGCAATTTCGATTTTAGTGCTTTCAGGTTTATTGCAGTGATTATTATTGATAAGACTGATGCCTCCCCCCCCCCCCCAACCTGTTAGCACTGCTGTGTGAAGGGGACACTGCTCTATGTTTTATCTTAAACATATTGTGGGCATCTCCGGCTACGCTCCCCTCTCTCAGTCAATGTTGAGCTGTGTGTAACTGAATGAATCATTGCTGTAGAGCACCAGGGGGTGCTGCTGCATGGCCAGATAGCTGTATGGCCAGCATTGGATCATCAGACTATTTAAGTGTTTTTGTGAATATTAGTTATCCGGTTGCAAAGTTTCTCTAAAAAAAGAATCAAAGCCATATTTTTCTTACAAATATGCAAACAAGAAAAAACAAGATAAATCTGAAAAAGCAAGGTCCCTCAAAGAGAACAATACCCAACATGCATAGGTACTGTCAAGGAAAGAATTGCCAAGTACCCCAAAGTAAAGCATGCGTGTAACGGGAATTTTACATGAAAATGTCATCTCTGCAGACAAAGTGCGCACTTTGCGCGTTTTCAACCAAAACAACCCTTTACATTTGGAATACAACCCCCCCCCCCCCCCACAAATCATCTATTCCCTGAAAGTGTACACATGTTAAGCTTTCTAGGTGTACCCAGATTATTGCAGTGGCGTCATCTTTCTGGAAGTGAAAGTCCAAAGAATCCTTTGGCAGCACAGGGTTTACCTTAAAAATGAAAACAAAAGCTGAATAAAAAACACATTTTCCTAAAATATCAATAGTAAACAAGAAAAAACAAGTTAAATCTGAAAGCACAAGGTCTCGCGAGCAGAACAATACCCAACAATACCCAACATGCATAGGTACTTTATGTTTAATTGTGATTTCTGCAAGAATTTCCAGAAAATTGCATATTTTCTTTTTGCAGCAGAGTGGCTAGTTTTCTAGCCACAGGTGACTTGCCAGATCCCTAAGCCTTGTGAACTAATATAGGGGTCTTATAGATCAGTTCACAAAGGGTTAAATGTTAAAAAAAACACACGTCACAGAGAGCAAAAATATTTTACAATTTATTTTTTATACTTACCTCCCATCCATCCCGGAGCACTGTGTCTCATGCTGATCACTTTGGCTTCTGCTCTCTTGCTGCTGCTGCTTTTATACCTGCTGGGTGAGAGGTAACACAGGGTTAATTAAAAAAAATAATGATGATGTAGAACAGAGCGCAGGGGCCAGCTTTGGTAGCCCCCACCCTGCCAGCTACAAACCAGCAAAGCCTAATTGCCCTGGGCTTTTCTGCCCCCCTCAGGCTTTGCGGAGGCAGGTAATGGGGGGGGTCAGGGTTAATGGCTAATAACCCGCTAGCCACAGGTGACTTGCCAGAGCCTTGTAAGCTGGTATAGGGGTCTTATGGATCTCATGGTTCTCCCCTGCTCACAGCAATCACTGCATCTGACAACTGTCAGGCCGGGAGCCGGATGAAGTCAGCAGGGTGACGTCATCCAGGGGGAGTCGGAGACCCATCCGAATCGGGGTCAGATGAGTTCCTTTTTTACATGTTTTTGGGCGCTAGCAGAGGGAAAAGTCAGGCTGACGTTTAACTGGGAGGCAGCCCTGTAAATTTTACATGGCTGGCAGTTAAAAGGTTAATGACACGCCCATCATCCTGTTGAGCGGTGAACAAGGTTGGCATCAAAGCTGACATGTGAATAATCTATGCCCCTCAATGACAACCATGCCATGCCCATCGTCCTGTAACCTTCTTAGACCACATTATTTTTCTTTCTAAGGTGACTTTTCCAATCTGACAGCAGAACTGGCCCCCGAGGAGGCAATGCCCCCACCTCCTCCTCCTCTCTGGCCCCACATTCCATTCCTGTGTACGGTATTTCTCTGTATTTCATGTCTAGAAAAATATCGCCTCTCCTTCCACTCTTACTTTCTCATTCAACATTCCTAAGTACATTGCTAAAGAATGTGTTGCTATTACATAATGGCCGTGACAACAATCTATATTATGAAGAAAGAGAATCCGGCATCTTTATTTTATTAGCCCGCATGACATTCGCAGCTGGGAATTGCAAGCTGACATAAAACCAGCTGGAGATATGCAAGAGATGCCATTGGCTTGAGATGAAATAAATGGATGGCAGATAAAGGATGCTGCGATAATGTAGGAGGCAGGCCAGGAGAGAATGAGCTCACAAGAGAGAACAGAGGAGACGTTCACCAGTAATTGTACAGCTCACTCATCACTCAGAATACACAGACACTTTCATGTTAGGCAGACACTTCGTGCAGAACTCACAATGATAACTCCGCCTGCCGTATTTACCAGGATAATATGCTGAGCACCCTAATGCCTACCCCTCGCCCAGTGCAGAAACATGGAAACATAGAAGGTTGATGGCAGAAGGAGTAAAAGTTGCCCAGCTTACAATGCCGGATGCACAAAACTTAGCCTTTATTGATTCCGGCTAAAATCTTATCCCAACATGAATCCCAGAAGGAGCATGACGCGTTTCGGAGGACCAAGTACCCCCTTAGTCATGTACTCCTTGCATGGCCCAGAGCTTGTTCAAAAAGAAAGAGAAACCCCGCCATAGGACAGTCATAGTCTTGTGAGAAGAGCGTGTAATTCTCATACATGCTCCGAACGCAGACCGTGGTAATATAGAGCCCTAGTTAAAGAGGACCATCAGACCTCTTTACCACTAATTGCCATCCTCCCACTCGTTGGGCACGACAAACTTTTTGTATGTCGCCACAATGGGGTGGTGGCAACATCCTGCTGTTTCAGGGCCGTTTTTCTGCCCCCTGCCACATAGCCGTCTGAAACAGACAGCCGCGTCTTTAGCCGCCCTTATCAAGAAGCAGGTCTGAAAAAACGCCATTCTTCAACTCTTGCGGCTCCCATAGCAGCACGTTATATCGACAATGACATAAAATGTGCTGTCTTATGGTAGAAAAATGGCCTTGTCCAACAGAGGACACCCGGAGTCCGAGGGACAAGGAATACAAATGCCCCAGTAAGGTGAGTAAAGAATGCCCAAAAGGCAAACCGGAGGGGGGGGGGGACAACAGGCTTTTAATGTGCCTCTGATGTCCCCTTTAACTGGGTGTATACACCCATAGAACATGCACAGCAGGCGGGACATAGATACGTATTAACAATATGTGCTACGCTACTCGACTAGAAAGATTACAGATGTATTTCAAATGTAAATTTCTAATGAATAGTTTCAGATGTAAATGTTAGTATTATACTACAAGCGCTTATAGACAACTGCTCTGTGATGAGGAAATATATTGGGTTTCCCACATATGTTACAGATATCTGACGGCCATACTGTTACAGTATAAATATGAATCTAAATATAGATATAACAGTTTATGATTCTCAATATGCATTGTGAAATTAGATAAATGGACACAGTATAGGGCAGTAGTGATAATTTATAAATATCATAAAGGGGTAAATTAAATATCACCCTACCATATTCATGTCCGATGAACATATTTAAAATGAGAGGGTAAAATAGTTTCTCTGCTGTTAACTCCCAGGGTGCCTTATATGGATGAACACATCAATCTTGGTGAAATGTATACGCCATTCACCACTTTACCACACTGTCTGAATGGGGTAACAATGTCAGTCAAGGCAGTCTGGTAGGTCTGGGTATCCCCATGTATGCACACTACATCAACAGAACTAAGTTGAGACTTTTTGTGGGTTACCAAGTCGGACTTTACCAGAGAGACCAGAGTCTAGTAAGGCATGTATATCTTTACCTTCCACCTTTATGATGCATATGTGATTTACTGTGCATACAGAGACAGTCACCTGTTTATAAAGACAGTATCACATTGCATAGGCTCATCAATCATATGACAATTGGCAATCACGTCCCGGCATTTGACATCTAAAACATTTAAAGTATCCAGCAAGTCTCTTATATGCCCTGGTCTGTCCTGGCAGTACCGGCCAGTCCTTTGGACTTGGGCTCTCAATCTGAATATTCTGAGGCACATTCTTCCAAACCACCAGCCCCCTTTTCTCATAGAACAGTCTTACAGTCTCTGGGGGACTCTGTTGTGAGGCTAGGGGCTGCTCAGGCAGTCTCATCAGTTTCTCAGCTGCAGTACACCTCTCCACCATTTCCACCAGTTGGTAAGTATTTTTGGGGTCCCCATGCTGAACCATTTGAGTAAAGTGCCCAGCAGACCTCAGATATTGATCCACGACAACCCGTTCCACCATCTGGGGTTTGGTCAGACTCTCCGGCTGCAACCATTTATTTGTAAAGTGGATAAGGTCCTGCATTTGGGCACGGGGTGGCTTGTCCACATGGTAGACCCAGTTGTGCACTCGCTGTTCTCAGACAGAAATGATAACTCCCAGCCGAGTCTAAATTTCCAGTTTAAGCTTGTCATAGTCCATTTGGTTATCCAGGTCAAACTAGGCCTTCTGGGGTTCTCCCACAAAAAAAATTGTCAAAAGTCCTGCCCACTGTTCCTTTGGCCAAGCCTCACGCTCAGCGGTTCTCTCAAATGAGCTTAGGTTTTCTTCCACATAATCGGCTGCAGTCATCTTTTGTAGGAAATTACTAGCACTTATGGTGCTAGAAATGGTGCTCACTGCACTGGAGGACTTGCCAAGGATATTGGCCAGTTGCTGTACAACCTACTTTAAAGTGACCCGGTCTCCTCTATAGCCATCTGTTGCACACGAGTGTCCTCTTGCTGTACTCTGGATGCCTCCTGCTGGGAGTCCGCAGCTCACAAGACTGCTTTGATTAGACCCTCCATCTTGAAAAGGACCTAGATGACAGACGAAGGGGATGGCTCAGGGTGGCAAGGCTTGAATTGACCCTATACTAAGAAAGAAGCTAATGTTGTTCCGTTCTATCCCCAGCCCTGTGCCCCGAAACAGCTTAATTCCTTTTTTTACTAAAACTTTTGCCCAATATTCATAACAACACGAACTGAATGCAGTCGACCATATTGCACCATGGCTGAGCAGCTGCCCTAATGCTTTCCAGCGATGATACATTCAGTTACAATACACATAGCTTAGCATTGGGGGTTAACCTTATCAGTTGTAATAGGCTTTAACCTGACTGCCATTATTTGGCAGTTTAGTTGTAACTAAAATTAATTAGCATATGGCTGCCATTCAGACATCACGCTGCCTCCTGTCAGGGTTTTTATGAATATTGGGGAGAGGCTTTAGTAAAAAAAAGAAACACAGACTGGGTTTTGGGAAAGTCGGCTGGGGATAGAAGGGGACAACATAAGCTTCCTTCCTGGGTATAGGATCAATTTCAGTTGTGCCACAATCTTGTTAGCACCCCGAGCCACCCCCTTCTCCCGGGTACCTACAAACTTTTACTAGGAATTGGCAAGAGAAAATGCCAGCAGAGTCCTGCGCATACACTGTGGGATTGAAACTCTAGGTAAATATACAGGGAAACCAGGGCATTTGGGGCACCCCCTTTTAAGCTATAGAGCTGGACCAAATGGGTTTTGGTCCCTGTCAAGACACACACTAACTTCCTCCCCCCTTATCCACCTGGCAACAGTTCATTTTATTTCATCTCAAAATCTCATATTATACGTAAATACCTTATGTATTCTAACTGAAGGCACGTTCTTCGCGTCAATTTCAGGGTTGTGAATAAGCTGTAAAGGGTATGACATGGCCGCAACTTTATGCAGTCATGAGCATGCTCTGCTTTGGTTATAGACAGCTGTGGGACCACTGTGGCTTGCCATGCTTGCTCATGCTGAGAGCTTCAAGGGACAGAGCAGCTGTAAAACCACTTTTATGCGTTGTCCTAGAGAAATAAAATTGAAAGGACGCTATGGCTTCTACCCAATGCTACAGGAAATAGAGGAGAGGCACATAGGACAGGCATCAGGTGAGCTGCTTTCTGCCCTATTATTGCCGTTAGGGTTTAGAGTCCCTTCAATGTTGATGACATTTCTGAGCATCTACAGCTACAGACATTTTGGATTATTCCAGAAGGCTCAACCAATATCACAAAGAACTCTGAAACAAGTGTTTTGTGTTTTACCTTTAGTGGAAGCTCCTTTTTTTCTTTGCCAAGAAATGTGCTCTGTATCTTAGTATCAGGCTCTGTTTTGTAGAAACAAAGAACGTTCACGGACAAAAGAAAGCTGAACTTTGCATCTCTGAAGTTCTAAAGAAAATGTCTTGGAAAAAACCCAGACACACATCCCTTTCTTTACGCTTGAGCAAATTGAGAAACATACAGGAAAACATAGGGGCCCTGGGAAGTTTCCAATTCTCAGTTCATCTAAATGGCACTGTCACCGCATTAATGTTCTGCTGCTTGAGCCACGATTTTGACCTCAGGTCACGTAAAACATGACTGTTCTTTTTACTTCTTTTGGAAAAATAATGAGACGTGGATCATCATGTCTTGCGGGTGTACTTTTCGACCTGACGACAAAATAGTAAACCGAACGTAATAAAAAGAACCAAAAATTTAGACCTGGAAAAATATATATATATATTTAATAACATCTGAATGTTCTGAATCCGCCCACTTAATTTGCTTGATCTGTCACATCTCTCTATGGCAAAGAAAGGAACTCTAGTAAGCTAAGGACTCTGTTGTAATAGGCTAGGCAGAAATAAAAGGAAGGGAACTACAGACAAATAATTCCTTGATAGTGGTCTTTGCCCATCAAAGAAAACACAAGGATGATTTATGAAGCGTATTCCATCGGCCTGGGCAAATGTTATCGCTGGGCACTCAGGACAGTTTGAATTTCATGGTGTAGGAATGGGGACTGAGGAGAATTGCTGACAGAGCTTAGCAATGGTAACTACTTGATGTCTTTAGGAAACAACAGGCAAAGACCACAAACTGAGCGGTTGGAGTCACGGCTGGAGACAGGTGAGCAGAGTCACTCCAGAGAGTCAAGCCACCAACCATCCAGTTCATGGGAGGTTTGAAGCTTAACGCAGAGGCTGTCACCAACCCACTTTTTCAGCAGCACTCCCAAAAGTGGGGGTACATTAGGCCCCGAGCAGTCCTGTGGTGGTCACAGACTTGGGAAAGGGAAAACAGAGGGCAGACGGTACAAAGCAAAGCATACTGACATACATTAGCAGGTATCAGTAGACAGGAGCTAGCCAGGGGGCTAAACCAGCGCAGACAATGGAAGGTGTGGGTCACAGTACAGTCAACAGAGGGCATGGACTCCAGTACAGACAATTAAGGGTGTGGACCCCAGTACAGACAATGGGGGGGTGGACTCTGTTACAGATACAGACTATGGAAATTGGGGGCTCCAGTAAAGACTACAAAGGATGTGGGATCCAGTTCAGGCAATGGAGGGTCTGAGCCCCAGTACAGACAATGAAGGGTGTGGGCCCCAGTACAGACAATGAAGGGTGTGGGCTGCAGTACAGACAGTGGGGGGTGTGGACTATGTTACAGATACAGACTATGGAAATTGGGGGCTCCAGTAAAGACTACAAAGGGTGTGGGATCCAGTACAGGCAATGGAGGGTCTGGACCCCAGAACAGACAATGAAGGGAGTGGGCCCCGTACAGACAATGGGGGGCATGGGCTCCATTACAGGCAATAGAGGGTGTGGGCCCCAATACAGACCATAGATGTTGGGGGCTCCAGTAAAGACTACAAAGGGTGTGGGATCCAGTGCAGGCAATGGAGGGTCTGAGGCCCAGTACAGACAATGAAGGGTGTGGGCCCCCGTACAGACAATGGGGGGCATGGGCTCCATTACAGGCAATAGAGGGTGTGGGCCCCAATACAGACCATAGATGTTGGGGGCTCCAGTAAAGACTACAAAGGGTGTGGGATCCAGTGCAGGCAATGGAGGGTCTGAGCCCCAGTACAGACAATGAAGGGTGTGGGCCCCCGTACAGACAATGGGGGGCATGGGCTCCATTACAGGCAATAGAGGGTGTGGGCCCCAATACAGACCATAGATGTTGGGGGCTCCAGTAAAGACTACAAAGGGTGTGGGATCCAGTGCAGGCAAAGGAGGGTCTGAGCCCCAGTACACAGAACATGAATGGAGCACGGAGTGCTGGAGGTCACACGTACACTTCAAACAAAGAGACAAAATGATCCAGCCCAGAGTCAAAGCAACATACTTTTATTTATAGGGATAACAGAGGAGTGAAACACTTGTGTGATAGCAGAAAACACGAAACAGAGCACCCAGAGGAAAGCCACATGAACAAAACATGCACACCCAAACACACCAGAGTGGCTCAACAGGTAGAGCAACAGGCTTTGGAGAGATAACAGACCACACATCACTGATACAAGGGTCTGTCAGTGTCAGTCCTGGTTTAAGGGCTGCTTTACATTATGAATTGCCAGGCTGGTGGCTTTATAGCAGCTCATCATGCTTGTTACATTGTACTGGGGGAGAGGAAGCAGTACACATTTTAAAACCAGAGTTTCATCACTTATTGAGTGCCTATAAATGGTCAAAATAAGAGAGGGATCTTGAAATGAGAAGTAACTTACCTGTTCTAGGGCCTGCAGCATTCTTCAGAGTGATCTCTCTATCACACCAGTGAGAAGGACAGTCAACTGTAAGCTCTGTACATTGCATTAGTAGGCTCGTAGGCTTGTAACATTGTACAGCAGACACAAGCATGGCTGTTTACAATGTAACAAAGCAGGCAGCAAGCTGGCTGGCTGGTGTTTTACATTGTTTGGGAGTCAGCAGCTCCCGGTAAGTAGCTCTGTATTTTACTAGCTGCAGTACATGTCCCTATTATGGGGCTCATACATATAGAGTAGGGACCACACTAAACACAGAGTGCCTTGTCGGGGCGGTGTGGCTTCTACATATATCTGCAGATGTATGCGACCAAATCTCTGTCTTTCCACATAGCTAGACATGTTTGGTGCTTAATACTTAGATGAGACTGATGGGTGGGCCCACATTGGGGCCTCCCACACTACCTATTTAAATCTCAGAGCAGCTTGCCATTTTTCTTTTATTTACATGGTTTGTTACTTTGTGCAGTGCAAGAGGGAAAGGCAGCATCACATTAAAACTCCCAGCCCAGGTTTCATAACTCTTAGTACTGCTGATTCTGGACATTTTAGCATTAGCCTGCAGTTTTGGATGCCCCTAATTGGTTTCCTAAATAAACTTTAGATCTGCTTTATGCTTATCTGTATTTCTGTGTAGTATATTAGCTGGTTACACCTTGAGTTTTCATGACACCAAAGCAGTTACCCAGAGTGGGCTACTTTTCACTCTCTGGCTCCATCCCTGATAAAGCTTGGAAAAGGATTCTATACCATAAAAAGGCCATAAGCGATTTTATATATTGCAAGCTGTTTGCTTTAAAAAAGGAGAGAATGCCACTCATGCTAATAAAGTATTGATGTTGACAAGACATACATAGACCACTGTTGTGTTATGGGAGTTTTTACACTATTGTTCTCCTGCATAAGTAACTGGAGACTAAATATCATCGTGAGAGACAGAAAACAAATTCAGATATATATATAACTTCCCTGCTGCTTACCTCGAGGGACACCATGAGACCCTGAAACAATATCGCTGTTTGTTTGAACTCAGAATTCATGAAACCAATGGCAATTTTTCACTTCCCAGAGGAGCGAGAGGTTCATATTGCGAGCGCCCGGAGCAGGGCCATAATAATGACAGGGGGTAGACTAGTTCTATATAATAAGAGTCATTGCAAGCAGTTGGGGACAGGGACAGAAAATGACACTTATCTCACCTCTGCAGAACTATCTTTCGTTAACAATCATATCTCCATGGCAACCCAGTTTCCTTTGTGCCTGGTAGGGCAAACGATGCAGGAAAAAGGAAAGTTGTCAGTAGCTGCCGGCTGCCGGGATCTTCCCCGGTGGTTGGGGGTGCAACATAATTGTCTTGTAGGCCTTTTTGATGATTAGCTACACACTGATTTATGTACAATATTCTCCTAATGATCACTTTGTAGCTAGTGAACCCATTCATGAACTGAATGCATAGTAAGAGTAGGGACTGGATTTTCACAGGACTGCCTTGCCCTGAGTAGACAGTAAGTACCAGGCTCTCACCGGGATCGAGCATACTGCAGCTACAGAACCCAAGAGTCTGTCACATTCCAGAATCAAGGGCCTTCTTGGCCTCTAGAACCCCATTTATGGTATAATAGTATTTGCTTTGTGAGAGGTACCAAAATCAAGGGCCTGGGCAGAAAGGCAGTGGTCACCTGGTAAGAAAAGTATTTGTGAGAAAGCCAAAGTCAAGAGTTCTTTAAGTAAGCTGAGGTTGGGCGTCCTAGAAATAGATTTAATGTCCAGAGAGTAAGCTGAGTAATCGGGAGGTGATCAAGCCAAGGGTTTACCCAAAAGTGTTAGCTTAAAGGGAACGACAGGTCAAAGCGATAGATTAATGAGTATGTAAAGCAAGTTCCAGGGAACAAGAGACTCAGACCGATGCCATCATATTGCTGCCACAAATGCCCTTAAATAGGCCCCTGAGCATGCTCAGTAGGTGTCCTCCGATTAGCTCATGTGCAAGGTGATTAATTTGCCATGCTCAGTCAGTGAGCACCAAGTCATTGAGTGCTAAGTTTTACTCAGGTGTCACACTTATTTTGTTAGCTGACGGTGAGAGCCAAACTGAATGCACTCAGTCCTTTAAAATTAAGTCTGACTGCAGTATGGCGCCTGAAAATTCCTTTGCTCATCTCTCTGTTCCCCCTTGCTTTTGGAACCTACCTTTGTAAATTTATTATATCTGACCCGGCTTTCCTTTGGACCTCAACTTTGGGCCATCCTTGGCTTGCTTACTGCCTCACAACCATTGCTTATTTTGGAATTTGATTCATGCTTGTGACACTTGCCCTCAATTTCTAGACTTTGAGATTTTTCCTGATACCCTGTGACTTCAGCTTCTACATGACTAGAGATGAGCGAAACCCCCGGGTTCGGGAAGTTCGGCTGAACTTTAAATACATTTTTGGGCCCCAACCCAGTCGCCACTAAAATCAATGAGGACTCAAACTTTAGGTGGCTGTGGTGGAGGGGGGGTGCAGTGTGTGCAGCAGAAGCGCTGCTGTAACTTACCTGTGCACCTATCTTCTTCTTTTAGTGGTGGCGGAGCGGCGCTCAGCAGCCCATTAACCAGCTTTTTCATGTTTGGGTGGATGCTGAACTTGAACACAGACTTGTGGCTGGAGTCCATGCTCAGGTTTGGGAACCCAAGCACTCAAAGTTCGGTACAAACGCAAAGTTCGCCCATCTCTATACACAACTATGGCTTTCAAATGAACACTTTCTGCTGGCTTTTTGTTTTCTGGTGTCTTCAAAGCAGCAAAAACAGCCCCCCTGTGAGGGAGGGGCCATGGAAAAGTCTTGAGTTCTCAGTATTTAGCTCCAGGATGCTCCATCTCGAGCAGTGGGGACTTGGTCCCTTTGCAACCTGTACTTTCTCCAGATTAAAACCAGCAGGCAGCCAGAATTCAGATAAGAGGGACAACAGGCCCCCCATCATGACTAGTGCCTACTGTACAAGCTTGTGGGGCAGTGCTGTGAACTGCTGCAGTTGGTCAGGTCTAGGTGCAGCAATGTTATGTGCCCAAAGAATGTGGTCAGGTTCCATCAGTGGATTTTTTTCTTTCCTGATGGCACATTGGGCATGTTCCAGCATCATATTGTAAGGATTGTGACATCATTTTCACACATGGCAACCCTGGACAGAAATAAATGTTGTGACTTTGCTAAAGCTTGTGGAAATGATACCACTGCTTATGCATAATGCACCGTATTTTTCGCCAGTATTTTTGCCCTTAGGACGCACCTAGGATTTGGAGGAGGAAAAAAATAAAATAAATATTCTGAACCAAATGTTGTGATAAAACACCTACCCCCCAAGAGCCAACTAATAGGCAAGGTGCAGAATCCCCCTATTACAGGCAGAGGGGCATCCCCCCATCCACCACGGCCAGTGTCGCATCCCCCCATCCCATTCCCCATATAGGCAGTGTGGCATACATCCCCCCAATTCCCCATATAGGCAGTGTGGCATACATCCCCCCATTCCCCATATAGGCAGTGTGGCATTCATCCCCCCTCCCATTCCCCATATAGGCAGTGTGGCATCCCCCCTCCCATCCCCCACTTTAGATGAAAAATACGTGCGTCTTATAGGGTGAAAAATATGGTAATCAAAGCTAAAGGCATGCCAACAAAATATTAGAGTGTGTGACCTTTTATGGCCAGGCTGTGTATGTTGCTCAACAGAATTTTGAGTGTGCAGAGGATTAAATTGGTTTTTGAACTTTTTCCATTTCCAATGGGAGCACAAACCATAAATTACGCAGCAGATGGTGAATATGATGGGGATTGATGTTGTAAATGTAAAATGGGTGCTTTGCAAATGGGAAAAACTGGAGGTTGCCATAACTCTAACTTAATTTCTGATTTGTCACAACATTGCTTGACAAAGGAGCCATTACTTGATTTGCATTTTCCAGACAGACTTGAACAATACGTGTATGAAATAAGTACATGAAGTGTTGTAGTATAACACATATGAGAAGTGTTCGAATTCAACACTGGATTTATCGTTACCTTTTTTTAATGTTATTATTTAATGTAAGTAGTGGGGGTTATTAGGTTATGCTGATGGAGACCTGGTCCATACTGGGATCACTGTGTGAAGGAGAACAAGAAGCTACAACATACACTGTAGGAGCCAGAGCCTCTTACTTATTAAAGTGATCCTATACCCAGTCTGTCTGGCCACTGCCTTAGCCGACAGGAAACCCCTGCCATGAGGCTGGGCTGATAGACAGGTTTCGTAGAGTAAATTCACTTGTTCCAGCACTTCATAATGGAAAGTCCTGAAGAGCTTTGTTCCTGTACCTCTTGGATAGATTGGAGATCCTCTGACACAGGCGTTATAAATTGTAGATTTCAAAGATGGGATTGGTTTATGATCAATGTATTAATCTTCTCCAGATTGGGAGGTATTTGAGCCTTCTGGCCTGTTTCCCCTCCCTCTGTTTTGCTAGCTCACTTGTGGTGGAAAATCTCAGACCTGGATTAGGAATGGGGGGCTAAGTTTTCACTTGTTAATTATTACTATTTTGTTGAGGATGTGGGCGATTCAATTCCATCATTCCAAAGAAATGGTTGTCTGGATAGTTATTTGGGGAAGGGTGTGGGTGGTGGCAGTTGAAGGTTTATGGAGTGCCAGCCCAGTCATGAGCTCCGTGCCCATGACCTCTGCCAGGTTAAGCAACCACTGTTCTGACCCGATGCATCATACTGAGTGCTGAGGAGGATGGTAGGTAATTATCTATGTTTATGATTCTTTGCATGGACAGTCCCTTTAAGGTTACAGGGCTTTGATGTTTTGAACTGAATTGGTGCTTGCACAGCTAATACAAGAGCCTTTTCTGTATCATTCAGCACTTAAGATGGCATTTTTAATAACTGGATCCAGCATCGCTCGTTATCAGTCTTATACCCTTAGGGCTCTCCTGTATCATCTGATTTTCCTATTCTGCTGATGAACTTTTTAACCCCTTGTTGGACGTGACCTTTCATTTACTGCTCTGCAAATGAAGCTCTTTCCAACAAGGTGATTTGCTTATAATTCTAAATATTCACAGCTAAAAGGGAGTGACAAAAATGGTATGAACTGTACTAATCCTAGAGAAATGTTTAAAGTGGACCAAAATCCAGGATTTTGACTATCCTTGGTTTTGCCCCCTGGGCCCCCACTCTGTGTAAGCCCCCAGGTTGCCCGATCTCACTCACCCTTCCTCTGTCCTACGGTGCATGCGCAGCCTCTCATCCAGTCTGCGCGCTCGTCTAAGGCGAGCGGATCCGAACGCGCTGGCAGCCGCATCCCCCACTACTCTTTAAAATGGACCAAAACCGAGCACAATAGGCCAAGGAATCTTTAAGATTCCCGGCCGATCGACTCCCTGCCCACGGGGCTTCCAAAATGTGTGGAACCCCCCAGGTCGCCCTGTTTGCTTACATGCGTGAGCCACGGCCGCATCCCGCTATCCTGCTAGCAGGACACGTACTTGCGCCAGCCATTTGTGAATGGCTGCTGCGGGCACGCTCCCTGTTAAAGGGAAGAGGGGGATGTGGCTGCCAGCATGCTCGAAGCCGCTGGCCTTAGACGCTGTCTTAGATGGCGTGACGGCAGCGCGCTGATTGGGCGGGGCACCCACGCATGTGCCATGGGACCGGGACGAGGTGAGTTAGATCGGGCAATCTGACGGGTTTCACGCATTGGGGTTCCCCATGGGAAAGGACCAAAACCCAGGATAGTCAAAATCACAAATGCCTGGCGCGGCCACTGCTAAATGGATAGCAGGTATGCGGTGGCTGCTCACACTTGCGCCGTTGGGCTGGGAACAAATGTTTTTGGTCGCCCTCGGGGGTTTGACACAGTGGGGCATCTCGAATTTGGAGGCCCTGGGGAGGGAGTATGCCTGCCCTGGAGTCTCATAGACTCCAGGGTGAGTTTTAGTGCACTTTAAGAGATATGACTGTATTAAATAAAAACAAAATGGTGTTGATTTACAGCCAGGGGAGAATTCTCACTTCATTTTTAAGAGAGAAAACTGTCATTGATTTCCATTGTCTACCTTGGGGCTGATTCAGAACCAGGTGAAAATTTCACTGGAAGTCAATGGCAGTTTTCTGTCCTTAAAAAGGATTGAGAATTCTCACCTGGCTCGGAATGGACCCCCACAGTCTGTCTGTACCTCACTATTACTGCAGCTCCCAACTTGTGTTTCTTTCTTTTACTAAACCTTTTGCACAATTTCATAAAAACATTTACAGGATGCCCCCTGGTGTTCTCCAGAAATATTTCATTTAGTCACACACAGCCCAGAACTAAGTGAGAGAGGAAGTGTGGCCAGAGCTGCTTACATTGTGTCAGAGGTAAAGCCGAGAGCAGCGTCTCCCTCACCCAACAGCGCTGACAGGCTGGAAAGGGCAGGAAGGGATCAGCCTTATCAATACTGCAATGAATCTGAAAGCACTAAAAGCTAAACTGCCACGTACACATTAGAACCCCTTTGGCCCTCTCCAGCCTGTCAGAGCTGCTGTGTGATGAGAGAACAAGAGATTCTGTTCTGCAGCATGGGGCACACATTGCGGCGTCCATCAGGTTTGCAGCTAAAAAAAAGTTCATTCCAGAATCCAGCCCTGGGAGGTCTCCTTTTCCCTACCTAGTAAAGTAAGTAAAGCATTTTACTCAGTGTTTGTAGGGGTTATTTTCACATTTAACCCTTTGTGAACTGGTAAGGGGTTCACAGGTTAAGAGTGGCTGGCTGTGAAGGCTACTAGCCCACATAGCTCTCCTACTGCCCCCCCCCCCCCCCCCCGGGCTTTGGAGTGCATGAAAGGGCACCGAAGTTTAATGGAAATTCACCCGCTTACCGCAGGTGACTTGCCAGCCCTGTCCTATGAACTGGTATAGGGGTATCAATGATCCCTTACCAGTTCATAAAGGATAAAATGTAAAAAAAATATGTATATATTTTTGTGTGAAATATGTGGAGAAAAATGTAAAAACATTTTTAAAAAATACTGTTTTTAAAAATGTTTAGCTTTTTTTAATAAAAAAAAATATTGAGAAAGCACTAAAAATGTTACATACAAGCTATTTCATGTTAAAGTGGAACAAAATCCTCATGGCACTTCTCTGTAATCTTCAATGGCCATCCTTGGGCCTTCCCCCAGGGCATACCAGATCAGGATGCCCTGCTGTGTGTACCCCTCTTCCACAGCACCACAACACTCACCTTTTCTCTGGAAAATTAATGTTACAACAATGTCATTCTGTGTTTTCATTTTTGTTACTGGTGGACATGTGTTCGGAAACACACTTTAATCACACAGCGTCTGGCGCTCTATGCTATAGCGACCAGATCCAGAGCACCGGCGCTGTGTGTCTGTTTTTTGGTTGAATATGATGTGAGTCACTGAGAGTCAGTCACACTGAGCTGGCGCTACCTTTCGCTCCCTGCAACGCTGTATTGTTGTTAGAGCCCCCAACATACATCTCATTCATCAATGCCGGCCAGGTTACTACAGCGAATGAGACGCTCTGTTACGGCGCCCGATAGCCGATCACAGTGTATACTAGCGGTCACTCTTAGCGCCTCTGTACAGACGCTCATCTGCCAATTGCTGGCACTAGTAGTGAATCAGCCTGCCAGTTTATCATGACTAAGAAGACTCTTTACAGTTCATTTCTATTCTCAAGTCTCTAGGCATCAAAAAAACTATTAACTGTAATATTCAGAGTGCAAACAATACTTCCACTTTTTTCAAAAATTAATTGCATGACTAAAATCAATATAATTTGTGCACATATACTCAACGAAAATCTTTTTTTAATTCTCTAATTCGATAAAAAGCTGCAAGCCATCACGCTTCAGGTACACAAATAATTTTAGAAATGCGCATCCACAAATAAGTCTGTGAAGGTTGTTATAACGCGCACACAGGAAATGAGCAAACTTCTAATGAAACTTTTTTTAATTGAGTCTAGCAACCGTTGCTTTATTTAAATTCCTTTCCTTCATGTACAAATGAAAACAAAGGATTAACTGTTGAAAGAAAGGCTTCTGCATCCAGAGGATTGCGTAAGCTGCAGCTATAGAAATGGGAACAGACTAAAAAAATAGATTATTTCTCAAAAATAATAATAATAATAACTTCATATAATGTTTATGTGCAGTTTTGAGATGACTGTAGTAATCAAGGCAATTTAACTTGCAAAATGTTTCTTGACGACGCTTGCTAGTCATGTGACTGTCGAGAATTAGGAAATGAATTTGAGGCCGACTCAGTCGGTTTGCCGTAATGTTGAATATTGGGTGAGGAGTCGCTATTTGACAGGTTCCGCGCTGTATGGGAGCGCATGATAGCGACTGGCCCTATCGACCGGCTCCCACCATATTCATTAAAAAATCACGCTCAAAAAATTCTCGCGCTGTAAAATGCATGTTTAAACCCCAGAGCGCTGGCGGCGATGGGTTAAAAGTCGTTTTTTAACCCCCAAACAACCATATTTTTGGAAACCAAAAAAAACACGTTTTTAAAATAATTTAGTAATATGAATACATTAATATCAGACCTGTAATATCAATTCTGTACAATTTTTTTTAATTTTTTTTCCCTTAAAAAAATTATCTAAAATGGCAGAAGTGGTCACAGAATTTTTCACATTTAAAAAAAAAAAAAAAAAATTAATAACAATTAATTATTAATATTTAAAGATTGTTCCATTGAAATGCATTGGAGAGCGCCAGGTAGCGAGAGGTCATACCTGTCGCTGTTCAAAGTCGGACGCTGGCGCTGTGGGCTGAGGCTGGAATAATGATGAATGAGTCGCTATCTGGCGCGGTCTCAGTCGCTAAGCAGGATTGGCTTGATAAATGTGTGATTCTGGTGGGGAGCCGGCGTTCTCGAGGCGGGGCCCGTCATTACCGGCCGCTCACCAGTCGCTACCTGTCGCTATTCCTTCATAAATAAGGGCCTTAGATGATTAGTGAAACTTGTTCAAGAAAATACAGCAAGTCTGGCTTTCTTGACTGCTGGTGAAATTCAACAACCAAGGGAGGACTAGGGCCAAAAATCAGCCCTGGATATTACTGGCCGCTAGGCATCCTCACTGAGCTCCACCCCCCTATGTGCTTCTAATTAATAAGTGAGCTCAACAGCTACTAGTGTAGTTTTATAGGGGCAGATAATGTGGCAGTAAATGGGCTTCACCAGACATGATGCTGAGGTTATAGCACTACAGGGGCAGAACATGGGGGGGGGGGGCATCCAGGCATGATGAAGGAGGGGCTCAGGGGAAGACTCAGAGGGCAGGTAGTGGAGCAGAGGTTATACAAGCAGCAAGTGAATTGAATTTTAGCATAGGTTCTCTAAATTATTTTTGAAATTTGTAGTATAATCCTGTACTGAGACCATGAATTCACAAAAACTGAACCAACACCATTTTTTTTTAAATGGGCGTTGAGTGCAATGAATTGCAGCGTGGTATCATGATTGCTAATACCCCCTTTGGTTACCTCCTCTTCGCTACCACCCCCCTCCCCATGGACCTCATGATTGGTCGACTGTCTTGTGGTCTAGTGCCCCTTACAGCATCTAGAAAGAGTGAAGAGGACTCTGGACTATGTGAACTGGAGCCAATTGTGGGACACTGTCTCACCAGGGGAGCAGCGAGGATGTAAGCAAATACTGAGCTTGCAGGGGGACAACAGCAAGCCTGGTCCTTAACTTCTTGTGGCTCGTCTGTGATATCAGGCCCCGCAATTAGCGGCCAGTGGTCTTATGGTCCAGAGCTTTCTCTGCATCTGGAAACCCTGAAGAAGACTCTGGACAACATACACTGGAGACAATTGTGGGGCATGGTCTTACCAGGGGAGCAGAGAGGAGGTAAGCAAATCCCGGTTTTGCGGAGGGGGGGGGGCATTGGGAAGCCAAGTTTTTGCTTACTTCCTCCTCTGGCAAGACTGAGCCCTACGATTAGCAGAAATGGGGCCTCCTGGGCCAGCTGGAAATTCTGAAGAGGACTCCTGACTACAAGAACTAGAGCCAGTCTCGGGGGAGCAGGAAGGAAGTAAGCAAAAACCTGGATTGCAGGGAGGACATCAGAAAGCCTGTTTTTGCTTACCTCCGTTGCAACATCAGGCTGTTGGTGGTCTTGTGGTCCGGATCCCCCTTGGTGACTGAAAACCCAGAAAATAACTTTGGACCATGTTAACTGGAATCCAATGGGGGGGGGGGGGGGCAGTTCCCACCAGGGGAGCAAAGCAGAGGTATGCGAAATCCAGGCTTGCAGGAGTGGGGGGTGGCTGGCAATGGCAATAAGGATGCCCCACCATGCGGTGCGATAAACATTCATTTTTTTAATAAAGGGGTGTTGGATTGCATTAAAGGATCTTTATCTTAGCCAATCCTGCTCACAATATTGGAGTCCTTATGCCAAGCTCACAAACACAGATGATTGGTAAGAAAGCGGTGTGCACACTAATTGCATATATCATTCACCCAGTCTCATAATCCATCTTCCTTATCGCTGCTCAGCAAATCATGCAATACATTTAGCAGCACTGGCCAGTTCGCTGTATCTGTGTCTGATAAACAAGTGTTGTATTTCATTTCCCACTATCAGCACGTGAATATGTAAACCTCGTGTTCTCTCCGCTCATCTTTTGTTCATTTCAGTTCTTAGTTTTAAAGTGGACCAACACCCAGGGGTGATCAGTCCGGGAATCTATAAGATTCCCGGGCCGATCAGATCCCTCCCCGCTGGGCAGCCGAAATCGGGATGCCCCGCTGTGTGAAACCCTGTAGGACACCCAGAAACCTTATCCCCGTTCCAACGACGCATGTGCGAGCCACGGCCGCATTTTGTGCTTCTCTCTAGCCGGCGCGGGCATGCTCCCTGTTAGAGGGAAGCTCAAGATGCGGCCTCCAGTGCGCTCAGAGCCGCTGTGGTTGTCCGTCGCTTGTACGTGCATACCACAGCGGCTCTGAGCACTCTGATTGGACGAGCGCTTGCGTAGGACCGGGGTGAGGTGAGTTTTTAGGGCGATCTGGGGGGTTTCACGCAGCGGGCACCCCTGATTGGGGTGCCCCGCGGACGTGGACCAAAACCCTGGATAGTCAAAATCCTCCAGTCTTTACAGCTAGTTGAGGTATAAGGGGGCACACTCTCAACCCAATCTTTACAGCAAGTTGTGGTAAAAAGGGACACACTCTTACCCCAGTCTTTACAGCTAGTTGTGGTATAAAGGGGTACACTCGCCCTAGACTGTTCAGATAGTTGTGGTATAAGGGGGCACACTCCCACCCAAGCCTTTATAGCAAGTTGTGGTATAAAGGGACACACTCACCCCAGTCTTTACAGCAAGTTCTGGTATAAGGGGACATGCAGAACCTAGTAGTGACAAGCCAGTGGTATTAGTGGCGCAGTAGTGAGTCCAACCCCACTCTAGCCCTCACTCCAGCCACTATCCCTGACTAAACATTGCCCTGAAAAGTTTTTTTAACCAAGAAGAGCCTATCTGTCCCTAAACCACTGCAGGAACATCTCCCTCTCTATGTTGCAGAGCATACAGCAGTGTTGTGCAGCGTGACATGGACCCTTCCTTTAATACGGCAGAGTCATGTGTGCCGCTGGTCCAATCGAGGGAGTGAAAAGAAGCACAGCAGCCAATCAGCCTTCTCTGGGGTCCGTCCCAAATGCACACAGTGATTTCTATGTGAAATTCCTATTTGGCCTTAGGCCCACAAGCCCGCAATGTTCAGCATGGATCTTTGTGGGCTGGATCCACTCAACACTAAAAATGACTTATCCTGGGTCACCCTAATGCAATGCAGCCCATGATAAAGGACAAATATTAAATTGCAGTAGTTATTTCAAAAAATGTCTTATTGTGAGCTCTACTTCAATCCCCTTTTATATTTCCACACTGTATCTCTTCTTGTCCAACACCAGAACCATGGGAAAACACTTGCCCTGCCCTGGGGTGTGTGGGAGACGAGGTAGTTGCCGCTTGTGTATTTTTACTCCAACATGACGCAAACGTGTGAAAGGGGCCTAAGACTCATCACTTATTATTCATTTTCAAACTATTTGCCCAAATGAGATCTGTTTTCTGGCTAAAGGTTGTTGGGCAGTAGACCCTTTATTGTGCAACCAACTGTAATGTAGTCCTCAATGACCTCCTATCAGCCACCAATGTTCTATTCAACTCTTTGTGCCCTACAATGGAAGAAAATATTTAAGAGGTGTACAGCTGTGCATGGCCAGTGACTGAGCATGTTCTCTTTGTTTTTAGGTGAGGCATTCTGTTAAATTGGGAAGACCTTAATACATGACAGGGGCGGGGGAGGCAAAGATGGCAGATGAGGAAACAACAGGAAGAGAAAAAAACAATAATATTCCCTGAAAATCATGTAAGCAGAATCTCTACCTGAACCATGAAAAGTCCTTGAGGAAGGTGAATCGCTTTACCCTACGCTAGCTCTAAACTCGAAATAGGGAGGAGGCGATGGAATGGTGCAACACAATGGCAGAACACAAAAGGAGTGTGGGAGCAAGCATTGAAAAACAAACCTTTTATTACACGCGTGTTCAGCTGCGCTGCTACAATGCCGCTCCACGAGGTGGTCTGCACCCCGGTACCTGCTTATTTGGTGGGAACGCTGTTTATTCATCAATTGTCATTTTTAAGTATTCACAGTATGGCCTTGGAGTAATGCATAAAATGTGTATTTGTTTGTTTTGTTTTATGCTTTAATGGTTGTTGTAGAATTACGGGTTTGAATTAACGTGCAGCCTTTCTATGTTTGGCCTTGCTCGTTTGTGTATAGCTCGTGTTGCTGTTTATAGAACATTATGGTGTGTAGTGGTGCTCTGGATAATGTGTATATACTGTACCAACATGCAAAATAAATACCTAGGCCTGAAGTCAAGGCTGTATAGGCAAGAAGTGTTTAGAGAGTCCATCTAAAAGACAGATAACATAGCTACACAGCAACAGCCCCACCAGTCCAAAAAGGTCACGGGGCTACTCCATTATATTAGTCAACATCTGAGTGAAAAAAATGCAAAAAGCAGGTCAGAACCCTGAATTTTCACTATCCCAGGTTTTGGTCTGTCCCCATGGGGCATCTCATAGATTCCAGGACTGCTTTTGGTCCATTTTAAATATTTTATACAACTCTCGGGAGATTGGTCTACCTTGCACAATCTACTCACCACTTCCACATCCCTGCAATGCATTTCAGCACTGCCACCACATCCACAGCATATCACTAGTTAGATGCACACCTGCACCATGCCTTTTTGAATGGTCGGCGCAGGCACCTCCACAGCTAGAGGCTGGGGCAGGAATGCTGCCAGCGGCTCCTGCTCCATTCAGATTTCTTTGCTGCACTGAGCTCAGTGCCCTTTTAGTTGCCTTTATGGGTAAGAAACCACCCTACCTCACTGCGATGCTGCTTTGTTGGCATCTGTCAGGCTTGAGTGCACAGCTGATTTGGGGGTAACCTCAGCTCTTTTAGGATCTGGCAGAGTGGCTTTCTTTGGGCCTGACTCTTACTAACTTTAAAGCTACTCTTTTTGGGGGCCTGGCCATAACTAAATAGGACCGATCCTTAGGAGGTACATCAAGTTCATTCACTACAGTGAATGGAGTTGGTCGTGCACAGGCACTGACACAGCAAGCACTGGAGTGTACAAGCAATTCTGGGCTGTGGGCATGCTGCTGGTCTTCTCTGTTTCTGAATGTCAGACCCAGAGGAGTCTGTTGTGGAGGGAAAAATGAGTATAATTTTTTATTTTAGTTTTTGACCTGACAGTCTTTTTAGAGAGGACCAACCACCTTATGGTCGGCACTGGTTTCAAAATGACTTCAGGAGCCAGCCAATTAAGTAGCCCTTGGGCATCCCAATTTGCAATACCCCGATGTGTAAACCCTCACACAAAAACTCACCTTTCTGGCGCTCCTACACCGTGGTCACAGGCTGCAGCCACATCCATGGCATCTTGCAGCTGAGGCATGCTCACGCTAAGGACAGGAGTGTGGCACAGACCACAGGGAGGCTGGGGTGACATTCGCTTTGGTTTTGCTATGCTGGCACTCTGTTCCAAAAAGAGCAATATGACATACATTAATATGCACTGTGACGATTGCATGAGTTGATCAGACCATTACATGGTTATCTGATCAGATTGGCCAATCGCACCACGCACGTGGTACTGGAACGTTAAACATCTGATCAACTAAAAAAACATCTGATCACATAATTTTGTGCCATCTACTGCTACAGCTAGACAGGGATAGAACAGAGTATCTACCAAGCAGTCAAAGTGATTAAATTGCCAACGGATTTTGCCAATTGCCTTTAGCAATTTATAATAAACAACAAACCCATGGATTAGATGAGAGTGTCCACATACCGACTTTTTGTCTCATCTCTTTATCGCACAAATGTATCTCAAGCAGAACTTGAGCCAGATACAAAAATATTTAGTTTTACCTACAGTAGATAAGGTTTAAATGGACGAGCTGTTTACTCATCAAGTGGAGCCTGGAGCATTTCATGCCCCCGTGTTAACGCATTAAACATGTAACTGTGTTTCTTTCCGTTTAACGGTTATTACAGGGATATGGGACTGAAATGCTCAGGATTACAATGTGTGTGTCCTTGCCAATGTGTTTATAGCTTGTTTTGCTGTTCTAGTAGTTTGTAGTAATGGAGCTCTGACTAATAGCGGGGATGATAATAGTACGAGTCTTGGGTCAGTAAATTTAGCTTTTTGTCACGTTTCTGTTTTTGTTGAATGGCATTAACTGTCCTTGAAATAAAACAGAATGTGTGCTTTTATGTAGGCATCCAATCTGGATATCTCCTCAATTACTCATCAGCAGTGTACCCCCCTTACTATATTTTAAGTCCATGGAGCTTGATGGTCATCAAATCCCTTGTCTTTATAATCAGGAGCCTTTGGCAATATGGTCATGAGAGTACGCAAGTAGCTGGACCCAGTGGCAGATTGGGACCAAAAATCAGCCTGCGATTTTATCAGCACCTGGCATCTCTGCTGCTTCCTGGCCAGTCAACCAGTGTGCTTCAGGACTGAGGATATATAATTAGGATGAGGACATGGTGTGGGGTTTCTTGGGTGAGGGGAAAGAGTGGTGAAGGGGGGGGGGGCTGGAATTGGATGGGTGTTTTAGTATAGGTAGCAGCATAGACTGTCCTAAAGCAGTGCAGCCCACCGGCATTTTCCCAGGTCTCCCTTTGGCCAGTCCGCCCCTGGCTGGACCCATGCTAGTTTAGATGGCTGGGCTAGTAGGAGCTCAGCTGTGGACTGGGGTAAGTTTGGAGGAGGAAAATAAGAGAATGTGCTAAAACACCATCTGCACAAATAACCAAGAACCAAATAATAGGCAAGGTGCAGAATCCCCCCATTCCACATGGCCAGTGAGGCATTCCCACCTCCCATTCCCATAGGCAGTGTGGCATTCCCCTTCCCATAGGCAGTGTGGCATTCCCACCTCCCATTCCCATAGGCAGTGTGGCATTCCCCTTCCCATAGGCAGTGTGGCATTCCCCCCCATGCCATTCCCATAGGCAGTGTGGCATTCCCCTTCCCATAGGCAGTGTGACATTCCCCCCATGTTATGCCCATAGGCAGTGTGGCATCCACCGTCCTATTCCCATAGGCAGTGTGGCATTTCCTCTTCCCATTCCCATAGGTAGTGTGGCATCCCCATTTTCATTCTCATAGGCAGTGTAGCATCCCCCCTCCCATTCTCATAGACAGTGTGACCTTATCCCCTCCTATTCCCATAGGCAGTGTGGCATTCCCCTTCACATTCCCATAGGCAGTGAGGTATTCCGCCTCCCATTCTTATAGGCAGTGTGGTATTCTCCCTTCCGATTCCCATAGGAACTGTGGCATCCCCCTCCCATTCCCATAGAGAGTGTGGTATTCCCCCATCTCATTCCCATAGGCAGTGTGGCATCCCCCCTCCCATTCTCATAGACAGTGTGACCTTTCCCCCTCCTATTCCCATAGGCAGTGTGGCATTCCCACCTCCCATTCCCATAGGCAGTGTGGCATTCCCCTTCCCATAGGCAGTGTGGCATTCCCCCCCATGCCATTCCCATAGGCAGTGTGGCATTCCCCTTCCCATAGGCAGTGTGACATTCCCCCCATGTTATGCCCATAGGCAGTGTGGCATCCACCGTCCTATTCCCATAGGCAGTGTGGCATTTCCTCTTCCCATTCCCATAGGTAGTGTGGCATCCCCATTTTCATTCTCATAGGCAGTGTAGCATCCCCCCTCCCATTCTCATAGACAGTGTGACCTTATCCCCTCCTATTCCCATAGGCAGTGTGGCATTCCCCTTCACATTCCCATAGGCAGTGAGGTATTCCGCCTCCCATTCTTATAGGCAGTGTGGTATTCTCCCTTCCGATTCCCATAGGAACTGTGGCATCCCCCTCCCATTCCCATAGAGAGTGTGGTATTCCCCCATCTCATTCCCATAGGCAGTGTGGCATCCCCCCTCCCATTCTCATAGACAGTGTGACCTTTCCCCCTCCTATTCCCATAGGCAGTGTGGCATTCCCCCACCCATTCCCATAGGCAGTGTGGCATCGCCCCTCCCATTCCTATGGGCAGTGTGACATTTCCCCCTCCCATTCCCATAGGGACTGTGACATTTCCCCCTTCCATTCCACATAGGCTGTATGGAGCCAGGTGTTTGATCTGTGTGTGCAGGCTCCACTGAGAAGATGCTGCATCGACAGATACAGCAAGGACGGCACGATAAGGCGCCCTGGAATTTTCCCTCCACTAGGACGAAAAATACGGTCATTTGCCTAGTAATATACTGGCTCATTGGCAGCCAATAGCATCCAAGTGGAGGTTCTCAATGTGCTTCCTGACTGATCAACATCTGTGCTTCATGGCCATAACATTGCAGGGGCAGATACATTTCAGCACAGGCGCTGGGTGAGGTGGATTGTTTGCTGGGGGCTACACCCAACCCAGCTGGAGCAAAGCAATGTGGCCCACCAAGAATTCTCCTGAACCCTCTCTAGTCCAGGGCTAATCAGCACCTAATGGAGGGTGACCAGAAACCCTCTGGTATGTGTTTATCTGATTTCTAGGTAGTTGAGGCACTTTTGATAGGCTTGAACTTTTGACACACTAGGATTGACCTGCCCATTGCTCTGATGTTGTATCAGATCAAGCTATACTTCTGGGATCCTTTTATTATGCTGACTCACAGGCATAAACTTCATGCTGGCTCTGCACGCTCTGATCTTGGGCTCTGATAAATTGTGTGTAGCTTAGGGTCTGCTTATATTTGGATGTGACTTCTGCTTACATGTTCATTACCATTACCTGGTATGACTGGTGTCCCTATTTGTCTTCCTGGTCCATCCTACATAAGCTCCTGTCCTCCTCCACCTCCCCAACACCATATGAACTGTGGCACAATGAGAACACCTAAGAGTTTTTGGATGCAATGCATTCATCTACATTTCAAACTCCAAAAGAGATTGTTTGAGGGAATTTTTGTTGGATACAGTAACAATGTTACAGAATACTAAATCCCCAAACAGACACGGTTACCATTAACAACAAAGAACCTGCCAGTACTGAAGAGCAGACACACGCAAGCTCAGACACAGAACCAAGACGCTCAACAAGAGAAAACAGATAAACGACTTGTATGTCTTTCATACAAGGCTAGCATTGCCAGTACCAATAAACCTGCAACTTGAGAAGACATATCTCAGATTTCAGAAGGGGAAGCCAGTAAGTTGATAAAGGCTGCAAAGGAAGAGATAAAATTCATTCATGACACTAAAACATGGACACTTATAGAACTACCACCTGGAAGGAAACCCATAGGTTGCAAATGGACTTTTAAAGTGAGGTGCAATGCAGAATAAGACTCGCAGCCAAGGCATAGTCTCAAAAATAAGGAGAGGACTATGATGAGACTTTTGCTCCAGTAGTCAAGCATGCTACAATAAGGCCTTTGCTGACTGTAGCCACCAGAAGGACAGTGCAAGTGAAACACTTTGATATAAAAACAGAATTTCTACATGGTGAGTTATCAGAAGACATCTACATGGAACAACCACAAGGGTTCAAAGATGAACAAAGACCAAACCTAGTATGCAAACTTCAGAGGAGTATATACAGTCTAAAGCATTCTTTCATCGGAGTAAAGCAGACCCCTGCTTATACAAAAAGAAACTGACAAACAGATGGATCTATGTGCTCATTTATGTGGACGATATCCTGATTTGCTTTGAGCAAGAAGGGGATGAAGCAGAAGTACTGCAAGACCTGAATCAGCACTTTGAGACCAAATATATTGGAAACATATATAATTATCTCGGCATTCAGATTAAGCACAAAATTCAAGAATTAATTGAAACATTTGGAATGGAAGATCCTAAACCAGTAAAATCACCTATAGAAAACCAACTACTTGAAGAGGATAAACAGCCAAGATGCACCACTACAAACTAACACTAAGTACAGGAGGGCAATAGGGAAATTGCTATACCACCGCTACAAGGCCTGACATTGCAGCAGCTTTTGGAATCCTATGCAGAAAGGTTTCAATGCCAAGTCAGATGGACTGGAATGCTGTAAAGCAAGCCATTAGCCATCTTAAAGTGGACCAACACCCAGGATTTTGACTATCCTGGGTTTTGGTCCACTTCGGCGGGGCACCCCCATCGGGGGGGTGGCGCCGGCGCGCGCACATCTGGAAGGGCGCACGGGAGGCGGCGGCGGCGGAAGCGGCGGCGGATCAGGTAAGATCTTTTTGGGGTTTCTGGGGGGTTTCACCCCACGGGACATCCCGATCTCGGATGTCCCGCGGGGTGGGAGGTGATCGGCCCGGGAATCTTATAGATTTCCGGGCCGATCACCCCTGGGTGTTGGTCCACTTTAAAGGGACTTTATTTTTCCCGGGCTGGAGACACCAGTGACAGAAATCTACTAGTGGCTACTTGTTTCTGCTGTAGGGGTGTGCTATCATTTGAACTAGCAGAAAGCAGCAGACGTTATATGTAGAGATGAGCGAACTTTTGAAAAATTCGATTCGGCCGATTCGCCAAATTTTCCGACAGAATTCGTTTCGGTCCAAATTTAATCGTGAAAAATCGCTATTAAAAATGGCTATTTCTGAGCTTCCTAGACCCTCACTAGGGTTGTAAACCATTCTGCCTTGCTGTAACACGCATTGGATGCGTGCTGGGTTAGTGAAATAATACTGTAAATAATTATGACATGCAGATCGGAGGCATCGCTAATAGAATCGCAGAGAGGCACAATTGCAGAGAGTTGAGGTGGCATCACTATGAGGGGCCCCTATAGTGCCTGAAAAACACACCCTGGAGCTGGCAGAAGCAGGAGCCCAAAAATTAGCTGAATCACACCCTGGAGTTGCAAGCAGCAGCAGCCGCCCAAACATTGGTTGAAAGAGACACTGGAGTTGGCAGCAGGAGCCCAAAAATTGGATGAATCACACCCTGAAGTTGCAAGCAGCAGCAGCAGCAGAAGCCCAAACATTGCTTTAAAGAGGCACTTGAGTTGGCAGAAGGAGGCCAAAAATTGGCTGAATGAAACCCTGGAGTTGCAAGCAGCAGCAGCCCAAACATAGCTTGAAAGAGACACTGGAGTTGGCAGCAGGAGCCCAAGAATTGGCTGAATGACACCCTGGAGTTGCAAGCAGCAGCAGCAGGAGCCCAAACATAGCTTGAAAGAGACATCGGAGTTGGCAGCAGGAGGCCAAAAATTGGATGAATCACACCCTGAAGTTGCAAGCAGCAGCAGCCCAAACATAGCTTGAAAGAGACACTGGAGTTGGCAGCAGGAGCCCAAAAATTGGCTGAATGACACCCTGGAGTTGCCAGCAGCAGCAGCCCAAACATAGCTTGAAAGAAACACTGGAGTTGGCAGCAGGAGCCCAAAAATTGGCCAAATGACACCCTGGAGTCGCAAGCAGCAGCAGCAGGAGCCCAAACATAGCTTGAAAGAGACACTGGAGTTGGCTGCAGGAGCCCAAAAATTGGATGAATCACACCCTGGAGTTGCAAGCAGCAACAGCAGCCGCCCAAACATTGGTTGAAAGAGACACTGGAGTTTGCTGCAGGAGCCCCAAAATTGGATGAATCACACCCTGGAGTTGCAAGCAGCAGCAGCAGCAGCAGGAGCCCAAACATTGCTTTAAAGAGACACTGGAGTTGGCAGCAGGAGCCCAAAAATTGGCTGAATCACACCCTGGAGTTGCAAGCAGCAGCAGCAGGAGCCCAAACATTGCTTTAAAGAGACACTGGAGTTGGCAGCAGGAGCCCAAAAATTGGATGAATCACACCCTGGAGTTGCAAGCAACAGCAGCAGCAGCAGGAGCCCAAACATTGCGTGAAAGAGACACTGGAGTTGGCTGCAGGAGCCCAAAAATTGGACGAATCACACCCTGGAGTTGCAAGCAGCAGCAGGAGCCCAATCATAGCTTGAAAGAGACACTGGAGTTGGCAGCAGGAGCCCAAAAATTGGATGAATCACACCCTGGAGTTGCAAGCAGCAGCAGGAGCCCAAACATTACTTTAAAGAGACACTGGAGTTGGCTTCAGGAGGCCAAAAATTGGCTGAATGACACCCTGGAGTTGCAAGCAGCAGCAGCAGCCCAAACATAGCTTGAAAGAGACACTGGAGTTGGCAGCAGGAGCCCAAAAATTGGCTGAATGACACCCTGGAGTTGCAAGCAGCAGCAGGAGCCCAAACATTACTTTAAAGAGACACTGGAGTTGGCTGCAGGAGGCCAAAATTGGATGAATCACACCCTGGAGTTGCAAGCAGCAACAGGAGCCCAAACATAGCTTGAAAGAGACACTGGAGTTGGCAGCAGGAGCCCAAAAATTGGATGAATCACACCCTGGAGTTGCAAGCAGCAGCAGGAGCCCAAACATTACTTTAAAGAGACACTGGAGTTGGCTTCAGGAGGCCAAAAATTGGCTGAATGACACCCTGGAGTTGCAAGCAGCAGCAGCAGCCCAAACATAGCTTGAAAGAGACACTGGAGTTGGCAGCAGGAGCCCAAAAATTGGCTGAATGACACCCTGGAGTTGCAAGCAGCAGCCCAAACATAGCTTGAAAGAGACACTGGAGTTGGCAGCAGGAGCCCAAAAATTGGCTGAATGACACCCTGGAGTCGCAAGCAGCAGCAGCAGGAGCCCAAATATAGCTTGAAAGAGACACTGGAGTTGGCAGCAGGAGCCCAAAAATTGGATGAATCACACCCTGGAGTTGCAAGCAGCAGCAGGAGCCCAAACATTGCTTTAAAGAGACACTGGAGTTGGCTTCAGGAGGCCAAACATTGGATGAATCACACCCTGGAGTTGCAAGAAGCAGCAGGAGCCCAAACATTACTTTAAAGAGACACTGGAGTTGGCTTCAGGAGGCCAAAAATTGGCTGAATGACACCCTGGAGTTGCAAGCAGCAGCAGGAGCCCGAACATTGCTTTAAAGAGACACTGGAGTTGGCTTCAGGAGCCCAAAAATTGGATGAATCACACTCTGGAGTTGCAAGCAGCAGCAGCAGGAGCCCAAACATTGTGTGAAAGAGACACTGGAGTTGGCTGCAGGAGCCCAAAAATTGGATGAATAACACCCTGGAGTTGCAAGTAGCAGCAGCAGGAGCCCAAACATAGATTAAAAGAGACACTGGAGTTGGCAGCAGCAAGAGGCCCAAAATTGGCTGAAAGGCACACCCTGAAGTTGGCATCAGCAGGAGCGAAAAAATTGGCCTAAACACATAAATATGTTTTCCACCATTTGGAAAGTGTAAAACGTGGCACCATGCTGAATCTATTCGCATCCATCAGCCATTGGTGGGTGGAAATCCTGGCTGATCCATCCCTGATTCATTTTCACAAAGGTGAGTCTCTCCACATTTTTAGTTGACAGATGAGTTCTCCTCGCCGTAACTATGGCCCCCGCCGCACTAAACAACCTCTCAGATGGCACGCTACTTGCCGGGCAGGACAGCTTTTCCAGGGCAAACTCTGCTAGTTGCAGCCACAAGCCAAGTTTTTCTGCCCAGAAGTCCAGCGGATCCTCAAGGTGTGTTGGCATGGTCATGTCAAGGTATGACATGACCTGCTGGTTCAGGTCCTGCTCCAGGTCTTCCTGCTGCTCATGAGTAGCCTCACTATGCGGGTGTAGAAAGCTACTCATTAGCGACTGAAGACTGAGGCTGCTGCTGATGGAACTGCTGCTGCTGCTCCTGCCAACCCCCCCAGCAGCCATGGCAGTGGAAGGTGAGCGCAGAGGTCCCCACGAGTCAGACCTGCGAGGGTATAGACCATGGCGCAGTTAGGCATCGGCCAACTGACTACGTAGAATGTCTTTGTAGTAGTTCAGTTTGTCCTCCCTCTCGGCGGGTTTAAAAAATGCCCCCATTTTGTGCCAGAAGCGGGGGCCCGATAAGGTGGAGAGCCAGAAGTCATCCCGCCGACAAATGGAAACAATTCTGGGGTCACTATGCAAGCACGTGAGCATGCTTCCTGCCATTTGCGCAAGTGACTCGGAGGGACTACCTGTCTACATCTCCACTGCATACTGCCACAGTGTGTCTGGGTCCTCTGTCTTGCCTTCCTCACAATCCTGCTCCTCCTCTCCTGTCCGCTGACTAGATAAACCAGCCATTTCGCCAAGCCTAAACTGTGCTTCACTGGGCCACTCCTCCTCCTCTTCCTCCTCCTCCTCCAGTTCAGCTCCAACGGGGTTCGTGTGGCCGTAAGATGTAGACGCCATGTCTCCAGTTGCCTGACCAGCCATGGTTTCCAACATGTGCTGTAGTACATGAAGCAGTGGAATCACGTCGTTCATCCCGTAATCCTGCCGACTGACAAATAAAGTGGCTTCCTCAAAGGGCCTGAGCAAAAACGGCAGGTGTCACGTATGAGCTGCCACTGGTTGACATTGAAGTTAGACAGGGGAGTCCCCATATCCACTTGGATCATCAGGAAATCCGTGATGGCTTTTCTCTGTTCATATAATCGGTCCAACATGTGAAGGGTGGAATTCCAACGGGTGGAAACATCGCAAATCAGACTATGTTGGGGGCTACCGTTCTGATGCTGTAGCTCAAGAAGGGTGTGTTTGGCGGTGTATGAGTGGCTGAAGTGCATGCAAAGTTTCCTTGAAGTTGTTAGGATCTCTTGCAGATCAGAAACCGCTTGACAACCAGATTGATGACGTGAGTAATGCAGGGCGCATGGGTCAGCCTTCCTTGTCGCAGCACAGATAAAATGTTCTTCCCATTGTCGGTAACCATGATTCCCATTTTAAGTTTTCTTGGAGTAAGCCATGCTTGGATTTTGTGATGAATACATTTAAGCAGTTCCTCCCCTGTGTGACTCCGTTCACCAAGACAAACCATGTGAAGCACAGCGTGACACCTTCGTACCCTGCACACATGGTAGACTGGAGGGGCACTGAGACTTGAGTGGAGGGTGAGGAGATGGCGGAGGATGAGGAGGCCGAGTCGCACGGTGTCACAGGCACAACGGCCAGAGAGCGCGGAGGCCGAAGCGGCGTGACCTGTCCAAGTTGCTGCTGCTGCTGCAAAGGGACCACATTCACCCAGTGGGCCATAAACGACATGTACTGTCCCTGACCGTAGTTACAGCTCCAGACGTCGGCGCTGCCATGCACTTTGCTACACACGGACAGGCTCAAGGACTGGCCCACCTTCTGTTCAACAAAAGTGTGCAGCGCTGGTACTGCCTTCTTGGCAAAGAAATGATGGCTTGGGACTCTCCACCTCGGCTCGGCACAAGCAATCAGTTCTCTGAAAGGTGCAGAGTCCACCACCTGAAAAGGGAGCGACTGCAGCACCAGCAACTTGGACAGGAGCACATTCAGCTTCTGCGCCGTAGGATGAATGGGCGCATACTGCTGTCTCTTGGACATGGCTTCGCTGATGGATTGCTGGCAGGATGCATAACTTGGAGGAGGAGGAGCAGGAGCTGCTCGTCACTGATGTTCTCGGTTTCCTCAACAGTGTCTGGCGCAGGAGCTGGAACGCTCGCAACACCCACGACACTCTCCACATCACTATTTGTCTGCCTAGCTAAAGAAGCCACCTCCATTTCTTGGCTGGGCAGTAGCTGCTGACTGGCCTCTATCTGATCGTCCTCACTAAAGAGTGGAGCTGAACCCAAAGCATAGGATACGTCGCTGGGGGAGGGAACGGCATAGGACAGAGGCAATGGGAGTACAGGGACTGCTCTCGGGGCATGCCAACTCAGGGTTGTGTCAGAGGAACCTACCGACCCTAGACTGGGGGTCTCAGATGTAACTTGTGATGATGGGGATGACCGCGTTAACCAATCTACCACGGCAGATGCGTTACTGGTGGAGACACGACCGCTAGCAGATACAGGCAGATCAGGTCTCTCACCGTGACTCCTGCTGCCACTCGCCCCTAGTCTGATGCTACCTCTGTCTGCTGAATCTTGGCCTCTGCCACTCCTCTTTGAACATCCTGGCACTTGTCTGCCTGACATTTTTATGTATTTGAAATGCGCAATAGGTACGTTAAAAAATGTGTTTACTTTAAAAAGCAGAAGCTAAATAAAGTGAGGAACTGCTTCTCTGCACTAAATACTATGAAAATTGGCAATATGGGATATCCTGCGGCCTAGTGTTTTGACAGCAGTACAAAAACCAATTCAAAATGCAATAGCTTGATTAAGCTGAGGATGAACAACGCTTATTTAGAATAACAGATAGGGTGCTACGTGCAGGTTTGGGAGACCCTGCAGCCTAGTGATTTGGCAGCAGACCAAAAACCAATGCAAATTGCAATGGCTTGATTAAGCTGAGGATGAACAACGCTTATTTAGTATAACAGATAGGGTGCTACGTGCAGGTTTGGGATACCCTGTGGCCTGTTGTTTTGACAGCAGGACAAAAAACAATTCAAAATGCAATAGCTTAATTAAAATGAGGCAGTAGACGCTTATTTAGTATAACAGATAGGGTGACATGTGCTGGTTTGGGATGCCCATGGGGCTGGTGTATTTAAAGCAGACAAAAACCAATTCAAAATGCAATAGCTTGATTAAAATGAGGCTGAAGATGCGTATTTAGTATAACAGATAGGGTGCAACGTGCTTGTTTGGGATACCCTGCGGCCTGGTGTTTTGACAGCAGGACAAAAAACAATTCAAAATGCAATAGCTTGATTAAGCTGAGGATGAACAACGCTTATTTAGTATAACAGATAGGGTGCTATGTGCAGGTTTGGGATGCCCATGTGGGCTGGTGTATTTAAACCAGACAAAACCAATTCAAAATGCTATATCTTTATGAGAAATAGCCTTTAAAAGCTGCTTTAGTGTAACAGATAGGGTCAAATGTGCTGAAATAGGATGCCCATGTGGGCTGGGGTTTTTGCAGCAGACACAAAAAAAAATGTAAACGAATCGATTTATAAGAAATGCTTGTGTGTAACAGATAGGGTTAAATATGCCACTGCCAACATGGCATGCACAGTGGCAAGGAATTTTTACAGCACAAACAAAAGCAATTTAAAACTGATCTGGCAAATGAAGTGAAAATAAAAAAAAAGTTTCCCTGTCATTTTCTCTGCTGTCCCTGCGTGGATCGTTCCTGATTTTTCCCTATCTTTCCCTATCTTTCCCTGGCTCTCCCTGGCACTGTGTGGGTCTCTGTGGGTCTCCCTGACTCTCCCTGCCTGTCTGTTAGTCTCTCCCTGTCTGCAGCAACCTCCGTTCTGTCTGCAATGCAAGGCTGAAATGCGCACAAGCAAGATGGCCACCGTTTATATAGCACTGTGACATCACCGGGCTTCCTGGCTGCTGATAGGCTGCATGTGACCTTTCCATGATAACTTGCCCCAAGGGACATGTCCGGTCCATCCACCATTTTACAATGGCTGTAATTGAAATAAATGGAGTTTAAAGGAAAACTTCGATCGATCGAATCGCGGGGAAATTCGGATTCGTTCAGAATCGAATTTTTCCTGAAATTCGCAACAAATTCGGGTTCATCCGAATCGATTCGCTCATCCCTAGTTGTGAGAAGTGTTGCTACTGGAGAAGAGGTGTGTGATTTTTTCATAGGTTCATAGTTACATTTAAAGTTCAGCAGGTGGGTGGTTCAACCTGTCTTTTGGTTCCTGGACAAGTCTGCGAATAGTTAAGGGGTAAAGCCTTGGGATGTATTGAGCTGGATTGTGGGAGAAACAGAGGACAGCTGCTACTTTCGAGTTATGGGCTCTATGGTTTTTGGTAATGAAGTGAAATGAAAATAAAAAAAAGCTTTCCCTGTCACTTTCTCTGCTGTCCCTGCCTCTATCTTTCCCGATTTTTCCCTATCTTTCCCTGGTTTTGTCTGGCACTCTGTAGGTCTCCCTGACTCTCCCCAACTCTCTCTTAGTCTCTCCCTGTCTCTAAACAGCTCCGTTGTGGCCGCAATACAAGGCTGAAATGTGCACCAGCAAGATGGCCGCCGTTTATATAGCGCTGTGACGTCACCGGGGCTCCTGGCTGCTGATAGGCTGCATGTGACCTTCCCATGATAACTTGCCCCAGGGGATATGTCCAGACATGTCCATCCACCATTTTACAATGCCTGTAATTGAAGTAAATGGAGTTTAAAGGAAAACTTCGATCGATCGAATCGCGGGGAAATTCGGATTCGTTCAGAATTGAATATTTCCTGAAATTCGGAACGAATTCGGGTTCGTCCAGATCGATTCACTCATCCCTAGTTATATGGCTAAGACAACTGTCTTAACTGTCCAACAGACTTGGGTCAACCATAGTTGGAACAAGCAAGTATCTTTAAGGACAATCAAGGATGCCTTGCACTTGCGCAGCTGGAAAGAGTTAGCTCGAGAACCAAGCACATTGAAGTGAAGTTCCACTTTCTGAGGGATCTTCAAGAGCAGGGACTTCTTGAGTTACTTTACTGCCCCACTGAGGATATGACAGCAGATATCCTTACTAAGAAGATGGTTTAAAAGACTAAACTCCAGCTGTTGAGAAGGGGTGTTGGATGCACAATACTTTGCACCAGCTTCTGCTTGTCTCTGAATGTAATTTGGAGACTTTTGCCAGATTGACTGCAGTTTACAGTTATGCCAAGTTATGACAGTAGATGGTGCTGTTACCAATACTTAACTGTAGTCTTTATATGCATTTTCAATGTGTTCTAATCTTACCGCACGCATGTTTCAGTAAGGCCAGTTAGACCGATAATGTCCATTTGTATTAGGCTCAACTGCATCTAGCACTATGCAACAGAGTCTTGGTTAACCCTCCCTTTTAATCCAGCCCTGACCTTAGCAGTCAAACAAGTACAATATATTATGGAGGGTGAGCTGCACAACATCTGCTGATGGACATATACAGTACAGCAATACAATATTGCTTCTTATGGACAGAACACAGTGATTACAAATTGGACAGTACAAAAAGGTGCAAAAAGTACAAAACTTTTGGCAACAAAGAGCCCTACCATTGCATGTCATATCATAGAACACTTTTGTGGCTCAGTAGAAGATCCTCAACTCATAAGGTCCATTCAGGGGCAAATTGAATGAAATGGCACTTCAGGTATTTTTTATTTTGAAATCCTTCATTTACTATGCCTATGATATGTTTATATCAATTGTTATTCTTAGTTTGTATACCATAGCCTTGATTTTAGTGCATGAAGTTGTTTTGTTCTGTCCCCTGCTTAATGCCTGTTGTAGGGTTACGGACCAATATACAGTATGTGTTGCCTTGCCAGCTTGTATAATGTATGTGATGTTTTAGTAGCTATTGTTATGGTGCATTGGCTAACGGCTTAGATGAAAAGAGGAAATGTAGTTTATTTCACATTTTGTGTTACCACTAAACAGAATCATTATGGTCATTACCGTCCCCCACTAACCCTAAATCCCACAACAGAGGGGGTCTGTAAAAGTCCGAATTGAACTCAATATATACTGTACCCTATAAGCACATTTTGTTTTATATAACATAAGGTAAGCAATAAACAAAAAAAGTGGAGCTATAGACCAACAAGCAAGGCATATGATTGGTGGTCTATGGCAAAGAAATGCAGGGGAGGTGCCCCTACTCTTTGCCTCTTTATAGTTTCAGGAGCAGCTGCATTCTGGCAGAAAAGCAGAGGGCAGCCATGATGATGTGAGCTGTTGAATGACTGTTTATGCACTTGTTGCATAAATAGTCATTAACTTGTTGCATTATGCATACAATGTCCCTTTAAGCTATTGCAAATAGGTCAGAAGCCCCCTTTAGGCAAATAATGGTAAAGAAGAAACCTCTTCACTTTCTAAAAAAAATATATATATTTTTTTTTTTAAGTGAAAGAAATAAAGCATGTTAGCTCTAGTAATTTACTGGCAGATAATAGCAGATGACATCTTTAGCTAATTATGTTTTGATTAAAGTTTAGCAACCTTTTAACTTTGAAGTCCTTTGTTGAGGCATACAAAAAAATTATTACTAAACTTTTCTTCCCTGTATCCTGCCATCCTACTCCAGTGTACTAACACTTACCAGGTCTCAAGAGTGAGTCCCGTTGTGTCCACACTTACCTGCCTCACCTTCTCCATCAGTCACAGTGACTTGCCACCTCCACCCAGTCTCTGCATTGGGGAGGTGGAGGAACCCCCTCCATCTGGAGAAAAAAAAGATTCAAACTACAGTTGTGACAAATCAATGATCCTTCTTTACCTTAAGAATGATAAATCTGTGGAATAGACAACAGACGCTTGTTACAGTTTTGGCAGCTTCAAAAAAGGATTCGTTTTTTTCTATATAAAAATAACATTACCTGTTACTATTAGCTGTTATCTGTAAAATGTAAAATATCATTTTCATCAAACCTGACCTTTGGTTATACTTGGAAATATGTATTTTTCAACCATACTATGTAACAACGTAACATGGAGGTCGCTGCTGAACGGTAAAACTCTGGGGGGAGTACAGAAGAGCTGGTTACAGGAGGGTTGGGGGGGACTAGCGAGACAAGAGTTGGATGGGGTGGATAGGCATTGTGGCCCAAAATGAATTCTCCCAGGTCTCCCTGTGGCCAGTCCGCCCCGGGTATAGGTCCACTTTAAATGGCATAATATGATAGTTATATACGGACACAGTGGCTGAAAACAGACAATAGAGACAAATCCTGCTTTCTAAAATAAACGTAACAACCACAAGCACACCCGTGCAGAGAAATTGCTTTAGTGTTTTATTTTAATGCCCAAACAGTGAACAATTTAATAAAGTATAAATAGGTATTGCCCAGCTGGGAAACATCAGTCCGACAATAACAGAGTTTATAAATTGATTTCATTTATTAGAAGCTGTTCTTGTGCTATACGGAGCAGTTTATAAGCAGATATTTTGGTTTTTGTCTAGACCAACATATTTACCAATCTCCTGTTATAATTTTATTGATCAAAAAGCATATTCCAGTTCCCGCTATTTATCAACAGAAAATGATAGAAAAGTCATGACAGCACTTACAAGTCTTTAATTATTTCTGTGCTGCCACATCAATCGTGGCTTTGAGCTCTTTAAAGAAGTTTTCTCTTTCTGTATTTACTTAGCATTTGCATTTTATGTAAAGCACTTTAGGTATGCATTGGCACTTTTTGTACACTAGTTATTTGTAAGTTTTAAACCTGTACACTTTGTATCTTTTGGATTATATTATTGGATGTAAAATGGCACTCTTGGTTTTGTTTTTAGATATTGGTTGTGAGTCTTTTTTAACAGTAATACATTTATGATTATTATGTAAATAGTTAGTTTGTGATTTTCTAGGTTGGTGGTGCCAGTTTGGGTTTTCCCCTGTGGTTGCTTGCAGGGCTGGCTCCAGATTTATGTGGGCCCTCAGGCGCCATGGTCTCAGTGGGCCCCTTTGTGTTCTATAAATTCCATGGCCAAAACTAGGAAGGACTGCTTGCCCTCTAACCCCCTATTGGAGCTGTTTTTTTAGTTTGGCCCCACATTAATTGGCAGAGTATTGAGGAAGAGGGATAGGAAAAAACAGGAAGGGCAGGAATGGATGGATAGAGAGATAGCTGGGAGGAAGAGGGATGGATGGGCAAAATGAAAAGGACAGGGATGGCTGGGTACAACTGGGGGGGGGGTAGATGGGCAAAGCTGGACAGAAGAGGGGTAGATGGGCAAAGCTGGGAGGACAGGGATGGAGAGGCGTAGAGCTGAGGGGATGGGGCAGAGCTGAGGGTAGAGGAGTGGATGGGACAGAACTGAGGGGACTGGGTTGTGTGGCAGAGCTGGGGCGACATGGATGGATGGGGCAGAGCTAAGAGAACAAGCATAGAGGGGTTAGGGTTCATGGATGCATGGGGTAGGGCTGAGTTGATAGGGAAAAGTGGGTCAGGGCTCAGGAGATAGGGATGGATGAGGCATAGGTGACATACAACCAATGGGGCAGAGCTGAGGAGACAGGAATGGATGGAGCAGAGAGACAGAGAAAAGAAATATGTGCAGTTCTTTAACCACATTGTGTCAGCTGTCAGTGGGCCCCCCCCCCAGTGGGGCTTGCCGGGTGTTGACGCCGGCCCTGGTTGCAGGGGCCACATACATTTTTTGGTTTCTCAAATCGTGGCTTTGTGGTTAGGAGGAAACCGCACCTCGTGGCCTCGACTGAGGTCAGTGTCAAAGAGATCACTTGGCACAGTCCCTTGATACAGGCCTTCAAGACCCTGAGAGGCTGTGGGGCCCTTTCACTACCACCAGTGAACAGAACCCTGCCAGCCCCATAGGAATGCCACTGCTCTGTTTGATATAGCACCAGTCAGTTAATGGAATTATATTGGTTATTATATAGGTATAATATAACCGAGTAACACAGACAAGTGGTTTTGGGATCAAGATAACAGAGCAGCCCAGGATTAAGTAATATATTTAATCTTTTAAAGAGGAACATTGGACCAAAAATAAAAAGGAGAAGATTCCCCCTCTATTGCCCCTACTTACTTTTTGGATGTTGCCACTGCCTGCTGCAGCGACATCCGGTGTCTTCAGGGCCCAATCTCTCCCCCCGCCGTGCTGCCATCTGTTAGTATCCATGCTCTTCAAAGTCCTGCACCGCTCATCAAAGTCTCGTAGGAGTTCGGGCGGCCATATTGCATCCCAGGCACAAGATCAGGGGGCCGTGTGCAGTGCCTGATGGGATGCAAGATGGCACCATGTGGAACCCAGTAGATGGATCCCCTGGCAAGGTGAGTATTTTGTGCCCAAAGGTAAAACCGGAGGGGGGGGGGGTGCAGATGAGATTTGGTGAGATTTGGGAGAGGTTTTAATCTCCCCCGATGTTCCTCTTTAAAGTGGACCAAAATCCAGGATTTTGACTATCCTGGGTTTTGGTCCTCTCCCCCGGCTGCCCACCCATATAGCCGAAGGTAACTCAACTCTACCCGGTCCTACGGCACATGCATGACAGCTCCTTCAATGAGCGCGCTTGGAGCCGCTGACATCACGTCGTCTAAGCCTTCGTCTAAGGTCGCATCCATCGCTTTCCTCTTACAGGGAGCGTGCCAGCGCTGGCCAGCCACAAAAATCCTGGCGCAGGTACGCACCCTGCTACAGGAATAGCGGATATGCGCCCGTGCCTCACGCATGCGGGAAGCAAGGTAAGTGTAAGGGGTGACCTAGGGGGTTTCACACAGTGGGACATCCAGTTTTTGGATGCCCCGGGGAAGGGAACCGAACGCAGTGGCCTTTGGTCTACTTTAAAGAGTGCATATATACAATGAATATATGGATTCAGAGGGTTAGGGTGGTGCCCTTTGCTACCACACAGCTAGCAAACCCCAAAGTCCAGGCTGTGGGTGTGTACAGCACTGAGCATGGCACATGTTTCTGTGCCCACTCAGCAATCCTGATTAGTCACTGCAAGAGATGTGCTTCCTGCAGCTTGGATCGGTTGTATTGCTTGGATTGGTTTGCAATAATGCCTAGAAACCAGGTTTCTCCAAAGATGGAGTGTTAGAGACTTTAAATAGACTTTAATCCCTCCAGAGAATATTGTAGCAGGGTGGTGGATTAGCCTCACACCTCTTAAAAAACTTAGATAGATTAGTGTAGGCTTTAGGACAGTAACAGCAGCAAGGGACGTTTAGGGTACTAGATGTCACCATTACTGTAGGGCGAGGGAGTCTAGGCACAGGCTAGGGAAACACCCACCCGCTTCTGCTGGTTCCTGAATCCGTATAGTTAGACTCAGGCAGTCTGTATGTGGGAGAGATGGATTGTGATTCAGAGAAAGCTGAATGCCAGTGCTGGACAAGTGATTGGTAGATCCTGTTCTGGGGTGCTGTAGTTTCTCAGAAGACCACGGAAGACTTTGGAGGCCAGGCTGGAGGATCACCCTATGTCAAAAACCACGCAGTGACGGACTCTCAGAGGGTGGACCATGTGCGGGGCAAGAACAGCAGGAGGCGGAAGCCTTGAATGGATGTCAAGTTGTCCAATAAAGAGGATGTGGTTTCAATATTTTCAGATTGTGTCTGCCCTTTACTTTTAAGGAGCCCTGCAATTATTAGGACGATACCTCCAGGGAACTGAATGAATTACCCCTATTACCCCGCTCCCAGACTCATGGGTTTATTAATCAAGGTCTAGCGCCAGCTAGTGACTCGTAGCGGAAGGTAGTGTCTGGTGTATGCTGGGCGCTGTATGCTATACCACATTTATCAAAGCGAATCTGGTGAGCGACTCTAACAGCGCCATGTAGCGTACAATTCATCATTATAGGCGGCTCAGCATATAGACCTGTCGCTACCATTCGCTCTCCCATACATTTCAATGGACATTCCTTCAAATCCCTTTCCTGATTCCATTTTTTTTTTTTTTATTCTCAAATAATTGTGTTACATCTCATGGCCTCGAAAAAGTCATTTTTTAAAATTTTTATGCAGAAATGTCATTACAGTTCTGGCACTAAAGTGTTAATGTCACAATGTTAAAATAATGTGATACCATGTGTTTTTGTTAATGGTGGATATGTGTTCAAAAAATCACTTTAATCACACAGCGTCTGGTGCTCTAGGCTATAGCGAACCAATTTTGAGCGCCGACACTGTGTGAGGGTGATTTTTTAATGAACATGGTGTGAGTCGCTGAGAGTCGGTCGCTCTGAGTAGTCGCTACCTTTCGCTCCTTATAGCATAATACTGGTAATACAACGACCAACGTACATCTCATTCATGATTGCCAGCCAGCATAATACAGGCTTTCAGTTACAACGACCGATAGCCGCTTACAGCGACTACTAGCGGTCGCTCTAAGCACAGCACTACAGAAGCTCATCTGGCAATACCTGCCGTTAGTAATGAATCAGCCTCTCAGGAAAAGCTCCTCTCCCAAATTGGTCCTACCCAGATGTCATCCTTAACATATCCCTCCAGCTCACCTACTAGCAACATCCCCCTTTCCATGTTCTTTCAATGCTAATGCTCTGCTGTGACCTTATCATAGCTAATGTGACAGGTTTCACCCACCCCCATCACCAAGTTTCCATGCAGCCCTATCACAAGGTTTTCATGCAGCCCCATAACAGAAGTGTCTTGGCCTTGAAGCTAAGGGCACCTCGCTTGTGCTGCAGAAGAGGTTACTTACATAACATTGCAGTTTGGGGAGAACTTTTAAAGCTGTCTGCGGAAAAGAGCATCTTATCCTTCCCTCCAGGCAGAGGTTCAGTCTTCCGCGTGAATTTAACTGCTCTACACAGTGAGCGGCCGTGACAGGTAAACCTCTGGAATCAGCGCCCCAGGCACGCAATTGTCTGCTCAAGATAACACCGGAAAAAAGAAGAAAAAAAGAAGATTGGAAAGTAAGTCAGATAGTAAAGTTGTTATAAAATCTACAAAATTCCATTTTGTTCTCCACCAGGGCCCTGTGATCTGCCATTACCCTTCACATAGGAAGCCAGCGCCAACACGCAGAGCCGTACAACAGCCGCAAAACGGACTGGAGAGAAGAAAAAAGCTGCTGATTATTTGGGATCAGGGAAGTGGCAGAACATCGCTGTTAAGGTTTTACTCTACACAGTCTTGTAAAACACACCAGTGACCCCTGGTAAGTGGACCTGTAATTTATTCACATGTAACTCAAAAATAAAACTTCTAGTCACCCAAAGTGGACCTCCATCCAAAAAGAACTAAAGGCCCCATTACTGCTGCCTAGTACAGGGGCGTTCCAATTTCAAATACCCCACCAGTTAAAACTGAAGTCCATTTAACAGTTGAGCACCCATTCAAAAAACATAAGGGTACTCACATTTTGTCCCATGCAGCTAATCAGTCTGGCGATCAGCAACTCAGCTGAATGCTGGATCCCAGCCCACGCATCCCGAACATGGGGTCAGGATTGATATCATTTGGGGATGACAACCCTCCATCAGTCACAGTTGCACAAGCACATCCTCTTCATTTTTAAAGTGGACCAAGACCCAGGATTTTGACTATTCTGGATTTTGGTCCACCCCCCCAGGGCACCCCTATCGGGGCGCATGCACAGCGGCTCCGAGCGTGCCGGCAGCCATATCTTGCGCTTTCCTCTGACAAGGAGCACGCCCGTGCCAGCCATTCATGTGCCATTGGACCGGAATTAAGGTAAGTGTAGCAGGCAACCTGGGGGGTCCACTTTAAGACCTGACATGTCGCCTCTATTGTAATGATTGTGACTATTGGAGAGGTGGGCACAATCCAGACACAGAAGTGACAGTGAATGGAGTTCAAGTCTGGGGCGGCGTGGGAACAGATCCAGCGATCTGGTGAGTTGCTGACTGCTGGACTAGGACCATTCAACTGCAAGGGACGAAAGGAGAGTACCCTTGGCTTATGTTCAATCACTTTTAAGAGGTCACTACCTCTTCATTCACTTGTATGGCAGCAAATATCAGCCAGTCATGTGACCGCCGGCAATAACACAGTTGGTCAATGGCAGTCACAGGATTTGCAGCCATACAGTAAATGAGGAATTGGTAAGCATTGGCTGACGACTTTTTATGTAGATCATGAAAAATTTTACTTCTAGCTTTAAGACTGACAAGTCAATGAATGTTATCTGACACACTACACACCACAGAAAAGCTCACCTGTGGCAGCCAATGCCATAGAGTCTATTCAAATCCCCCCAACCCCCCCCCTCACCCTATCTTCGGACTACTTATTTTTCTTAAAATGGACCACAATCTGGGATTATCACTATCCCAGGCTTTGGCTCCTACTGTTGATGCCCCACTGTGTGAAATCCTGCCAGTTGCCGATATTTATACCTCGCCCGCATTCCCTTGGCACATGTGTGGCCCTGATCTGCTTCTTTTGCCAGGCATATTATTATGCGATTAAAGAAACTGAATGAAAGTTTAGCCGCACTCCTAATCGGAACATGGCATCCCGTACATGCCACTGTGGCTGAGTACAACCACGCCAGCCATTCATATATGGCAGAAGCACAGAGTAAAAGCAGAGCAGTGCATATGCATTTGCTGTTCTTTTAGACCATAGGTTTGGTTTTGGACCCTGTATCAAAAATCACCTAACTTAAGAGCAGACCATTTTTTATGGGGGGGGGGGGGGGGGCTCGGGTGGAGGGTCTTGGTCTGCTTCAAAGTTAGGTGACAAAGGACAGCAAAATATTTCAACAGTTTACAGTCTCTAAAGATGACAGAGCTAAACATGCCCCCTGACTTCACAGAGCTGCTCCAGCTTTTGGCAGGTGATTTATTGATCTGACCAAGTGACTGGGTTAGGGTGAAAAAATAGGGGTGTCTCTCTGTAATACCAGGTGAGTTGACATGTCTGCATCACCCAACCAGCCTATTACGTCTCACCGTTAGAGAGAACATTGGTAGCCACAGGTTCATCTCCTGTGCCAGTGACACCCCTCTGCAAACCAACTTTTCTATGTGCTCACCCCAGACAAGAATGTGAGCTAAGTCCCCCCGTAGTGGGGTTACAGAAAGGAAACAGAGCGTTGCGGTAGCTCCAATCCTTCCTCACTTCATCCACAACTAAACAAGAAGTTTTTACTGAGTTTTCAAAATGGCAGAAGGCACACTGACCCCCTGATGTATTAATCATCCTCAGTCTCCTTGGAGCTTCATTTGCTTACATATGCAGCATGGCGCGGTAGCTTTGGCATCTTGATATCGCAAACAATAAGGTCTTAATTGTAATAGATAGCTCCTTGTTGCATATTAGGTTCATCGGTGCTGTAGTGCGCTCGGTATGCGGAGCACACGCTACCCCTGATGCTTTGCAGGAGCGAGGCGTCGGGGACAGTGATCATTATTCTGTAATTGTTATTAATAATCTGCAAAGTAATTGCTAGGAATTGTAAATATTTCTACAGATGTAACTCATTTATCTCACTCCATGGCAATGTGGCGCTCAGCATCGCAGGTATCTCTCTCAACCTCGCGACGCGCCCCCGGGCTACTTTAACGATGTTGTTTCCAGAAGAGTACAGTGGGTATTTATGTTTCCTAAGTATATTATGCAGTTAATCAAAACTGATTTCACCCAAAGGATGCATGTGTATCTAATTGTTGCCTTTCTTTATCTTCTGCCCTTCTTATGTGATTGACCTAAGTGTCTGGTGGGCAGTAGTAGAGTTGCTGCTTGAATTTGGATTAAATGTGTTTCCTACATTTTAAAGCCCACCTGTAGGATTTGATTATTCAGTGGACATAAGGGTTTCTACACTGGGGCCTTAACCACTTAGGGGCCTCACTTACTGTAGTGCCATCAGTGTCAGACTAAGATGTCTGGGGCCCACCAGTAGACTCTAACTCTGGGTGACGACCAGTAGAACTGACTCTGGGGGCCTCACATTTTAATAATAATAATAATAATAATAATAATAATAATAATAACAATAATAATACATTATTATCATTATTATTATTATTATTATTATTATTATTATTGCTTACATTCAGAGCCCAAGCACAGAAACATTATGTCAAAGTCTATTGTCTCTGAGTGTGTACTTTGGATGCCGCAACTAAGCTAAAAAGAGTTCAGGTTTTGGTAACAAAGGCCCTAAAAGAGGCCCCTGGGACCAGGAACCCACTGGGGGGATTTCCTGGTAACCCTGTAGGCCAGTCTAAACCTGGATGATGTAATTGCATGCACAGTTCATAGCTAAGCAACACTGGGGACTGTGGCTATGGCTAGAAATACAATTCCCAGCTTGCTTTTTTGCCTTTAGCCTTTGCCTGAATAAATGTGCTGCTGCCTTCTGGGCGCTGTATGCTGATTGGCTTGCTCATCCCCCAGAAAAGCATGCTGTGATTGACCAGAAGGGGAATTCTAGGCTCCAAATTCCTGTCAAAGCACCCACCAACTTTCTTCCACCTTAATCCCCTATTCATGTGTAGTCGCTGATTTGGAAAGGATCAGCATTATGAGTCATATGCCGTGAGACCACTGTGGCTTTCTGTGCTTGCTACCTTGCTAAGAGCACCTAGTATTAGAGTGGCTGTTAGACCATTTTTTATGTGATCCTGAAATTAAAAGCTTTGGTGCACTGCTACAGCATCCACCTGGCACTGCAGGAAATGGAGGTGAGGCACATGGGAGGTCAGCTGAATTATCATATAGAGGTTAAAAAACTGATGGTCTGGGTTAACACCTAACCATTAATTGATTGTTTTATTTTAGTTACATACAACAAACTACAAGAATAAGACTTGGTGTTAGTTTGTAAATCTATGACTAAGGGCCTCTAAAGACCCGAAACGCGTCAGAGGACCACACACCTTTTTGTGCCCGAGTCTGTATTGGATTGGATTGGATTGGATTTTAATGCTGCTGCTGCTGCCAATTGCATACTTTTGGAGATGATGATGATTTTAATCTCTACGCAATAAAGATACGTTTTTAAGGAAGTGCGGATCCACCATCCATTTGTTCTATTGCTGCTTGTGGGGCTTGGGATGGCCCTGGATCGTGCACCTTTTGGGACCAGAGTGCGGTTTCTCCTTTTTGTTTATTTATTCGTTTGTAAATGTTGCTGTTGTTGAATGTTACAACACAGTGGGTGGGTTCCCCTGTATTCCTTCATACAGAGACTGTAGATGAGTGCCACTCACTTAGAAATATTGTATATGGTATTTATAGAACTTGTGGCATTTCACTTAAAAGCTTCCTCAGGAGATTGTAGAGTTACAGCAATCCTCAGTTAGTAGCAAGGTGAGGGTTTTTTTTACCCTCAGTATGTAGCATGGGGGGGATCTCCCCTGAAAAAATGCAAAGGGTTCATTGTAATAGAATAATGCGGTAATAGTATTGTAATAAGGGTTTTTTTGTAAAGTCTGGATTGCCGGCCCTTATAGGGTACAGCTTCCAGTTGTGGAGGGTAATCCCATGGCTTATGTAGCTATTGTAGGGTCAACAGGATTGAATGCCTCTGTATCCCTATGGATCCATACTGGTGAGATAGTTAGCTTGAGATAAAGAGTAGCAGGGCTTTAACATATGATAGGTTCCCCTCCAAAACTGCTTGAAGCAATCACATACATTTTCCTTATTTGGTTATTCAGTGCTATCTAGTTCTTAACATTACACTGTAACATTGTGTCTAGAAGATTCCCATGTTAGCTATTAGCCAATGTATCCATGTGGTAAAGGTTAGCAGCTACAAAAAGGAAAAAATATGACCATCTCAGAGGAATAGCCATGAGAATAGAATATAATTATAGAATTTAATAGGCTTTAATATTAGTTTCCCTATAATATATAATGATAGAAGTAGTTAGGAGTCATTTGCTCCATAAAACCACTTGATGGTAGTGTTGTGTAAAAAATGGGAGCACTAGAAATAAATAATGTGATATGATAGTTAGAGTTCCCCTTAAAGACAGTAAAATTTGGAAAAGGACAGATGGCATCTGCAAAATCAGTTGTTCTGCCATTGGCTGGGTAAAGATACAGTTAGTGCTGTTATCCAAAGAGGGGGGGGGGGGGTCGTTGTTAATGTAAGCAGAGGAGTGATAAGCCAGGGAGAAGCAGCAACAGTGAAGTTCAGGGAAGACAAGATGTCGGTGGCCGTTCGCAGCAAGACAAGTTGACAGGACTCCTGCACCTCGCGTATGGGAGTAAATCCACCCAGACTAGAATCTCAAGTGGAGCTAGAGTGCTGAAGGATGCTGAGGAATATATTGAAGTTGTTATTGCTTCAACCTGAATAAAGAAGTAGTTCCCTTGTACACCCAAGAGCGCCATTCTAGGATACCGGCATGCTAAAGAGTAAGTGTACCACACTGCATACCCCCCCTGAGATATCCCGCCTAGGTCAAAGACCTCCCTTGATCCTCACAACCTTTGCCACTAGCCCGGTAGAGGGGCCTTACACTAGTCTTTCCATTTAGTATGTAATTATACTAACTACACTTGCTAACTACTATAATTTCCATGTACTTCTATGAGCCCCTTCCACTTCTCTACATTATCTATACATGTTACTAACTGAACTAACTGAAACCAGACAAACCCGTCATATGAATGCGCAATGATCACTCAATAATGAGATTAATTAGGCAGAGGACACAGTGATCCCACCCCCTCAAAACCATAATGAATAGACTATACACTATTAAGGCACCTTCTCCCACCCTCCATATCCAAAGTTAAAAGGCGGCGGGAACAGTAACCCCCCCAAACCCACAATTATGGATTAAAAGACACAATGATCACCCAGCCTAATAGACACAAAATGAAATGGCAGAGAATGAAGGGTATAGGGGACATTCAGAGTCGTGTTTCATCAGGGACAGCCCCATAATTTCATGTACTACTCCCTAGAAATCAGGGATGGATATTCAGCTTACTTAAAGCAGACCAACACCTGTGCGGCGCTGGTGTTGGATCCACCACTATAAGACAGGCTGGGGTGGGCATCCAGAATGCTGGATCCCCTCCACCCGTAACCCCCAGAACACCCGCTTAAGCTCGGTGCTCTGCTGGAAACCCGCTTAAGCTCGGTGCTCTGCTGGAAATCCAGAGCCAATTGCCCATCTGGCACTCACATGGGCAGGACATTCCAGCAGCTGGAACAATGTTTGCCCTCGATACCCCCACGCAGGAATCCTGGTGGAGCACCAAGGTTAAGGTAAGCTTTACAGGCATTCTGGGGGTTATGTGTGATCCAGAATGCTGGTTCCCCCCACCCCCAGCCTGTCCTGTAGAGGCAGGGGCAAACTCCTGTGAGTTTACAGTAAGAGCTGCTGTTAATTTTGCTGCTTTACAGATATTCTGCATTCCTATGTCTGCTATTTGCTTACAGTGTGTACATCCATTCCTTGTGCTGCCCACACTTATCTCTTATTGATACTGGTTCACACATTCACACAGTGCTCAATGGCGGCTCTGTGACACATCGAGAAGTATTTGCTCTTGAAGTTCTCAATCAATAACACAAGGCTTCTAATACACATCTCCTGGCATAGAGTTATCTCTCTCGTGTGATGTTATCTTGCCTTTAAATAGGAAACTTTGTCACTTTAGTAACATCAGTGTAAAACTGACTCACTCACACATTGCTAGTGATGAGCTAGAGCAGGTTGTAAAGCGTAGTATGGCCAGATAGTCCCCATTACATAGGAGTTACATATGTCGGATTCAATAGCGCTGTCCACCAAAACATGTGAATTGGTATTGGGAGCCTTGGAGCCGTTACCAGTTTACAAACAGAAAAGAAAAAAGACATACAGCTTAAAAATAAGAAAAAAGAACTCATCGTTGCCATGTCTTCCTTCTGCAGGTCTGCTGGGGTTGGGGGCTCCCTCCTGGTCCAATGGAGGCTGGTCTGTTGCCAGTGGGCATCCACTATTGCAGCCTCCCTGATGGCATCTGTAGTGAGAGGGGACACAGATCAACACCCCATCCATCTTGACATCTCGCTATGTCTGCCTGACGATGGATGCTCAAACCTGTCGCTGTAAAGAGGATCTGTGGAGAACAAAAGCTAGTATATATATTTTATGTTATTGCCTGGACAGGCTCTTTATGTTATTTGTTCAAAAATTGTATTCAAATAAATATGTTTTATGTTCTACCTAGTAGTAGTATAATTACTTTTAGAATGGTGAGAAAAATCCCAGTATTACCCTTTTACTACAGTACATTTGTTATTACTAATTATTTGCCATATATGATGGATTTGGAGCTGGAATTGAGTCCAATGAAAAAGAAGAGTGTTTCGATTACCGACTTGAGAGGCCTGGATTTTGCACCAAGTGTCTAAAGTTTGGTCTTTTTTTTCTAATAATCTAAAATTCAGTTTCATAGTATACCTTGGGTGTGACTATGCATTAGTGTTACTATAACACTATTATTTTTTGAAAATTTTAGGTTCAATAGATTCAAGGGCCTGTTTTGGTCCTCTTTAAAGAAGGATTATTTTCATTGTGAAGATACAGTATGCTGGGACCTTTAACATTACATACAGACGTTTAAAGGAGCTTAAAAAAAAGAAGAAGAAAATTTCGCACTATAAGACGCACCTAGGATTTGGAGAAGGAAAAACATTTTCTAAACCAAATATGGTGCTAAAACACCCCATTATAGACAGTGTGGCATTTCCCCTTCCATTCCCATAGGCATTGTGACATTCCTCCATCCCATTCTCCATGGCCAGTGTGGCATTCTTCCCAACTCCCCAATCCCCCCATCCCATAGGCAGTGTGGCATTTCCCCCTCCCATTCCCATAGGCATTGTGGCATTCCTCCCACCCCATTGCTATAGAAAGTGTGGAATTCCTCCCTCCCATTCCCATAGGCAGTGTGGCATTCCCCCCATCCCATTCTCCATGGGCAGTGTGGCATTCTCCCCAATCCCCCCATCCCATAGGCAGCGTGGCATTCCCCCCTCCCTTTCCCATAGGCATTGTGGCATTCCCCCACCCCATTGCTATAGGAAGTGTGGCATTCCCACCTCCCATTCCCATAGGCAGTGTGACATTCATCCCATTCCCATAGGCAGTGTGGCATTCCCCCCTCCCATTCTCAGACAGTGTGGTGCCCCCCATCCCATTCCCCATATGCAGTGTGGCGCCCCCCATCCCATTCCCCATATGCACTGTGGCATCCCTCCATCCCATTCCCATAGACAGTGTGGCACCCCCCATTCCATTCCCCATATGCACTGTGGCATCCCCCCATCCCATTCCCATAAGCAGTGTGGCTGAATTCCCCCCCACCCCGACACTGGAGATAAAAAAAATATATATATACTTACAGTCTCATCTGGAGTCCAGCACTGCAGCCACCGGGAGGCCAGCCGATGAAAGAGCAGCAGGCAGGGAAGGCAGGGTAACTGAACCCCGCCCGCTGTCCCCGCTCTGGCGTCTTGCTGCTCATGCCGGCGCGCATATACCCGGTCCATTGAGCCAGGACGCAGGCCACGCCCACCGGCTGCATGGACTGGGTGTGTGCGCACGCCGACCCAAGAAGTAGTGGCGGTGCTGGCAGTGGCCATAGCGGGGACAGCAGGCAGGGTTCAGTTACCCTGCCTTACCTGCCCCACGCTCTTTCATCTGCTGGCCCCCCAGTAGCCGCAGTACGAGGCTCTTGTAAGTATATCATCTTTTTACTTTTTTGTTGTTTTTTGTTGTTTTCACATTCACCCAATAAAACTCAGTGACATTTTCCCCTAAAAAATAGTGTGTCTTATAGGGCGAAAAATATGGTATTATCACAGTAACAATACTACATTCTGTTGAAGTGGACCACTAACATTAATTCAGAAGCATAACAGGGTTTTTTTCTAATCCTTTTCCCTTTTCCACTTAAATACATTACTTGGCTAATGGTGACCCATTGTATTATCTAAATGCAAATTCCCTTTTTTCAGTTTTACGAATTAAAAGCGCTAGGAATGTGACCAAAATTATGAGTCATTGGATGCTTAGACAAAAAACTGATCTAATGGAGTCCTGCCAGGTCCAACCTCTCCTTAATGAAATGTGCCACCCATGGCACATGGACAGATGAAGGGCATATAGTATAGGCTGGGGCCAGCCCATAGGTAAACTGACCAGATTTCTCACTTTGGGTGGGACAGTCCTAGTTTGAGACATTGTGTTCCACTGCACCGCAACCCCCCCCCCCCCGAAAAAAAAAGAAACTTGGGAGACACTTAAATGTCCCACTTGACTTACATCAATGGGAAGATAGTCCCACCAAATATAGGAAGTATGGTTAAGTTACAACTGGGGCCTGGCTCCGGCTTATTGGTGGAACCAACATCACCAACATCCTTTACAAACCAAAGATATCCAAGTGTGCTTAAAATGTATGTTCAGGGGAGACCCATACTTACATACAGAGAAGTAGCACAGATACTGTGGATATTTGTTACTCAAAAGCCTGTGGATAAGCCACACCCCTGCCACGCCTATTAAAATGTAAAGTGGTCATTTAACTATGGGGCCTATTTAAGAAATGCTAGTGCCAGGTAGTGCCACGTAGTGGCAGGTAGCACCGGGTAAACGCTGGGCATTGTATGTTAAAACCACATTTAAGAAAGCGAATCTGGTGAGCGCCTCTAACAGCGTCATGTAGCGTCACATGTATTACTAGAGGTGGCTCAGTGTATAGCACCGGCGCTCTAAGCTCAGCAGCGCCATGTAGTACTTTCCCTCAGTAGCACTCTGCCATAAATTTCAATGGTGTTTCATTTGGTTGTATATAATTAGAGTTTTGCTATAGTAAACTTTACAATTTTTGCCTCAAATCATCGTGGCCTCTCCTCTCCTTTTATTTTTTTATTTTTATTATTTATTTATTTTTGCAGAATTGTATGTGTAGGTCTGTCATTCCATATGTTTTCGCTCTGGTGCTGGTGTATGCTAGAGTGCCGGCGCTGGTTGAGTGTAGTTTTTTGTTGAATATGGGCCTCAGCGCCGAGTGCTGTACGCACTTAACTGGCCTACCTATCGCTCGCTGCAGGATTGTCCTATTGTTAGATGTAGCGTAGTCTTGGGCGCTATGACCTTGGAACATCACCTAGCGTTTGCGATTGGCTCTACAGTTAATCAGGGAGAGCCCTTCTACAGTGGCCAGGAGACATCACATTCATCAATGCTCGACAGTATAGTACAGCGCCACTTGTCCACCCACTAAGCTAGGTTATAGCGCCCAACATCCGCTCTAAGTGCCGCTATACAGACGCTCACATAGCGATATGTGACTCTAGTATTAAATCAGCCTCCACGAGTCCCATTTTGAGTCCCCCCCCCAAAAAAAATGGTCCATTTACCCAGAGGTCCTTTGCTTTCGGGCCTTGTGGGGATAATGACCCTCATAATACTCCTGTCCCATGACATAAGCAGTGCAGGCTTTGCTTTGTTCATATTTTGCCTCGTCTTCTGAATGTCAGGGGTAAAATGTCGAATAGAAGCCAAATCAAACGGTCATAACTCACTTACCTGGGTCCCGTTCCAGCGCTGTCTCCGGGCGGCCGGCCACAGCGCACGTGCAAGCACGTGATTTGTATGCCCTCCGGCGGCGCTGCTCACAGCGCGCCTGTCGGAGGCTCAGTTAAAGGGCCAATGAGCCCGAAGTTTGGGGGATAACGCCCCTAGTTCTGGGTTGGGGCCTATGAGCCCAAAAGAGGGTTTTGGGCTATACGCCCTTTTCTGTTATCTGGACCAATGTTGTGTGAGCTCTGAGTTGCAACAACCATGCACTCACTTCCCCATCCCCAATCATATCTGGTTCCTATAAAAGCTTCACCCCGTCATTTACTCTTTGATAGCGCCTTGTACCTAGTTTGTCTTTTGAATTACTCTCTGTCTGATCTCTGTTGCCGACCCCTGCCTGAACCGACCATTCTCTGTCTGATCTCTGTTGCCGACTCCTGCCTGAACCGACCATTCTCTGTCTGATCTCCGTTGCCGACCCCTGCCTGAACCAACCATTCTCTGTCTGATCTCCATTGGCGACCCTTGCCTGAACTGACCATTCTCCGTCTGATCTCCGTTGCCGACCCCTGCTTCGTACCCCGACCTCGAGCTGGTTCATCCTACTGTACCATCGCGATCTCTGCTTACCCGGTGTTGACCTCTGGCCTGTCTTTGGACTTCCTAGCGAAACCTGCTCCAACAATTGGACTCCAATTCCGCTCTTCGTTATTGGTTCTTCAGACCTCCAACCAGTAAGCTCCCATCCTTTGAGCCATTAAAAGCCTGGGGGCAACCAATCCCGGGCAGGCGTGTACTGCGTCCCGGCAAGCGGGGGCTCCTACAGGTGAAGCTGATTGGGGGTTGAGGGCTTACCTGGAGGGCTGGAGTAACCTGAGCGTGACATTGGAGTACCCTGAGCGTGACACAAACCTTTATTGTATTCAGCAGAATATTACAAAAAGCCTAAGTGAGGAAATCATGGGAGATTGTGCTGTCTTCCAAGATTCTCTCGCTCAGCTCTTTGTAATGTTCTTTTGAGCAAGATTGATTCTACAGATTAGAACCACAAATAATTTCGGCCCCACAGACAGGGGTACAGTCTGATTTATCTCATTCTATTTATCCATGCCGTACAGGGTCCTGAAATTTTTTATGATGTTAAGCTGCCAAAATACCAATTTGTTCGACACAATTTGCAATAAAACTGTATGGATGACAAAGGGTCGTCCACCGAACTGTAGAAATAAGAGTTTATGGCTGACAGCGGGAGGGATTCTTCTCTCTGATGGTAGTTAGGCGACAGAATTTACTAGCAATACAGAAATTAACAACAGATGCTGGAAGTTAATATCGGCCTATTAGAGATGTCATACAATTGCAAATCCAGACACTGACTTCACTTAATTCTCAATGGGATCGTTTTATAACTGAAATAATATGATTAAGGCTGGGTGTTAATTACATTTAAATATAAATACGACGGTTATTATCGTATCAGATCAAAAGGGTACAGCAGCTAAAAATATTGGTGCAAATTAATCAGATTCTAATGAATATCTCTAATTGAAAGAGCAAAATAATTTTAATAATAATTCTAATTAATAGTCTTATTATTGTCTTGACTTAATTAATGAAAATCATTTAAAGCAACCAACACTCATTTTGTACAATACAAAATCCACAACTATAGTTGGCTGCTACTCTGTATATCTGCCGGTGACCGGAAAAACCCCAAGCTACTTTGGACCACTTGATCACGGGCAGCCAATCACAGGGCTTTACCCCCCCTGGTAACACTGGAGTTGGCTGAAGGGGCCCAAAAATTGGATGAATCACACCCTGGAGTTGCAAGCAGCAGCAGCAGGAGCCCAAACATAGCTTGAAAGACACACTGGAGTTGGCAGCAGGAGCCCAAAAATTGGATGAATCACACCCTGGAGTTGCAAGCAGCAGCAGCCCAAACATAGCTTGAAAGAGACACTGGAGTTGGCAGCAGGAGCCCAAAAATTGGATGAAACACACCCTGGAGTTGCAAGCAGCAGCAGCAGCAGGAGCCCAAACATAGCTTGAAAGAGACAATGGAGTTGGCAGCAGGAGCCCAAAATTGGCTGAATCACACCCTGAAGTTGCAAGCAGCAGCAGCCCAAACATAGCTTGAAAGAGACACTGGAGTTGGCAGCAGGAGCCCAAAAATTGGATGAATCACACCCTGGAGTTGCAAGCAGCAGCAGCCCAAACATAGCTTGAAAGAGACACTGGAGTTGGCAGCAGGAGCCCAAAAATTGGATGAATCACACCCTGGAGTTGCAAGCAGCAGCAGGAGCCCAAACATTGCTTTAAAAAGACACTGGAGTTGGCAGCAGGAGCCCAAAAATTGGATAAATCACACCCTGGAGTTGCAAGCAGCAGCAGGAGCCCAAACATTGCTTTAAAAAGACACTGGAGTTGGCAGCAGGAGCCCAAAAATTGGATGAATCACACCCTGAAGTTGCAAGCAGCAGCAGCCCAAACATAGCTTGAAAGAGACACTGGAGTTGGCAGCAGGAGCCCAAAAATTGGATGAATCATACACTGGAGTTGCAAGCAGCAGCAGGAGCCCAAACATTGCTTCAAGGAGACACTGGAGTTGGCAGCAGTAGGCCAAAAATTGGATGAATCACACCCTGGAGTTGCAAGTAGCAACAGCCCAAACATAGCTTGAAAGACACAATGGAGTTGGCAGCAAGAGCCCAAAAATTGGATGAATCACACCCTGGAGTTGCAAGCAGCAGCAGGAGCCCAAACATTGCGTGAAAGAGACACTGGAGTTGGCAGCAGCAGGAGCCCAAAAATTGGATGAATCACACCCTGGAGTTGCAAGCAGCAGCAGGAGCCCAAACATTGCTTTAAAGAGACACTGGAGTTGGCAGCAGGAGCCCAAAAATTGGATGAATCACACCCTGGAGTTGCAAGCAGCAGCAGCAGGAGCCCAAACATAGCTTGAAAGAGACACTGGAGTTGGCACCAGGAGCCCAAAAATTGGATGAATCACACCCTGAAGTTGCAAGCAGCAGCAGCAGGAGCCCAAACATAGCTTGAAAGAGACACTGGAGTTGGCAGCAGGAGCCCAAAAATTGGATGAATCACACCCTGGAGTTGCAAGCAGCAGCAGGAGCCCAAACATTACTTTAAAGAGACACTGGAGTTGGCAGCAGGAGCCCAAAAATTAGCTGAATTACACCCTGGAGTTGCAAGCAGCAGCAGCAGCAGCAGGTGCAGGAGCCCAAACATAACTTTAAAGAGAAACTGGAGTTGGCAGCAGCCGCAGCAGGAGCCCGAAAATTGACTGACACACCCTGGAGTTGGCAGCAGCAGCAGCAGGAACCCAGAGATTGGCTGGAAGGCACCCTGAAGTTGGCAGCAGCAGGAGCACAAACATTAGCTGGAACGCACACCCTGGAGTTACCAGCAGCATAAGCAGGAGCCCAAACATTGCTTGAAAGACACCCTGGAGTTGGCAGCAGCAGCAGGAGGCCAAAAATTGGATGAAAGGCACACCCTGAAGTTGGCATCAGCAAGAGCCCAAAAATTGGCTGTAAGGCACACCCTGAAGTTGGCATCAGCAGGAGCCCAAAAATTGGCCTAAATACATAAATATGTTTTGCACCATTTGGAAAGTGTAAAACGTGCATCAGCCATTGGTGGGTGGAAATCCTGGCTGATCCATCCCTGATTCATTTTGACAAAGGTGAGTCTCTCCACATTTTTAGTTGATAGACGAGTTCTCCTCGCCATAACTATGGCCCCCGCCGCACTAAACATCCGCTCATATGGCACGCTACTGGCTGGGCAGGACAGCTTTTCAAGGGCAAACTCTGCTAGTTGCGGCCACAAGCCAAGTTTGGCTGCCCAGAAGTCCAGCGGATCCTCAAGGTGTGTTGGCATGGTCATGTCAAGGTATGACATGACCTGCTGGTTCAGGTCCTGCTCCAGGTCTTCCTGCTGCTCATGAGTAGCCTCACTATGCGGGTGTAGAAAGCTACTCATTAGCGACTGAAGACTGAGGCTGCTGCTGATGGAGCTGCTGCTGCTGCTCCGGCCAACCCCCCCAGCAGCCATGGCAGTGGAAGGTGAGCGCAGAGCACCCCCGGAGTCAGACCTGCGAGAGTATGGACCATGGCGCAGATAGGCATCGGCCAACTGACTACGCAGAATGTCTTTGTAGTAGTTCAGTTTGTCCTCCCTCTCAGCGGGTTTAAAAAAATGCCCCCATTTTGTGCCGGAAGCGAGGGTCCAATAAGGTGGACAGCCAGAAGTCATCCCGCCGACAAATGGAAACAATTCTGGGGTCACTACGCAAGCACGTGAGCATGCTTCCTGCCATTTGCGCAAGTGACTCGGAGGGACTACCTGTCTCCATCTCCACTGCATACTGCCACGGTGTGTCCGGGTCCTCTGTCTCACCTTCCTCAAAACCCTCTAGCTCCTCTGGCTGCTCCTGCTCCTCCTCTCCTGTCCGCTGACTAGATAAACCAGCCATTTCGCCAAGCCTAAACTGTGTTTCACTGGGCAACTCCTCCTCCTCTTCCTCCTCCTCCTCCAGTTCAGCTCCAACGGGGTTCATGTGGCCGTAAGATGTAGACGCCATGTCTCCAGTGCCCTGACCAGCCATGGTTTCCAACATGTGCTGTAGTACATGAAGCAGTGGAATCACGTTGTTCATCCCGTAATCCTGCCGACTGACAAATAAAGTGGCTTCCTCAAAGGTCCTGAGCAAACGGCAGGTGTCACTTATGAGCTGCCACTGGTTGACATTGAAGTTACACAGGGGAGTCCCCCTATCCACTTGGATCATCAGGAAATCCGTGATGGCTTTTCTCTATATAATCGGTCCGTGATGGCTTTTCTCTATATAATCGGTCCAACATGTGAAGGGTGGAATTCCAACGGGTGGAAACATCGCAATCAGACTATGTTGGGGGCTACCGTTCTGACGCTGTAGCTCAAGAAGGGTGTGTTTGGCGGTGTATGAGTGGCTGAAGTGCATGCAAAGTTTCCTTGAAGTTGTTAGGATGTCTTGCAGATGGGGGGAAGACTTCAGAAACCGCTTGACAACCAGATTGAAGACGTAAGCCATGCAGGGGGCATGGGTCAGGCTTCCTTGGTGCAGCGCAGACAAAATGTTCTTCCCATTGTCGGTAACCATGATTCCCATTTTAAGTTTTCTTGGAGTAAGCCATGTTTGGATTTCCTGATGAATAAATGTAAGCAGTTCCTCCCCTGTGTGACTCCGTTCGCCAAGACAAACCATGTGAAGCACAGCGTGACACCTCCGTGCCCTGCACACATGGTAGACTGGGGGGGCACTGAGACTTGAGCCTACAGTGGAGGGTGAGGAGATGACGGAGGATGAGGAGGCTGAGTCCCACGGTGTCACAGGCCCAACGGGCAGGGAGCACGGAGGCCAAAGCGGCGTGACCTGTCCAAGTTGCTGCTGCTGCTGCAAAGGGACCACATTCACCCAGTGGGCCGTAAACGACATGTACTATCCCTGACCGTAGTTACAGCTCCAGACGTCGGCGCTGCCATGCACTTTGCTACACACCAACAGGCTCAAGGACTGGCCCACCTTCTGTTCAACAAAAGTGTGCAGCGCTGGTACTGCCTTCTTGGCAAAGAAATGACGGTGTGGGACTCTCCACCTTGACTCGGCACAAGCCATCAGTTCTCTGAAAGGTGCAAAGTCCACCACATGAAAAGGGAGCGACTGCAGCACCAGCAACTTGGACAGGAGCACATTCAGCTTCTGCGCCGTAGGATGAGTGGGCGCATACTGCTGTCTCTTGGACATGGCTTCGCTGATGGATTGCTGGCGGGATGCATGACTTGGAGGAGGAGGAGCAGGATCGACAGAGGATGGGTATGACGCACAGCTGCCTTCGGCTGAGGTGCTGGAGCCTTGGCTGGCAGAAATTGGGAGCGGCGTGCCACTTGGTGAGGAAGCAGGCTGGACCACCTCTTTGGAGCCTCGGTTCTCCCAGGCCGCTTTATGGTGACGCATCATATGTTGACGCAGGGCCGTGGTGCCAACATTTACCCTCCTGTGGATGCTTCAGGAAAAACTGCCACACTGCCGAGTAGCTACTTTTCCCACCAACAGGCCGCACTGATTCACTGCTACTGTCGCCAACTCCAGGAACCCCTGCTCCACTACATCCCGATAAGGTAGCCTGCCGCGCAGCAGGTGCTCTACCCCGGCCTCGGCCCCGTTTGGCTCCAGGCTTTACAATTGTGCCCCCATGCTGACTGCCAACCATGCTGCTAACACCTTGCTGCCTCAGCTGCTGACTGGCAACCTGCGCCCCTCTTCTCCTGATGATGACGATGAAGCCCCTTCATCACCCGGCTCCCAAGTGCGATCGGCTTCTTCATCATCATCATCATCATCATCACCGAGTTGTGGCTGCACGTCACTGATGTTCTCGGTTTCCTCAACAGTGTCTGGCGCAGGAGCTGGAACGCTCGCAACACCCACGACAATCTCCACATCACTATTTGTCTGCCTAGCTAAAGAAGCCACCTCCATTTCTTGGCTGGGCAGTAGCTGCTGACTGTCCTCTATCTGATCGTCCTCCTCACTAAAGAGTGGAGCTGAACCCAAAGCATAGGATACGTCACTGGGGGAGGGAACGGCATAGGACAGAGGCAATGGGAGGACAGGGACTGCTCTCGGGGCATGCCAACTCAGGGTTGTGTCAGAGGAACCTACTGACCCTAGACTGGGGGTCTCAGTAACTTGTGATGATGTTGATGAGCGCGTTAACCAATCTACCTCGGCAGATGCGTTACTGGTGGAGACACGACCGCTAGCAGATACTGGCAGTTCAGGTCTCTCACGGTGACTTCTGCTTCCACTCGCTCCTAGTCTGCTGCGACCTCTGCCTGCTGAATCTTGACCTCTACCACTCCTCTTTGAACATCCTTGCACTTGTCTGCCTGACATTTTTATGTATTTGCAATGAGCAATAGGTACGATAAAAAATGCGTTTACTTTAAAAAGAAGAAGGTAAATAAAGTGAGGGACTGCTTCTCTGCACCAGATACTATGAAAATTGGCAATATGAGATACCCTGTGGCCTAGTGTTTTGGCAGCAGACCAAAAACCAATTCAAAATGCAATACTTTGATTAAGCTGAGGAAGGATCAACAAGCATATTTAGTATAACAGATCGGCTGCCTAATGCAGGTTTGGGATGCCCTGCGGCCTGGTGTTTTTTTTTTGTTAAAGGCAGACCAAAAACCAATTCAAAATGCAATACTTTGATTAAGCTGAGGAAGGATCAACAAGCGTATTTAGTATAACAGATAGGCTGCCAAGTGCAGGTTTGGGATGTCCTGCGGCCTGGTGTATTTTTTGTTAAAGGCAGACCAAAAACCAATTCAAAATGCAATACTTTGATTCAGCTGAGGAAGGATCAACAAGCGTATTTAGTATAACAGATAGGCTGCCTAGTGCATGTTTGGGATGCCCTGCGGCCTGGTGTTTTTTTTGTTAAAGGCAGACCAAAAACCAATTCAAAATGCAATACTTTGATTAAGCTGAGGAAGGAAGCGTATTTGGTATAACAGATAGGCTGCCTAATGCAGGTTTGGGATGCCCTGCGGCCTGGCGTTTTTTTTGTTAAGGCAGACCAAAAACCAATTCAAAATGCAATACTTTGATTCAGCTGAGGAAGGATCAACAAGCGTATTTAGTATAACAGATAGGCTGCCTAATGCAGGTTTGGGATACCCAGGTGGGCTGGTGTTTTTTTCGTTAAAGGCAGACCAAAAAACCAATTCAAAATGCAATACTTTGATTCAGCTGAGGAAGGATCAACAAGCGTATTTAGTATAACAGATAGGCTGCCTAGTGCAGGTTTGGGATGCCCTGCGGCCTGGTGTTTTTTTTGTTAAAGGAAGACCAAAAAACAATTCAAAATGCATTACATTGACTCAGCTGAGGAAGGATCAACAAGCGTATTTAGTATAACAGATAGGCTGCCAAGTGCAGGTTTGGGGTGCCCTGCGGCCTGGTGTTTTTTTTTGTTAAAGGCAGACCAAAAACCAATTCAAAATGCAATACTTTGATTCAGCTGAGGAAGGATCAACAAGCGTATTTAGTATAACAGATAGGCTGCCTAATGCAGGTTTGGGATGCCCTGCGGCCTGGTATTTTTTTGTTAAAGGCAGACCAAAAACCAATTCAAAATGCAATACTTTAATTTAGCTGAGGAAGGATCAACAAGCGTATTTAGTATAACAGATAGGCTGCCTAGTGCAGGTTTGGGATGCCCTGCGGCCTGGTATTTGTTTTTGTTAAAGGCAGACCAAAAACCAATTCAAAATGCAATATTTTAATTCAGCTGAGGAAGGATCAACAAGCGTATTTAGAATAACAGATAGGCTGCCTAGTGCAGGTTTGGGATGCCCTGGGGCCTGGTGTTTTTTTTTTTGTTAAAGGCAGACCAAAAACCAATTCAAAATGCAACACTTTGATTTAGCTGAGGAAGGATCAACAAGCGTATTTAGTATAATAGATAGGCTGCCAAGTGCAGGTTTGGGATGCCCTGCGGCCTGGTTTTTTTTTTGTTAAAGGCAGACTAAAAACCAATTCAAAATGCAATACTTTGATTAAGCTGAGGAAGGATCAACAAGCGTATTTAGTATAACAGATAGGCTGCCTAATGCAGGTTTGGGATGCCCTGCGGCCTGGTGTTTTTTTTTGTTAAAGGCAGACCAAAAAACAATTCAAAATGCAATACTTTGATTCAGCTGAGGAAGGATCAACAAACGTATTTAGTATAACAGATAGGCTGCCTAATGCAGGTTTGGGATGCCCTGCGGCCTGGTGTTTTTTTTGTTAAAGACAGACCAAAAACCAATTCAAAATGCAATACTTTGATTAAGCTGAGGAAGGATCAAAAAGTGCATTTAGTATAACAGATAGGCTGCCTAGTGCAGGTTTGGAATGCCCTGCGGCCTGGTGTTTTTTTTGTTAAAGGCAGACCAAACACCAATTCAAAATGCAATACTTTGATTAAGCTGAGGAAGGATCAACAAGCGTATTTAGTATAACAGATAGGCTGCCTAATGCAGGTTTGGGATGCCCTGCGGCCTGGTGTTTTTTTTTTGTTAAAGGCAGACCAAAAACCAATTCAAAAGCCAATACTTTGATTCAGCTGAGGAAGGATCAACAAGCGTATTTAGAATAACGGATAGGCTGCCTACTGCAGGTGTGGGATGCCCTGCGGCCTGGTGTTTTTTTTGTTAGAGGCAGACCAAAAACCAATTCAAAATACAATACTTTGATTCAGCTGAGGAAGGATCAACAAGCGTATTTAGTATAACAGACAGGCTGCCTAGTGCAGGTTTGGGATGCCCTGCGGCCTGGTGTTTTTTTTGTTAAAGGCAGACCAAAAACCAATTCAAAATGCAATACTTTGATTCAGCTGAGGAAGGATCAACAAGCGTATTTAGTATAACAGATATGCTGCCTAATGCAGGTTTGGGATGCCCTGCGGCCTGGTGTTTTTTTTTGTTAAAGGCAGACCAAAAACCAATTCAATATGCAAAACTTTAATTCAGCTGAGGAAGGATCAACAAGTGTATTTAGTATAACAGATAGGCTGCTAAGTGCAGGTTTGGGATACCCAGGTGGGCTGGTGTTATTTTTGGTTAAAGGCAGACCAAAAAAAATGTAAACTAATCCAGTTATATATTATGATAAATGCTTGTGTGTAACAGATAGGGTTAAATAAGCCACTGCATAGATGGCATGCACAGTGGAAAGGCAGATTTACAGCACAAAGAACTGAAATCGAATTGAAAACTGGCTGATGAAAAAAAAAATTTCACTGTCACTTCTAAGCTGTCCCTGGCTGGATGGTTCCGGTTTTTCCCTATCTTTCCCTATCTTTCCCTGTCTCTGCCTACCTCTCTGTCTGCCTCTCTGACTCTCCCTACCTATCTCTAACTCTCTGTCCCTGTCGCTAACTAGCTTCCTGGCTGCTGATAGGCTGCATGTGACTTACCCATGATACCTTGATACAGGGGGTATGTCTGGACATGTTCATCCACCATTTTAGAATGCCTGTAATTGAAATAAATGGAGTTTAAAGGAAAACTTCGATTGATCGAATCGCGGGGAAATTCGGATTCATTCAGAATCGAATTTTCCATGAAATTTGGAATGAATCCGGGTTCTTCCGGATCGATTCGCTCATCCCTAATTGCAATGCTAGGTACCGGGAAGCAGTCATGGCCCTGGCAGGGAGACTAAGCACTACATTGCCGATCAAGTAAATTGGGGCAGCGCTGAATATGGCAGCACAGAATCAACTGAGTGCAGGACTCTCCCGAGGTCCGCATTCGGACCCCGGTCCGACAGTTGAGTAGCACTGGTCTAGAGCTTGCTCTTGTGTTGTCAGAGACAGCTGGGGACCACTGTGCTTGCCATGCTCACTTGCACTGAGAGTTCAGAAGGACAGAGTGGATGTTAGACCACTTTTTTCCATGGTCCTGGAGAAAAGGAAATGAAAGAGGCGTGGGGGGGGGGGGGGTAAATTTGGTGCCTGGGTATTGCTTCTACGCAATACTGCAAGAAATAGAGGAGAGGTACATGAAAAAAGGCATTCTGTCTAATTATTGCTCTTGAACTACCCCAGAAATATTTGTCCAAAGTATCTTATGGTCGGAAAATCCCGTCTTTCAGGCATCGTTATTACGTTTTCTTTGCCTCTCAAGGCATAAAAAGGCATAAAAAGGAGATGTTGAGAATGAAGAAACCTGTTTACCTGTTAGCATTTTTGTTTGTAGCCATTTGCCTTTGTACTGCCCTCTCTACCAGAAAGCAGCATCTGGTGGGCGTCCGCACGCACATGTGCCAACAAGACAAATGGAAGTGTGCAGAATCCTCAGAGAGGGAGAGCAAAGAAGAGACAACCTGCAAAGCTTTTAGCAGACTCTGCTGCAGGTGAAACACACTTTATCTTTGTGTTAATGGAATATTTTCAGCCATTCTCAGATGATTGTATGTCCTCCTTCCTGCTTTTATCCACAATCGCTGTTTCCTCTGATCTTGTCCTCCTCTATCCTTTTTCTGTTTTAGAAAAAATCAGGCAAATATGCTTTCATTGGAGGGATATTTAACTAAAGTGTTACTAAAATAGCTTGCAGTCTGAAGCCGAGAAAAACTACATCCTACTCTGCAACTAAGAGAGAACAGATGGAAAATGTGATAGCCGGGATACACACTTTTTTTAAGTAATTAAAATTCATGGTGATGTGCTTAAATGATCTTGTGTCTATGATAGCCAATTTGTTTTATGACTAAAGAGCGGGACATGTTTTTCTAATGTAGATGGCACGTGGCTTGGACCCTATTTCTACATTTACTCAACAACAAAGCCCCTCTGATTAAAAAGATCCAGAGCACAATAATTTAGCCACTTACAAAGTCACTGTAAGGACAGTTGGAGTTCAAACTGTCAATGCTCTGCATTTTATCCTCTAAGTCCAGTGTCTTCCTTATGGGCAAGTATGAGGTGGGCCTTGGAGATAAGGGAGGACAGTCTTTGTTCTGATAGCGAAATGGGTTAGGAAAGTCGTTAGAGGGGGAGTCATGTGGGATGAAGTAGATAGAAGAGTTAAGCCAGCACAGACACTATCAATTTTGTTAGTGAAGAATGTGGTAAGCTACTCAGCTGTTATTTGGTTGGTGGGAGAAGGAGGTAGTGGGTGAAGCAGAGAGTTAAAAGTTTTAAACAGTTATTGGGGGTTCCGGGCAGATGTAGAAATGAGAGAGGTAAAGTATGCTTGCTTAGCGGATGAAAGAGCAGTCTGGAGTTCCTGAAGGGCTTGTTTGTATAGAAGGAAAGCCTCATTGGATTTAAACACCGTTCAGTGATTCGGGAATGCCGTTTTAGTTCAGTGATGTTCATGTTTAGCCATGGTTGTTTGTTAGCACATTGAGGGTGGCTGTGGGTGCGGGGAGCAACATAGTCAAGTTAAAGTGGAACTTAACTTTTAAAATACATTTGGCAAAAGTCCCTGTCGATATTCCCTTCTTAGGTTGCAGAACTAGGATATTTTTGCTTTTTGAATTGACCTGGAACACTGTTTCATATGGTCTATAATTTATTTAGTGACTTCAAACCAATTCTGATTTTGCATAATCTATCTATATCTTACTATACACAGCTCATATGTGCAAATAATATCAGAAATCTAAATACATTAATTATTTTATGTTATATTTTGAACACAGAATTAATAAAGTGTAATGTTTTTTTTTTCAAAAAGCTACAGTCCTTTTTTCTATAATTGCTCATAAGATATGCAGCTCGTGCTTTATAATCTAGTAAATGCACGGATATTAGCATATGAATACTCTATTATAAAACTTTCCAATAAACATTGCAGTTATTAAAGCATACTCTATAGTTTGTAACTTGTAGTATTAAAAGCTAAATATCTATACAGCCCTTGACCCCTCAACCTACAGAATATGCTCACAAGATATTACATCAATCCCTATTCAAAGGCAATAAACTCAATTAACTTAGGGTTGACCTGGGGGAAGCCTGTAGACAGAGAAAACAGGGAACCTTGATCTCTGCCCACCAGCTTACGCCATATAGACACCCACGCGACAGCCCTGGTGAAATAAGTGCACTAGTACAGTATGTATGTAAAATATGAGTAAAACTTAATACGGTGTTATAGTGAGTGACATCACAGTTATCTTAGATGGCAAGTGTCGTCATCTGTCAAAATTACTTAAATGATTAATTGATTGATTAACTGAGGGTATTACATAGAAACATAGAAGGTTGACGGCAGAAGGAGACCATGCGGTCCATCTAGTCTGCTCTTATGTAACTGTACCTTAGGATGGATGTGTGCTTATCCCAGGCATGTTTAAATTCAGTGACTGTTGACTTTTCAACTACCTCTGCTGGAAGTTTGTTCCAAGCATCTACCACTCTTTCTGTAAAATAATATTTTCTAACATTAAGTATTGACCAACTGAGACAGACACCTACCTGCCCACCCTGTGGGGTAAGTGGATTTTCAACCCACCCTATTCCTAGCAAGCACTCCTGAGCAATGGGGTGAAAAAGAGCCCAGTGCATCACCCTGCTGAATGGCAGGATGAGGGAACTATGCTCCACAACTAAAAGAAGACATAAGAATAAAGACAACAGAAGAAGATGACAAGAAAAAATAGTCCAAAAGTGAAGAATGGAAGAAGCCAGAAGCTACAGACAACACCACCAAACTGTAAACATTTTCTTTTTATTACATGAGTAATAAGAGGGAGTTTATTGAACAATTGAAAGAGCAACCTGTCTGCCCAACCTGTGGAAATCTGGTAGATTCTAAATACCTCACACCCAATTCCTAGCAAACACACCTCAGCACGGGGGGTATAAAAGAGTCTAATGCATTGTTGTGATGGAGGGCAAGATGCGATGAGAAGAAGACTGGGTTCCACTTTCCTCCATTCAGTCACATGAAGAAAAAAATACAGAAGATTGAAGACAGGAGTGATAGAAGACAAGAAAAGAAAAAGTCTACAACCTGATTCCTTCATCATGCCTGAACGATGAGTGCAAAAGAGCCAAATGATTGTCAGAATCATTCGGCCCTCTGGTTTTAGGCTCTGTTGGCTAAGCTTCCAACAGTCCGGTTCTCCCCCTGCCTTGCTGCAGGTCTCCACTGCGGGGAAACATTGCATGGAACTGTGCCTGAGGACCCTACAGGCAGACAGGTAGGTGCCTTTAGTTTTTGTTGTAGCCTGGACTGCCTCCCTACATTGTATTAACTGTAGTATTTAAATGCTGCATGGACCAAACTCACCTGTCTCAAGGCTAGTGATGAGCCAGTGTACGGACTTGTTCAAGACACTCTTGCCCAATAACGCCCAGTACTATTGCTCCAACCAACACAACATGTGAACTGGTATGTGGGGGACCTTACTAGTTCAGAAACAGTTATCATCTGTTGCCCAATGGGCAGCACCCGCTCTGCAGGTCCACAGGGTCAGAGTGTCCTCCAGGTCTGATGGGCTATGATCTTTCTTGATGCTTGGAGCCACTATTGGAACTATCTGCTCGGCATCTGTGTATTCCTGCCAAGCTGATGTCGAGCCACCGGGCAGAGATGCTTTTATACCTAAACATAGCAGGTTGATGGCAGAAGGAGAGGATTGGGGGATTCCACAGAGAAGGAGCTTCTTTGGAATCCCCATGTGACTAATGATGTCATTGGAGGGGAGGGACAAGGAAATCCCCCTAGCTTTGTCCCCCGAAGCCCATCACTTCTCATGACTATATTTCAGCCAGGCCCTTTGCTTACCTTGATCTACTCCAGTCATCCTTTGGCTTTCACCTGGACTTGTTTACACCTCCTGTCGAAACATTGGTAGGACTGAAAACCTATTGCAGAACTGTTTATCCCTTGCTGTGTGACTTTTATTTACCTGTATTACTCTGGTTATATGTTAGTCCTGCTGCCATGCTTCTTATATGTCCTGTGGGACAACGGTGTTTGTGTAAACTATTGTGGAAATTTTCAGTTGACCATCTTCCACAGATGTGATATACCATATTTTTCAATCTATAAGACGCACTTATTTTTCCACAAAAGTGTGTGTGTGGGGGGGGGGGGGGGGGGGGGTAAATGTCTGTGAATCTTATTGGGCGATTGTAAAAATATGGAAAAAAAGTAAACTTACATGTTATGGACGCTCCTACGTTGCTGTCTGGGCTGCCTGCCAAGCTGCTGGAGACCAGAAGAAGATGGAGGAGTGAGAGGCTCTGTCAGCGTGGTGGACCAGGTGGACCAGGTGCTAGAGTGTGCAGCGGCAGCAGCTGGAGGCCAGGACATGTAAGTTGACTTTTTTTTTCTATGTTTTTCTGCTGGGGAACAGAAGGAGGGTGCCACACTGCCTATGGGAATGGGATGGGGGGGGGGAAATGCCACACTGCCTATGGGATTAGGGGAAATGCCACACTGCCTAAGGGAAATGGGGGATGCTACACTGCCTATGGGATGGGGGGGATGCCACACTACAATTTAAAATCCACAAATACAGACTAAAGTTGAACATGGTGATGTGAGATTTTTCCAATGAAAAAAATTGTAAGAATTACAATGTGATTGGAGTGGGTGTGGCTTTGTATGTGTAGGAACAGAGGTAATCATTCGACCAGCTGCACTGTACAGCAGAGGGGTGTGCAGGCTGATTCATTACTAACGCCAGGTATCGACAGATGAGTGTCTGTATAGCGGCACTTAGAGCAGCCGCTAGTAGATGCTGTAAACATGTATCGAGCGCTGTAACATAGCGCCTCTGTCGCTGTAGTAACCTGGCCGGCATTGAATGTGATGTATATTAGGCGCTCTAACACTAGTACAGCGCTGCAGAGAACGAAAGGTAGCGCCAGCTCAGTGCGACCGGCACTCAGCGCTCCACACCATCAACAAAGGACACACACACTGCGCCTGGTCACTATAGCATAGAGCGCCAGACTCTGTGTGATCAAAGTCTGTTTTTGAACACATATCCACCAGTAACAAAGCGAAAACTCATGGAATGACATTATTGTAACACTGTGACATTAACACTTTAATGCCAGACCTGTAATGACAATTCTGCATAAAAATATAGAAAGTCAAAAAAGTTTCTAAAAGTGTTTGTTTGCAGCCAGGAGACGTCACACAATGATTTGAGCAAAAAATAAAAATAAAAAATGTCAAACACGCTGTTTAAACACAAGCAAATGAATGGCCATTAAAATGTATGGGAGAGCGACAGTAAGCAAAAGGTAATACCAGGTGCTCTGGAAGCTAGAGCGCCTGTGCTATACGCTGAGCCACCTGTAATAATACTTCGGACGCTATATGACGCTGTTACAGTTGCTCACCAGATTCGCTTTCATAAATGTGGTTTTGCGTACAGCGCCAGGCGCTATCCCTTCTTAAATAACCCCTTGGTCAAGCAGGCTGAATTCCTTATGACTGCAAGTCAGGGTCGTTGACCATTTATGCTTGTAGTACAACAGGGCTGAACAGGAACTAAGAGGCCGATTCATTAACAGCGGCAGGTAGCGACAATTGAGCAACTGTAGCGGCATTTTCAGAGCGCCCGCTAGTAGTCGCTGTGCTTGGCCATTGTTCGGTAGTTGATAGCGACTCAGTCGGTTTGCCGTAATGTTGAATATTGGGTGAGGAGTCGCTATTTGACAGGTTCCGCGCTGTATGGGAGCGCATGATAGCGACTGGCCATAGCGACCGGCTCCCACCATATTCATTAACAAATCACGCTCAAAAAATTCTCGCGCTGTGAAATGCATGCTTAAACCCCAGAGCGCTGGCGGCGATGGGTTAAAAGTAGTTTTTTAACCCCCAAACAACCATATTTTTGGAAACCAAAAATAACAAGTTTTTTAAATAATTTTGTAATATGAATACATTAATATCAGACCTGTAATATCAATTCTGTACAATTTTTTTTTTTTTTTTTTTACCTTAAAAAATCTAAAATCTAAAATGGCAGAAGTGGTCACAGAATTTTTCACATTTAAAAAAAAAAAAAAAAAAATCATAACAATTAATTATGAATATTTAAAGATTGTTCCATTGAAATGCATTGGAGAGCGCCAGGTAGCGAGAGGTCATACCTGTCGCTGTTCAAGGTCGGACGCTGGCGCTGTGGGCTGAGGCTGGAATAATGATGAATGAGTGGCTATCTGGCGCTATCTCAGTCGCTAAGCAGGATCGGCTTGATAAATGTGTGATTGTGGTGGGGAGCCGGCGTTCTCGTGGCGGGGCCGTCATTACCGGCTGCTCACCAGTCGCTACCTGTCGCTATCCCTTGTTAAATAAGGGCCTAAATGAAAACACAAGCTTTTGCTTTGAGTGTTGTCAACAAGAGGACAAAATGATATTTTATCTGGGGTGAAATCATAACGTTTTCTCTTTGTATCAGAAAGAAGGAATAGATTTAAATTTTTTCTGTTTTAAGCGTTTAAACATCATTTGATCAACGTTAAATAATACAAATATGCCTGAACTTTCTCTTGTTCTGCTTGGAAAGCGGAGGTGGAAGAGACATTGTGGATATGTCTGTGATGAAAGCATTTCATGGTTAGAGTTGGCTGCTGTGTGGCTATTGTGCTATATTGGGGTCTGTGACATCACAGATGTCTGCTGTCTGTTCTTTCTCCTATAGAAGTAAGGACTCTTCTTTTAGTTGAAGGGCGATAGGTTTTTATTTTTTTATTGCTCTTTGCTCTCACTCTTCCATAACCTGCTCATTGCTGTCAGTTATCACCAGGCCCAGAACAGCCACATTGTATTTAGATAGTTGTATATAGATATAGCTGCTTAAACCAGACCAACACCTTAAAGCGGACCAACAATCAAAAATGAATTAAATCAGACCAACACAACAAACATAGGCATCCCTCCCCAGGGCATATTAGATTGCTGCACAGTAAAATTATTTACATTTTTGTAATGCCTACTTGGATAAATTTGAAAAACAAGATGGACACACAAGGGCTTGCAGGCCACCTGCAAACAGGAAGTCAATCTGTGCATTTCAGTTATGTCAGTTGAGAGAGGAAGCTCCAAAATGGCCGCTACCTTTCTTTTCCAACTGTGCCAGGATTTTGGACCGGTTTAACAAGAAACAAATGCTTTTATGGATCTCTATCCAGGGTAATGAAGATTGGTGCACATAAAAATTAATTCACCTTGTTGTAATAGCAGTGGATGATTTTCCCCCTCAATGGCCTCCTATGCATCTACTAGTTTTCTGCAAAGAGACGGTGCTACTGTTATCAGGCATATTGCAGGTCATGTCAGTTAGGTCCAGGCAGCAGCACAGCTGGAATGCTGGGAAAGGAATGGGCCTCCCGGGTGCTCCAAGGAGAGTGCTGTCAAGCCCCGTGGGACACCCGCCTTCTAGGTAAGTCCACAACCCCCAATCTCCGCTGCTAGCTTCACCTATAGCCAAGCCCCTATTTGCCAGGACGCTTTACACAGCTTGCCGGACACAGTTGCCCCCAGGACTTTGTAGCACAAAAGATGTGGACTTACAGGGGTGAAGGCGGATAAGCCAGAGGCTTGGGACTGGCCAATGTTGGGTAAGCCGGGGTCATACACGGGTATTCAGTCCTTACTAGTGCGGCACCAAAGGGAAAAGACCTGAGAAGAGTCAAGGTTGAGCCAGGGGTCAAGCCGGGAGATCACGTGTCCGTCCAGGCGGTAATCACGGGGTGGTCAGGCAAGGCAAGGTCGACAACAGAATTGAATGAGGATTTCAGACAATATCACACCCAGCAGCACGCTATCACAGGCAAGGGATAAGTGTGGGGAAATTCCCTTTAAATGATGGGAGCTAACAGGATTGGCTGGGGGACCATGCCGTGATTGCAAAACTGATCCTTGGTCTGAACCTTGGGCTGATTGCCTAATTTAAACTTAAAAGGGCGTTTTCGCCCTGAACAACTCTGGGCTCATTGGCCCTTTAATATAACCTCCGGCGGGTGTGCTGTGCACAGTGTCGCCGGAAGTCATAAGAAAGCACGTACGGAGAAGCCAGGGATGCGAGGAGACGGCCGTGCCCCCACCGAGCAGAACAAGCCTCCCGGAGACGACGCGGGACCGTTCCCGAGGTAAGTTGATTGTGACAGGTGCGACCAGGAGAAATTCGGTGACGTTTTAGCTTTAAAGTGGACCCACACCCAGGATTTTGACTATCCTGGGTTTTGGTCCACTTCGGTGCGGCACCCTGATCGGGGGTGCCCCGCTGTGTGAAACCCCCCAGAACGCCCGGAAACACTCACCTCACCGCGCTCCAACGCGAGCGATCGTCCAATCAGAGCGCTCAGAGCCGCTGTGGTATGCACGTACAAGCGGCGTCCAACCACAGCGGCTCGGAGCGCTGGAGGCCGCATCTCGCGCTTCCCTCTAACAGGGAGCGCGCCCGCGCCGGCCATTCACAAACGTCCGGCGCGGGTGTGCGCCCTGCTAGAGGGAAGCGCGAGACGCGGACGCGGCCCGCGCATGCCCCGTTGGAACGGGGTTAAGGTAAGGTTTCTGGGCTTCCTGGGGGGTTACATCCCGATTTTGGATGGCCCGCGGGGAGGGATCTGATCGGTTGGTCCACTTTAAGTGGATGTAGGATCAATTGTGCTGATAATAAATCAGTTTCATACATGCAGATGGATTTAAAACACATCCTTCCTCTTCGTATTAGCACTGAAGAGAAAACTATGCACAGCTTATTCACAAATACAGGTGCCCGTGAATAAACTGTAATAAGGCATTAATGACTCAAAGCAAATGACCCCTTCTTCTCCAACTCTCAAGCAGCTACATTTTGGCTTAGAAATTCTAGAAAACACTGTTCTCCCAGCTCAGGTTCACAATTATTAACAGTAGGTCAGCATTTAGCAAGAGCTTGTTGGTGAGAAGAATATTTATTTATTAATGGGTAGGCTTCAAAGTGCAGCATTTTAGTTTTAATAATGTACCAGCATCATTTGTAGTGTTCCGGGGGATAGAAGGTTATGCGTACACCACATTTTTAATGTTTTAAAAGGACAAGATACTGCTGAATACTGTGACCAGGAATACAAAACAATAATTATGGAGCTGTATGGTGCAACTGGGGGCAAAATATTCATATTGACTATTCAAGACTACTATATATGTCATGAAATGAAAACTCAGGTAGAGGAAACTACCCCCAACATGTAATGTGGTAATGGAGAGTGGGGAAGGTGCCTATATATGTATAAAGCTAGGGCGTTCCAATATGGGCAGGCTTATTCATTACTAGCACCAGGTATCGGCAGATGAGCACCTGTAAAGAGGCGCTTAGAGCGACCGCTAGTAGACGCTGTTAAAGAGCGCCTCAGTCACTGTAGTAACCTGGCCGACATTGATGAATGAGATGTATGTTGGACGTTCTAACACCAGTACAGCGCTGCTGGGAGCGAGAGGTAGCGCCAGCTCAGTGCGACCGACACTTAGCGACTCACACCATATTCATCAAAAATCCACACTCACAGGACGCAGGCGCTCAAAACTGGGTCGCAGTAGCCCATAGTGCCAGATGCTGTGTGATTAAAGTCTCTGTTTTATAACTTATATCCACTATTAACCTAGCGAAAACATATGGAATTACATTGTTATAACATTGTAACATTAATACTTTAATGCCAGACCTTATTTGATGAATTGGATGCTACATAGCGCTGTTAGAGTCACTCACCGGAATCGCTTTGATAAATGTAGTATTGCATACAGAGCCCAGCGTTCACCAGACGCTGCCTGCCTCTACGAGGCAACTACCTGCCGCTATCCCTTGATGAATAAACCCCTTGGACTAGGACAGATTACTCAATCTGTGTTGGTGCATCGTCTGCGTAAAGATAATACTCAGCTGCAGAATTATATTCAACAAGTTCCTAAAGTGGACCAAAACCCAGGGCGATTGGCCAGGGAATCTATAATTCCTGGGCCGATCGATTCCCACCCCCTGGGGCATCCAAAATCGAGATGCCACACTGTGTGAAACCCCCCCGGTCACCCTGTTCACTTACCTTGCTTCGCGGTCCAACATCGCAGTTTTGAGCCACGGCTGCATCCCCGCTATCCCTCTAGCAGGGCGTGTGCCCGCGCCAGGTATTTGCGAATGGCTTAGATGACATGAAATCAGCAGCTCTGAGCACGCTGATTGGACAAGCGGCCAAGCATGCGCAGTAGGACCAGGAAGAGGTGACTTGCGCTAGGCAATCTGGGGGGTTTCACACAGCGGGCACCCCCAATCAGGGTGCCCCGGGGGAAACGACCAAAACCCAGAATAGTCAAAATCCTGGGTTTGGTTCCACTTTAACGCAGGCTAGTTCTAAGCAGGCCCCCCTGGCACTCAGGGCCTGCTCCAGTTGACTAGTGTGATTGGTTGCCACTAGGTCTACTCTCCAGGTCTCTGGTATGGCTTTGTGTTGTCTCGTCAAGGCACCTAGAGAGCCAAACATCACAGCCATTCTCCCCAACCCTTCCAGAGGGTTACTATTAGCCAATCCAGATTGTGTCCAGGTAGTCCATTGTGATCTCAACACACCTCATTGGCCCAGACTGTCCAAACCTTTTTACCTACAGTACCTATCCTATATTATCTTCTGAAAAACTGTTCTTAATAGGGCTTCAGATTCAGGTCAGTGATACATTTCACCCAAATATCGCCTATTCGGTTCCATCTGATTTAAACTGCATAGCAGCAATATTTGGTATTTGGGGCAAATAATATGGACCTTTTTTGTTTTTTTACTTGGAGAAAGGGAAAAGCTTTCCCCATCCCCCTGTCCTGAGGCCCTGGGGCATTTTTTTGGAAGAGCACAGACTTGTGCCGAAAAGTAGGGGCTACTAAGCTGTCTATTCTGCCCTGGGCTGGTAGCCTTTGCGGCCAGTGTGGCAGGCAAGTAGCCTGGGGGGCACTTTTTAAAGCAATAACAAGGGAATAAATGCCAAATAATTTGGCAGATTTTCCCCAATGTAGGCTTCAGGCCTATAGCTGAATAGCCTGACAGGAAACAGATCCTAAATTGAATAGGGGGCTCATTACAATTTAAGAGGACCAAACCCACTGAACTTGTGAAATACATTTGGCCAAAGCCCCTGCTGATACTTCCTTCTTAGGGTGTAGAACTAGAAATGTGTTTTTTTGCTTTTCTAATTGTCCTGGAACATTGATTTTTTGCTATGCCTCCGTTTGAGATGGCAGATAATCATAAAAACATAGAAAGGTTACGGCAGAAGGAGACCATACGGTCCATCTAGAACGTTTGGGTAACTGCCGCACTCTTACCTAATATAAATCCACACGTACAGGTGCACGGTTCGCGGAGACGCCGCATAGATCCAAATTCTTACAAAGAACCAGCACTCCAGAAGTTCATAATAAGTCACTTTGTATTATTCCAGGTATAAATCATATGCAGACAAGAATGGTTGTCGGTCGACGTTTCGGGGTGCGCTTGGCCCCCTTCCTCAGGACCAACCACATACAAAAAAAAAAAAAAGGTCCATCTAGTCGGCCCTTATGTGTATACTGTATGTTCTCTTTATCTTAGGATAGATGGAGGCTTATCCCAGACATTTTTAAATTCAGTGACTGTCGATTTTTCAACTACTTCTGCTGGAAGTTTGTTCCAAGCATCTACTACTCTTTCTGTAAAATAATATTTTCTAACATTTCTTCCCTCTGACTAGCTTCAGGTTGTGCCCCCTTGTTCTATCATTAAGTTTCTTCTTAAAAACACTTCCCTCCTGAACCTTATTGAATCCTTTTACATATTTAAAGGTCTCAATCATGTCCCCCCTCTCCCTTCTTTCCTCCAGACTGTACAAATTAAGTTCTTTAAGTCTTTCCTGAAGTTTTAAGTCCTTCCACCATTTTTGTTGCCGGCCTTTGGACCTGTTCTATTTTAATAATGTCTTTTTGCAGGTAAGGTCTCCAGAACTGCACACAGTATTCTAGCTGTGGCCTCACCAGGGCTCTATACAGCGGCATCACAACCTCCCTCTTCCTACTGGTGATGCCTCGAGCTATGCAGCCGAGCATCCTGCTTGCTTTTCCCACTGCCTGGCTACACTGGCCACTCATCTTGCAGCTTTCAACACTCAACAACTCTCTTATACCGATTCTTCAGCCAGCTGGAAATCCACTGGACTGAGTCCTACCATCAATAACTTATCTATGAGCTCTTTATGTGGTACAGTGTCAACGGCTTTGCTAAAATCCAGATAGGCGATATCCACAGCACCACCTTCATCTAACACTTTAGTGACATTAAAATTGATTCAGAGCCCCATTTCGCAATTTTTTGCGTGAAAATTTGCGTTCGCGACTATTTTCCCCCTCGTCTGATTCAGCAGAGCTTTTTTTTCTAGGAGAATTTTTGTGTGAAATATCTTCATTTTTACGTGATTTTTTCATTTGGTAGCAAGACCTCCAAAACGGTTAGAAAGGGGCTCTGAATCAACCCTATTGTCAAAGGAATCAGTAAGATTGGTCTGACATGATCGGCCCTCAGTAAAGCGGGGCTGATTTGGGTCCAACAGGTTGTTAATTTTTAGATGGAAAATTATCTGTTTTTTAAGGAGACTTTCCATTAATTTGACCACTATATATCCTAAACTAACTGGCCTGTAATTACTGGCTTCTTCTCTATTCCTCTTCCTATGGATTAGTACAACACTGGCCATTCTCCAATTATCTGGAACCTCACCAGTTGAAAGGGAATGGTTCGGTTAATCAGTCAGAGGGGCTGAAATCGCAAATCTGAGTTCCTTTAATACTCTGGGGTGGATTCTATCTGGACCCATTGCCTTGCTTACCTTTAGATGTGCCAGCTCGGCTAAGACATCAGCCTCAAAAAACTCCAGAGCTGGTGTGGCTTAATTTAACAATGTCCCTCTTTCCCACTCTGAAAAGTTGGAAGGTATAGATTAGTAATGTCGACCATCTATCTGGTATGCAAAGAAGTGTTGAGATCTCACCACAAGTGACGGGGAGCTTGCCAGATTTTAATAAATGCCTCCTTTGTGCACCATCTTTCTGCTAATTAAAACTGTATTTGTCAGGAAAAAACTAAAATTCAGAATGAACATTTTTTTAATGAGTAAATTGACAACACACTAAGATGATAACAATAATAATAACGGTACTAATATGTTACTGCGGTAAAAAGAACCCCCAATGATCGCATACGCCATCTTTCTCTGAAGTTCCTTGTAAACAAATTAATTCAGGTATATGCTAGAGATGACAGCAACACCCAGGGACATCTACAAATCACTTGTTACAGCGTGTCAGCACTCACAAGGCCGGGGTCAGGGGGTCCAATGTTCTACGAATGTCAGGAATTGCTGCTCTCTCCGCCAGATGACAAACATCTTGAGAATTACTCCATCGGAGGAGCTCCACAGATGTCGACATTTTCTCTGGATAATTCCCATCACTGTCAATTTAGCTACAGAATATAACCCTTTCGCCTGACCCCTTTTAATAAACAGAAAATAGAAAGATGGCTTTTCAGGGAGAGAGCCAGATATTTCAATCTCCAGTCTTCAAAGTCTAAAGTGGTACAATAAGACACCCAGGGCTTTGGGGTTACCCGGTAGAGTGTCATCCGACTAAGGACACGTTGGTCACTGATGCACAAGGACATGGAAGGTTTATTACTGTCAGAATGATGTTTCTTTCCTTCTTATATAAAAATATAGGAGGACAGACACAATGTGGAGGGTGCATTAAGGTCCTGCCAAATAACAAGCAGGTAAGTAGATGTCGTTGCTTTGGAGGTGTATGTAGTATGACTTTTACTCACTCAACTGTGAAATCCTTTACTAGGAATCAGACTTTCACCAATCACATCATTGCAGTGTGGATGCTAAGCTTATAATTGGATACATTCATTCCAGGTGACAAAAAACTGAGTTTTCAGAGTCATTGAATTTTGTGTGGGTGTGCTTAAACCGGACCTTCACCCTGAATAAGAGCCTATCTTGCATGCTTCCCCCACCTTGTATATACAGGAAAAGACAAAAAAGGACAGCAATCCGAGAAAGCGAAGCAGAACACACATCCAGTTTGCAAGCAGCCTGAGACTCAATGGAACGCCATCTTGGATGTTAAAAAACTCAGAAAATGCAGTAGATGCAGGTAGGGTGATTTTTAATGTGGATAATCTATATGTAGAGGGTGGGGGAACATATAAGATAGACTCTTATTCAGGGTGAAGGGCAGGGCAGAAGTTTTTCATGTTTATATAAGGTGATGGTTAGTTAAGATCACTCATTTTCATGCTAAAAAAAGCTTTAGGGATAGTTCTTTTGCATCTGTATATATCTTCATATACACATGTTATGTTACAATTAAAAAGGAAAATCTTTCACTAAAAAATAATATTATTTTGTTAAAAGAATCCAACTTTATATACAAAAGGAGAGGTGGCAGCTGCTCAAATCAATTTATTGCTAATCTATGAAGTGCACATGAGCAGGGCTATTAGAATAGATACATCTTAAAGGAGCCACAGCACACAACCCAATCTAATGACCCAATCTACAGGATTTTGAACTGTGACTTTGAAGATTTGTCTATTCTAATTGCCCTTCCTGCGCGCAGGGGCGGACTGGCCATCGGGCGCACCGGGAGAATGCCAGGTAGGCCGGGGCCTCCCTAGCACTGTCCGGGCTCAAGCTCCTATGTGTTTTAAGGTCGGTGAGTGGCAGAAACAGGGTGGCTGCGGGTGAGTGGCCCATGTACAGGAGGGGGGCGGAGGTAGCGGCCGACATGTGGGAGGGTGGCGGAGGTAGCGGCCTGTGTGCCGGAGGGAGTCAGGTGAGAGGCTGAAAGGCGGGAGCCGGGAGGGAGGCCGACGTGTGTGAGTGCGGCAGGCTCGTAGCTGCCGACGCGCGGGAGGGCGGCAAGTGATCATCTGAGGTGAGAGATGGCGGCGGGTGAACATATGAGGTGCGGGGGGGCGGCTGGGGTAGTGGCCGATGTGCAGGAGGGCGGGTGGTGGCAGCGGCCAATGTGCGTTCCTTCAATTCAGCTTGGTGTGAGGTCGGGAGCAGAGGCTAGTGCCCCGGCTAACTTTGCATCTCCAGGGTAAGATGCCTTGTGCATGGAGCTGGGCAGAGATGGGGGGCAGCATGGAGCTGAGCAGAGATGGGGGAAGCATGGAGCTGGGCAGAGATGGGGGCAGCATGGAGCTGGGCAGAGATGGGGGGCAGCGTGGAGCTGGGCAGAGATGGGGTGCAGCATGGAGCTGGGCAGAGATGGGGGGCAGCGTGGAGCTGGGCAGAGATGGGGGCAGCATGGAGCTGAGCAGAGATGAGGTGCAGCAGGGAGCTGGGCAGAGATGGGGGCAGCATAGAGCTGGGCAGAGATGGGGGCAGCATGTAGCTGAGCAGAGATGGGGGGGCAGCGTGGAGCTGGGCAGAGATGGGGGGAAGCATGGAGCTGGGCAGAGATGGGGGCAGCATGTAGCTGAGCAGAGATGGGGGGGCAGCGTGGAGCTGGGCAGAGATGGGGGCAGCATGGAGCTGAGCAGAGATGGGGGGCAGCGTGGAGCTGGGCAGATATGGGGGGAAGCATGGAGCTGGGCAGAGATGGGGGCAGCATGGAGCTGGGCAGAGATGGGGGGCAGCGTGGAGCTGGGCAGAGATGGGGGGAAGCATGGAGCTGAGCAGAGATGGGGGGAAGCATGGAGCTGGGCAGAGATTGGGGGCAGCATGGTGCTGAGCAGAGATGAGGTGCAGCAGGGAGCTGAGCAGAGATGGGGTGCAGCATGGAGCTGGGCAGAGATGGGGGCGCAGCGTGGAGCTGGGCAGAGATGGGGGCAGCATGGAGCTGAGCAGAGATGGGGTGCAGCGTGGAGCTGGGCAGAGATGGGGGGGCACCATGGAGCTGGGCAGAGATGGGGTGCAGCATAGAGCTGGGCAGAGATGGGGTACAGTGTGGAGTGGGGCAGCATTGAGCGGGGCAGAGATGGGGTGCAGCGTGGAGCTGGGCAGAGATGGAGGGCAGCGTGGAGCTGGGCAGAGATGGGGTACAGTGTGGAGTGGGCCAGAGATGGGGTGCAGCATAGAGCTAGGCAGAAATGGGGGGCAGCGTTGAGTGGAGCAGAGATGGGGTGTAGCGTGGAGCTGGGCAGAGATGGGGTACAGTGTGGAGTGGGGCAAAAATGGGGTACAGTGTGGAGCTGGGCAGAGATGGGGTGCAGCATGGAGATGAGGTGCAGCATGGAGCTGGGCAGAGATGGGGTACAGTGTGGCGTAGGGAAGAGATGGGGTGCAGCATAGAGCTGGGCAGAAATGGGGGGCAGCGTTGAGCGAGGCAGTGATGGGGTGCAGCGTGGAGCTGGGCAGAGATGGGGGGCAGCGTGGAGCTGGGCAGAGATGGGGGGCAGCATGGAGCTGGGCAGAGATGGGGTGCAGCGTGGACCTGGGCAGAGATGGGGGCAGCATGGAGCTGGGCAGAGATGGGGGGCAGCATGGAGTGGGGAGGAGATGGGGTGCAGCATAGAGCTGAGCAGCGATGGGGGCAGCGTGGAGCTGGGCAGAGATGGGGTACAGTGTGGAGTGGGGAGGAGATGGGGTGCAGCATAGAGCTGAGCAGCGATGGGGTGCAGCATGGAGCTGGGCAGAGATGGGGGGAAGCATGGAGCTGGGCAGAGATGGGGTGCAGCGTGGACCTGGGCAGAGATGGGGGCAGCATGGAGCTGGGCAGAGATGGGGGGCAGCATGGAACTGAGCAGAGATGGAGTGCAGCATGGAGCTGGGCAGAGATGGGGGCAGCATGGAGCTGAGCAGAGATGGGGTGCAGCATGGAGCTGAGCAGAGATGGGGTGCAGCGTGGAGCTGGGCAGAGATGGGGGCAGCATGGAGCTGGGCAAAGATGGGGGGCAGCATGGAGTTGAGCAGAGATGGGGTGCAGCGTGGAGTTGGGCAGAGATGGGGGGCAGCGTGGAGCTGGGCAGAGATGGGGTGCAGCATGGAGATGAGGTGCAGGATGGAGATGGGGGGCAGCGTGGAGCTGGGCAGAGATGGGGTACAGTGTGGAGTGGGCCAGAGATGGGGTGCAGCATAGTGCTGGGCAGAAATGGGGGGCAGCGTTGATCGGGGCAGAGATGGGGTGCAGCGTGGAGCTGGGCAGAGATTGGGAGGCAGCATGGAGCTGAGCAGAGATGGGGTACAGTGTGGAGTGGGGCAGAGATGGGGTGCAACATGGAGCTGGGCAGAGATGGGGTGCAGCGTGGAGCTGGGCAGAGATGGGGTACAGTGTGGAGCTGGGCAGAGATGGGGTGCAACATGGAGCTGGGCAGAGATGGGGTGCAGCGTGGAGCTGGGCAGAGATGGGGGGCAGCGTGGAGCTGAGCAGAGATGGGGGGAAGCATGGAGCTGGGCAGAGATTGGGGGCAGCATGGTGCTGAGCAGAGATGGGGTGCAGCATGGAGCTGAGCAGAAATGGGGGCAGCATGGAGCTGGGCAGAGATGGGGGCAGCATGGAGCTGAGCAGAGATGGGGTGCAGCATGGAGCTGAGCAGAGATGGGGGCAGCATGGAGCTGGGCAGAGATGGGGTGCAGCATGGAGCTGGGCAGAGATGGGGGGCAGCGTGGACCTGGGCAGAGATGGGGGCAGCATGGAGCTGGGCAGAGATGGGGGAAGCATGGAGCTGAGCAGAGATGGGGTGCAGCGTGGAGCTGGGCAGAGATGGGGGGCACCATGGAGCTGGGCAGAGATGGGGTGCAGCATAGAGCTGGGCAGAGATGGGGTACAGTGTGGAGTGGGGCAGCATTGAGCGGGGCAGAGATGGGGTGCAGCGTGGAGCTGGGCAGAGATGGAGGGCAGCGTGGAGCTGGGCAGAGATGGGGTACAGTGTGGAGTGGGCCAGAGATGGGGTGCAGCATAGAGCTAGGCAGAAATGGGGGGCAGTGTTGAGTGGAGCAGAGATGGGGTGTAGCGTGGAGCTGGGCAGAGATGGGGTACAGTGTGGAGTGGGGCAAAAATGGGGTACAGTGTGGAGCTGGGCAGAGATGGGGTGCAGCATGGAGATGAGGTGCAGCATGGAGCTGGGCAGAGATGGGGTACAGTGTGGCGTGGGGAAGAGATGGGGTGCAGCATAGAGCTGGGCAGAAATGGGGGGCAGCGTTGAGCGAGGCAGTGATGGGGTGCAGCGTGGAGCTGGGCAGAGATGGGGGGCAGCGTGGAGCTGGGCAGAGATGGGGGGCAGCATGGAGCTGGGCAAAGATGGGGGGCAGCGTGGAGCTGGGCAGAGATGGGGTACAGTGTGGAGTGGGGAGGAGATGGGGTGCAGCATAGAGCTGAGCAGCGATGGGGTGCAGCATGGAGCTGGGCAGAGATGGGGGGAAGCATGGAGCTGGGCAGAGATGGGGTGCAGCATGGACCTGGGCAGAGATGGGGGCAGCATGGAGCTGGGCAGAGATGGGGGGCAGCATGGAACTGAGCAGAGATGGAGTGCAGCATGGAGCTGGGCAGAGATGGGGGGGCGTCGAGCTGGGCAGAGATGGGGGCAGCATGGAGCTGAGCAGAGATGGGGTGCAGCATGGAGCTGAGCAGAGATGGGGTGCAGCGTGGAGCTGGGCAGAGATGGGGGCAGCATGGAGCTGGGCAAAGATGGGGGGCAGCATGGAGTTGAGCAGAGATGGGGTGCAGCGTGGAGTTGGGCAGAGATGGGGGGCAGCGTGGAGCTGGGCAGAGATGGGGTGCAGGATGGAGATGGGGGGCAGCGTGGAGCTGGGCAGAGATGGGGTACAGTGTGGAGTGGGCCAGAGATGGGGTGCAGCATAGTGCTGGGCAGAAATGGGGGGCAGCGTTGATCGGGGCAGAGATGGGGTGCAGCGTGGAGCTGGGCAGAGATTGGGAGGCAGCATGGAGCTGAGCAGAGATGGGGTACAGTGTGGAGTGGGGCAGAGATGGGGCACAGTGTGGAGCTGGGCAGAGATGGGGTGCAACATGGAGCTGGGCAGAGATGGGGTGCAGCGTGGAGCTGGGCAGAGATGGGGTACAGTGTGGAGTGGGGCAAGAGATGGGGTGCAGCATAGAGCTGGGCAGAAATGGGTGGCAGCGTTGATCGTGGCAGAGATGGGGTGCAGCATGGAGCTGGGCAGAGATGGGGAGGCAGCATGGAGCTGGGCAGAGATGGGGTACAGTGTGGAGTGGGGCAGAGATGGTGTGCAGCATGGAGCAGGGCAGAGATGGGGTGCAGCATGGAGCTGGGCAGAGATGAGGGGCAGCATGGAGCTGGGCAGATATGGGGTACAGTGTGGAGTGGGGAAGAGATGGGGTGCAGGATAGAGCTGGGCAGAAATGGGGGGGCAACGTTAAGCGAGGCAGAATTGGGGTGCAGCGTGGAGCTGGACAGAGATGGGGGGCAGCGTAGAGCTGGGCAGAGATGGGGTGCAGCATGGAGCTGGGCAGAGATGGGGTACAGTGTGGAGTGGGGAAGAGATGGGGTGCAGCATAGAGATGGGGTGCAGTGTGGAGCTTGTCAGAGATGGGGTGCAGCGTGGAGCTGGGCAGAGATGGGGGCAGTTTGGAGCTAGGCAGAGATGGGGTACAGTGTGGAGCTGGGCAGAGATGGGAGCAGCGTGGAGCTGGGCAGAGATGGGGGCTGCATGGAGCTAGGCAGAGATGGGGTACAGTGTGGAGTGGGGCAGAGATGGTGTACAGTGTGGAGCTGGGCAGAGATGGGAGCAGCGTGGAGCTGGGCAGAGATGGGGTGCAGCATGGAGCTGTGCAGAGATGGGGGCAGCGTTGAGCGGTGCAGAGATGAGGGGCAGCGTGGAGCTGGGCAGAGATGGGGTGCAGTGTGGCGTGGGCAAGAGATGGGGTGCAGCATAGAGCTGGGCAGAGATGGGGTACAGTGTAGAGTGGGGCAAAGATGGGGTAAAGTTTGGAGCGGGGCAGAGATGGGGGCAGCGTTGAGCTGGGCAGAGATGGGGTGCAGCATGGAGCTGTGCAGAGATGGGGGGCAGCGTGGAGCTGGGCAGAGATGGGGGGCAGCGTGGAGCTGGGCAGAGATGGGGGGCAGCGTGGAGCTGGGCAGAGATGGGGTACAATGTGGAGTGGGGAAGAGATGGGGTGCAGCATAGAGCTGGGCAGAAATGGGGGCAGCGCTGAGCGGGGCAGTGATGGGGTGCAGCGTGGAGCTGGGGAAAGATGGGGTACAGCGTGGAGGTTGGCAGAGATGGGGTACAGTGTGGAGCTAGGCAGAGATGGGGTACAGTGTGGAGCAGGGCAGAGATGGGATACAGTGTGGAGTGGGGCAGAGATGGGGTACTGTGTGGAGCTGGGCAGAGATGGGGCAGCATGGAGCTATGCAGAGATGGGGGGCAGCGTGGAGCTGGGCAGAGATGGGGTACAGTGTGGAGTGGGGAAGAGATGGGGTGCAGCATAGAGCTGGGCAGAAATGGGGGCAGAGATGGGGTGCAGTGTGGAGCTTGTCAGAGATGGGGCGCAGCGTGGAGCTGGGCAGAGATGGGAGCAGCGTGGAGCTGGGCAGAGATGGGGGCTGCATGGAGCTGGGCAGAGATGGGGGGCAGCATTGAGCGGTGCAGAGATGAGGGGCAGCGTGGAGCTGGGCAGAGATGGGGTGCAGTGTGGCGTGGGGAAGAGATGGGGTGCAGCATAGAGCTGGGCAGAGATGGGGTACAGTGTAGAGTGGGGCAAAGATGGGGTACAGTGTAGAGTGGGGCAAAGATGGGGTACAGTGTGGAGCGGGGCAGAGATGGGGGGCAGCGTTGAGCTGGGCAGAGATGGGGTGCAGCATGGAGCTGTGCAGAGATGGGGGGCAGCGTTGAGCTGGGCAGAGATGGGGGCAGCACGGTGCTGGGCATAGATGGGGCAGCATGGAGCTGGGCAGAGATGGGGGGCAGCGTGGAGCTGGGCAGAGATGGGGTACAGTGTGGAGCGTAGATGGGGTTGCAGCATGGAGCTGGGCAGAGATGGGGTGCAGCATGGAGCTGGTCAGAGATGGGGGCAGCGTGGAGCGTAGATGGGGTTGCAGCATAGAGCTGGGCAGAGAGGGGGGGCAGCATTGAGCTGGGCAGAGATAGGGTGCAGCATGGAGCTGGGCAAAGATGGGGGGCAGCGTGGAGCTGGGCAGAGATAGGGTGCAGCATGGAGCTGGGCAGAGATGGGAGGCAGCATTGAGCTGGGCAGAGATAGGGTGCAGCATGGAGCTGGGCAGAGATGGGGGGCAGCGTGGAGCTGGGCAGAGATGGGGTGCAGCATGGAGCTGGGCGGAGATGGGGGCAGCGTGGAGCGGGGCAGAGATGGGGTGCAGCATGGAGCTGGGCAGAGATGGGGGGCAGCGTGGAGCTGGTCAGAGATGGGGGCAGCGTGGAGCGTAGATGGGGTTGCAGCATAGAGCTGGGCAGAGATGGGGGGCAGCATTGAGCTGGGCAGAGATGGGGTGCAGCATGGAGCTAGGCAGAGATGGGGTTCAGCGTGGAGCTGAGCGGAGATGGGGGTGCAGCATAGAGCTGGGCAGAGATGGAGTGCAGCATAGAGCTGGGCAGAGATGGGGTGCAGCATAGAGCTGGGCAGAGATGGGGTGCAGCATGGAGCTGGGCAGAGATGGGGTGCAGCGTGGAGCTGGGCAGAGATGGGGTGCAGCGTAGAGCTGGGCAGAGATGGGGGGCAGCATGGAGCTGGGCAGAGATGGGGTGCAGCGTGGAGCTGGGCAGAGATGGGGTGCAGCGTAGAGCTGGGCAGAGATGGGGTGCAGCGTGGAGCTGGGCAGAGATGGGGTGCAGCGTGGAGCTGGGCAGAGATGGAGTGCAGCATAGAGCTGGGCAAAGATGGGGTGCAGCATGGAGCTGGGCAGAGATGGGGTGCAGCGTGGAGCTGGGCAGAGATGGGGTGCAGCGTAGAGCTGGGCAGAGATGGGGTGCAGCGTGGAGCTGGGCAGAGATGGGGTGCAGCGTAGAGCTGGGCAGAGATGGGGGGCAGCAGGGAGCGGGGCAGAGATGGGGGTACAGCGTGGAGCAGGGCAGAGTCGGGGTGCAGTGGTGAGCAGGGCAGAGATGCACTGCAGCATGGAGCAGGGCACAGATGGGGTGTAAATGTGGTTCTGGTGGGGTAAGGATGACAAAGAAGAGCAGAGGTCACAGTGGCAGCAGTGAAGACCAAAGGGCCCAGCAGAGGAAAGCAGCAGCTCAGGTAACGGGCAGAGAAGAGGATTTAAAGTTAAGGTTAAGGATGTTAAGGATTTAAAGAGGAATAATCACCAGGATTTTCACTATTCTCGTGATTGAACAGAGCTCCAGCTCTGAAAACTGTCCATGGCCTGTCTGAATGGCTGGGTGGTGCAGTGCACCTCAGACACTTGATGCAGCTTGTGAAAGCACCCATAGGTTACTATGTGGAGCACCTTCCCATCATTTGCGGCACAATCGAAAGTGGATTGCCATCTCTCCACAAATGGCAAGTATGAAAGAAGCATAAGAAGGATCAGAAGCTTATAGTTTCATCATACAAAATAGATGTCATTTCTTTATAATTACTATATGATTGGTACCATTGTGTATAGTAATTTAGTAGTAATATAGCTACGTCTTAATACATTTCATATATATATATATATATATATATATATATATATATATATATGTACTGTATATGATGTGAAATTAGAGATACCAAGGGCCAAGATCCCAAGATACCAGGGCCGGTGAGACCAAAAAAGTCCCGGGCCAATTTTTAGCCCCAGTCCGCCCCTGCCTGCGTGCACCTCCCAGATTAGTTATAATATCCCTCCTTTGTATCTTTTGATTTTATGCAAGGACATGGCTGTGTGGGGAGGGCTTTCAACCCAGCTGCAGTAGGGGTATAAGGTACCTAGGTAAGCTGCCCCCAATGTATTGCGGCATACAGTATGTCCCAAAAGGGACTCTCATAGATTAGGACTGCAGCTTAGTGCCAACCAAAACCTTTGTTTTTACTAGATTTTAGAAAATAGAGAAAATTGCTCCTCTGTTTTAAACCCACAAGGTTATTCGGAAACTCTTTCTTTCTTAGTCCAACAGTGCATGTGTGAAAAGCGGCCACATCCCCGCTATCCCTTTGGCAGGGCCCGTGCCCTGTGAATGGTCGGCATGGGCACGCTCCCTGTTTAAGGGTAGCGGGGGAGGCGGGCACCAATTAGCTCTTGGACGGAGGGGGGGAGTGGATCCGAGTGCTCTGACTGGACGAGAGGCTGCACATGTTCTGTAGGACTGGGGAAGGGTGAGTGAGTGAGTTCGGGCGATCTGGGAGGTTTCACACAGCCCATTGGGGATGCCCCGAGGGCAAGGAACAAAACCCAGGATAGACAAAATCCTGGGTTTTGTTCCACTTTGAGATGCAACTTTATATACTGATGTTTTTAAAGTGGACCAAAACCCAGCAGGATCGGCCCGGGAAGCTATAAGATTCCCGGGCTGATCCATTCCCTCCCCGTGAGGCATCCAAAATCGGGATGCCCCGCTGTGTGAAACCCCTCAGGACGCCCGCAATTCTTACCTGAATCCCGCTCCAACGGCACATGTGCGGCCCACGGCCGCATCTCGAACTTCTCGCTAGCAGGGCGCGTGCCCACGCCAGCCATTTGTGAATGGGAGGGAAGCGCAAGCCAGCTAAGAAGTCGCTTTGCCACGCATAGCTCAGCAGCTCCGAGCGCGCTGTATGGACAATGGCCGCGCATGCGCCATAGGAGCGGGGTGAGGTGAGTTGATCTGGGCGTTCTGGGGGGTTTCACGCAGTGGGGCACCCCCAATCGGGGAAGTGGACCAAAATCCAGGATAGTCAAAATCCTGGGTTTTGGTCCACTTTAAAAAAAAAAATTATTCTGTTAAACTCTAAAGGCTGTTAAACTTCTACTCTGTTTTATTTGGCTAAAAAGGACCTATTTCTTTTTTTAATTAGCATACTGCTCCATGGATGTTTAGTGTCTTTCGATGTAATTTGGGGGCATTTTTGGGGCATTTGGCTGCTTAATTTGCTTTTTTAGGAACCAGAATATGCACCTGGTCTGCCCCCATAGACTTTGATGGGTTTGGATTCCCTTAAATCCTAAATGTATTTATCGGATTGGCTAACCTGAGGCACATTCAGCTCATCACTTGCACTAACATATCTCATTATATATAAGGACTTTGTAATTTCTTTCAATTTTAACTTCCACAAAGCAGGTAACTTGCTAATTATGGGGAGGGTTAGTCATGGCCTAGTGGTAAAGATTCGATTTGTGACCTGGGGGTTACAAGTTAAAATCCTGGCTTTGACATGACTGAAGTGCTCTTAGCACCTAACCCTCCAGCTGCCATAGTTTTTTCAGCCCACCACTCCAACACAGGCTCCGATGAGTGCGGATAGGTCGTCTGTAGAGGAAAATTCTATTTTTGTGAAAGAATACAATGGCAATATATGTATGTAAAAATGCAGTAAAAGATATCCCCATATTCCAAGGTGACACCATTTCCCTTTATTCTTTTTTTACAGCTTTTAAAATAAAATGCCAGAGGAATGGCAGACTCCGCAAAAGAGTTTCTTCTAACCTAAAGAAGTAATAAAAAGCGCTTAGCGAGTGGGTTCAAGCAGAACCTGAAGGGTCTCGTTCTATTTTGTACTTCTGTGTGCTGTTAAAATGATTCACTTTTGTTTTAAGCTTTGTACTTTAAATAGCTTACGTGGCATTATTGTATTACAACTTGTGAGCAAAATGTCAGCTGTCTGAAGATGGTGATGGAGCCTTTGTAACAATTAGTGTTGAACAATTGTAAGAAAAAGATAGCGCTCATAGAATTGGAATAGTTTTTCCCATGATAGCGTGAACCAGACCAATCAAAATGATTCCATAGGAGGTCTTGGAGTTGGCTGGGCATGTTGCCAGGTGGGCAAGTAGCTGGAGGGGCAAGCAGATTTCTGGACTAGTTCCCATTCACTTACCTAGTCTGTGCTCCCATGGCACTTTTTTGCCCTGCATGACTGCCAGTGGCCAATGGGGTTCACAAAAAACAACCACTCATAAAAAGAATAGAGCATAACTCCCAATATGATTCCCTTTGGTGGAACTCTCCCAGTGCTATATTAAATGCACAGCTTCACACAAAAGAAAGGCTGGACCTTCATCCTGAATAAGAGCCTATCTTATATGTTTCCTACACCCTGTACATACAGATTGCTCACATTAAATATCATCCTACCTGCATCTACTGCATGTTATAAGCCTTTAAACATCCAAGATGGCGGCTCATGGAGCTGCAGACAGTCTGCAAACAGGAAGTGTTTTCTGACTGTGTTGCTTTGCATTGTGGGATTGTTCTCCTTTTCTTGACCCCAGCTCTGCTCCGTCAAAGCTATAACCCCGCCCCCCTGCACTTTTGCTCCCTCTCCTCAGTATCGGACGCTTCTGAGTCAAGATGGCGGCGCCCGTATCCTGGAGCCCTGTTGTAGCCCAGTGGGAGAAAGAATAATAAGTAAGCCACTCGAAACTTTAAATATATCAATTTTAGACGATGGGAAATAGGTTTTTAAGGGTTTGGCCTTTTTTATTAAATCATGCTGAAGGTCCAGTTTAAGTTGTCAAATCTATCTGTACTTTTAAATAAATTAGAAGATTTGGTAAACTTGTCACAGCTATGAGCTGTCCAAAAATGCCAGGAGCAATAGTTGAATAAATCCAGAATCATCTATTGTTCACTCCTCATTTTAACCCCCATGCAGTTTGGTTGTCCTGGGTCCTCCAGTCAGTTACTAAACCAGGGGGCTCCGAATAATCAAAAAACAGACCAGTGAGCAAACTGAAAATCAGTTGATGCTTACAGAAGGTGCGTGTAAACCTTTCTTTGTTTTGTATTTTAAGCAACAACATTAAAAATGATTTTAAAGAAATCAGATCAATCCAGCAGTATGACGTGTATTTCGTCAGTTAATGGTGTCATCAAAGGTATACTGGGCCTTTGGCTCATGATTGCGGCAAGGGACCGGGAAAAGTAATGGATTTACAGGCGATCTGGGGGGTCACACAGTGGAGAATGCAAAATCTGCATCCTGCACTGGAGTCTTTTACACTGCATGGCTGGCGGTCATGGTGACTGGTACACTTTAAGTTCTCAATAGTGATGGGGCGAATCGGCCGCTATTCTGTTCTGGTGCAGTTCTGCAATGACCAAAGCCGAGTGCCATTAATACTGTCTATTGGAGGGCTTCAAAATGCGTTTTGGGATCTATGGAAGGTAACTAAATCAGTCAAACACCCCCAAACTGCATTACTGTATCTTCGGATAACAAAATGTAGGGAATGTTTCTCTAATTAAAAACAAATACATCAAAGGTGCCCTTAGCCAAATGTAAAATCTCCCTTCAATATGTCTAAAAAATCTTTATGTAAAGCGAAAAGTTTAATTTACCAGAATAATGTGTATTAATGTAATGCTAGAAGACCTCTGGCAGGTAAAAAGGATTATACTTTCACTGTAAAAATGCATCACTCTGTTAAACATTAATTTGAAAGTTTAAAAATGTTAATTCTTCAAACTCTATCAGATATATTACTATCTATCTATCTATCTATCTATCTATCTATCTATCTATCTATTCATCTATCCCATATCTATCTATCTATCTATCTATCTATCTCATATCTATCTATCTATCTATCTATCTGTCTATCTATCTATCTATCTATCTATCTATCTATCTATCTATCTATCTCATATCTATCTATCTATCTATCTATCTATCTATCTATCTATCTATCTATCTATCTATCTCATATCTATCTATCTATCTCATATCTATCTATCTATCTATCTATCTATCTATCTATCTATCTATCTAGTTTTGGGGAGACCCTGTCCTATCTACCCTTCACCTTTCCTTTTGTCCCCACAATAAAGTGGGAGCGCAGGGGGAGGAAAAGGGAGAGAGAACACGGTCAAGAAGGACAGTTTGGGTCCTTTGTTGCCAACCTTGTTGTATTGTCTATCATCTACAGATGTATTACTTCTGTTAAAACTTTCCCCTGAATAAAAGACATTAAAATCTTACATTAAATGTTGCTCCAAAATATGCATTTCTTGGCATTCCAGCTGCTCTCTTCCAAGTTAGTGTAACACTTTGCCCCCCCCCCCCCCCCCCCGGTAACCAGAAGCAACCACAATGCTCTTATCTATGCTCAGGAGAGAAGTGACTCCAGTAGGGCTATTTGATATGTATGTGAATCAGTGGGAATCATACTAGGGCATAACATGAAACAACCCATACGTAATGGGTGTGGGGTCACATGGTGACAGACTCGGGCATCGACCCCCGCAACCCCCGAAATCTTTAACTGAACCTTGAGTCCTGGTCCTGATCAGCAGCCGGAAAAGTGAATGTGACCCTGACCCACATGACCACCGACAGCCAATCAAGGATCAAGGTTCAGATTGGAACTGTGGGCACTGCAGCCTATCACAATATGGCCCACACCCATTAGGTAGGAAATAGGTGTGGGTCTATAATACATGGCCATTGGAAATGGTGCTTGTGTCCTAGGGGCCCTGTCTGCATCGGGGGCCCCTAGCAATTGGCATCTTTTGGCATCTTTGCCACGTTCAAACGGCCACCCTGCCTGTCAGATTAATGGATGGCTAGAGAAATAGCAGTACATAGAGCAGCTAAAACAGAGTAATTCCTGATGACGCGGGCCGTGCCTTAGCCCCTATGTGAGCAACGCGCGAGGCTGCGCTAAGCCCGGCAGTTTAATAGAAAATTATGCAAACTGTTTAATAACCAGTTAACCAGTGTTCTGACATGACAAAAAGAAACCACTAATTAGTTTATGACCTCCTTAAGCACGCGCCTCAATCAGCAAGTTCTTGTTATCGGCTCGGGAGATGTGATAACAAGGGAAGCAGATGTAGTGAATCTTGTCCTCACATGAAGATAAAAGCTGATTATTAGTATAATCTCCTTGTAATTGGAACATCTATCTGTGCTTTATATCCTCGCCACTACACTCCACTAAATATTTATCTGCTTCTGTTTAACTCCTTCTAAACCTTTTGCTCTCAAAGACTTATGTTGCTTTATTAGCGCAGAAATATCAAATGAACCATTTTCCTGCGCAGGTGCCATTCCTAACAATACATTTTTAGTCATTAGGATTAATCAAGTCGTATGAGTGGTACAGTGTGGCTCTGTGCTTGTAACCCAAGACTAAAGCTGACCTGTACTGTACACAAGATTATATTCATCAGTTGGAGGCACCATTCATTATCTCATTCTTCCTGAAAAAATAATACCTAAAACCCCAAATGTTCATTAATTATTGTTTTAAAGGGACAGTCCAGGCAATGGCAATAATAATGCATAATGCATAAATCAAGTAGCTTACCTGAAGCTTGTCCTATGTGTCTCTCCTCCATTTTCTGCAACACCTGCAGACAGGGCCGTATTAAGTGTGAGGGCACAAAATCTGATGAAGGTCTCAGACACAGTATTTTTTTTTTCCTTTAAAATAATAGTCCAGCCAAGTAACTGATTGGTGGTTGTCTGGCGCCCGCCTACTTACTGGAATGTCAGATTGAGTCCCTTGTGCCACCCTTGTGCGAGTGCGTGCTGATCGGGAACTCTTGTTTTGCCATTCTGGGTGGGGGGTTAGTGTAGTTGCCCAGCTGGTCAAGCAGAAAACAGTTTCCTGCATTGAGCTGCCAGCGGCTGTGCTTGGTGGCTTATGTGCCGTGAGCGGCCACCGATTGACAGCTCTGCACCAACCCAGAGTCTCTGTCCTGCCCTGTGGTGGCTTTGGCTGCCCAGGCACAAGGGGCCCCCACTGCCGCTGATTCGTTGTTGGCCCTGTGGCCTGTCAGACCAAAGATTGAAAAGCCTCCTAGACCAGACCATAACACATAGGTTGGTGGAGACCCCCTTTCCAGGGCCAGTGGTGGAGGCCCCGGGTGCGCGCCCCTTGCTCCCCCCTCATAAGCCGGCCCTGCCTGCAGAAGACGTAGCAGGTATACAAAGATTGCCCCTCCTGTCCATTCCATTTTTACATGAGCAAGCAGGAATGTGAGCACACGACCACTCTTCTTTGGCAAGTGGGACCACAGTGGCTTTCCAGGCTTAGGCTCTCTAGGAGTGCTGAGGGACAGGGGCAGCTGTGTGACCACAGTGGAATTTAAAGGAAGGGCAAACTTTGGAGACCTGCTACAGCGCTATGTAGGAAATTAAAGAGAGAGACATAGGACAGGCTTCAGGTGAGCTCCTTGCTGCCCTATTATTGCCATTTTCTGGTTTCCTTTAAAGCGGACCTTTACCCTGAATAAGAGCCTATCTCGTATTTCCCCCACCCTGTACATACAGATTGCTCACATTAAAAATCATCCTACCTGCATCTACTGCATGTTATGAGCCTTTAAACATCCAAGGTGGCGGCTCATGGAGCATCAGGGAGCCTGCAAACAGGAAGTGTCTTCTGACTGTGCCACTCTGCATTCTGCAGAGCACAGCTATATCCCAGCCTCCTCTACTTTATCCTGCTCTCCTATGTGATGCTTCTGAGTCAAGATGGTGGTGCCCGTATCCTAGGATGCTGAACAGAGTTGCAGCCCGGTGGGGGAAAAATATAATAAGTAAGTGACTAAAACTAAAATATATTAATTTTAGGTCCTGGGGAATCATTTTTTAAGGGTTTGGGCTTTTCATTGAATCATGCCGAAGGGCCAGTTTAACACCCTTTTACACATCCCTGATTGCACCACATTGGAGCAGGAATACTCCAAGGCAACAAAAGGTGGAAAAGAATTGTGTCCATTTAAATAATTGGACCTCTTCTCAACTCACACCATAATTTTTTGAGAAACACTGCATTCAGTGTTTGGTTTACTTCTTTAAGCACAAGCTTATACAAGGTAAAGAGCAGTGTGGGCTAAGTGTGTACAGAGTCATAAAACTTGAGCTGGGGGTTTTGAACCTCAAACTTGCTGCCTCGCTTCTTCCCACTGTACAGTGTAACAAGCAGAAAGAGTCATGGTCTTACATTGGTGCAACTAGACCTGTGGCTGTTAAACAGTGTAATTAGACCAGCACCCTGCTGTGGTACATTGTGTTAGCCACACGCCTGCTATTACAATGTAAACAGCTTACAGCTGACTTACACCTTTCAGCAATGTGAAGTACTCTGGTGGAGAGATTAATCTGAAGGATGCTATATTTGCACACTGTACTGCACTTACCTTGTGCTCAGTTGTGTCAGGTTCCATACATATCACTTTACAGGAATCCCACACTACTTAGAATAAGAGAGCATCCTGACGGAGTGTCTGGTAATTCGCCCCCCCTCCCCTTTCACACAGTGAATAGACCCGTGCACAGTTGCAGAGAATGGCTGGGGAACATTTGGCAGGGGCGTGCATAGAGCCCTGAGCTGCTTGTCTGATGTGCCGCAAACTAGGTAGGAAGAATAGGTTATTTTAACATACAGAGACATATTAGGGTTGATTCTGAGAGACATAAAAAAAAATTCGTTTTCGTGTCGATCTGTTTTTTTTTTTTTTACGAGTGATTCTAAGCATGCATCGCAAGCCTTCAGTAAAGTGTTCGTCTGTTCGTATGCCAAAGAGAATGTCATTTTCCAGCTTTCGTTTTCCGTTTAGGTTACTCATGAAACAACGTAGGCTTCCGTTTTTTGCCTTTTTCCAACGTCGCCTCGAACGAATGATTTACGCTTCCCGTTAGATTCGGAATTGGTTTTTCTATAAATAAACGTCCAGACGTAAATCGTTACGGCCTTACGCCTGCGCACAACAAAATGAACTCATTAATGTGCTAGTCTCCATATTTTGATCACTCACTTCTGCAACAATGCTTACCTAAATCACATTAAGGTCTGGATATTCTTCATTTTTTAATTTTGGGTTGTTCCTACGTTTTGCTGCAAGCAACCCTTAATGAATGTATTTTGAACAGAAAATGACACAGAAACAAGTTTTAGTTTTTTTTTTTTACTAGCAACTGGCAATTTTTGTTGCCTTTTTTTTATAAAAGGTTTGCAAATGTTTGCAAGTACAACATTTTTTTTGGGGTTGTTGTAAAAAATGTAAAAACTTTAAAAATATTAACAGTTTTTAAAAACATTTTAAAACAATAAAACTATATACAAAGCAATGGCGGCCCAAGATAATTATTCTTCATGTGTGGTCCCCAACGAATCACACAGCTCCTGCATCTCGCCCACCAACCGAAACACCGTGGCACTGATTTGTGTCAATCTCGCATGTGCGGTGTCTGTAAAAAAAAGAAATTAAAATTATTGTTCTGCAAATACATGTTTACCAGCCATGGATGGAATGATTATTAGGTTGCAAGCTAACTCATGAGGCCATATGTCATTATGCTAAGGCTTTTCTTAAAGGAAGAGGCCATATGTCATTATGCTAAGGAATGTCTTAAAGGAAGAGGCCATATGTCATCAAAGTTCGGGTTCAATGAGGTCGGCCAAACTAAAGTTCGGTTCGGGTCCCGGACTCGACCCGAACTAAAACCCTATTGAAATCAATAGGGACCTGAATAAGGGAAACCAAAAAATGGAGGTAACTAGGGCTAGAGGGCTGCAAATTGAGGGGAACAACAGGGTGATTGCCCTGCACAAAATGGGCGGTGGAAAGTACTTAAAATAATAACAGAAAACAACAAAAATTAAAGAAATGCATACATAAATGAAAAAAAAAACTAATTGGGGGCACCTGGACAATTGCCCGACCCAAAATGGGCTGGGGAAATACTCACAATAGTAACAGAAAACTAAAAAATTAAAGAAATACATAGATACATAAATAAAAAAATATTATGTTTTTTTACAGGGGTTAAAAATAAACTCACAAATCTAACCCTCCCCTCCGCCACACTGCCACTGCCTTTTCTCCATCGGCGCCTGCACACACAGCGCAAACACACAGCTCCATTCAGCAGGTGGGCCTGGCCGCACTTACACGCTGAATGGAGCCAGGTGTGTATGCTGTGTGTGTAGGAGCCGCAGGAGCAGATGCAGCGGCAGGGACATTGGGAGCGATGAATGTGAGTTTACTTTTTTTTTTTCACACATTGGCGCAATAAGACACACTGACATTCTGCCCCCACTTTTGGGACAGAAAACCAAAATATTTAATAAATAAATAGATAAATAAATGAAAAAAACATTAGCTTTCTTTCTGCGGGCTGGCGTTCGAATATGTGCAGAGGGCATTAGACACCTAGGTGATTGCAAAATGGGCTAGGGAAAGTACTCAAAATAGTAACAGAAAAAGGAAAAAATTAACATAATCAAAACATACATAAATGAAAAGAAAAACATAATGGGGGTTGGAGGCCAAATGGGGGGGGGGGGGGGGCTGGGAGCTTGCCTCTCACAAAATGGGCTAGGGAAAGTACAAAAATAAAAAAATTAAGGAAACAGATACATACATAAATAAATTCATCAATCAATATGTTATTGTTATCAAAGTTTATTTATAAGACACCATCATCTTCCATGGTACTGTACAATGTTAAAATCCAAATAGGTTAAAACAAATTACTTACAATACATGACAGAAAAGCACAAATACATAGTCATACTGAAATACACTAGGAGAGATGTCTCTGCCCCCGCTACTTGTATATACAAGTAGTATATACTTAATATGAAGGCAAGTGATCTGAAATGGCTCAGGCTGTCTTTTCATTAGGCCAAGTGATATGCTTGTCTGAATAGGTGGGTTTTCAGGGCACCCTTAAAGGCTTAAAGGCTTGTGGAATGGCTGGTTGTATGGGGGAGGGCATTCCAGAGTAATGGGGTGGCACATGTGAAGTCCTAGATGCGGGAAGGTATGTAATATATACATAAGTAAATAAATAATTAATAACATCAATAAATAAATATATATATATATATATATATATTGTGGAGATTAGCTCTGGTAGGCGACCGGGTGTCAGCAGTATAGAGGCGGAGGCAAACAGTTCAAAGTAAAGTCTGTGTTTATTTCACACATAAATCCACAAAAGCATATGTCCATACAGGTTACATCACCTTTTCAGGAAACAGCAGCATAAATGATACAGTCAGGCAAACAGCTTTTAGTCCTTGAGCAAACGTCCTGTTTACAGTCCAGATAGGCCTCAGGTCCGCATGAAACAGCCTCCACAGGAGATTTCAGCCAGGCTCACAGAGTCTCACTCCCATGTGAGCTCTAGACAAAGGACAGCCACAGCTGATTCCCCAGGCTATTTAAACAGCCCGCAAAACCCGGACCTGGGTAGTGGGATGGAGTCCCACCCTGCTCTACTCCATCCCAGTAAAGCCGTCCCAGGTTAGCCTTTCGGCTATTCTAAAGCAACAGCAGCAAACTGCCACCAGCAGCTGATGCTGGAAATCAGACTACACGGCTTTACTGCACCAATGCCAGGTACATTGGTGCTACATACCTGCCGTCAATAACGGCCCCTTGCCCCTTACCACATACCCCCCCCCCCTTTGTTCAACCCTGAGGGGGTGGACACATGCCAAACAATGTGCTCTGGACAGGGCATCCGCGTTACCCAATAATCGTCCCGCTCTGTGCTCTTTTTGTAACGACAAGAACCATCGGGTGACCCTGGCATTCCTGTCCTTAGCCTGGCACATCCACTTGAGGGGAGAGTGGTCCGTCACCAGCCGGAACCTTCTCCCCAGCAAGTAGTAGCGAAGAGACTCCAGGGCCCATTTAATGGCCAAACACTTCCTCTCCACTATACTATACCGGGTCTCCGCGGGTGTTAATTTGCGACTCATGTAGACAACGGGGTGCTCCTCCCCGTTGACTTCCTGAGACAGTACAGAGACCTACCTCGGAGGCATCGTTCTGCACTATGAACTCCCTCTTAAAATCGGGTGTCACCAACACCGGAGACCCACACAGGGCAGACTTCAAAGTGGAGAACGCTTTTTCGGCCTGTTCATTCCACTTCACCATGACAGACTTGCGTCCCTTTAACAGGTCTGTCAATGGTGCCGCTAGGGTGGCAAAATTGGGAATGAACCGCATATAATATCCCACCAACCCCAGAAATGACTTTACCTGGCGGGTGGTGTTAGGCCGGGGCCAGTTACGGATGGCTTCTAGTTTGTTCACCTGGGGCTTGACCACTCCTCGTCCAATCACATAGCCCAGGTATTTTGTTTCTTCTAGGCCTAAAGCACATTTTTTCGGGTTTGCCGTCAACCCAGCCTTCCTGAGGGAATCCACTACGGCCTGGACTTTGGGTAGGTGACTTTCCCAATCCGTGCTATGGATAAATATATCGTCCAGATATGCCGAAGCATACCGACGATGTGGCCTGAGGACAATATCCATTAACCTTTGGAACGTAGCGGGAGCGCCGTGTAACCCAAAGGGTAATACCTTGTATTGGAACAGTCCCTCTGGTGTAATAAAGGCTGTTTTCTCCTTGGCAGCCTCAGTCAAGGGCACCTGCCAGTACCCTTTTGTGAGGTCCAAAACCGAAAAGTACCTGGCTTGGCCTAGCTTCTCAATGAGTTAATCTACCCGGGGCATAGGGTAGGCATCAAACTTGGAAACTTCATTAAGTTTGCGGAAATCGTTACAGAACCGCAACGTACCATCGGGCTTGGGAATCAAGACTATGGGGCTGGCCAACTCACTCTTTGATTCTTCAATCACGTCTAACCGGAGCATTTGCTGCACTTCCTCCGCGATAGCTTGTCGCCGGGACTCAGGTACCCGGTAAGGCCTCAACCAGACCTTGACCTGAGGTTCCGTGACAACATCATGTTGGATGACCGAAGTGCGCCCAGGGAGTTCTGAAAACACGTCCGTGTTTCTGCTAATAAACTCCCTGGCTTCCTGAGTCTGTTTAGAGGAGAGGTTGTCGCCAGTTTTCACCTCGACTACTGCTTCTCTAATAACAGACCGAGGAATGGGAAACTCCACCCCCACCATACCTGGTCGGGGACTGTCACCCCCAGGGGTCTCCCTGTCTTTCCATAGTTTCAGCAGGTTTACATGGTACACCTGCTCGGGCTTCCTCCGCCCAGGCTGACGTACCTTGTAAGTCACTTCCCCAACTTTTTCAATGACCTCATAGGGACCCTGCCACCTAGCTAGAAATTTACTGTCCACCGTGGGTACCAGAACTACAACTCTGTCACCGGGGTTAAAGTTCCGTACCCTGGCTTGCCGATTATAAACCCTGCTTTGGGCCCGCTGCGCTGCCTCCATGTGTTCTCTGACAAGCGGCAAGACGGTCTCTATCCGTTCCTGTAGGTGAGTCACGTACTCTACCACACTTTTGTGGGGTGTGGGTTGCTGTTCCCAGGCCTCCTTGGCTATATCCAACAGGCCCCGTGGATGTCGACCGTATAAGAGTTCGAAGGGCAAGAACCCCGTAGAGGCCTGGGGCACCTCTCGCACTGCGAACATCAGATAGGGCAGCAGCAAGTCCCAATTCTTCCCATCCTTGGCGACCACCCTTTTTAACATGGTCTTTAAAGTTTGATTAAACCGTTCTACTAGGCTGTCTGTTTGCGGGTGGTAAACGGATGTCCGCAACTGTTTCACCTGCAGCAGTTTACAGAGCTCTTTCATTACTTTCGACATAAACGGGGTACCTTGATCGGTCAGGACCTCTTTAGGCAGACCTACTCTGGAAAACATTTCCATAAGCTCCTTAGCAATGAGCTTGGCAGAGGTGTGACGCAGGGGCACTGCCTCAGGGTACCGCGTGGCATAGTCCAAGATCACCAGAATATGTTGGTGCCCTCTAGCGGATTTTGGCACTGGACCCCCTAGATCCATGGCAATCCGCTCAAAGGGTACCTCAATAACTGGGAGAGGAACTAAGGGACCACGGTAATGAGGCTGAGGGCTGGTCATCTGACATGTTGGGCAGGACTCACAATATCTCTCCACCTCCTTGTACACACTGGGCCAGTAGAATCGTTGTAAAACGCGGTCCAGTGTTTTCTGCTGGCCTAGGTGTCCACCCAGAACATGTTGGTGGGCCAAATCCAACACCAATTTGCGATATGGATTGGGTACCACCAATTGTTCCACCACCTCTTCACGTACCTTGTTTACTCGGTACAACATTTCCTGGTGAACCACAAAGCGAGGAAACTGTAACTCCGCCCCTGGCTGTTGTGGTTCACCTTCCACCTCAAGAACATTCTCCCAGGCCCGAGACAGGGTCGGGTCCTGGTGTTGAGCGGTACCAAAGTTAGTTGTGGAGACATGGAGATCTGCCAACTCTGGACCTATTGCCAACTCTTCCACATCTCCAACCATAGCATTTAATGGGGTTGACTCCCCCTCTTCCATTTTAGGGACGGGCACCTCTTCCACGGTGCCTCCTGATTCCGGTTCCCAGGGCACCGGGGTCTCCCCTGAGTAGGGCCAGTCTATTGGGGACACACCCGCCTCGCGGGTTTCCGGAACTGCCAGCTTGGCCCACAGTGACCTGAACCCTGGAAAGTCTCTCCCAATAATCAGTTCATACGGGAGTTTAGCGGCGACAGCGACTTCATGTTTCCAGCTGCCGGAGACGGTGGTGAGAGACACTTGTGCTGTGGCATAGTCTCTCAAGTCCCCATGAATGCACAAAACCCCGGTTTTCCGCCCAGTGTACTCATCGGGCAGTACTAAGGCGGGTCTTGCCAGGGTAACCATACTCCCCGAGTCCAAAAGGGCCACAGCCAGGGTGTCTCCCACTTTCACCTGACAGAGGTGACTTTGCCCCACAAGCTCAGGGACACCGGCAGCACACAGCCTCCTGGCATACATGGAAGGGCGGTAACCAAAGTTCACGTCCATGGGCTCCCCCTCGTGGGGACAATTGGCTCTGATATGTCCCGGCTCCTTACATCCCCAACACAACACTTGGGCAGGGACTTTGGGGGGTAGGTCCTGAGAGGGTTTAGGGGACACCACTCGCCTGAGCTGGGGCGGGGACCTCCGGGGTTTCCCCGAATCCCTCCTCATGGAGCCGCCTTGCAAGTTCCTGGTGGCCTCATATCGCTCCACTAGGTCCACCATCCCTAGTGCGTTGTCAGGGGATACCTGGCCAACCCAGTGCTGAAGAGGGTGCGGTAAAGCCCTCCAAAACATGTCCGCCAGCAAGCGGTCCAACATGGCAGTGGGGCTTAACAACTCCGGCTGCAGCCATTTTTGCAGCAGGTGCAGCAGTTTATAATACTGGGGTCGGGCGGGCTCTGCCGACTGGTAGCTCCACTGATGCACCCGCTGAGCCCGAACCCACACATTCACCCCCAGTCTCGCCAGTATCTCACCCTTCAGAGTCGGGTAGTCAGCGGCTTGGTCCTCTGGGAGATCAAACAACACCTGCTGGGGTCCAGACGCCAGAAATGGAGCGATGACATCAGCCCACTGGTCATGCGGCAACTTCTCCCTTGCAGCCACCTTTTCAAACACCGCCAGGTAAGTCTCAACGTCATCTGAAGGGGTCATTTTTGTGAGCGCCGAGCGGACAGCTTTCCGGGCATCAGGAATACTTTTGGGCGCACCTGCAGCTTGCTGCGCCATCATATGTTGCAAAAACAGCTGGTTGGTCTCATGCTGCTGCCTGTTGGCCACCACGAGCGCTTTCACGACCGCCTCCATTTTGTCTGCAGTCCCAGGTAGCAGCCTGGCAGGTTTAATATAGGATATGCACAACAAAAAACTTTTTCGTCGGTTGCTCCTAGCAACGGCCTCACTGCTGTGCCCGCATCCGACACCAAATGTGGAGATTAGCTCTGGTAGGCGACCGGGTGTCAGCAGTATAGAGGCGGAGGCAAACAGTTCAAAGTAAAGTCTGTGTTTATTTCACACATAAATCCACAAAAGCATATGTCCATACAGGTTACATCACCTTTTCAGGAAACAGCAGCATAAATGATACAGTCAGGCAAACAGCTTTTAGTCCTTGAGCAAACGTCCTGTTTACAGTCCAGATAGGCCTCAGGTCCGCATGAAACAGCCTCCACAGGAGATTTCAGCCAGGCTCACAGAGTCTCACTCCCATGTGAGCTCTAGACAAAGGACAGCCACAGCTGATTCCCCAGGCTATTTAAACAGCCCACAAAACCCGGACCTGGGTAGTGGGATGGAGTCCCACCCTGCTCTACTCCATCCCAGTAAAGCCGTCCCAGGTTAGCCTTTCGGCTATTCTAAAGCAACAGCAGCAAACTGCCACCAGCAGCTGATGCTGGAAATCAGACTACACGGCTTTACTGCACCAATGCCAGGTACATTGGTGCTACATACCTGCCGTCAATAACGGCCCCTTGCACCTTACCACAATATATATATATATATATATATATATATATATATATATATATATATACATAAATAAATATTAACATAAAAAATATATACATAAATAAATACATAGATATATTAACAAAAATAATACATGTATTGCAGGTGTCAGAGGGTTGGGGAGGGAGGAGGAGGTGTTGGAAGTGGATGTGGCGGTGTAAGCAGAAAAGATGGAGGAGGTGGATGTGGCAGAGGAGGTAGCAAACACTCTAAGTGCTCAGGGGCTGGCACAGCCAATCCCAGGAGGTCCACGCCTTGTTCATCTTAGGAAATGTAAACATGTCCACGTTGGCTGTGGATCTTCCTGTCAGTGATGACATCCCCTGCGGTGCTGGGCACATGTTTTGATAGGGCACTTGCAGCAGGGTGGGTCGGCACCTCCACTGCATAGAGGGCAAGCTTTGGCCACATGTTCGAATTGAAAATTTAATGGGGAGGACAAATTGCTCAGTACCAGGAGATGCGTGGACCGGCAATCCGCCATGTGAATCAAAGCCTGACTCTGTGACTTGTGCCTGGAACTACCTTGCTGATTAAGGGGGGTGAGGTGGTGGACTCGGCACTGCCGGCAATGGAACTGATACCACTGCATGCAATATAATCTATGACTGCCTCAACTTGTTCTGGCCTCACCACCCTGTCAGCAGTATTGGGGCCTACAAAAATGTGATCCAAATCCTGATGTTTTACTCTGAAAGAAAGGAAGGTGTAGCAGGCAAGGATGGAACCGTTGCAGCACCAGATCCATAACCAGCAGCAGCAGCACCATGGTCAGGTCAAAAATTAACAGGAAAGTGCCCTAAAACCAGTTGACATGCCCCACTAATTGGTAATAAAGAGTACTGAAACATACGTGGCCTGAACTATTGGTATTAAAAAGTACTAACACAAAAGTGCCCTGAACTATTGGTATTAAAGAGCATTGATAAATAAGTGCCCTAAACTATTGGTGATAAAGAGCACTGACACACACGTGCCCTGGACTATTGGTATTAAAGAGCAGTGACTCCTAAAGTGGCCTTAACTATTGGTATTAAAGATCAATGTCACACAGGTACCCTGAACTATTGGTATTAAAGAGCAGTGACCCTTAAAGAACCATTGGTATTAAAGAGCTCTGACACACAAGTGCCCTGAACTATTGGTATTAAAGAGTACACACATCCAAGGGGTAGGAGCCAGTGATATCACATAGTACTGACACTCAAGCGCTATTACAGAGTGCTGACACCCAAGTGCTATTACAAAGTACTGACACCCAAGTGCTATTACAGGTTACTGACACCCGAGTACTGACACCCAAGTGCTATTACAGTGTACTGACAACCAAGTGGTATTACACCCAAGTGCTTGGAGCAAGTGCTGTTACACAGTACTGACACCCAAGTGCTATTACAGTGTCCCGACAACTAAATGCTGTTACAGAGTACTGAGCACCCAAGTGCTTGGAGCAGGTGCTAGTACAGAAAACTGAAACCCACATGATATTACAGAATACTGACAACCAGCTGCTATTACAGAGTACTGCCACCTAAGTGCAATTACAGAGTACTGACACCCAAGGGATAGTACAGAGTATTGACACGCAAGTACTTGAAGAAAATGCTTTTACAGAGTACTGACACCAAGTGGTTAGAGCAAGTGCTATTACAGAGTACTGACACCCAAGTGCTATTACAGAGTACTGACACCCAAGGGTTAGTACAGAGTATTGACACGCAAGTACTTGCAGCAAGTGGTTTTACAGAGTACGGACACCAAGTGGTTAGAGCAAGTGCTATTACAGAGTACTGACACCCAAGTGCTATTACAGAGTACTGACACCCAAGTGCTTGGAGCAAGTACTACACACAAGTGCTGTTACAGGGTACTGAAACCCAAGTGCTTAGAGTAAGTGCTACTATAGAGTACTGACACCCAAGTGGTTGAAGAAAGTGCTACTGAAACCCAAGTGCTATTACAGCGTACTGACACCCAAGTGCTTGGAGCAAGTGCTATTACAGAGTACTGACACCCAAGTGCTATTACAGAGTATTGACACCCAAGTGCTTGGAGCAAGTGCTATTACAGAGTACTGACACCCAAGTGCTATTACAGAGTATTGACACCCAAGTGCTTGGAGCAAGTGCTATTACAGAGTACTGACACCCAAGTGCTATTACAGAGTATTGACACCCAAGTGCTTGGAGCAAGTGATATTACAGAGTACTGACACCCAAGTGCTATGACAGGGTACTGAAACTCAAGTGCTTTTACAGGTTACTGACACCCTTCTTCCGGGATTGGGCTGAGCGCAAATACGGGCACAGATTTAAATTGATAAACTTTGCGGTTTGGGTTCACCCAACCCAAGTAAAGACATTATTTGCATGGCTCCACCCACAGTAGTGATGGGTGAATCTATTATTCATGTGTTGGGCACTGTGTAAATACTTTCTGTTCTTCAAAAGAGTCTCTTTGTCTTTAGCTTTGAGTAGAGAGTCTTTTTGACTCTTAGGCCCCTATACTAAGCCTCACATGGGTCTCTCCACAAATTACAAATAAAAAGAGCAGTTTAACTTAAAACATCTGCTCACAAAAAAAAAATGTCTGGAAGCTCCAGCTTATAAACACTGATGCAGAGTGTGCAGTCTTGTATATGATGCAATGTAAGCAATGCAGCCCCATCAGGCACTGGTCACAGTAAGAGGTCACAGTAATTTGGCTTGTAGCTGACACCTCATTGTGTAGATCACACCTCATTGCACTGTGCTATTGTAGTGAGGTTCAGTGTGCGGGTGCTCTCTGTACCCGGAGCCTGTATCTCACCATCTGAATACGGATCCTCAGTACTGCGGAGGGCAGTGATTTGAATCAGAGCTGCCAGTCAGGGACACTGCTGCACCACAGAATGGAGGGCTCACTTGTCAATCAAATCGACCACAATGCCCGGCTTAGAATGCTTATAATACTGTGACATCATGAGCACAAGGGAAACATAGAAAAGGATATGGTTTACTAATATATATATATATATATATATATATATATATATATAGAGAGAGAGAGAGAGAGAGAGAGAGAGAGAGAGAGAGAGAGAGAGAGAGAGAGACATTTTCACACCATAAGACGCACCTAGGGTTTAGAGGATAAAAATAATATTCAGAACCGAATGGTTTAATAAAATACCCCCCCCCCCCCAAAAAAAAAAAACTAATACAGGAAGCAAAGCAACTAAATTAAATTAGCAACCCTATTAAATTTTTCTCTCTTCAATCTCAGTTGGATACAGCTAGACAACTAAAGACTGAAACAGCTAAAGATAAATGGTGCTTCCTTTCTTTAAAAAATTCTAAGTGAGCACAAATAATATAAATGAGGTGGAGGAGCAACAATGATAGGGCTATCCTGACCTCCAGGGCCTTGGTGCGGTTCCACCCCCTGCACACCCTCAAGTACATTCCTGACCTGAATTGCAGATTTATCCCCTATAACAAGCAGTAAGCCAGAATCCCACAATCTGCCCCAAACAGAAGGTGTGGCAGAATCCCCTCCCCACCATCACCCTGATGAAGGGGTTACAAATGAAAATTTCCTACATTGGCTGGGATCCATTGATGGCAGTAGCACATGGGCATCTGCACATGCTCTGTGTGGGTAACTCTGCGTGCATGACTGCCCATGTAGAGGGGCAACCTAACCCTAAACGTGCTAGGCAGGGGCAAAAAATCATCTCAGGCCAAAAACACCATGACCAACAGGGAAACTATAAAACAATGAGTTACAAGAAGGCTCCTGATCACCCTGTTACCTAAGCCCAATTCTTGACAATGTTAATGGAATTAAAAAAATGAAGGGACGCTGAAAAGTGAAGCTGAAATGAGTCTGCATAGATCATGAATTCATTAAATATGTCTAGCGCCCCATTCTCTGATTAACGTCTTCACAGACCGACTATTGAAAAAAAGTCTTCTGCTCCCTCATCCGCAGAAATAAGCATCATTTTCTCAAATTTTGCCCCCGAGGACTTTCTTCACATTAGACGTGTGAAATTTTGTCACCCATGTTTTCGCTACTCTAGATCAATTGTGTTATTGGCTTTCACAAAATCACAAGGCTATTTTGCTAATGTGCTCAGTGATTTATTACTCATGGAATTAATAATTGGAAAAGGGAGCTGTGATAAAATATACAGCATCATTTATGCTATTATTAAGTCTGACTAATGGCCCCGCTTGCTAATTCTTTTAAATATTTGTACTGAAATGATTTATCTCTTAAAGCAGAAATTCTGCGGAAGTCATCAGGGTCATTCTACTTCCCCTTGGGAGTTTGAATCAGCTGAACACCACTTGAATCACACAATGGTATTATGGTATTTGTCTGAACTTTAACAGAAAATACCATTTTGTGAATACTCACCTGTAAAATGGGTATTATAAGTATGTCACACACCCCGCTTCAAGAAATTCATAACGTGTGGGTAATACTGACCTGTAGAGGGCGATATGCAGAAATGCCAGGAAAAAAGAGAGCCCCCCCGGTCCATAAATACCTGGGACCTCCCACTCATTACCCAGTAAAAGAATAGCAGTAAGGTAAGGGACCAGGAAGAGCCCAACACAAAGCATAACAACGCAAAGTTCACCATATAAAGGATCCAGAATACAAAAGGGCAGGGTGAAGCGGGGTGTGTGACATACTTATAATACCCATTTTACAGGTGAGTATTCACAAAATGGTATTATTCTAAGTATGTCACACACCCCGCTTCAAGAAATTCATAACGTGTGGGACATCCAACAGCAGTGTCCATAAAGGGCGGGGATCCAAAACAAGGCAACAAGGCACAACTTAAACCACTGCAGCTTGCAGAACTTTGCGGCCAAACACAGCATCTGCTGAGGCCCGAACATCAACCTTGTAAAACTTGGAAAAAGTGTGAACAGAAGACCAAGTAGCAGCCTTACAAATTTGCTCAACAGAGGCCTGGTGCTGAAAAGCCCAGGACGCCCCAACCGCACGAGTAGAATGAGCAGTAACACGAAAAGGGGGTACCTTCCCTTTGGCAGAATAGGCCCCAACTATGGTCTGACGGATCCATTTACTAATGGAAGACTTGGCAGGCGCCAAGCTTTTTCGGGGCCCGGAGGGCACCACAAAAAAGGCATCCGTCTTACGAAAGGAAGACGTTACCTCCAAATAATACTTCACAACACGAACCACATCCAAAGAATGCAGGGCCCTCTCCTTGTCATTGCTGGGATTAGGACACAGAGAGGGCAGAACAATTGGGTCGATTCAAAGAAACTTGTTACAGCTTTGATTTTGGTGCCGATCATCCTATTTTTCCCGAACGCTCGTGCACTCGTATGAACTTGCGAGTGATTCTATAAGCTAATCCGTATCTATCCTAAAATGTCCGTCCGTTTGTATGGCAGTTAGCGAATCAGACCTATGTCAGTTTCCATCCTGAATTTTCCGTTTCATTTCTCAGGTTGCAACATTGGTTTTGGTTTTGCCCTTTTTCCTTTTTTGTCTGGACGTAAATCCTTCTGATCTTGGGCCTGCGCACTACAAACTTACCTCATTAAAGTGCATTCTAAATATTTGGGTTTTTTTTTTCGTAGTTTTTTTTGTAGTAACCAACCATTAATGAATGTATTTGCATAATTAAATCTTACTTTGTTTAATTTTTAGTTAACTTGCATTTTTTACTTGTGGATTTAATTTTAAAAGTTTGGCTTCAAATGGTAAAACTTTTAATTTTTTGTGTGGTTACCCACACCCTCTACATACAGATTGCTCTCAAAAATTAAAAAACACCCAGCAACTTCTGCATGTTATGAGCCTAGAAACAGCCAAGATGGTGGGTCAGGTAATATCGGGCAGCCTGCAAACAGAAAGGGCCTTGTGACTGTGTTGCTCTGCATTCTTTGATTTCTGACCTTTCCGTGCCCCCAGCTCTGCTGTGTCTGTGCAAAATACAGCAGTAACCCACATCCTGCACTTTATCCCGCTCTCCTCTCCTCAGTAAGTGTGATGCATCTGACCAAAGATGAGCTAAAATAATTAAACAAAGCAAAGGTAAACAACTACACCAATAAATTCAAATTAAAAATATGATTCTAGTACATCAATTCCAAAATAAATAACAAAGGACATACATTTATTTAAATAATGCAAATATATGGATGTGTTGCAAAATAAAGGTTTACATGCAAAGGACTAATTAAGGTCCACATTAAAATGCTTTTATAAGGCATACATGAAATGTATTGAATCAGGTATGCATTGCCATACAATTTATGGCCTCGGCCATGCTGATACATGCAGTTCATTGGAGCTCAAGACGTGCAGACTCCTCCACATAGCCAAAAAACCTGTTCAAGAACAGCAATCCGACTGCTAAAAGGTGTCGGAAGTGGCTTTCTTTTAAAACGGATTTAGAGGTTGGAAAACAGCTCTCTGAATCACACCGAAACACATCCGATTATCCTAAGTTTTAGGTTTTGATCCTACAATTTAGCTTTTGATCCTACAATTTAGCTTTTGATCCTACAATTTAGGAACGAACTTCCGATGATCGTAAGAGCATATACGAAATCGGACGAAGGCTCGTGCGAGTCGGAAATGGCCAAAAAAACAGGAAAAAATGACTAACACCCACCCAAACTTCCGATTCCAGATCCGATATCAATTAACTTTTGCATTTTGAATCGAGGGGAATGTCTTGGTTTAGGTGAAAGGCAGAAACAACCTTAGGAAGGAAATCGGACTTGAAACATAAAACCAGACCTGGGAGAAGTGTTGCAGCCGTCCCCCCACCCACATGGGTGAGGGCGCCTCATTGCTGAGCTGGCTTGGCAGCGGGTTTGGGCTTAGAGCCCCAGCTGTATCCTGGGCGGGCACGTCCTCTGCCCCTGTTCCAGGAATCTCCTCTGGCTGCGGGGAAAACAATTCCTCTGCCAGCTCTAGCCCCACGAAAGGAAGGAGCAAAGGAACCCGCCCCCCGAAAGGGACGACGCTGGTTTTTTTTTTGCGTTGAGGTAACTTACCACCCTTGGCAACTGAATCCAACTTCTCACCAAAGAGCCGTAATCCCACAAAGGGAAGAGCGGTCAGCGACTTTTTAGACACAAAATCAGCCGCCCACTGGCGCAACCAAACCGAACGCCGAATAGTCACCAATAGAGCCGACGTTCTGCCACACATCATCAGTGTGTCATCCAAGGCGGCTAGTACAAATGACAAAAATTCACACCTTTTAAGGCCAAGGAACTCGTCACTATCCGGATCTAACCCGGAAGAAGTCAACAGGTCCCTGACCACCGACCTGGTAGCCACCACCAGCAGCGCTGAAGCACAAACCGGCCTCATGGCTGACCCAACACTGGCAAAACCATGACAAGCCATTTGGTCAATGCGTTTATCCTCACCATCTTTAAGCATGGAGCAATCAGGAGAATTTAAAACAGTAGTGTTGGATAAACCCAGAATCTGTGCATCCACCTCGGGAGGGGACGCCCAACGCTTAACCGTATCCAAGGGAAAGGGATATTTTTTGTCCCAACCCTGAGGGACACCTGGGAGCCGGGCAGGCCTCTCCCATTCCTTAGCAATAATCCCATCAAAATGCTTTTGGTTAGGAAATTCCAAGCGCGGCCTGGATTCTTCGAAAAATTCCCCCTTTTGCTGTGGAACCGCCTCAGGAGGACCTCAAACATCTGAGCCAGAACATTAGGAGTATCCGAAGACCTCCCCAAGCCCCGCTCGGTATCAGCACCCACAAACTGCTGATCGTCTGAATTATCTGATTCTTCATATACCTCCCCTTCCTCAAGTTGGGAGTAATCAGACCAGTCCAGATTATCAAGATCATCCAAGTCGGCCGCCGGTGAAGACGGCGACAAGTGCTTTCTCTTAGCCGGAGCCTTTCGGGTGACCGTGCTGGAGAATAATTTTTCAAGATTGGCCAATCGGGCACACATCTCCGATTGCAACTGCCCGCCCATGACAACGTCAGACTGGGCACGGATCAAAATGGGAGGGGGGGGAGGAGAGATTACAAAATTTGGACCTAACACCGAATAAGGGGCCCTGCTCCTACCCTCCGCTATCCCGCTAGAGAGAGGGGCATTACCCAAAGGGGGAACCACCCAAAGTGTAAGGCCAAGGGACGGGGCATCCCAAACCGGGGTCACCATCCCGGATGACCGCCTACCCTCTTATATAGGGTCTCACGGGAGAGCATTTGCTCTTAAGCACCAAGGGTGCTTAAGATCCAGGCGGAAATAGATAACTAAAGGGCCGGGAGTCATCCCGGCTACCTGAAATCCCCCTGTGCGAGGAGGAGACCACATCTTCTGACTTGCTCGCCGACTGCAGAGATGAAGACTGGATAATGAGTGGGAGGTCCCAGGTATTTATGGACCGGGAGGGGCTCTCTTTTTTCCTGGCATCTCTGCATATCGCCCTCTACAGGTCAGTTTTACCCACACGTTATGAATTTCTTGAAGCGGGGTGTGTGACATAATAAGAATATAGCAAAATTCCACTGAAGCTCTTTTCAGTTTGTGAACTTTACTAAACAGGACCAAACGTTATAATTTACTTCTTTGTCTGTTATTCATGATTCCTAGGAGGTATTATACAATTAACCACTGTATTCTAATGCATTACAAAAAGTGTATGCGGGGGCATCCCCTGCTTCTCTGTGTGTGCTTCTGCCCAGGAGACTATGAAAGCCATGCGCAGCAGTGGAGGAAGGGATACTGCTGTATGCACTTCCTGTGTCATGCCGGGATACAGCAGTGGATCATGGCTTGAAAGGGCGATAGATAGTGATTCCAACTGCCGAGAATCCCAAATTAAAATGCCCCCTAGAAATCAAGCATGGCAAAATATGATGTATTAGTGCTGCCTCAGACCCCATAATAAAGAGACACACACAATGGATATGGTGGATTTTGACATGACCTGATAAAGTTGACAAAAATGAAGAAAGGGTGGAATTTTGGTATTTCTCTTGGAAATCTGGAAATACCCATCAGTTGAAAAATCCCTAAAAGTGCCTGAAGTTATGTATTACCAGTTATCACTTGGCTCAGTTTATCTGGTGACATTTTATGATTTAATCAGTCTAAGCACTGCACTTTATTGTATTGCTATTTTTGGATTGCACTTGCCACTTTTAAATGAACATTTACTCCTTGGCACTGTTTGCACTTTATTTGTGAACCTTCCATATATAGGGAATCCCTAATATTGGGGTTTAGTTTCCCTATTCCCCTTCCCCCCCTTTTTCTCCCCATTTTTTTGCACGATCTGTCACATTCATTGATTGATTTTTCCAGCACTTATAGACTATATTTTCATATACCTTTATGAACTCAAAAATATATGTATTAGAGCCATATACTTTAGGTCCTGCCTCTATAGCTTATTTTAATTAATTGTTTTTTAATTGTTTTGTGTTTCCAATGACCTTATGTCCATGTTTTTTCAATAAAGGCCAATCATATTTTTTCACAATTCATATGTAGTGCGGCTCACTTTGAGAATAGAGGTGCTTTTGGACTGTACTGGCAGTCCAATTATTCTTTTGTTCTGAATGGGTACGTATAATCTATAAAGATAACAACAGGAATAAAAAAGATGGGTCACTAGAGACAAAAACAACCCATCTGTACCACCAGAGAAGCAAGCCGCCAATCACCCACAGTGTAGGAAGTCTTGTACTTGACAGACAGCCCTTAATCTGCCCACATCTTCAGCAGTGCCCAAAATAGATGAAATTTAGCAAGACTCTGGGTAGTCCTGAGGGGGTTACAGGTTTGGGAATGGGAAACACAGGGCATGCATTACACAGCAAAACAGACAGTGGAGGGCTATAGTACAGGCAATTGAGCGTTTAGGCTCTAGAAGAGACAATGCAGGATCTGGGCCCCAATGCAGACAATGGCGAGTCTGGGCCCTAGTACAATAACAACATAGACAAAGGGGGATGTGGTCCAGCAAACACTAGGAAAGATCACAAGATCCATGTCGAATGTGAGTCGAAGCTTTGATTTCTCTACTAGCTTTCACTACTGCTGATTTCTCTCCAGTCCTCAATGACTTCTCTACTGCCACTGGAAAGGTCTGCTACCATTGCTACAAATTGGTGCTGTCATTGTATTGCTTGTAACCTTATGTATTGATGATTGTCTTCTGGTCCTGAGGCCAGCCATGATAAGGTCTGCACACAAAACAAGTAGTTCCCAATTTCAGAGGCCCCCAGCACTTGCCTGGGTATGGTCAGTGCTGGTGCTGGCCTTGATCAACACAGTAGATCATATAGAATTGTATTACCCAAAAGTGCAGTTTGTAAATAGCATTACAAGCAGACTGAAATGATGAATAACCAAGGGTCTTGTAGCTGAATACATTTTTTATTAAACTGTAAATTGATACTCTAAGTGTTGTTTAAATCTTTCTGTCTTTTTTACCTGGGAAGAAAGGAAAAAGAACAAGAACACGTCTAACAGAGAATATACAACTGTCACCAAGGACTCTTGCATAGTCTTTATATTCTGGTGAAATTGCTCTTCGCTTTGATCACTATGGATTTCTGGAACACAATCTAAGTGGCTCTGGAGGTAATGGACCTTGATGCTTGTGTTGCAGCCAAGCTTATTAAAATTGGAGAACGTGTCTTCTACCTATCCACGGCAGTTGTATCGCCTAAGGCAGCCAAGAAATTATTTGCAAGCTAGAATAAAAAGGGGGTTCTGATTAAGCTTAAAGTTACACCAACAATTCAAGGATTTGGTTTGGTTGGACTCATCAACATTTGGGCAAAATCTGTCATATAAAAAAACATTTAGCGCCTGGTTTAAGAAGCGTCAGCACCACACAGATTCCGGGCCAAGCCGCTAACCTTACCCCAGGGCACCCTGCAACGCTGTGTGAACCCCCCCCCCCGGGCACCTGCATCCCCATCTTTTCTGTGGCAGTGCATGCTCTCATGGCCAGCATTTGAATGGCGAACAGTGGACAGCCAGCTGCACCTCGTCACAGTGGCACTTTTGAGTGAGCTGATAGGCTTTTCCAAAAGTGCCGCAGGGTGTGGTTTGGCGGTGGACACCGCCCAGCCAATAGCAGCACTCGTCTGCCCAGAAAGATAAGCGGTGTTCCCAAGAAATGGGTTTGCATCCACTTTAAACAGAGCAAGTTACCCTTAACCCTTCTGGTGCCAGCTACGTGAGTCTCACGTAGCTGCCTCTCCAACCGTTAAGTGCCAGCTATGTGAGACTCACGTAGCTGACTTTAAGGCACCATAAAAAAAAAAGTTAAAAAGATACAGACTTACCTGACCCCTTGTTTGAAAGTGCCAGCGATTCCCTTCCATAATCAGCTACTTGATTTTCACCACTAAGCCTCTGATCTTCAGGAGGGGGCCCGGAATAGGCCCCCCCACGCCATCTGAAAGAAAAAAAAAAATATATAAAAATGACACAAACTCACCTGACACCCCGATCTCTCTCCCCAGGTCTAATCTTCACCAGGGAAGGGCTCCGATCCCCCCCCCTGGACTTACCACTCTTCGGGTGAGGACCCAGCAACGGGCCCTCACCATCCTCTTCGGCCGGCGCTGGCCCGCCCCTAGCTCCGCGCACTTGTTGGAGGAGCGGGATGACGTCAGGAAAGGGTGTATACAATACATATGTGGTACCGTTGTAACCAAGAGAAATAGGGCTTTCACACGCAATAATATTTTATTAACAAACTTACATTTTTTATCACAAAAAAAACACTACAAATTGTAAAAAATAGATTTTTTTTATTTTTTTGCACACATTTCACCCAAAAGTATTGAGAATACACAAAAAAAGGCCAAACAAGACATTTCATGTTGAAGCCCAGACTGAAAAAAACAATATATAATTTTCCTGGAAAATCCCTGGAAATCCCTTCAAAAATCAAGGTTGAACATGTGTAGCGCAAAAACATGAAAAGTAGTCCGGCAGCAGAGTGTGACAAAAATCTAGGTAGGCTGGCACTTAAAGGGTTAAACAGAGCGGGGGGGGGGGGGTTCTGCTTTCACTCTATTTAAAATGGTTTTCCACTCAAAAGGTTTTTATTTTCAATTTACAAGAAAGACATATAAAACACAAAAGAGTCATAACTTAGCTATATTCACTTCCAAAAAGTTTGTTTAACCATGTGTATATAGTTCATCACTAGGGATGGGCTATCCTGCTGAAACTTGGGCTCAACAAGTTTATCCGACTTGCCTTTAAAGTCCGGGTTAGGTCCCCAGACTTGACCCCGACCCAAGTCCCGCTGAAGTCAATGTGGACCTGGTGGTGTATGTAGGGGTGTGAGCGGAAAATATGGAGGAGGTCGATGTGGCAGAGGCAGAGGAGGTAGCAAACACTTCAACCACTCACTCAGGCACTGGCACAGCCAAGTTCCATTGGACCCACGCCTTGTTCATCTAGGGAATGTAAGCATGTCCATGTTGCTTGTGTATAGGCAGATTCTCCTGTCGGTTTATGACATCCCCTGTGCTGAATACATGTTCTGATACGATACTGCCAGGGTAGGCCCACATCTCCAAGGCATAGAGGGTAAGCTCTGGCCATGTTTTTAATTTAGCGACTTAGAAATTGAATGGTGAGGTGCCATCACTCAGTACCAAGAGACGCATGGACAGGTATTCATCCACCATGCGAGTCAAAATCTGCCTCCTGGTACTACAGGCCATTTCTGATGGTGGTGGATATGGCAGACAATGGAATAGGCTGTTCCACACTGTGGCCATGTGCACCCTCTTCTGAAGGCGGACTACATGGCTAATCAGCCTGTTCAGCACCTTGGACAGTGTCACTGAATAAATGTGATTTAAAAGCACAGTTTTACTGTGCAGTGCTGCCTCAATTAGAGCATCTAGCTTTACTAAATGCATTCAATAAATTACAAAAGCTATAGTATTTAATCCAACATCTACTAAATTATGAAATGTGGATAATAATAATAATAATATAATGTATATCCTAAAAATTGAAAGAAAATTAATTGTTAAACAAAGGAATTATAAATAATAACAACTAAATATAACAAAGATATATGGTTTGATTAAAATACAAACCAAAATATCAAAATATATATATAATATAGTTTTTTCTTTCTAACTCTGAAACTCAAGACGAGGTCAATACCAGCATCCATTCGGACTTTCAGCATACAAGTCTTAAGAACAAGTCTTTTTAAACCCATTGGTCCCTTCAAATGGCTACTTAGAAAGTTTTAAGTCCCCATGTGATAAGGGATTAAAAAATATTAAATTGAGAAATTACAAATGGCCAGAAACATTATCTAAAGGAATAAGAGAAGTTGAAGCGAAAATTTAATTAAACCAACAGATATGGCTGGGGGCCTGGTAATTTTGGACAAGGAAGACTATATAGATGAAATGAATAGGTTACTATCTGATTCTGATACCTATATGTAATTGAATAAGAATTCTATATCTGAGTATAAGCAATCCCTGGTGGAACTGATGGACAAGGGTCTGGAAAAAGGAAATTCTTACTAAAAAAGAATATGATTAGCCCATCAGCACCAAAAGTCACAAATGGCTCAACAAACCTCTAGGACGACCCACTGTCAGTGGCATAGGGTCGGTCACCTGCTGCGTTGGAGAGTATGTTGAGGGTTTTCTACATGGGCAAGTTGTTAAATAGCCAGCTTACATACGAGAGAATTACTTAAAGACCAAACTTTCATTATTTGTTACTTTGGAATCTCAATTATCAATTCTTTAGATTGTTTTTTTTTAATAGACTGCCTTGTTATTGCCTTAGACCACAATTATTTTTGGATAAGGGGAATTTTTAAGGTGTCGCCATGGGATCAAAATTGGCTCCCAGTATGGTGAACCTTTTTGTGGGGTGGTAGAAGGCTCAGTTCATTTTCTCGGTTTAAAGATTTGGAAAAGGTATATAGATGATGTGCTTTGCGAATGGCAAGGGTCAGAAGAAGATCTTGACATTTTTTTTTATCCCCCCCCCCCTCCTCGGGGGAGTAAAACTGGGAGTCACTTGTTGAGAAGGATCTGAGGGTACTGGTAGATCATAGGCTAAATAACAGCATGCAATGCCAAGCAGCTGCTTCCAAGGTCACCAAGATACTATCATACATTAAAAGAGGCCTGGAATCACGGGATAGGAATGTAATTTTGCCTCTTTACAAGGCACTGATGCGCCCTCACCTTGAATATGCCGTCCAGTTCTGAGCACCCATTCGTAGAAATGACACTCAATGGAAAGGGGGCAGAGGAGATTTTTTTTTTAGAATATGATAAAAAGCACCCTTTCTATTTAGTAATGTATCTATAGGTAATGGAAGAGACCTTCTTTAGTCAACTAATAATTTATTTTTAGAATAAAATAAAAAAAGGTATTCTGTGAGTACTCACCTATAGAATTGTTTTTGTTCTTGCATGTCACGGCCTGCTTCAGTGTTCATAACAGTTGGGTTATTCTGCCACTGCGCCACCTTGTGGCGGAATAACCCAACTGTTATGAATACCGAAGCAGGCCGTGTCATGCAATAAAGAAAGGCCCCCTTCACCTTCGGTAATTCATCTGTAGGTAATGGGAGAGACGCTCTTTAGCTAATTTTGTTATAAACCCCTTTTGCTTTAGTAATTCATCTGAAGTCTCTCTTTAGCTGCAGTAAATCATGTTTAGTTTTTAGAATAGAATAAAAAAGCCCCTTTACCTACTCTAATGTATCTATAGATAATCGTAGAGACCCTCTTTAGCTAAGTAATGTTTATTTACAATAAAAAAAAGCCCCCATAACTTCCAGTTCAGTACAAAAGAGTTATGGTTAATGATATAACTAGACAAATATGATTGAGACAAACAGTTAAACATCAGAAGGTCGGCAACACACTTTCCCTGAATAACATGAATTCATTTTGCCTGGTTTTGGCAGGCACACAGACATTTTTTTGCTTAGACATATGCTCTATTTACTAACTGTGAACACATCCATCTTGTGTAGAAAGGCCATCAGTGAGCATATGAAGAAAACACTCGACCTAGCTTCTCTGCAGCACATCGCAGGGACTTTCCTGCCCGAAATGTTCTTCTAACACCCACTGATTTTCTGTTAAACAAACAAAATGTTTTGATAAGGAAGAGGTAATTTACTAAAATGTGGTGAGCTGTCCAATTCATGCGTTAGGTGTATTGGATTACTAGTACTATACAACACAATAGGGTTGATTCAGGGCCATATTTTCTTTACTCATGATGAATTTTTCCCTCGGTGCAATCAGGGCTGTGAAGTCTGAGCTAGTTTTAGTTGGAGTCGAAGCTCCGTACTTATTTATTGTAGTGAATGTAACTATCATAGGGCATTTAGACACATTAATCATAAATATATTTTGTGTTCTCCTAATCTAAGGCCCTAGTTTATACACAGTGTGATACGCAGCAGTGATGATAGATAATGAGTTTTCCAGTCTCCTCTGTCCATTAAACTCAGTGTCTTCAAGCTGCCCCAAGGTCCAAGGGGTGCACCTTAGGTGACATTGCAGAGGGAGGTGGCAATCACTGGATCTGTTTTTTTTTAATTATTATTATTTTCACTCTCATTAGCTGTTCAGTGGAAATGAGGGGCGCGCTGTACGCTGTCATGTTTTCATTGGTCAATCATTGGTGGCTCAGCGGACTCGGCCTGACCTCCACTCCCCAGATACATTTCTTTGGAGCACCTTTCTATAGTTTGCCTCAGGCAGCAGAGAGACTGGGTCCACTCCTGCCAAATGCCCTTAGTTACAATGGCTGAAACTTACAGGAAGGTAAAGGGATTGTCCAGGAGGAAACTGAAAAAATTGATACTCACCTGCAGCTCCTCCATGCAGTGCCGGCATTTTCATACTCACCAATGGTGGTGATTACGTCTTCCAGCACCAGCAACCCCTCATGAAAGCGGCCTTGGATCCTTCTGTAGGACCCAACAAGCCTACTCCATTCCTTGCAATGAAGTGGTCATCCCAAAGTGAGTTCACAACGCTCCCTCCATTTCAATACATGTATTAGGCATGTTAGGAGAGGTAAAGCCATATTGATGGATGCCACCATGTCTGCCCAACAAAAGGAATCGCTCATTCTCCGTCATTGGAAAGTATGAAGATGTCTGCGCATGTTATTGTCTGGGCCGTAAATTTTAAGGCTTACAGGCAAAGGTTTAAATGAGCCTGATCTCTGCTCCCCATGCTGAATGTGAGGAGCTGCACCTTTTATTCAGCCTGCTTTACATATCTATATATTTCTAGTGAACTCCCTACCTTCTGCTGTGTCTCCTCTGCAGCAGAGGATGACGTATCCATTAATTCCTTAGTGTAACTGTCCTCTCCAAAGTGAATACATTTTGAGGACTAAGAAATAGGAGTCAGCAGAAAGGAGCAAGTTCAGCAGGGTTTATCAGGGAATGCAAAGTGCCAGTGAATGAAGCATGCCCCCCCAGACAGCCAGTATGGGGCAAGCAGAAAGCAGATCATTTTAACCTATTTCTTGTAATGTCCCTTTAAGTATATATGCTCAATGTTTATCTGACCTGCTGTGGGGAAGGTGGGACAGTTAAATAGAACTGACGTGTAAAGGTGAAATGAGTAAGAACGAGAGGTTGCAAGGAGAGTGATATCGAGGTGGAAGTGTTGGCTTAGAGAAACGTGGTGACCTTGATTGTGCAACAAACCTCCTAGGTGAAATTTCTGGCACCATAAGAGTTTTTTCTACATTTAATTGTATGTTTAGCCTTGGTAGGCTTTTAGATGGGTTGCATATTAGGGGCTGATGGGTGGACGGGATATAAATATGGAACCCATATATTGGGAGAGGTGAGGCAATCAGCATGAGTACTGGTAGCATGTGGGGATGTCAGATGTGGTGTAACAGACTACGGACACATGGGTGCTGCAATGGGCTCAGACACTAATATGGTGATATTTATACATTTATCTTTTTATCCTTTGTATTGATTTCAATACACAATTATGGCAAATATCACTTTATCTCCCTTTTTACTGTTATTGTGTTGGAATATTGATAATGGAGTTTTATCTTTAGCGCACATTGTAATGTGTACATACTGTATTCTGCACTTCTTAGGAATTTTTGTATGCTTTGCACTTTATTGTAATTTAGGAGCACAGGTCTTATTTGAGTATTGATTGCTGTGTTTTACAGATTTTCCTTAGAGTATAATTTTTGCACTAGTGCACTTTATTCAGTGAAGATACCTTTTGGCTTTATTTGTGAGCCCACTGCTAGTTTTAAATGTCTTTGTGTCTGTGCTGTGCGTATCCATGTAATTATATTAATTTGATACAGTAAATACAATTTTAGAAATCAGCATTTTGTAGGGCAGCTAGAAATTTGGTGGAGGCATCCTATGCTCACTGACATTTTCTTGTGGGTTGTTAGATATCAATGTGGTAATGGGATGGGCTGGTGTAAGAACCCATGAGTAAAAAAAAATCTATGTTTGTGGAGACAGTGGGTATCCTGATTGGTGTAGAAAATTTTAGCTATGTTATTTAAAATAAAAAAATGTAAAATTCTGAACCTATTTATTGTTGCTTATATGGCCCACACTCTCCAAAAGATTGAGCCTGTCTGCTTTAAGTTATTTCGTTATAATTTGTATTAGATTAAATATGCTTTATGTTCTATATAAGTCACCCTGTTGCTTTCTAGAGTAGTGAGGAAAAGCCTGAGGTTACAATTTTACTACAGAAAATGAATTACTAATTATCGGGACCTGATAAAATTGAGGAGTCGAGCTTTGGTTACTGACTCCACAGCCCTGGGTGCAATTCAGCATCATATTTAGCTCTGCAAATGTTATTAAAAAATTGCACAGCTAAATAAGATGCTGAATTACACCAAGGAAAACATCATATGAAGAACTGTTTACTCACAAAAAAAGTGAAAAATATACAGTGCAAATTCCCTGCTGCTGACCCTGATATGTCTGATCATAGCGGTAATAATGAATGATGGAGCCCAGAACTGACATTGGAGCAGACCCTAGGTAGAGCCACTCAACGGTCACCCTCTGAAACCAGGGACCCCCAAGAGACACCAGCGGATAAGCAGTGTGGTCAACCTGGGATAGCAGCCGGTATGGTTGGTGCAAGTAATCCATACGTGGAAACAAGCATGGTCAGATGTGACAGGGTCAGCAAAAGGGCTTAACAGCAAACATGGTCAGATGTGGAAGGATCAGCAACAGGGCTTGGCAGCAGACGTGATCAAATGTGGCAGAGGCTTGGTATCTGACATGGCATGGTCGACAACAAAGTTTGGAAGGAAGACAAGTGGGATGTGGTGGGGGACTTTAAAGCAGATCAAAACCTAAGGATTTTCACACTCCACTGGGTTTTGTTTTAGGATGCCCCTGTGTGCGAAACCCCCGGTTCATCCATTACTTGCCTTGCCTGTAGGTGTCCTCTAATCCCTTTCCCCCAGACCATCTGGATGGCTAGGTGCTGGAGTGCCAGGGGATTAACAGGCAATATAAGTATAGTGGTGATCACAGGGGTTTCCCAGATCAGGATGCCCCAGGGAGAGGCAAAAACCAGGTCCAACTCCAGGGATGACCAAAGAGGGTTTCTGTTTGCTTCACTGGAGCTCTGCAATCCCTAGGTGGTTTCTAGATTACGGGGAGGGGGATCCCGTGGTCCAGCTTCCTTCATTCTCTTAGACAAAGTAAAGAGGACAGAAGCAAAGAAGTCAAAGTAATAAAGACGGGAGACAAAGAAGAAAGAAAATAAAGGGCAATGAAAGGATATGAGTGAAGCAAAACGATACAGAAGAAAAATAGAATAGATGTATCTTTTATTACATTATTAAATGGCAAAATCCAGGAGGGAGGGGTTAGTCATTTTCAGTTGCTTTAAAGGGGTCTTGTGCTCTTTTTGTTTGAAGCTTTTTATTTTTTTTTATTTTTGTAATTACATTTTTTAAGTGGTAAACATTGTGCTTAGGGATAACACACAGATAAGTGGCAGCACATACACAGTATAAAACAAGTGCAATGACGGTTTGAATATAAGTAGCAGCTGATTTTAAAATAAAATATTCAACAAGGAGAGTAGAGAAAAGAAAAAAAAAGATATTGAGAAAAAGTTAAAAAAGGGGAACTCCTTGGCCCCAGTGTTGAATGGCATATAAGCTCTTATGAATACAGCATGGCTGCCTTAAAAGGCCAGACTGCTCTACTCTTCATTATTTAAACACCCTTCCCCAACATCCTAATCTGCATGAACTAATTAACAACCAGTTTAGAACCTTTGAATTGAATATACTATATAATTGTCCACAGCTAACAGTCTTGTAACATTGTTTTATTTAAAATTAACATCTTCACATATTACATTAACAAATCTCAAAGTCAGCTCCCTTTGCATTACCAAAAACCATAGAGCCCATAACTCGAAAGTAGCAGCTGTCCTCTGTTTCTCCCACAATCCAGCTCAATACATCCCAAGGCTTTACCCCTTAACTATTCGCAGACTTGTCCAGGAACCAAAAGACAGGTTGAACCACCCACCTGCTGAACTTTAAATGTAACTATGAACCTATGAAAAAATCACACACCTCTTCTCCAGTAGCAACACTTCCCACAACTAGGGATGAGCGAATCGATTCGGATGGACCCGAATTCGTTGCGAATTTCAGGAAAAATTTGATTCTGAACGAATCCGAATTTCCCCGCGATTCGATCGATCGAAGTTTTCCTTTAAACTCCATTTATTTCAATTACAGCCATTGTAAAATGGTGGATGGACATGTCCCTTGGGGCAAGTTATCATGGGAAGGTCACATGCAGCCTATCAGCAGCCAGGAAGCCCGGTGATGTCACAGTGCTATATAAACGGCGGCCATCTTGCTTGTGCGCATTTCAGCCTTGCATTGCAGACAGAACGGAGGTTGCTGCAGACAGGGAGAGACTAACAGACAGTCAGGGAGAGTCAGGGAGACCCACAGAGACCCACACAGTTCCAGGGAGAGCCAGGGAAAGATAGGGAAAAATTGGGAACGATCCAGGCAGGGACAGCAGAGAAAATGACAGGGAAACCTTTTTTTTATTTTCACTTCACTTAATTTGCCAGATCAGTTTTAAATTGCTTTTTGTGCTGTAAATATTCCTGGCCACTGTGCATCCCATCTTGGCAGTGGCATATTTAACCCTATCTGTTACACACAAGCATTTCTTAAAACTCAATTATTTTTGTATGCTGTAAAAACCCCTGCCCACATGGCCATACTATTTCAGCACATTTGACCTGTTATACTAAATCAGCTTCTAAAGGCTCTGTTTTATTAATATATTGCATTTTGAATTGGTTTTGTGCGTCCTGTAAAAACACCAGGCCGCAGGGTATCCCAAACCGGCATATTTCACCCTATCTGTCATACTAAAGCAGCTTCTACAGGCTCTGTTTTATTAAAAAATTGCATTTTGAATTTTTTTTTGCGTCCTGTAAAAATACCAGGCCGCATGGGCATCTCAAACCAGCACATTTCACCCTATCTGTTATACTAAATCAGCTTCTAAAGGCTCTGTTTTATTAATATATTGCATTTTGAATGGGTTTTGTGCGTCCTGTAAAAACAACAGGCCACATGGGCATCCCAAACCAGCACATTTCACCCTATCTGTTATACTAAATCAGCTTCTAAAGGCTCTGTTTTATTAATATATTGCATTTTGAATTGGTTTTTGCGTCTTGTAAAAACACCAGCCCGCAGGGTATCCAATATTGCCAATTTTCATAGTATCTGGTGCAGAGAAGCAGTATCTCACTTTATTCAGCTTCTGCTTTTTAAAGTAAACACATTTTTTTAAGTGCATATTGCGCATTTCAAATACATAAAAATGTCAGGCAGACAAGTGCCAGGATGTTCAAAGAGGAGTGGCAGAGGCCAAGATTCTGCAGGCAGAGGTCGCAGCACTAGGGGCGAGTGGCAGCAGGAGTGGCGGTAAGAGACCTGATCTGCCAGTATCTGCTAGCGGTCGTGTCTCCACCAGTAACGCAAACCCTTCAAAAACCCTAGAGATGGTAATGGACTTCAGGAAGAACCCGGCACCCATGTCACCCCTGACCATCAAGGGGTGGAAATCAAGAGAGAAAGGGAGACAAAATTTCTGGGTGTGACCATCTCCAATAACCTCAGCTGGGAAAAGAACACCATAGCTCTACTGAAGAAAGCACACCAGAGACTTTTCTTCCTGAGGCAACTGAAGAAGGCTGGTCTGTCGAAAAAGTTGCTAGTGCTCTTCTTCAATGCTGTCATTGGTTCTGTACTGTGTTTTTCTTTCTCTGTCTGGTTCGAGGGAGCTACAAAAAGGGACAAGTGTAGACTCCAAAGAATAATAAAAACAGCAGAAAGAATAATTGGAGCCCCTTTACCATCCCTACAGGAAATGCACGAACGCAGAATCAAGACTCGGGCAGAAAAGATACTTCGGGATCCCTCCCACCCTGGACACGCCTTATTCCAGCACTTACCATCTGGGCGGCGTCTTGCGGTACCAGCCTGCAGGACTTCTAAGTCTAGGAACGGTTTCTTTCCTTTGGCTGTCCGCATACTCAACAATAGCCAGGCATCATAGGCCCAGGCTCAAGCCAGAATCATTTTCACTTTAGTAGAGTATCTGTGCCTGCACCTCTGTTTCTAGGTTCCCCTTCCTATGTTACTGTGGTTAACTGTTAACTGTTTTTTTTTTTTTTGCACTGTGTATATATGCCAAAAAGAATTCCTTGTTCATCTCACGATGTACTTGGCGAACAAAAAAATTTAATTGAATTGAATCTGCCGTGGTAGATTGGTTAATGCGGTCATCCACATCATCACAAGTTACATCTGATACCCCCAGTCTAGGGTCGGTAGGTTCCTCTGACACAACCCTGAGTTGGCATGCCCCAAGAGCAGTCCCTGTCCTCCCATTGCCTCTGTCCTACGCCGTTCCCTCCCCCAGCTATGTATCCTATGCTTTGGGCTCAGCTCCACTCTTTAGTGAGGAGGACAATCAGATAGAGGACAGTCAGCAGCTACTGCCCAGCCAAGAAATGGAGGTGGCTTCCTTCGCTAGGCAGACAAATAGTGATGTGGAGAGTGGCGTGGGTGTTGTTGCGAGCGTTCCAGCTCCTGCGCCAGACACTGTTGAGGAAACCGAGAACATCAGTGACGTGCAGCCACAACTCGGCGATGATGATGAAGCCGATCGCACTTGGGAGCCGGGTGCAGAAGGGGCTTCATCCTCATCATCAGGAGAAGAGGGGCACAGGTTGCCCCGGAGTCAGCAGCTGAGGCAGCAAGGTGTTAGCAGCATGGTTGCCAGTCAGCATGGGGGCAGAATTGTAAAGCCTGGAGCCAGCCGGGGTCGGGGCCGGGGTAGAGCACCTGCTGCACGACAGGCTACCTTATCAGGTGGTAGTGGAGCAGGGGTTCCTGGAGTTGGCTACAGTAGCAGTGAATCAGTGCGGGCTGTTGGTAGGAAAAGTAGCTACTCGGCAGTGTGGCAGTTTTTCCTCAAGCATCCACAGGGGGGTAACATGGCCACATGCAAGATATGTAGGCAGAAGGTGAAGCGTGGCTACATATGCGTCAACATATGATGCGTCACCATAAAGTGGCCTGGGAGAACAGAGGCTTTGGAGAGGTGGTCCAGGCTGCTTCCTCACTAAGTGGCACGCCGCTCCCAATTTTTGCCAACCAAGGCTCCAGCACCTCAGCCGAAAGCAGCTGTGCATCATACCCATCCTCTGTCACTCCAGATGCTCCTGCTCCTCCTCCAAGTCATGCATCCCGCCAGCAATCCATCAGCGAAGCCATGTCCAAGAGACAGCAGTATGCGCCCACTCATCCTACGGCGCAGAAGCTGAATGTGCTCCTGTCCAAGTTGCTGGTGCTGCAGTCGCTCCCTTTTCAGGTGGTGAACTCTGCACCTTTCAGAGAACTCATGGCTTGTGCCGAGCCGAGGTGGAGAGTCCCAAGCTGTCATTTCTTTGCCAAAAAGGCAGTACCAGCGCTGCACACTTTTGTTGAACAGAAGGTGGGCCAGTCCTTGAGCCTGTCGGTGTGTAGCAAAGTGCATGGCAGTGCCGACGTCTGGAGCTGTAACTACGGTCAGGGACAGTACATGTAGTTTATGGCCCACTTGGTGAATGTGGTCCCTTTGCAGCAGCAGCAACTTGGACAGGTCACGCCGCTTCGGCCTCCATGCTCCCTGGCCGTTGTGCCTGTGACACCGTGCGACTCGGCCTCCTCATCCTCTGCCATCTCCTCACCCTCCACTGTAGGCTTAAGTCTCAGTGCCCCTCCAACCTACCATGTGTGCAGGGCATGGAGGTGTCACGCTGTGCTTCACATAGTTTGTCTTGGCGAACGGAGTCACACAGGGGAGGAACTGCTTAAATTTATTCATCAAGAAATCCAAACATGGCTTACTCCAAGAAAACTGAAAATGAGAACCATGATTACCGACAATGTGAAGAACATTTTGTCTGCGCTGCGACAAGGAAGGCTGACCCATGCGCCCTGCATGGCTCACGTCTTCAATCTGGTTGTGAAGCGGTTTCTGAAGTCTTCGCCCCATCTGCAAGACATCCTAACAACTTCAAGGAAACTTTGCATGCACTTCAGCCACTCATACACCGCCAAGCACACCCTTCTTGAGCTACAGCTTCAGAACGGTAGCCCCCAACATTTTTCCACCCGTTGGAATTCCACCCTGCATATGTTGGACAGACTATACGAACAGAGAAAAGCCATCACGGATTTCTTGATTATCCAAGCGGATAGGGGGACTCCCCTGTGTAACTTCAATGTCAACCAGTGGCAGCTCATACGTGAAACCTGTCGTTTGCTCAGGCCCTTTGAGGAAGCCACTTTATTTGTGAGTCGCCAGGATTATGGGATGAACGACTTGATTCCACTGCTTCATGTACTACAGCACATGTTGGAAACCATGGCTGGTCAGGGCACTGGAGACATGGCGTCTACATCTTACGGCCACATGAACCCCGTTGGAGCTAAAATGGAGGAGGAAGAGGAGGAGGAGTGGCACAGGGCACAGATTAGGCTTGGCAAAATGGCTGGTTTATCTAGTCAGCGGACAGGAGAGGAGGAGAGGAGCAGCCAGAGGAGCTAGAGGGTTGTGAGGAAGGCGAGACAGAGGACCCAGGCACACCGTGTGCAGCGGAGATGGAGACAGGTAGTCCCTCGAGTCACTTGCGCAAATGGCAGGAAGCATGCTCACGTGCTTGCGTAGTGACCCCAGAATTGTTTCCATTTGTCAGCGGGATGACTTCTGGCTCTCCACCTTATTGGACCCTCGCTTCCGGCACAAAATTGGGCTGCTGCTGCTGCTGTTGCAACTCCAGGGTGTCATTCAGCCAATTTTTGGGCTCCTGCTGCCAACTCCAATGTCTCTTTCAAGCTATGCTTGGGCTCCTGCTGCTGCTGCTTGCAACTCCAGGGTGTCATTCAGCCAATTTTTGGGCTCCAGCTGCCAACTCCAGTGTCTCTAGCAAGCTATGTTTGGGCTCCTGCTGCTGCTTGCTACTCCAGGGCGTCATTCAGACAATTTTTGGGCTCCTGCTGCCAACTCCAGTGTCTCTTTCAAGCCATGTTTGGGCTCCTGCTGCTGCTGCTGCTTGCAACTCCAGGGTGTCATTCAGCCAATTTTTGGGCTCCTGCTGCCAACTCCAGTGTCTCTTTCAAGCTATGTTTGGGCTGCTGCTGCTGCTGCTGTTTGCAACTCCAGGGTGTCATTCAGCCAATATTTGGGCTCCTGCTGCCAACTCCAGTGTCTCTTTCAAGCTATGTTTGGGCTCCTGCTGCTGCTGCTTGCAACTCCAGGGTGTCATTCAGCCAATTTTTGGGCTCCAACTGCCAACTCCAGTGTCTCTTTCAAGCTATGTTTGGGCTCCTGCTGCTGCTTGCAACTCCAGGGCGTCATTAAACCGGACCTTCACCATGATTTAATGAAAAGCCCAAACTCTTAAAAAACAATTCCTCAGCATCTAAAATTAATATATTTTACATGTTTAGTCACTAATTTATTATACTTTCCCCCACTGGGCTGCAACTCTGTTCGGGAATTTAGGATACGGGCGCCGCCATCTTGACTCAGAAGCATCACACTTACTGAGGAGAGGAGAGTGGGATAAGGTACAGGGGGGCGGGTTATAGCTGTGCTTTGCTCATACAGAGCAGAGCTGGGGTCAGGGAAAGGTCAGCAGTCCCAGAATGCAGAGCAGCACAGTCACTTCCTGTTTGCAGGCACTTCCTGTTTGCAGGCTGCCTGCAAAAATGGCAGCTTCCATAAGCCGCCATCTTGGATGTTTAAAGGCTTATAAAATGCAGTAGATGCTGGTAGGATGATTTTTAATGTGAGCAATCTGTATGTACAGGGTGTGGGAAACATATAAGATAGACTCTTATTTAGAGTGAAGGTCCGCTTTAAGCCAATTTTTGGGCTCCTGCTGCCAACTCCAGTGTCTCTTTCAAGCTATGTTTGGGCTGCTGCTGCTGCTGCTTGCAACTCCAGGGTGTCATTCAGCCAATTTTTGGGCTCCTGCTGCCAACTCCAGTGTCTCTTTCAAGCTATGTTTGGGCTCCTGCTGCTGCTGCTTGCAACTCCAGGGTGTCATTATCCAATTTTTGGGCTTCTGCTGCCAACTCCATTGTGTCTTTCAAGCTAGGTTTGGGCTGCTGCTGCTTGCAACTCCAGGGTGTCATTCAGCCAATTTTTGGGCTCCTGTTGCCAACTCCAGTGTCTCTTTCAAGCTATGTGTGGGCTCCTGCTGCTTGCAACTCCAGGGTGACATTCAGCCAATTTTTGGGCTCCTGCTGCCAACTCCAGTGTGTCTTTCAAGCTAGGTTTGGGCTGCTGCTGCTGCTTGCAACTCCAGGGTGTCATTCAGCCAATTTTTGGGCTCCTGCTGCCAACTCCAGTGCCTCTTTCAAGCTATATTTGGGCTCCTGCTGCTCCTGCTGCTCCTGCTGCTTGCAACTCCAGGGTGTCATTCAGCCAATTTTTGGGCTCCTGCTGCCAACCCCAGTGTCTCTTTAAAGCTATGTTTGGGCTCCTGCTGCTGCTGCCAACTTCAGTGTGTCTTTCAAGCTATGTTTGGGCTGCTGCTTCTGCTGCTGCTGCTTGCAACTCTGCTGATGCAACTATAGAGGGTTGTGAGGAAGGCGAGACAAAGGACCCAGACACACCGTGTGCAGTGGAGATGGAGACAGGTAGTCCCTCGAGTCACTTGCGCAAATGGCAGGAAGCATGCTCACGTGCTTGCGTAGTGACCCCAGAATTGTTTCCATTTGTTGGCGGGATGACTTCTGGCTCTCTGCCTTATTGGACCCTCGCTTCCGGCACAAAATTGGGCTGCTGCTGCTGTTGCAACTCCAGGGTGTCATTCAGCCAATTTTTGGGCTCCTGCTGCCAACTCCAGTGTCTCTTTCAAGCTATGCTTGGGCTCCTGCTGCTGCTGCTGCTTGCAACTCCAGGGTGTAATTCAGCCAATTTTGGGCTCCTGCTGCCAACTCCAGTGTGTCTTTCAAGCTAGGTTTGGGCTGCTGCTGCTGCTGCTGCTTGCAACTCCAGGGTGTCATTCAGCCAATTTTTGGGCTCCCGCTGCCAACTCCAGTGTCTCTAGCAAGCTATGGTTGGGCTCCTACTGCTGCTTGCTACTCCAGGGCATCATTCAGACAATTTTTGGGCTCCTGCTGCCAACTCCAGTGTCTCTTTCAAGCCATGTTTGGGCTCCTGCTGCTGCTGCTTGCAACTCCAGGGTGTCATTCAGCCAATTTTTGGGCTCCTGCTGCTAACTCCAGTGTCTCTTTCAAGCTATGTTTGGGCTCCTGCTGCTGCTGCTTGCCACTCCAGGGTGTCATTCAGCCAATTTTTGGGCTCCAACTGCCAACTCCAGTGTCTCTTTCAAGCTATGTTTGGGCTGCTGCTGCTTGCAACTCCAGGGCGTCATTCAGCCAATTTTTGGGCTCCTGCTGCCAACTCCAGTGTCTCTTTCAAGCTATGTTTGGACTGCTGCTGCTGCTGCTGCTTGCAACTTCAGGGTGTCATTCAGCCAATTTTTGGGCTCCTGCTGCCAACTCCAGTGTCTCTTTCAAGCTATGTTTGGGCTCCTGCTGCTGCTGCTTGCAACTCCAGGGTGTCATTCAGCCAATTTTGGGCTCCTGCTGCCAACTCCAGTGTGTCTTTCAAGCTAGGTTTGGGCTGCTGCTGCTGCTTGCAACTCCAGGGTGTCATTCAGCCAATTTTTGGGCTCCTGCTGCCAACCCCAGTGTCTTTTTAAAGCTATGTTTGGGCTCCTGCTGCTGCTGCCAACTCCAGTGTGTCTTTCAAGCTATGTTTGGGCTGCTGCTTCTGCTGCTGCTTGCAACTCCAGGGTGTCATTCAGCCAATTTTTGGGCTCCTGCTGCCAACTCCAGTGTCTCTTTCAAGCTATGTTTGGGCTGCTGCTGCTGCTGCTTGCGACTCCAGGGTGTCATTCAGCCAATTTTTGGGCTCCTGCTGCCAACTCCAGTATGTCTTTCAAGCTAGGTTTGGGCTACTGCTGCCTGCAACTCCAGGGTGTCATTCAGCCAATTTTTGGGCTCCTGCTGCTAACTCCAGTGTCTCTTTCAAGCTAGGTTTGGGCTCCTGCTGCTGCTGCTTGCAACTCCAGGGTGTCATTGAGCCAATTTTTGGGCTCCTGCTGCCAACTCCAGTGTCTCTTTCAAGCTATGTTTGGGCTCCTGCTGCTGCTGCTGCTGCTTGCAACTCCAGGGTGTCATTCAGCCAATTTTTGGGCTCCTGCTGCCAACTCCAGTGTCTCTTTCAAGCTATGTTTGGGCTCCTGCTGCTTGCAACTCCAGGGTGTCATTCAGCCAATTTTTGGGCTCCTGCTGCCAACTCCAGTGTCTCTTTCAAGCTATGTTTGGGCTCCTGCTGCTGCTGCTGCTTGCAACTCCAGGGTGTCATTCAGCCAATTTTTGGGCTCCTGCTGCTCCTGCTGCCAACTCCAGGATGTCTTTCAGCCAATATTTGTGCTCCTGCTGCTGCCAGCTCCAGGGTGTGTTTTTCAGGCAATATAGGGGCCCCTCATAGTGATGCCACCTCAACTCTCTGGAATTGTGCCGCTCTGTGATTCTAATAGCGATAGCTCTGATCTGCATGTCATAATTATTTACAGTATTTTTTCACTAACCCAGCACGCATCCTATGCGTGTTACAGCAAGGCAGAATGGTTTACAACCCTATTGAGGCTCTAGGAAGCTCAGAAATAGCTGTTTTTAATAGCGATTCATCGCGAATAAATTCGGACCGAAACTAATTTTGTCGGAAAATTCGGCGAATCAGCCGAATCTAATTTTTCAAAAGTTTGCTCATCCCTGCTCACAACAATGAAAAAAGACCTTCTCGCTGTGACAAAGGCAATCCAACTGACCCAGTAACAACTTTTTTTAACAACATACTCACAAAAAAACATGCATCACCAAACACAGTGTAAGTCCCCCAATTCACTACCCAACAAAAACCTAAAAAGGGGAGGAAGGGTGGGACAACTTATGGTCATAAGGTCACAAAGGGACCTTTACTTTGCAACTGAAGCTTAAAATACCACCTTCTCCTTAGTCCTTCCAGGACCTTTCCTGTACCCCCTAACCAATGCCTGTCCCCAGAGGTCCTGAGCACGGCCCCCAGCAGTCATGCCCCTCAGGCCTTAAACCGGACCTTCAGCATGATTTAAAGTGGACCAACACCCAGGGGGATCAGCCCGGGAATCTATAAGATTCCCGGGCCGATCAGATCCCTCCCCGCGGAGCATCCGAAATTGGGATGCCCCGCTGTATGAAACCCCGCAGGACGCCCAGAAAGCTTACCTTATCCCCGTTCCAATGGCGCATGCGACTGCCGCAGCCGAATCTCGCGCTTCTCTCTAGCAGGGTACGCACAGACGGCCGGCGCGGGCGCGCTCCCTGTTAGAGGGAAGCGCTGGATGCGGCCTCCAGCGTGCTCAGAGCCGCTGTGGTTGTCCGTCGCTTGTCCGTACATACCACAGCGGCTCTGAGCACTCTGATTGGACGAGCGCTCGCGTAGGAGCGGGGTGAGGTGAGTTTTTTAGGGCGATCTGGGGGGTTTCACGCAGCGGGGCCCCAATCGGGGTGCCCCGCGGAAGTGGACTAAAACCCAGGATAGTGAAAATCCTGGGTGTTGGTCCACTTTAATGAAAAGCCCAAACCCTTAAAAAACTATTTACCAGCATCTAAAATTAATATATTTTAAATCTTTATTCACTTACTTATTATTCTTTCCCCCGCTGGGCTGCAACTCTGTTCAGGACTCAAGGATATGGGCGCCGCTATCTTGACTCAGAAGCATCCCACATACTGAGCAGAGGAGAGCGGGATAAAGTGCAGGGGGCGGGATATAGCTGTGCTTTGCACAGACAGAGCAGAGCTGGCGTCAGGGTAACGACAGCAATCCCAGAATGCAGAGCAGCACAGTCAGAAAACACTTCCGATTTGCAGCTGATGCTCTATGAGCCATCATCTTGGATGTTTAAAGGCTCATAACATGCAATAGATTCAAGTAGGATGATTTTTAAATTGGACAATCTGTATGTACAGGGTGTGGGAAACATATAAGATAGGCTCTTATTCAGGGTGAAGGTCCGTCTTAAGGGTTCCTTGTTTTCCTGGACGTAACATTAGCACCTTATCCCCTGCCTAGAGCAGTTGATATCATCCAGAGAATGTAAAAAATAAAAACATTGCAAAAAAACAACACACTTTTTTATTTTGTTTAAATCGCACAATTTATTAACTTATCAATATCGGCAGAAATTGATTTAAAAATGTGGGAAATTAGCTGAAGAATTTTTCTACATGGGGATAATGCTTGCTATAATTATTTTTTTAATAAAGCGGCTATTTACAGTGATGCTTTATTTGATGAAAGTGAAAAATATAGCAAGTGAAATGTAAGGTGGTGAAAAAAATTGGTAAAGCACCCCCCGGAGTATCCCCATTTGGGATACCTTTCTGGTTTATGAGGGATTGAAACTCTACGGACCAGCAGTGGGCTGATGTGACAGTGTCTATGGGGTCCCGATAGCACCCCTGTAAAAACACCAGACCCATGCCAATGGGCAACGAGGAGCTGCAGGAAATGGCAGGCGACATGCCAGTCCCCTATCCAAGGAAAAAAGAACTGAACTGAACTAGATACAACGAAGCCAAATTTCTCCTCCGAAACTCCTGTAGATTTTTTGTAATGAAAGGTCTTCCACCTGACCTGCTGACTCTAACTCACAAATGAGAGCTCAAGGCTTTCACTCAAGCAGAGTAATTTAAAGTAATGTATACACTACATTAACTACAGAACTGACTTCTGTCGCCACAGTTCTGCTCATCACAGGGTTGACTTTCTATTTAAGAGCTAAAAGAATGTGGAGAGGAGTTTTGACTGAAAGGGACTCTAAACCCAACAGCAATAATTAGCCAGCAAGCAGCTAACCTGGTGCACCTCCTCCCATTCCTGCAGCAGTAGCAGGGCTCAAAAGCTTACCCTTTTTAAAATGTTATTCCTTCAGGAATATGCAAAACAGTGGTCTCTTCCTTGGAGTTCTTAATATGAGCGAGAACAGAAAGCCACAGTGGTCTCACAGCTGTCTCTGATCAAAACAGGGCATGCTCATGACTCATGATAAATCTGCACCATGACATACCCTTCCCAGGTCAGCCATGACCCAGAAACTGAAGCAAAGAAATCAGTTTCGCCTGGAATACATAAGGTATTTACATACAATCAGAGATTTTCAGGTTCTTTGACATTTTGAAATGGCTTATTATTTACTGTTCCCAAGAGGGGTGGAGAGGGAGAAAGATAAAGTGTAGTGTTTGCCTGGAGAGTGACTTTAAGAATACAGTCAAGAAAACCAGAAGCAATGCTGCAAGGCTCGGTGATGCCGCTCCCCCCCCCCCCCCCCCCCCCCCATGGATATCCTGATTTTGGATACCTGTCTGCTACAACACCACTTCCATTTAAAATGACCAACATATTGGTTTTGGTTTTAGATCTGCTTTATGTGGGTTAGAGTAGGCTTAAGAAGTATCACAGCACAAATCCCCCCCCCCCCCCCCCCCGACAAGCCTAATAACCATATAGCCTGTACTTTCTGGTTCCTTCACCATGACCTGGGGCTGATCTCTGGACAGGTTTGCACATCACCGTATGCCTATCTGCCCAGAGAACACTTAAGACCAAGGCTCCCCAACCCTCTACTACAAGGCCCACTAACAGGCCAGGTTTTACAGATCTCCACACAGACACAGTTGAAATAATGAAAACATGATCATTTGATGGGCCTTTTAGGAAAAAGCTGGTGGAGCCTGGTCCTTTTGGCCAGGTCCAGGAATTGGTAATTGTAGGCAGACCATTAGCCTTGCAGGGGGATCACAAATTTGGATGTCTCCCATTGTGGACAGTAATTGTTGCAAACCAACAGTCATGAATAAGTAAATAAGGCCCTTATTTAACAAGGGATAGCGCCAGGTAGCGAATGGTGAGCGAACGGTAATGACGCTCACCGCCACGAGAACGCCGGCACCCCTCCGCAATCACACATTTATCAAGCCAATCCTGCTTAGCGACTGACAGAGCGCCAGATAGCGAATCATTCATCATTATTCCAGCCTCACCCCACAGCGCCAGCGAGCGACCTTGAACAGCGACAGGTATGACCTCTCGCTACCTGGCGCTCTCCAATGCATTTCAACTGAGCTAACTTTAAATATTCATAATTAATTGCTATTATTTTTTTTTATTTTTTTTTTTATGTCAAAAATTCTGTGACCACTTCTGCAATGTTAGATTTTTTTTTTTAAGGTAAAAAAAAAAAAATAAAATTGTGCAGAATTGATATTACAGGTCTGATATTAATGTATTCATATTACAGAATGTTTTGAAAAACATGTTTTTTTTTTCTTTCTAAAAATATGGTTGTTTGGGGGTTAAAAAACTACTTTTAACCCATCGCCGCCAGCGCTCTGGGGTTTAAACAAGCATTTCACAGCGCGAGAATTTTTGGATCGTGATTTGTTAATGAATATGCTGGGAGCTCCCATACAGCGCGGAACCTGTCAAACAGCGACTCCTAACCCTGTATTCAACATTACCGCACACCGACTGAGTTGCTGTCAACAGCCGAACAACGGCCAAGCACAGCGAATACTAGCGGGCGCTGTGAAAATAACGCTACTGTCGCTCATCTGTCGCTACCTGGCGCTATTAATGAATCAGCCTGTTAGACTTCTAAACCCAAAATTACCCATGCCAAACTCCAAGAGCCAGAACATAAGAAGCCCTTGGGAGGTTCATGTAGGGCACCATTGCAATCTATCAACCAAGCATATAGTTTTTTGGAGTAACTGCAAAAACAGCGTCATAGAAATTTTGCTTGCAGATCCCGTTTTGATGAGTCCCTTTGGAACCCATGGTGGGTGGGCAATGAGAGTATGTTCATTATTCTATGAATCTTTTGACAGGCAAAACATTTGCTTCAAATGGGTGTCTTGGGTTTTATGATGCTGTCCTTTAATTATTATTAATGTTCACGGGTGGTCTACGTCTGTTGCCAATTAAAATCCCACTCCTCATGGGTCCATCTTGGGACTGGGATTGGAAAGGGGTAACAGATGTGCAGATAATGAGGAGGCAGGTCCGACCTGTTTCTTTTTATTCCACGATCATAGAATTCATATTCACATTTGCTGCTTCGGGAAAGCCTTGGAGACATCACTCGAGAGATCAATTTTACAGCGAGCCCTCCCTCCAGATGGTCCAGGGCTCTCACAGCTCAAGAAGCAAGTAAACATTTCTAAAGTGCCTGCAAGTAAACAAGGGCATTGTGATCCTGGCACTGGCACCCGGCATTAACCCGCAAAGCATTGGCGGGAACAGCTAATAGCGGCCACTGAAAAGACTGCTAATTAACCACGCACTAAATGAGTCCGAAACAAAAGCTGACAGGTTTCTGTGCCAGTGGATAGTGTTCCACCTTATCTCCCTTGCTGTGTCATTAACACGCTGCCAGCGCATTTCCAGAACCAGAAGAATAATTAATGAAAGGGGCAATTATATGATACCTTGTCTTTGGCAGTTAGGTTTCCATGTCAAAGGCAAGATGTGTCTAAGAACAGTTTGTAACTATCTTTAGTGGCTTTAAAGCGGGCTAAAGAAACAAAGACAAGGAAAGCTAATTAGACTCCACCAGGCTCATTCATCAAGAACACTTTTTTTTCTCCCACGACCACTATGCTGTAGATTTCATGTATGCCAGGTTACCAGAGTTAGAAGACAATGGTGACATAACTCATACTGTATCTGTAGGGTTAGGAGGTACTGTAGACAGGTTCTGGAGCTGGTCCTGAAGGAGCCCAAGAAGGGACACTCGACAGCTGCCATCTCAAAATCCTGAAACATGAGACACTTAAAAAACACACTGCTCCTCCCTCTCCAATAATCTCACGATTACAGCAACGATACAGTTTAAATCACAAAATATTACATAATAGAACGGGAGAGCCCCAAAGAAATCAGTCTAAAATGGGGCCCTGCTTTTTTTGTCGGCACAAAAACCTAAACCAGACCCTGAGCGAGGCAAACAATGTCCAATATATCAAAAAATATGTATATATAAAGTGACCAGTGCAATACCACTATGCATAAGTGCTAATCAGGAAAATGTAATATAAATAACAGAACAGAACAACATACATGTGCACAAAATAACAAATTAATATTGAGAAGTTAGGCAAGTTCTGGTGTTAAAAGATTTAATGTTACCAAATAGTTAAAGAGCAAGTGCAAGAAGGGATATGGCCATACGCTCAGATACAAAGTTACCAGTCTGGTAAATGAGGCAAAATGTCTGTCCACCAATATAGGGAGAGGAGAGAGAGGAGATAGCAGGAACTTCTGCGCACGCGGCTGCCGTGCCGCTTCTGCAGCCATCTCAAACTCGGGACCCCAAGCAGAGGCAATGGCAAGGCTGAGGATAACAGCCAATTCTGACCGCAGGAGATGAACTTGATGCAGTAGCAGATGTAGTCTTACAGAGAGGTGGACAGACATAGCAGGGTCAGCAACAGGTTTGACACAAAATGTGGTCAGACATGGGAGAGTCAACAACTGGCTTAATACAGAGCTCCCTGGTCAAATGTGGCTGGCAGAGAGACATGGTCAGATCTGACATGGTTGGCAACAGGGCTTGGCGCAAGACATGGTCAGAAGTGGCAGAGGCAGAGTCACAGGAGGTGAATCTCTGGGAGAGCAGGCTGCAATAGAACACATGCTGAAAATATAGTTTGAATTACCTGCTCTCCAATGAGCTGATGCACCAGCCACACTGTGCCAGTGTTGCCTTGCCTTTTCTTAGAAGTACTTAAAACCACCAGGGAACAGAAATTAGCTACTGTATGTGTGACAGCAGTATCTGCCCCAATAGGAACACATCCCTAAAGCTGTGGCTCCCACGCCCTAGGCTTCCCAGGTCTGCTGCTGACCCCCTCAAAATGCCATCACCTCCCACTTATGGACACTTGTTTTGGGCTAGGGACCCTTGTCAGTACAATGCTGAAAGCTGATGACTCTATAAAGGACAAGATTTGAGAGCACCATAACAAATGGGCAAGCCACTGAGAAGGACCCATGTTAGGGCATCTCCTAGTGTAGGTTGCCCAGATTGTTCTCAAGTCTTACCCCTCATACAGCAATCACCTTCTAGCCTTGGAGACAGTAACTGTGTCTATTTTAGTAATTGCATGCTCAGCTGGTTCATATTTATGCTTGAGGTAAATATAAAAAGAGATGATTTGTATGTTACTATACTCTCGAGTCCCATCCCTGGTACAGCCATCAACATCCAACCTTCTGCTGATGAGGGGCACAATCCAAAACACATATTCTCAATTAGGAGATTATAAACATTTTATAGGCTATACTCAAGCATTGCACGCATAACCAGTTTGTTTCTTTCCGCTTGAGGTACCGTAAGAGATGATTTGTATGGCTCCTCCTACTCTAATAAGTAATAAGAATCATTGGACCAAATAGCTTTGCATTGTCGGGAATGGCCACATGGGCCAACAATGGTTGTGGATGTGTTTGCAGGTGGGTATTTAAAACATGGATGTGCCACTTCCCAACAATCTAAGCTGAGCAGCAGTTGTTTATTGAGGCCCCTGGACCAATTTTTATTTACTTTTTATTTTTGTTTCTAAAAGGAGGGGTGCAGGGGGTCATAGTCCAGAGCTGTCTTCAGCAATGAGAGCATAGGAACTGTTACTTCTGTAAGAATGGCATCCATCTCAGCCTTCCGCCACCTTAGCTGCTGGCGGTTTGCTTACCATCTACTTAGGATCCCCATGTATGTCTTTTTTAATTTTTGAAACCCCTGGTCTAGAGGAATTAAGGGGGCCCCTGGCTGAACAAACCTTTTTTTCTTGAGCTAGGGACAAGTGGCTATGTGCGTCCGCGGATTCTTGTTGGTATATTAAATATTTCAAGCTTAACAACAAATCAATGGGAGAGCTTATCCGGGCCATCTAATATAGCATGGCTCGCAGCAAATATTATGTGCTCTACGTCTGCTCTTCCCACTTATTTTCTTATTACAGGACACGGAGACAAGACATTGATCAGTTACTCCATTGATTAAAAATAAATAGAAATGTACCAAGACATGCCATTACATTCTATGACACCCATGAATACAAATCGTTCCGCTCTAACATTTAGCAAAGGCTTAGGGTCCTTGTAGAAGAGATTCCGACCGCATTTGCATAGTGTTGCTGTGGCATTTAGAATAGGTCAGTGTATGGTTGTCGTGTTTGGGGAGATGCTGTAGTGACGACGGGCTTTAAGAGCTTGTGTACACAGTACACAGGGAATAACTGTTGACTGATCTGTTCTAAAGGATGTTGATGAGTGATGCAGAGTAAATGCAGTTTAAAGCTGACCAATGCTTAACCTGATATGATCAGCGAAGCTCTCAACTGGTGCTGATCCAGATTGGGGACAATGCGGTTTGGAAGCCCTCCCGCCGGATAATCCCCTCTGCCCAGGATTCAGTATTCCAGAAAGGCTGAAAGCAATAGCTCCAGACACAACAATGTGTGAACTGATATAAGGGTCAATTTGGACGCCTTCAAAAATGATTTTTAAAAGAAAATTGCACACCACAGCAATAAAGCTTATTTGCAAAAGTGCATGTGTATTAATTGTGATAAATATAAATACACGTTTTACAATAAAGATTACCGTTCTGGCTTACTCAAGTATTATTACAGATAATATAAAGCTAATATCAAGCAGATAATATAAAGCTATTTATATGGTAAGAACAAGAGCATGTGGTTAAAATAACCAAAGCAACAGAAATGACAATAACTGACATATATATATATAGAATTAATTAGTAGCACATAGAATAGACAGCAAGGGATGCAATCACAAGGTTTCGCTCTTACAGGCTGATTCATTACTAACGCCAGGTAGCGACAGATGAGCGTCTGTAGAGCGGATTTCAGAGCGCCCGCTAGTAGTCGCTGTGGTCGACCATGGATCATTGTTTCAGAGCACCTCAGTCGCTGCCCGGCATTTATGAATATGATATGTGAGTCGCTTTACTACGCTGTATGTGAGCGAACCATAACGCCAGCTCAGTGCGAGTGACTCACACCACATTTATCAAAAAAACTGCAAGAAACATCGCCGGCGCTTAAAATCATGTAATTGTAGCCCATAGTGCCAGAGGATGTGTGATTAAAGGTTGTTTTTGAACATGTATCCACTAGTAAAAAAGCAAAAACATATGGAATTACATTGTAACATGAACACTTTAATACCAGACCTGTAAGGACAATTCTGCATAAAAATATTATTAATCCAAAAAGTTTTCAAAAATTTAATTTTCTTGCCCAGAATACATGTCAGAAGGTGTGTGTTTTTTTTTTTTTAGGAAAAAAAAAATTGGGATCAGGAAAGAGATTTAAGGATCGTCAATAGAAATGTATGGGAGAGCGCCAGGTAACGACAGGCGCTCTGCAAGGATGAACGCCGGCGCTGTACGCTGAGGCTGGGATAATGATGAATCGAACGCTACATGGCGTTGTTCCAGTCGCTCACAAGATTCGCCTTCATAAATGTGGAATTGCGTGCCGTCTCCAGCGTTCACCTGCCGCTGTACAGGCACTACCTGGCACTATCCCTTCATGAATAAGGCCCTTAGTAATCACTGCAACGAGCAACAATAGGGGCCTATGCTTAAAGTGGATAGTTGCAGGTAACCAGCTCACCCTTTGAGTAAGGACCCTCCAGCACAGACTTAGGAAAACTCTTGAAATGTTTCCAGAACAACAAAGATATGTCCAGCTGCCGAGGTAAAACTTAGCTTTTACTTGGTATATCATTAAAATAGTATCAAAATAAAATCCATCCGTGTCAAAAAGTCAGCGGTGTCACCCCTAATCCTCACCAAACATGTGACGCGTTTCAGGCTTCAAAGAGCCCTTAATCATACCATGCTTAAAGTGGACCAACAGTCAAAATGAATTAAATCAGACCAAAACAACAAATAGTGCTCATATGCATCCCTTTCCAGGGCAATTTAGATTGCAGCACATAAAAAATAATTTACCTTTTTCTAACGCCTGCTGGGGTAAATACATTTCAAAAACAAGATGGCCACTCATGGGATTGCAGGCCACCTGCAAACAGAAAGTCATGCTGGGGTTCCTCTTACTGTGCATGCATCAGTTATGTCAGTTGGCAGAGGAAGCTCCAAAATGGCCGCTACCTTTCTTTTCCAACTGTGCCAGGCTCTGGTTTAATCCATGTCACAGTGGCTATATGATACAAAATATGCAGAAAATGTAAAAAAAAGCAAATAAGCCAGATATTCATTAGTGCAGGTCAGAAGATTCCAAACATTTCAGACCCTGTCTGTGTGTTTCATCAGGGGAAAAACAAGATGGCTGCGCCTCGCCGGCATCCTTAGTGATCTAAAGCATCTAATGCCGTGGCACGGGGCAGGGAGGCTTTTATACCACAGAGGAGGGCATGGACTATCCTGGGTTTTGGTCCTTTACCCCGGGCACCCTGATCGGGAGTGCCCCGCAGCGTGAAACCCTGCAGATCGCCGAAGTTAACTCACCTCTTCCCGGTGCTACGATGCATGCATGGGTGCTTGTCCAATCAGCATGCTGGGACCCGCTGACATCACGTCATCTAAGCCTTCGTCTAAGGCCAGCGGCTCAGAGAATGCTGGTGGCTGCATCCCCCGCTTCCCTCTAACAGGGAGCATCTTTTAGATTCCACGGCCCGGCCGAGAGAGTTTTCCATGGAAGCTGGGTGGGGGGGGGGGGCAGAGGATCACAGTCCCCTGCCCCTCCACCAATCACCATCCGGCATCTCTGACAACTTCGCCGATGGAAGTGTCCATTTATATCAGTCAAGTCAAAAAAAACAGGGGCCGAGCTGAGAGGGGGGTTGGTAAATGGATTCTCCTGCCCGCTGAAGACCCTGGGGGGGAGGAGGGCCCCCTTGTGAAGATTTGCGCTGATGGATCCCATGCAAACTTTTTTTTTTGTTTTACGTTGTCGGGGAGGCCGATTCATTAATAGCGCCAGGTAGCGACAGATGAGCGACAGTAGCGTTATTTTCACAGCGCCCGCTAGTATTCGCTGTGCTTGGCTGTTGTTCGGCTGTTGACAGCGACTCAGTCTGTGTGCGGTAATGTTGAATACGGGGTTAGGAGTCGCTGTTTGACAGGTTCCGCGCTGTATGGGAGCGCATGACAGCGAACGGCCATAGCGAACGGCTCCCACCATATTCATTAACAAATCACGCTCCAAAAATTCTCGCGCTGTGAAATGCTTGTTTAAACCCCACAGCGCTGGCGGCGATGGGTTAAAAGTAGTTTTTTAACCCCCCAAAAAAACATGTTTTTCAAAACATTTTGTAATATGAATACATTAATATCAGACCTGAAATATCAATTCTGCACAAATTTTATTTATTTTTTTTTTTTTACTTAAAAAAAATCTAACATTGCAGAAGTGGTCACAGAATTTTTGACATTTAAAAAAAAAAAAAAAAATTGATAGCAATTAATTATGAATATTTAAAGATTGCTCCATTGAAATGCATTGGAGAGCGCCAGGTAGCGAGAGGTCATACCTGTCGCTGTTCAAGGTCGCTCACTGGCGCTGTGGGGTGAGGCTGGAATAATGATGAATGATTCGCTATCTGGCGCTCTGTCAGTCGCTAAGCAGGATCGGCTTGATAAATGTGTGATTGGGGAGGGGAGCCGGCGTTCTCGTGGCGGTGACCGTCATTACCGTTCGCTCACCATTCGCTACCTGGCGCTATCCCTTGTTAAATAAGGGCCTCAGCCTTCGTCTAAGGCCAGTGGCTCCTGAGCTGGCGGCCACATCCCCTGCTACCCTCTAATAGGGAGCATGTCATTCACAAATGCCTGGCGTGGCCACGCGCACTGCTAGAGGGATGGCGGGGATGCGCTGTTGAACCAGGAAGCAAGGTAAGTGTATAGGCGACCTGGGGGGTTTCACACAGCGGGGCATATCGATTTTGGATGCCCCAGGGGGAGGGAATCAGTCGGGCCGATCGTGCTGGGTTTTGGTCCACTTTAAGTAGTAGTAATATCACAGTACATTATTAACAACATATACTCCACAGATGACATCTTTAAAATAAACCAAAACCAGACCTAACATTTATAAGACTCAATGTGTGATTAAATACCGACCCACAGGGCACCCACATTTAGATGCCCCACTGTTTGAACTTCCACCGGTCAGCCATTACACACACCACCTCTTACGGTGCAGCGGTGCATGTACTACCGATGGTGGAATCTTCCACACCCATCTTGTCTGTGTGTGGCTGTGCTCGCCTTACCTGAATGGCAATGCAACCTTGGAGGGATGCAGGGTATTCCTCACATTCAGCTTTACTAAGCTGCCCAGATGTATATGGGTTTAGAAATCTGGAGGAGAGACACGCCTGCACTGTGGGATGCCCTTCACACAGCTGAGCTCCTAGTGCCTCCTGCTCCTGGTCAGCCTACATTTCGTATTGCTTTAAATCAATGTTCTTCTCTTCCAATAGATGAGATGACTTCTTTATAGTGAAGAGAAGATGGGCAGCGTGTAACGCTCCCGCTCTGTGTTTTATTCTCACATTACAGGACTTATTTGCAACATGCCGCAGCGAGGCGAGCTCTGAGAAATGAGCAGCTTTTCTGTGATTCTCATCTGAACTTACCTTGGGGGGAAAATTAATCAGACACATAACAGTCATTTGCCTCAACGCAGAGTTAAATGGCAGCTCATTACACAAGGGATGACAAAAAGACAAGCTGAGGTAAGACGGGAAGGAAAAAAGGCAATACACTGAGAAGCACGTGTCCATTAACCCATTTTTAGCCTGCTGTGTGTGTATGTGTGTGTGTGTGTCTGTGTGTGTCTGTGTGTGTCTGTGTTTGTGTGTGTCTGTCTGTGTGTCTGTGTTTGTGTGTGTGTGTGTGTGTGTGTGTGTGTGTGTGTGTGTGTGTGTTTGTGTGTGTCTGTGTGTGTCTGTGTTTGTGTGTGTGTGTGTGTGTGTGTGTGTGTTTGTGTGTGTCTGTGTGTGTGTGTCTGTGTGTGTCTGTGTTTGTGTGTGCCTGTCTGTGTGTGTCTGTCTGTGTGTGTGTGTGTGTGTGTGTGTGTGTGTGTGTTTGTGTGTGTCTGTGTGTGTGTGTGTGTGTGTGTGTGTGTGTGTGTGTGTGTGTCTGTGTGTCTGTGTCTGTCTGTGTGTCTGTGTGTATCTGTGTGTGTGTGTGTGTGTGTGTGTGTCTGTGTGTGTGTGTCTGTGTTTGTCTGTCTGTGTGTCTGTGTGTGTGTGTGTCTGTCTGTGTGTGTCTGTATGCGTGTGTGTCTGTGTGTGTCTGTGTGTGTGTGTATGTGTGTGTGTGTCTGGCTGTGTGTCTGTGTGTTTGTATGCGTGTGTGTGTCTGTGTGTGTCTGTATGCGTGTGTGTGTGTCTGTGTGTGTCTGTATGCGTGTGTGTGTCTGTGTGTGTCTGTATGCGTGTGTGTGTGTCTGTGTGTGTTTGTATGCGTGTGTGTGTCTGTATGCGTGTGTGTGTGTCTGTGTGTGTCTGTATGCGTGTGTGTCTGTGTGTGTCTGTATGCGTGTGTGTGTGTCTGTGTGTGTGTCTGTGTGTGTTAGCTTTGGGTGCAGGATCAGGGTCACCCTTAGAGGACAGCAAGCTGGGCCCGGGATTTCAGCCTTAATGAGGTTCCATGCCTGGCCCACAGTTTAACTTACCGTATTTTCACCCTAAAAGATGCACCTTTTTCCCCAAAAGTGGAGGGCAAATGTCCAGTGGGTAATATCATCAAATGTCTTTTTTTTTATAGTAGCGTTCCCACACTTAAACAATGGACGTGGATGCAGGCCACGCCCACCCGCTGCACGGACCCAGGTGTGTGCGCATGCCACACCCAAGCATCCGCAGTGGCGAGCAGAGCAGAGACAGTGGGTTAGTACATTTACCTTGCCCCCTCCCTGCTTCTCCATTTGGCAACATCGTGGGAGCATTGGTTATCTAAGTTTACTTTTTTTTTTACTCCAGTGTCCGGGGAAGGGGTACATGCCACCCTGCCTATAGCGATGGTTAGGAGGGAATGCTACACTACCTATAATGATTGGGAGGGGAGAATGCCACACTGCCTATGAGGATTGGAAGGGGGGAATGTCACTACCTATAGGGAATGGGAGGGGGAGGCTATACTACCTATGGGGATTGGGAGGGGAGAATGCCACATTGACTACGAGGATTGGGGGGTGCCATAAAACCTATGGGGATTGGGAGGGGGGAATGCCACACAACCTAAAGGGATTGGAAGGGAAGAATGCCACACTGTCTATGAGTATTGGAGGGAGCCATAATACCTATAGGGATTGGGAGGGGGGAATGCCACACAACCTAAAGGGATTGGAAGGGGAGAATGCCACACTGTCTATAAGTATTGGAGGGAGCCATAATACCTATAGGGATTGGGAGGGGGGAATGTCACTACATATGGAGAAAGGTAGGGGGATACCACACTGCCTATCGGGAGTGGTAGGGGAGAATGCCACATTCTCTATGGGGATTGGGATGGGGGAATGCCACACTATATTATTGATTTAATCTTCCTGTGTGGGGGGATGAGAGAAAAAGAGGTCATAATTATATAATGATGTTATTGCTGGCGTTGGATCCTGACTTTATCAGGGGACTTTATGAGTATAGACGCTTAAAGCCATTTGCTTGCTTAGTATGTTCTTGCTACAATGCATTTAAATAACCAACAAGTGATAACTCTTGATACAAGCGGCCTCCCCAGTGGGGATTATGCCACAGCCAATGCAATATGAGATGCTGGTCTGCTGATGCCGGAGAGCTGATACTGCAGCTGCCCCACCACCTCTGTAGTGAAAGGGGGACACAGATCCCTCCCTGCCGAAGTGATGTTGACCCACCAGGGCTTTTACTGGAGAATACCCCTCCATCTCCCACTTCACCTGTAATGTAATTAATTACATGGGGGGATTGCACAGAGGCTCTTCGTCTGTGGTATAAAAGCCTCTCTGCCCTAACGCGTCAGCATTGGCCCGATGAGACGCCATGTCCCCCCTACAGATGCCAGCAGAGCAGCTGCAACAGCCACCCCCAGCTTTAGCAGACAAGGAGCCCCCAACCTGGTGGACCTCAAGAGGGGAAGTCACCTGACAGGGCACAGGACAAGGAAGATGCTAACAGGTGAGTTCACATGTTGTGGTGGACAGAGCTATTGAATGCTAAATACCAGTTATTGGGGACTATCCAGCCGGAGGGGTTCCAAACTGGGTTGTCCCCACTCCGGCTCATCACTAGTCCTGATCACTTCCTCAGGGACGTGTCATGCCTGAGGAACTGACCAAGAGATCACAATATACATGCCGGAGGAACACAAAAGGTCCACTTTAAGTTTAATATTTTTTTCCAGGATAATTGGAAATAAACACATATAGTTAAATGACATCCTTTCCCCCTAAATTATTTTCCATCAGGTCTTGTTTTATGAAGCATTACGATGCAATCTAGTTAGCTGACGTTAAGCAGCTTGGAAATACAGGTATAAGGTGCATTATTGCTCATGGAGTCAATTAATTGACAATCCAAACTTCCCTTTAGGATCCTGAAGGTTGCTCTGTGATTAAAGGGTTTTCAAATTATTAGGCGGCTTAGCTTCGGTGGCCACGACACAGAGGTGCAAATTAGTCTGTCACCACTGTCACCCTGAACCATTCATCTACAAATAAATTATATCCCTCCAAGATGAAAAACATTTTTTATTACAATGAGAAACATTGTATATAACATCTCAGCTTCCTCATTATTGAGCTCAAACCCCTAGAGATGGGCAAATTATACTGTGTCCTCTCTGTACAACCTACAACCAGAGGACAATGCAAAGATAAATAAATGACCTGATAATATAGTAACCTCCTAATACTGCAAAACCACTTAACATATTCCAAGCTGCACCATACTTAGGGTCCATCCACTTCTGTTCAAAAGCATGCATGATTGTGGCTTAAGATATACAACCCAAGCAGGCAATCAGGTAGGGCAGATGGCACCCACATTTCAGAATACTATATGCAATATTTTGTACACATATTGAAAATAAGGTCCTAAATGCAGAATAACACAGTCACTATAAAGTGCTACACTGCAACATTCAATGAAGCTAGAATCCTGTACCACAATTCTGAATTTCAAATGTGACTTGGTGGACCTTTTAGTAAGGTTGAGACTTCATTGCAGAGGTTACAGCTTTTGGTGGATGATCTAGCATGGCTGAGACCAAAAATGGTGTGCTGGTGGCAAAGGTAGTGGACTGGCAAACATAGTGGGGCTGACGTTGGGAAAGACACATTCATGGTCATGGTCATTTTTTTGAAGCAACCACCTCCAATCGTGCCCGGCCCATCCAAATCTGTCTCTTGAGCCAGGGGAGATATGGTGGGTGGGGCTCATGAGATGACATGCTTCCCAGGACGCACCCAGTTAGCATTTGGGATTCCAAGGTTCCTTCTAAGCAAGAGAAAGACTGTGGGTGGGGTTTATGAGACATCATGCTTTCCAAGAGGGCTCCTTGTAAACTGGGGGAGATGTGGTGGGTGCGGTTCATAAGAACATAATAGCAAGAGAACAGCTTGGGGAGCAGTGATTGTTTCTAGACCAACACCTATTACACCTATTACACCAAATGGATGTTGATCCGGCCTATACTCAGTGTTCGGGTCATCTTGGTTGATGAGGACCCCTGTGCATGAAATCCCTTCAAGCCCTGTTATTTTTTACTTTCTTCTCACTCCCCCAGTAAACCAAAGCTCCTCATTTGGCCCACCAACTGCCATGTGGTTTGTAATCAGCTAGCCTCCAGCAAATGGGATGCTCCCTAGTTGAGTACAGGCTTGACCAACACCCATTAGGTGTAAAATGGGTGTTTATCTAGTTTGAAGGCATGCATCAATGTAGCTTCAGCTGCGAGAAAATCTCAGTGTGCTTATATAAGCATATTGCCGTGTATTGATTTTGTGACCTGTCGTCCTCTGATCTGCTGTCATCAATTTCACTTTAATTGGTGCCAGTACCAAAACAGCCACCTTTCAATCCCTTCACAGCAGCCACCACCCACTGAATGGGCTCCTTCCCCACCTGTGTGTGTGTCCAGGGCCTGGCTGATGCCTGCAGCTGCATGAAGTCAGGTACCTTACGTAGGGCCCCTCCAACCTCCCTCTATTTTTACATAGTTACATAGTTAGTACGGTTGAGAAAATACATATGTCCATCAAGCTCAATCAGGGGACAGGGTTGGGGAAAGTTATTTTTATTTTTTTTTAACTGATAACAGCTATTAGTAACTGTTAATGTTACTTTCTGCTAGAAAAGCATCTAATCCTTTTGAAGCTACCAGCTGGTGATGCTGTAGCAGGCTTCTGTGGGAGGCTATTCCACAAATGTATAGTTCTTATGGTAAAAAAATGATTGTCGTCTACGGGATTAAGTCTTTTTTTTCCATATGGAGATAATGCCCTTTAGAGTGGATTTTAGCTTAAATAATTTTTCGCCATGTTTTTGCCTTTTTTTATATTTATACAAGTTAATCATGTCCCCCCTCAGACGTCTCCTCTCAAAACTAAACAGATTTAATTTCCATAATCTTTCTTCATAACTAAGATCCTTCATGCCTCTTATTTGTTTGGTGGCTCTCCTCTGCACCCTTTCCATAGTCAGAGCGTTCTTTCTTTGAACTGGTGCCCATAACTGGACGGCATATTCCAGATGAGGGCGCACCAGTGACTTGTAAAGAGGCAATATTAGAATAATAGTAGAAAAAGTAGAATAATAGTGGGCCCCGCACTGAACTTTGGGGTACACCACTTACAACCAAGGACCATTCAGAGTAGGTATCATTAACCAAAACTCTCTGCACATGATCCTTCAGCCAGTTTTCAGTCCACTTACAAACTGTAATTTAAAACCTTGAAGACCCCAAATTCCCCAATAAGCGTCCATGAGGGAAAGTGTCAAATGCTTTTGCAAAATCAAGAAAAACTATATATACAGCCGCCCCACTGTCCAGGCTTCTACTAACATCCTCATAGAAGCCAATGAGGTTAGCCTGTCAACTTCTGCCCCTAGTAAAACCGTGCTGGCTGTCATTTACAATATTATGGGTAGTTACATAATCCTGTATGTAGTCTCCTAGGAGTCCCTCAAGCAATTTTCCCACAATGCATTTTAATCTTACAAGTCTGTCAGATGACCCGGAGATGACCTAGAACCTTTTTTTAAAATGGGCACCACATTTGCCTTGCGCCAATCCCTTGGTACTTTACCAGTTGTTAGTGAGTCTTTAAAGACCAAAAGCAGAGGTGCTAATTAACTGAGCTGAGTTTTTTAAACTGGACCACCCATTTTTTCTTTAACAGGTGTTGGTCCTGCAGGCAGCGAATAAGAACAAGCTCAGAGGGGACATCCAGAATGCTGGAGCCCTACTGCAAATACCCCCCCCCCCCCACCCCAAGAAAGCCCGATATCCTTACCTTCACCTCGAGCCACTGCATGGAAAGGAGTCCTGCGATTGACCAATGGGAGGTTGTCGGCCAATCGCGGGACTCCTTTCCCAAAGTGAAGATAAAGATATTGGGCGTTCTGGGGTTAAGTTCTGGGGGCTTCCGCATTCTGGATTCCCCCCCCCCTCAAGCTTGTTCTTATTCTCTGCCTGAGGGACCAATACCTGTCAAAGGAAAAACGGGTGTTGGTCCGGTAAAAGAACTCTTGGTTGAAGTCCATCTGGTCCTGGAGTCTTATTCACATTTAAATTATTTAGTCTTTTTTGGATGATATTCATGTTTAGCCTGTTAAGAATTATGCTTGGGGCATCATTTGCAGTGGCAACCCCTAAATAGGTACCTTGTGCCTCATTGTGTACACAGAGCTAAGTAACCCATTTAGCAGCTCCGCTTTTTCTTGGTCCCCAGTGACCAACTCCCCATTACCATTAATTAGGGTACCTACCTGTTCTGATTTTGGTTTCTTTGAGTTTATATATTTAAAGAAACGTTTACGGTTGGTTATGTTTTCTTTGGCCACATGTCTTTCATTTTGTGCTTTTGCCAGCTTTAGGGGGCGGAGTTGCACTATTTAACTTACCAAGTTGACCAGGATTGGTCACAATTTACTACCAACTTACCACAGGAATTCCTGATTTTTTTTTTACTCAGTAATACGTATAAAGCCACACTTATTCCAATCACAGCGTTTTTTACTTTGAAAGCTGTTTTACTGTCATGTTTTAAGTACCAGCACTGGCGAATGGACTGTGGATGGACCTGGAGAAGTGGTGAGCAGAAGTGGAGGCAGAATATTTGTGCTTATTTACATTATTTTAGGTATGTAGCAATGGGATAATTTTTAATGGGGGTTCTAAGCCCCCCCATCACCTATAATGGCTGGACCCCATTCTTCAAACATGATTGGGCATGGTTTCCAAGGGCCCCCATCTTCACATTCTAAATTATGGGGATCCAAACACTATAGGCTGTATGGTCTGGCCCACCAATAACCTACGAGCATGATCAGACCTGGGTATATCATCACACTTTAGGTTATAGGGTGCCCAGACACTGTGGGCTGCTCTATATGTGATAGCTTGGCCAAGTGATTTCAGGATGTGTGGGTGTGGCTGCCATGAGAGCTGGGCCCTACTCTCTCTTACCAGGCCTGGCCTCTCAGCAAGAAAATTGGGATCATCATATTGGCAGCTCCAGGGATCGATGCCCACTTATGCCCAGTGGCCATGGCCAAAGGGGTGGCGCTTGTAAATGTCCTACAGGATGTATATTCATGGCAAAATAAACCTGATTCTGAGACCTGCAGATGTATGTTTCTACAGCAGAGCAATATAGAACCTTTGATTTTTTTCAGCTGTGATATCCAGTCTTTGAGTGGATACAGCAAAACAGTGAGTAAATGGGGTTGGTCACCACCTGCACACCACCTAACACTTTAACAGTAAGCACCCTGAGTCTCAGCAATCTCCACTTAGTATGGTAGTGGGTAACACATATTTGTATTAATGTACAAAATTATACTCACCACAACTATCTATGAATATGAATTGTATCCTTATGAAATAGTTACTTCTGAGTCTCCTGAGTCTTTGATCCTGTACACATTACATACCTACCTGCCTAACTACCTATATACCAAAATTGCCCAATTGCCAAACCAAAGTCAGTATATGTAATGAAAGTAAAGTAGTTTATTCAAAATGAATGTCTACCAAATGATCTTATCCTACGCCTGTAACAAGATGTCCGTCACAGATGCATCCTTTGGTTTGATGAAAACAGATATTAATTAGATCAATTACATGTTGCATGAGTCAAAATATTTGAGTGTTTCCAGATCCGGGGTTCATCCTGTGCTATTATCTATCGTCCATCGTCTTTGACAGTGCTAAAAACACGACGTGGTGCACACATTCCTCCTAAATTTATTTCCAAGACATGACTTGTCTGTTTCGTCTCTACTCAATCAACAATCTTTTACCACTCAACTTCTCCAAAATCAGCTTAATTAGAGGTAGCACAGCAGAAGCTAGTTCCCTCCGTGAAAATTTAATCAATCATAATTTAGGCGAGAAATCATCTCAGGCTCTCCTCCCTTTGAAATGGATTTCTATCTTGGTTTATATGATGTGCACAGTTTTTGATTAGGACCCAAATCTTGAATATTACACCCCTCCCTCCACCTTATTTTATTCTAATTATCATATCAAATCCTCTTTGCACTTCCAATTTTAACTGCATTGGGATATTTATAAACAAAGCTATAACCTGCAATAAGCCTGTTACTAATGCATCAGCCAATTGGTGCTTAATATTAGAAGGAAGAAACATGTCTCTAGTGCCTTAGTGGTCTCTCTACATCACTGTTGGCTAGCAACACGAGATGCCCCAGATGACCTGCTTTGAATCAGCTTCTTCGAAAGCCACTTCGAGAAACGACATGGCAACCTGACAATACAGTCAACTCTTGCCTCCTGTATTTCCTTGACGACCTCTGCTAGATTCTGACCATGTCCATGTTACAGCCCACATTGATCTCTACATCGCTGTTGGCTAGCAACACATTTCAATTGCTTTGAATCAGCTTCTTCCAAAGCCACCTCCAGGAACGACATGGCAACCTGACAATACAACACTGTGTTGTTCCAGCCACCTGTATGAGTTGCTTTCTGGTTGCTGACCAATAGTCCTGACCACATCAGAGTTGCAGACCAAGCCCAGAACATGTCGGAATTGCTGTCCATGGTGCCGACCACTGCTATGCCCTTAGCACACAGGAAAATTAAAAGAAACATACTTCCAGCACTGCAGTGGTCTCTGCATCCCTTTTGGCTAACAATAAGCAGAAATAGCAAGAATAAACAGCTTCTTTAAATGCATAGTAACCTGGCAATACAGTCAACACCATGTTTTCCAGCCACACCCAGAGTCCCAGCTTGACTTGCCTCCAGGATTCCTTTTCCAACCTTTACTACATCCTGACCATGTCCAAGTTGCTTTCCTCTGTTGCTGTATATCCTGATCGTGTCTGAGTTTATTTCTGGTTGTGGACCACATGAGAGTTGCAGTTCACATCACTGACCTCATCTACCTCCTGAACATTTTCAAATTGCTGTCCACGGTGCTGAACACGGCTATGTCCTGACCACATGGGAAGAATACAAAGAAGAAACTTTTCCTCAAGCACTGCAGTGGTATCTATGTCCCGGTAGGCTAACAAGAGATGCCTGACATTACAACTGATTTGAAGCTTCTTCAAAAGCCACCACCAGGAATGCAGTCATCCTGATGATACAGTCAACACCTTGTTGTCTCCGCCACCCCTTAGTCCCAAACTTACCTGCCTCCATGTTACTGTCCTCTGCTACTGTATATCCTACTGTATATTCTATACTGTATATAGTTTCTTTCTGGATACAGACAACTGCTATGTCCCTGCTAAGTACACGTTGTAAACCTCAGCTATGTCTTGACCATACCCATCTTGTTGTCCATTACCACCTTTTTTTCTTTAGCAATGACAGGTAGACTTTTCTCCACTCCTCTCCGGCATAAGACTGTGTGGGACAAACCAATGTTTTTTGCATGTAGGTGAGGATAGATGCCCCCAGTAATGCTTCTCTGATTTTCCCCCACTTCTTTATAAAGTAGTCCACCTTTTAGTAAAAAGAAAAAGTTGCTCTTAAATTAAAAACACAGAGCCTGGGCTTTAGAAACGGGGATGCAACTCAACAACAACTGCTTTATTCAGATTTGTTTCTACACTTAGGTGGTTATTTAGGAAAGGATAGCACCAGGTAATGCTTCGTAGCGGCAGGCAGCGTCCGGTGAACGCTGGGCACTGTACGCAAAACCACAATTAAGAAAGCGCATCTGGTGAGCGCCTCTAACAGCGCCATGTAGCGGCACATGTATTACTAGAGATGGGTCAGCATATAGCGCCGGTGCTCTAGGTTCAAGAGCACCAGGTATTACCTTTCGCTCAGTGTCGCTCTGCCATACATTTCAATGGACTTTCATTTGTTTGTGTACAAATAGCGTGTTTTGCAATTAAAATTATTTATTTTTTGCTCAAATCATTGTGTAGCCTCTCCAGGCTGCAAAAGAAAATAAACTTTTAGAAACTTTTTTGACTTTCTTTATAATTTTTATTATAATATTATTATATAATATTTTTATGCAGAATTGTCATTACAGGTCTGGCACTAAAGTGTTAATGTCACAGTGTTGAAACAATGTCATTCTATGTGTTTTCGCTTTGTTACTGGTGTATATGTGTTCAAAAACAGACTGGTGCTCTATGCTATAGCGCCCAGCTTGAGAGCGCCGATGCTGTGTGTGTGCATAGTTTTTTGTTAAGTATGGTGTTGAGCGCCGAGTGCCTGACGCACTGAGCTGGCGCTACCTCTCGCTTGCTGCAGAGTTATACTGTTGTTAGAGCACCCAACATACATCACATTCATCAATGCCGGCCAGGTTACTACAGCGACCGCAACACTAGGTTACAGCATCAGATACCCGCTTACAGCGCCTACTAGCGGTCGCTCTAAGCGTCACTATACAGACGCTTATCTGGCAATACATGGTGCTAGTACTGAATCAGCCTCTATGTCTGAAAAATCCACTGAAAGTGGAACATTATCCAAGGTTTTGGTCCAGAACCCAATGTGGGATGCTCCAATGTGTGAAACTCCACCGGAATCTCAGCAACAACAGCTTTATTCAGCAACTGAGCCAAATGAATGCATGCAAGGTATTAAAACAATGATTTCTTTTCACCCTTTGCCTGGCCAGTCCCTTTAAATTCTGACTGTGTCTCTATTGTACAATATTCAGAACTTAGGGCAACAGTTTTAATTTTGCCCAGGCCCCCCTTTGGCTAATACCAGCCATGGGCACAACTTTGTTGCTTATCTGAAAAACATTTTAGTTTTTGAACTGGAACACATTGGCCATCTCAGCGCAATGCCCAGCTTTGGCCGAAGGCCAGGAATGCAGCATCTCTGAGATTCCAGGTATAGAAATGACAGACTGGAATCCAGGAGAGCCATAAACCACCTGCCTAGAAATAAAGCACAGCACATCACTCCGCCATAAACCCTTGGGCCCCACGTTAGATGGAAGGAGGGGATCGCAGAAATCATATAAAAGCTGGAGTCTTTCTAATTAAAGCTCAGCATTGCAGTTTTGTTAATTTGAGCGCGATGGTTTCTACTGCCAATCATGGGCCCGGACTAATTAAATTTGATCATATTCCAAAGCTCCGAGAGCAGGATAAATTTAATTAAAAGAAAAGATATTGGGTCTTCAATCTCCCATATTGAAACTATCACTGCAGGTCCGGTAATGAAAAGTGCTGTCTGTACTCGCAGCATTAATGGATATTGGTAATATTAAAAAGGTGGCTGTGATCCCACTAACTTTCCAATGTTCCGTTTTAATGCCTTGATATTCTAAGCACTGCTGTCGGGCCGGCATCGTTTGATGGCTTATAATGGGGTTTCAGCTTATTTATTTACTTGATAATTATGCTCCTGCAAGCTCTTATTTATTAAACTTGATTTAAACTAGTATTGTTGAAATGGTAGCACAGGGACTGAAGAGAATGTGATGGTGCACACTCCCATCATAGAAAGTCACATGATGGTGACACGGCTTCTTTTAACCCCCTAACCGTCCTAGTGAAATGCAAAAAAAAAAATGTTAAAACCTCCAAAAATGTTGCAGGGGCAGCTCTGGACACACAGTGTGTGGGGTGTTGGCAGGGGCAGGAAGGGCCAGCAATATGCTCAACCAAACCTATAAGCTTTTTTTATCAAAAGGGCAAAATATTTAGCGAGTTAAAGAGAAACAAAGCAAAACCCATATATTTCACTATCCTGACTTATGTGCCTCCTGTCTGGGGCATCTTAGAGGCCGATTCATTAATAGCGGCAGGTAGCGACAGTTGAGCGACTGTAGCGGCATTTTCAGAGCGCCCGCTAGTAGTCGCTGTGCTTGGCCGTTGTTCGGTAGTTGATAGCGACTCAGTCGGTTTGCCGTAATGTTGAATATTGGGTGAGGAGTCGCTATTTGACAGGTTCCGCGCTGTATGGGAGCGCATGATAGCGACTGGCCCTAGCGACCGGCCCCCACCATATTCATTAAAAAATCACGCTCAAAAAATTCTCGCGCTGTAAAATGCATGTTTAAACCCCAGAGCGCTGGCGGCGATGGGTTAAAAGTAGTTTTTTAACCCCCAAACAACCATATTTTTTGAAACCAAAAAAAACAAGTTTTTTAAATAATTTTGTAATATGAATACATTAATATCAGACCTGTAATATAAATTCTGTACAATTTTTTTTTTTTTTTTTTTACCTTAAAAAAATTATCTAAAATGGCAGAAGTGGTCACAGAATTTTTCACATTTAAAAAAACAAAAAAAAAACAATTAATATCAATTAATTATGAATATTTAAAGATTGTTCCATTGAAATGCATTGGAGAGCGCCAGGTAACGAGAGGTCATACCTGTCGCTGTTCAAGGTCGGACGCTGGCGCTGTGGGCTGAGGCTGGAATAATGATGAATGAGTCGCTATATGGCGCTATCTCAGTCGCTAAGCAGGATTGGCTTGATAAATGTGTGATTGTGGTGGGGAGCCGGCGTTCTCGTGGCGGGGCCCGTCATTACCGGCCGCTCACCAGTCGCTACCTGTCGCTATTCCTTCATAAATAAGGGCCTTAATTGCTTGCTCAAGGGGTGAGGGAGCATTAGGGATCTGCAATCTGATTAACCAAAGTAAAATGCTATGTTTATCAAATGGGCAAACCAGGGGGTTAAAGTGGAACAAGATCCCTGAATTTCTGCTTCAGTCGTGGGTTTTGTTACTCTTGCCTGGAGGATCCTGCTGTATTTATCTCCCCAGAATCACCTGAAAACTCACCATTCTTATGTTTCTATGGCACATGTCCAATCACTGGCTCGGGCTCCATTTACATGAATATGAAGCACAAGAACATCAGAATATCTGAATGGAGCATGTCTCACTGGCTGCGGCTACGTGCTTAGGCTAAGGGGATAACAGGGATGCGGCGTGGAATTGGAGCGACCCGGAGGGATAAACACCAGCCAGTGGTTGCTCCTATTTTTAACGACAGTGCATGCAATAGCAATAATAAGGCCTCGAGAAGCTGCTCTGAAGCCTGTCCCATGTGCATTTCCTCCCTTTCCTTCTTGATTTTGCCCCTCCTTCCATTTTTCCATGACCAAACTCAAAATGTGATCACACGGCTTCCTCTGTTCCCCAGCACTCTCAGTGGGACCCCCAGACTTGCTAATACTGGGAGCTGGGAGTGTTCCATGGCCACACATTTATAGTGTGGTCATGGAAAGCAAGGGTACACTTTGGAGACCTGTCATAGCAGAAGAAGCAGATGGGACAGGCTTCAGGAGAGTTCCCCTCTGTCTTACTATTGTTATTGTCCCTGTAAAGACTGTCCCTTTAAAGTAAAAGGGAGCTGCATGGGGGAAGACAGGAGGTGGCGTCTACAGGGACTTGAAGTGCCTCCACTCAAAACCAGTTCATCAGATACTTGGTGAGGAATAAAAAACTCCCTTCCAGGTCAAGTACTGTCAGGACAGCTTGTATGCACACCTCCCTTCCATGGCTGATCAGGGTTAGTTCTTGGCAAGGAGTTGTGTATTGCCTAGTAACAGCTCCTGCAGGTATGTACATATCGGGAAGGGATATAATTGTTGGAACATTGTTCTTCTGAGACATTAAAGTCAGATCGTGGTGCCCCAGGGAAAAGGACCAAAACCCAGGAAAGTCAAAATCGGGGTTTCCCCGCTGTGTGAAACCCCCCAGATTGCATAGCGCAACTCACCTCTTCCTGATCCTACGGCGCATGCACGGCCGCTCCTCCAATCAGCACGATCGGCGCCACTGACGCCACAAATGCCCGCGCCATGCAGGTGCGGGAACGCTCCCTGTTAGAGGGAAGCGGGGGATGTGGCCATGGGACCAGAAACAGGCGAGTCGGTTCGGGCGTTCTGGGGGGTTTCACACAGCGGGGCACCCCTGATCAGGGTGCCCCCGGGGAAAGGACCAAAACCCAGGATAGTCAAACTTTTGATTATCCTGGGTTTTGGTCTCATTTAAAGAGGGACAAATAAGAACAACAAGGGACAGGGGCACATGAACTCAAAAGAGGGAAAGTCCCTCCAAATCAGGCACATTTGGGAGGTATTGGTTTAGCTCCAATATAAATAGGAAGTTCAAGCTGTTTGTAACCCCAGCCACCCCTCCCTTCCCCTGTGCTAAGACGAATTTGGGCATTAAAAAAATAAAAAAAACTCACCTGAGTGCCAAAATCGTTCCCTGATTGTAGGAGATGAGTGACAGTCACACTGCTACACTGACCTGTCACACAAGGTCCCAGCTTTAGCTTGTGTGCCTACTCCCCCCCCAGTAAGTTTATTATGTTATTGCCCAAGTCCGTCCAGGGCGGGGAGGGGTGGATGGAGTGTTACAAAATACCAGGGCTTTCTTTTCAAGAGATCAGCCTACAATAACCATGGGGTTTATTCATCAAGGGATAGCGGCAGGTAGCGCCTCATAGCGGTAGGCAGCATCTGGTGAACACTGGGCGCTGTACGCAAAACCACATTTATGAAAGTGATTCTGGTGAGCGACTCTAACAGCGCCATGTAGCGTTCGATTCATCATTACAGGCAGCTCAGCGTATAGTGCTGGCGCTCTAGCTTCCAGAGCGCCAGGTATTACCTGTCGCTATCTGTCGCTCTCCCATACATTTCAATGGACGTTCCTTTTCTTCTGTTTAAACAGGGTTTTTTGTTTTTATTTTTATTTATTTATTTATAATTGTGTGACCTCTCCTGGCCTAGAAAAAGTCATTTTTGAAAACTTTTTTGATTTTTTTATATATTTATGCAGAATTGTCATTACAGGTCAAGTATTAATGTTACAATGTTACAACAATGTAATTCCATGTGTTTTCGCTTGTTACTGTTGGATATGTGCTCAAAAACAGACTTTAATCACACAGCGTCTGGTGCTCTATGCTATAGCGACCAGATCCAGAGCGCCTACGCTGTGTGTATCTGTTTTTTTGTTGAATATGGTGTGAGTCGCTGAGAGTTGGTCGCAATGAGCTGGCGCTACCTTTCGCTCCCTGCAACGCTGTACTGGTGTTGGAGAACCCAACATACATCTCATTCATCAAATGCCTGCCAGGCTCCTACAGTGAATGAGACGCTCTGTTACAGCGCCCGAAAGCCGATCACAGCGTATACTAGCGGACGCTCTTAGCGCCTCTCTACAGACTCATCTGCCAATAGCTGTCGCTAGTAATGATCAGCCTGCATGTGTCAACCCGTTTAACATTCAGCCTGAAATTCCCCAGGAATCCCGGCAGAGGCGAGGCAGATGAGATATCTTCAGGCGCCTTTTTTGCAGAGTGCGTATTCAGAATGAAAGCCTCATGACCCTTGTTCTTGTTCAATGGCTGCTCTCCCATGTCTCTCTCTCTCGCTTGCAGCTGCAGACATCAGGCCTTTCCCTGTTCTCCGGCTCCCCGTTTGGGCCTGATTTCTCTCCATGTTATGCCTGGCAGGCTGATCGGGATGAGACGGAGGAAACACAATCTGCCTGGAAGATGCTCTCAAACAATGCCAACCCCCATCCGCCCTTCAGCTGCCGCAGAGGTTCCCCCCTTGTGTCGCCGGATGCTGTTTCCAGCCTGAATGAGAGTTTTCCTGGAGAAGAAATGTTGACGCTGAGGTTTGTCACTCATCATTGGAGTAGGAAGAGGATGATGACCGAGGTTGGACAGGCGCCATGTTCCCAGCGCGGGCACACAGCAGTGAACATCTGCAGACAGTCGCTTCATGGAGGACAGCTCGTGTCCTTGGATGAAGATCATCATCCTGCTACGCTTGTTATGTGGAGTCACGCATATACAGCAAATAACCGGGTGATATCTGTCTTATCAGAAGGATGGGAGATGGCGTGAATGCCAATAAAAGTTCAAGGTCTCTGCATTAAAGAGGGCCAAAACCCTAAATTGATGTCCCCACCCTCCATCCCCAGATTTGGGATGCTCCCGTAAATAGGGTTGCCACCTGGCCGGAATTTCACAGGCACAGATGGTATTTCTTGCAAATATATTACACATATGTATACAGATATATATATATATATATATATATATATATATATATATATATATTAAAGTGGACCAAAAGCCTATTTATTGATGACAAAGATTGGAAAGGCTCCATGTTCCCAAGCTATTTAATACAAACCCAAGAAAAAAGTATAACCCCGCACCACCACCACCATGGGTGTGATGTGCCGGTTGGATGTCCTTTCACCAATATACCTTATACCATCTTATCAGGTGAATGTAAAAAAAAAACGTACATTCCATGGATCCCCAGACTCCATAGTCTCCACTACCTGCCTTTTCCGCTGCAAGTTCAGAGCCATCCGGTTTCGGCCCATGAGTAGGGCGTGGCCTGTGACTCCTGCCAGTGTCCAATGGATGCTGGCAGGAGTCACAGGTCACGCTCCCCCAGGTGAGAATCTGCCCACTCTGAACTTGCAGTGGGGAGCGGCAGGAATGGCGGGGAACGTACGGTAAGTTTTTTTTTTGCTTGGTTTTCAGGGAATGCCTGCACACTGCCTGTAATGGGGATGCCCGCACACTGCCTGTAATGGGGATGCCTGCACACTGCCTGTAATGGGGATGCCCGCACACTGCCTGTACTGGGGATGCCCGCACACTGCCTGTAATGGGGATGCCTGCACACTGCCTGTAATGGGGATGCCCGCACACTGCCTGTAATGATGATTCCCGCACACTGCCTGTAATGGGGATGCCTGTAATGATGATGCCCGCAGACTGCCTGTAATGGTGATGCCCGCACACTGCCTGTATTGATGATTCCCACACACTGCCTGTAATGGGGATGCCTGCACACTGCCTGTAATGGGGATGCCCGCACACTGCCTGTAATGATGATTCCCGCACACTGCCTGTAATGGGGATGCCTGTAATGATGATGCCCGCAGACTGCCTGTAATGGTGATGCCCGCACACTGCCTGTATTGATGATTCCCACACACTGCCTGTAATGGGGATGCCCGCACACTGCCTGTAATGATGATGCCCGCACACTGCCTGTAATAGGGATGCCCGCACACTGCCTGTACTGGGGATGCCCGCACACTGCCTGTACTGGGGATGCTCGCACACTGCCTGTAATAGGGATGCTCGCACACTGCCTGTAATGGGGATGCCCGCACACTGCCTGTAATGGGGATGCTCGCACACTGCCTGTAATGGTGATGCCCGCACACTGCCTGTAATGGGGATGCCCGCACACTGCATGTAATGGGGATGCCCGCACACTGCCTGTAATGATGATGCCCGCACACTGCCTGTAATGGTGATGCCCGCACACTGCCTGTATTGGGGATGCCCGCACACTGCCTGTAATGGTGATGCCCGCACACTGCCTGTAATGGTGATGCCCGCACACTGCCTGTAATGGGGATGCCTGCACACTGCCTTTAATGTAGAATACTGCTTCCTGCCTGTAAAGTGGGGTCTGTAATGGTGTGATCGGGGGAAATTCTGCACACAGTCTGTAATGGGTGATTGGGAGGGGGTATTTTAGCACACCATTTGGTTCAGAATATTTTTTTTCAAATTTTTCTCCTCCAAATCCAGGGTGCGTCTTATAGGCAGGTGTGTCTTATTTGGCGAAAAATATGGTATGTCAGTAGTACAAAATATTTTGGCCCCAGCTACCACATAAAGGACCAATCACCCCACCTGATCACATAAATCACAACATCAAATAATCTTCATACATGTTATTATGTGAAGACCATGACAAACAACACAATAAAAATCAAGTCCACAGCAGGGGCATCCCCACCACAATTGTGCAAAATCTAACTATAAAAACCCTATACATGCTATTTGTATCCAATCCCAATAGCAATTCATTTCTTACAATAAGGGGGTTATTTGAGAAGGGAAAGCGTCAGGTAGCGCCTTGTTAATGAGAGGTAGCGACAGGTGAACACCGGACACGGCAGCAATTACACATTTATCAAGCAGAATCTGTTGAGCGACTGGGATAATGCCATGTAGCGCCCGATTCATCATTATCCCAGCCTCAGCAAATAGCGCCGGCGTTCAGCCTTGCAGAGCGCCAGGTATTATCTCTCGCTACCTGTCACTCTCCCATACATTTCAATGGATGATCCTTTTCTTCTCTTTAAACTGGGTTTTGTTTTTTTTTTGTTTGTTTTTTTAAATCTCAAATAATGTTGTGACCTCTTCTGGCATTGAAAATGCTGTTTTTTCAAAAATGTTTAATGTTTTCATATTTCTGCAGAAATGACATTACAGGTTTTGCATTAATGTGTTCATGTTACAATGTTATTACAATGTAATTCCATATGTTTTCGCTTTGTTACTGGTGGATACATGCTGAAAAACAGACTTTACACACACAGCTTCAAAGGGGGGGGGGGGCCTGTATTTTCGGGGAGGTTTCCCTCTGGTTCACACCGGCCACCAACAAGTTGTGTCGATAACCCACATGTGAGCCCAAAGGACCCCTCGAAAGGGAAGAAGGGGAGGGTCCTCTAAGTCACTCACTGGGAATTAGCCTTAGCTATAATTAATACGTTTCATGAACCGTGTGTTCTATTCAGCATTAAAAACATCCAATATTTATTTATCTATTCATCTATACAAAGAGTATTGCATTCATACATCTTCAATAAGAAATTATGTGATCGTCTCTGCAATTAGAAAAGTCTTTATGTACAAAAGTACTTGTTTAGATCCACTGGTCTTGGGACCTTCTTGTTTGTAGCAATTTGGGTCCTCTATGCCCTCAGTTTGTAGCAAGTTGTGATTGGTTTGGTCGAGGTGGAACTCCTACACAGACGCGTTTCGCCTTAGCTTCCTCAGTGTGTGGGTCCTTATAGTCTGGTTGTTAACACATTGTTTAAGGGTGAGGTTTATAGTGGATCACCATTACTAGTGGCCAATATAGTAAAACATATTGTTATAGGCAGAGTTTACTTACATAACTTGCATGAGTCAGTGGTCGCCCCTGTATTTAATCACCTCTGTATAATTAAATGGTGTCCCTGCTGTGTCCTTGCTGGATATATATTAAAGAGGACCAAAAGCCTATGAGTCTTTGAGACAAGGCAGCCTGATTCCCTCTCCTCAGGCATCCTGTTTTAGGATGCCCCGCTGTCTGAACCCCCCCCCCCGTCGCCTGCTATATTTACCTCAGCCACGACCCACAGCGTATTCAAAGTGGGCGCCACATGACTTGCATCCTTTTACAGCTGTGCGCAGTCAAACCCGCAGGGCCCTCTACCTCAAGGCAACTATGTGTACCTGCCCCTCTCCCTGGCTTATCCCATAAGAACCATTCTTGAAAGTCCTGGCCCAATTTAAATGCGGCATCCCCATGCTCATGCGCCAACCACTCCTCGGTTACAGTTGGAAGAGCATAACCAACTACTACCCTGACCCCCTAATTCCTCAGACAGCACAGCATTTCTGCTACCTACACCATGCATGCTCATGCACAACAAATATGGCAGGGCTGTACCGCACATGTCCCATGGGATAAATCAACAAGGTGAGTATATGGCGATTCTAAGAGGCCGATTCATTAATAGTGGCAGGTAGCGACAGTTGAGCGACTGTAGCGGCATTTTCAGAGCGCCCACTAGTAGTCGCTGTGCTTGCCCGTTGTTCTGTAGTTGATAGCGACTCAGTCGGTTTGCCGTAATGTTGAATATTGGGTGAGGAGTCGCTATTTGACAGGTTCCGCGCTGTATGGGTGCGCATGATAGCGACTGGCCCTAGCGACCGGCTCCCACCATATTCATTAAAAAAATCACGCTCAAAAAATTCTCGCGCTGTGAAATTAAATACTGTTAAAAGTAGGTTTTTAACCCCCAAACAACCATATTTTTGGAAACCAAAAAAACAAGTTTTTAAAATAATTTTGTAATATGAATACATTAATATCAGACCTGTAATATCAATTCTGCACAATTTTTTTTTTCCTTAAAAAAATTATCTAAAATGGCAGAAATGGTCACAGAATTTTTCACATTTAAAAAAAAAAAAAATAATAATTAATTATAAATATTTAAAGATTGTTCCATTGAAATGCATTGGAGAGCGCCAGGTAGCGAGAGGTCATACCTGTCGCTGTTCGAGGTCGGACGCTGGCGCTGTGGGCTGAGGCTGGAATAATGATGAATGAGTCGCTATATGGCGCTATCTCAGTCGCTAAGCAGGATTGGCTTGATAAATGTGTGATTGTGGTGGGGAGCCGGCGTTCTCGTGGCGGGGCCCGTCATTACCGGCCGCTCACCAGTCGCTACCTGTCGCTATTCCTTCATAAATAAGGGCCTAAGGCTCTTACACAGTGGGGCATTCTGAATTGGGGGGAGGGAGTGGACTAACAGTCAGAAATAACTGCAAGCTGTCCCATGGCGAACCTATATACCACAGCTTCTCCCTCCTGATGAAGGTTTACTCAACCGAAACGTTGAGGGTTTAGGTTGTCATCCAACAAAGGTATACTGCTGTCTTATCTTACCATTGATGTCTCTTGTTTCTGTTAATTGACTTACATGTATGCATTAGTGCTTGTTTATGTACCATGGATTGTGTCCATCTCTGTATTGCACACTGCTAGTCTGTATGCACTGTGTATAATTGATTTGGGTTATTCCCCTATATCATTGGTGACACAACCCTGGAGACTCTATATTCATTATGTCTAGAGCTTTGTATTCTTGATGCAAACATATCTCATTGTAAATATTGATCAATTACATTCATTATATTTATTAAAACTTGTCACTTTTTTGCATCATGTTCATTAGATATAGCATATCTCTTCAATTGTATGTTATTTATAAGCTGTGCTATTAAGCAGACACAGCTAGCTATATTTTGAACCCTGTTCTTTGTTGCCATATCTAGTCTTCTAACTGGTGTTTCAAGGTGTGCGTTTGTAGCCTGATTTCCTATATAAACCTATATACCCCCTTCCTTATTCTGTCACTGTGGGCCCCAGGGGACCACACTCTGAAAACCGGCCTTGGGAACCCATTTTGCTACACAGTAACATGGGGTGGTAAACCTTAAGCATACATGCAGTTAGTCGACCTTCAATCAGCTCTAAACTCACGTTAGTGAATTTTTTTTAAATAACCAAGACCACGCCCCATAAGACTCCACCCCCATAAGACCATGCCCCACGTTTCTCAGCTCTGGCCTCCAACCATCTCAGCAGCAGCACAGTACCATACCGACCAACTTTCCAGGGTGGGAAAGAGAGTCACTTGTTAAATTAGGCCACGCCCCCTCACTGAGGAATCAATAGGAGATAAGATGTAACAGCTAAAACAACATAAACAATTTAAATAGGCAAATTATTATTATTATTTATTGCTGCGGGTCTGCATGTTACACCTCAAAGAGGGACAAATGAGAACAATGAGGGACAGGGAGACATGGACTCAAAAGAGGCACAGTCCCTCCAAATCAGAGATAGTTGGGAGGTATGAAGTACTGATCTCCTGCTCTCGGATTTCCTGAGACTATTATATAGCTGCAGGAACCAATCAACGCTAGACTGGGCAGTTTGTTTCTGATTGTGGAGGGAGCCGGGAGGAACAGGGTGCTAAGCCCCATTTGGGCACTGGAAGAAAACTCACCTGCTCGCGGCAATCCACCACTAAATGAGCCTAGGGCTGAGCATTGCGGGCTTGGCTTCTGGATTCTGGAGTATGTGCTCTATCAGTCACCCAATCCCTGCAGCGCTGCACCATGGCTTCACATGTCACTCAAGCTGTGAGCACCACAGCAAGGCCCATCATGTTGCATTAACTTGGGGATTAAATACTATGACCAGCCATGACTTTGCTACATTGGCCCTTGAAATCTCCCCACATCTCATGTCCTGAGGACTTTTCAATGCCCAGTTAACAAGTATGTGAATTTAGCTCTGAAAAATCGATGAGAGACAGAAAAGAGCTGGATGAGCTTTTTATTTGAACTCATTTCCATTAATTATTTTCTACAGGGTGACACAAGATAAGAGCAGTAAGAAATCATGATGACCACTACTATCCATTGTCACGCAGAAGCATATTTGCCATTAGTCAGCCCTGGGCCTGGGGTGTATATATTCTGCATCTGTATTCTGTACTCTTCATAGTTATGTTAGAGGCCGGGGGCCGTCTGTGTCTTTTTTATATACTCAAGGACCATGTGGGTGTGTGCCAATTGGATTGGGGCTTTAGGAAAGACATCTGTTTAATACATAGTTGCCTCCTCTCCAAGGGACCAAAGGTAATTGGACAGTTATCTCAAAAGCTATTTGATGGGTTGCATTGGCTATTCTCTCATTAATCCATCATCAATGAAGCAGATACAAAGTCTGGAGTTGATTCCAGGTGTAGCTTTTGCAAGCTGCTACTGTGAATTCTATACGGTCATATAACTGAATGGAAATGAAACAAACCATCTTCAAGCTGAAAAATAGAACAGACCCACAAGCAAGAAACAACTGAAGACAGAGGCAGGGAGTCCCTATTGCAGTCGCCCCATCAGCATCTGTAGTGAGGGGGGACACCCCTCTATGTCCTTCCTCTCCAATGATGTCATATGTTACCTGGAGGATTACACAGAGGCTCCCCCTGTGTGGTATAAAAGCCTCCCTGGCCTAGTTGCATGGCATTAGCCTGTAAGGATGCCAAGGAAGGAGCAGGAGGAACCCATGACCTATAGATGCCGATGAGGGGGTGCAATAGCGGCTTCTTGCCAGCAGCAGACTAGTTCTCACCGGACCAGGACGGGGCCCCCAACCCTGCAGAACTGCAGAGAGGACGCAGCCCAGCAGAGGACAGATGGGGAGGCCGATTCATTAATAGCGCCAGGTAGCGACAGATGAGCGACAGTAGCGTTATTTTCACAGCGCCCGCTAGTATTCGCTGTGCTTGGCCGTTGTTCGGTTGTTGACAGCGACTCAGTTGGTGTGCGGTAATGTTGAATACGGGGTTAGGAGTCGCTGTTTGACAGGTTCCGCGCTGTATGGGAGCACATGACAGCGAATGGCCATAGCGAACGGCTCCCAGCATATTCATTAACAAATCACGCTCAAAAAATTCTCGCGCTGTGAAATGCTTGTTTAAACCCCAGAGCGCTGGCGGCGATGGGTTGAAAGTAGTTTTTTAACACCCAAACCAACATATTTTTTGGAAAAAAAAACACGTTTTTCAAAACATTTTGTAATATGAATACATTAATATCAGACCTGTAATATCAATTCTGCACAATTTTTTTTTTTTTTTTTTTTTTAACATGGCAGAAGTGGTCACAGAATTTTTGACATTTAAAAAAAAAAAAAAAATACATTAATAGCAATTATTTAAGAATATTTAAAGATTGCTCCATTGAAATGCATTGGAGAGCGCCAGGTAGCAAGAGGTCATACCTGTCGCTGTTCAAGGTCGCTCGCTGGCGCTGTGGGGTGAGGCTGGAATAATGATGAATGATTCGCTATCTGGCGCTCTGTCAGTCGCTAAGCAGGATCGGCTTGATAAATGTGTGATTGCGGAGGGGAGCCGGCGTTCTCATGGCGGTGACCGTCATTACCGTTCGCTCACCATTCGCTACCTGGTCGCTATCCCTTGTTAAATAAGGGCCTAAGTGTGCATCTCTAATAAGGCTAAGTAAATGGACTACCTAGGGTAGCACCATATAAAGGGGACGACAAATCAATGGACCTATTTTTTGGTTTGATTTCAGCTAAATGGTTAGTGGCTCAGAGGGGGTTCAGTGGGGGTCGGGGTACCACTGCATACATTGATTGGTGCCGACCGTCATGTTTTCTTTAATACATTCAATCATTGGTGGCTCAGCAGCCCTGCCCCTCTGGGTATGTAAAGCCACCAATGACTAATTGTATTAAAAAATCAACATGGCGGTGTGCACCAATTATAGTTGATATGCAGGAAGTTTGAATTTGGTGGGGAAGCGGCGTCTTTTTATAGTTCACTTCAGGCAGCGGAGCTCAGAGCTTCACTTCTGAGCCAAATGAAGCATAACATGGTGTCAGTGGGTTCTGTTTTTTATTTTAATATATATATTTTTTAAGTTTGTGAGCTGAGAAGGTGACCAAGGGACCCCTATACCAGTTCACAGGAAAGTGAAGGCAGACAACATTTAACCCCGGTAACCAGGATGGGCCGAATCAACAAGATCTTGGATGTGAAGCCAGTCACTTCTTGGTATGTTACACACAATAATTTGGATTGTGTTGCATAGATGAACATTGTATGCTATCACACACATAGGAATTTTATATCTGCATTAAACCCATCCATGCAGTGATACAAACACAAGAAGTAAGTGCACACATGCCCAGATTAGGGGGCTGCCCAAACAGTGTCACCCAGGAAGCAGTTGGGGGGTTAGATGCCTTGCTCAAGAGCACTGTCCCAAAATGAACCTGCAACCCTCCAGTCACAAGACAAATATCTTACCACTAGGTCATGACTGCCCCTTAACAAAGGGGTCCACTCTTGCCCAAGGGGCCACATAAACCTGGTGTCAGCCTTGCTGCCCAATTAATCCCTTTTTCCACTGGCTGTTATGTGGGGCACTAAAGTGGTTCAGAAGAAAAGGCCTACTGAGTATAATTTTAGGGCTTTATTACCAAATCCCTAGCTGTTGCTACATCATCTGAGTATAATGATGGATGAGCAAACATTTATGAGAGGCATGTTCGGAGTGTCACCAGTTCACGGCGTCTAATGTTGCACAGTCACCGTTGTTATTGATGGCGGTTGTTGGTAAGGTCGCTGTAAGCCGTGGGCCAGTTATTGCAATATGACCTTCGCGAGAAAGCGTTTACAAAGAGCACCACGTAGCATCTCAATCAGCAGAACGTGGGGGATTATTAGCTGCCTGGACAAGGCTGCTAACAGCATTGCAGACACAGAGATTGGGACAGAATACATAAAAACATGGACGCAGTCAGGTACTGAGGAGGAGGTCGCGGGAGGGTGACAACATCCAAACTCCAAATGTTTTTGAACATCTTACTGCAGTCAAAATGTCACTTGTGTGTGTGAATGTAAGAATACTTTTAGACACATTAAGGCCTTGATTCAGTAAACTTTAAACCACAAAGCGGAGCATCCCTATTCGGCATGCCCAAGGGGGGCCTAGACATCTGGCCCTGGAGTATTTTAGACTCGCTGATTGGACCACTTTGGATGCTTATTGGACTGCTTCCTGTGTTATTTCCGAATAAGGCATTAGATAAAGTAAGGTGTTAGAGAAGGTGAGAGCAGGACACCTAAAGCTTTCCTTAGAGTAATGTGACAACTGATTACATTTGTTTAAGAAAATCTTAAAGCAGGCCAAAATCCCAGTAACACGGATCTAGATTCTAAAAGACTCCAGGGGTAGGTTACAGCTTACCCCTAGGGCATCCCAATTTGAGAGAAACAGTCCATATTTTCATGTGATATTTTAGGGCAAGTTCAGGTCACTTTGTCAATATTGTGCTTGAATAAGAATTTAACAATATGGACCACCATGTCCATGCTATGCCCACCCTTTCTTTACGCGCAACTGTTTCTTTGGGCTCAGAGATCTGGTCCCAAGGCATGCATAATTGCCCTGAAGGCCCTCCACTGTTTGCAAGCAAAAAGGTGGATAACACTCTGTCTCCTGCCGTCACAATGACTGAAGTATGCACATTTTCATCTTGTAAATTCTACGTTGCATGTGTATCCACTGTGCTGGGATATCAAAAATAAAGGCAGCAGCTGCATCCGGCAGAGGGGAGCTAGCGGGGAAACACCCGGCAATCGTTTTCATCCAGAACTCATTTCCTATAACTATGGCCCTTATTTATGAAGGAATAGCGACAGGTAGCGACTGGTGAGCGGCCGGTAATGACGGGCCCCGCCACGAGAACGCCGGCTCCCCACCACAATCACACATTTATCAAGCCAATCCTGCTTAGCGACTGAGATAGCGCCATATAGCCACTCATTCATCATTATTCCAGCCTCAGCCCACAGCGCTAGCGTCCGACCTTGAACAGCGACAGGTATGACCTCTTGCTACCTGGCGCTCTCCAATGCATTTCAATGGAACAATCTTTAAATATTCATAATTAATTGTTATTAATTGTTTTTTTTATTTTTTTTAAGTGAAAAATTCTGTGATCACAAATTGTACAGAATTGATATTACAGGTCTGATATTAATGTATTCATATTACAAAATTATTTAAAAAACTAGATTTTTTTGGTTTCCAAAAATATGGTTGTTTGGGGGTTAAAAAACGACTTTTAACCCATTTACAGCGCAAGAATTTTTTGAGCGTGATTTTTTAATGAATATGGTGGAAGCCGGTCGCTAGGGCCAGTCGCTATCATGCGCTCCCATACAGTGCGGAACCTGTCAAATAGCGACTCCTCACCCAATATTCAACATTACGGCAAACCGACTGAGTCGCTATCAACTACCGAACAACGGCCAAGCACAGCGACTACTAGCGGGCGCTCTGAAAATGCCGCTACAGTCGCTCAACTGTCGCTACCTGCCGCTATTAATGAATCGCCTCCCCGAGTGTCAAAGGGAAATACTAGGCTGGGCAATTAGTAACAGACAAAACAAAAATGAATGTCACTCAAATCCCCTCCAGCCTGCAATAAAACCCTACAATCTGTCTAGATTTGTTTAAATGTATGGGAAGCTGCAGGGTCACGCCACAGCACCCCTGTTTTTTAAATTTAGCTTGTAGGATTTGTTACAGGCTGGTGGGAATTTGAGTGCCAGGTACTCTTAGTTTTGTCTGAAGAAAAGCCTACCAGCTCCTTGCTGAGAGGTTCATTGTGTTACATTGTATAAGCCAAATAGCAATTAATTTATCTTAATTGTTTCTATTGCATTCAGCTGCAATACTTTCCAAAGCAGTCATGAGCCTTTTATTAGAATGTAGATAGTTTACAGTGCAATGTGATGTGTGTACGGATCGTCTCTTCTTTACTTGAGATTTACTTTAAAAAGCAAATATAAAATAAGTTGTCACATTACTCTACTAAAAGCATTTGGTGCAAATCATTCTCTAACTTACTGCCTTTACTGAATCACGCATTCTAGTATCACATGTTTTATATTGAAATTAAGCAGGGAACAGTCCTTTTAAGCAATATTTTAGGGAAAGTTTACAGATGAGTCCATTTTGGGGGTCATTTACTAAGCCGTCACATATTTGCCAGTTTACTGCATTACATGTTTGCCGCAAAACCATGAATGGCGACCATAGTGCCGTATTGTGGTGCACTGATACTAGCAAAACTGTGACAGACCTGTGCCAATGCGAGGTGATAGCGAACTAGCCATTGCTTGGTAATTTGAGAAATTCACCAAAAAGGGTAATTTTCACATTACAACATACTTTAGTCATCAGGCGCATGTTTCCATAAGGGAATAAGAAAACTGCGGAGCATGCAGTACGGCAGGAATGGAGGAAGAGATTCATGCAGCAATGCAGAAAGGTGGAAGAACAAAATGCTGCACTACAGGAAGGGAGGAAAGCCAGAATTGATAATAAAAACAAGGCATGAAAGTAACAAAGGAGGAAATGTACAGTATGTCAGCAGTAAAGTATGTAGTTGAATGAGCCCTTTTTAGCCCACTGTTTTGTGGCTTGGTGCAACATTTGTATTCAGGACTGTCAGACGGCGATGAGTGTGTTTTTTTTTCTTTTAAATTTATGGGGGTAAATGTCAAGTCCATACTTTCTACGTGCTTGGCACTTAACAGTAGGAGAAGCAATCACTTAGAAACTAGGGGCTTGGCATTTAAAGGATTAATGACAAAGTAGATTTCAGGCCATTTTTCTAATAGTCGGGGAGGCCGATTCAGGTAGCGACAGTTGAGCGACTGTAGGGGCATTTTCAGAGCACCCGCTAGTAGTCGCTGTGCTTGCCCGTTGTTCTGTTGTTGATAGCGACTCAGTCGGTTTGCCGTAATGTTGAATATTGGGTGAGGAGTCGCTTTGACAGGTTCCGCGCTGTATGGGAGCGCATGACAGCGACTGGCCCTAGCGACCGGCTCCCAACTTATTCATTAAAAAAATCACGTTCAAAAAATTATTGCGCTGTAAAATGCATGTTTAAACCCCAGAGCGCTGGCGGCGATGGGTTAAAAGTAGTTTTTTAACCCCCAAACAACCATATTTTTGGAAACCCAAAAAATTCTGTACAATTTATTTTTTTATTTTTTTTCCCTTAAAAAAATCTAAAATGGCAGAAGTGGTCACAGAATTTTTCACATTAAAAAAAAAAAAAAGAAATTAATAACAATTAATTATTAATATTTAAAGATTGTTCCATTGAAATGCATTGGAGAGCGCCAGGTAGCGAGAGGTCATACCTGTCGCTGTTCAAGGTCAGACGCTGGCGCTGTGGGATGAGGCTGGAATAATGATGAATGAGTGGCTATCTGGCGCTATCTCAGTCGCTAAGCAGGATTGGCTTGATAAATGTGTGATTGTGGTGGGGAGCCAGCGTTCTCGTGGCGGGGCCCGTCATTACCGGCCGCTCACCAGTCGCTACCTGTCGCTATTCCTTCATAAATAAGGGCCTAATTGGGCATAGTAAGTGATGGTGATAAAGTTAAGTAAAGTATTTTAGCAGTAAAGTATGTAGTTGAATGAGCGCTTTTTAGCCCAATGTTTTGTGGCTTGGTGCAACATTTGTATCCAGGACTGTCTATTTTCATAGCTGGCCCAATTGCCCACAACCACGCAAAAAAATCCATATCACAAATTGAACATTTATTTTTTTTACATTATTGAGCAGATGTGTTTGGGTCTTCCTGTTGTCTGTGTTCTTTTTCATCACTATAAGAAAAAATGTCAAGGTAAATATATTTTAGGTAATGTGAGCATTCTTAGCAAGGATAATGTTCACATACAGCACTCACTTAAAAAAACGAATCTACCATCTGCTGATGTGCCTGTGCCCCTATTGGGCTTCCTTCCATTTGCGGTGCTTTCTCCCAACTTCCATCACCCTCTGTTTCAATGTTAGATTGTGCAGGATGCTGCAAGCAATTATGATCTTTGATACTTTTTCAGGACTGTAAAGCAGGTGTCCCCCCTGGTTTTGCCAAAGTAATCTGGTTTGTTCGATTATTCGCCTGTTCTTCTTTGAGTAATGTTGTAACGCTTCAGGGATTCAGAGATAAGCTGTTGAAAAGGAGTCATTAACCATGGCATTTGCCCATAGCCATAATCAGCTAGAAAGGAGAAGAGTCAACTTAAAATGTAATCCTAAATCATATTACCAAGCAAAGACAACCAAACCCACAAACCCTCTGCATGAAAGTTTACATTTCCTGCACCTCCCACTGCTCTTTACCCATGCCATGTGAAATCTTCCACAATGGTTGTGCTACCTCCTGTGGCACTACACTCCACCTCTTCCTGCCCCCCTCGGTAATGTTAACATAGTGGGCATACATCCCTGCATCCCAGGCCTGTCAGTGCTTTCCCCACACCATCTATTCACATAGGCTGGTTTATCAATGCGGGCCCGTAACCTAGCCCGCATTGATGAATGAGATGTATGTTGGGTGTTCTAACACTAGTACAGCGTTGCAGGGAGCGAAAGGTAGCGCCATCTCATTGCAACCGATTCTCAGCGACTCACACCATATTCAACAAAGAAACAGACACACAGAATGTCGGCGCTCTGGATCTGGTCTCTATAGCATAGGGCGCCAGACGCTGTGTGATTAAAGTCTGTTTTTGAACACATATCCACCAGTAACAAAGCAAAAACACATGGAATGACATTGTTGTAACATTGTGACATTAATACTTTAATGCCAGACCTGTAATGACAATTCTGCATAAAAATATAAAAAATAAAAAAAGTTTTCAAAAATGACTTTTTCTAGGCCAGGGGAGGTCACACAATTATTTGAGAAAAAAATTAAAAACAAAAAACCCTGTTTAAACAGAAGAAAGGGAACGTCCATTGAAATGTATGTGAGAGCGACAGGTAGCGACAGGTAATACCAAGCGCTCTGTAAGCTAGAGCGCCGGCGCTATAAGCTGAGCTGCCTGTAATGATGAATCGTACGCTACATGGCGCTGTTAGAGTCGCTCACCAGAATCTCCTTCATAAATGTGGTATTCGTCTGGCGTTCACCAGACGCTGCCTGCCGCTACAAGGCACAACCTGCCGCTATCCCTTGATGAATAATAGCGCCAGGTAGTGTCTGACGAGCGCCAGGTACCGCCAGCTATCGGCGGCTACCGAATCAAGTACGCCCGGCGGCGGTCACAATGACGCATTTATCACGCTAAATGAGGCTAGCGCCGGCGAGAGCGTCAGCTAGCGCGGGATTCATCATGTAGCCGACTGCAACGAACAGCGCCGCTGCTAATCCCATCACAGCGACAGGTATGACCTGGCGCTCCCTGGCGTGGTCCAATGCATTTCAATGGAGCAATCTTTAAATAATCATAATTAATTGCTATTACTGTTTTTTTTTTTGTTTTTTTTTTTAATGTCAAAAATTCTGTGACCACTTCTGCAATGTTAGGATTTTTTTTTAAGTAAAAAAAAAAAAAAAAAAAAAATGTGCAGAATTGATATTACAGGTCTGATATTCATGTATTCATATTACAAAATGTTTAGAAAAACTTGTATAATTTTTACATATAAAAAAAAAGGTTGTTTGGGGGTTAAAAACTACTTTACACACATCGCCGCCAGCGCTCTGGGGTTTAAAAAAGGAATTCACAGCGCGAGAAATTTTTGAGCGTGATTTTTTAAAAAAGCCGTTTTTATCAAAGCCGTTCGCTCTGGCAATTCGCTGTCAGGCGCACCCATACAACGCGGAACCTGTGAAACAGTGACCCCTAACCCCGTATTCAACATTAACGCACACCGACTGAGTCGCTGTCAACAAGCAAACCCCGGCCAAGCACAGCGAATACTAGCTGGCGCTGTGAAAATCACGCTACTGGCGCTCATCTGTCGCTACCTGGCGCTATTAATGAATCGCCCTCTTTATCTCTATATGTTTTACCTTGTCTGTAATTATACCTTGTAAAGCACTACGAAAGATACTGACGCTATATAAATAAATAATAATTATAATGTTCTTTTTTTTTTTTTAACAGGCTACAAATGACACTCCGAACATTTCAGTCCACGGGTCCTCATCACGTCTTTTACATCTGGGTGAGAGATTATTACAAAGTTATCTGAATGTAACTGACCAAGGGCAACATCTGAAGAGGCCGTCTATGGCTAGTGATGGACAATTAGCTGACCTACGGAGAAGGCTTGCAGAACTTGAAAGTAACATTAACCAGCAGCAGCATCATCAAGCCATGTGTGATCTAGTAGGTGCCGCTATTACAAGTGCCCTCCAGCCCACCTTGCAGATGGTTTTTGAGGCAATAGCATGTTGCAGCTCCATTAGATCTTTGTCCATAACAACTGAAATGCAAAATGTTTATTTAATGAACAACATCTAGTGTTATCACAGGATTTTAAATCTATAGTTTTGGTCATCTCATGGAACATGTATTTAAGCCTCAGTCCGTTAATTCATCAGACCCTACATTTTGTAACTCTTTCCTTCTCCACAAGTAGTTCACAATCCCCAAATATCCCAACAATCATCTGGCAGGCTGATCATTAATCGCGGCAGGTAGCGACAGATGAGCGTCTGTAGCAGGCATTTTCAGAGCGCCCGCTAGTAGTCGCAGTGCTCGGCTGTGAGTCGCTACTTTATAGTTGCTGTTCAGTAATGTTGAAAACTGTTGTGAGGAGTCGCTATTTGACCAGTACAGCGCTGTATGGGAGTGCATGGTAGCGACTGCTCATAGCGACCGACTCACACCATATTCAGGAAAAAAACAGCCTCACAAATCTCTGGTGCTGAAAAATGCTTGTTTGAAGCCCAGAGTGCAGGAGGCGGTGTGTTTAAAGTCTGTTTTCAAGCATTTTTCCACTTGTAACAAAGCGAAAACATATGGAATTACATTGTAACCACATTGTAACATGAACACTTTAATGGCAGACCTGTATTGTCATTTCTGAAGATTTTTTTAAAAAATCATAAAAATGTGAAAAAACGTCTTTTATAATGTCAGAAGAGGTCACAGAATTATTTGTGATTTTTGGCAAAAAAAAAAAAAAAAACCCGGTTTAAAGGGAAGAAAAGGTTCGTCCATTGAAATGTATTGGAGAGCAACAGGTAGCGAGAGGTCATACCTGGCGCTGTGCAAGGCTGAACGCTGGCGCTGTTCGCTGAGGCTGTGAAAATGATGAATCAGACGCTACATGGCGCTATCCCAGTCGCTAAACAGATTCTGCTTGATAAATGTGGAATTGCGTGCCGTGTCCGACGTTCACCAGTCGCTATCTGTCGCTACCTCACATTAACCAGGCGCTACCTGACGCTATCCTTTCATAAATAAGGGCCTATGTCCACTCCCCACTTACCCCCTGATCCTTTGAGAAATCCATTTCTGGATCCTAATCTGTCTGGCAACCAATAAACTGTTTGCAGTAATTTCTGTCTACACGTGTTTATTTAAATTTGCCTACAGGGTTGGATGCTAATGAGTTATTCAAATCTAATTAGGTTTGGGTCTGCCTCCTAAAAGAGCATGGGCCATAAAGGCTTACAGGCAAGCTTCTAAATCATATTATAAATAAAAGCCAACAAATGTTAGGTAGTAACTTTGTGTATTCATAAAAAAAATGAAATTCTTTATTTGTATAAAAGTACAAACTGTACCATTATATAAAAAGTTTCACATATTGCTGTATATTTTACAAAATTTTTATTGAAGTTTGCATAAGATACACAGTATACATATAGAAAAAAAAAGCATACTGGAAAACGTAGATGAGATGCATACAAATAGTTCTGAGGTATACAGCTTCTTCCAAATAGACAGTACTGTAGTCTGCTTAATTGTAAAATATATCCAGAGCAAATCAATAAAACATATCTAATGTAAAGGTTGAACCTAATAAGGTCTCATGGGATGATAAGCCGTGTGCTTATTAAATATTGTCATGGGAACATGAGGTATACCTACAGAGATTACTTCCTGAAAGTTCCAGCGCTCAGGGGTTATTTAGAGCAAGAACTTCTATTTTGGGGCATATGTAACCGGGGGGGGGGGGGGGGCGGGGTGGACCTAAGCCAAAGTATATATAGAGATAATGAGCTTAAAGTTTAGGGGTCAATTACGCATGGATCTATCAAATTGAAAACACGAGGTCAGTCTGGTTATTGATCAGCCTGATATGCTCCAGCCATGGGCTCCAGGTGTCATAGAACATGTCATATTGATCATTTACTATTGCTGTTATTTTTTCGTTACACATAATATCTGATGAGGAAAATCTATGAATTCGGTCTGGAGTATAGTACCAACCGGAACAGAACCTTATATGCGTTTTCCAAGATTAATGCATTGCGTGAAGTTTTGCTTATTTTTCGCCAGGTATCCAGTTCTTTTTCTTCCCCCATTTCTAGCTCCCATCTCAACATATAATTATGCTTGACTGAAGAGGGGGGGGGTCACTAGGGAAGCATATAGGCTGGATATCAAGCCAGCAGCGAAATGGTCATGTATGCACCTGTCTTCAAAGTCTTTTCTTGAAGGGTGGGGAGGATTTTAGTAAGTAAGCCTGTTATAAATTTCTGCACCTGGAGCCACCTAAAAGTTTCAGCAGGGGGGAATTCCCCACCTGGAGACATATCCTGGGGATTTGAGTACAGAATTTATCTATTGCCATAAGGCCTCTCTGTAACCACCATTTATATCCAGAGGGATGTGAGAATCCTGGGGGAAACGCAGGGTTCCCAATTAAGGGGGAGGTGGGTAGATGAGGAGAAGTGAATTTATCCGCAACTGAGTCCCACACTGATAGAGAAAAGTTTAGAATGGGAGGTATCTCCCATATCTCCCACACAATTCTTGTTTTGGGTAAAATAAAAATAAAAGTATAACCAATGCTACTTACAAGAAGATAATGGCCACAGAGGAGGAGTCTACTTTGTCCATATGCGGCACACATTTTAAAACCAAGTTACAAAATAATTTAGACAATGGCATGCACAAAAAACGGTGTTTGAAATAAACAACAAAAAGATGTGCCACCACATTAAGTACATTGCATTTGTGTACACATTTACAAGAAGTTACAGCTTTCATTAAAGACTACATGGTCTACTGAAGGTGACCCTCATAACCCTAATTATGGTGTATGTAGGACATAAACTTACTGGGTGACTGTCCTTGTGCTGCTTGATTTTCCATCCCGTCACTGGAGCTTGACTAGTAAAAAATTTGTGGAATTTGGTCAATGGGGATTGGCTGGTGAGTGGGGTCTGGAGTGCTGAGAACCGAAACCTGATGTGCGATATTAAGCAGACCAAAATCCAGGGGGTAGACAATGTGGTTTTGGTCCTTTTAAAACCTATTTAATAGTGCAAAAAATTATATTGGAATTCATCCTCATATCAAAGGCGGTAACTCAGCTTTGTTGGAGGAGACTGGCACAGGCCTCCCAGAAGGTTTTTCAGTGGGACAGATTGATCAGAACAACATCTCCGGCCTCTACATATGTATCAAGGTCATCTCTAGATTCTCTTTCCTGCACTAGCAAACCCACACTTCCAACACCTCTATACCCCTTTGGGTGAAGCGGTACTCAAAAGACAGGGATCAGCGTGAAAGCAGGAGCAGATGTTCTATCCAGCTCGATAACTACGGGAATAAGAGAGTCACATTAAGTCATGCTGATAGGAAATACAAAATCTGGAATTGCAGCTTCCGCGACTGCAGCTGGCAGCCAAGCGTGGGCTCGGCCAAGTCGAAATACATCAATGCCATTTCCGAGGCCTGTCACCTAGCAGTGCACAAAATCGCACTGCTGGGTTAGCCACAGATCTGTCCTTAAACAGCTCTTTTCCTATTGTGTGTGGCAGAGAAAGGCAATTAGAAGAGGCGCTTATTCTGCCATAGTGTCAGGCTACAATCGTAGTTGCCGTCACGTAGAAGTGTGGCAAGAGTGAGGCACCATGTGTTCCATTTATTGGCTCAGATATGGGCTTTAGGCTGAGGTCAGGGCTGCAGCAGGCAAAGGCAATTGTTAGACCATTTTGTCGGGCTAGGTTTGGAAGTATCCTAAACTGTTTTCCGTTTTTAAATTGAAACAGAAATAGACAAGATATCAAGGCTTTTAGTTTTAACCTATGATTTAATTTCTGCAGCAAGTGGGCATTGATGTGGAGATGTATTGCTGCATAATCAACAAAATAGGCAGGTTCTGTAAGAGCCCAATATTATGCTTCAAAAACTCTGGCTTTACTCCTTCCTCTCTCTGTGTTGCTAGAGTTCTTATACATTCGATAGAATCAGTTTATACACAGTATGATGGTCAATAGTGAAGAGAGGGGGTGCAGGCCCTATTTCCATGTTCCAAAGCTGTGATTGTTTCACCAAATCACAACCACATGCACACAGGCAGCCACGGCTGATCCAAATGCAAATTAGGTATGGTTCTTCATGTGCTAATTAGAACTGTGGCTGAGGGTGGAATGCACAAGAAGGAGAGAGGGGAGAAAGGCTGTGCTGGTTGCATAATACTAGTGTGCTCATTCTTGCTGAATTGACAAATGGGGCTATAGACCACAATTTGAAGTCTATGATTGGTGGTATACAACAAAGGAAATTAGGGAGTGTCACTACTCTATCCCTTGCTTTGGCTTGCAGGAGCAGCTGTGTGCTGACAGAAAGACAGAGTGCAACCATTAGGAGGTGAGCTGCTGTGTGATAGTATATGCACTTTGCCTACAGAGTCCCTTTAAGTGTGGTGGAGGTCCCTGGGCATAAGGTTCAGCTCCATCCCGGCCATTTGCTGCATTCAACTGGGCTGTGTGTGTCCTGCCTGCAATTATCCACCAGGGTAACAGTGAATTGATGGGTGGCTTGTGGTGGAGAGGGAAGGTTAGATGATGCCTACTGTCTGCTTGCCAGTAAAAAAATTGCAAATGCCTTCTGTGACCGAACCATAAGAAGTTGCGAGCGAGATAAGTGGTAGCCAGCAGGTTCCCTGCAGGAATCTGTGATGTAGACCGATGTCAGACTGTTACTGTACACGAGTCCACAATCAGAACAACAATGGTGGTGCTCTCCAAAGAAAATTTCTGCTCACGTGAAGTTTGCTTAAAGATCATCTAGACAAGCCAGAAGGCTATTGGAACAATGTTTTGTGCATGAAACACACTGCCAGGTGATGCTTGGGCCTGTTTTTCTGCATCTGCGCAGGTACTGCTTGCCATTATTGTATCACCAAATTCTAATGGAAACTGTTTATGAGTTGAATCTTTATAGAATGTGACTCATACAGAAAGGCAAGGACCACAATCCCTTAAGTCATTCTACCAAAGAATAGTTAAAGTCAAAAAAAGTTTGACTTCTAAAGTTCTAATAAAGTACTTATAAATTCCTGACCTCAATGCAAGGAATGGGCTAGAATTTGATGAGCAGGACTAATCAGCAATTACAAGTTCAGATATTGTTTATTGTTACACTTGGCCCAAATATTGCCTATTCAGTTTGGCTCATTCTGGTTGTTGGAACTGGATTTCCAGCGGGGGATGAAGGGAAAGATTTATGGACCTTTAAGGGGCTTATGTGCGTGGGGGCTCCAGTCTTCTGGATGCCCCCGTCTGTCATATTGCTGCAGCCCATGGGTGTGGGACCACTTTAACCCCAAACCCTGCCTGGGACATCCTATGTTGCGATATTAATTAAAGTAAAACCCCTTGTGATGTCCCAGAACTAGTGGAATATCATTCTGCATTCTCGCCTCTGAGGCTGCTGCTTCTGAAAATGTTCACTTTGCCAAAGACCAATTGGACTGTCATGTGGGACTAGTAGTAGTAGTAGTGGAGTAGAACAGACTGGGTAAGTAGGTTGTATGGGGACAGCATATCCATCTATGGTGTCAGTCTTCTAAAGGGGAAGCCGTAACCTAAAGATTACATAGTTAATGCAACTGAAAAAACACTTATGTTCATCAAGTTCAACCAAGGGTCGGGGTTGGGAAAAGTTATTTTTTATTTTACTGATAACAGCTAATAGTAACTGTTAATGTTATTTTTGTCTAAATAAGCATCTAATCCATTTTTGAAGCAGTCAGCGGTTGATGCTATAACAAGCTTCTATGGGGTCTATTCTACATATTTATAGTTCTTGTGGTAAAAAAATACAATTCTGTGATTACTCACCTGTAGAATTGGTATTATACGTATACATCACGTCCTGTTCCAGAAGACAAGGGGACAATCCTTTTGAAAAAAAAGATTCAATCTCCAGAGGCGACAATAATATTCTAAGTATACAGAACGTCCTGTTCCAGAAGATATTCCTTACTCTTGGGTTATACATCCAGTAGATGGCGCTGGACTGCAGAGACAGAAAAGTGGCTCCTCCCGGCCCCATATATACCAGAGACCTCCCACAAAATCCCCAGTATTGAAAAGTAGTTAAATGAGACCGGGAGAACTAAAACCAATATATAAAAATTTGAACATAAGAACAATCTCCATAAAGAGGTAACTAAAGATAATAATAACAAAGGTGGGGTGGAACAGGACGTGCTGTATACTTATAATACCAATTCTACAGGTGAGTAATCACAGAATTGTATTATTCTAAGTATACAGCACGTCCTGTTCCAGAAGATATTCCTTACTTTTGGGACATCCAATAGCAGTGTCCGTAAGGTAGGGTGGGATCCCCAAAAGTAACAGCAGACAGTTTAAACCACTGCCGCCTGCAGAACTTTGCGGCCAAAAGCAGCATCAGTTGAGGCCTTAACATCAACCTTGTAAAACTTAGAAAAAGTATGAACAGAAGACCAAGTGGCGGCCTTGCAAACTTGTTCAACAGAAGCTTGGTGCTAAAAATCCCAAGAGGCACCAATAGCACGAGTAGAATGAGCAGTAAGGCGGAAGAGAGGCTCCTTCCCCTTAGCAGAGTAGGCCTGTATGACAGCCTGATGGATCCACTTGCTGATAGTGGACCTTCTTAGGTCCAGACGGGAGCACAAAGAGAGCGTCAGTCTTCCTGAAGGATCCAGTAGCCACCAGATAGAACTTCAGAGTCCTGACCACATCCAGAGAGTGTAAAACCCTCTCCTTAGAAGTACTAGGATTAGGACACAGAGAAGGCAAAACAATGTCCTGATTGAGATGAAATGCAGAAACAACCTTAGGCAGAAAATCTGGCTTAAAACGAAACACCACCTTGTCCTGGAGTCTCTCAAAATAAGGAGGCTTGATAGAAAGCGTTGCCAACTCAGAAACACGCCTCACAGAAGTGATAGCCACCAAAAAGACCACCTTAAGCGTAAGAATGGACAAAGGGGCTCCTTGCAAGGGCTCAAAGGGAGACCCCTGCAGGGCAGATAAGATCAAGTTTAAGTCCCAGACTGGTAACGTAGGCTTACGTGGGGGACGCACGTGAGTAACCCCCTGGAAGAAGGTCTTGACCAGGGGATGCTGAGCAAAGGATCTTTGGAAAAAAATAGCCAAAGCAGACACATGGCCTTTCAGAGTACTGAGCTGAAGACCCAGATCCAAACCATGTTGCAGAAACTCCAGAATCCTAGGAATGGAAAACACACGACAGGGAAGCGAGTTAGACTCGCATCAGTCAATGTAAGTACGCCAAACCCTGCAGTATATGGAAGAAGAGGACCTCTTCCTAGCCCTGATCATGGTATTTACAACTGAGGCAGGCAGCCCTTTTTCCATCAAGATGGAGGTTTCAGGTGAGCAGATCTGGTACCCGGGGCAGGGTGTAATGATCTACTGCCAACTGCACGATGTCTGTGAACCACACTTTTCTTGGCCAACAGGGGGCCACCAGGATGGCTGGCACTCTTTCCTGAGCTATCTTGCGCAGCACCCTGCCCAGCAGGGGAAAAGGGGGAAAGACATACAGAAGCTGAAACCCCTTCCAAGACATTGTCAGGGCATCCATAGCCAAGGCCAGAGGATCCTGGGACAGAGAGACAAAGACTGGAAGCTTGTGATTGTGAGGGGACGCAAACAGATCCACATCCGGCTGACCCCAGCGGTGGCACAGGGAGCGAAACACCCTGCTGCTGAGGGACCACTCTCCAAGACAAGAGGTCCCCCTGCTCAGAGAGTCTGCCTCCAGATTCTCCACCCCTGGGATGTACACAGCTGAGATGCAGGGAACATTTTCCTCCGCCCAGGACAGTATCAGGGACACTTCCTTGAGGGCCCGCTTGCTCCGGGTCTCTCCCTGATGATTGATGTAGGCAACCGCTGTCTGGATGTCCGAGCGGACCTGAACAGCCCGACCCCTCAGGTGTGGGGTTAAGTGGGCGAGAACCAACCTGATCGCCCTCAATTCCAGAATGTTGATAGGGGCATGGGCCTCCTGAGGGCCCCACTGACCCTGGAATTTCAGGGACTTCCAAAAGCCCCCCCCAACCTGTCAGACTGGCATCTGTGGTGACAGTTTCCCAGCAGGGGGCCAGAAGGGATCTGCCCACCAGCAGGTTCCTTGAGTCCAGCCACCACGATAGAGACCGCCTGACCAGAGGGGACAGGACAAACACCTGATCCAAGGACACAGGGTCCCGATCCCATACTGACAGGAGGTGAAGCTGAAGAGGCCTCATGTGAAACTGAGCATATGGAACCGCCTCGAAGCAGGACACCATCAGGCCCACCAGCTGCATTCCCTGCCTGATGGATGGATGAGGACAAGAAAGAAGGAGCTGAGCTTTCTCTTGAAGACTCTCCACCTTCTGCTGAGGAAGAAAGATCTTGACCTGAGATGAATCCAGAATCATGCCCAGAAAGGACTTCACCATGGAAGGAGACAGGAGAGATTTGGGGTGGTTGATCACCCAGCCGAATGACTCCAGTGTGGACACCACCCTCTGAGTGTCCTGCTCTGCCTGATGGAAGGACTGAGAAGTGATGAGCATGTCGTCCAAATAGGGAAGAATGCGAATGCCCTGAGATCTCAGCAGAGCCATAACTCCTGCCAGCACCTTGGTGAATAACCTGGGAGCTGAGGTGAGACCGAAGGGCAAGGCCACACATTGGTAGTGCTGATCCTCCAGAGCGAACCTGAGGAATCTCTGATGACCTGGAAAAATAGGAACGTGAAGGTAAGCATCCTTGATATCTACAGAGGTCATGAATTCCCCTGGGCGTAGGAAAGTCACAGCTGAGCGCAGAGTCTCCATGCGAAAGTGTCTGAATCTGACAAATTTGTTGAGGTACTTCAAATCCAGGATGGGTCTGATGGACCCATCTTTGTTGGGGACAATGAAAACATTGGAGTAATAGCCTTTGCCCCTTTCCCTCAAGGGCACCCGGCAAATGACACCCAGTTCCAGAAGGCCTTGGACAGCCAGGGACAGACCCTGAGCTGAGAGGGGGTTTTGAGCTAACCGAGATTTGATGATCCTTGGGGGTGGCCAGGCTGCAAACTCTATCTTGTAACCAGAGGATACTACCTCCTGAATCCACCGGTCTGAGACATGACACCTCCAGACGTGAGCCAGGAGCCGAAGCCGTCCCCCCACCCGGATGGGTGAGGGCGCCCCTTCAAGCCTGAGGGGGCTTGGGGGAGGACTTAGGCTTGGGACCCCAGGAGGGGCCAGGGCGGCCACGTCCTCTGCCCCTGCCCCAAAAATCTCCACGGGCTCCAGCAAAGAAAGCTCCCCGTCCAATTCTGGAGCCCCTGAAGGCAGGAGAAAAGGCACCTGAACCCCGAAAGGACTGGGGCTGCCTTCTACGTAACTTGCCTCCCTTAGCAAACAAGTCCAGACGTTCCCCAAACAGGCGCAGCCCCTTGAAGGGAAACCCAGTGAGAGCCTTCTTAGCAGCGTTGTCAGCTGCCACTGGCGCAGCCAGACCGAGCGGGGTATCGGCACCAACAAGGCAGATGCCCTGCCGCACATTCTGATGGTATCATCCAAGGCAGAGAGGACATATGCAACAAATTCCTCACAACGCAGAAGAGCTCTATACGCTTCACTAACAGCATAATCCGGGGCCCCATCTAAGAGACTCCTGAGCAGACTTTTAATAGCAACAGCCGTAATGGCAGAGGCACAGACCGGACGCAGCACAGTCCCCACACAGGCAAAGGCATGGCAAGCCAGCTGATCAATGCGCCGGTCCTCACCATCCCTCAGTGTAGTAGAGTCAGGGGAATGCATGACGGATGTGTTGGACAAGCCCAGAACTGGTGCATCCACCTTGGGAGGACATGACCACCGTTTAACCATTTCAGCAGGAAAGGGATACCTTTTATCCCAACTCTTTGGCACCCCGGGGAGCCAGCTAGGCCGTTCCCACTCCTTGAGCACTAGATTATTAAAATGAGTTTATTCAGGAAACTCCAAGCGTGGTTTAACAGTATGAAACAGCTCCCCCTGCTGCCGCGGAGCCACGGCAGGAGGAGAGATACAGAGTACTTCAAAAATGTGAACTAAAAGCCTGTCAGTATTATCTGAAGCCCATGGGTCAGACCCAGAATCGGCACCATACACCCTAGATTGTTCCTCAGATGTTTCTGAATCAGAAAATAATTCCCCCTCTTCCAGGGGGGTATAACCGGTAACGTAAAAAAATTCCTCAGCCTTCATAGGAAAGAGGGAAACACCAGGTGATAAATGCCGCTTCTTAGCAGAAGCCTTACGCGGGCCAGAGCAAGCAATATGTCTCTCAATGCTGGCCACACGTGCAGCCAAATCAAGTTGAGACTCCCCACTGGTATGCACCTCACTAGGGGTCAGATGTAAGCGTTGGGGGGTAGGCGAAGCCTGAGGGGGCGCAGGCCCAGCCACCGGTAACCCAGACTGCAGCGCAAGCGTCTGCTGGGCGCAGGGAACACACACCCTGACATCATCACTTATAGGGGATACCCCACACGCCACACACAGCCGGGCTTGTCCCGAAGCCTCCATATGGTGATTATTGTGGCACAATAGGCCAATTGGGATTGACGCCAATAAGGCTACCTGGGATGTCCCAATAGCCCGCTAAGGCTGGGAGGTAAGGGAATACAATAGCCCTCCAATAAGAGTTAACACTAAATAGACGGGATAGGACCGGGAGAAACCACAAAAGTTTGACCCGCCAGCAAGACATAAGCAAAAAGATCCCATAAGCAATATGCAATACAGAGAATACAGAATAAATCAGCCCGCAGGGGCACTTACGGACCGCGATAGGGAGATGCCAGACACATGCAGCAGAGAGCTAAAATGGTGCCCGCATATACCTCGAGGGGCGGGCCGCGGAGACAGCGATACAGAACGCGTCAGCCGCAAGGCCCCGCCCCCGAAGAGCCCACAAGACAAGACCAGCCAATGATGGCGCAGCAACGCCTGAGGCGATGTCGCCGCCGACCGTGGAGCGGAGTACAAGCGTGCGGCGGCGGCAAAAGAACCAGTGCAACCAATTCAAAAGGGATCACCACATAATCATATAGACAATACATGCACCCCCCCCCCCCCAGATCTACCAGGGAGAGCGAAGGGGAAGCGACGGCCAGCCTAAAGGGAGCCAACTGCGGGGACAGGGGGTGAGGGGCATAAGACGCGGGAGGGGCATCCCATAAGGCTCACCATGGGCCTGTACCGCCTACCCTTTGGTGGGGGACTGCGGTTGGAGCAGCGCTCCTTAGCACCTGACAGCGGTGCTGCCTACCTTCACCCGAACCAGTGCAGCCTAAGCTGGGAGGCAGTAAAAGGAAACAGGTGGGAATAGTCCTATAGGGCCGCAGGCTAATAGCCCTGCTGACCTGCGAGTAGAGAGAGCCATCTTCTAGTCATCGCAGCCCAGACTGCAGAGAAGAACTGGGGATTTTGTGGGAGGTCCCTGGTATATATGGGGCCGGGAGGAGCCACTTTTCTGTCTCTGAAGTCCAGCGCCATCTACTGGATGTATAACCCAAGAGTAAGGAATATCTTCTGGAACAGGACGTTCTGTATACTTAGAATATTATTGTCACCTCTGGAGATTGAATCTTTTTTTTCAAAAGGATAGTCCCCTTGTCTTTAGAGAGGTTTTCACCTGAAATAGTGTTCCCCCATATTTTTTTAACTGCCTGTTTATATATTTATACAAGTTAATCATGTTCCCCTTCTGTTGTCTCCTCTCAAGACTAAACAGATTTAATTCTCGTAATCTTTCTTCATAACTAAGATCTTTCATTCCTCTAATTAGTTTGGTGGCTCTCCTCTGCAGCCTTTCCATAGTCAGGGCGTCTTTTCTATGAATGGGTGCCCAGAACTGGATGGCATATTCCAGGTGAGGGCGAACCAGTGACTTGTAACGAGGCAAAATTACATCCCTATCCCATGATTCCAGGCCTCTTTTAATGCATGATATCTTGGTGGCCTTGGAAGCAGCTGCTTGGCATTGCATGCTGTTATTTAGCCTTTTATCTACCAGTACACCCAGATCCTTCTCAACAAGTGATTCTCTCAGGTTTACTCCCCAGAGAACATATGTGACCTTCAGGTTATTAGACCCCAAGTGCATGACTTTACATTTCTCCATATTGAACTTCACTTCAAGTGGATGCCCAGACACTCAAAGTGTCCAAGTCAGCCTGAAGCTTGTGAACATCTTCAATAGACTGCACTGTGCTACATATCTATATGACATCTGCAAAAATAGAGACAGTGCATTTAATTCCATCTTCTATGTCGTTTATAGTAACATAGTAACATAGTAACATAGTATGTAAGGCTGAATAAAGACTTTAGTCCATTCAGTTCAGCCTGTTTAACTCCTTCCAGTGGTCTAGTAGCCATAGCTGGAAATGTTATTACATGCCAGGAAGGCATCAAGGCCACTTTTGAACGTTTTTACTGTATCCATCCTTACTACCTCCTCTGGCAGCGAGTTCCATAGTCTCACTGCTCTTACAGAGAAGAATCCCCTCCTATGTCGGTGGAGAAAGCACCTTTCCTCTAACCTTAGTGGATGCCCCCGGGTTATGGTTACACTCCGGGGTATAAATAGATACAGATCCTTGTATTGACCCCGAATATATTTATACATAGTTATTAGATCACCTCTCAATCGTCTTTTTTCTAGACTAAATAAGCCTAACTTGGACAATCTTTCCGGGTACTCTAGCCCCCGCACTCCTTTTATTAACTTTGTTGCCCTTCTTTGAACGCGCTCCAGTTCTGATATGTCCTTCTTAAGCACAGGTGCCCAGAACTGTACACAGTATTCCATATGGGGTCTGACTAGTGACTTGTACAGGGGTAAAATGATGCTCTGGTCATGAGCACCTATGCCCCTCCTGATGCACCCCATGATCCTATTTGCCTTGGCAGCAGCTGCCTGGCATTGATTACTACAGTTGAGCTTATTGTCAACTAAAACCCCTAGGTCCTTTTCCATTGTTGTTTTACCAAGTGTTTCTTTATTTAGTGTGTAATTATGACACAGATTTCTCCTTCCCATGTGCATAACCTTACATTTATCTGTGTTAAACTTCATTTGCCATTTAACTGCCCATGCTTCCAATTTATCTAAATCTGTTTGTAGCTGCCTGTTGTCCTCTTTTGTTTTAATTACTTTACTCAGCTTAGTATCATCTGCAAAGATTGAGACTTTACTGTTTAATCCATACCCAATGTCATTTATATATATATTGAAGAGAATTTGTCCCAGAACTGACCCTTGTGGTACTCCACTAGTAACAGTGACCCAATCTGAGTGTTTGCATTGATAACCACTCTCTGCTTCCGATCATTAAGCCAATTTCCCACCCATCTGCACACGTTTTCCCCCAGTCCAAGCATTCTCATCTTTTGTACCAGCCTTTTATGTGGCACAGTATCAAATGCTTTAGAAAAGTCAAGATATATGATATCCAATGACTCCCCCTGATCCAATCTTGAACTTACCTCCTCATAAAAGCTGATTAGGTTTGTCTGGCAGGAGCGATTCCTCATAAATCCATGCTGATATGGAGTAATAAGGTCATTTTCCCCAAGGTGCTCCAGGATAGTATCCCTTAAGAAACCTTCAAACAGCTTGCCCACCACAGATGTTAAGCTTACCGGTCTGTATTTCCCAGGTTCCCCCCTAGATCCCTTTTTGAATATTGGCACCACATTTGCCAAGTGCCAATCCATCGGAACAGACCCTGTTGAATGATAGTGGGCCCAAGACAAGTTGAATGATAGTGGGCCCAGCACTGAACCCTGGAGTACACCGCTTACAGCCGGTAACTATTCAGGGAAGATATCTTTAGCCACAACTCATTTTAATACAGTTATAAACTATATTTTCTAATCCTGAAGACCTCAGTTTTCCCAATAAACATCTAGGGGGGACAGTGTCAAATGCTTTTGCAAAATCCAGAAAAAATATATCTACGCTCGCCCTTCTGTCCAGGCTTCTACTCACCTCCTCATAGAAGCCAATCGGGTTGGTCTGGCAGCTTCTGTCCTTAGTGAAACTATGTTGGCTGTCACTTATAATATTATGCATAGTTACATATTTGTGTATGTAGTTTTAATAAATAGTGTTTGATTTGCTGCAAGAAAAGGTTAAATGCGGAGGACAAATTCCTGCACTAATACTCCCCCCCCCCCCCCCCCCAACAAAAAGGAGTGCTTGGCCCAGCAAAAAGAATTGCTACTCCTGAAAAGGCTGTGTGCTGGGTGTCAGTATCCCAGATGAGAAGGTAGTAATGTAACAACAGATTTCTAAAGCATATCTGGGAATAATATTCAGGAGAAAGGGATCATCTTGCTAATGCATTTGCACTTCTAAACTACATTTTCATTTTTTATGTTTGCCCGGAGTTGTAGTTTCATTTTTTATTTTTCAGCCAGTGTGGGAAATCTGTATAATAGTCTGAAGCCTGGTGATGGAAGTGCCGTGCCCTTAGCAGAGCCATGGTGGCAGCTCGTATCAATAATACAAGATGAATGGACAATTAGTAGCAGCCGCCTGGGATTCCTTACGAGCGCTGCAGAACTCGACACCTACAGACGCCAGCCCATTCCTTCTTGCTGACATGCCGCCATATCAAACACACAAACACCAAAGCAGTAACCATACATAAATGCCAGGAAGCATGTCATCATCCTGTACAATGTTTTCCTTCTCCTTTCATGTTTAATCTGAACTATGGTTGGGCCTTTGTTGTATTTCGTATGTAAACATTTATGGCTTTCCACATAGCTGCTCCATAGCTCCATAGCTGTACATCTGTGTGCAGATCTGCAAAACCTGATCTGTCGACGGCCCATGAAGAGATGGCTGAGCACTTGTGGTCTAGTATAGGGGTCCCCAACCAGTGGTACAAGTGTTGCCTACACGCCACTAACAGGACTGATAAGCAAAACGCACTAATTATGAATTGGGCAATCAGCCCATAGTTTGCAGCTGGGCCAATGAAACCTAGTGTTCCCCCAGCCAATCCCATTCACTTCCTTTCTTTAAAGGTGTTCCCAGCTCACTCACTCACTGACTACCCAGTTTGACCCTTGGCTTGACCTTTCACCCTTCTCGTGCTTCTTCCTTGGCACTGTGTATCGTGATGACTGATTATCCATGTATGACCCCGGCTTGCCTGATAACGCCCAGTCTTACCTCTGGTTCATCCGCCTTCACTCTTGTAAGTTCACAATCTTTGAGCTGCCAAGTCCTGGGGGCAACCGTGTCTGGTGAGGTGTTTTAGAGCATCATGGAGAATGGGGGCTTGTCTATAGGTGAAGCTAGTTGCTGAGATTGAGGGTTGTGAACTCACCAAGAAGGCGGGTGTCCCACAGGGTATTGACAGCCAGGATATTCTGCTTCACTTTTTGTGTGTGTATTAACTTCCCCGAAAAGGTGCTCTCAATTCCACGTTCTTTTTGGTTGCTTCACTAAGCCTTCCACTTGCTCTGTCTGGTTTAAGCTGGCTCACATGCACTGTACTACAATTCAGGTGCACTCGCCACACACTGCACTCTCACTGGATATACCAGGAAGTAGCAGATATATTTATCCCCTCTGTTTACCCAGACTGCATCAGGCCTCTTACTGTGATGTCACCCACAGAAGCTTCTGCTTATTAACTGTGTAGCTGCTGTCCCTTATTATATACAGCTTAACTGTTTACTCTACAGAGATGTTTGTAATGTTTTATGTACACCTCTTTTCAGCCGGGGCACATTCGAGTTCTGCAGTATTTTCCCAATTTAGCAAAGAGTTGGTTTTCAAACTCTCTTCATTGATCATGATGGAGCTTAGTAGGAAAGCCAAACTTCAGAGCAAGGCCATTAAAGATTATCTCGGCTGCAGTTTTCCAGACTTTTGTAGTTGTATAGCTTCAGCAAATCTGGTGAAATGATCCATGATGACTAGGCTATATTAATAGCCTCCCCTGCACTTGTCAATGTGCAGAAAGTCTATAGACCGCATCTCAAATGGGTACATTGTAGTAATGTTGGTGCACTTGTTCATTTGTTAGGATATTTATCTTTCAAACAACCACATTCTCTGGTCATATATTGTTCAATGTCTTTCTGCATGTATGGCCAAAAGAAGCGTTCATGTACATAGTTCACTGTACTTCTTTCTATTCCTAAGTGTCCCATTGCTTCATGAAGTTCTCTATACGAACAATAAGCATTCATGTACTTTCTTTTCCTAAGTGTCTCATTGTTTCATGACGTTCTCTAAACATCTAAAGCATGGTCCTCTCTTGTGGTGTAGTATGCCTTCTGAAGTCAGATATAACCTAACCATTTTTTCAGTAAGGTATTTGTAGCTAGTGATTCTGCCTCTTTTTCTTTCTTAATGGGAAGTCTAGGTGAATGTACTGGAGTACTCTTCCAACAACTTTGTCTTCTTTTTGAACTTTCCTGTTTCTTATGAAAGTTGGTGAATACAAACAATGGAGTTCTCTTCCAGGTCTTTCACAGTTTCTTCCAATGTCAGAGGACACCATGTTGGCATATATTCTTCACTCTGGACCTGTGCTGCTTGCACGGTGCCTACAATAGCTTCCATACCAACTTCTTTAGAACATTGTTGCATTAATTCATCTGGTTCTATGGGCATTCTTGATATTACATCTGCATCAGCATTGGACTTTCCTGGGTGATACTTTATGCTAGTTGCAATGAGTTTTGCAGTGGTAAGGACATAGATTCGTGGATTGTTTTCTGTGTAGACCACAAACTCTGGACTGTATGTCAGGTAGTTCCCGAATCTTTCACATATGGCCCACTTCATGGCTTGGAACTCTAACTTCTCCGAGTGCAGGTGGTAGTTTTTCTCAACTGATGCCAATTTTCTTTACCCGTAGCCAATGACTATAAGCTAGTTCTCACATCCTCTACAGGTTCAACAAATGACTTGCAATTTACGAGGTTATTATCCAAGTAAGACTGGCAAATATCTTCTCTCAGGCCTTCCAGGCATGTTTCCATACTTCTCTGGAATTCTGCAGGAGCATTGCTGAATTCAAAGGGAATGCAGATCCATTCATACAGTCCCCAGGGAGTGATCAAGGCTGTTAATGGCATACTGGCATACTGGATTCTTCAACAAAGCCTTGATGGTAAGCCTTGCCTTGGTCTAGGACAGAAAACCAAGTACTTCCTGACAAACTGTCAAGCACGTCTTTAATCTTGGGCAAAGGATGGCGATCAGACATAGATCTCTGGTTCAGCTCTCTGTAGTCACCACAAAGTCTTAGAGTCCCATCTTTCTTCCTGACACAGACAATTGGAGATGAGTAGGACGACTTCGACTTCTGGACCCTTCCTCTGTTAATGAGGTCTTGCAGATATTCTTTCACCTCTTTGTGCAGAGGCTTCAGCACTGACAGGTACCCCTTGGTCACCGGAGTAGTAGGTTAATCTTAATTTTCTAATTTCATAATCTTCTATTTCCAGATATTCAAGTGAATCTGGTAGGTCTCACTGCTCTATTGATGAGGATGTCTTCCTTTCTGGTAGACAATTGTCCACATGGGAGATGATATGGTGCTTTCAGGAGACAGTTGGACTGGTCTCTGACTAGCTGGATATACAATATTGATCACTTCAAGGTGTCCCAAAGCAGTTCTAGTATCACCCTTCACTTCATGCTTTGTGGAGTTCATCACTAACATCACTGTATAGCAAAACCGCTATGGAACAGTTACCACAGTCTCACCTGTGATGATCCCTTGTGGCAACTGTACAGGATCCTGAGGCACAAACAGCATCTTCAGTGGTTTTGATCTAGGTCTTACTCTCACACTACACTTCACTCCCACGGCTGTATAGGCAGGGATGGTAGTTGGGCATAGGCCCATCTTGACCTCTCTGTCATTGCTGTGTTTGTCTTCCTCAGGGCTCACAGAACCTTTCTGCTGCTCTGTTCAGTAAAGCAAAGGACATGGACACAGAATCTACTAAAGGAGTAAGGGACGTTGTATTGTGGATCACCTCAGCAATCATATTATAACCAATAATTGGCTCTTCTGCCACCCACTAGTCACTGGTAACCAGGAATAGTACTAACAGTTCATGAGGGCTGCTGTCTTAGCATGGTGTTGAATTGTCACTTCCACCCATCCCAAGAAGGGTATCTCTGGTTTGCAGCTTGACCATTGAATGCTTCAGGTCCTACAAGTTCATCTACTGACCTGAGTCTTCTTTGAGGTAAGTGTTGTCCCGCCAGTCTTCATTGAGAATATTCAGAGCTTTAAAAGGAAGTCTACCCAGTTTACATTGGATCATGCATCCACCAATGAGATCAATTAGCTTGGACAGGTCTTCTGAGGCACTCTCTTCTGCTGGGGCTTAGAATGAAAAACTGTCACATCCAACACTAGTCACTGAGTAGTTCTTTTTTTCAGGTTTTGAAGATGGTCACACACCTGTGGATAGTACTGACACAGCTACTCTTCATCCTAGGTGACTTCAAATTACACAAATGACACAGTTCGGTTGGGTTTGGGGTTGAGGTTACTGGTTGTCCCTCACCAGCAACCCGCTGCCTTTTAATCTGTTTGAAGAGAGGTATTCTGCTTTTTTGGCAAAGTGCCCTTCTTCCCCACACTTTAGACTGCGGCAACAAGCTATTCCTTGATTGGAGATCAGACAGACCTCACAGGTGGTAGTCCATGTTGAAATACTCAGTGTGCTTTCCTTTTTGTTCCGCTCTCAGTGCTCTTTTCACCTCAGCCAACTCTGCTCACTACTGCTTCCCAGTTGGTCTAAGTTATTGTCTCTTTAAGTGGTGCTTTTAAGGTGACTGGTGCTGGACCAGGTAAAGGGTCAGCTTTTCTGTCTGACAACTTCTTGCTGCACACTCACAATTCCAGCTTTGGGCGGGTTTACCTTGACGATTTTGCTTGCAGAGTTTTTCTTTAACTTCTGTTCTTTTTATGATTCAAGACTGGCAGCATCATTCATTCTCTGTATCAGCTCTTCATCTGTAATGCGGGGCTCTTCCAGATACTGCTTCAGTTGAAACTTGATGTTCTTACTTTCTGGATTAACCCTGGATCAAACCTTTCTTCCATTTTGTCCTCTTGGGATGCAATCAAACGTTTTTCTTTAAGCACAATAGTCCTGAACAAGAAGTTTTGAGGATATTCTCTGTTGTCTTCGGAGATGTTGATCAATTTGTGGTAAAGTTTAGAAGTGCTTTCCTCCTTGTAATGTCCCTTTAAGATGGAGTAAGGTAAGACGGACTGATGGCTTTCACCATGGCTTGAATGATTTTCTTATCTCAGTACCCTTTCTGAACCCCCAGGTCTATCTGGTGGATAAGATTAGTATAAGACAGTCTCTCTCTCTGCTCTCACTCCCCGATCTGGCCATTTATCTTGCACTTTTTCCTGATAACGATCTCTGGAGTGGGACTGGTTCTCTTTGTTGGAATCACAGGCCTGGACTTGCTTGGAAAATTGCCAGTGCTCCGGCGTAGTACCTGACTTTGCTGCAGGGCAAGGAACTGGTCTTTTAATTCTTGCAGCACCTTCTGTTGGGAGGATATATCCTCTACAGGGCTGGGACTGTCTCTGTGTCTCCTGTACCCAAAGTGGTAATAAACTGGGCTAACCTCTGCAAAAAGTGCATGGTAACCTCCTCTTCCTCGCTCTCTTCCACCTCATTTAGTCCTTTGTCAATGGTTTTGTTCAGGTGTCGGTGTGTGCAAGCATGAGGGAGCCAATCTTCTGGTACCTTGGCATGCCTTGCCACTAAAACCAGTTCTGCATGGGTTAATAGCAGGAGGGATTCACTAATGGCATCTAATTGCTGCTGCACATCCATGACTGTCCCTCTTATAGAACAAGGCACTTTTCTGTTAGAATCAGTTCAATTATTCACCGGCTGCACACTGTCCTTTTAAGACTGCTTTACACGCCGGTCGGGCGCTTCTGACTATAATGTACTCAAATGTTTTTATGCTTTGTTTAATGTCTCTCTGCAATGAGCCTCTACTCCTAGCACAAAGGGACACAGCAGAGAGCAGAGAGGATCCAAAGGAACTGACAGGCCGCATGTCCCCAATGTGACTGCCCTTGTCTAAGGCCCCTGTCCTGCAGTGGCTGTTGCCTCTGCTGACGTCGGCCACCCGAATCCGCTCTGGAAAAGGCCTACATTTAATTGGGAAATACAATAATGCTTAGCCACTATGCTGAATAATTCTGACAAGCAAGAGTACCTGTGTCTGACATTCCGATAAGCAAGTGTACCTGTGTCCTTTTGCCTGAAGGACACAAGCCTGTTTAACCCTTACACTCAAACAAGCTTATTTGGCCTGTGAACTTTGTATTTGATTGTGGCGTAGTTTAAGCATTTAAACCTTTCTTTTCCTGACCCTTCAACAATAAATCAAGCTGATGCTTTCACTTATCCTGCTTGCTGTTGAGTGTCTGTCTGATGTGTTACCATCTTGTCAGCTCCCCATGCTGGAGTCCTATTAACCCTTACCCTTGGCTACCATACCTGTGTGCTGTGACATTGCCTGAGACAAGTTGACACAACGTGACATACTTTGGATTACAAGTTAAATTTGACCGTGATTGCTGCTGGTTAACTTCAATACTACTGTTAAATGACTATTTTAAATTTGCTATCTACCTATAGATTTTCTATAGGGCTGTTTCTAGGGAAGGGTGAGCAGGGCTATTGCCATGGGGACAACTTGCTATTGGGGGCAACTTTATCCCAGCCAGGGCCAATTAGGAGGGTGCAAGGGGCACATGGCCCGGGGCCTCCACCACTTGCCCTGCAAAGGGGACCTCCACCAACCTTTGGGTTATGGTCTGGTCCAGGTGGCTTTTCAGTCTTTGGTCTGACAGTCCCCTGGCCAACAACAAAGCTAATGGCGGCAGTGACCCCCCCCCCCCCACACACACACACACACACACACACACACACACACACACACACACACCTGGCCAAGCCTTTTTTTGTTTTTGCAAACCTGCAGCCAAAGCCACCACAGGGCAGGACAGAGAGTCTAGAGCAGCAAAGTGATGGGTGCAGAGCTGTCAATGGGCGGCCGCTCACTGCACATAAGCCACCAAGCACAGCCGCTGGCAGCTCAGTGCAGGGAACTGTTTTCTGCTGGACCAGTTGGGCAACTGCACTAAACCCCCTTCCCGCAGAATGGCAAAGCAGGAGTTCCTGAGCAGCATGCACCCGCCACAAGGGTGGCACAAGGGTGGCACAAGGGACTCGATCGGACATTCCAGTAAGTAGGCAGGTGCTAGACAACCACCAATCAGTTACTTGGTTGGACTATTATTTTAAAGGAAAAAATACTGTATTTGGGCCTCCACAAGACTTTGTGCCTAGGGGCCTCAACCACACTTAATCCGACCCTGGCAGTGAGACAGGCTCCTTACCCCCAATATTGGAAGGGGGCACTGCCTGCTACTAGGTTAGATGCAAAGCATGGCAAATACCAGTATGGGACAGTGTGAGGAGGGGGAAGAATATTTTCTTCCCGCACTATTTTGCCTAGAAACTGCTCTGCCCACAGAACCTATCTGGGCAAAGTCATTACTTATCTAATTATATTTTTTATACTGTCCTTGACTACCCCCTCGAGCAAACCCAGATGATGCCACTTAATATTGCATTTATATCTCTTTCTCTATAACAACTCTAATTGAAGCCCATAAACCTTGTTGTACTTGCATATTGTCAAACCATGTATTCCATTGTGTATTTTCATACAAAAAATACTGCACAAAAAAAAGTTTGGAACCCCTGGTCTAGAGTTATAAGCTTTTTAGGTCCACGAGTCCCATTGTCTTATTGTTCCACTTCAAAGGGCCTCAATAAAATAAAAGCTGCGAAAAAAGCAAACAGTTTTCTGCAGGCAAGCTTTCACCATAAAGTATTGTATATGCTTTTGTATATATGCAGGGGTGGGGCAGGAAGAGGTGAGATGGTCAGAGGTGACAGAGGTGGGTAGAGGTAGAGGTGAGCAGAGATGCGGTGGGAAAAATTGGGCAGAGGTAAAGCCAGAAGAGGATAGGTTGGAGGAGGTAAGGTCGGCAGAGTTGAGGCAGGAAGAGGTAAGTAGAGGTGGGTAGAGGAAGTCAGAGGTTAGGTGAGCAGAGCTTAGATGGTCAGAGGTGTGGTGGATAGATGTATGGTGGGCAGGGGTGAGGTTAGCAAAGGAGGAGGTAAGGTGGTAAGAGGTGACAGAAGTGGGTAGAGGTAAGACAGAAAAAGCTGAGGTGAGCTGAGATTTGGTTGAAAATAGTGGGCAGAGGTGATGTGAACAGAAGTCAGCAGAGGTAATGCCTGAAGAGGATATGTGGTAGGAGGTGAGATCAGCAGATTTAAGGCAGGAAGAAGTGAGTAGAGGTAACTACAGGTGATCAGAGGTGAGGTGACTGGAGGTCAGGTGAGCAGGGGTCAGATGAGCAGAGGTGTGGTGGACAGAGGTATGATGGGTAGGAGTGAGGTGGTAAAAGGTCACACAGATGGGTAGAGGTTAGAGGAAATGGTGCAGTGAACCGAAATGTGGTGGTAAAAAAGGGGATGTGTGCAAGTGGGCAGAGGTATTGCTAGAAGAGCTTAGGTGGGAGAAGGTGAGGTTGACAGGTGGGAAGTGTTGAAGCAGGAAGACGTGTGACAGATAGAGGATGGTGGGCAGGGGTGAAGGGCAGAGGTGAGGCAGGAAGAGAAGTGATGAAGGGATGAGGCAAGAATGGTGGGTGGAGCTGTGTGAAACTATGATAGTTTTTATATATTTTGTTCCCATAGAAATTGTAAAAAAAAAATCTTATACATGCAATAACTGTATATAGGACAATCCCTTTTGTTTGGTGCAGCATGGTGGGAACCCCCTTTTGTTCTGTGAAGACTGGTTTGACTGTAGCTCCAGTTTCAGGTGTGCATTTGTATGCAAATTAAGCTGGTTACCTGTGATAGACTAAGGGTATTCATTTGTGAGTTTTGCCTGGGCCAATCACAGACGACCTGCAGATTTCAAAATTGAACAAAGGGTCCACCTGATAAAAAACAGGAGGCTGGAGAGAGAAGAGAGATTTCTTTTGGAGGGCAGCTGGAGAAGAGATGTGCTGGGGTGCCTGACCAGATGGACGATGATGGGACTTTGCCTTGGGTAGATGGACCTGCATTGTGAAGCCAAGTACAGCAGCCATCTTGTTTGGACGCGGTCTGCTGATTTTCTGCATGGAGCAATTAAAACAGATGAGTAATCCGTTTTAATATATATATGCTTTTGCCCTGTTAGGCTTTCTATGTTGTAACACAGATTGTAGTATTTTTGTTTTGTACATTTTGCAAGGTATATAAAATAACTTTAAAGTGCATCATCTTCCTTGGAGATTACTGGCAAATTAACTTATTAGACAAACAAGGCGTAATTTTTGGAGATATACATGTATTTGAGCTCTTAAGTTTCCTTATATATTTGAGGGCTGCAAATATATTTTGTAAATTTTAGATAAATTACGGCCAAGCAAGACAAGCTGGTTGAGGTAGGGTGTGCATAGATACAGTGGGGAAATATTAAAAGGGCAGGGAGCACAGGTAAGGTGGGAGATGTAAGACTTTTCCAGACACACCCAACAAAAAGAACACACAAGTAACACATGTGCATCACTAACCTCTACAGAGAAGTGTATCAATGCCTCACTTCCTGCTTCAGGAATCATCAATACACTGCCTTCTAGTGGACAGCTGTTTGCACTGCAGGCAAAGCAAACTCGGCTCTGCCAACTCCCTAGGGGTGCTGGCCAACTTATGGCAGTCTGGGCCACATACAGCCCTTAGGCTGCAGGTTGTGCACTCCTGATTTAAATACCCTTCACAAAAATGTAACAGCCCTTAGTTTATAACATAATGAACAATGGGTTTTTAGCCTGGCATAAAATAAACCATGTGTGCTTACCCTCTCCTCAAGGGCCACCAACAGGCCGGGGTGTGTAGATCTTCACACAGATGCACAGGTGGAGTCATTGGTGCTCAGACAGAGTTATACTGTAGATCCAGCTATATGAGAAGCCACACAATATGACCTGTTGGTGGCCCATCTATACAATAAACAATAGACCTAGGCCCTTATTTAACAAGGGATAGCGACAGGTAGCGACTGGTGAGCGGCCGGTAATGACGGGCCCCGCCACGAGAACGCGGGCTCCCCACCACAATCACACATTTATCAAGGCAATCCTGCTTAGCGACTGAGATAGCGCCATATAGCGACTCATTCATCATTATTCCAGCCTCAGCCCACAGCGCCAGCGTCCGACCTTGAACAGCGACAGGTATGACCTCTCGCTACCTGGCGCTCTCCAATGCATTTCAATGGAACAATCTTTAAATATTCATAATTAATTGTTATGAATTTTTTTTTTTTTTTAAATGTGAAAAATTCTGAGACCACTTAATAAAAAAAAATTGTACAGAATTGATATTACAGGTCTGATATTAATGTATTCATATTACAAAATTATTTAAAAAACTTGTTTTTTTTGGTTTCCAAAAATATGGTTGTTTGGGGGTTAAAAAACTACTTTTAACCCATCGCCGCCAGCGCTCTGGGGTTTAAACATGCATTTTACAGCGCAAGAATTTTTTGAGCGTGATTTTTTAAGGAATATGGTGGGAGCCGGTCGCTAGGGCCAGTCGCTATCATGCGCTCCCATACAGCGCGGAACCGGTCAAATAGCGACTCCTCACCCAATATTCAACATTACGGCAAACCGACTGATTCGCTATCAACTACCGAACAACGGCCAAGCACAGCGACTACTAGCGGGCGCTCTGAAAATGCCGCTACAGTCGCTCAACTGTCGCTACCTGGCGCTATTAATGAATTGGTCTCCCCGTCTAATGCACCATAATAGTGTTACCTTATAGTCACACCACCCGGCTCTAAGGCGTGCGATACTAAATGAACTTTGCACTCCTACCCGAGCTCTCTAATAAGATCTATCTAAATATAAATACAACATTTTTGAAGGAAATATACCTTTGTACTGTTATTCCCCTTGAGTTCAACACACTTATTTCACGTCGCCTCCAGTGACTGGATGCCCTCAGAATCAAAGGAGACTTTTTGCTGCCTCACAAATCCTATTGCTGCCCCTTTGACTGCATTATCATCAGGAAATAATTTCCTAGGCAGAAAATTCTTCAGGGTACGAAAAAGAGAAGCCAGGTCTGGACTATGGGGTGGATGGTCACACTCCATGAAGCTGCACTTCCTGATAGCAGCTTGTGATTGGCGAGACTTGTGTGCTGGCACATTGTTGTAAAACAGCAACACATCTGCCCACAACTTCCCACTGCGCTTCTCTTTCATTGCCTCATGTAATGTATTTATTTATGAGGCATAGGTGCCTCCAGTAATTGTTGTCTTATGTGGCTTAAATTCTACTAACCTTCTATATCGAAACAACGGTTGCCATGACCTTTACAGCTGACTGTGGTGCACAACATCTCTTTTGAGTTAATGACTATTGAGGGGCCGGAGTGGAGACATTGCCATTTGGACACTCTCTGGCTGAATAGTCCCTAGTATCCAGCATTAGGTAATAATGCCGCCCCGTGCGTCTCCCTCCATGTCCATCCCCTCCAGTGACATCATTAGTCACATGGGGGGAATCCACAGAGGCTTCTGCCTCATTAACTTGGTGGGATGCTTAGGAAGAAGGAAACTTCAGAAGCCAAGGGGCTGGCTGCAATAGCGGCTTCCTGACAGCAGCAGACCAGCGCCCACCATATCAGGACGGATATACCCCAACAGGACAGGCAAAGGAAGGTGTGGGGATGGTAAGTTCTGTTCTTATCTTAAAACTGTTTTTTTTCTTTTTTAACTGTTTGTGAACTGGTAAGGGGCCCAAGGCATTCTTATAGCAGTTCACAGGGTAGTGATGGCGGTACAGATTTGACAGATTTGGCGTTCATTTGCCAATAGCAACAGATTGCTTCCATAAACACACATGCCCATACCTCCCAACTTTTCAAAAGAGCTGTAAAGAGGGACACATTTAAGCCACCCCCGACCACGCCCCCAGCCACACCCTTAAATGGAAACAGCACCCAATAATTAAATAAAAATAAATAAATAACAAATAAATAATAATACAGTTAGGGGCATCCCTCATTACAGAGAGTTAGGTGTAACACAGCACACACACACACAGCACACACACAAAGACACAGACACACAACACAACACACACACAGCACAGACACACAACACAACACAACACACACACAGCACAGACACACACAACAAAGCACACACACACAGCACAGACACACAACACAACACACACACAACACAACACACACACATCACACACACAGACACACAACACAGCACACGCACAACACACACAGCACACACACAGACACACACACACAACACACGCACAACACAACACGCACAACACAACACACACACAACACAGTACACACACAACACAGCACACACACAACACACACAGACACACACAGCACACACACACAACACATACACACACAGCACTCACACAGACATACACACACAGCACACACAACACAAAACAGCACACAAAACACACACACTCACCAGTTCAGCTCCTTCCTGGAGCCCCGCCCACTGAACCACCAATGAGAATTAACAAGAGAAAAAAAAACCTGCCTCTCTGGCGCCCCCTGCCACTGGCGCCAAGTATGCAGCTCAGTGCTCACACTCAGGGCCAGCGGAGGTGGGCGTCTGAGAGGCTGAGGCGACGGCGCGGGACAGAGTGAGGACGGCGCTGGAGAGAGCGAGGGCGGCGCGGGACAAGGGCATGCGCCACGGGACGCGGGACCACTGAGAAACAATTGGGATTGTCCCGGGAAAATTGGGACGATTGGGGGGTATGCATGCCCGCTGTAATTAGTGAGTGGCATAGAATGCTGAATAGAAGGGGAGAAGCAAGCACAAGTATGTTTCTAGGACAGGGCGAGCAGGACGATCGTTTCAGGAACACTGTTGGTGATACAAGCTATAATACAGGCCCTTTTGTGCTCAGTCATGGGAAGGGGGCCCTGCATGGTACATGGCTGTATGGGTCACCAGCAGCACCACTGGATGGTAAAGCAGGGGCAGAATGGTTTTAGCTCTGAGCAATATTTTGCCTAGAAACTTCCCTGAGCAAGCATTAAGAGTGCAATTAAGAAATAGCTGTGTGCTTATTTCCTATTTCCAGCATAGCGTCCATTTCACCTGTCCAGCTCCTGACTATGATTGATACACTAACTGCCCACTAGACGGCAAATTACACAATCCCAGACTTTGCTTTGACCCCTTTTTGGCTATTAATAAAAGCAATTTAGAAACACACAATTTGAGCAATGCTTGCTCGCTGTCTGTAGATCCTCTTTAGTCTCCGAGCACACAGAGCGGCCAGTCAGCAGAATGCTGTGCGACTGATGTCACAATCCAGCCATCATACATCACTGTCACCCCTCCTCCTCTCTCCAGGGGATTATAATGCAAGCTTTTTCTTTGGGGGGGGGGGGGGGTTACACTGGAGCCTGGAGGGAGCAGATACCATTCCAGGAATATTTAACTATTAAGAGGCTGATTCATCATTAGCGGCAGGTAGCGACAGATGAGCGTCTGTAGCAGGCATTTTCAGAGCGCCCGCTAGTTGTCACTGTGCTCAGCCGTGGGTCGCTACTTTATAGCGACTCAGTCACTGTTCAGTAATGTTGAATACATTGTGAGGAGTCGCTATTTGACCAGTACAGCGCTGTATGGGAGCGCATGTTAGCGACTTCTCATAGCGACCGACTCACACCATATTCAGGAAAAAAACAGCCTCACAAATCTCTGGCGCTGAAAAATACTTGTTTGTAGCCCAGAGCGCAGGAGGCGGTGTGTTTAAAGTGGACCAACACCCAGGATTTTGACTATCCTGGGTTTTGGTCCACTTCCCCGGGGCACCCCGATCGGGGGTGCCCCGCTGTGTGAAACCCCCCAGAAAGCCCCGAAAACTCACCTCACCCCGCTCCCACGTGACCGCTGCAGCCAATCCCTGCCGCCGGACAAGCGAGAGGCAGTGCCGGACAAGCAGAGCGCGTCCGCCTCCCGCACGTCCCTCTTACAGGGAGCGCACCCGCATTCACAAACGGCCGGCGCGGGAGCGCGTCCTGCTAGAGGGACACACGGGAGGCGGAGGCGGCGGACGCGCATGCGCCGCTGGAACATGGAAAAGGTAGGATCGTGGGGGGTTTCACCCCGCGGGACATCCCGATTTTGGATGCCCCGCAGGGAGGGATCTGATCCCCCCTGGGTGTTGGTCCACTTTAAAGTCTGTTTTCAAGCATCTATCAACTAGTAACAAAGCAAAAACATATGGAATTACATTGTAACAACATTGTAACATGAACACTTTAATGCCAGACCTGTAATGTCATTTCTGAGGAAAAAACTGCTATTTCAATGCCAGAAGAGGTCAAAGAATTATTTGTGATTTAAAAAAAAAAACAAAAAAACAAAAAACACCCCGTTTAAAGAGAAGAAAAGGATCATCCATTGAAATGTATGGGAGAGCGTCAGGTAGCGAGAGGTCATACCTGGCGCTGTGCAAGGCTGAACGCTGGCGCTGTTCGCTGAGGCTGTGAAAATGATAAATCAGACGCTACATGGCGCTATCCCAGTCGCTAAACAGATTCTGCTTGATAAATGTGTAATTGCGTGCCGTGTCCGGCGTTCACCTGTCGCTACCTGTCGCTACCTGTCATTAACCAGCCACTACCTGAAGCTATCCTTTCTTAAATAAGGGCCTCATTCTATATTGTTACTTAATGCTGACATGCCCGTATTGTAAGGCAAGGTTTACAGAAATAGACTAACTGACTCCCCTTAAAGTGGACCACAACCCAAATATGGCCACCCCCCTGCCTTAGTTGTGCGGGCCTTTGGCCAATGGACCCCTCCCGGTGTGGTATGATGCTCCATATATGGTGATTAAGTTGTATTGTGAATACTGCTAAAGAATATATACTTATATATACTATATATATTTTTTTTATATAAATACAGTATATATATATATATATATATATATATATATATATATATATATATCAATGTTGCTCCTCCAACATATAATGTATTATATTTGTGCTCACTTGCCATCATATAGAGAAAATAAACACTATTCGTCTATGCTGTTTCAGTCTTTAGTTTAGTCTGACTGCATCAGATTAAGTTAAAAGACAAAAAAATCTACTGTATGAGTCTTGACAGGGCCCCATTAAATGTTCTCACCAGGGCACATTTAGTTTAGCCACTGGTGACACTACTAGCTAGAAAATAAAAAAAAAAAAAGATGAATACGTTTGGAGTGATATTTCTATGTGTATATATGTGTGAATATTCTCAGAGTTACATGGAAATAAAACAGATCATGGTGAAAATAAAAAAAAAATATCTCTGTAAGCTCTAACAAAAACATCTGTAAATAATGTGTAATTAGCGATGATTGGACCCGTAGAAGTTTGGGTTCGTCAAGTTTGACTAAACTTTTCCCAAAAAAATCAGTACCCAGACTTGACCCAGAGTCTCCATCATCTTCCATAGCAGACTGTGATAGTGCCACTATCATCTTCCATAGCAGACTGTGACAGAGCCCCCCATTATCTTCCATAGCAGACTGTGACAGAGCCCCCATTATCTTCCATAGCAGACTGTGACAGAGCCCCCCATCATCTTTCATAGCAGACTGTGACAGAGCCCCCCATCATCTTCCATAGCAGACTGTGAAAGAGCCCCCCATCATCTTCCATAGCAGACCGTGACAGAGCCCCCATCATCTTCCATAGCAGACCGTGACAGAGCCCCCATCATCTTCCATAGCAGACTGTGACAGAGCCCCCCATCATCTTCCATAGAAGACTGTGACAGAGCCCCCCATCATCTTCCATAGCAGACTGTGACAGAGCTTCCCATCATCTTCCATAGCAGACTGTGACAGAGCCCCCCATCATCTTCCATAGCAGACTGTGACAGACCCACCATCATCTTCCATAGCAGACTGTGACAGAGCTTCCTATCATCTTCCATAGCAGACTGTGACAGAGCCCCCCATCATCTTCCATAGCAGACTGTGACAGAGCCCCATCATCTTCCATATCAGACTGTGACAGAGCCCCCATCATCTTCCATAGCAGACTGTGACAGTGTCCCTATCATCTTCAATAGCAGACTGTGACAGTGTCACTATCATCTTCAATAGCAGACTGTGACAGAGCCCCCATCATCTTCCATAGCAGACTGTGACAGAGCCCCCATCATCTTCCATAGCAGACTGTGACAGAGCCCCCCATCATCTTCCATAGCAGACTGTGACAGAGCCCCCCATCATCTTCCATAGCAGACTGTGACAGAGCCCCCATCATCTTTCATAGCAGACTGTGATAGTGCCACTATCATCTTCCACAACAGACTGTGACAGAGCCCCCCATCATCTTCCATAGCAGATTGTGACAGAGCCCCCATCATCTTTCATAGCAGACTGTGACAGAGCCCCCCATCATCTTTCATAGCAGACTGTGAAAGAGCCCCCCATCATCTTCCATAGCAGACCGTTACAGAGCCCCCATCATCTTCCATAGCAGACTGTGACAGAGACCCCCACCATCTTCCATAGCAGACTGTGACAGAGCCCCCCATCATCTTCCATAGCAGACTGTGACAGAGCCACCATCATCTTCCATAGCAGACCGTGACAGAGCCCCCATCATCTTCCATAGCAGACTGTGACAGAGACCCCCACCATCTTCCATAGCAGACTGTGACAGAGCCCTCCATCATCTTCCATAGCAGACTGTGACAGAGCCACCATCATCTTCCATAGCAGAACATGACAGAGCCCCCCATCATCTTCCATAGCAGACTGTGACAGAGCCCCCCATCATCTTTCATAGCAGACTGTGACAGAGCCCCCCATCATCTTCCATAGCAGACTGTGACAGAGCCCCCCATCATCTTCCATAGCAGACTGTGACAGAGCCCCCATCATCTTCCATAGCAGACTGTGACAGAGCCCCCATCATCTTCCATAGCAGACTGTGACAGTGCCACTATCATCTTCCATAATAGACTGTGACAGAGTGCCCTATCATCTTCCATAGCAGACTGTGACAGAGCCCCCCATTATCTTCCATAGCAGACTGTGACAGAGCCCCCCATCATCTTTCATAGCAGACTGTGACAGAGTCCCCCATCATCTTCCATAGCAGACTGTGAAAGAGCCCCCCATCATCTTCCATAGCAGACCGTGACAGAGCCCCCATCATCTTCCATAGCAGACCGTGACAGAGCCCCCATCATCTTCCATAGCAGACTGTGACAGAGCCCCCCATCATCTTCCATAGAAGACTGTGACAGAGCCCCCCATCATCTTTCATAGCAGACTGTGACAGAGCTTCCCATCATCTTCCATAGCAGACTGTGACAGAGCCCCCCATCATCTTCAATAGCAGACTGTGACAGAGCCACTATCATCTTCCATAGCAGACTGTGACAGAGCTTCCCATCATCTTCCATAGCAGACTGTGACAGAGCCCCCCATCATCTTCCATAGCAGACTGTGACAGAGCCCCATCATCTTCCATATCAGACTGTGACAGAGCCCCCATCATCTTCCATAGCACACTGTAAAAAGTGTCCCTATCATCTTCAATAGCAGACTGTGACAGTGTCACTATCATCTTCAATAGCAGACTGTGACAGAGCCCCCATCATCTTCCATAGCAGACTGTGACAGAGCCCCCATCATCTTCCGTAGCAGACTGTGACAGAGCCCCCCATCATCTTCCATAGCAGACTGTGACAGAGCCCCCCATCATCTTCCATAGCAGACTGTGACAGAGCCCCCCATCATCTTCCATAGCAGACTGTGACAGAGCCCCCATCATCTTTGATAGCAGACTGTGATAGTGCCACTATCATCTTCCACAACAGACTGTGACAGAGCCCCCCATCATCTTCCATAGCAGACTGTGACAGAGCCCCCATCATCTTTCATAGAAGACTGTGACAGAGCCCCCCATCATCTTCCATAGCAGACTGTGAAAGAGCCCCCCATCATCTTCCATAGCAGACCGTGACAGAGCCCCCATCATCTTCCATAGCAGACCGTGACAGAGCCCCCATCATCTTCCATAGCAGACTGTGACAGAGACCCCCACCATCTTCCATAGCAGACTGTGACAGAGCCCCCCATCATCTTCCATAGCAGACTGTGACAGAGCCCCCCATCATCTTCCATAGCAGATCATGACAGAGCCCCCCATCATCTTCCATAGCAGACTGTGACAGAGCCCCCCATCATCTTCCATAGCAGAACATGACAGAGCCCCCATCATCTTCCATAGAAGACTGTGACAGAGCCCCCCATCATCTTCAATAGCAGACTGTGACAGAGCTTCCCATCATCTTCCATAGCAGACTGTGACAGAGCCCCCCATCATCTTCCATAGCAGACTGTGACAGGGCCACTATCATCTTCCATAGCAGACTGTGACAGAGCCCCCCATCATCTTCCATAGCAGACTGTGACAGAGCCCCATCATCTTCCATATCAGACTGTGACAGAGCCCCCATCATCTTCCATAGTAGACTGTGACAGTGTCCCTATCATCTTCAATAGCAGACTGTGACAGTGTCACTATCATCTTCAATAGCAGACTGTGACAGAGCCCCCATCATCTTCCATAGCAGACTGTGACAGAGCCCCCATCATCTTCCATAACAGACTGTGACAGAGCCCCCCATCATCTTCCATAGCAGACTGTGACAGAGCCCCCCATCATCTTCCATAGCAGACTGTGACAGAGCCCCCCATCATCTTCCATAGCAGACTGTGACAGAGCCCCCATCATCTTTGATAGCAGACTGTGATAGTGCCACTATCATCTTCCACAACAGACTGTGACAGAGCCCCCCATCATCTTCCATAGCAGACTGTGACAGAGCCCCCATCATCTTTCATAGAAGACTGTGACAGAGCCCCCCATCATCTTCCATAGCAGACTGTGAAAGAGCCCCCCATCATCTTCCATAGCAGACCATGACAGAGCCCCCATCATCTTCCATAGCAGACCGTGACAGAGCCCCCATCATCTTCCATAGCAGACTGTGACAGAGACCCCCACCATCTTCCATAGCAGACTGTGACAGAGCCCCCCATCATCTTCCATAGCAGACTGTGACAGAGCCCCCCATCATCTTCCATAGCAGAACATGACAGAGCCCCCCATCATCTTCCATAGCAGACTGTGACAGAGCCCCCCATCATCTTCCATAGCAGAACATGACAGAGCCCCCCATCATCTTCCATAGCAGACTGTGACAGAGCCCCCCATCATCTTTCATAGCAGACTGTGACAGAGCCCCCATCATCTTCCATAGCAGACTGTGACAGAGCCCCCATCATCTTCCATAGCAGACTGTGACAGAGCCCCCCATCATCTTCCATATCAGACTGTGACAGAGCCCCCCATCATCTTCCATAGCAGACTGTGACAGAGCCCCCATCATCTTCCATAGCAGACTGTGACAGAGACCCCCACCATCTTCCATAGCAGACTGTGACAGAGCCCCCCATCATCTTCCATAGCAGACTGTGACAGAGCCCCCCATCATCTTCCATAGCAGAACATGACAGAACCCCCCATCATCTTCCATAGCAGACTGTGACAGAGCCCCCCATCATCTTCCATAGCAGAACATGACAGAGCCCCCCATCATCTTCCATAGAAGACTGTGACAGAGCCCCCCATCATCTTCCATAGCAGACTGTGACAGAGCTTCCCATCATCTTCCATAGCAGACTGTGACAGAGCCCCCCATCATCTTCCATAGCAGACTGTGACAGAGCCACTATCATCTTCCATAGCAGACTGTGACAGAGCTTCCCATCATCTTCCATAGCAGACTGTGACAGAGCTTCCTATCATCTTCCATAGCAGACTGTGACAGAGCCCCCCATCATCTTCCATAGCAGACTGTGACAGAGCCCCATCATCTTCCATATCAGACTGTGACAGAGCCCCCATCAGCTTCCATAACAGACTGTGACAGTGTCCCTATCATCTTCAATAGCAGACTGTGACAGTGTCACTATCATCTTCAATAGCAGACTGTGACAGAGCCCCCATCATCTTCCATAGCAGACTGTGACAGAGCCCCCCATCATCTTCCATAGCAGACTGTGACAGAGCCCCCATCATCTTCCATAGCAGACCGTGACAGAGCCCCCATCATCTTCCATAGCAGACTGTGACAGAGACCCCCACCATCTTCCATAGCGGACTGTGAAAGAGCCCCCCATAATCTTCCATAGCAGACCGTGACAGAGCCCCCATCATCTTCCATAGCAGACTGTGACAGAGCCCCCCATCATCTTCCACAGCAGACCGTGACAGAGCCCCCATCATCTTCCATAGCAGACTGTGACAGAGCCCCCCATCATCTTCCATAGCAGAACATGACAGAGCCCCCCATCATCTTCCATAGCAGACTGTGACAGAGCCCCCCATCATCTTCCATAGCAGAACATGACAGAGCCCCCCATCATCTTCCATAGCAGACTGTGACAGAGCCCCCCATCATCTTTCATAGCAGACTGTGACAGAGCCCCCCATCATCTTCCATAGCAGACTGTGACAGAGCCCCCTTATCATCTTCCATAGCAGACTGTGACAGAGCCCCCCATCATCTTCCATAGCAGACTGTGACAGAGCCCCCCATCATCTTCCATAGCAGACTGTGACAGAGCCCCCCATCATCTTCCATAGCAGACTGTGACAGAGCCCCACATCATCTTCCATAGCAGACTGTGACAGAGCCCCCCCTCATCTTCCATAGCAGACTGTGACAGAGCCCCCCATCATCTTCCATAGCAGACTGTGACAGAGCCACCATCATCTTCCATAGCAGAACATGACAGAGACCCCCATCATCTTCCAAAGCAGACTGTGACAGAGACCCCCATCATCTTCCATAGCAGACTGTGACAGAGCCCCCATCATCTTCCATAGCAGACTGTGACAGTGCCACTATCATCTTCCATAGTAGACTGTGACAGAGCCCCCTATCATCTTCCATAGCAGACTGTGACAGAGCCCCCCATCATCTTCCATAGCAGACTGTGACAGAGCTTCCCATCATCTTCTATAGCAGACTGTGACAGAGCCCCCCATCATCTTCCATAGAAGACTGTGACAGAGCCCCCCAACATCTTCCATAGCAGACTGTGACAGAGCCACCATCATCTTCTATAGCAGACTGTGACAGAGCCCCCCATCATCTTCCATAGAAGACTGTGACAGAGCCCCCCATCATCTTCCATAGCAGACTGTGACAGAGCCACCATCATCTTCCATAGCAGACTGTGACAGAGCTTCCCATCATCTTCCATAGCAGACTGTGACAGAGCCCCCCATCATCTTCCATAGCAGACTGTGACAGAGCCCCATCATCTTCCATATCAGACTGTGACAGAGCCCCCATCATCTTCCATAGCAGACTGTGACAGTGTCCCTATCATCTTCAATAGCAGACTGTGACAGTGTCACTATCATCTTCAATAGCAGACTGTGACAGAGCCCCCATCATCTTCCATAGCAGACTGTGACAGAGCCCCCATCATCTTCCATAGCAGACTGTGACAGAGCCCCCCATCATCTTCCATAGCAGACTGTGACAGAGCCCCCCATCATCTTCCATAGCAGACTGTGACAGAGCCCCCATCATATTTCATAGCAGACTGTGATAGTGCCACTATCATCTTCCACAACAGACTGTGACAGAGCCCCCCATCATCTTCCATAGCAGATTGTGACAGAGCCCCCATCATCTTTCATAGAAGACTGTGACAGAGCCCCCCATCATCTTTCATAGCAGACTGTGAAAGAGCCCCCCATCATCTTCCATAGCAGACCGTGACAGAGCCCCCATCATCTTCCATAGCAGACTGTGACAGAGACCCCCACCATCTTCCATAGCAGACTGTGACAGAGCCCCCCATCATCTTCCATAGCAGACTGTGACAGAGCCACCATCATCTTCCATAGCAGACCGTGACAGAGCCCCCATCATCTTCCATAGCAGACTGTGACAGAGTCCCCCACCATCTTCCATAGCAGACTGTGACAGAGCCCTCCATCATCTTCCATAGCAGACTGTGACAGAGCCACCATCATCTTCCATAGCAGAACATGACAGAGCCCCCCATCATCTTCCATAGCAGACTGTGACAGAGCCCCCCATCATCTTTCATAGCAGACTGTGACAGAGCCCCCCATCATCTTCCATAGCAGACTGTGACAGAGCCCCCCATCATCTTCCATAGCAGACTGTGACAGAGCCCCCCCATCATCTTCCATAGCAGACTGTGACAGAGCCCCCCATCATCTTCCATAGCAGACTGTGACAGAGCCCCCCATCATCTTCCATAGCAGACTGTGACAGAGCCCCCCATCATCTTCCATAGCAGACTGTGACAGAGCCCCCCATCATCTTCCATAGCAGACTGTGACAGAGCCCCCCATCATCTTCCATAGCAGACTGTGACAGAGCCACCATCATCTTCCATAGCAGAACATGACAGAGCCCCCCATCATCTTCCATAGCAGACTGTGACAGAGACCCCCATCATCTTCCATAGCAGACTGTGACAGAGCCCCCATCATCTTCCATAGCAGACTGTGACAGTGCCACTATCATCTTCCATAATAGACTGTGACAGAGTGCCCTATCATCTTCCATAGCAGACTGTGACAGAGCCCCCCATTATCTTCCATAGCAGACTGTGACAGAGCCCCCCATCATCTTTCATAGCAGACTGTGACAGAGCCCCCCATCATCTTCCATAGCAGACTGTGAAAGAGCCCCCCATCATCTTCCATAGCAGACCGTGACAGAGCCCCCATCATCTTCCATAGCAGACCGTGACAGAGCCCCCATCATCTTCCATAGCAGACTGTGACAGAGCCCCCCATCATCTTCCATAGAAGACTGTGACAGAGCCCCCCATCATCTTTCATAGCAGACTGTGACAGAGCTTCCCATCATCTTCCATAGCAGACTGTGACAGAGCCCCCCATCATCTTCAATAGCAGACTGTGACAGAGCCACTATCATCTTCCATAGCAGACTGTGACAGAGCTTCCCATCATCTTCCATAGCAGACTGTGACAGAGCCCCCCATCATCTTCCATAGCAGACTGTGACAGAGCCCCATCATCTTCCATATCAGACTGTGACAGAGCCCCCATCATCTTCCATAGCAGACTGTAAAAAGTGTCCCTATCATCTTCAATAGCAGACTGTGACAGTGTCACTATCATCTTCAATAGCAGACTGTGACAGAGCCCCCATCATCTTCCATAGCAGACTGTGACAGAGCCCCCATCATCTTCCATAGCAGACTGTGACAGAGCCCCCCATCATCTTCCATAGCAGACTGTGACAGAGCCCCCCATCATCTTCCATAGCAGACTGTGACAGAGCCCCCCATCATCTTCCATAGCAGACTGTGACAGAGCCCCCATCATCTTTGATAGCAGACTGTGATAGTGCCACTATCATCTTCCACAACAGACTGTGACAGAGCCCCCCATCATCTTCCATAGCAGACTGTGACAGAGCCCCCATCATCTTTCATAGTAGACTGTGACAGAGCCCCCCATCATCTTCCATAGCAGACTGTGAAAGAGCCCCCCATCATCTTCCATAGCAGACCGTGACAGAGCCCCCATCATCTTCCATAGCAGACCGTGACAGAGCACCCATCATCTTCCATAGCAGACTGTGACAGAGACCCCCACCATCTTCCATAGCAGACTGTGACAGAGCCCCACATCATCTTCCATAGCAGACTGTGACAGAGCCCCCCATCATCTTCCATAGCAGATCATGACAGAGCCCCCCATCATCTTCCATAGCAGACTGTGACAGAGCCCCCCATCATCTTCCATAGCAGAACATGACAGAGCCCCCATCATCTTCCATAGAAGACTGTGACAGAGCCCCCCATCATCTTCAATAGCAGACTGTGACAGAGCTTCCCATCATCTTCCATAGCAGACTGTGACAGAGCCCCCCATCATCTTCCATAGCAGACTGTGACAGAGCCACTATCATCTTCCATAGCAGACTGTGACAGAGCTTCCCATCATCTTCCATAGCAGACTGTGACAGAGCCCCCCATCATCTTCCATAGCAGACTGTGACAGAGCCCCATCATCTTCCATATCAGACTGTGACAGAGCCCCCATCATCTTCCATAGCAGACTGTGACAGTGTCCCTATCATCTTCAATAGCAGACTGTGACAGTGTCACTATCATCTTCAATAGCAGACTGTGACAGAGCCCCCATCATCTTCCATAGCAGACTGTGACAGAGCCCCCATCATCTTCCATAACAGACTGTGACAGAGCCCCCCATCATCTTCCATAGCAGACTGTGACAGAGCCCCCCATCATCTTCCATAGCAGACTGTGACAGAGCCCCCCATCATCTTCCATATCAGACTGTGACAGAGCCCCCATCATCTTTGATAGCAGACTGTGATAGTGCCACTATCATCTTCCACAACAGACTGTGACAGAGCCCCCCATCATCTTCCATAGCAGACTGTGACAGAGCCCCCATCATCTTTCATAGAAGACTGTGACAGAGCCCCCCATCATCTTCCATAGCAGACTGTGAAAGAGCCCCCCATCATCTTCCATAGCAGACCGTGACAGAGCCCCCATCATCTTCCATAGCAGACCGTGACAGAGCCCCCATCATCTTCCATAGCAGACTGTGACAGAGACCCCCACCATCTTCCATAGCAGACTGTGACAGAGCCCCCCATCATCTTCCATAGCAGACTGTGACAGAGCCCCCCATCATCTTCCATAGCAGAACATGACAGAGCCCCCCATCATCTTCCATAGCAGACTGTGACAGAGCCCCCCATCATCTTCCATAGCAGAACATGACAGAGCCCCCCATCATCTTCCATAGCAGACTGTGACAGAGCCCCCCATCATCTTTCATAGCAGACTGTGACAGAGCCCCCATCATCTTCCATAGCAGACTGTGACAGAGCCCCCATCATCTTCCATAGCAGACTGTGACAGAGCCCCCCATCATCTTCCATATCAGACTGTGACAGAGCCCCCCATCATCTTCCATAGCAGACTTTGACAGAGCCCCCATCATCTTCCATAGCAGACTGTGACAGAGACCCCCACCATCTTCCATAGCAGACGACGACAGAGCCCCCCATCATCTTCCATAGCAGACTGTGACAGAGCCCCCCATCATCTTCCATAGCAGAACATGACAGAGCCCCCCATCATCTTCCATAGCAGACTGTGACAGAGCCCCCCATCATCTTCCATAGCAGAACATGACAGAGCCCCCCATCATCTTCCATAGAAGACTGTGACAGAGCCCCCCATCATCTTCCATAGCAGACTGTGACAGAGCTTCCCATCATCTTCCATAGCAGACTGTGACAGAGCCCCCCATCATCTTCCATAGCAGACTGTGACAGAGCCACTATCATCTTCCATAGCAGACTGTGACAGAGCTTCCCATCATCTTCCATAGCAGACTGTGACAGAGCTTCCTATCATCTTCCATAGCAGACTGTGACAGAGCCCCCCATCATCTTCCATAGCAGACTGTGACAGAGCCCCCCATCATCTTCCATAGCAGACTGTGACAGAGCCCCCATAATCTTCCATAGCAGACTGTGACAGTGTCCCTATCATCTTCAATAGCAGACTGTGACAGTGTCACTATCATCTTCAATAGCAGACTGTGACAGAGCCCCCATCATCTTCCATAGCAGACTGTGACAGAGCCCCCATCATCTTCCATAGCAGACTGTGACAGAGCCCCCCATCATCTTCCATAGCAGACTGTGACAGAGCCCCCCATCATCTTCCATAGCAGACCGTGACAGAGCCCCCCATCATCTTCCATAGCAGACTGTGACAGAGCCCCCATCATCTTTGATAGCAGACTGTGATAGTGCCACTATCATCTTCCACAACAGACTGTGACAGAGCCCCCATCATCTTCCATAGCAGACTGTGACAGAGCCCCCATCATCTTTCATAGAAGACTGTGACATAGCCCCCCATCATCTTCCATAGCAGACTGTGAAAGAGCCCCCCTTCATCTTCCATAGCAGACCGTGACAGAGCCCCCATCATCTTCCATAGCAGACCGCGACGGAGCCCCCATCATCTTCCATAGCAGACTGTGACAGAGACCCCCACCATCTTCCATAGCGGACTGTGAAAGAGCCCCCCATAATCTTCCATAGCAGACCGTGACAGAGCCCCCATCATCTTCCATAGCAGACTGTGACAGAGACCCCCACCATCTTCCATAGCAGACCGTGACAGAGCCCCCATCATCTTCCATAGCAGACTGTGACAGAGCCCCCCATCATCTTCCATAGCAGAACATGACAGAGCCCCCCATCATCTTCCATAGCAGACTGTGACAGAGCCCCCCATCATCTTCCATAGCAGAACATGACAGAGCCCCCCATCATCTTCCATAGCAGACTGTGACAGAGCCCCCCATCATCTTTCATAGCAGACTGTGACAGAGCCCCCCATCATCTTCAATAGCAGACTGTGACAGAGCCCCCCATCATCTTCCATAGCAGACTGTGACAGAGCCCCCCATCATCTTCCATAGCAGACTGTGACAGAGCCCCCCATCATCTTCCATAGCAGACTGTGACAGAGCCCCCCCTCATCTTCCATAGCAGACTGTGACAGAGCCCCCCATCATCTTCCATAGCAGACTGTGACAGAGCCACCATCATCTTCCATAGCAGAACATGACAGAGACCCCCATCATCTTCCATAGCAGACTGTGACAGAGACCCCCATCATCTTCAATAGCAGACTGTGACAGAGCCCCCATCATCTTCCATAGCAGACTGTGACAGTGCCACTATCATCTTCCATAGTAGACTGTGACAGAGCCCCCTATCATCTTCCATAGCAGACTGTGACAGAGCCCCCCATCATCTTCCATAGCAGACTGTGACAGAGCTTCCCATCATCTTCTATAGCAGACTGTGACAGAGCCCCCCATCATCTTCCATAGAAGACTGTGACAGAGCCCCCCAACATCTTCCATAGCAGACTGTGACAGAGCCACCATCATCTTCTATAGCAGACTGTGACAGAGCCCCCCATCATCTTCCATAGAAGACTGTGACAGAGCCCCCCATCATCTTCCATAGCAGACTGTGACAGAGCCACCATCATCTTCCATAGCAGACTGTGACAGAGCTTCCCATCATCTTCCATAGCAGACTGTGACAGAGCCCCCCATCATCTTCCATAGCAGACTGTGACAGAGCCCCATCATCTTCCATATCAGACTGTGACAGAGCCCCCATCATCTTCCATAGCAGACTGTGACAGTGTCACTATCATCTTCAATAGCAGACTGTGACAGAGCCCCCATCATCTTCCATAGCAGACTGTGACAGAGCCCCCCCATCATCTTCCATAGCAGACTGTGACAGAGCCACCATCATCTTCCATAGCAGACTGTGACAGAGCTTCCCATCATCTTCCATAGCAGACTGTGACAGAGCCCCCCATCATCTTCCATAGCAGACTGTGACAGAGCCCCATCATCTTCCATATCAGACTGTGACAGAGCCCCCATCATCTTCCATAGCAGACTGTGACAGTGTCACTATCATCTTCAATAGCAGACTGTGACAGAGCCCCCATCATCTTCCATAGCAGACTGTGACAGAGCCCCCATCATCTTCCATAGCAGACTGTGACAGAGACCCCCACCATCTTCCATAGCAGACTGTGACAGAGCCCCCCATCATCTTCCATAGCAGACTGTGACAGAGCCACCATCATCTTCCATAGCAGAACATGACAGAGCCCCCCATCATCTTCCATAGCAGACTGTGACAGAGCCCCCATCATCATTTTTCCTAGCAGACTGTGACAGAGCCCCCATCATCTTCCATAGCAGACTGTGACAGAGCCCCCATCATCTTTCATAGAAGACTGTGACAGAGCCCCCCATCATCTTTCATAGAAGACTGTGACAGAGCCCCCCATCATCTTCCATAGCAGACCGTGACAGAGCCCCCATCATCTTCCATAGCAGACCGTGACAGAGCCCCCATCATCTTCCATAGCAGACTGTGACAGAGCCCCCATCATCTTCCATAGCAGACTGTGACAGAGCCCCCCATCATCTTCCATATCAGACTGTGACAGAGCCCCCCATCATCTTCCATAGCAGACTGTGACAGAGCCCCCATCATCTTCCATAGCAGACTGTGACAGAGACCCCCACCATCTTCCATAGCAGACTGTGAGAGAGCCCCCCATCATCTTCCATAGCAGACTGTGACAGAGCCCCCCATCATCTTCCATAGCAGACTGTGACAGAGCCCCCCATCATCTTCCATAGCAGACTGTGACAGAGCCCCCCATCATCTTCCATAGCAGAACATGACAGAGCCCCCCATCATCTTCCATAGAAGACTGTGACAGAGCCCCCCCTCATCTTCCATAGCAGACTGTGACAGAGCTTCCCATCATCTTCCATAGCAGACTGTGACAGAGCCCCCCATCATCTTCCATAGCAGACTGTGACAGAGCCACTATCATCTTCCATAGCAGACTGTGACAGAGCTTCCCATCATCTTCCATAGCAGACTGTGACAGAGCTTCCCATCATCTTCCATAGCAGACTGTGACAGAGCCCCCCATCATCTTCCATAGCAGACTGTGACAGAGCCCCATCATCTTCCATATCAGACTGTGACAGAGCCCCCATCATCTTCCATAGCAGACTGTGACAGTGTCCCTATCATCTTCAATAGCAGACTGTGACAGTGTCACTATCATCTTCAATAGCAGACTGTGACAGAGCCCCCATCATCTTCCATAGCAGACTGTGACAGAGCCCCCATCATCTTCCATAGCAGACTGTGACAGAGCCCCCATCATCTTCCATAGCAGACTGTGACAGTGTCCCTATCATCTTCAATAGCAGACTGTGACAGTGTCACTATCATCTTCAATAGCAGACTGTGACAGAGCCCCCATCATCTTCCATAGCAGACTGTGACAGAGCCCCCATCATCTTCCATAGCAGACTGTGACAGAGCCCCCCATCATCTTCCATAGCAGACTGTGACAGAGCCCCCATCATCTTCCATAGCAGACCGTGACAGAGCCCCCATCATCTTCCATAGCAGACTGTGACAGAGACCCCCACCATCTTCCATAGCGGACTGTGAAAGAGCCCCCCATAATCTTCCATAGCAGACCGTGACAGAGCCCCCATCATCTTCCATAGCAGACTGTGACAGAGCCCCCCATCATCTTCCACAGCAGACCGTGACAGAGCCCCCATCATCTTCCATAGCAGACTGTGACAGAGCCCCCCATCATCTTCCATAGCAGAACATGACAGAGCCCCCCATCATCTTCCATAGCAGACTGTGACAGAGCTTCCCATCATCTTCCATAGCAGACTGTGACAGAGCCCCCCATCATCTTCCATAGCAGACTGTGACAGAGCCCCATCATCTTCCATATCAGACTGTGACAGAGCCCCCATCATCTTCCATAGCAGACTGTGACAGTGTCCCTATCATCTTCAATAGCAGACTGTGACAGTGTCACTATCATCTTCAATAGCAGACTGTGACAGAGCCCCCATCATCTTCCATAGCAGACTGTGACAGAGCCCCCATCATCTTCCATAGCAGACTGTGACAGAGCCCCCCATCATCTTCCATAGCAGACTGTGACAGAGCCCCCCATCATCTTCCATAGCAGACTGTGACAGAGCCCCCATCATATTTCATAGCAGACTGTGATAGTGCCACTATCATCTTCCACAACAGACTGTGACAGAGCCCCCCATCATCTTCCATAGCAGATTGTGACAGAGCCCCCATCATCTTTCATAGAAGACTGTGACAGAGCCCCCCATCATCTTTCATAGCAGACTGTGAAAGAGCCCCCCATCATCTTCCATAGCAGACCGTGACAGAGCCCCCATCATCTTCCATAGCAGACTGTGACAGAGACCCCCACCATCTTCCATAGCAGACTGTGACAGAGCCCCCCATCATCTTCCATAGCAGACTGTGACAGAGCCACCATCATCTTCCATAGCAGACCGTGACAGAGCCCCCATCATCTTCCATAGCAGACTGTGACAGAGTCCCCCACCATCTTCCATAGCAGACTGTGACAGAGCCCCCATCATCTTCCATAGCAGACTGTGACAGTGTCCCTATCATCTTCAATAGCAGACTGTGACAGTGTCACTATCATCTTCAATAGCAGACTGTGACAGAGCCCCCATCATCTTCCATAGCAGACTGTGACAGAGCCCCCATCATCTTCCATAGCAGACTGTGACAGAGCCCCCCATCATCTTCCATAGCAGACCGTGACAGAGCCCCCATCATCTTCCATAGCAGACTGTGACAGAGACCCCCACCATCTTCCATAGCGGACTGTGAAAGAGCCCCCCATAATCTTCCATAGCAGACCGTGACAGAGCCCCCATCATCTTCCATAGCAGACTGTGACAGAGCCCCCCATCATCTTCCATAGCAGAACATGACAGAGCCCCCCATCATCTTCCATAGCAGACTGTGACAGAGCCCCCCATCATCTTCCATAGCAGAACATGACAGAGCCCCCCATCATCTTCCATAGCAGACTGTGACAGAGCCCCCCATCATCTTTCATAGCAGACTGTGACAGAGCCCCCCATCATCTTCCATAGCAGACTGTGACAGAGCCCCCCCATCATCTTCCATAGCAGACTGTGACAGAGCCCCCCATCATCTTCCATAGCAGACTGTGACAGAGCCCCCCATCATCTTCCATAGCAGACTGTGACAGAGCCCCCCATCATCTTCCATAGCAGACTGTGACAGAGCCCCACATCATCTTCCATAGCAGACTGTGACAGAGCCCCCCCTCATCTTCCATAGCAGACTGTGACAGAGCCCCCCATCATCTTCCATAGCAGACTGTGACAGAGCCACCATCATCTTCCATAGCAGAACATGACAGAGACCCCCATCATCTTCCAAAGCAGACTGTGACAGAGACCCCCATCATCTTCCATAGCAGACTGTGACAGAGCCCCCATCATCTTCCATAGCAGACTGTGACAGTGCCACTATCATCTTCCATAGTAGACTGTGACAGAGCCCCCCATCATCTTCCATAGCAGACTGTGACAGAGCTTCCCATCATCTTCTATAGCAGACTGTGACAGAGCCCCCCATCATCTTCCATAGAAGACTGTGACAGAGCCCCCCAACATCTTCCATAGCAGACTGTGACAGAGCCACCATCATCTTCTATAGCAGACTGTGACAGAGCCCCCCATCATCTTCCATAGAAGACTGTGACAGAGCCCCCCATCATCTTCCATAGCAGACTGTGACAGAGCCACCATCATCTTCCATAGCAGACTGTGACAGAGCTTCCCATCATCTTCCATAGCAGACTGTGACAGAGCCCCCCATCATCTTCCATAGCAGACTGTGACAGAGCCCCATCATCTTCCATATCAGACTGTGACAGAGCCCCCATCATCTTCCATAGCAGACTGTGACAGTGTCCCTATCATCTTCAATAGCAGACTGTGACAGTGTCACTATCATCTTCAATAGCAGACTGTGACAGAGCCCCCATCATCTTCCATAGCAGACTGTGACAGAGCCCCCATCATCTTCCATAGCAGACTGTGACAGAGCCCCCCATCATCTTCCATAGCAGACTGTGACAGAGCCCCCCATCATCTTCCATAGCAGACTGTGACAGAGCCCCCATCATATTTCATAGCAGACTGTGATAGTGCCACTATCATCTTCCACAACAGACTGTGACAGAGCCCCCCATCATCTTCCATAGCAGATTGTGACAGAGCCCCCATCATCTTTCATAGAAGACTGTGACAGAGCCCCCCATCATCTTTCATAGCAGACTGTGAAAGAGCCCCGCATCATCTTCCATAGCAGACCGTGACAGAGCCCCCATCATCTTCCATAGCAGACTGTGACAGAGACCCCCACCATCTTCCATAGCAGACTGTGACAGAGCCCCCCATCATCTTCCATAGCAGACTGTGACAGAGCCACCATCATCTTCCATAGCAGACCGTGACAGAGCCCCCATCATCTTCCATAGCAGACTGTGACAGAGTCCCCCACCATCTTCCATAGCAGACTGTGACAGAGCCCTCCATCATCTTCCATAGCAGACTGTGACAGAGCCACCATCATCTTCCATAGCAGAACATGACAGAGCCCCCCATCATCTTCCATAGCAGACTGTGACAGAGCCCCCCATCATCTTTCATAGCAGACTGTGACAGAGCCCCCCATCATCTTCCATAGCAGACTGTGACAGAGCCCCCCATCATCTTCCATAGCAGACTGTGACAGAGCCCCCCCATCATCTTCCATAGCAGACTGTGACAGAGCCCCCCATCATCTTCCATAGCAGACTGTGACAGAGCCCCCCATCATCTTCCATAGCAGACTGTGACAGAGCCCCCCATCATCTTCCATAGCAGACTGTGACAGAGCCACCATCATCTTCCATAGCAGACTGTGACAGAGCCCCCCATCATCTTCCATAGCAGACTGTGACAGAGCCACCATCATCTTCCATAGCAGAACATGACAGAGCCCCCCATCATCTTCCATAGCAGACTGTGACAGAGACCCCCATCATCTTCCATAGCAGACTGTGACAGAGCCCCCATCATCTTCCATAGCAGACTGTGACAGTGCCACTATCATCTTCCATAATAGACTGTGACAGAGTGCCCTATCATCTTCCATAGCAGACTGTGACAGAGCCCCCCATTATCTTCCATAGCAGACTGTGACAGAGCCCCCCATCATCTTTCATAGCAGACTGTGACAGAGCCCCCCATCATCTTCCATAGCAGACTGTGAAAGAGCCCCCCATCATCTTCCATAGCAGACCGTGACAGAGCCCCCATCATCTTCCATAGCAGACCGTGACAGAGCCCCCATCATCTTCCATAGCAGACTGTGACAGAGCCCCCCATCATCTTCCATAGAAGACTGTGACAGAGCCCCCCATCATCTTTCATAGCAGACTGTGACAGAGCTTCCCATCATCTTCCATAGCAGACTGTGACAGAGCCCCCCATCATCTTCAATAGCAGACTGTGACAGAGCCACTATCATCTTCCATAGCAGACTGTGACAGAGCTTCCCATCATCTTCCATAGCAGACTGTGACAGAGCCCCCATCATCTTCCATAGCAGACTGTGACAGAGCCCCATCATCTTCCATATCAGACTGTGACAGAGCCCCCATCATCTTCCATAGCAGACTGTAAAAAGTGTCCCTATCATCTTCAATAGCAGACTGTGACAGTGTCACTATCATCTTCAATAGCAGACTGTGACAGAGCCCCCATCATCTTCCATAGCAGACTGTGACAGAGCCCCCATCATCTTCCATAGCAGACTGTGACAGAGCCCCCCATCATCTTCCATAGCAGACTGTGACAGAGACCCCCACCATCTTCCATAGCAGACTGTGACAGAGCCCCCCATCATCTTCCATAGCAGACTGTGACAGAGCCACCATCATCTTCCATAGCAGACCGTGACAGAGCCCCCATCATCTTCCATAGCAGACTGTGACAGAGTCCCCCACCATCTTCCATAGCAGACTGTGACAGAGCCCTCCATCATCTTCCATAGCAGACTGTGACAGAGCCACCATCATCTTCCATAGCAGAACATGACAGAGCCCCCCATCATCTTCCATAGCAGACTGTGACAGAGCCCCCCATCATCTTTCATAGCAGACTGTGACAGAGCCCCCCATCATCTTCCATAGCAGACTGTGACAGAGCCCCCCATCATCTTCCATAGCAGACTGTGACAGAGCCCCCCCATCATCTTCCATAGCAGACTGTGACAGAGCCCCCCATCATCTTCCATAGCAGACTGTGACAGAGCCCCCCATCATCTTCCATAGCAGACTGTGACAGAGCCCCCCATCATCTTCCATAGCAGACTGTGACAGAGCCACCATCATCTTCCATAGCAGACTGTGACAGAGCCCCCCATCATCTTCCATAGCAGACTGTGACAGAGCCACCATCATCTTCCATAGCAGAACATGACAGAGCCCCCCATCATCTTCCATAGCAGACTGTGACAGAGACCCCCATCATCTTCCATAGCAGACTGTGACAGAGCCCCCATCATCTTCCATAGCAGACTGTGACAGTGCCACTATCATCTTCCATAATAGACTGTGACAGAGTGCCCTATCATCTTCCATAGCAGACTGTGACAGAGCCCCCCATTATCTTCCATAGCAGACTGTGACAGAGCCCCCCATCATCTTTCATAGCAGACTGTGACAGAGCCCCCCATCATCTTCCATAGCAGACTGTGAAAGAGCCCCCCATCATCTTCCATAGCAGACCGTGACAGAGCCCCCATCATCTTCCATAGCAGACCGTGACAGAGCCCCCATCATCTTCCATAGCAGACTGTGACAGAGCCCCCCATCATCTTCCATAGAAGACTGTGACAGAGCCCCCCATCATCTTTCATAGCAGACTGTGACAGAGCTTCCCATCATCTTCCATAGCAGACTGTGACAGAGCCCCCCATCATCTTCAATAGCAGACTGTGACAGAGCCACTATCATCTTCCATAGCAGACTGTGACAGAGCTTCCCATCATCTTCCATAGCAGACTGTGACAGAGCCCCCATCATCTTCCATAGCAGACTGTGACAGAGCCCCATCATCTTCCATATCAGACTGTGACAGAGCCCCCATCATCTTCCATAGCAGACTGTAAAAAGTGTCCCTATCATCTTCAATAGCAGACTGTGACAGTGTCACTATCATCTTCAATAGCAGACTGTGACAGAGCCCCCATCATCTTCCATAGCAGACTGTGACAGAGCCCCCATCATCTTCCATAGCAGACTGTGACAGAGCCCCCCATCATCTTCCATAGCAGACTGTGACAGAGCCCCCCATCATCTTCCATAGCAGACTGTGACAGAGCCCCCCATCATCTTCCATAGCAGACTGTGACAGAGCCCCCATCATCTTTGATAGCAGAGTGTGATAGTGCCACTATCATCTTCCACAACAGACTGTGACAGAGCCCCCCATCATCTTCCATAGCAGACTGTGACAGAGCCCCCATCATCTTTCATAGTAGACTGTGACAGAGCCCCCCATCATCTTCCATAGCAGACTGTGAAAGAGCCCCCCATCATCTTCCATAGCAGACCGTGACAGAGCCCCCATCATCTTCCATAGCAGACCGTGACAGAGCCCCCATCATCTTCCATAGCAGACTGTGACAGAGACCCCCACCATCTTCCATAGCAGACTGTGACAGAGCCCCCCATCATCTTCCATAGCAGACTGTGACAGAGCCCCCCATCATCTTCCATAGCAGATCATGACAGAGCCCCCCATCATCTTCCATAGCAGACTGTGACAGAGCCCCCCATCATCTTCCATAGCAGAACATGACAGAGCCCCCATCATCTTCCATAGAAGACTGTGACAGAGCCCCCCATCATCTTCAATAGCAGACTGTGACAGAGCTTCCCATCATCTTCCATAGCAGACTGTGACAGAGCCCCCCATCATCTTCCATAGCAGACTGTGACAGAGCCACTATCATCTTCCATAGCAGACTGTGACAGAGCTTCCCATCATCTTCCATAGCAGACTGTGACAGAGCCCCCCATCATCTTCCATAGCAGACTGTGACAGAGCCCCATCATCTTCCATATCAGACTGTGACAGAGCCCCCATCATCTTCCATAGCAGACTGTGACAGTGTCCCTATCATCTTCAATAGCAGACTGTGACAGTGTTACTATCATCTTCAATAGCAGACTGTGACAGAGCCCCCATCATCTTCCATAGCAGACTGTGACAGAGCCCCCATCATCTTCCATAACAGACTGTGACAGAGCCCCCCATCATCTTCCATAGCAGACTGTGACAGAGCCCCCCATCATCTTCCATAGCAGACTGTGACAGAGCCCCCCATCATCTTCCATATCAGACTGTGACAGAGCCCCCATCATCTTTGATAGCAGACTGTGATAGTGCCACTATCATCTTCCACAACAGACTGTGACAGAGCCCCCCATCATCTTCCATAGCAGACTGTGACAGAGCCCCCATCATCTTTCATAGAAGACTGTGACAGAGCCCCCCATCATCTTCCATAGCAGACTGTGAAAGAGCCCCCCATCATCTTCCATAGCAGACCGTGACAGAGCCCCCATCATCTTCCATAGCAGACCGTGACAGAGCCCCCATCATCTTCCATAGCAGACTGTGACAGAGACCCCCACCATCTTCCATAGCAGACTGTGACAGAGCCCCCCATCATCTTCCATAGCAGACTGTGACAGAGCCCCCCATCATCTTCCATAGCAGAACATGACAGAGCCCCCCATCATCTTCCATAGCAGACTGTGACAGAGCCCCCCATCATCTTCCATAGCAGAACATGACAGGGCCCCCCATCATCTTCCATAGCAGACTGTGACAGAGCCCCCCATCATCTTTCATAGCAGACTGTGACAGAGCCCCCATCATCTTCCATAGCAGACTGTGACAGAGCCCCCATCATCTTCCATAGCAGACTGTGACAGAGCCCCCCATCATCTTCCATAGCAGACTGTGACAGAGCCCCCCATCATCTTCCATAGCAGAACATGACAGAGCCCCCCATCATCTTCCATAGAAGACTGTGACAGAGCCCCCCATCATCTTCCATAGCAGACTGTGACAGAGCTTCCCATCATCTTCCATAGCAGACTGTGACAGAGCCCCCCATCATCTTCCATAGCAGACTGTGACAGAGCCACTATCATCTTCCATAGCAGACTGTGACAGAGCTTCCCATCATCTTCCATAGCAGACTGTGACAGAGCTTCCTATCATCTTCCATAGCAGACTGTGACAGAGCCCCCCATCATCTTCCATAGCAGACTGTGACAGAGCCCCCCATCATCTTCCATATCAGACTGTGACAGAGCCCCCATAATCTTCCATAGCAGACTGTGACAGTGTCCCTATCATCTTCAATAGCAGACTGTGACAGTGTCACTATCATCTTCAATAGCAGACTGTGACAGAGCCCCCATCATCTTCCATAGCAGACTGTGACAGAGCCCCCATCATCTTCCATAGCAGACTGTGACAGAGCCCCCCATCATCTTCCATAGCAGACTGTGACAGAGCCCCCCATCATCTTCCATAGCAGACCGTGACAGAGCCCCCCATCATCTTCCATAGCAGACTGTGACAGAGCCCCCATCATCTTTGATAGCAGACTGTGATAGTGCCACTATCATCTTCCACAACAGACTGTGACAGAGCCCCCCATCATCTTCCATAGCAGACTGTGACAGAGCCCCCATCATCTTTCATAGAAGACTGTGACATAGCCCCCCATCATCTTCCATAGCAGACTGTGAAAGAGCCCCCCTTCATCTTCCATAGCAGACCGTGACAGAGCCCCCATCATCTTCCATAGCAGACCGTGACGGAGCCCCCATCATCTTCCATAGCAGACTGTGACAGAGACCCCCACCATCTTCCATAGCGGACTGTGAAAGAGCCCCCCATAATCTTCCATAGCAGACCGTGACAGAGCCCCCATCATCTTCCATAGCAGACTGTGACAGAGACCCCCACCATCTTCCATAGCAGACCGTGACAGAGCCCCCATCATCTTCCATAGCAGACTGTGACAGAGCCCCCCATCATCTTCCATAGCAGAACATGACAGAGCCCCCCATCATCTTCCATAGCAGACTGTGACAGAGCCCCCCATCATCTTCCATAGCAGAACATGACAGAGCCCCCCATCATCTTCCATAGCAGACTGTGACAGAGCCCCCCATCATCTTTCATAGCAGACTGTGACAGAGCCCCCCATCATCTTCAATAGCAGACTGTGACAGAGCCCCCCATCATCTTCCATAGCAGACTGTGACAGAGCCCCCCATCATCTTCCATAGCAGACTGTGACAGAGCCCCCCATCATCTTCCATAGCAGACTGTGACAGAGCCCCCCCTCATCTTCCATAGCAGACTGTGACAGAGCCCCCCATCATCTTCCATAGCAGACTGTGACAGAGCCACCATCATCTTCCATAGCAGAACATGACAGAGACCCCCATCATCTTCCATAGCAGACTGTGACAGAGACCCCCATCATCTTCCATAGCAGACTGTGACAGAGCCCCCATCATCTTCCATAGCAGACTGTGACAGTGCCACTATCATCTTCCATAGTAGACTGTGACAGAGCCCCCTATCATCTTCCATAGCAGACTGTGACAGAGCCCCCCATCATCTTCCATAGCAGACTGTAACAGAGCTTCCCATCATCTTCTATAGCAGACTGTGACAGAGCCCCCCATCATCTTCCATAGAAGACTGTGACAGAGCCCCCCAACATCTTCCATAGCAGACTGTGACAGAGCCACCATCATCTTCTATAGCAGACTGTGACAGAGCCCCCCATCATCTTCCATAGAAGACTGTGACAGAGCCCCCCATCATCTTCCATAGCAGACTGTGACAGAGCCACCATCATCTTCCATAGCAGACTGTGACAGAGCTTCCCATCATCTTCCATAGCAGACTGTGACAGAGCCCCCCATCATCTTCCATAGCAGACTGTGACAGAGCCCCATCATCTTCCATATCAGACTGTGACAGAGCCCCCATCATCTTCCATAGCAGACTGTGACAGTGTCACTATCATCTTCAATAGCAGACTGTGACAGAGCCCCCATCATCTTCCATAGCAGACTGTGACAGAGCCCCCCCATCATCTTCCATAGCAGACTGTGACAGAGCCACCATCATCTTCCATAGCAGACTGTGACAGAGCTTCCCATCATCTTCCATAGCAGACTGTGACAGAGCCCCCCATCATCTTCCATAGCAGACTGTGACAGAGCCCCATCATCTTCCATATCAGACTGTGACAGAGCCCCCATCATCTTCCATAGCAGACTGTGACAGTGTCACTATCATCTTCAATAGCAGACTGTGACAGAGCCCCCATCATCTTCCATAGCAGACTGTGACAGAGCCCCCATCATCTTCCATAGCAGACTGTGACAGAGACCCCCACCATCTTCCATAGCAGACTGTGACAGAGCCCCCCATCATCTTCCATAGCAGACTGTGACAGAGCCACCATCATCTTCCATAGCAGAACATGACAGAGCCCCCCATCATCTTCCATAGCAGACTGTGACAGAGCCCCCATCATCATTTTTCCTAGCAGACTGTGACAGAGCCCCCATCATCTTCCATAGCAGACTGTGACAGAGCCCCCATCATCTTTCATAGAAGACTGTGACAGAGCCCCCCATCATCTTTCATAGAAGACTGTGACAGAGCCCCCCATCATCTTCCATAGCAGACCGTGACAGAGCCCCCATCATCTTCCATAGCAGACCGTGACAGAGCCCCCATCATCTTCCATAGCAGACTGTGACAGAGCCCCCATCATCTTCCATAGCAGACTGTGACAGAGCCCCCCATCATCTTCCATATCAGACTGTGACAGAGCCCCCCATCATCTTCCATAGCAGACTGTGACAGAGCCCCCATCATCTTCCATAGCAGACTGTGACAGAGACCCCCACCATCTTCCATAGCAGACTGTGAGAGAGCCCCCCATCATCTTCCATAGCAGACTGTGACAGAGCCCCCCATCATCTTCCATAGCAGAACATGACAGAGCCCCCCATCATCTTCCATAGAAGACTGTGACAGAGCCCCCCCTCATCTTCCATAGCAGACTGTGACAGAGCTTCCCATCATCTTCCATAGCAGACTGTGACAGAGCCCCCCATCATCTTCCATAGCAGACTGTGACAGAGCCACTATCATCTTCCATAGCAGACTGTGACAGAGCTTCCCATCATCTTCCATAGCAGACTGTGACAGAGCTTCCCATCATCTTCCATAGCAGACTGTGACAGAGCCCCCCATCATCTTCCATAGCAGACTGTGACAGAGCCCCATCATCTTCCATATCAGACTGTGACAGAGCCCCCATCATCTTCCATAGCAGACTGTGACAGTGTCCCTATCATCTTCAATAGCAGACTGTGACAGTGTCACTATCATCTTCAATAGCAGACTGTGACAGAGCCCCCATCATCTTCCATAGCAGACTGTGACAGAGCCCCCATCATCTTCCATAGCAGACTGTGACAGAGCCCCTCATCATCTTCCATAGCAGACTGTGACAGAGCCCCCCATCATCTTCCATAGCAGACCGTGACAGAGCCACCATCATCTTCTATAGCAGACTGTGACAGAGCCCCCATCATCTTTGATAGCAGACTGTGATAGTGCCACTATCATCTTCCACAACAGACTGTGACAGAGCCCCCCATCATCTTCCATAGCAGACTGTGACAGAGCCCCCATCATCTTTCATAGAAGACTGTGACATAGCCCCCCATCATCTTCCATAGCAGACTATGAAAGAGCCCCCCATCATCTTCCATAGCAGACCGTGACAGAGCCCCCATCATCTTCCATAGCAGACCGTGACAGAGCCCCCATCATCTTCCATAGCAGACTGTGACAGAGACCCCCACCATCTTCCATAGCGGACTGTGAAAGAGCCCCCCATAATCTTCCATAGCAGACCGTGACAGAGCCCCCATCATCTTCCATAGCAGACTGTGACAGAGACCCCCACCATCTTCCATAGCAGACTGTGACAGAGCCCCCATCATCTTCCATAGCAGACTGTGACAGAGCCCCCCATCATCTTCCATAGCAGAACATGACAGAGCCCCCCATCATCTTCCATAGCAGACTGTGACAGAGCCCCCCATCATCTTCCATAGCAGAACATGACAGAGCCCCCCATCATCTTCCATTGCAGACTGTGAGAGAGCCCCCCATCATCTTTCATAGCAGACTGTGATAGATCCCCCCATCATCTTCCATAGCAGACTGTGACAGAGCCCCCCATCATCTTCCATAGCAGACTGTGACAGAGCCCCCCATCATCTTCCATAGCAGACTGTGACAGAGCCCCCCATCATCTTCCATAGCAGACTGTGACAGAGCCCCCCATCATCTTCCATAGCAGACTGTGACAGAGCCCCCCATCATCTTCCATAGCAGACTGTGACAGAGCCCCCCCTCATCTTCCATAGCAGACTGTGACAGAGCCCCCCATCATCTTCCATAGCAGACTGTGACAGAGCCACCATCATCTTCCATAGCAGAACATGACAGAGCCCCCCATCATCTTCCATAGCAGACTGTGACAGAGACCCCCATCATCTTCCATAGCAGACTGTGACAGAGCCCCCATCATCTTCCATAGCAGACTGTGACAGTGCCACTATCATCTTCCATAGTAGACTGTGACAGAGCCCCCTATCATCTTCCATAGCAGACTGTGACAGAGCCCCCCATCATCTTCCATAGCAGACTGTGACAGAGCTTCCCATCATCTTCTATAGCAGACTGTGACAGAGCCCCCCATCATCTTCCATAGAAGACTGTGACAGAGCCCCCCAACATCTTCCATAGCAGACTGTGACAGAGCCACCATCATCTTCTATAGCAGACTGTGACAGAGCCCCCCATCATCTTCCATAGCAGACTGTGACAGAGCCCCATCATCTTCCATATCAGACTGTGACAGAGCCCCCATCATCTTCCATAGCAGACTGTGACAGTGTCTCTATCATCTTCAATAGCAGACTGTGACAGTGTCACTATCATCTTCAATAGCAGACTGTGACAGAGCCCCCATCATCTTCCATAGCAGACTGTGACAGAGCCCCCATCATCTTCCATAGCAGACTGTGACAGAGCCCCCCATCATCTTCCATAGCAGACTGTGCCAGAGCCCCCCATCATCTTCCATAGCAGACTGTGACAGAGCCCCCATCGTCTTTCATAGCAGACTGTGACAGAGCCCCCTATCATCTTCCACAACAGACTGTGACAGAGCCCCCATCATCTTTCATAGAAGACTGTGACAGAGCCCCCCATCATCTTTCATAGAAGACTGTGACAGAGCCCCCCATCATCTTCCATAGCAGACCGTGACAGAGCCCCCATCATCTTCCATAGCAGACCGTGACAGAGCCCCCCATCATCTTTCATAGCAGACTGTGACAGAGCCCCCATCATCTTCCATAGCAGACTGTGACAGAGACCCCCACCATCTTCCATAGCAGACTGTGACAGAGCCCCCCATCATCTTCCATAGCAGACTGTGACAGAGCCACCATCATCTTCCATAGCAGAACATGACAGAGCCCCCCATCATCTTCCATAGCAGACTGTGACAGAGCCCCCATCATCATTTTTCCTAGCAGACTGTGACAGAGCCCCCCATCATCTTCCATAGCAGACTGTGACAGAGCCCCCCATCATCTTCCATAGCAGACTGTGACAGAGCCCCCCATCATCTTCCATAGCAGACTGTGACAGAGCCCCCCCTCATCTTCCATAGTAGACTGTGACAGAGCCCCATCATCTTCCATATCAGACTGTGACAGAGCCCCCATCATCTTCCATAGCAGACTGTGACAGTGTCTCTATCATCTTCAATAGCAGACTGTGACAGTGTCACTATCATCTTCAATAGCAGACTGTGACAGAGCCCCCATCATCTTCCATAGCAGACTGTGACAGAGCCCCCATCATCTTCCATAGCAGACTGTGACAGAGCCCCCATCATCTTCCATAGCAGACTGTGACAGAGCCCCCCATCATCTTCCATAGCAGACTGTGACAGAGCCCCCCATCATCTTTCATAGCAGACTGTGACAGAGCCCCCATCGTCTTTCATAGCAGACTGTGACAGAGCCCCCCCATCATCTTCCATAGCAGACTGTGACAGAGCCACCATCATCTTCCATAGCAGAACATGACAGAGCCCCCCATCATCTTCCATAGCAGACTGTGACAGAGACCCCCATCATCTTCCATAGCAGACTGTGACAGAGCCCCCCATCATCTTCCATAGAAGACTGTGACAGAGCCCCCCATCATCTTCCATAGCAGACTGTGACAGAGCCACCATCATCTTCTATAGCAGACTGTGACAGAGCCCCCCATCATCTTCCATAGCAGACTGTGACAGAGCCCCATCATCTTCCATATCAGACTGTGACAGAGCCCCCATCATCTTCCATAGCAGACTGTGACAGTGTCTCTATCATCTTCAATAGCAGACTGTGACAGTGTCACTATCATCTTCAATAGCAGACTGTGACAGAGCCCCCATCATCTTCCATAGCAGACTGTGACAGAGCCCCCATCATCTTCCATAGCAGACTGTGACAGAGCCCCCCATCATCTTCCATAGCAGACTGTGCCAGAGCCCCCCATCATCTTCCATAGCAGACTGTGACAGAGCCCCCATCGTCTTTCATAGCAGACTGTGACAGAGCCCCCTATCATCTTCCACAACAGACTGTGACAGAGCCCCCATCATCTTTCATAGAAGACTGTGACAGAGCCCCCCATCATCTTTCATAGAAGACTGTGACAGAGCCCCCCATCATCTTCCATAGCAGACCGTGACAGAGCCCCCATCATCTTCCATAGCAGACCGTGACAGAGCCCCCCATCATCTTTCATAGCAGACTGTGACAGAGACCCCATCATCTTCCATAGCAGACTGTGACAGAGACCCCCACCATCTTCCATAGCAGACTGTGACAGAGCCCCCCATCATCTTCCATAGCAGACTGTGACAGAGCCACCATCATCTTCCATAGCAGAACATGACAGAGCCCCCCATCATCTTCCATAGCAGACTGTGACAGAGCCCCCATCATCATTTTTCCTAGCAGACTGTGACAGAGCCCCCCATCATCTTCCATAGCAGACTGTGACAGAGCCCCCCATCATCTTCCATAGCAGACTGTGACAGAGCCCCCCATCATCTTCCATAGCAGACTGTGACAGAGCCCCCCCTCATCTTCCATAGTAGACTGTGACAGAGCCCCATCATCTTCCATATCAGACTGTGACAGAGCCCCCATCATCTTCCATAGCAGACTGTGACAGTGTCTCTATCATCTTCAATAGCAGACTGTGACAGTGTCACTATCATCTTCAATAGCAGACTGTGACAGAGCCCCCATCATCTTCCATAGCAGACTGTGACAGAGCCCCCATCATCTTCCATAGCAGACTGTGACAGAGCCCCCATCATCTTCCATAGCAGACTGTGACAGAGCCCCCCATCATCTTCCATAGCAGACTGTGACAGAGCCCCCCATCATCTTCCATAGCAGACTGTGACAGAGCCCCCATCGTCTTTCATAGCAGACTGTGACAGAGCCCCCCCATCATCTTCCATAGCAGACTGTGACAGAGCCACCATCATCTTCCATAGCAGAACATGACAGAGCCCCCCATCATCTTCCATAGCAGACTGTGACAGAGACCCCCATCATCTTCCATAGCAGACTGTGACAGAGCCCCCATCATCTTCCATAGCAGATTGTGACAGTGCCACTATCATCTTCCATAGTAGACTGTGACAGAGCCTCCTATCATCTTCCATAGCAGACTGTGACAGAGCCCCCCATCATCTTCCATAGCAGACTGTGACAGAGCTTCCCATCATCTTCTATAGCAGACCGTGACAGAGCCCCCCATCATCTTCCATAGAAGACTGTGACAGAGCCCCCCATCATCTTCCATAGCAGACTGTGACAGAGCCACCATCATCTTCCATAGCAGACTGTGACAGAGCTTCCCATCATCTTCCATAGCAGACTGTGACAGAGCCCCCCATCATCTTCCATAGCAGACTGTGACAGAGCCCCATCATCTTCCATATCAGACTGTGACAGAGCCCCCTTCATCTTCCATAGCAGACTGTGACAGTGTCCCTATCATCTTCAATAGCAGACTGTGACAGTGTCACTATCATCTTCAATAGCAGACTGTGACAGAGCCCCCATCATCTTCCATAGCAGACTGTGACAGAGCCCCCATCATCTTCCATAGCAGACTGTGACAGAGCCCCCCATCATCTTTCATAGCAGACTGTGACAGAGCCCCCCATCATCTTCCATAGCAGACTGTGACAGAGCCCCCATCATCTTTCATAGCAGACTGTGACAGAGCCCCCTATCATCTTCCACAACAGACTGTGACAGAGCCCCCCATCATCTTCCATAGCAGACTGTGACAGAGCCCCCATCATCTTTCATAGAAGACTGTGACAGAGCCCCCCATCATCTTCCATAGCAGACTGTGACAGAGCCACCATCATCTTCCATAGCAGAACATGACAGAGCCCCCCATCATCTTCCATAGCAGACTGTGACAGAGCCCCCCATCATCATTTTTCCTAGCAGACTGTGACAGAACCCCCCATCATCTTCCATAGCAGACTGTGACAGAGCCCCCCATCATCTTCCATAGCAGACTGTGACAGAGCCCCCCATCATCTTCCATAGCAGACTGTGACAGAGCCCCCCATCATCTTCCATAGCAGACTGTGACAGAGCCCCCAATCATCTTCTATAGCAGACTGTGACAGATCCCCCCATCATCACCCATAGCAGACTGTGACAGAGCCCCCATCATCTTCCATAGCAGAACATGACAGAGCCCCCCATCATCTTCCATAGCAGACCATGACAGAGCCCCCATCATCTTCCATAGCAGACTGTGACAGAGCCCCCTTCATCTTCCATAGCAGACTGTGACAGTGCCACTATCATCTTCCATAGTAGACTGTGACAGAGCCCCCTATCATCTTCCATAGCAGACTGTGACAGAGCCCCCATCAACTTTCATAGCAGACTGTGACAGAGCCCCCCATCATCTTCCATAGCAGACTGTGACAGAGCCCCCCCCATCATCTTCCATAGCAGACTGTGACAGAGCCCCCCATCATCTTCCATAGCAGACTGTGACAGAGCCCCCCATCATCTTCCAAAGCAGACTGTGACAGAGCCCCCCATCATCTTCCATAGCAGACTGTGACAGATCCCCCCATCATCACCCATAGCAGACTGTGACAGAGCCCCCCATCATCTTCCATAGCAGAACATGACAGAGCCCCCCATCATCTTCCATAGCAGACCATGACAGAGCCCCCATCATCTTCCATAGCAGACTGTGACAGAGCCCCCATCATCTTCCATAGCAGACTGTGACAGTGCCACTATCATCTTCCATAGTAGACTGTGACAGAGCCCCCTATCATCTTCCATAGCAGACTGTGACAGAGCCCCCCATCATCTTCCATAGCAGACTGTGACAGAGCCCCCCATCATCTTCCATAGCAGACTGTGACAGAGCCCCCATCATCTTCCATAGCAGACTGTGACAGAGACCCCTATCATCACCCATAGCAGACTGTGACAGAGCCCCTCATCATCTTCCATAGCAGAACATGACAGAGCCCCCCATCATCTTCCATAACAGACTGTGACAGAACCCCCATCATCTCCCATAGCAGAACGTGTCAAAGTCTCCATCATCTTCCATAGCAGAACGTAACAGAGCCTCCATCATCATCCATAGCAGACTGTGACAGAGCCCCCATCATCATCCATAGCAGACTGTGACAGAGCCCCCATCATCATCCATAGCAGACTGTGACAGAGACCCCCATTATCCTCTGTAGTAGGCATCTGCCTGCTTGCTGGCTGAGCTGGGAGCTGTTCTTCTGACACAGACTTCTGACATAAGTTTGTGTTTGGGGTGGGGAACTCAAACTCGCAAAGTTAGGTACAGTCCCGAACTTTGCAGTTCAGGTTCGCCCATCCCTAGTTATAACTTACAATGAGCTGCTGTCCCTGGAAGAGATGACTGAACAGGCACTACAGGTGAAACCAGTAATTTAGGCACAGGTTTCACTTAGCAGAGTAGATCTCCTTTAAATTTGTAATTCTTGCATCTGTCTAATTTATTGGGATTGACTCTTCTATTGCAGAATCATAATTGCATTTCAATTCAATAAACCAAAGTCTCCCATTCTCTGAATTTATTAAATTCAGAGAGGAAAGTGCCGGAGAGCAAAGGCTAAAATCAACAAAGTCGAGCAGCTGAAACTCAAGGGGGATCTTTTAATATTTCACCGAAATAGCATCCGATCACAGGGACACGGCTCCAGCAGGTGCGGGGAGAACTGGAGCACAGAAACAGAAGGACTCCATGTGATTAATAAGTTCAGCCTGTTTCTAAAGTTCATTGAAGTCTTCATTTTTATTGAGTAGCTCTTTTTATATTGTTATGTGTTGTGCTTGATACAATGTTTTTGTAATAAAAATGCAATCCATCCGGGGTCACAGGCAGTGTTCATCCAGTGTACATCCAAATAGAGTAGCCCCCCCACCCTTAACCACATAGTTAGGCTTGCCTTACTCCAAGGACAAGGCCGGATTATAAGGACGTAAGGGGCGTGTGTGCCTGGGCCTCAACTTTTTGACCTGCAGGAGGGCCTCCACCACCTTTGGTGCTATGGTTGGTGGTTGGTGGTATTGAAGCTTTGCGACACCACTGATTGGTCAGGTCAGCCCGACCCATATGCTCCTGCAGGGGTCTATACCTGAGGTTCTCCTCTTTCTAATGACACATCCAATAGGTCATTAGCTCCCCTGGGTCTGAAGATCTGGCGCTTGGTACTGGAAATTTGTGGTAGCACCTTTCTTGGTCCAGTCTGCCACCAATTCACATGCTCATACCTGAGGTTCTCCTCTTTTCAACAGCACCTAAAGGGGCGCGTTCGCCCCCCATGTCCAAAGAACAAGCGCACCACAGCACCAGTGAGCAATGGTACTGGGATTTTTTGGTACTGCCGCCAGTTGGCCCCAATCCACATGCCCTTGCAGGGGTATATACCTGGGGTTCTCCTCTTTTCAATGACACTTCTAGTGGGTCATTAGCCCACCTAGTTCCGGCACTGAACACCCTACAAGGAACCACATCTGCAACTAACCCCTACCAAGGGACTAACCCAGGCTAATCAGAGCATACAGGATCACGCCTTGTTGGAGCCCTGTCCTTGGGCTGCTACAGGTGCACAGATGTTCAGATAGAGTTCAGAAACAAAGTCACAGCTCCCCAAATGGATAAATCCCAGTACGGAGACCCTGGCCGGCCTGTAGTCACATCAGTAGAAAGTCCAGCTGTGGGGACTTGGTAACATTTGGTAACACTTTAATCAATAAAGTGGGGCCCTAGAGATGTTCCATAGTGTTAAACCAACAGGTGATGCATTTTGGGGTATTTATGCCCTTTAGTTTTACTTGATAAGAAAGCCGGGGAGTTCTGGCCCCTTCCACGGAGGGAAGTACTCAGTGGTGTGGGCGCTAGTGGTGTCACCTGCCTACAGAGAGGCTACAGGACAGACGATAAGGCAGAGCAGCCCGGGGGGCAATTATGTCAGGAGCCACAAGAAGCAGCCTGGAGACAGAATACCCGGGGCAAAGATTTAAAATGGCGCTCCCACCTGTTTTCGGGCCCCCCTTTGGCACCCCTCTGACCTGCTGAACCCGGGGCACGTGCTCCCCCCCCCCCCCAGCTACGCCCCTGCAGGTGCCAGCAGACCGGGGCTAGGCAATGCATTGAGGCGCCAGGATCATGGTATTATGTGAAGTTTGTGAAGTTAAGAACAGTTTAACAAAATGGTAATAAGCCTAACTGACTTTGAGGGTGGCTTGGAAAAAGCTATACCTCAGTGAACACAAAATATGGGTGACTTAAAGTGGACCAACAGTCAAGAATGACTTCAACCGGACCAAAACAACAAACAGTGCTCATATTCATCCCTCCCCAGGGCAATTCAGATTACTGCACATGAAAATTATTTTTACCATTTTCTAACTCCTGCTGTCGTAAATTTTAAAAACAAACTGGTGGCTCATGTATCTGCAGGCTGCCTGCAAACAGGAAGTGCTGCTGGGTTTCCTGTTACTGTGCATTGTCATTTATGTTGGTGGAATCCAGACAGCTGCATGTCTGAGATTCTGAGAAAAGAAGCTCCAAAATGGTCACTAGCACTAGAAATTTGGTGAGGAGGCGTGAGTGAATGCAGGAGCAAATGTAGGTACTGACAATGCTTCAGTATCATGCCTGCAGATGGGGCAAGTGAGTTTTGGGGAGTTTTCTTTTCAAACCAGGCCAGGCCCCAATATAAAGCCCCAAGCCTACCTCTAAGGTTAAATCTAAATACTTGCCATTGTAACAGGGATGTGTAGACCTTGTGTATCCAATGTATACAGAGACAGTGTGAGGACTAGATCAATGTCATGAAGGAAAATACAGCAAGTTCAGTTGCCTTTACTCATAACACTGTCTATATAGTTCAGTGCAGTGAGTATAACTTCAGAGAGACCAAATAACAGTGTAGGAAAGGTGTTGTTGTTGGCCGCCACCATTTTGGTTAAGGGCAGAGGGATCCCTGTTGGCTGAGATCTGCAAGATCTTGCAGGGTTTGGATCAAAGGACCGGCCCACTTTAAAAGGGGTGGCACTGGGAATCGGGGGGAGTTGGGGACAGTGTGAGAAGGGCTGCTGTGATAAGGCCCAGACCAGAGGGCCCCAGAACGTGTAGGGGGCTGAACGGACGCCCGGCAGGGCTCCTTGTCTGATGACGATGTGCAGAGAAGGCAAGCTGATCCTTACCCTTCCGATTTCCCCCTCTGAACTCTGGGTAGTGACCTCCCAGTGGGGTGGCCCATGTCTGGCTGGCTCCCCCTTGTTGAATGTTGTAGGGCCAATCCCTGTCTGAAAGGAGGTGTGCTCCTGAAGGACGTTGACTGGACTGACAATAAAGTTATTTCCTGCTTTGAAGAGAACCCGGAGTGTTATGGTCATGTGTTTCTTGCTCCCCACTGTGGACGTGGATTACAACTGTTAATTGTAATCCACATAACCTATTTTTCCCTCCCCCGCGCCCCCCACCTGCCCTCCCAGTCCGAGTACCTCAGACGATGCAGCACAACCCAGGTTTTTCCACTGCTGAGGTCACACCCACATAACATTTTTGAGATCGCTGATTGGCTGATTTCAGGAATGCCAGCCAGCATGACCAGTTTCCCCGCAGTATGGAGAGTGCCCCTGTCTCTGGCCAATCAGAATGGCTCAGCACAGGAGTGCAGCACAGCTACAGGAAAGCCGGGGATGCAAGCAGCAAGAGCATCATGGGAGCCACCGGGAAAGGTTATGTTACCGGTTTCACACTATGGGGCATACTGATTTTGGATGCTCCATGGGCAGGCTAGTGGCCGGTGCTGAGGTCTGGCTTTTCAGACGCTTTAGAGATGTTTTAAAGCAGAACAAAAGCTCCCCTGGGCATCAGGATTCGGGATGCCCGCTGTGTGAAACCCCCCAGAACGCCACTATTCACTCACCTCTTGTTCCCTAGGCTGCTTGCATAAGCTCTCATCCAATGAGAGCCAGCCGCCATGACTACCTCATTCAGCAGGCGACTCTCATTGTTTTCAATTGAAGTCAATGAGAGTAATTTGCCGAATTACATAGTCACAGCAGACAGCTCTCATTGGTCAAGAGCCGGCACATGCTACGTAGGATGAAGAGGTGAGTGAATAGCGATATTCGGGGCGGTCTCACAAAGTCGACATCCCAATTTGGGAAGCCCCAGGGGAACGGAACAAAACCCAGGAAACCACATTCCCGGGTTTTTGTTCTGCTTTAAATCAGCATATACTCAGGCTCCAGTCCTCAGCTTAGATCTCGGCTTTCTTCACTACTCAAAGAAGAAGTTCAAATAAAGTGTTAATAAATCATTTATGTCTAGAACAGAACACAACCTGTCTGCCATGTTCAATTCTGTCCCAACACCTGTACCTGCAGTTTCACCTTACTTCCCGAAATGTAATTCAACTTATTAAAATGTCAAAATTGAATAAATCTAAACCCTCCCCCTGAAACCCAGCCTAATCTCCTGAGGAACAATCCAAAAGTGTTCCTCATGTTCCTCTGGTCAGATTTCTGCACACAGTGTACAAAGTAGGAGTAGAAATTGAGGCTTACTCTTAAGGCTTCCCATGATGTGCAGACATAACGGAGCCTTCCTGTCAGCCTGTACTTCCTGTACAGATATACTGCTGAAAGACATCAACAATACTTGTGGACATCTGAGTGATGGGAAGGGGAATGTTGATTTTTAAACTTTAATTGTAGTTTTTAAAGGGCCTTCTCCATCAGTCTCATTTAGCCTGGCACAAAATTTGAATCAGCATGGGGTGCCCATGAGCAGTCTCGTGTTCAGCCCCCTGCTCCCAAACCACGGGTGAGGTTAACTTTTTTGTGTAAGCACCCTTTTTCCAATGTGACGCTGCCTGGGCCCCACTGTTACGGTTTTTGTGCGCCCCACAATTCCGGTTGGACAAAAGGTTTTTTAAGGAGGGTGGGCAGCTTAAGTTGGATATTGAGCTGCACCCCCCCTGTTATTTATATAGGTTATGATAGTGAAAAAACTTCTACACAAATTCAACTTAGAGGCACTTACTGCCACTGCCACAGTCCTTAAAGGAGCACTATCACGAAAAAATGGGTCAATTATAAAAACCCATATAAATATGCTGGATGGCGAGAGCAGAGGTCACTTATACACCCCGCATCAAGAAATAGCCAGGCAGGATTGCTTTTTATTATTATTAATGGAAAGAAGAGGAAATCGGATGACAGGTTCTGTCACCCCTAATACATTAAACCTGTCACCCCCTGGATTTTTGGCTTGATGCAGAGCCTCCCCGTTCAGCTCCCCCGTGCATTTCCCCGTTGGTTTTGGCCTTTGATCGGGTCAGGAAAGGGTGCTACGTTGATTTTAGTGTGCGTTTATGCGCTCAGGTGTGTTTCCCGGGAAAACGGACGCCTCATTCATTGGTCCGTTTTTTTCAGTGATGCAGAGCCTTGATTTCCGCTTGAAAACACCCTAATAAAACGGGGCCGCCGAGCCTTCACTTACGGCAAGTCTGACCAGCCGTATTGGAGCTACGTGCTATTTGGGAATGCATTCCTCTGTGGGCCAACATCAAAGGCGCCAGCTACGCCGTCTGATAGTTCTGAGTATGGCAGAAACCAGGCTGCAGCGCACGCCTTTGGACATCGATGGCATGAGTGACGTTGACCTATTCGAGCTCACCCGCCTTAACCGTGTTTCTATCCATGCCTTGTATAGCGAGCTGCGGCCATGGTTAGCCCCCACCACAAGAAAGGGGCATGCAATTGCAGGTATGACCAAATTGGTTGGCTGCCTGCAATTTTTGGCGAACGGCTCGTTCCAGAGACTGGGTGCCTTCTCCCTGGGGATGTCCCAGTCTACGCTGAGCCGCAGCCTAACCAAGTTTTTGGATGGCATGGCTACCCTGGCACAGAATTACATTTTTTTCCCTCAAACAGGGGAAGCCTGGAATGCGGTTAAGCTGGGCTTTTATAACATAGCCGACATGCCCAACGTCCTTGGTGCAATTGATTGCACACATGTCTCGCTCATCCCCCCTGCGGACCAGGAATATCTGTTCAGGTATGTGGTTTGGGTCTGCTTTTTTTCTGGTTATCACACATTTTTTAAGGCTCACACTAATTACACTTGTGTTTTGCTTGGTGCAGGAACAGGAAGATGGGCCATTCCATCAATGTTCAGGCAGTGGCGGGCCCTGATCTTCAATTTTTCAGTCTGTTTGCTGGCTTTCCTGGGTCCACGCATGATGCGCACATTTTGAGGAACTCCAGCCTCTATCAACGGTTTCAATCTGGAGATATTTCTGGAGGATGGTTACTGGGTATGTGTATTAAAGTTGTATTTCTTGGTCCCCAGGTTTGAATGTGGATTTGCCACTACCCCACTAATCTGTGAGACCTTTCCTGGAAACTTGAAAAGGTTTTTGGTTTAATTAATGGGTGAAAGTATTCTCCACTATTGGCTTATGTTCTGGCCCTCTTATCTCAGTAGCATTACGCAGACATTTTTAAGGAGTGTACAGGTTGCATGTGTTTGTAGGCTCAGTAAAAATGTCAATTCCTCCCACCATACCTAGCTCACCTATTTGTCCCTGTGTACTAATGTTTCTATGCACACCTAAACCTTTTTTTAGGCATCCACCTTATGTTTGTCTTTTGTATTTTTGCAGGTGACTCAGGCTATCCCTTGTTACCATGGCTGCTCACACCCATCCTGCACCCATCTTCCCAGGCACAGGAGCGCTACAACACAGCCCATAGGAGGTCTCGCTCTGTGGTGGAACGTGCCTTTGGGTTGTGGAAGATGCGTTTCCGATGTCTGGATCACAGTGGGGGTTCTCTTCAGTATCAGCCTGACAAGGTTATCAAAATAATTATTGCTTGTGGGGTCCTGCACAACCTTGCCATTAGAAGCAGGATATACTGACCTGGGTGCAGAACCTTTCCCTATTTCTGACGAGCAGACCCCTCCTTACACTGGTACACCAAGTGGGCCAGCACACACAATCCATGCTGACCTTGTGGCCAATGTATTTTCTTGAAACCACCCCCTGTCTGCAGGCTGGGGAAGATTAAATCACACCTAATAAGTGTTACATGCTGGTCACAAAGCGACTCTAAATGCATTTGGGCTTTACCTCTGCTGCCGGCGCATGTCCATTTTTGGCCAACTATATGATTTCAGGTCCACAACTGTCCGCTTGATTTGTTCAGTATCTCGATGGACAGAACACCATAATGTACCCAAACAGCATTGGCAACAGCCATGCTTTGTGCTTAGCAAAAACGGCCTGTTAGGGACCCACGGCGTGGTTATCGCCCACATGGGTGTGTGTTGTCCCCTGCATCACTTGAAATAGATGGTTGGCTATCTGGGGAGTCGTGTGTGGTTTTTGGGCCGGTGGTTGAGAATGGGTTAATGTCTCCTTGCTCCTGCGTTTTGGGGAATGTGCCTGTGTCTGTGGAGTCCCCACCGTTTTAGTTGGTGCATATTCTACATGTGTCTTGTGCCTGCTTTTCTGTTTTATTTAGGATGAGGCATGTGTGCGGCTGCTATGTGGCTTTGGCCTTGGTTGGCTCTTTGTGCTCCCTTTAGGTCTGCCCATATTGATATGGTATCCCACACCAAGCGGAGTGCCTTGAACTTTAAATATTTTTACAACTGCGGTTGCGCGCCTGCGCGCACGCACGCACGTCACCGCGGGGGAACGTCAGAGCTAGATTTTGAAAAAGAAGGCAAGATGTCCCCCGCCGTCTTTACAACGGAGCAGGACGAGATCATCATGGATGTGAGTATGCGAGCGAGCGAGCGTGCGTTTATGTGCGCGCACACATTCCTTGTAATAAAAAAAGAAAAAAACGCAAGAATAGTCTGAAACAACTTAGTTTGTCACGTTACAGACCAGCCCACCTTAGTTTAACCCATGTACGCAGCTACAAACTAGCCTACATGCAGATAGCAGAACTAGGGCAATGTGAGGCAGCAAGAGGTTAATAAAGTGACTTGATTTAGGCCAGGAAACTTGTTAATGTATTTTGTGGATTAATGGTGTGTCCTTGTCTCTTTTTCTAACAGATGATGCTGAGAAATCGCTACGACTTCCTGCCGTCAGATTATGACAAGCGGACGTTGGCCCTGGCGGTGGTGGACGCGATTGAAAGAAGATCCCAAACCACCTATACCTTCACCCAGATCGCCCAATACTGGTCTGATTTAAAAAGAAGGCATCAGCCCCGGGTGAGGCGGTACTTCGCAACACATTTCCCATGTAAGTGTAGAAAATGTCAATGCACCTCTAACCCTGGCATCGCCTGGGCGTGGTTTAATGATTGTGTTTGTATTTCCCATGAATGGAATTTGCGGTTCCGCCCCACCCGGACCAGGACACGCAGCCCAGTGTTGGGCGACACAGGTGAAGGTGTAGGTGGCCCACCGCCAGGGTCAACGGCCACCCCCTCCTCTGTAAGTGACTCGGAGGAGCCGCTGGACCTCAGCATGCAGGGGAGGGGGCAATCTGACGGCAGGGAGTCGAGCAGAACAGAGCCTCAACATGACTCCGGTAAGGGAAATATAGTTAGATATGTGGAAATACATGCATTAAATACTGCACTCATGTGCACTATTGTTGTAGATTCAGACGTCGCTGGAACATCCCAAGGGATGAGTGAGGAAGGGGGCGAGGAGGAAGAGGTTGCTGGGGAAGGTGAGTAGATTGATACCTAGAAGCCTAACTTAATATTATATTAATGAAAGAACAACAGTCTCTAATATCAGTGTGTTTGTCATCCATACAGATTCCCAAATGCCACAGAGGGATTATGAAGGGAGACTCCGCCCCCGACGCAATGTGCGGCCTAAACCTTGTAAGTGGTGTTTATTTAAACTAAAGTAAATGAGCAAACATTTCCATTTCACCAAAAAACAAATTCAACAGTTCCCTCAAAATGTATCCAAAAAAGCCCTTAAAGCGGACCTTAACTATGAATAAGAGGCTAGCTTAGATAGTTCCCACATCCTGTACATACAGATTGTCCACCTTACAAATCATGTTACCAACCTTTTCCATAGCACATCTCGGCTCTGTGTGAGCAAAGCACAGCTATAACCCACCCCCTGTACCTTATCCCACTCTCCTCTCCTCAGTAAGTGTGATGCTTCAGAGTCAACATGGCGTTGCACGTATCCTAAATTCCTGAACTGAGTTGCAGCCCAGTGGGGGAAAGAATAATAATTGATTGGCTAAAAAATTAATATATATTAGTTTAAGATGCTGTGGAAAATTTTTTAAAGAGTTTGGGCTTTTCATTAAATCACGCAGAAGGTCCGGGTTAAAAAGTGCCCCCCAAAAAAACCAAAAAAAACAAACACAATAAACAATGCTAAAGTAATGTTGTTTTTCATTCACAGATCCAAGAAAACAACAGGCTACAGACCCCGAGGCCTAATTTAATTTGTTTTACTTTCAAAATGTAAATATTTTTATTTTTATGTTTAAACAAAAATGTAAAAAAAAAAACACAACTAAAGCAAAACCCAAAAAGGTTATTAATAAATACTTATTAATATTTCGAGAGTTGTCTTTCCTGCAAAAGTACCATCACACAACATCAACACACATTTACATGACACACAAAAGGTTTAGATATGGGACAATAAAACAGAAAAAAACACAAACAATTAAGGTATGCATTAAAGCCAAGAAAGAAGGAACTACAAGATAATTAAGGTATGCATTAAAGCCAAGAAAGAAGGAACTACTAGATGATTAAGGTATGCATTAAGGACAAGGAAAAAGGAACTACTAGATGATTAAGGTATGCATTAAGGACAAGGAAAAAGGAACTACTAGATGATTAAGGTATGCATTAAGGACAAGGAAAAAGGAACTACTAGATGATTAAGGTATGCATTAAGGACAAGGAAACCCCCACCAAAAAACAAAAACAAAATAAAAATGTGTGTCAATTTTGCATTTGTGGCCATATGCATATTCCAATGGAGTTTGAGGGATGTGCGCTTGCGTGTAGCCAGACTGGCAACTGAAGAGCCATGGAGATGTAAGTATACTTGCTAAAACCACCAAAATGGAAGGTCAAATACGACGGAAACCAAGCAGGTACGTTCAAAAAGCCAGGAAAAATCAGGGAAAAACGGGCCGCCCGTGTGAACGTGACCGGGAGCCCCGATCAAATTGAAGGCACCCGAGAGAGCAAAAAAAGCGTTCCGAGTAAAGTGAAATTGACGGATCAATTAGGGAGCCATTCCGACGGAGGCTCTGCATCACATTTGAGCCACGATTCAAACGGGAGACCCGGACAATCGGAGGGTTTTAAGGGCAGTTCAGAGGAGGCTCTGCATCAGGCCCTTTATTCCTACCAGAAGAAAACCACAAGCTTGTCGGGAGTTTTATTCAGTTTGGGTGTATAAGTGACCCCTCCTCTCATTAGCCAACGTGTTTATATGGGTTTTTAATATTACACAATTTCGTGATAGTGCTCCTTTAAAACGGACCAATACCCACATTTTTAACTAGCATCTCCTGAATTGCACCCCCTACGAAGAACACCTTTTGCCAATTTTCACTGCTCCTGCTTCACTCTAATCCCAGCTATTCCCGCCTGTTTTAGCTGTAAAGCTCCGCCTCCTCCATTCATTGTCGTTGTTGTGTGTGGCAAGTATGTCATTGCCACACCTATGCAATGACTTATAGCCTGCCATCTTACAGAGTGGAACAGCAAAAAAAAAAAAGTGTTCCAGGGCGATTCGAAAAGTTAAAATATCTATTCCTAGTTCTACACCCTAAGAATGTAGTATCGGCTTTGGCCAAATGTATTTTGCAAGTGCAGTGGGTTTTAGTCCGCTTTAATGACGCTCACCTAGGCTTGTAGAATGTTGCCAGAGCTGGTGAGATTGTCTCACGGTGGTGCTTTTATCATCCTGTGTGATGACTTCTGCTACCCAGTACAAAAGACAGGCACAGTTGTTTTATAAGGGAACCAGGCTCCTTTACCTGGGCTCTAATAGGTAGCAGGAGGGTTAAAGACAATAAAAAAGTTGAAGTACAAAGGGCTGAGTCTAGGGTAAAAGTCCTTTTTTTTAATACTATCAAATGCCCGAAGGTCACATGCAAGATGTTTTACCCCTCTCCTCCGGGGTGCTAGGCTTGACGCACATTTCCTCAAAGGTCACATGACGTTATCAAATGTTATTACAGATGTCCTCGAGCGTAACGGGTGAGCCTGGATTGACATGACACAAAGCGAGGCGAGGGTAGAAGGGCACTGTCAGCATGGAAGCTGAAAGCTTTGAAATAGGACAGAGACCCACCAGACTACACAATTACAAAATAGATCATGCAGAAATACGCCCTTTGGAGTTCCAGTGGTCACTGAATAATGTAGCAAAGAGCAGAGCAGCAGCATCCCTGCTTTACACTCTCTGATAATCATCCAGTCAGATTGGCAAGCAGGGATGCTTTCTACACTTACTTAGTTTCACTTACAAACTGGGATGCCCACTGAGGTAAGTGCGAGCTGGACTCTCTGGCAAACTATGAGACAGGACTGAGGCAGAGTACAAGACAGGACTGAGGTAGAGTACCAGACAGGGCTGAAGCAAAGCACAAGACAGAGCTGAGGCAAATCACTAGACAAATATGAGGCAAAGTACGAAATAGGGCTAAGGCAAAGTACAAGATATGGCTGAGTCCAGGTATGAGACAGGGCTGTGGCAAAGTACGAGACAAATCTGAGGCATAGTATTAGACAGGGCTGGGGCAAAGTACTTGTCACATAACTTTCTGAAGGCCAGGCTGATGTAGATACAGACAGCTGCCAGCAATATCGCCTGCAGCCTCTCCAGGGAGTGGAGACTGGGGAAACTCAGCAAAGGGGAGGGCCGAAGGGTCCAATGTGAAGTTGATGCAGAATCAGGAACACCAGGCAGGAAGCAAGGGAGATCTGGGAAGAAGTAGTGAATTAAAGCTGACTGTAACCAAAAGTAGCTAGTGGGGAGTAACGGGTAGAGTGCTACACCACGCGCTGTTTCAGCATGTGGAGTCTGCTAATAGATCTAGTTTTTGCCAGAGCCTTACGCAAGGAGTGTTAGACTGCGCTGCAGAAAAGTCATGGTCCCACTACTGTGACCAGGTAATCATCCAAACAGTGGGTCATGAGCCAGAGAGTGTCCAAAACCAGGGCCTCAGAGCCAGAGCAGGTTTGTAATCCAAGAGCCAGAGGATCACAGCTAGAGCGGGTCGTAATCCAAAGCCAGAGCTGAAAGTCAAACCAGGAAGTCCCACAGGAACACAGGAGGCAAGCATCACTCTAAGAAGATCTTCAGGCAACTTCCTAGTGCTGCAGGTCCCCTTTTAAAGTGCCTTAGGCATCCCGGAAGGGCCTGCCGTGCATGTGCAGAATGCACACAGGGTCAGGGGCCATCCAGGCATGCGCAGGCCAGTGTACCAGTCCCCTACATGACCACACATGCCCCCGGACACGCACTGCATGAACGGAGACACCTGAGGGGCACAACCAAGCAAGCGCACACTCACGGAGACGAGCGTGCAACTGCCACATAAGTGAGTAGGACCAAGTCTCCCATTGTGACAGTACTAGACAAGGCTGAGGCAAAGTACTAGACAAGGCTTAGGCACAGCACCAGAAAAGGCTGAGGCAAAGTGCGAAATAGGGCTGAGGCTGAGGCAAAGTACAATCTAAAGCTGTGGCAAAGTTCTATACAAAGCTGAGGCAAAGTTGGTAACAGGGCTGAGACAAGGTACAAAACAGGACTGAGGCAAAGTACGATACAGGTCTGATGCAAAGTACTAGACAGGTCTGAGGCAATGTACGAGACAGGTCTGAGGTAAAGTACAAGACAGGTCTGATGCAAAGTACTAGACAGGTCTGAGGCAATGTACGAGACAGGGTTGCGGAAAAGTTCGAGACAGGGCTGAGGCAAACTACGAGACAGGTCTGAGGCAAAGTACGAGTCAGGGCTGAGGGAAAGTATGACACACAGCTGATGCAAAGTACGAGAGACAGTTGAGGCAAAGTACTATAGACGGTTGAGGCAAAGTGCGAGACAGGTCTGAGGCAAAGTACGAAACAGGGCTGAGGCAAAGTATGAGACAGAGCTGAAGGTAAGTACAAGGCAGGATTGAGGCAAAGTACGAGACAGGACTGAGGCAGAGTACTAGGCAAGGCTGAGGCAAAGTACAAGACAGAGACAGACAGATAGACAAACCTCTCAATCTGGTTTTGTACTCCTCACAGACAACCTTGAGGATAGATGCCATAAGTACTGGACCCAACAAGGAGATCATCAAGATGCCAGGCCAATGTAAGTGTGATAGATGGCATCACAGGAGCTGCTAGGTACAGATGCAGCATTCTTCAAAGTAATCTCCCTATCCCAGCACTGTGATGTGGAGATGACTCACACATCGCACCGATGGCACAGGACCCTCCACGTCTGATCTTGCTCCCTATAGCCTCCCTACCATTGAGGCGTACAGCTTCCCCATGTGAGCACACATGACCCTGCCTGCGCCTACCTGGTTAGTGGACCTCAGTGACATTTTTGGGATACCCCTTAGATAGGAATCAGATTCAGTTTCCTTAACTAACTGAATTCTTTGTTTTTCCCGTAACAGGCATCTCCAACCCTTCTTCCTACCAAGACCCAGAGGAAGAAATCCACCTGGACCCCATTAACCATATACACTCCTTGTACCCAAAAGACCCGGATTGTTCCTTTTTCCAATTTCTACTACAGCTGTTTACACTGTAAGAACAGGCTAGCTGCTATACAACATATGACAGTAGGGTGATGAGGGTGCTGCTCTTGTTGCAATGTATAGCAGCCACAAACCTAGCTGTGTCCAATGGCAGCTGTTTTTCACAATGTAAGATTATGACTCATCCTGCTTGTACAACAAAAAGGAGAGAGGGAGCGCCCTCAATTTTAAAAGTCATAGTGCAAGTTTCTTCACAGTCAGTGCTGCTGCCTTGAAACACAGGGGTGTTCTGTGCTCTGGTCTGGGGGTTTGTTTGAAATGTATACGAAAGTAAACTTTCTCTTTAAATGTCAGACCAAATCCAAATCTGATGTTTGGTTGAGAATATGGATGATGCCCTCAAAAGCAGGACAAAACTCTCTCAAACCAACTCTAGAAGACCCTAGAGTGAGTTAAAAGCCCTCTCCAAGGGCATCCCTATGGAATTGGAGTACCATCCTGCTCCTAGCTCCCAAGGTGCATGCATGTGCCTCCAGTCATGAAGAGCAAAGAATGATCATTGAAGTAGTTTCATGCATGTGCCAAGGAAGTGAACAAAAAGGTAAGGAGCTTTCACACAGTGGGCAAACCATAACCTGAGTGGGCCAAACTGTGGCTCTTGGTTTGCTTATTACCTTTTTCCTGATTAAAGCCATGGAACATGCTCTCCTTGACACCCTAAACACTCCTGGCTCGTGCCACCCTGCCCTCAAGCAACCAAAAGTCATCAGCTATCACAAGGAGACCCAGGACTGGAAAAGGTGAGTATAAGATTAGGGGTTAGACAGGTGATAGACAGTCGGTCTTTCCTTCTAGAGTATAGAAAGGTCCAGTTCCTCTGCCTTCTCAGTTTGGCTTTTGATATATTCTTACACAAGTACTCACCCTAGTTTATATGTTTTTAGACTATTCTGGTCTTGGTTATAAACTGAAAAATATCTGTTTCAGGGCGATTCCAGGGAAACAATAGACCCCGGCCTTTTTACATTCTCTGCTAAACCCGGCCCTTAATGGAAACAGAATGTGTATTTTGAACAGTTTTTCATGCTATTTTCTTCCTTCCAAATCTTGCTTTGCCTCGGGCTAACTCTCTATTGACCTGAGTGGTGTATTTATTTCTGATGCCTTTCTACATCTGAGAAAGCTTTTTCTAGAGTATATTAATGATGGTCCCGGCAGCCCTTTACAGTGAGTCTGCTTTTTATAGAAGAAATCTGCTAAGCAGCAGAGGTGTCTAGTCTGATAGAGAACTTGCATTAATGGATGGAAAATAGACTTTTTAGAACTCATTCGCATGTGGGCTGTTTGCAGAGATAGCCAACCGAGAGCCCCAGAGTGTTTCTGTTTCATGGTCTTGAAGAAACATGCCTAATCTACCAGTTTCCTCAGCAGATTTTTCACTGCCTCCTTAGTGCCCTCCGGAAACTAGTTCCTTAGCAGCCCCTTGGTCAACTGCTTAGCACAACTTAGAAAAAGGCTCAATAGCAGCTCCTGGGGAGTCTCCTTTGTATGCACCAGATAACATGTTCCTCAGCAGATCTTTGGATGTCTTGTTGGTATACACCAGAAACGAGTCCTTCTACAGCATCTCAGGCAACCCTTCAGCACAGGGAGCTTCTGGAGCTTCCTATGAGTCACCTTAGCAAACACCAGCCACAGGTACTTCAATAGCTCATTGACTGCCAGTCTGACTGCCAGTTATCCCTTAAAGTGGACCAACACCCTCCGGATCGGCCTCGGAATCTATAAGATTCCCGGGCCAATCCAATCCCTCCCAGCGGGGCATCCAAAATCAGGAACCCCCCAGGACGCCTGCAAACCTTACCTGAATCCCGGTCCAACAGCACATGCGCGTGCCGCAGGCGAATCTCGCGCTTCTCTCTAGCAGGGCGTATGCCCGCACTGGCCATTTGTGAATAGCCGGCGCGGCCGCGCTCCCTGTTAGAGGGAAGCACGAAATGCGGCTGCCAGTGTGCTCGGAGCCACTGAGTTAAGACATCGCTTTGATGCGCATACCGCAGCGGCTGCACATGTGCCGTAGGAGCGGGGTGAGTTGAGTTGAATCGGGTGATCTGGGGGGTTTCACATAGGAAGGAAGTGGACCAAAACTCCGGATTGTCAAAATCCTGGGTGTTAGTCCACTTTAAAAAGGAACCATGCCTGTTATAGCGTTCTGTGCTAAGGGTGCGCTGTAATCCTGTGTATACTATCCGTTGCTGACTCTGCCCCCTGACCATCCCTGTCTGCAGCCTAAACCGACCTCTGCCCATCTGATGACATTTCTACCTGATCCTTCGGTTACCTCGCTACCTCTGACCCCCCCCCCCGCTTTGACCCCTTAGCATTCCTCATCCATCCATCTGCTTCATCCCAGTGTTTTGACGCTTCATCGGACTGTGTATGACCTTGGCTCTCTGATTATCCCTCTAGGTTCATCTGCCTTCACCTTTCACTGGTGAAGCATATCCAGTGTCCCGGCAAATGGAGGTTTAACTATAGGCTGAAGAAGTGACAGAGATTCGGGGTTGCCAGCTCACAGAAGGCGGGTGTCCCACAGGGCATCAACTAGCCATGCTCACCTATTCCAGGCTGGTTCTCCCAGACACTGGAGACAGAGGCACAGCACACAGGCACGGTAATATGAGGTACTGGTTGCGGCAGCTTTCAGCCCCTTTCTGACACTGGATTGTATCTGGAGCCACCTAGGGAGCTAAGGGGTTCTTTTTGCCCCATGGTGCGGGGGTGGACATGATATCATGCCATATGTGTTTGAGAGCAGTGACTTACTGTATTGCTAACCCAGTCACCAACAAAGTTGCTTTTAAGCCCTGGCAACTGCTGAGTGGGTGGGGGTGGGGTTTAGTGGGTTAAGGGAACTGACCAATGCGCCATTAAAAGCAGAACAAAACCCCACATTTTCAATATCGCAGGTCTTGTTTCTTGCCCGAAGGCCATCCCAATTTGTGATGCTGCACTATGTGAAACTCCCCAGGTTGCCCATAAAAACTTACCTTTCTCCTGTTCCTACAGGGCATGCGCAGACTTGTCAATCAGAGCCGTATGGCATGAATATCTATGACTGGCCATATGGCTCTGACGCAGGACTCGGCTATAGCGAGCGCACAATAGCGAGCAGAAGTGCCTGCATCTCCAGTTCCCTTCAGACATGGGACCGCTAGTAGTCGCAGTGCTCGGCCGTGGGTCGCTACTTTATAGCGACTCAGTCGCTGTCCAGTAATGTTGAATACATTGTGAGGAGTTGCTATTTGACCAGTACCGTGCTGTATGGGAGCGCATGTTAGTGACTGCTCATAGCGACCGACTCACACCATATTCTGCAAAAAAATAGCCTCACAAATCTCTGGCGCTGAAAAATGCTTGTTTCAATGCCAGAAGAGGTCACAGAATTATTTGTGTTTTATTTTTGAAAAAAAAAAAAACCCCCGTTTAAAGAGAAGAAAAGGATCGTCCATTGAAATGTAAGGGAGAGTGACAGGTAGCGAGAGGTCATACCTGGCGCTGTGCAAGGCTGAACGCTGGCGCTGTTCGCTGAGGCTGTGAAAATGATGAATCAGACACTACATGGCGCTATCCTAGTCGCTAAACAGATTCTGCTTGATAAATGTGTAATTGCGTGCCGTGTCCGGCGTTCACCAGTCGCTATCTGTCATTAACCAGCCACTACCTGACGCTATCCCTTCTTAAATAAGGGCCTCAATAAGGCTGCTTTAAAAGTGAGCTATACAAGTCACAGGCCCTTATTTAAGAAGGGATAGCGTCAGGTAGCGCCTGGTTAATGAGAGGTAGCGACTGATAGCGACTGGTCAACGCCGGACACGGCAGCTGCTTTTTTCCTGAATATGCTGTGAGTCGGTCGCTATGAGCAGTCGCTAACATGCGCTCCCATACAGCGCTGTACTGGTCAAATAGCGACTCCTCACAATGTATTCAACATTACTGAACTGCGACTGAGTCGCTATAAAGTAGCGACCCACGGCCGAGCACTGCGACTACTAGCGGGTGCTCTGAAAATGCCGCTACAGACGCTCATCTGTCGCTACCTGGCGTTAGTGATGAATCAGCCTGATAGTCTGTCCCAGGGATGATGCAGAGCAGCTGTACAGGGCTGCGAATAGCTTAAGAGGAGGCCTGTACCTGACTGGTGCCCCCCAAACACACACTTTCACCCTTGGACTACACTAGAGATGGATAGAGAAAAACTATGAGAGAGATTAACCAAGCACAGAAATTAGAGGGAGAATGCAATGTGGAAAAAAGAGGGGGCAGATGGAACGCAGGAAAGAGAAAAAGACAATGGGAATATAAAAAAGAAAAAAAGGGGGTAATGTGGAAAGAGTGGGGGTGGTAAAAAGAGGGATACAGGTGAAATGCAGGAAAGAGGAAAAAAAAAAAGATGGAAATCTAAAAAAAAATGCAGGTAATGTGAAAATAGTGGGAGGAGGTCTGAAATCAGGGAAAAAGAGACAGATGGAATGCAAAAAAGAAGATGGGAATCTAAAAAGAAAGAAGATGGGGGGATGTGAGAAAGTAGGGTGAGGGATGATATGTTGAAAAAAAAGAAGATGGAATGCCAAAAATAAAGAAGGAGGAGGAAATGTGAAAAGTGGGAGTGGGAAAGTGTGAGGAGATATGGAATGCAGCGAAAAGAAGGTAAACTATGCTATGCGGAAAGGAGAAAACAAAGCAGGATTAGAGAAAATAAAGAAAGATGGATGGAATGTGGAAAAAGCTGAAGGAGGGAGAAAATGTGGAAAAAAGGAGGGAGACAGATTAATGCAGGAAAGAAAAAAGAAGATGGCAATCTAGAAAAGAATGATGAAGGAATGTGAAAAGATTGGGAGGATGGGGGACATGAAACAAAGAAAGAGACAGATGGAACACAGAAAAAAAGGGAATGTAAATCTAAGAATGGTTAAAAGATTGCAGAAAAGAGAAAAGAAGAGAGGAATCTGGAAAATAGAGAAAGATAGGGGGGAAGTGAGAAAATAGGAGGGACACAATGTGGAAAAGAGGGAGACAGGTGGAATGCAGAAAAGAAATAAAGCATATGGGAAGAAAAGAAAGAAAGATGGAGGGAATGTGAAAGGACTGGTAGAATATAGGGAATGTGGCAAAAAGAGGGGTGACTTATTTTAGGCGGAAAAAGACAGGTTTCTAAAGAAAGAAAGATGGAGGAAATGTGAAAAGAGTGGAAGGAGAGGGGGATATGGAAAAAAAGGATACAGATGGAAGGCAGAAAAGAAAAAAAGAAGAAAGGAATGTGGCCAAAAAAGGGAGTCTGGTTTTAGGCAGAAAAAAGACAAAAGTTATCTAGAAAAAAAAAAGATAGATGGATGGAATGTGAAAAAAGTAGATAGAATGCGGAACTAAAAGAGAGACAGATGGAGTAAGATAGATAAAACGACAGATAAAAGGTGGGAGGAGAGATGGAATGTGGAAAAAAAGAAGGGGGGGAGAGGGAATATGGAAACAAGAAAATGAAGAAGGGGGTGTGGAAATGAGAGAAAATGGCTAAAATGTAAAAAGCAGAAAAAGATGGAGGGAATGTAAAAATGAATGGGAAAAGAGAAGGGATGTGAATAAAGAGAAAATAAAGAGACTGGGGTAGTATGAAAAGAGAAAATGAAAGACAGAATGTGAAAACAGAGAAATATAGAGGGATAATGGAAAAGAAAGATGATGCAAGGAAAAAAGTAGGCATGTGGGAAAGAGTATAATGTGGATGGAATGTGAAAAAGAAAAAGACGCGGGACAAGTGGGAAAAAGAAAAAAGGAGGGAATGTGGTAAAAGGGAGGTAGATGAAATGTAGAAGAGTGAGAATGGTGGAGAAGAAAAGAAAACGTACAAAAGAATGTGAAAAATAGATAAATATATCCCAAGTGCAATCTCCACTCTGCCTCTGACATTCTCCTGTCCCCTCCTTGGTTACCACCTCACACTCCAGCCTTTAAGACTTCTTCCGTGCCTCCCCACTTCTCTGTAGTGCCCTCCCCCGTTCAATCCATCACTCTCCATCACTCCAAGCTTTTAAAAGTGCCCTCAAAACTCACTTCTTCAGACAAGCATATGACCTGGCTTAAGCAACTCCTATCATCTTCAAATGGCACATGCAGCCCAACTCAAGCTCTACCACTTGTGATCCCGCCCCCTTTTGTCTCCACCCCCATCCTTTAGACCATAAGCTCGCAAGGGCAGGGCTCGCTTTCCTATTGGCTCCTGTGCGCACAACACTTGGTCCCTTATTTAAGAAGTGATAGCGTCAGGTAGCGCCTGGTTAATGAGAGGTAGCGACAGATAGCGACTGGTGAACGCCAGACACGGCACGCAATTACACATTTATCAAGCAGAATCTGTTTAGCGACTGGGATAGCGCCATGTAGCGTCTGATTCATCATTTTCACAGCCTCAGTGAACAGCGCCGGCGTTCAGCCTTGCACAGCGCCAGGTATGACCTCTCGCTACCTGTCACTCTCCCATACATTTCAATGGACGATACTTTTCTTCTCTTTAAACGGGGTTTTTTTTTTTCTTTTTCTTTAAATCTCAAATAATGTTGTGACCTCTTTTATTCCTCTTTTATTCTCATTTATTTCTTCAGAAATGACATTACAGGTCTGCCATTAATGTGTTCATGTTACAATGTTGTTACAATGTAATTCCATATGTTTTCGCTTTGTTACTAGTTGATAGATGCTGAAAAACAGACTTTAAACACACAGCCTCCTGCGCTCTGGGCTTCAAACAAATATTTTTCAGCGCCAGAGATTTGGGAGGCTGTTTTTTTGCAGAATATGGTGTGAGTCGGTCGCTATGAGCAGTCGCTAACATGCGCTCCCATACAGCGCTGTACTGGTCAAATAGCGACTCCTCACAATGTATTCAACAGCGACTGAGTCGTTATGAAATAGCGACCCACGGCCGAGCACTGCGACTACTAGATGGCACTCAGAAAATGCCGGCTACAGACGCTCATCTGTCGCTACCTGGCGCTAATGATGAATCAGCCTGTTGATTTAAACGTCGTAGCATCTAGTATGTATTTTTCCCTATACCATATGTTTTACCTTGTCTGTAATCATACCTTGTAAAGCGCTACGGAAGATGATGGCACTATATAAATAAACATTATTATTTGTATTATTATTATTATTATTATTATTAATAATAATAATAATAATAATAATAATAATTATTATTATTATTATTATTATTATTATTATCATTATTATTATTATTAATGATGATAATAATAATAATAATAATAATAATAATAGGAACATAGAAAGGTAACATAGATGGAAGAGGATGCAGAAAAAAAAGGAGGGAATATGGAAAAATGTTTAAGATATGAAAAAGAGAAAGATGGGGGACATATGGAAAAGAGAATGATGGAGAGAGTGTGAAAAAGAGAGAATGATAGAAGGAAAATTAAAAGGAAAAAGCAGGAGAGAATATGTAAGAGAGATAACAATATTTTTCTACATACAAAACTCAAAGGTAAATAGTCTGGAGAACCAGCCTGGCAGAAGTAAGTTTTACTTGCTTGGATAGGTTCTTCCTAGTGCTAAGGAAAGACCAGAACCATTACCTAATAGGGGGTGGATCCATCTTAATGCCCCATTTTCCACAGACTCACCTAATCCTTAGATTTGTGACTTTAAATCCACGCCCCAACGGTCCTGAAATTTATAAGATTCCAGGGCCACTGAATTCCCTCCCCCTGGAATATATGGATATATGCAGAATCAGGATACCCCGCTGCATGAAACACCCCAGATTGCCTGGAAACTCACCTACATTCCCAGTCCAACTGCGCATGTGCGAGCTGCAGCCGCATCCTGCTATCCTTTTAGCAGGGCCCGTGCCCGCGTCAGGCATCTGTAAATGGTCAGCGTGGGCACGTTCCCTGTTAGAAGGTATCGGGGAATGCAGCTGCCAGCTCGCTTGGGTCTGCTCGCCTCAGACAAGCTATTAGAGGAAGCCGAGAAGATCCGAGCGTGCTGATTGGACGAGAGTGCTGCACATGCGCCATAGGACTGGAGAAAGGGGAGTGAGACCGGGCGACCCGGGGGGTTTCACACAGCGGAGCATCTCCGATCGGGGTGCCCCGGGACATGGACCAAGACCCAGAACAGTCAAAATCCTGGGTTTTGGTCCACTTTAATAGACATGTCCATGTGCAATGATACCTTCAAGATTTTAATGCATGCTCCTATGCTTAGGACAGCTGAGCGTAGCAATCAGAAGCAAATAGAATTCACTAACCAGCACTATCTACAGCCAAGCGGAATTGCTTGTAAGTCATGTGACTGTTAATTGGAGCCAATACAGAGGAATAGGGGCATCAGCAGCCAAGAAGGCAATAACCTTAACCTTAACCACCTTAACATGAGCTCAGTATGGACTCAAATCTACTCCCTGACCCACAAGAGGTATAATCACACCGGACGCCTATGGTGTGCCAGAAATAAATCTGCCCCGTATGCGAGGAGTGACTTTATCCATATGCATTAACACGCCAGCCAGGGGCACCCCACTGCCGAGTGCAACGAGAGGCACAGAGAACGCAGGCCTCTATAAATAAAGATTTCAGCTGGAATCAGATGAAAATGTGATGGGAACACGATGACTGACTGCTGCTCAAATGGAAGAATAAATCAATGCTCCTCTATGGACTGTTTCATGGTTTGCTCAGACATCTTTAAAAAATGTCTACTGTTAACAGGCAAGAAACCCAGAAGGGTTAAATATCCTAACATTCAGTTAAGCCTCCAACATAGACTCAGGGCAACCATCAGAATGTTTTGAGCCCTATGCATTGTACAATTCCGGGCCCTCTTCCATAGAGGTCCCGAGTGGTGCTAGGAGAGGGAGTTCAGGTTGTGTAGTGGTTGTAGATCCACATCAATCCTAAATGTAAGCCAAATCTTTATTGTAACCTTTTAACACTTTGCCAGACTACCTAGATATTTTATCACCTTCTGTTGCCAGTCCATTTTTCAACCTTTTGTGCTACATGTTTAACTGTGATTTTTGCAGGGATTATATAGTGTTTTTTGGACTGAATTTGGGCTTTAACATGAAATGTCTGTCATTTTTTCAGTGTTTTTTTTAATAACTTTGGACCGCAACTGGCTTCTGCTCTTTTATTGAGGCGAAGAGAGCTGATGTCACATCACTCGCCGGGATTAAAGGCCCCTGTCTGTGGCGGGAACAAGATCTCAGAAGCCACCATGCGGGGCAGAGAGTGTCCTTTCAAGGACAGGGTTGCATCTTCAGACACACATCACAATCCCTCAGCCATCATAAATGCCAATTTAGTTGTTTACTGACTTGCCCCCGGTGCATCCACAATCTGCTGTAGGAAACCCGTAGGGTCGCCGGTAACTTCACCTTTACTGTCACTTGTCACGTCAGTGGCCTTCTTGAGATTAGCCAATCAGCAAGCTCAAAAATGATGTGTAGGCGTAGCTTCAGCAATGGAAAAACCTGAAACCTTATATTAAAACTGGGCCACCACTGAACTGGCTGCATCACTCAAGGGCAGATGAGGAGCCCCAGGGGCATCCAGAAGGATTTTGTGCCACTTTAATTCAGAGCTACAGGGGGCATACAAGACAACCTTTTGGAATATTCAGCCAAGGACATGCCAACATGAGTGCGTGTTGCGACTTCCTGTCCCTTAGCAGGTCCCTATGATGAAAGCGAAGGAAATTCTAAATGAGGTTGAGAAGGAAATAGGGGGGCAATAAAGGTTAGTCCCCCTACTCCAGTGAAAAAGAGGCAGTCATTAAACATAATTTAATATACCTAATATATGTATATATGTAAAAATACTTTATTAAAGAGAAATTACCCCCTCTACACGCTTCATCCTTATCATTCAACTATAAAGAGATTGCCCATGATAAAGAAAAAAAAACAGCAGCTTCTACTAGATGCTCCAGCGCTGTCTGCCACTCCAGCCCCTCCCCGCTGATGTGCTCCACTAATAAAAGGGCGAGGAGCTAGTCCAGACCACGCCTCCCTCCCTGTGTACATGGCTTGGCGCACTTGGGCAGTTTGAGGGGGGGGGGGGGGCTTTGAGCAACCGGTCCTCCTGAACCATCCAGCAAGCCAAGCCAGTGCTCAAAATGTAACCCTGAATTGAATTGAACTGAACTGACACATAACCCGCAATGCACAACGGCAGGAAAGCTAGCAGCACTTTCTCTTTGCAGGTGACCTGCAGCTCCATGGGACGTCATTTTGGTTGTAAAATTGCTGTATATGAGCACTTTTTCTTCTAAGGGTATTGGTCCAGTTGAAAAGAAAAGAAAATGATTCACCAGCTGAGGTTACAGCATTGCACGGACAGAACATGAGCAGGGGTGGATATGGCCACAAAGTGATAGTAGTAAAGCATTAGTATTATAGAAATTTACACTGTGACCAAGGTAGGTATGCCCCCCACTGCCATTACACTGAGCCTATAGCATTACATAGGGAGAGTATGAGCTAGAGTGTCTTGCCAGCAGGCACCAGAGAAACGCGACCAACTGGAAATTGTTCCTGGGCTTCCTATGGCCAGTCCACCCCTGGGGATAGATAAGTGTAGCTGGCAGGTGTAGGTGAGTGGAGCTTGAAGTGGGCTGGTAGCACCTGCAGAATGCCAGGCAGAAGCAGAACTGCTGGGCTGCTATCATGGCTGAAAGTATGGCGCCCCCCCCCCCCCAACATGGCTGGGCACCTATAATGGAGCATGGAGGGCCCTCCTTTAGCTGATCACCACACGTCTTCATTTCAGAGACCTGGAGAATCAACCCTTGAATAGGGCAGTGTGGGCAGACGGAGGCAATTTCACCTCTCCTGCTTAGGCATTGTGGCAAATAATACAAAAGCTTGGAGGCATCCAAAGGAACTGTGTATTAGAGAAAGTCCCAAAGCCTAGTCACACTCTACTGCACTAAATAAAGACAGTGGATCGGCCAAGGTCTCCACTTACATCATCAGTTAAAGAAGGCTCCTCACTAAAGGAGAAATCCTCTTTAACTCCCCCCCTTGTATCCCCCCTATCCAGCCCTCAGTCCTGCAAAATAGAGGGTACTTACCTATTGCCTGTGTAGTCTCCATCCTATGGGAGACGGGGAGGCCGATTCATTAATAGCGGCAGGTAGCGACAGTTGAGCGACTGTAGCAGTATTTTCACAGCGCCCGCTAGTAGTCTCTGTCCTTGGCCATTGTTCGGTTGTTGATAGAGTCGGTGCGCAGTAATGTTGAATACGGGGTGACGAGTCGCTATTTGACAGGTTCCGCGATGTATGGGTGCGCATGATAGCGACTGGTCAGAGCGACCGGCTCCCACCACATTCATCAGAAAATCACGCTCAAAAAATTCTCGCGCTGTGAAATGCATGTTTAAACCCCAGAGCACTGGCGGCGATGTGTTTTTTTTGGAATAAAAAAAAAACAAGTTTTACAAATAATTTTGTAATATTAATACATTAATATCAGACCTGAAATATTAATTCTGCACAAAGTTTTGTTTTTTTTTCTTTAGCTTAAAAAAAAAATATAACATGGCAGAAGTGGTCACAGAATTTATCACATTTAAAAAAAAAAAAAAACATTAATATGAATTAATTATGAATATTTAAAGATTGTTCCATTGAAATGCATTGGAGAGCGCCAGGTAGCGAGAGGTCATACCTGTCGCTGTTCAAGGTCGGACGCTGGCGCTGTGGGCTGAGGCTGGAATAATGATGAATGAGTCGCTATATGGCGCTATCTCAGTCGCTAAGCAGGATTGCCTTGATAAATGTGTGATTGTGGTGGGGAGCCGGCGTTCTCGTGGCGGTGCCCGTCATTACCGGTCGCTCACCAGGCGCTACCTGTCGCTATCCCTATGCTAAATAAGGGCCAAAGATTTGCAGCACATTCCTGGCTCCCTGTTTATGGGGCCGTGCGGGGCAGTGAAAGGGGGAAGTTGAGGCTGTGAAGTAGGTGTAGACCCAATTCAATCCTATGTAAGCTAAAATTTGTTATTGTAATCTTTTAATTCAGCTACAGGGGACGTATGATATAGCCTTTTAGAATATACAGCTAACGGCATGGTTCCAGCATAATGGGACCAGAAGCCACAGCACAGACTGCTGACCACAGGCATCGAGGGGGCCAGCTTGACAGTGTGTGCTGTGACTTCACAGATCTGATGATGGACGCATGAGGGTGGGAAGGAGGGGGGGAGCCCTAAACTATTCAAACCGGACCTTCAGCATGATTTAATGAAAAGCCCAAATCCTTAAAAAACTATTCCCCAGCATCTAAAATTAATATATTTGAAGTTTTTATTCTTTCCCCCACTGGACTGCATCACATATTAAAGAGAGGAGAGGGGTCAAAAGTACAGGGGGGTGGGTTATAGCTGTGCTTTGCACAGACAGAGCAGAGCTGGGGTCAGGAAAAGGACAGTAGTCCCAGAATGCAGAGCGACACAGTCAGAAGACACTTCCTGTTTGCAGGCTGCCTGAAGCCCCATGAGCTGCCATCTTGGATGTTTAAAGGCTCATAACATGGAGTAGATGCAGGTAGGATGATTTTTAATGTGAGCAATCTGTATGAACAGGGTGTGGGAAAGATAGACTCTTATTCAGGGTGAAGGTCCGCTTTAAGGAAAAACTGGAGGTGGGGCTCACTCGCCCCAGTGAAAAAGAGAGAGTGGGTTTTGTTCCTCGTCCCAGAGGGATTCTGAATCAGGATGCCCTATTGTGTAAACCCACGGGCTGGGTCTGCTTACCTCTCCAGCGATCCCACAGCATTCTATGCCAAGCATGTTAATAAGTAACATAGAACGCTGCATGAAAGTTGAAGAACAAGCATCCTTGTGTCTACTTCCCTCTGGCTGTGCCTAACAGCCATTCAGACAGGTTGGAGGGATGTCGAGGATGCCGCTGGTGACCGGGGAAGGGGGGGATCACATTTTGGGACATCACAAATGGGGGTATAGTACGTGGTGTACATGGTTTGCAATCTGGTGTACATGTAGTACAGGTAGGTGGGTGGTGTATGACATGTCCAAGGTTCAAGTAGGTAGGACATGAATGTATGGTGCATATATGTGATGGGGTATGATGTGTACATGTGTGCAGGCATGTGGTGTACCATGGTGTATAGTAGATGCTTGGTACATGGGGTGCAGGTCAGTGGAACATGTATGTATGGTGCATTTATGTATGTATTAGATACTGTATGTTTTTTATAACGCATACAAATAGGTGTGACATGAATATATGGCACCCTGTTATGTGTATATGGGGTGCAGGTAAGTAGGACATGTTTGTACAGCAACCTGTCATGTGTATATGGGGTGCAGGCATGGGGTGTGCGAAATGCGCGCACAGGATGTCATCCCAACCTTTCTGTATGGAGGCGCCAGGAACTCCGACTGAACTGGACCAGTAGGTCTCTCTTGTCCAAAATACCATCTATCTCCTTTCATTTTTGCACATTTCTTTATCATTATTTTATTATTTCCATCTTGAATTTCCATTTCTCTTTATTTCTCTTTTATTTCATGATCCCTCAATTTTCCTCACTTTCCGACCTCACTTTTTTCATGTTTCCACATTCCCTCCATCTTTCTTTTGTTTCCTTCCTCCCATCTGCCTCCCTTTTTAGCTTTTTCACATCTTCGTCCTTTGTTACATTCCCATTGTCTCTATTTTTCAGTACCTTTATTTCTCCCTTTTTTTCTTTCTTTCATTATTTATTTCTACATTCCTAATGTTTCCCCTCTATTTTTCTAACCATATTCAACTCTTGCTTTCTCTTACTTCCACTCTTATTTACTACATTTCTCCCATCACTGTCTCACTCCCTCATTTATTCTCTCGCTCTTTCTGATCTTCCTACAATCCCCATTATTGCATTCATTTGCACATTCTCTCCATCTTTCTCTTGTCATACTCATTTAATCTCCTTCTCTGTCTCACTTTCTATGTTCTCCTATTTCTCCTTTTTCTCTGCCTTTCTCTTTTCCATCTTCCCTCCTACCTCTCTCCTTTTACCTGCTCTTCATATTACATTTCTTTTTGCCTCTCTCAATCTGTTTTCAACATTTTCCTCTTTTCTCTCTCTTGTCTACCTTCAGTCTATCTTTTTGCATTCCCTTTCTTTTATTTCTTCATATATCTCTCTTTCCCATGTTTCCTCTGCTGCTCACTTTCCATTTGTTGTGTTTGTATCTAGAGGTGTCATCCTGAAATCTTTCACAGGGCGACACTGACTCTTTGACAGGCCCTAAGTGCAGGTAGGTAGGAAATGTATGCATGGCACCCTGTTATGTGTATGTGGGGTGCTGGCAGGTAGGACATGTATGTATGGCACCCTGTTATGTGTATGTGGGGTGCTGGCAGGTAGGACATGTATGTATGGCACCCTGTTATGTGTATATGAGGTGCAGGTAGGTAGGACACATATTTTGGCACCTTGGTGTTTGTATATGGGGTACAGGTAGGTAAAGCACGCATGTTTGGCACCTGGTTATGCATATATGTGGTTCAGGTAGGTAGGACGTGTATGTATGGTACCCTGTGTAAATGGGGTGCAGGTGGGTAGAATATGTATGTATTGCACCTGAATATGTGTACATGAAGTAAAGGTAGATTGAACATGTATGCTTGGTACCCTAATATGTATATATGGGGGCAAGTTGGTGGATCATGTATGATTGGCACCTGTTTATGCGTATATAGACTGCAGGTAGGTGGACCATATATGTATTGAACCTATGTGTATGGGTGCTTTGTGGGCATACTGTGCTGCATATAGGTGGTCGGGCTGGGCATGTGATGTAATGGTGATGCCAGTAGGTATGTGAGGTGTATATGGCCGTAGGTGTGGGTGTTGATAAATATATAGTGGTATATATATGTTGGGGGCTGGTGAGGCAGAGCTCGGTGTCTCCCATGTGGCAGATGTATGGGTGCTTGGTGTCCCCGGTAGTGTGGAGGGTGTATGGGGGACTTGGAGTTCCCGGTTTGGCAGGTGAATAGGCTGCTCTGTGTTCCAAGTGTGGCTGGCGTATGGGGAGCTTGGTGTCCGTGGTGTTGTGGCCAGTGTCCCCATCCGCTGGATGTCCCTGGTGTGATGAGTGTATGGGATGTTCAGTGTTGCAGGTGTGGCCGCTGGACGAGGCGCTCAGTGTCCCCAGTGGTTTGGTATTTGTAGGGTACAATCATTGTGTCATTGATGTGGCTGCTGGATGATGTGTTTGGTGTCCCCAATGATTTAGTGTGTGTAGGGGGCACTCTGTGTCCCTGGTGAGGCAGGTGCATGGGGAGATTTGTTTCCCCAGAGTGGCAGTTGTATGGGGCGCTGGGTGTCCTGGCCTGGTGTATGAGGTGCTCGGTGTCACCAGTGATTTTGTGAGTGTAGGGGTGCTGTGAGTCCATGTTGTAGTAGATCCATGGGGCACTCAGTCTCCCTGATCTGGTGGGCATATGGGGTGCTTGGTGCCTCCTGTGTGGGTGTATGGGGTGCTCAGTGTCCCTGGTGTGGCGGATGTATGGGGCGCTCAGAGTCGCCGATGTGGCGGGTGCATTGGGTGTTCGGTGTACCCCGTGTATGGTGCTTTCTGCTCTGTGTCCCCAGTGTGGACGGTGTATGGGGAGCTCAGTGCCTCCAGTGTGGAGGGTGTATGGGGCTCTCTGTGTCTTCGGTTTTGTGGGTGTATGGGTTGCTCAGTGTCCCTGTGTATAGGACTTTCAACGTCCTCGGTGTGGTGGGTATATGGGGTGCTCAGTATGCCCGGTGTGGCGGGTGTATGGGGTGCTCAGTGTCCCTGGTGTGGTGTATCAGGTGCTTGGTGTCCCCGGTGTGGTGGGTGTATGGGGTGCTCGGTGTGCCCGGTGTGGTGGGTGTATGGAGTGCTTGGTGTCCTCAGTGTGGCGTATCGGGTGCTTGGTGTGGTGGGTATATGGGGCACGTGTTGTCCACGTTGTGGTGGTGAATGGGACGCTCAGTGTCCCTGGTGCAGGGGGAGCTTGGTGTCCCCGGTGTGGCGGGTGTATCTGGTGCTCAATGTCCCCGGAGTGGTGGGTAAATGGGGCGCTTGGTGTCCCCAGTGTGGTGGGTTTTTGGGGCGCTCGGTGTCCCCGGTGTGGCGGCTGTATGGGGCTCTCAGGGTCCCTGGTGTATGGGCCGCTCGGTGCCCTAGGTGTGGTGAATGTATAGGGTGCTAGGTGTCCCTGGTGTAGGGGGAGCTCAGTGTCCCCAGTGTGGCAGGTGTATCAGTTGCTTGATGTCCCCAGTGTGGTTGGTGTATGGGGCTCTCTGTGTCTTCGGTGTGGTGGCTGTATGGGGTGCTCGGTGTCCCCGGTGTGGCCGGTGTATGGGGCACTCGATATCTCCAGTGTGGAAGGTCTATGGGGCTCTCTGTGTCTTTGGTTTTGTGGGTGTATGGGGAGCTCTGTGTTCCCGGTGTGGCGGGTGTATGGAGTACTCATTGTCCCCGGTGTGGTGGGTGTATGGGGGTGCTCGGTGTCCCCAGTTTGGGGAGTGTATCAGGTGTATCAGTGTCCCCATTGTAATGAGTGCTCTGTGTCCGAGTGTGGCAGGTGTATCAGGTGCTCGGTGAACCCGGTGTGGACAGTGTATGGGGAGCTCAGGGTCCCTGGTGTATGGGGCGCTCAGTGTCTCCAGTGTGGTGGATGTATAGGGTGCTCGGTATCCCCAGTGTATGGGGTGCTCGGTATCCCCGGTGTATAGGGGGGGCGCTCGGTATCCCCGGTGTATGGGGCGCTCGGTATCCACGGTGTATGGGGCGCTCGGTATCCCTGGTGAATGGGGCGCTCAGTATCCCCGGTGTATGGGGCACTCGGTATCCCCGTTGTATGGGGCACTCGGTATCCCCGTTGTATGGATCGCTCGGTGTCCCTGGTGTATGGGGCGCTCGGTATCCCCGATGTATGGGGCGATCGGTATCCCCAGTGTATGGGGCGCTCGGTGTCCCCGGTGTGGCGGGTGCATGGGGTGCTCGGTATCCCCGGTGTGGCAGGTGTATGGGGCGCTCTGTGTCCCCGGTGTGGCGGGTGTATGGGGCGCTCGGTGTCCCCGGTGTAGGGGGAGCTCACTATCCCCAGTGTGGTGCGCTTGGCATCCCCGGTGTGGCGGGTGTATGGGGCGCTCGGTGTCCCCGGTGTAGGGGGAGCTCACTATCCCCAGTGTGGTGCGCTTGGTATCCCTGGTGTGGCGGGTGTATGGGGCGCTCGGTATCCCCGGTGTGGCGGGTGTATGGGGCGCTCGGTGTCCCTGGTGTAGGGGGAGCTCAGTATCCCGGGTGTGGTGTGCTCGGTATCCCTGGTGTTGCGGGTGTATGGGGCGCTCGGTATCCCCGGTGTGGCGGGTGTATGGAGCGCTCCGTATCCCCGGTGTGGTGGGTGTATGGGGCGCTCGGTATCCCCAGTGTGGCGGGTGTATGGGGCGCTCGGTGTGCCCGGTGTGGCGGGTGTATGTGGCGCTCGGTATCCCTGGTATGACGGGTGTATGGTGCGCTCGGTATCCCCGGTGTGGCGGGTGTATGGGGCGCTCGGTATCCCCGGTGTGGCGGGTGTATGGGGCGCTCTGTGTCCCCGGTGTGGCGGGTGTATGGGGCACTCGGTGTCCCCGGTGTAGTGGGAGCTCACTATCCCCAGTGTGGTGTGCTTGGTATCCCGGGTGTGGCAGGTGTATGGGGCGCTCGGTATTCCCGGTGTGGTGGGTTTATGGGACGCTCTATGTCCCCGGTGTAGGGGGAGCTCAGTATCCCCGGTGTGGTGTGCTCGGTATCCCTGGTGTGGCGGTTGTTTGGGGCGCTCGGTATCCCCGGTGTGACAGGTGTATGGGGTGCTCGGTATCCCTGGTGTGGCAGGTGTATGGGGCGCTCCGTGTGGCAGGTGTATGGGGCTCTCAGTGTCCCCGGTGTAGGGGGAGCTTAGTATCCCCGGTGTGGTGCGCTCGGTATCCCCGGTATGGCGGGTGTATGGGGCGCTCGGTGTCCCCGGTGTGGCGGGTGTATGAGGCGCTCGGTGTCCCCGGTGTGGAGGGTGTATGGGGTGCTCGGTATTCCCGGTGTGGCGGGTGTATGGGGCGCTCCGTGTGGCGGGTGTATGGGGCGCTCGGTGTGGCGGGTGTATGAGGCGCTCCGTGTGGCAGGTGTATGGGGTGCTCGGTATCCCCGGTGTAGTGGGCTCAGTATCCCCGGTATGGCGGGTGTATGGGGCGCTCGGTATCCCCGGTATGGCGGGTGTATGGGGCGCTCGGTGTCCCCGGGGTGGCGGGTGTATGAGACGCTCTGTGTCCCCGGTGTGGAGGGTGTATGGGGTGCTCGGTATCCCCGGTGTGGCGGGTGTATGGGGCGCTCCGTGTGGCGGGTGTATGGGGCGCTCGGTGTGGCGGGTGTATGGGGCGCTCGGTGTCCCCGGTGTAGGGGGAGCTTAGTATCCCCGGTGTGGTGCGCTCGGTATCCCCGGTGTGGCAGGTGTATGGGGCGCTCCGTATCCCCGGTGTGGCGGGTGTATGGGGCGCTCGGTATCCCCAGTGTGGCGGGTGTATGGGGCGCTCGGTGTGCCCCTTGTGGCGGGTGTATGTGGCGCTCGGTATCCCCGGTATGGCGGGTGTATAGGGCGCTCGGTGTCCCCGGTGTGGCGGGTGTATGGGGCGCTCGGTGTCCCCGGTGTGGCGGGTGTATGGGGCGCTCGGTGTCCCCGGTGTGGCGGGTGTATAGGGCGCTCGGTGTCCCCGGTGTGGCGGGTGTATGGGGCGCTCGGTGTCCCCGGTGTGGCGGGTGTATTAGGCGCTCGGTGTCCCCGGTGTGGCGGGTGTATGGGGCGCTCGGTGTCCCCGGTGTGGCGGGTGTATGGGATGCTCGGTGTCCCTGGTGTGGCGGGTGTATGGGGCACTCGGTGTCCCCGGTGTGGCGGGTGTATGGGGAGCTCGGTGTCCCCGTTGTGGTGGGTGTATGGGGCGCTCGGTGTCCCCGGTGTAGGGGGAGCTCAGTTTCCCCAGTGTGGTGCGCTCGGTGTCCCTGGTGTGGCGGGTGTGTGGGGCGCTCGGTGTCCCCGGTGTGGTGGGTGTATGGGGTGCTCGGTGTCCCCGGTGTAGGGGGAGCTCAGTATCCCCAGTGTGGTGCGCTCGTTGTCCCTGGTGTGGCGTGTGTATAGGACGCTCGGTGTCCCCGGTGTGGTGGGTGTATGGGGAGCTTGGTGTCCCCGGTGTAGGGGGAGCTCAGTATCCCCGGTGTGGTGCGCTCGGTGTCCCCGGTGTGGCGGGTGTATGGGGCGCTCGGTGTCCCCGGTGTGGCCGGTGGATGTCGGTGGCGCAGTGCTGAGGCCAGGCTCCTCCCCCTCCCGCCTCCTCCCGTCCTCGGTGCACTGCTCCCCTTCAGCCTCCGCCGTCATCCTCCGCCTAGAGTCGGCGAGCGCGGGATTGACGGGCGGGCGGATGGTGCCGGGTTTGCGCCCGTGTCGGGGAGGATGGCGCTGGCAGGGCCGGAGGGTAGCTGAGCGGGGCCCGGATTGATCGCGGATGGGGCGGCGGGTGCCCTCTGGATGCCCCCAGTTGTTGGATTGCTGAGCAAAGGCGGCGGGCGGATGGCATGGCGGAGCCCAGCAGAAGGTAGGTGCTGCACTGCCCCCTCTGCTCATTGTGCCCCCTTCTGCACATTGTGCCCCTTCTCTTGTGTCTCTGCCCGGAGCTCCGTGCTTACCGATGCCAGGATGTCTCTTCTGCAGGCAGCTCCGGGCTGGCTCTCTGTCTTGCCCTGTATTCCTCTACAAACAGATGCCCCCCATGCTAAGGTTGGTCAGGGGGTGATTTAATCCTGAAGGGTGCCTGGATGCCCTTATCTAAGCCGGTACCGTTATCCCGTCCATAGGGGGCACTCGGTGCCCAATCTGGATGTCTCTTGTATTTGATGTTCTCTTCTTGACCCTGTGCCATAATCTTGTGATCTCCAACCATGAAGCTTTTCAGATGTTCTACTCTGGGGTGGTCCCTGGTGGGTTTAGAGTCCTCTTATCCTTCCTTCACGGTGTGTGTGTTCCAGATCCTGGTCGTTGTAGGGTCCCTGGTTGGAGTGGTCTCTAAGTGCCCTTGTCTGGATTGGTTTCTGCATCCCCTGTCTATGGGGGTTTTGGGTGCTCTGGCTGCCCATAGTCACGATGTGTGCCACCTTTCCTTGTGATCTCTCATTGCCCCAATTATGTATCTCTTTAGATTTGCAGTCAAGGGTGGCCCCTGGTGTGTTGCCTTGTCTCTAGTGGTCTTTTACGCCCCTGCCATGCTGTGCATCGCAGATCCTGGTCATCCAGGGATGCCCAGGTTAGAGTGGCCTCCAAGTGCCCTTATCTAGAATGGTCTCTGCATTCCCCCTCGGCGGAGGTCTCTGGATGCTCTTGGCTAGTGGGGGTCTGGATACCCTTGGCTGTTTTGTTTTTCTCTACCTCATGAGCTCCTCTTAGTCACAGTAGGTGATGCTATCCATAATGACCTCTGGGTTCTATCCATGGTAGGTGGCCCTCATTGGTGGCCTCTATTAAACACATTTGGATGACCCTAGCCATGTTAGTCTGCTGTAGTCTCTCTGGATGGGTGTCCTGTTTATAGTAGCCCACGGATGTCCAAAATACTTTGTAGGTGCACCTACCATTATGTCAGTAAATTTATGAGTGCCCCATTATTATTGACTGCCTCCGACTATTATTTTCTATGATTGCTGTTCTAATCGGTAGATAGCCCTGTCTATAGCAATTGTCGGGTTCAGCTGTGTATACATGCCATGATTGTATGTGTATAGCTACCCCTGTCCATAGCAGGGTATTGGTGCTGCTATCTACAGTATGGTATCAGTGCCCCTGTATGTAGCAGTCCATGGAGTTTTACTGTCTATAGCAGCGTATGGATGCTGATGTTTGGAGAAGTGCATAGGGTGCCCCTTTGCTTTGTCTGGGTGTCAATGTGTATAGATGCCTCTGTCTCTAGCAGGGGGTGACTGCTGCTGCCTATAACATTGTTTCAGTACCTGTGCCTATAGCTGTGCAAAGGGTGACCCTGGTTTTAGCAGCACATGCAGTTCTTTTTCTATATCAGTGTATGATTGGTACTGACTCATACAGTGTATCAGTACTGATGTCCATAGCAAAGTATATGGTGCATCTGTCCATATAAGAATATATGTTACCTCTGTTGATATCAGTATATAGGGTGCCTCTGCCCACAACAGTATGTAGGGTACCTCTCTCCATAGCAGTGCAGTTATTCTGACTGACCATAACTATCTATACGTACTGCTGTCCATGGTGCTGAACTATCATCTCTCTGGCAATGCAAGGGTGTTGCTGTTCCTCTCAGTGGATAGGTTCCAACTGTTAATAATATTTTTTGGGTGCTTCTGCACATCACACAAAATGTAAGGGGGTTGCTGTACATAAACACGTATGGGTGCTGCTATCCATTCAAGGCTTCGCCAGCCTATGGGAGTGTATGGGTGCAGCTGTGAATAACAGTATATCTGTGCTGCTGTCCATGGTGCTGAACTGCCATATTCTTTGCTGCTGCCCATCATAGCATATGGGTGCTGCTGCCCATCACAGTATATGGGTGCTTCTGCCCATCACATTATATGGCTGCTGCTATCCATTGCTTTGTATATGTTCGACTGTCTATCACAGTGTAGGGTTGATGCTGTGTCAAAGACTATGGGTGCTGCTGCCCATCACAGTATATGGGTGCTGCTGTCCATCCCAGTGTATGGGTGCTGCTGTCCATCACATTGTATGTGTGCTGCTATCCATCACATTATATGGCTGCTGCTAACCATTGCATTGTATAAGTTCTACTGTCCATAACAGTGCAGGGTTGATGCTGTGTCACAGAGTATGGGTGCTTCTGCCCATAACAGTATATGGGTGCTGCTGCCCATCACATTGTATGGGCGTTGCTGTACACCACATTGTGTGGGTGCTGCTGTCTATCACAGTGTATGGTTGATACTGGCCATCACTGTGTATTTGTACTATGACCATCACATTGTAGCGGTGCTGCTATCTATTACATTATATGGCTTCTGCTGTAAATCACAATGTATGGGAACTGCTTTTCATGACATTGTATAGGTGCTGTTGTCTATCACAGTATATGGGTGCTGCTGCCCATCACAGTATATGGGTGCTGCTGTCTATCCCAGTGTATGGGTGCTGCTGTCCATCACATTATATGGCTGCTGCTATCCATTGCATTGAATAAGTGCCACTGTGCATCACAGTGTAGGGTTGATGCTGTGTCACAGAGTATGGGTGCTGCTGCCCACCACAGTGTATGGGTGCTGCTGCCCTCCACAGTGTATGGGTGCTGCTGTCCATCACGTTGTATGGGTGTTGCTGTACACCACATTGTATGGGTGCTGCTGTCTATTACAGTGTATGGTTAATGCTGTCCATCACAGTTAATAGATGCTGCTGGTCATCAATGTGTATTTGTACTGTGACCATCACATTGTATGGGTGCTGTTATTAATCATATTGTTTGGGTACTGCTGTTAATCGCAGTGTATGGTTGCTGTTGTCTATCATATTATTTGAGTACTGATTTTAATTACATTGTAATGGTGCTGAGGCAAAGACATCATGAATACATGCTGTGATGGACAGCAGCACCCTTACATTGTAAAAGACAGCAGCACCGATACAAGGTGATGAACAGCAGCACCCATACCCTGTAATGAACAGTAGCACCCATACAATTTTGTCCATCATATCGTTTTGGGTGCTGCTGTTCATCACAGTTCATGGGTGCTGCTGTCCATCACATTGTTTGGGTTTTGTTGTTAAACACAGTGTAGGGGTGTTGCTGCCAATCACTGTGTAGGGGTGCTGCTATCCATTACAATGTATGGGTGCTGCCATTCATCAAATTTTATGGGTGATGCTGTCTATCACAGTGTAAGGGTGCTGCAGTTTATAACATGTTATGGGTGCTGTTGTCCATTACAGTGTATGGGTGCTGCTGTTTATAACATGTTATGGGTGCTGTTGTCCATTACAGTGTATGGGTGCTGCTGTTTATACCATTTTATGGGTGCTGTTGTCCATTACAGTGTATGGGTGCTGCTGTTTATAACATTTTATGGGTGCCATTGTCCATCACAGCATGTGTTTGCTGCTGTATCCGGTGCTGAAATCCCTTTTCTTTGGATTTGCCCACCTCCCCCCTGTGCTTGCTCCAGGGTTGGCATCATGCTGCCTATTGTACATGTACCCAGAAGCATGCTACTTGGCCCTGGATGTGGGTGCCATCCCTGGCAAACACACCCCTAGTAGCAAACAAAAAAACATGTATTCAGAACGGCACTGAAAGGATTTTAGCAGTTCAACTCATCCCCCCCACCGGGCAGCAGCTTCATGTATGAGTGTCACACTGACTGCATCTATCAAAAGCCATTGAGCTGCCTCACATCACTGACACATGCCACCAGCACAGATCTCACCGAACCTGGCATATGTCACCGACATACAGCACTAACAGGCTTAATACACTCTACAGAATGCCTGTTTATGTGATGCTCACCCATGGCTGGGTCACAGCCCTGTCCGGCTCTGCCAGATTGCAGCTCAGCCAGCCAGGCATGGGGTGAGCATTTGATTACAGGCTGGTGGATTAGCCTCGATCCTCCGAGCACCAGCCCTGCCATCCATCGGCTATGTGCTCAGAAAACAAATTGGTGTTGTTGCATTTGTTTACGTGAGCTGAGAGCTATCGATTCCTCTAATGTATTTTTTTTTAAATGGATGGCCTCCGATCCTGCAGTTGCCCAACCCATCAGCTGTGGCTCCTGTCTTGTATTTGGTAAAGGACGTGTTCCAGCACCTTCCTCCGGCATTTTGTTTTACTGTCTGGGATTTGGTAAAAGTGGCTTCTGATTGTGAGTTAGCAGCTTGTGTATTGGGGAGGGGATGCGGCTCGGCAGCGGCGGTGAGTTCCCCAGCGTTGGCTGAGCGCAATTACAAGCCTGCCGCTGAAACGCCATTAAAGTGTCCCGGCAGGGAAGCTGAGCCTGTGCTCAGATTAAAGGGACAATCCAGACAAAGGGTTAAATGATCCTGCTTTCTGCTCCCCGTATGCTGGCTGTCAGGGACAGCATCTTTCATCCAGCCATTACCCAGCTGGCTTTCTGAGCTCTCCCCCTTCTGAGGAGCCTCTTCGGTAGCTGTTGATGACTCATGCATGTATGTTTCAATGTGGAGGTCCATTCAGAAGTCATTTCCTTTTGAGGATTCTGTAAAATGAGTCAGTAGGGAACACATTCTCTAGGGTTTATCTGGGAATGCAAAGTGCTGGGGAATGAAATATGCCACCCCTGGCAGCCAGCATGGGGCAAGCAGAAAGCAGCCAAACTTAAAGTGGACCAAACCCAAGGTTGAAAGACCTGACATCTATACAATTCCTGGGCCGCCTGATTCCCCCCCCCCCCCCATGTCCACTAAAATAACCTACCCTCTCCCCGATCCAACAGCGCATGTGTGAGCTGCAGATATCACTAGCTATACCCTTAGCAGGGCGTGCGCCAAGTGGCCAGCGCGGGTATGCGCCCTGTTAGAGGGAGGCGGGGATGTGGCCGCCAGTGCACTCAGCTCCGTTCAGCTAAATTCGACCCTTAGCCGAGTCTTAGGCGATATTGATTGGATGAGAGTCTGCACATGTGCCATAGGAGCGGGAAATGCTGAGATGTATTTGGCAACCTGGGGAGTTTCCACACGGGGGACATCCCGAATCGGCGTGTTTTGGTCCACTTTAAACCGAAATAACATCCATTTTTCACAAAATGTATGTTTTCTGAGCACAGGGGGCATACCAAATGCAGATACCCCACTGCACATTAATGACTTACTTCTAATTCTCTCTTACAATTTCAGTGCTGTGATTGACCGCTGTAGTCACATTGGTGCTGGTACTTGGCCGCACGCACCCATTAATGCGCAGGGGGCTTGTGTAATCAGAATTCCCTCCTGCTCCGAAAATAACATCCCGAATTGTAATGCCCCGATGTGTGAAACCCCCCCCTCAGTTCGCCCAGGCTCCAATGGTGCATGCTCAGGCTCTCGTCATTGACTTGAAGTCCGCATCCCCTGCCATGTTGGCGCTCCTGCCCCAGCCTGAATCTGAATGAGCATGCATGACACGCTGGGATGCAGGGCATGCGGCAACCCACACTTCCCGTTGTAAACAATGAAAGCATCTGCCGAATGAGATCCACGCATACGTTTGTGGAATTGGGTTTCCCCAGGGTACCTAGTCGTCTAGAGGTGGGTGGATTGGGTGATCTCAGGGATTGCACACGACAGGGCATCCCAATTTGTGCTGCCCTATAAAGAGGTAGACAACCCCCCCCCCCCCCCAAGAGTCTTATATGCTCAAGGGAGGTGTTGCTCCTCTTTTAGTGCTTGTTTGTTATTAAAGGATATCAAAACCCAGTAAAGCTAACCCTGGCATCTCAAACAGACAATTTTCTACCCCCTGAGGGCATTTCGGTTTGGAATATTCTTCTGTGTGAACCCCACTAGGATGATCAATATACTTCCATTGCAGGCGTACCACAGTAGTGCCTGATACATCCCCTCCATTTGAATGAATGAAGGGAGCTGTGCACAGGCACAGTGACTGGTGGGAGAGGTGGACCCTAGGACCTCTCAGATGGAGGCTTATGGTTTTCGGAAACCAGGAGGCTTCTGGGCAGCGGACCCAGTTGCAGCGGGTGGGAAGCAAGTAATGCTGGCATGCGCCATGGGCTCAGGGTAGAGGGGAGTTTACTGTGTGCTCGGGGGGGGGGGGGGTCACTCAGTTGGGCATCCAAGTTTGGGATTCCCCCTAGGGATGGAGTAAACCTGCCCTGAATTCTAGACTCTAGGGTGGGTTTAGTCCTAAGGATAAAAATGAAATGGACGTGCACTTTTTGCACAAGAGGGTTGATTCAAAGCCCCTTTCTCACCTTTTTTTTGCGTGAATATTTCCATCCTGGTTCATTTTTTCCCTCTGGTCTGATTCAGCAAAGCCTTTTTTCTGCCAGAACTTTAGTGTGAAATGTTTTCATTTTTGTATGATTTTTCGTTGGCAAGCAAGACCTCCATAAAAATAATGAGAAAGGGGCTCTGAATCAACCCTATGGTGCTGAAATGACCCCCTGGTAGAAAATGAAAGGAAATGCAATTTTTACTTGTGTACTCTTTAACAAAAAGTGTAAAGTGCTTTTTATTTTTTTAATAACATTTCAAAAGTGTCACTGTTTTCATTTTCCACATAAGAGTAAATTCACTACTGCTTACAAAAAGTGAAGTTTACTTGAATGATCGATTCCTTACCGCTAGACTGCCCCATAGAGTAAAAAGTATTATTCCCTTTCATTTTGTAGTGTTGATTTTGCACCTTTGGAACAAAAATGAGATAAAAAATTAGGTGGAAAATGTAAAGGATTTGCATTTTGTTTTCAAAAACAGCATAGTGCACTGTAGAGGTTGTTTCAGCCCTAGGTGCAAGAAAGTTCACTTTTTTTTGGGGGGAGGGGGGTGTGGCCGCTCCCTATGCCGACACACAGTTCAAAACAATGCTTTATGCCAATCATACGAATGCACAGCACAAAGTATTGGTTTGAACTGTGCTGATTGGATGAGAACCCGCAAATGAGCAATGGCAATGGCAAAAAGGCAAGTGGAGTGGCCGATCTGGGGGGGTTTCACACAGCATGGCGTCCAAAATCGGGATGCCCCAGGGACAAGTTACAAGCACCAGGATAGTTAATTAAACTGAGGATAATTCCACATTAAAATCATTCAAAGAATACAGTCTAAAAAGCATAATAAAGCAAATATTGGTCACGTACTGTATGCTTAAAAAAGTTGTGGATGAGCTGGGAAGTGCTTGGCATAGATCAGGTTTATAAATTATGCACACGCTTTGCTGTGGTCATAGACTAACATGGGACCACTGTGGCTTGCCAGGCTCACTCACACTGAGAGCACCAAGGGGCAGAGTGGCTGTCAGACCACATTTTTGTGTGGTCCTAAGGCAATGAAATTGAGAGGAGAACAAAATTTGGAGACCTGCTATGTCTGTTACTCGGCGCTGCAGTAAATGGAGGAGAGGTTTGGTGTGGAATAAACTTCAGAAACATAAGTCATCAAGAAATGCAATGTTAATTTGGTCGACTGGGGGCTTGCTTACTTCGATTGCCAATGCCCGAATTGCCGGCTCTTTTTGCTTGCTTAAATACAGTTCAGACAATGGAGCTTAAATGACCGTCCTGATTGGATGCCTGGGCACATGTGAGACTTCTATTAGATATTTAAAACATATACAGACATATATGGAAGGTAAAGCTCAGACATGAAGAACACCTGTTTCTCATTAAGCAGACATTCTTTAGCGATAGTTATATGAGTAGGGAGGGGTGAAAACCCCTCCACACACTGAGAATGTGGTAGAGACATACAGGCAGCTAGAACTAAAATAATTAATACTAATTATTATATTTCATTTTTCACCTCAGGCTCATGGGACAGGCATGAGATGACGCGTGTCAAATTCACGTGCAGCCCGGCGACGTCATCAAAGGCCGACGCTGTTTCGCCGCATGGCCGGTTTGGCGCCACTACACAGCGCCTCCGACCGCGTTGTCACACCCGGGCTTACTGATACAGCTTGCATTGTGCTGCTGTGCAGATCGGGGCCAGTCACACCTAATCTGCCCGGAGCACGATACTGGCGGATGGGCGGATATAACATCTCGGCGTGAACTGATCCCAAGCCATCACCACTGCTTCATCCTAGCATCAGGCAACTTAAAACGTGAATTAACAGGATGTTATTATTCCTTTGGATTTGAATCAGGGGAGCACATGGGGCGATTAGACTCCTATCATTCAGCATCACTTTGGGATAGCATACTCTGATGAGAGGGGCTCGACAAGAATTGATTTAGTTCGATTGGGCTGATTGAATGCCCTACGAGGCGATTGGGTGCAGAAGAAGCCCCCCATTGGGGGTGAAACTAGTCCACCATGAACCGCCGCTAACCAATGGAATCACGTCGAGAACATGTGAATGTACATGTATATTTAATGTAGATTTATCAGCGTGTATACAACTATAGTTATTGGGCAATCAAAAAATGTATTGTATTTTTACTAGTATTATGTAAGTGAACGGGGGCAAACACTGGTAGCTTAGTGAAGCACAAGTGTTAACCCCTTGTTAATCACCAGCAGCCATTTTTGGTTGTGACTATGCAATCTAATAAATGTATTTTGATATTTTAACAAGGAGTATCTGTAAAAGTATTCTTTTAAGGCGGGGTTACACTCTGAGTTCCCAGTACTACTGGGCCGGTTCTTACCCAGGAACACGTAGTGTTCATAACTTTGTCCATGAGATGACATATACATGTCTAAAAGGTAAAGAACATATTCTAAAAGATTCTATGTTCTAAAAGATTCTAAAAGAAAGACGGGGAGGCCGATTTATTAATAGCGCCAGGTAGCGACAGATGAGCGGCAGTAGCGTTATTTTCACAGCACCGGCTAGTATTCGCTGTGCTTGGCCGTTGTTCGCTTGTTGACAGCGACTCAGTTGGTGTGCGGTAATGTTGAATACGGGGTTAGGAGTCGCTGTTTGACAGGTATGGGAGCGCATGACAGCGAATGGCCATAGCGAACGGCTCCCAGCATATTCATTAACAAATCACGCTCAAAAATTTCTCGCGCTGTGAAATGCTTGTTTAAACCCCAGAGCGCTGGCGGCGATGGGTTAAAAGTAGTTTTTTAACCCCCAAACAACCTTATTTTTGGTTAAAAAAAATAAACAAGTTTTTATAAACATTTTGTAATATGAATACATTAATTTCAGACCTGTAATATCAATTCTGCACAATTTTTTTTTTTTTTTACCTTTAAAAAAATATCTAACATGGCAGAAGTGGTCACAGAATTTTTGACATTTAAAAAAAAAAAAAAAAAAACATTAATATCAATTATTTATGAATATTTAAAGATTGCTCCATTGAAATGCATTGGAGAGCGCCAGGTAGCGAGAGGTCATACCTGGCGCTGTGATGGGATTAGCAGCAGCGCTGTTCGTTGCAGTCGGCTACATGATGAATCCCGCGCTAGCTGACGCTTTCGCCGGCGCTAGCCTCATTTAGCATGATAAATGCGTGATTGTGTTCGCAGCCTGGCGTTCTGTAGTCGGTAGCCGCCGTTAGCTGGCGATACCTGGCGCTAGTGAGACACTACCTGGCGCTATCACTTGATGAATAAGGGCCATATTCTAAAAGATGCCCCGCTGTTTGCCCTCTCCCAGGGGCTCCGCAACACTCACCTGCTTTCGTGCTCCCTCTTCTATGTAAACATCCAGCAGCCTCATGCCCGGATCTTTGGCTGTGAGCGTGATTCCTCCCTATTCAGAAAGGCTGGGGACAGGAGCTCGTGTGCTGCTGGGGATATGGCTGCTGTGCTCCTGATTGGCGAAGCTCTGCATGTAAACAGAGCAGTTCACATATGCACGGCATACAGCTCTGATTGGATGCCACCGGAGCAAGGAACAAAACCTGGGAAATTCAAAAATCCTGGATTTTGTTCTGCTTTAAAGTGCACTTGTTGTACCCGGTGCTGAATTGACCACCCTGTTGCTGTGAAAAGATGCGGCCAATAGACAAAGTAATGGTGGGCACATCTGCAGCTTCTATATGGACTATCTTTTGAACGGGACTATCTTGGGTTTCGGTGCATCCAGGGAAAGGTCATCTCATGTTTCTCACGAGGGGCCTTTAGCGATGCTGGTATCTTCATCACATACACTCCGCAGTTAAGTGCTTTTATAGGTTTACGTAAGTCTTTGTGTACATCAGATAATATCATAATGTATGCTTCCTGATAGGCCTAATGCAGCTGTGACCACCATCTATATTTATATCGCTGCCTGTCCTAGATCCGACACATCGGGTTATTGTTACTGCTGGTTCTGCAAGTGATCGCAGCTTACATTACTGGCCAAACATTGCCGACCACTCACTGGTACTGCCTGTGCTGTTATACCTCTGTGTTTGCTTGGTCGGAATTGCCTAGAGCAGTGGGTCCCAGGACCATCTCCAGGTTTATGTGGGCCCTTGAGCAACAGCATCCAGGGCAGTATTAAGTGTGGTGGAGGCCCCTGGGCACAAAATCTGGTGGAGGCTCCGGAGCATTTTTTTTTTCCTTTAAAATACTAGTCCAGCCAAGTAACCGATTGGTGGATGTGTGGCACTCACCCACTTACTGGAACATTTCCCTTGTGCGGGTGCGTGATGCTCAGGAACTCCTGCTTTGCCATTCTGGATGGGGGGAGTGTAGTAACCCAGCAGAAAACAGTTCCCTGCATTGAGCTGCCAGCGGCTGTGCTTGGTGGCTTATGTGCAGTGAGCGGCCACCGATTGACAGCTCTGTACTCGCCAATCACTGTAGCGTTGCTGACAGTGGCTTTGCTGCTCTAGACTCAATGTCCTGCCCTGTGGTGGCTTTGGCTGTAGGTTTGCAAAAAGAAAAAAAGGCTTGCCCAGTTGCAAGGGACCCCACTGCCGCCGATGTTTTCTTTGTTGCTGGCCTGCGGCCCATCAGTCCAAAGGCTGAAAGTCCTCCTGGACCAGACCATAAACCAAAGGTTGATGGAGGCCCCCTTTGCAGGGCAAGTGGTGGAGCCCCTGGGGCACGCACCCCTTAATCCGGCCCTGACAGTGTCTCAGTGGGCCCCTTGTGGTGCGCCAAGACACTCCGTAACATAAGAAGCTTTAGGCTTCAGTCTCCCATCCTGGCGTTGCACCGCTTGACAAGAAAAGGAAGACGGAATAATTGTTATAAATAAATGAAATTTAGGTAACAAAAGATACAAATAGTGATGGATGAACCCGAATCGCAAAGTTCCGGTTCATACCGAACTTTGCAAGTTCGGGTTCCCAAACCTGAACATGAGTTTCAACTAGAAGTCTGTGCTGGACTTTGGCATCCGGCCCGAACAAAAAAAAAAAGTTTGATTGGCAGTCTATCAACCCGCTTCACCTAAGGAGCAGCAAGAAGCAGCTGTAACTTATCATGGCCCGTGAACCTCTTCCTCTCAGTGGTGACGGAGCAGTGGTGGCAATTGAACTTGGTCCCTTATTTATGAAAGAATAGCGACAGGTAGCGACTGGTGAGCGGCCGGTAATGACGGGCCCCGCCACGAGAACGCCGGCTCCCCACCACAATCACACATTTATCAAGCCAATCCTGCTTAGCGACTGAGATAGCGCCATATAGCGACTCATTCATCATTATTCCAGCCTCAGCCCACAGCGCCAGCGTCCGACCTTGAACAGCGACAGGTATGACCTCTCGCTACCTGGCGCTCTCCAATGCATTTCAATGGAACAATCTTTAAATATTCATAATTAATTGATATTATTTTTTTATTTTTTTTAAATGTGAAAAATTCTGTGACCACTTCTGCCATTTTAGATAATTTTTTTAAGGGAAAAAAAATAATTAAAAAATTGTACAGAATTGATATTACAGGTCTGATATTAATGTATTCATATTACTAAATTATTTTTAAAACCTTTTTTTTTTGGTTTTCAAGAATATGGTGGTTTGGGGGTTAAAAAACTACTTTTAACCCATCGCCTCCAGCGCTCTGGGGTTTAAACATGCATTTTACAGCGCGAGAATTTTTTGAGCGTGATTTGTTAATGAATATGGTGGGAGCCGGTCGCTATGGCCAGTCGCTATCATGCGCTCCCATACAGCGCGGAACCTGTCAAATAGCGACTCCTCACCCAATATTCAACATTACGGCAAACCGACTGAGTCGCTGTCAACAACCGAACAACGGCCAAGCACAGCGAATACTAGCGGGCGCTCTGAAAATGCCGCTACAGTCGCTCAACTGTTGCTACCTGCCGCTATTAATGAATCGGCCTCCCCATCCCAGTTGGGGCTACAGAAAGATGGCCACCAACTCCCATTAGCGAGGTCACTCCTACTGCCAGATGTACACTCTGCACATTTACATTTATTCAAAGTTCGGCCGAACTTGGTGGACCCGAACTTTGGGGGGTTCACTCATCCCTAGATAAAAAGAATAATAACAAAAAAGACAGGATAGAAAATATGAAAGAAAGAAAGAACATGCTGAATTGAATGAAAGACAGTAAGAAAAAATAGAAGGAATTATAGGAAAAGTAAGTAAGAAAGAAAGAAGAGAAAGGATGAAAGAACAGAAGGAAAAACAAGGAATGAAATAAATCATAGAAGGAATGACTAAAAGATTGTCAGAAAGAAAAAAAAATAGAGGAGAGTGATTAGTATTACAAAGAATAATAAAAAAGACAGGATAGAAGATATGACAGAGGGAAAGCAAGAATGAAAGAACATGCTGAATTGAATCAAAGAAAGTAAGAAAGAACAAAAGCAAAAGCAAATAATCTAAGTACAGAAAAGGTAAGTAAGAAAGAAGAGAAAGAAACAAAGAATTAAATAAATAACAGCAATGACTAAAAGATTGTCAGAAAGAAAAAAATGAATAGAATGAAAGAAAAAAATTATTAGTCATCAGAATGTACGGCAGGCAAAAAGAAAGAATAAGAGGAATGACAGAAAAAGTCAGAAAGAAAGAAAGAAAGAATAGAAAAAGAGACAGAAAAAATAAATAAAAATAAAATAAACCCAGTCCCTCAGTGAGTTGTTTTTTGTTATGTTACAAAATGCTTGGACTTCCTCTTTAACAAAAAAATAAATTAAAGAGAAAGTTCAGTCTATATAACAGGCTGAAATGGATGGACTAAGGTCTTTTTCAGCCTTACATATTACTGTTTGTTACTATGGCCCTTATTTAACAAGGGATAGCGCCAGGTAGCGAATGGTGAGCGAACGGTAATGACGGTCACCGCCACGAGAACGCCGGCTCCCCTCCGCAATCACACATTTATCAAGCCGATCCTGCTTAGCGACTGACAGAGCGCCAGATAGCGACTCATTCATCATTATTCCAGCCTCAGCCCACAGCACCAGCGAGCGACCTTGAACAGCGACAGGTATGACCTCTCGCTACCTGGCGCTCTCCAATGCATTTCAATGGAACAATCTTTAAATATTCCTAATTAATTGCTATTAATTTTTTTTTTTTTTTTTTTTTTTTTTAAATGTCAAAAATTCTGTGACCACTTCTGCAATGTTAGATATTTTTTTTAAGGTAAAAAAAAAAAAAAATTGTGCAGAATTGATATTACAGGTCTGATATTAATGTATTCATATTACAAAATGTTTTGAAAAACATGTTTTTTTATTTTTTTTTAAAAATATGGTTGTTTGGGGGTTAAAAAACTACTTTTAACCCATCGCCGCCAGCGCTCTGGGGTTTAAACAAGCATTTCACAGCGCGAGAATTTTTTGAGCGTGATTTGTTAATTAATATGCTGGGAGCCGGTCGCTATGGCCATTCGCTGTCATGCGCTCCCATACAGCGCAGAACCTGTCAAACAGCGACTCCTAACCCCGTATTCAACATTACCGCACACCGACGGGGTCACTGTCAACAGCCGAACAACGGCCAAGCACAGCGAATACTAGCGTGCGCTGTGAAAATAACGCTACTGTCGCTCATCTGTCGCTACCTGGCGCTATTAATGAATCGGCCTCCCCGTTACTATGTAAGTGCTCCCCAACCTTCCCTACCGCGTGAGCCACATCTACCACCACTAAGGCTCCTTTCATATTGGGGTATATATGTGTTTTCAGCTTTGAGTGGGTGGGGAAATGTAAGTGAAATGTAAGTGCTGACAATGATTTAGAATCATGCAGGCAGATGCAGAGTGAGGTGTGGGGAGTTTTTTATTTTTCAACTGTGCAAGGCTGTACTCACATAATACGATGTGCAGAGATACTTTAATGGGGGGGGGAGTTGGGAAGCAGATTTATTAATACCGGCTTTTGTAATATGGATCAGCATTAGAGCACTTGCTCTAAACAGCCAGATTTATGGATTTTTGTTCTGCCCATTTGATTGCTTATATACACATGTAGTAATTAAGTTGAGAAATGTTGCGTTATGTGGCTGCGTTATCTCTCCAGCCTCATAATGTGGTGGCAATTATTGGAATCATTCTGTACAATTCCCAAGATGATTTGTAGCAGTTTTAACAGAGGGGTGTGGTGTTTCTTCTCCTTTTTTATGTTATCATTCAGTTCACCCTGGCCAAGGGAATCGCCACCTTCCCCAAGATGGAAGTTTGTCCCTCCTTACACCCCTTCCATCCCATGGAAACTCTTTTGAAAAAAACAAATAATTGCCCATCCTGATATTAACACCTTGTTGCACCGGAAACAACACAGCTTTATTGAGGGCACATCCCGTCAGACTAATTTTATTGACAACATTGATGGTGTTGGATGAAGGTGGTGCTGTTGATATCACAGGGTTTTAGGATATTTTGTTAATGAAGGTAAGGTACAGTGGTGTACCGCAAGGCTTTGTCCTGGGCCCATAGGTGACATAGGAGAGGGCTTGGTAGGTAAAGGTTGGCTGTTTGCTGATGATACAGAGGTGTATAATAGGGCTGAATTGACCATTTTTGGGGGGACCTTTAACCGGGATAACACTCTAAAAGTCAAACGCACCCACATTATCTTGATTTCTGGTCGCAAAAATGTCTCACCTTTGTGGTGAAAAGTCCATTTTAAAGATCCTGGGCACTCCATGGCCGCAAAAACCAGATATCCTCTGACCGACAAAACAGAAGCGCTGCTAGACTCTCAAGCAAGTATTCTTTCTATTCTATCTCTCCCCCGTCAGCCGCGACCCTAGTTAGCATATGAATATGAGCTCCTAGTTAGCGTTTCAATTACCATCACGTCTAATTAGATTTTCAATCACCACCACCTAAACAGTGTTTCAGTCAGCGCTTAGCATTTGAATCACTGGTGGCTGTCTATGTGCTTGTGGTAGGTGGTGCAATCACAGCTTTGGAACAAGACAGTAGAACCTGCACCCCCTCCCTTCATCAGTCTGTCATCAGATCATCAGACCGTGGACACAGCTAAAATAGCTTAAACCAGTTTATGGGTGATGAGCGTGGTTGGGGGTGTGGCTTGTTTACAGGCTTTCAAGTAACAAATTGCCAGATTGAGTTGATAGAGGGACAAAATGCCTCAAAGTGGAACTGTCCAACTGAAGTTGTGGCATCTGGTCAGTTTACATAGGGGAGATATTCCTGAAGGTGTCTGCAACATAGCAAATGATTTGGCTTTACTGGATGAATGGTGAAAACAGTGGAAGCTGGAGTTCAGTGGCTCTTAAAGTAGACCAATCGCCAGGATTTCGACTATCCCGGTGATTGGTCTTTGCCCCAAGAGCATCCCTATTTGGGCTGCCCACTGTGTGAAACCCCCTATATCACCTACTGTACTCATCATTGCGCCTTTCACACAGCTCATGCCCCTGTGCTCGTCCAATCACCACTTTATGCTGTGCATACTAATGTTGTTTTGAACCGCGCATCTCCCTGTGGAGTGCGTGCTCCTGTGCACCCAGCCTATGTGAATGGCTGGGCATGTGCACAGCTGCAGCAATTGCAGGAGTAGACCAGCCCTGGAGTCCTTTAGATTCCTGTCTGCTGAATATCGCCTTTGGGATTTATTCATGAAGCTCTAGTGCGAGGTAGTGCTTTGTAGTGTCAGGCAGCGTCTGCTGAATGCCGTGTGCTGTACGCAATACCACATGTATGACATGTATGAAAGCGAATCTAGTGAGCGACTGGAACAGCGCCATGTAGCGTACAATTCATCATTACAGGCGGCTCAGCGTATAGCGCCAGAGTTCTAGCTTCCAGAGCTCCAGGTAAGACCTGTCCCTACCTGTCGCTCTCCCATACATTTCCTCTATTTAAAGTGGACCAACACCCATCTATAAGATTCCCAGGTCGATCATCTCCCTCACCGCGGGGCATCCGAGATCGCCCCAAAAAAACCTTACCTTATCTGCAACGGATCAGCCGCCGCCGCCTCCTGTGCACCCCTCTAGCAGTGCGCGCGCGCGCGCGCCCCCTGTAAGAGGGACGCGCGGGAGGCGGCGGCGGCTTATCCGTCGCTTGTTCGTCGCCGAAAAGGTACGTTTTTTGGGGCTTTTGGGGGGGTTTCACACAGCGGGGCATCCTGATCTCGGATGCCCCGCTGAAGTGGACCAACACCCAGGATAGTGAAAATCCTGGGTGTTGGTCCACTTTAAACATGGTTTTTTTTTGTTTTAATATTTTTTTTTCTCTCAAACAACTGTGTGACCTCTCCTGGCCTAGAAAAAGTCATTTTAGAAAACATTTTTGATTTTTTATATTTATATGCAGAATTGTCATTACAGGTCTGGCATTAAAGTGTTAATGTCACAGTGTTAATGTAATTCCATGTGTTTTTGCTTTATTACTGGTGGATATGTGTCCTAAAGAAAACCAATTCTGAGCACCGACGCTGTGTGTGGGGGTTTTTTTGATGAATATGGTGAGTCGGTTGCTCTGAGCAGTCACTACCTTTCGCTCCCTGCAGCGTAATCCTATTGTTACAGCGACCAACATACATCTCATTCATCCATGACCAGGTTACTAGAGCGACTGAGGTGCTCTGTTACAGCACCCGATAGCCGCTTACAGCGACTACTAGCGGTCGCTTTAAGCCCGCTGTACAGACGCTCATTTGCCGATACTTGGCGTTATTAATGAATCAGCCTGTCCGTTTGAGTCTGGGAAAGCTGAACCGACTAGGGAATAATGAAGTTGAATGTAACAATGACCTAAGGCCAAAGCTCATCACTAGGCCCACCACCCCCCCCCCATTTATCTATCTAGTCTACCACTAATATTCTGTGGGGCCGTAATTTAAATATTAATTTACAGCCTAGTGTAGAGCAGCTTGAAACACGGTGCTATTCAGATTCTCACTTATAAATGAGATTACAGGCTGGAACAAGTCACGGCAGAAGTGCTCGGCGTGAATGTGCTATCAGCAGGGAATACTTGTTGACGTCTGTTCCAGACTGAAAAGAAAATGGAGTCTGCTGACTCTCTCTGCTCATATTATGAATCATTCTCAATGTTCTGTGACAAATGCGGCAACCTGGAGGGGGAGGGGGTGGGCCCAGGCCGGGCTCCCGGGCATATGTCCCATGCATGCGGCAGTTGTGTCACAGCCATCGCGGAAGTGGAATGTGACGATCTGCAACTTACTCCGAGCCATCTGCCGAACGCTCACTTCTGCCGACTCCCACAACATCTGCCCTGACATTGCCTCGCTCTGCCACTTTTTACCATGGATACAACCGTGCCTCTGAAGGATACTTACCACCTCCACATGATTTTAAGCAGAGCAATTCTTGATCTAAATACTCGGGCTGAGTCAATTTTCTGTTGGGACAATTTCCCTAAAAAAATGGGGTTAGTCCAAATCAAATTTTAAGAATCGCTCATCTCTACCTGGGTATAAAAAAAAAATAAACTCCCCTGCTCTGGACCACGTCTCAGCTGGTGGGCAGGATCCAGCTAGCTTCTCTGAAGGTAGATGGGTTGCCACTCAGCTTCACCAAAGATGGGTGGGGGGCTGTCTCCCTGATTCTGGCTGCAATCATGTAGCCTTCCTTCTCTCAGCTGCACCCATTAATCCCTCCTACTTCTGGCTGCACCCATCCATTCCTCCCCCTAGTAGCACCCATCCATCCCTCCACCCCACTGCACCCATCCATCCCTCCTTCGCCTGGCTGCATCCATCCATCCCCCCTTCTTCCTGCACCCATCCATCCTTCCTCCCAGCTGCATCCATCCATCCCCCCTTCTTCCTGCACCCATCCATCCTTCCTCCCAGCTGCATCCATCCATCCCTCCTTCTTCCTGCACCCATCCATCCTTCCACCCAGCTGCATCCATCCATCTCTCCTTCTGGTGCACCCATCCATGTCTTCTGCTCTCCACTGCACCCATCCACCCCTCCTTCTCCTGGCTGCACCCATTCATTCCTCCTTCTCCCAGCTGTACCCATCCATCCCTTCTTCATCCAGCTGCACCCATTCATCCCTTCTTCTCCCAGCTGTACCCATCCATCCCTCCTACTTCCGGCTGCACTCATCCATCCTTTCACCTCCCAACTGCATACATCCCCTTCTTCCAGCTGCATCAATCCATCCTTCCTTTTTTCTCACTGCACCCATCCATCCCTCCTCTCAGCTACATACATCCATCTCTTCTTCTGGTGCACCCATCTATCTCATATTTTCCCCACTGCACCCATCCATCCCTCCTTCTCCTAGCTGCACCCATTTATCCCTCCTTCTCCCAGCTGCACCCATCTATCCCTTCTTCCAGCTGCACCCATCCATCTCCCCTCATCCCAGCTGCATCCATCCATCCCTCCTCCTGGCTCCATCCATCCCTTCTCCCAGCTGCATCCATCCATCCCTCCTCCTGGCTCCATCCATCCCTTCTCCCAGCTGCATCCATCCTTCCAGCTGCATCCATCCATCCATCCATCCATCCATCCATTCCTCCTCCCGGCTCCATCCCTCCTCCCAGCTACATCCATCCATCCTTCTCTCAACTGCATCTATCCATCCCTTCTTCTCTCAGCTGCATCTATCCATCTTTCCCTTTTGCTGGCTGCACCCATCCATCCATTATTCTTCTGGCTGCGTCCATACATCCTTCCTTTAGCCTGGTGCACCTACCCCCCCCCCCACCCCCCACATGTTTCTCCCCCAGCCCCTCCTCCCACATATGGCCCCTCTACATCCCATCCCTCGTCACACATCCCAGCTTTCACCCCCCCCCCCCCCCCGCCCACCAAGGTCTTTCCCTTTTCTTTTCTGCTCAGCAGCCCTAAGACTAGGTTTTAATGGCAGCAATGTCCATGTCTGTAAAATTCTTTTGGGGCACAGCTTGTAAACATGTATTTTAGTAACGTTATATATGCACCCTGCACCATGTGTAATGTATTCTCCAGGGGATCCGTTGTTCCTCTTTAAAACTGACTTGGAAGGTTTGTATCAGGAGGGCGAATAGGTCCACTTCAGCCCAACAATTAGCTGTGCTCACCTTTTATTCGGGCCAGGCTTCTGCTCAGCTTTAATACTGCTTTGTAAAAAGCCATGAAACGCGAAGGCACTGAATAAATCAATAATCATAATGTGGAAATGGATGCAGACGCTTCTCCACTGTAAAGGGCTGAAATGTAACCAGCAGACGCTCCGCCCGCCGCTAGGACAAATTCATTGTATGGGAAGCAGTCAGGCAGTAATTATGGTGGCTCTATAAAACTTCCTATTTCCGGAGTAATATGAGCTGTAAGGTGGAATGAGTCCGACGGCTTTGCTCATTAATTTTTGTGATTATTTCTATCATTTATTTATGACACAAATCGCCGGATAGCCAGATAACAACCAACCTGGAGAGAGACAAAGATGAAGGCCGTACGTGTTCACAGACAAGGCCAGAATGCGCAATCTGTACAACCCTCAGATTTAGAGGTGCTACGGGTATAGCCAGGTTTAACTTGACACTAAAAGTGGGCCTGTCACCCTGAAAGCTGGTCCTGGTGTTTAAAAGACTCCAGGGCTGACCAAGTGCCCCTGGGGGCCCCATGGTGTCAGGCATGCAATCACCTTTCCGGCACTCCATTCCACTTTTTCGACTGTGGACGCATCCCCTGCCTCCTTGCAGGATCGTGCCATGAGAATGGGGATGCAGCCGCTCCCTATGCCAGCGCTTTGTTACAAACAGTGATTTAAGCCGTGCATTAGTATGTCCTGATTGGACAAGTGTAAGCGAATGTACAATGGGATCAGTGGAAAGGTGAGTTTGGTAGATGATCTGGAGTGTTTCATTTAGGGCAGCATCCCAAATCAGGATGCCCCAGCAAAATGGAACTCCCTTCCCGGAACTCCTGGTGAAAAATCCTCTGTAAAGAGAAACAAAATCTAGGTTTTTTCGCTAGCCTGGGTTATGTTCTGTTGGAGATATAATACTTTGCAACAGCTTCTGCTTGTCTGCTGTTGCTGGACTTTAGTCAGATTGACTGCAGTATACAGTTTTGACAAGTTATGACAGTAGATGACGCTGTTACCAATGCTTAACAGTAGTCTCTCTATGCATTTGTTGATGTGGTTTATTTCCTGTATATCAAGCTGCGCTCTATCACTTCTCTTTCCTGTCTTAGTTAGCCACCATGTAAGGTGACATTCTTATACTGCGCGCATGTCTCAGTAAAGCCAGTTTTAGGGCCAATACAGGCGATCAGGTTCGGGTTTGTGACCTTCCATCATTCACATAGCACTGCCATGGCCTCTCCATTAATTGCAATCCAGGGAGTGTCCCAAGGTCCTCCATTGTAGTGAATGGAGAGGGCGTGGTGCACGCCCATGTGACTGATGGTAGGGAGGGGGACCTGGCCCGCTAGAACTGGTGAACGGACCAGCGCAGGTCAGCTACCCAGGACAAATGGTACAGTAAGTACCCTGTTAGTTTTTAGTTGCCTGTTGAATGATGTTAAAGTGTACCTATCACCTTGAAAGCTGCCCTTGGATTCAAAAAAACCCCAGGGGCATTTAGTCTATTGGCCCTGGGGTTTTTTTGAATCCAAGGGCAGCTTTCAAGGTGATAGGTACCTGATATGAAATGCCCCATAGTTTGAACCCCCTGTGTAGGCCCACAATGACTTACCTTTCTGGTGCCCCATTGCTGCATCCTCAGCCCACTGCTGAGGTGCTCCCCCGTGCCCAGCCATTCAAAAATGCTGTTCTTCAGCACGCAGGGTCTGGCAGGTGATCACTGTCTGTTAGGATTCATGACCGGTGAGAGGGCCTGTTTGTGGGAGACCGAATTTTTGATTGACCGGGTTTTGGTCCTTGCCCCCACACCACTGTGAGAAACCCTGCATGTGTCCCTAAGTCCCACTGCACAGGTGCTCCCCTCCAATCAGTTTTTTAAGCCACTATGTCAGAGCGGGAGCTTAGGCACTGCTGGCGATTGGTGGCACATCCCTTGCATCTCTCCTGCCTGTGCCAATCATTCAGTTCATGAGATGCCACTTCCGGCTGCGCATGTGTGACGGGATAGCCGGAGGCGTATATTTTACAGGTGACTGGCGGAGTCAGTGGAATCAGAGGGTGTGTATCTACCTTGACCTAGCATCTTATATATGCTAAGTCCTGTTATGGTCCACTAACTTAACTTTAAGGATGATAAGGAAATGTGAGTAAGCGGCACACTTTCCTGGAAAGGCTAGCTCATAATGAATTGATCATATAGTATTTTCTCCAGTGACTAAGCTGCAGCTCTCGGAAAGTCTCTGTAATGAACCGGTCATGTATGTCAGCAGCAATCACGCCTCTCATCGGGCACTTGGGAGGGGCGGCGCTCTGCAGTGGAAAGCCCTGATTCTCAGCATGTCAGCACAGTGTAGAATGCTACGAGCCTCCTTCTTGTCAGCAGAAGCTCCTCTAATCTGCTGTGTGATGCGGGTGAGCGCTTCTTCTTGGGGCTCAGCAGCATGTGGCGACTGCGGTTGCCGCTTTGATGGTGGATGGTGTGTGAAGATAAAAGGAGCCGGGACACCAGAGGATCCTCCACTAAAGATCCCAGTACAGGGGGGAGCCATGACTTGTTAAAGTGGAATTTAGAGTGGAGCTTGACTTAATTTACCATTAATACACAAAGAAATACAACTTAGATCTCTAATCTGTCGAGTACCCATGGAGGAGTTATTTGATTTGACGTTTTTATTTTGTGTCTTCTTGAGTAAGATCGGCTGCACTTTTTTTCTCACATGACTGATACAGGAGAAGACAATGGCACCGATGACAATGGCTTCCTGAAAAGTTCAAATGAAATAAGGGTCATTTCATACAGCATAGGGGATTTACATTTGGGATGCCCCTCTGGGCATCACCACCAGGGCAGACGCTCATGGGATCAATGGCAACCTGTATGGGCAGCCTGGTTTCTGGGTTTACAAGGTGGTGTGTGCAGCAGGGCATCCCCAATCCAAAAGGATATTCCAAATCCCAAATCAAAAATTGCTAAGCTCTACCTCTAAACAGAGCTGCATTGTCAATCGCAAATATGCACGGTATACAGCACCGATTGGACAAGAGCTTGCACATCTTGAGCAGGGCTTCCTAAATCGGGATGACCCTGGGGAAGGAACAAGACTCGGGTTAGTCAAAATCCTGGGTTTTCTTCCACTTAAAAGAGACTACCTCTTCCTCTAATGCAATATGGGTGAGGATATAGGTAGTGTGTCAGATCCCCCCCCAATCCCCAATAACAGTGTGCAGAATAACCCATCCCCATATAACAGGCAGCATGCAGAATACCCCCAACCCCTGCATAACAGGTAGTATGGCAGATCCCCCCAATAACAGTGTGCAGAGCCTCATATAGCAGGCAGCATGCAGAATATTCCCTCCTCATCTCCATTTAACAGGCAATGTGTCGAATACCCCCAACCCTGCCCCTTATTACAGGTTATGCAGCAGATCCCCCTAATTCTCAATAACAGTGTGCAGAATACACCCCTCTCTATTACTATATAACAGGCAGTGTGCAGAATATCCCCTAATCCCCAGGTAGTGTGGCAGATTTCCCCTCCCCAATAACAATAACAGTGTTCAGAATACCCTTCCACATATAACAGGCAGTGTGCAGAATACCCCCAACTCCCCAACCACCGCTGAGGCAGTTGGGATGCCCCTTTGTGCATCACCACCCAGGCAGATACTCATGGAATCAACAACAACCTGTATGGGCTGCCTGGCAACCTGCATGATAATATCTTGGTGGCCTTGGAAGCAGCTGCTTGGCATTGCATGCTGTTATTTAGCCTGTGATCTACCAGTACCCCCAGATCCTTCTCAACAAGTGATTCTCCCACTTTTGCTCCCCCGAAGACATATGTGGCCTTCAGGTTATTAGATCCCAAGTGTATACCTGTACATTTCTCCACATTGAACTTCATTTGCCAAGTGGATGACCATTTGGCAAATGAATGTGAGCATCTTCATTGACTTTACATTGCCCTGCACTTCTACCCACAAAGATTCTACATCCTCACAATCTTCTGCTAGTATGCCCTCATCAATATATGCTTTGAATTCTTGCGAGACACACTATGCCCCCTTTCCTTTTTGCTCTGTCTTTTCGAAAGAGAGCAAAACCTGGAAGAGTGACAATCCAGTCATGTGTGGAATCCATGTCTCAGCCACACCAATAACATCAATAATTTCTTCCAATAACAGAGCTCCAAGCTCCCCCACAGACTTCTGTCATTTGTGAACATAAACTTTAAGTTCCTGTTAGGGCGAGCGCTGCACGCCGTCTCACAGAAAGTCACTTACCTCCATGGATGCATGCAGCCGTCATCCATCTTGCAGCACTTCCCTCATGGCTGCATCCAGCTGCCGCCCTTCCCCCAATGCTTCCTCCTCACATGCTCGGGTGCGCGCACGTCTCCGTCCACTAGAGGGCGAGCGCACTGGATTCCTGAGATTTAAAGGGCCTGTACAGCACTGATTGGTGTTTGGTCATCTAATCCTGCATCCTCTTTCCCTATTTAAAGAGGCACTTCCTTCAGTGCTGGATCTTGGTCTCTCCATGCCTGTTGAAAGTCAGACATTCTTGGATTGCTCACCCGTGTACCGACCTCTGCCTGTCCCCGACTCTGAACCTTTGCTGCCTGCCCCGACCTCGGCTACTCACCTTTACCGCAAACCTGTGCTGCCAGCCCTGACCTCTGTCTGTACTTACTACGCCTTTTGCCTACCACTTGTGTACCTCGCTGAACCTCGGCTGACTGTGGGACTGGCCCACTGTTGGGGGGTAGCGACCTGGGGGTCACTCGCCGCACAAGACCAACCTGCCTTGCGGTGGGCTCTGGTGAATACCGATGGCCCCTTAGACTCCGCTCCCCTGACACGGTACCCGCCATCGCTCCCACAGTTAAAGCGGATCCACACCCGAGTCCGCTCCACCCAGTCCGACAGTTCCTATCTAGTTTGACATATTGAGCTTTAGTATTAGCTTCTGCAGTAATGCATCCGCCTAATTTTTCACTGCTGGTTTGCAACATATGGATCTCCTTATCCATCATAGCAGTCCCCCCTTCTATTTCTCCACCCACCATCATATGCTGTCCCCTAAGTAATATTTCCTCACCTTTGTTTTCTCTCTTGCCCTCTCACCTCATCTCTAGTTTAAATACCCCTCCACCCCTTCTAGTATCCTCTTGCCCAGCACAGCAGCCCCCCTTCCATTCAGGTGCAAATTATCTGTAGAATACTGTTTGTACCCCGATAAAAATCATCCCAGTGCTCTAGGAACCCAAATCCTTCTGCCCTGGACCACGACTTGAGCCATGTGTTTAACTCTCTAATATCCCACTGTTGTTCATGTGTAGTGCATGGCAAAGGAAGTATTCCAGAAAATTCAACCTTGGAGGTCCTGCTGTTCAAATTGGTGCCTAATTACTTAAATGTATTCTTAAGGATCCTTCATCTACCATGAATTCTGTCATTGGCCCCCAAGTGGACTATGACAGCTGGGTCATCCCCAGCCCCTCCCAGTAATTTATCCACCCTTTCCACCACATGCTGAACACTTGCACCAGAGAGACGGAAAACCATTCGGTTGAGGCGGTCTTGATGACAAATTATTCCATTAGTCCTCCACATAATAGAATCCACTAACTGTCTAGTCCTACCTGCAGTCCCAACCACCTGCTCACTAGCTTGGCTCTCCTCCCAGCTGTTAAAGAGAGCAGTATCTGCTAGGGCTGCCATTTCGGAGACTGACATCATTACCCAACTTGGCAATTTTGCTAGGATGCAAAATGTGCTCCCTTTCTACTCCCTCTATCTACATTTACTCAGCTACTTACCTGCCCCCCCAGCCCATTACTCCACCCTCTGTTTCTACCTTACTTAACGCTTGCTCAGTGGGTAGAATGCCCTTTTCCATATTGTCAATCTTCCTCAGTGTTGCATTTTGCGTCTCCAGATCTCTAACCCGAGCTTCTAAGGTTGCAGCGTGATCACATTTAACACATATTTTTCACCCTGGTACTGCTGCTCTTGAAGTGTATACATATGACAAATTGGCCACTGAAGTAGACCTCCAATGTTGCTGGCAATTATGCCAGTTACAAAAACAGCAGTGAAAACACAATTTTAGTGCGTTCAGTTCCAGCAGCTTTGGCTTTTAACTTCTTATTTTAGCTCTATAACACTTAGGCAATAAACACTTAAAGTCCCCCAATCTAAAGTCCCTTATGAAAAGTCCCCTCACTTATAAAATACTACACTCGCTTGAAAATAAAACCAGAACTTGCAAAAGCTCCTAAACTTGCTTTACAACAATCTTATTTATGGCAAACTAATGCTTCCTTCACCATTGTCAGTCTCTGGCTAGTCTGGCAAAAAAAAGGCAATTTAATAGACTTTTTCCTACTGCATCCTGACTTAAAGCATTTTCTTTGAACTTTGTAGAATATTGTTTGTAGCAGTCTATGTACTGTATATTTTACCATTTCTGTACTTACTATAATGTACTGGGATACGGAAGAAAAAGGCACTAAAGGCACGATGTAAATACATAATAATAATCTTCCTATAAAGGCAACTGACCTAGCAGGACAGCATTATCGCCACTAAAACAATATGCGTACTGTATTAGTGTTTTGTTGCTAATAATACAATTTTTGTTAGTCATTTTTGTTAAATAATCAGCTGCTTAGGCAATGGACTGTCCTAGCGTTGATGCAACCAAGACTGGGTAGAATCTACAGCTGGCTATCAGGTTGCAGAGAAGGATGCTATTGTTATTGAGATTAAGGATTTTATATTTACAGCAAGAGGCAGAGTAGGAACACAGGGACACAGGAACACTAGAAGAAGTAAGACTGTTTTTATATATAAAGAGGGAGAATGGCCAGCAGCTCAGAGATTAAACTCTCAGTGGCCAAGCTAAACAATGACAATTATAAGCTATGGAAGTTTAAAGTGGAAATGCTATTATTCAGAGATGACTTGTGGGAGGTTATCACTACAGAGAGGCCACAGAATAATTAACAGGACTGTGCCAGGAAAAACAGACAGGCACGGCCCACCATAAGTTTACTAATCGAAGACAATCAGCTTATTCACATACGCAGTGAGAAGTGAAAGTTGCGTGGGACAGCATGAGAGATCCAGTTTAAACTTTACAAAATGAGGCTTAGCAGAGAACAGGACATAAGTAAGCATACAAATGCCATGCTGGAAGTGATTGCACAACTCAGATCATTTGGTGATAATATAACAGATATTTACACTGCCGCTATATTGTTGTGCAGCTTACCTGATAAATATACTGCACTGATTAATGCGCTGGTGGCAAGGTCTAAAAAAGATCTGACACTAGCATTACTAAAGACCAGGCTCATAGATGAGTATCAGCGAAGAAAGGAGCTTGCACATGACTCCTCAGAAGCTGACACCAGAACTGCTCTTAAAGCTACAGACACAAAGATACATAGGAAGATATCCAGGGTGTGCTTTAGATAACATAACATAAAGGAGGGACAAATAAAGAGAGGCTGTACTATATGGAAAGCAGAGCGAATGAGACAGCATCCCACCTATTCTAAACAGAAAGTCAAAGCCAATATCTCTGATCCATGCAAAGGGCACTGGAATGCCACATTTAAAGTGACAGGCACCATACATTTCAAGGCTGATGCATTGAGTCAGGAGCAACCAGTCCCATGATAAGTGATAGAAGTTTTGTTTTTTAACAGAACTTGATCTGAATAACAAAGACTATTTAGCTTGCAGATGTAAGTAAAATACATGTAGACGGTTATGTGCATGGACCCTTGTATGCCCAATGATGCAGGGCACAATTTAGCCATACCAAGCCTGACAGCCACAGGACTTACTGTAAACTGTCAAGGTGACAAGCAGACTATAGCGAGGACCAATCTGGAGGACCACCTGAGTCACCTCAAAGGATTCAGGAAAGGAAGGAAAAGATGAGACTATGCACCCACAACCACAAAAACTGTATACACATGTGGCGCAGGCGTTTACGCCACAGACACCCAGAATCCATACAAGAACTACAAAAGAGGAATCTGACAAAGCATCCGACAGTATCCCCCAACACTTTCTAAAGTCAGTCAGAATAGAGCTTCAAGACCACTTGAACTAGTTCACAGAGAAGTATGTAGTCCCCTAAAACCACCTACTCCTGGAAGGAACAGGTGCATAGTGATTTTTATAGATGACTGTTTAAGTCATCACAGTCACTTACCTTCTGCAACACAAGAGTCATACACGGCAGAACAAATTGGATAGCTGAAAGGAAGAATGGAACTCTGAATGAAATGATGAGATGTATGCTGACAGACTCTAGACTACCACAAAAATACTGGGATGGGGCAGCAATGACAGCCACTTATCTGAAAATCAGACTCCTTTCTATAACAGTGGAGAAAATTCCATATGAACTGTGGCACAATGAGAAGCCAGTGTGAGAGACAATGTGATCACAACTGAGGAAGTAAGAACTCCGCTTCTGGCAGAGCAGCATGCCCCAGTGGCACAGAACAAATTCTGAGTTTTTTTCCGCTTTAAATACTCCCTGCAACAGCTGATTTACTTACCAATCCATGCAAGCTGCCCATACTAAGAAAGCCTTTACACAGTTTGCATCAGCTTTTCATTTACACTGCATTGTGGGTGTCTATGCTGTGCACTTAAGCTTCCTGTGTACCCCATTTATGACCAGGTCATAGCAGTCGGCATATGTAGCAGCTTTCAGGGGGTTATTCGGCAGCAGGCAAAGCACCCCAAATCAGGATGCCCACTGGGGGATGGGAGTGGTAATATAGCAGTCTGGAAAAACAGACTGGATGTCTACTTTAATGAGGATAATTTAACACCGCAGCTGATTGCCATAGTTTAAAAGGTCCCATGGCTGGCAGATCCTATCCCTGGGCATCCTGGTCTGTGATGCACTGATGTGTGAGACGTGTATGCTTACCTTGCCAGCAATCCTGGATTGGCATCCCAGCTCTTGTGCATGATAGCAGCAGGCAATTCGGAATAACTGGAGTGGAAGCGGCCAGCAGGTCAAGCTACATTTTGCTTTACTAAGCCACTCTTGTACAGTCATACTTTGCCTTATCTTTATCCCCAAGCACTTCTCATCCTCCTAAAATTAATGTGAGGAATTCTCTGCATTCTATATTACGTCTCCAGGGAACGGTACCTGCTCGGATGCTTACCGGCGCCATTATGGTTATGGCGCGGACTTGGTGGATGTGCGCCTCTGGGGAAGATTATTAGTGCTGTTGTGGGATGGCTTATGTTGGGTGGAAGTTGTTAGCGATGTATCATTCTTTGCGCACATCCTCATAAAATCAGGCGGCTGGAAGGAAGGCGCTCGTCATCGTCAGGATGAGTTTTGTGCTTTTAGTGTCCGGTGTCCTTTCCTTTCTGGAGCTGCTGCTTCGCTGTATTTCTTTTCCTGATTTGTTTTCGCATGACACATATTCCTGACACATTGTAATGACTAATGGCGCTTCCACTGGCTCCAGACGTGAAAATTCTACCATCACGACACTGAAACTAAAGCTAAAAATACACAATCAGCAGCGTAGGACAATGTAGGACTCACTAGTTTAGAATTCAGTAACCAGTCTATTTGTGGAGATTAGATACAATATTAACAATCACATTGACGTGAGGGTTAAAGCGGTCAAAACCCACCCATGGCCGCCCTGGATTCCAAAGGACTCCAGGGCTGGCCCCTAGCCTGCCCCCAGGCCTTCCTAAATTGGGATGCCCCACTGTGTGAAACTCAACTACGCTATCGGTGGCTGCAGCCCTGACGTCCCTGTAGCTGCGGCGCATTCCCGCTCCCAGCTATACAGATAGACTGGCCGTGGGAACGCTCCAGATTGAACAGGGAGCCAGGGATGCGGCCAGCTGGGGGAACTAGCACACCAACTGACCACATCTCCTGTAGTCTGTGGTCCACTCCTGCCCCCATCTTAGTTGGGCACTGGACTTTGCCTCGGCCGAGGTAAGCCAGAGTTGCAACCATATTGCCATATTTCTGTGGCATCACCGGATATGTAAGATTTTCGGCAATCGGGGGGGTCACACATCAGGAGAGGCAATTAACCGGCCGTGGAGTTTCTTAGACTCCAGGGCTGGGTGAACTGGATTTTGGTCTACTTGAACTCTCTCAGGGCCCTCTAAAGTCGTTGCTTGCCAAACCAAAAGCCAAAACATTTTTTGTCTGTTCCTCTGGTTTGCCCCTTATGCTTCGTGAAATGAGGATAACACCGCGCACTGCAGTGCACAGCAGTAAATTCCCATTGGAAGAGGCCTGTGCAGGCACTTTGGGATTGTCAGTGGGACCTGGGGGTTTGAATGATCATTGCTGTGCACCTTGCAAGGTATAAGTAAGTAACAGCTAAACCGAGGGTTTTTTCACAGTAGGTCATCCTAAATAGAGATGCCCCTGGGGAGTGCTTTCACCCTGCTCTTTAATCATATTAGACTTGAACGCTAGATTTAAAGGGTTTTGGCTAACTTTGGGGGTTAATTACCACACTCGCGCCTGTTTGTCAATTCACGCTTGACCGGGTACATCATGTGTGCTGGGACCCGGAGTCTGGAATAACATGGAGATCTAAGCTATTTAGCACCGGCGAATGTATGTATGGTGTTTGGGAAGCTTCTTAAAATAGTTTAAAAAAACATCATGTGAAAACCATTTTATTAGTTGTTTTTCCAATTCTAGTTATCTATCTGACCTTCACGCTCGGTGTATAAGTGACAGATATAAAAATTACCTAAACAGCCATTCTCGCCCAAAAGAACATTGATTCCTATGGGGTTCGTGCACTGAAAAGCCATTCACTAGCATTCACCCATTGAAAACGAAGAGATTTAAAGTGGACAAAATCCCATACCGATCGGCCCAGGAATCTATAAGATTCCCGGGCCGATAGATTCCACCCCCCGGAGCATAGATAATCGGGAACCCCCCAGGTCGCCCCATTTACTTTCCTTGTTTCCCGGTCCAATGGCACACGTGCGAGCCATGACCCGAATCCCTGCAACCTCTCTAGCAGGGCACATGCCCGCGCCAGACATTTGTGAATGCCTGGCATGAGGGTGCTCCCTGTTAGAGGGTAGTGGAGGATGCGGCCATCAGCGCGCTTAGAGCCGCTGCTCTTAGACGCGCCATAGGACCAGGAAGAGGTGATTTGGTCTCAGTGGCATCCTGGGGAGTTTCACGCAGTGAGGCACCCCTGATCGGGAAAGGACGTAAACCCAGGATAGTCCAAATCCTGGGTTTTGGTCCACTTTAAATATGACATTTAATTCGCCCGGGGAATAGGTCATTTTTACCATAGTAAATTTGGTAAACTAGTGAAAGCATGGTGAATGGTCAGTGAATGGCCGGCGAATACTTACACCCCCTTTATGTCTTCTAGGAGGATTAGAGTATTAAGAAGCTTAGTGTTTTCTTTTCATAAGCCCTTAAACCTTGTAGAAATCGAACAGAAACTCACCGCCTGTTCAATGATTTAAAAATCTCTGTTCATTTAACATTTTAGGAGGAGCCGGTGGCGTTTCTTGTACATTGAGCTGGCTGTAGGAACTCTTGATGAAAACCTATTAGCAATGTCGGCCTGAGCCTAGCCTGAGGGCTTTTATATCACATGCAGATTTATGCTGCATGAAAAGTGTTCCCTTTTCTGATCATGAAGGACATTTCACATTTCAGCTATTGCTGCTTTTGGAATCTCTGGGCTAATTTTTGCCTCGGGACTTGTGTATGTGGAGAGGACTTCCAGGACACACATATAACATTTAGAGAATATTAACACAATATAGTGAAAGGTGACCCGGACAAAGTTGTTTTTGCAATGTCTTGATGGATCTAGAATGCTTAGAAATATATCTGATTTTGGAACACTGTTTCAGAGATTTGCATCAGTTCCACAGTTTCCACTCATCGGGCTATTGGGTTAGGCCCGTGGATAAGTCACGCTCCTCATGCCCACAAGACAACATATTAACCGCCTCTTAAGTTAGCCTCTTGGCTCAATACTTTTAGAATTTGCAACATTCAGGCATGCCAAGCTGTCAGCCACTCATTTGCTTCTAGGAATTCCCTATACATGCGCGGGGGTGGCTTTATTGCTATATATCCGTAAACTTTGGCCCTGATTCTGAGCAAAGGGGTCACCAGAGAAAACTAACCCAGTGGTTGTTTTGCTTTCCAAACAGGTGGAAGCAATGGAAGTAAATGGCTGACCACATGTTTGGTGCAACTGAACCTTTCAGGTTGATTTACCACGTGGTGACAACCTCATGTGTCCAGCAGACTTGTGCATGGAATGCATGCCAAGTAGAAAGCAAAATCTGTTGCCTGTGAAGACTTTGCCTTAGATACAGGAGCATCAGTAATATCAAGCCCTGATGTTATGCAATGCCAAAGGGAACCTGCTGAGAATCAGTATCCCGGTTCATCTCAAAGGTGTGGTTGGGGCCCGGTTTTGTAAAAGTAAGCCAGCTTGCTCCACCTCAGACTCGGGGAAACCATTTCTTGATGGAGCTGGCTTATAAGGACAACAGAAATTGATCCTTTACAAAATGTTGCCACAAGACACAGAGTTTTCTAAAATATCATTGTATGCTGGATTTAAATGGGACCTCCTTCACTATTAGAACCAACCCCAGACCATTGTTCCTCCATCATTTCACCTTGAAGCTACAGTATGAATGCATATAGGCAGAGATCATTCTCCTTCTGAGTGGCACCTTTGGTCATTTTGGACAATGGTTGGGAAGAAGCCATCTAGCAAAGTTGGGTCAGTTGAAAAGTCTATGAGAGTGTCCCTGGTGCTTACCAGAGAAAAAGGCTGAAGTTACAGGGCTCAGGTAGATGGAAGAGGCACATATGCATTTTTACTGGGAGTAATGTGACCCATGTAAGAGGGGTAGTTGATACAAAGCAACATGTTGATGCTACTTACATGTGCCTACTTGCCAGTGGTGAAGCCACAATGGGTTTTTTTTACTAAGGGTGTGAAAAGTCTTCTAATTGGAGTGGGGGTAACAGGGCCATATTGAAGGAGGGGCAACCCAGGGCTCCAGCCCTTGCTGCCTGCAGGACTTGGGGGCCTCCACAACTTGTTAATAAGGCTAGCAACTGATCTACAGTTACTTTCAGGGGGCCTCCACTAAAGTTTCTGCCCAGTGGCCTCCATCGCATATAATGCGGTCCTGGTGGTCAACATTTAGACTGCATAGGGCCTTGATATATCTTATAGTCATCCTGCCCTGGCAGCAGAGGAAGCAGACAAGGCATTAAATGTCTGTTGTCAAAATACGCACAGGCTTGCATTAAAGGATGATGCAATGTAGATATTAATGGAGAAGAATGCTGCGTAGTTTGCTGCCTGGATTTCAAGGTCCACCATTGCTATGTCAGGTGAAAGAGATGTCACAGTGCCTCGTTGGCTTGGCTAGACAGCCAGTATATTCTATGAAAAGCGGCGGGAGGATACAGTGTGAAAGAGTTCAGGCCGTCTGCAGGAAAATCATGGCTCCTCTATGGATCGGCTGATTCCGCCATTGTCTGTGCGGTGGAGCAGACATCTCTCATCTACAATGAACACAATGTTCCAGCCTGAGTGCCAGGACTTGGAGCCAGAGCCCGCCGCCAGCTTCACACCGCTGCCTTCCAGAGTCTGGGGGTGCTGGTAACACTACCCAGAGATCAATAAAGCCATGAGAAAAGCCAGCCTGTGCTGTGCGATCCTTGAGCAACACAACACGCCTGCCGTGTCAAGAGCTGCCTACTCCCCTGTACATGGCAGGAAATTAAATGCTGATGGTTAGTCAATGACTACAATGACTACCATTTGCCGCATGTAGGCATTAAAGATCCCAGGAGCCCAGTGTGACCTGATCCCAAACAAGATAAAAAATACATATCTTTTTTATTTCCTGCAGAGACATCTTCTTTCAAATGGGAAATCAGGGTGATCCCAGTGACTTAATAAATCTGTTCAGCCATGACTTCTATCAAAAACCTCAGTGCTCTATACAGCTGAATAGTCAGACCCCTCTTTACCCTCCCTGCATTTCTAAAGATGATAATGACATCTAACTGCCCGCTATGCAGGTATGGATAATTTACCCTGCTTCCCACACACATTAAAGTAGTCCCACACCCATTTTTTACATAAGGGGTGTAGGCCTTATTGTGACAGATTGCTGGAGCCCCCCTTTGCATAGACCCCTGCAACCCCACACAATCCTTACCTGCACCTCGGCCGCTTGTCCAGGACAGCCTACGTTACAACCAGCGGCCAATTGCAGGGCCACATTTCGCATTGGGGTCAAGGTTCGGGTAAGGATTGTAGGGCACTATGCGTGTGGGGGGGGGTTCAGCAATCTGGACGCCCATGCTGAGCCTGTAACGATGCGGTCCCACCAGAGCTGGCTCCAGGTTTGTGGGGGCCCTTGGGCAAAAGAGTCTTAGTGGGCCCTTAAGTAGTGTGTCACATGATTTCAGCTCTGCTGCCACAAATGCTGCTGATTGCCTTCCCTATAGCCACCAATGGTCCTCTAGTTCTTGTTGCATTCTCTACTGCCACCAAACATCCACTTGCTCTGCTGCCACTAAAGACTCCATCATTGCTGTCAGTTGTCACTTGGTTCTCAACACTTTCTGAGCTTCCATCAACTGCCCTCCGTTCCATGTCATCTTTTCCATTGTTGCTGATCATCCCCTGTTGCCAGCCATGAGTAGGTCTAGACAAAACACCCGTCATATGGTGGTTTGGGTCCACAGTAAAATAATACTATGGCCAAGTGTGAGCCTGAGTCGGCCCCTGAAGATGCCAGGCAATTGCCCAGGTTTGCGCTGTGCTGGTGCTAGCCCTGGGTCCCACACCCACTTTAAGGGTTCCTCCAAATGATCCAATAAGATAAAGCCAGCCAGCATTTAAAGCGATAAAAGTTCCAATTTTATTCCAGCGTGTTAAAAAGCCATACAAACAATCAGGCCAGTATAAAAGGCATATGAAAGCAAGTAGTGTCAACGCGTTTCGGACGGTAGGTCCTTACTCCTCACATAAAGACTTGCTAACCAAAAACATTTTTAAATATAATCAGTTAATAAATTGCATTTCAGCCTCTTCTGATCAATTGCAAATACTTGCACATACTACACAAATCGTCCTGTAACCCGTTATCGGCCGCTGTGATCCCCCTCCCTATGATCGGAAAAAAGAGAATAAGATACTTCACATACCTAGTCCGAGAGAGAGCCACCCTAATGTGCTTTTATAACCACATATCACCTTCTATACTACAAATACAGTAAGTAAAAGACCCAGTGACCAACGTCCATTATCTGGGTTCCCTGTATCACTGAAATCCTCTGTACCATTCTTCAGCCCTCCCAAACCACCCAGTACCCCAATACCCCAATACTTTCCTAAAACCCCCAAACTGCCATGTTTTTCACATATACCATTTTGCGGCTGCCATGGCAAGAGGCAAAGAGATTAATAAAATATTGGAGAATGGTGTGTGGTTGTGCTGCTCGTCCTGTTGCATTTTAAAAGCACCTTCTGCCTATTTTGACCTGATTTTAAGAATCAAACTTTCTTTTCATGACCCTGCAACAATAAAACAAGCTGATGCTTTCTCGTATCCTGCTTGTCGTTGAGTGTCTGTTTGCCGTGATAACATCTGGTCAGCTCCTCATGTTGCGGTCCCATTAACCCTTATCCTTGGCTACCATACCTGTGTGCTGGGACATTATCTGAGATAAGCTGGCATACTTTGGAATAAAGCTGACCATGATTACTGCTGTTTAAACACAGATAACTACTGTTACATTCCTCTTTATTCATCCGCAATGGAGTACAACATAAGCAGTAACCATAACATGTAACAACTTCTAGCCGGACACAGGGTGTCACACGTCCCCTGTGGCAGGAGACTATGGCCTGGGGTGTATTTGGTGTTCATTCTGCCCTAGGCACTTGCCCACAACAGTGGAGGGGCTAGAGACTGTGTTTAACCCATTGCCTCCTCTATTTTCCCTCATCCACACACAAACCCACTGTCTGAGTCCTGCTGGGGCTGGGGGGTGCTTGTTAGGGTTCATTAAAGTGAAGGCAATTGAACTTTTCTTTTTTCTTTATTATAAGAATAATGCCAGCACCACCTGCAGCTGTGCCTAATGGGAAATACAGCCCTGACCATATCTGCACTTAAATCCACTCTTTAAACATGGGACAAAAACCCTTTGTCCCATATGTCTCTCCTCTATTTCCTGAATCACCGTGTAGAAGCTAAAGTAGAGCCCTTACATTTTTCCTCCTTTCAATTTCATTCCCCCAGGACAACAAAAAGAAGTGGTATAACAGCCACTCTGTTCCTTTGGAGCTCACGGTGCAAGCAATAATAGCAAGCTACAGTAGTCCTGCAGCTGTCTCTGAACACAGCAGAGCATGCACACGACTGATAAAGCTTTACAATGACACAACCTTCACAGCTGAGCCATGACACCAAAAGTGAAGTGAAGAAAAAGGCTTTGCTTAGAACACGTAAAAGTATACACATATAATCTGAGATTTGTATATGCTTTAAAATGGCTCACTTTACACTGTCCTTACTAGGAATAAGGTGGGGGGGGGTTATTGTATGCCTGGACAGGGACTTTAACCTTTTGTTTTAATCTTCCCCCCTAAGAATATGCAAAATGTTTCCCACATTAGTGCCTCTATATCACTATATCCATATGGGGGCAATAATGAAGCATGGAAGGGAGGTTAAAGGGGGCCCTGACAATTTGGCTGTATGTAAACCAAATTTAATTGATAGTGGCCCTGCTGGTGATCACTGTTCGGCCCCACATTTACCCAATGATTTTCTGTTCTGTCTTTGGTGACCAAATAGAAGCTGGATCTCTACATGTAAAGTTTGAACACCTCTAGCTGATATCAAACTTTCAGAATAAAGTCAGTTGCTTGCAGAGTTCAATTTCTTGGTAACATTTCTCTGCCGTAATTAATCTTCTGCCAGCCCCAGCGTGGGATGCTGTGCGCTTCTCTCACCGCCCCTTATCCTTTCAGAGCAGGCTGGCTCAGCTGGCCCCAGGACCACAGCATGGAGTCATAACTGTTTCATTAAATAGATGCTCACAAAACCAGTCGGCAGACCTGGGGAAGCTCCTGGTGAGGCCGGCTTGCTGCATATCGATTGGGCGCTACGGTACGATCAGCGGGCAACGACATGAAAAACACACCATAATTAGAGCTGTAACAAACAACATATAACCAGAGCCCGAATAAATATCAAGAACAATGAAAAGCAACCCACCGCGTGAGGAGTACAGGGCTAGGATGCTAATCTTTTTCCAAAGGTTCTTGCTGAATGGCTGTTACGCCTCTCGGCCAGCTTCACTGCTTATGCTGGACACTCAAACTGATTAGACACGTTATTTAAATGATATTGAGTCAGAGCTTTGGTAAGATTGTCAAGTATGTGTAGTTGTAATTAATGCAAACCTAGAGTCAAAAATGAATGAAGGTCTGCATTCTGTCAACCTCATGGGGCAATGCATTTTGGGACGCCCCGAATTCTAAAAAGGACTAGGATCAAACATTCCTCGTTGCCCATAAGTGGTACTGGCCACACCTTGTCCACGGTTTTGTGACCTTTTGTTGCCAAACTGGTATGATTTGTCAGGCGTGGACCCCGCTGCCAATGCCCCTCGTCCAGTCTTGACCTAGAACAGAGAATCTAAAGTGGACCAAAACCCAGAATTTTTTTTGGTCCTTTCCGGGGTGCCCTGCTATGTGAAAGCCCCCAGATCGCCCAAACAAACTCTTCTCTGTCCTACGGCACATGCGCGGCCACTCGACCAATCAGCACATCACACCATCTAAGCCGGTGCATAAGGCAAGCGGCTCCAAGCGCGCAGGCGCGGGCACGCGCCCTGCTAGTGGGATAGCGGTGATGTGGCCGCTGCTCGCACATGCGGCGTTGGACCAGGGAGCAAGGTAAGTGAACGGAGTGGTCTGGGGGGTTTCACACAGTGGGGCCTCCCTATTTTGCATGCTTTGTGGGCAGGGAACCGATCGTGCTTGGTTTTAATCCACTTTAAACAATCAAAACTTAACAGTCTTTGGTCACCCCACCAATTGTCAGCAGATGCTGGGGAGACTGTGCGCCCTAGCAGAGATTCTGCACACTGATTGGCTGACTCGGTATTACTCACGGCGCTGGTGGGCTTAGGTTTTCTTTAAAGCAACTCAAAATACTCCCACCGGGGCATCTGAAATCGAGATGAGCCACTGTGCAAATCCCCCAGGGTATGTGGTAAACCGGCAGCTCCCACGTCTGCATCACTGGCAGCACCCTTTGGTATTTTCTGTAGCTGAGGTACAGGATTAGGTTGGGGTGGGAGCGTTCCCTAGCCTACATGGAAACCGGGTATAGGGCGAGTAGGTTGGGTCAGGTCAGAGCAAGCGTCATTGGCCACATCCCTGTCTTTAGCTGAAGGCATGCATGTACCAGCCATTCAGGAAGTCCTGGTGTCGATGCCTGCCTAGCTAGAGCTATGCTGGGGATGTGGTCAGGGCGCATGGAAGAGGTGAGTGGATCCGGTGGTTTCACACAGTGCGGAATTCCAATTCTGGATGCCCTAAAATGGGTAGACCCCCCGGGAATCTTATAGACTCAATCAGAGGAGTAGCTAGTATCAGGATCTGGGGTGCTAACAGCATAATAATAAGCGGTTTACTGAAAACAAAGTCCAACAGAAAAATCACTTAAATTCAGAGTATAATGCAGGGTACAAGTAATGTAATGTAGTACAGTCAGCAGTTCCTCACCAGCTTTAGCAATGTCCAGTGTCTGATAGGTACAGAGTATTGTAAGTCCTCAATATCACAGGTCCACATTCTTTGCATGCAATCCCAGGCTGCTAATCCACAGGTTCCGAAAACATAACACATAAAGTTCTTCGGATGCAGTTCAGACCTGTAGGTTTTGGGAGCAGCACGGCACAGGCTCCTTATCCCAGTCTCTCCTTCTCCACAGTGGAAGTCTCAGCAGCTCATTTTAATAGGCTTCCTTCCTTCAATTAATGTAATCACCTGGACAGACCTGGGAGAAGGGGAAAACCCCGTAGAGGGCTAGGGATGTGGACTGGAGCTCTGATATCCCGGCATAGATCGTGCCTGGCTGAAAAGGGAAATATAGACACCATCCAGCACTTTTCCATACACTTTACCACAATAGGCTTTCTGGCACCAGGGGAAAAAATTAAAAATGGCGCCCCCTACCTATGCTCAGTCCCTCCTGCTGCACCCGGAGCACATGTCCCCACTGCCCCTCCCCCCCGGCTATGGCCCTGGATGCAATGGAGGTGTGCAGTGCCATTGTTATGGTTGCGGGGGGGGGGGAGGTTTGGTAGAGGATAGAGGCATCACATCAGACATAGTGGGTGGCCATGGCTGCAGTTATTTATGAATGTGTTGACACTCTTCCCCGATGAGAATAAACTGATTTTTCTGTAAAGGAGGAGAAGTGTTGGGAAATCTCTCAGACATGCAGTCAACAGCAGGGAGAGGTGAAAATGAAATTTCGATTGTGTTGTGTTTCTGACACCGTGCTGTAAACCTGAAGGCGGAATGAACACGTTTGTCCAAAACAAGAGCTTACAAGACGAGCGTGGGAGGGCTAAGCTCTCAGAAGCTGCCCCCGTAGGATCTGTCTTCTGTGTAGTGCAGAACGTGGTCACCGCTTCTTCTTAATATTTTTAGGGGTATTATTACTTCAAGGACCATATGATCCAGTATTGAGCCGTGCAGCCGAGACGCATGATGTCTTATACTGAGGGGTTTGAGCCTTTAGTCATAGAATGTCGCCTTTCAACAGAACCATTTGTTGTCTGTTCTCATTGCTTCACCTTCCCGTAACACCTATTATGTCTGTTACTGTAAAGTGGTAAAAGTCTAGGAACAGCCACCATACAATCACACAGCTGCAGGCTACAGATAATTTTACAATAGGACTGACGGCTGCTTTAAGTGGACCAAAACCCACAGCGATCGGCCCAGGAATCTATAAGATGAATTCCCTCTCCCTGGGGCATCCAAAATCGGGATGCCCTGCTGTGTGAAACCCCCCAGATCGCCCCATACACTTACCTTCTTTCCCGGTGCAACAGAGCATGTGCAAGCCGCGGCTGCATCCCCGCTACCGGCCTCTTCAGCCCATGTCTATCATCATGGGCTGTTATCCCCACTGAGGCCAAGTCTGAGTGTCCTTCAAGGCTGAGGCTATAGCATTGCAGGGAGCAGGGGTAGATTTGGCCTACCCAAAGTTATCAATGCTTTCATATTGTAGGTGCAGATAAGGTGGCAGGGGTGGATCAGCAATGTGAGGCTAAAACATTGGAAGCAGGACATGGGCTGGGTTTTTTTATGGCTCAGAGTGAGGCCAGTTACAGAGGTGATGGGGCAGCTGGAGAGGCATGCATTGATTAAGGCCAGGGCCGGCTCCAGGTTTATGTGGGCCCTTGGGCGGCATGGTCTCAGTGGGCCCCTTTGTGGTGAAGAGTCGCATCACATCACCGAGGAACATGCCTTCATTAAAACCTTCTTTAAGGGGGGGGGCGTGGCTTGACATGGCGCATTGAGGGGGCAGTGAGGGGGCATTTAGAGGGAGCTCCGCACGCCAATTCACTAAGCTACAACCAGGCGCCACCCGAAATTTCCCCAGTCCCAATGCCCAGGAAGGGGAAAGGTAGTAAATCACAGCGAAGGGGGCAGGAGCGCCCCATACCCTCGTTCTTTGCGGCACGAGGTGGGAGAGAGGACACAGACGCGCAAGATGGCGGCGATCGGGGACCTGGCAGGTATGGGCGGAGGTGAGGGAGCCGGGCCCTGGCGGGACTCACCTCCTCCCCAGCATTCCAAAGCGCGGCGGGAGCCGAAGACAAGACCCGGCAGCAGGACCGAGGTGAAGAGGCGGAGGCGCCTCAGCTCGCGGGGCGGCACCTCCGCGCTGTCACAGCGGAGGTGCACTGGCCGGCGGGAGGGGGGGAGGAATACCCGGAGGGCACCAGTTCGACTCCGACCTCCGCCCCCTCCACACAAACTCCACACAAAGTGCAGAGAAGATGGCCCTTCTATTGAAACAGGCACAATCTAAAGAACCCCTGCTGGAACTGGAGCAGGGAGAAGAGTGCCTGGACCGACAATACATAAACCCTCAGGGGCAACAGATGAAGCACTGCCCAGCTGGAGGCTGCCCAGGGGGGCGCGTGGGCGGCCCGGGGGGACATGCTTGGTCCAGATACCCTACCCCGAGCCCAAATGAATGGTCCCACCCATGCAAGAGAGACCCTTTGTCGGGTCTCCTGACGGCGCCCTGCCATGCACGCCATCATCTGGCAGCATGGTGTGCACTCCTCCGCCTCCAGTGAGCCCGGGCCCTTACTGGGGAAGTCAGGGGGATTCCCCTCCTGGCAGCCTGACGGGGGGGCTGCTAGCCCACAACGCAGATCCTAAATGGCATGGGAGGGAACGGGAAGAAGCGTCCACAAGCGAGTTGGAGTCCTCCGAGAGATGTGGGGTACCCGGAGCCGCCTCAGGAGCTGGGAGGCCCCACGCTGTGTGCCAGAAATCACACCTCCCAATCGGAGACATCTCCGGCAGTGCCTTTGGATCTACTATCCCGCACCATAGCAGAAGCTGTTAAAATCAATATCAGCGAGGCACTGTGGGATCTGCCGATGCGTAATGATTTCGATGGCTACGTCACTAGGATGGAGAGCACCATAAAGAGAGAGCTTACACAGAGAGTTGATGTGGTGGAGGCCTCCCACAGTTCCCTAGAAACACGTAGGACTGCGCTGGAGCAACAGCAGTCTCCTGGGCCAAAAAACCTATACCCTAGTGTCCTTGTATGCCCCTAACCAGGGACAAGTCCAGTTTCTGGGGCATTCGCTAAATAAGATTGAGGAATTTGCTGAAGGGGAAATAGTCCTGGTGGGTGACTTTAATCTGGCCATTGAGCCACTGATAGATTCTTCAGTGGGCAGATCGGCAGTGTCCCACTTAGCACTTAAGAAAAAGCTACACAGTATGCAGCTGGTGGACGCGTGGCGGGTGCAGAATTCTGTGGATAGGGACTATTCCTTCTACTCAAATGTTCTTGGGACATACTCCAGGATTGACTACCTCTGGATCTCTCACAGCTTACTGGGCATGTTGTCAGATAGTGGGATACTCCCGTCCTCCTTCTCAGATCACGCCCCTATCTTCCTAGATTTGGACCTTTCCGACAGACCCCCACCCCCATTGTCGTGGCGACTCAATGAGTCGTTCCTGCAAGACGAGGTGGTTTTACAGGCCATCAGGAAGGGCATAGAAGAGTACTTTAGTAACAATGATAATAGGGGAGTGTCACACAAAAGCGTGATTAGAGGGATACTGATCAGCCAGGCATTCAGACTAAAACGATCCAGCTAGAGCAGCTTACGTCAGGCACCTGCAGTTGTCCCATAAACAAACGGAGGCAGCGAGAGTACTTGGGGAACTGACCCAGACCCGGGAGGCGCTCAATGCCCTGCTTAGACAGAAAGCGAAATACATGATCAAGAAGTGCAGGCGTAGATATTATGAACATGGGAACAAAAGCGGGGCATTGCTCGCGAGAGCCCTCAAACTGCAGCATGCGCAAAAAACTTTACATCAGAAATCTTAGAGGCTGATTCATTAATAGCGACAGATAGCGACTGTTGAGCGACTGTAGCGGTATTTTGACAGCGACCGCTAGTAGTCGCTGTGCTTGGCCATTGTTCGGTGGATGATAGCGACTCAGTCGGTGTGCCGTAATGTTGAATACAAGATGCTGAGTCGCTATTTGACAGGTTCGCTGTTGTATGGGAGCGCATGATAGCGACCGGCACCCACCATATTCATTAAAAAATCAGCCTTAAAAATTCCTAGCGCTGTGAAATGCATGTTTAAATCCCAGAGCGCAGTAGGCGATGTGTTAAAAGTAGTTTTTTAACCCCCTAACCACCCAAAAAAAAAATGGAATGATTTTGAAATAATATTCAAACCTGAATAGTTTAAAATCAGACCTGTAATATCAATTCTGCAAAAAAAAAAATTTTTTTTTAAATCCCCAAAAAATACATTTTCAAAGGAAGAAGTGTTCACAGATTTTTTTTTGAAATTTAAAAAAAAAAAAATATATTAAAAAATAATTATTAATTAAAATACATTCTGCCATTGAAATGCATTGGAAAGCGCCAGGTAGCGAGAGGTCATACCTGTCGCTGTTCAAGGATGTTCGCTGGCGCTGTGGGATGAGGCTGGGATAATGATGAATGAGTTGCTAGGTGGCGCTATCTCAGTCGCTAAGCAGTATCGGCTTGATAAATGTGTGATTGTGGAGGGGAGCCGGCGTTCTAGTTGCGGTACCTGGCTTTACTGGCCGGCTCCCCAGTCGCTATCTGTCGCTATCTGTTGCTATCTGTCGCTATTCCTTGATAAATAAGGCCCTTAGACAGCTCTCAGCAGAAGCAGCACACCTCAGAGAAAATTGCGGGAACATTCCAGACGTATTACGCTGGATTGTACGGTTTGGCCAGTGGCTGAGTTGGTTGAGGCTATTAAGCTCTCACCGACAGGGAAGGCCCCGGGTCCGGATGGATTCACTGTCAAATAAATCCTTCCTCACACTGCTTGGCCCCTGCTTGGTGAGAGCCTGGAACACGATAGCAGACCAGGAGTCCCCCGGTTCGTTCTCGGGAAGGGCTTTAGAGACCCACATCTAAGTAATACATAAGCCAGGCAAGGACCCGCTGTCCTGCAAGAGTTACCGCCTTATCTCCCTGCTCAACACAGACCTGAAGCTTTACGCTAAAATCCTGGCTGTCAGACTGGCCCTGGTGTTGGCACAGATTGTGCACTTTGACCAAACAGGTTTCGTGTTGGGCAGGGAAGCCAGAGACAATGTGGTGCGAGCCATAAATGTCATATATAAAGCTAAAGCGTCTGCGGTCCCTACCATGCTCCTATCCACAGACGCGGAAAAGGCCTTTGACAGGGTGAGCTGGCCTTTTCTCTGGGAAACCCTTAGGCATATAGGCCTAGGCGATAGAATGCGGATGCTCATTGAAGCCCTGTACACTACACCTTCAGCCAGGATTAGGATAAACGGCCATTATTCAAAGCCGGTACTCATCCAGAATTGGACCCGGCAGGGATGCCCTATGCCCCCCTTGCTTTTCACTAGAACCATTCCTATGCAGAGTCAGAGGCAGCATAGACATCCGGGGGGTGGACTTGGTCGATGGCATGCATAAGGTAGCTGCGTACGCAGATGACCTCCTTTTCTTTGTCACAAACCCCGCAGTGACAGTCCCAATCCTAATGAAGGAATTCGAGATATACGAGAGGATAAAGGGGGGGTGGGAGCAGCTCAATCACTATTATTTATACAAAATTATTATTATTATTCAGGGTCTGGGAACTAATTTACCGCCCAGTTTAACCCTCTCATCATCTAAATATCAAGCAACAAACATGTCTAGCTATGTGGAAAGACAGAGATTTGGTTGCATATATCTGCAGATACATGTGGAAGCCACACTGCCCCGACAAGGCACTCTGTGTTTAGTGTGGTCCCTACTCTTAATTTTAAGTCCCCAACATTGGGACATGCAATGCAGACAAATATTTCCCAGGCCCTGAATAATAATAATAATTTTGTATAAATAATAGTGATTGAGCTGCCCCCACCCCCCTTTATTTATATGGGAGGATATCTTACCTCAAAATTAACTTTGATAAGTCAGAGGTGTTGAATGTCTCGCTACCGGGAGAGACGGTCAGGACTATGCAACAAGCATTCCCATTTAAGTGGGCATGGTCCTCGATAACTTATCTTGGCACGCAACTGCTTAGCCAGTTGTCAAACATCCTATCCCTGAACTTCTGGCCATTAGGCCAGAGGATTAAGACAGACCTAGCAGGATGGGACCACCATACATTCTCCTGGATGGGCAGGGTTAACATTAGTAAAATGTCGGTGCTCCCTAAGTTGTTGTTCTTGTTCCAGGCTCTCCCAATCCTCATTCCATCACACTTCTTCCGAGAATTAAATAGCGTTTTAATAGGATTTGTTTGGAGAAAGAAAAAAGCGAGACTGAAGTCACAATTACTCTGTAGCCCCAAACAATCAGGTGGAATGGCGCTGCCGGATGTGAAGCTGAACTGGGCAGCCACTCACCTGCAAAGGGTAAGCGAATGGCAGAACTGCCGAGCAACAAAAAGATGGGTTCAGTTGGTACTAGCCGCAACCCCCGCCCAGCTGGAAACCTCGGTGTGGAACAAGACACCTTCCACCCTGGAAATTAGAGCTTACCCGACCATTGGGGCAACCCTGGGGGTATTCAGGGAGTACAGGGAATGCTCAGGGTTCTCCCCTTGGCCCTCTCCGGTGGTGCCAATTGTTGTTAACCCGCTTTTACACGCGGGCCCCTTCAGAACTGACCTGCGGTAGTGGGGTAGCTTGAACCAGTTAAGAAGCGGGACCTGATAAATGGGGGGGGGGCTGGGTTCCACTGGCGGAACTGAGAGGTAGATGGGAGAATGACAATCTAGACCCTTGGAGTCTTCTGCGCTTTCAGTCCTTCCTGTCTCAATTGGGGTTCAGAAGGGATGCTTGTAGAGGCCCCATGGAATTCAAAAGGATATGCCTGGGAGGCCAACTGTACCCGCACTTAATCTCCAAATTGTACTCTCTGCTGATAAATGAGCAAATAAGTCCTCGGTAGCCACAAGGGTGCAGGAGACAAATTATAAAATCCTTACACGCTGGTACTATACACCAGACAGACTTAGTAAGATGTACACCTCTGCAGACCCGCAATGTTGGAGGTGTGGCACCGATCGAGGCTCGATCCTCCACATCTTCTGGTCCTGCCCCAAGGTCAGGGAATACTGGGGAGAGGTCTTACCCATCATTACAACAGAGTCCAAATTCAGGAGGATCTGGCCCAGGTCCTACTTCATTTGACAACGCTTCTGGTTGAGAAATACAAAAAAACCCTGCGAGTCCATTTGTTGAATGCTGCCAAACAGGTGATTCCTAGGTTATGGAAAAAGAAAAGCGCCCCATCCGTGAGAGACTGGGTAGGGGAGGTACTAAATATCTGTGAGATGGAGGACCTAACGATGTCACTCCACGACAGAGAGGAGCAGTTTAGGACAACATGGATGCCCTGGCTGATGTTCCAAGAATCAGAGGGGTTTAGAGCCCTGTTCGGCTAATGGGTGCGCCCACGCTGCTTGGCCCGTGACTTGCGGGGTAGAAATGGTTTCTCACTGCCGGCGACCTGATGCATAAACTGTTCTCCTTATTGTACGTGTTTGTACATGTACTTGAAAATCGCTAAAATAAAGATTATTAAAAAAAAAAAAAAATGTACCTTTACAGTGCTTTCCCTCCTGGCACACAACCCCGGTCTCCTTGTTGCTGCCTGTCACGTCGTGTGGAGGCTTCTTCCACCCTCCCCATGCACAGGCAGCAGCGGAACCTTATTTCTGCTTACTGTTGTCCCCAACGGCGGGGGAAAGAAGTTGCACCGCCACTTCCAGTCCACTGCCGGTAAAGCGCTGTCGCACACCCCATAGGCCGGCCCTGTCAGTGGCCCCCCCTGGGTGCTGACGCCGACCCTGATTAAAGGTGTAAGAAGCAACAGCCCAACTAGCCATAAAGCAGTGCAGCCCACCGAGAATGTTCATGGGTCTGCCTATGGCCAGTCGGCGCCTGGCAGGGTTGGATATGGCCACTCCTAAAGCAGTAGTGCTGATGCTTTAGTATTGTAGAGATATATACTATTGCATAGCCCCTCATTACGCTGAGCTTTGCAGGACAGAACATGGGCTGAGGGAAGGGATGAATTGTTCAGGAGGGGGCTTTAGAGGCAGATAGTGGATGGGTTGTTAGAAGAGGAGTGAGTAAATTCCGACACAGGCTTTGGACAAAGCGCTCCCAGAGCAGCAGGACCCACATTTTTCTGTTGACCAGCAATTGTCCCCATGCTCCTGATGGACATTCTACCCCTGGGTGGCACCTTATATGTCTTCCAGTGTCTCACTCTATACTTTCACAGGTAGCGCTTTAGAGTCTCACTCCTGGCCCGCAGCTTACATATCAATTTTGGGAGACTTTTATCTTTCATCACGTTGCATCCAAAGCCCTTTGATCAGCTCAAAAGCTGTCAATCTAGATAAAAGCTTTGCAGAATTTGTGCATCTTTCCTGCTGACAAGTATGATCATAAAGAACTGAAATGACATCTCACACATCTGATATTTCTTACTTCAATGTGTTGATTGCATGAGTTAGCACTATTTCTGGAAGGCTCGGGCATTGTGTAAATTAACCATTGCTATAGCTATCACACTGACCACTGTGCTATGCCGCTTCAATGGGCCCTCATATACCTACCCTGAACCTATGTTAATACTTGGAATCAGACCCTGGGTGCCGCACAGGGCGCTGTCATTCTAGGTGAATCAATGGGGGCAATAAATGCAGTGGGCATGCTGTGGGGCATAATCCCACACGTTCATGGGCGCCGCTTTAGACCAGAGAGGACCACAAGGCGTTTGATCTCCGTTCTCGGTAGGTTGTATACTGATGGGCCGGACGGTGGATGTGGATGTGAGACAAAATGTGAGTAGACCCGGAAGTATTTCCAGCGGTTAGAGGTCTGGTAAGACCAGGAAGCATTGCCACCAGTGGGTGGTCTGGTAAGACCAGGAAGTGTTGTCACCGCTAGGTGGTCTAGTAAGACCAGGACGCACTGTTGCTGCAGAGTGGTCTGGTAAGGCCAGGAAGCATTGCCACTTGTGTATGGTCTGGAAAGATGGGGAAGCATTGCCACAGCAAGCATTGCCAACAGTTGGTAGGCTGGTAAAACCAGGAAGCATTACCACCACTATGTGGTCTTGTGAGACCAGAAAGAATTACCAATGGTGGATGGTCTGGTAGGACCAGGAAGCATTGACACCGCTAGGTGGTCTGGTAAGACCAGGAAGCCTTGACATAGCTAGGTGGTCTGGTAAGGCCAGGATGCATTGTCACCACTAGGTAGTCTGATAAAACCAGAAAGCATTGTCAACAGTGGGTGGTCTGGTAAGGCCAGGAAGCACTGCCACCATTGGGTGGTCTGGTAAGACCAAGAAGCATTGTCACCGCTAGGTGACATTGACACAGCTATGTGGTCTGGTAATGAGCAAAATACCAGGCAATACAGTAAACCTGCAGATTTGTGGACCCCCTGAGTGCTCTACTTACCTGCAAAGACAATGACCATGAGGTTTCTTATCTCACAAAAGTTGTTGATCCTAATAAAACTATTCTGATATAATTTGCGTTGTCAGTTGGCCCTCTAAATTAAAGTGGGCCTGCAGTTTAAAAACAGTCTGCACTATTTCTGGAAGACTCAGGCAGTGTGTAAATTAACCATTGCTATAGCTATCACCTTGACCACTGTGCTGCTTCAATATATGTACCCTGAACCTATGTTAATGCTCGGAATCAGGCCCGGGCTTCTGGGTGCCGCACAGGGCGCTGTCATTCTAGGGGAGCCACACAGCTGGGTGGTCTGGTAAGACCAGGAAGTATTGCCTCTGCCAGGTGGTCTGGTAATACCAGGAAGCATTGTCACCACTAGGTGGTCTGGTAATACCAGGAAGCATTGACACAGCTGCATGGTCTGGTAAGACCAGAAAGTATTATCACCGCTAGATGGTCGGGTAAGACCAGAAAGCATTGCCACTGCTAGGTGGTCTGTCGCCACTTTCTAGTGGTGACAGAAAGCATTGCCACCACTAGGTGGTCTGGTAATAGCAGGAAGCATTGCCACCACTAGGTGGTCTGGTAATACCAGGAAGCATTGCCACCACTAGGTGGTCTGGTAATAGCAGGAAGCATTGCCACCACTAGGTGGTCTGGTAATAGCAGGAAGCATTGCCACCACTAGGTGGTCTGGTAATAGCAGGAAGCATTGCCACCACTAGGTGGTCTGGTAATAGCAGGAAGAATTGCCACAGTTGGGTGGTCTTGTAAGAATCAAAATACCAGGCAATACAGCATACCTGCAGATTTGTGGAGCCATTGAATGCTATACTTACCCACAAAGACAATGACCATGAGGTTTCTTATCTCACAAAAGTTGTTGATCCTAATAAAACTAGTCTGATATCATTTGTGTAGTTGTCAGTTGGCCCTCTAAATTAAAGTGGATCTACAGTTAAAAAATCAAAGTTTGGTAAATTGCTCTCCTAACCCCCTCCCCACTTGCAATCAGTAATGTAAGCAATTTGAGAGGACTTACCTTCATGCAGAAAGGCAGATTTTATGTTTCTTAAATGCATGGTAGAGGCCATCTTGGCACAATTTTGACAGCCCTGTTTCTGAAAAACCCAGTCAAAATGACACAAAATCTTGTTGTAATAGTGCTTTATTTCCAGGCAGAAGTAAAAAGCCATCATCTGTAAGGACTCATCACTGCTCATGCTTAGTTCAAACCTAGAGATTGGGGGGTGACCGCGCTTGAATCGCTATTACAGCACCCTTTAAAATGCTGCAGGCAAGGCCTTTGCAGGATGCAAACAGTAAACACACCCATATATTACTATAACCAGCATTTTACAGGTAATTACTGGGCAATGACAAAGGCCCCGCTACCCCCCGGTCTGAAAGGAGCCTCAGAAAGCTCTTAAACAATTATGGGGGTTAATGAAGAAACGCTAGCGCCAAGTAGTGCTATGTAGCGTCGGTTGATCGCTGGGCGCTGTATGTGAAAACCACATTTAAGAAAGTCAATCTGGTGAGGGCCTCTAAAAGCGTCATGTAGTGTCACATGTATCACTAGAGGCGGCCCAGTGTATAGCGCCAGCGCTCTAGGCTCAGCAGCACCATGTAGTACCTGTCATGCATTTCAATAGTGTTTCATTTGGTTGTTTATAAATAGGGTGTTGTGTGACCTCTCCTGCCCAGCAACCAAATTGCTTGTGATTTTTAATTTTTTTTTATGCAGAATTGTATGTGCAGATCTGCCATTGCAGTGCCAGTGTCACAGTGTTAAAACAATGAAATGTCATGTGTTTTTGCTCTGGTGCTGGTGTATATGTGTTTAGAAACAGACTTTTATCACATAGCTTCCGGCGCTTGACGCTAGAACGCCGGCGCTGCTTGTGGGTATTTTTTCTTAAATATGGACTTCACCCCCGAGTGCCGGACACACTTAACTGGCGCTACCTATCCTTCTCTGCAGCGTTGTCCTGTTGTTAGATGTAGCGTAGTCTTGGGCGCTTTGACCTCGAGACACCACCTAGCATTCTCCATTGGCTCTGCAGTGAATCAGGGAGAACGCTTCTACAGCGCCCTCTAGACATCACATTTATCACTGCTGGACAGGATAGTACAGTGCCACTTGTCGGGCCACTAAGCTAGGTCACAGCGCCCAATACCCACTTGCAGCATCTTCTAGCGGTCGCTCTAAGCGCTGCTACACACGGCAATATGTGGCGCTAGTCTTAAATTAGCCTCAAAATACATTATATTGCATCTGAGCCTGCTGTCATATATATTATACAAATGTATGTGTGTGAGTAGAAGACCCCTTTAATCTCTGACTATTGAACTCTGAACTATTTTTGGAGTGGCATTTAGATGCACAGCACAAACTGTACACATCAACATATTAATATGCACATATAATGCACGCTATACTACACATGAATAAAAGGCGACATATGACTGTACACACATGGAAGTGCAATAGTGTTAATTATACATCCACTGATCCATCAAGCGTACATGTTAATAACCGTACATAGCGCAAGCACCCTGGCAGCACATCTTACTGTTCATTATCAGCTGTGGATCACGCGCCCTCCCCAGGGAGCTCAGCCAGGAGTGTTTAATGCAGACATCACACTAAATCCTGCATGGGAGACTGATCTGATCTGATCTGTTTATTCCAGAAAGTTTAGGCAAAAGTATACATGGCAAAATATAATGAAGCTGGCAAATGCTGGTTCAAACTGCAATGAACTGTGCATAATGACTGACTATAATAATATCATCACAGTTTTCTATAGAAACTATTAAATGCTGTATTTACCAGGTTCAAAGTAGGAAAGTTTAGAAATGTGACAGTTAGTGACTGCTACAAAGAGGAAAGGCTTAAAGAGGAATCATTTTGACTCTTTGTGGTGTTACTCCTCTATGCGGCAACATTCTGAATTGGGATGCACTGCTGTGTGTATCCCCATACACTCACCTTCCTGTCGCTCCCAAGTTGCAAACTCGCGCAAGAATGAGCGCGCTCAGCCAATCAGCGTACTTGCTTTCACTCGGCTCCGCTGGTGGCTAAGCCATCTGGTCAGCCAAGCAGCAAAGCAGGGATGAAGGGAGCCAAGTGCGCCACCAGCCGCACCCCCGCTCACAGCCTAGTCCTGGCGTGCCTGTGCCACCCATTTAGAAAGACCAGATGCGTGTATGTGCACAGCTAAAGGGGAGCGGGGATACAGCCATGGCGCAAAGGCGCATTGATGGCTCATGGAGAAGGTGAGTGTATCGGGGTTTCAGCGGGGTTTTACACAGCGGGCCATAAGGTAATTGCTACATAATTGCGTCGGGCAACATTTGTCACAGCCCTAATTGTTTTCTGTGTTTAAATTGAAGAAGAAATGGCCGAGATATCAAGGATTACAGTTTCACCCTATGATTTATCTTTTGAAATATTCGGGCGTGGGTCTTGGCTCTGTGATACAGCATAATAATCAGCACAATGGGCGGGGTCTCTAAGGCAGGCATTCTCATCACTCTGGCTGTTTTCTCTCTCTTTCAGTGTCCACAGTATGATGTTTCAAAGCTTTAGACCACCAGCTTAGCACTATTTTTGGTGGTCTATGCCAAAGAAATTCAGGAGGTGTGCCACTACTCTTTGCTTAGTATTTTTACTTTAAGGAACAGCTGCGTTCTGACAGGAAGGGGGGGCACAGCCATGATAGGGTGAGCTGCTGAATGACAGTTTATGCACTTTGTCTACAAGGACCCTTTAAAGTGGACCAACACCCAGGATTTTCACTATCCTGGGTGTTGGTCCACTTCAGCGGGGCATCCGAGATCAGGATGCCCCGCTGTGTGAAACCCCCCCAAAAGCCCCAAAAAACTTACCTTTTCGGCGACAGACAAACGACGGATAAGCCGCCGCCATTCACAAACGGCACTGCTAGAGGGGCGCGGGAGGCGGCGGCGGCTGATCCGTCGCCGATAAGGTACGTTTTTTGGGGCTTCCCGATCTCGGATGCCCCGCAATGAGGGAGGTGATCGGCCCGGGAATCTACAAAATCACCCCTGGGTGTTGGTCCACTTTAAACCTGCCCTTGATCATAGCTGGCAATGGGGGTCGTTTTTTACCTTTCCGCACTAAAGCTACAGTATTTTGCATTGAAACTGCCATTATGTGAATAGAGGCATCACTAACATAGGGTTTAGCTACAGGTCAGGGACAAGAAGCAGGTAGAACTGGTCCAAGCAAGTTTGGAAGCGGCCCTTCAAGATGCCAGGTATAGTTTGCCATGGGAATCATGTGAATAAGAAGGGACTAAGTTACATTATAGGACTGGGGGAGAACCAATGGGGATTTAAGAAAAAATGAATTTCAATGGGGAGTGAAAGCGACCGTATGCGCTGCGACACGGGCCCTCCCGTACCAGCCTATTTGAATGGCTGGATGCAGGGGATATGCCCGAACAGAGGATAAGTCCTGCTGAGCAGATTCTGTCCACAGGACAATGGCCGTCCTATAAATGGTAGTGGTGGAGCACATTCGGGAACTTAGTGGAAACTGTTCAGATCCCTACTGACGTGATCTGCAGGTTAAACACCATGGATGAAATTTATTAAAGAAAATCCAAAGGCGTGAAAATGTATTGTTAATGAAAAAAATGCTGAAACGAAATAAATAGAAAGGAAGCCTTGCGTAGCGTTGCAGATTCAGTCATCATTTTTTAGACACTGGACCTGCATCAGCAAATGAGTATGAAACAGTGGTGACCAGGTCATGGTGTTACTCAAATCCTGCCATCGACTCAATGTACATTATACTTAGCATCTGGAGCTCATATTTTACCCCTGTATGCATCCAGAGCTCCTTTTACTTATTGTCACATATCACTCAAGGAGGAGGATAGGGTTCACCCCATCACAGGGTACAACCCAGATTGGGAGCCCTTAGGGGGTGAGTAATAATTTTCAGGAGCAAATCCCAAGAAGTGCCATTTTCTGGCTTACAAAGGGGCAAAAAGAGGGCAGCAACACAGTTAAAGATGCCCAGGGGAATGGCATAAGAGCCATTGTGGTGGTCAGTGGTGGACTGGGGCCAAAAACCAGCCCTGGCCGGCCAGGCCATGCCTGCTGAGGCCCCCCCTCATCGCCACAACCATGATGCTAGGGCTATAGCATTGAGGGCTGGGGTTCCTTGGCTTGTGGGTACAGTGGGGCTGGGTACAGGAGGCTGAGAGGGAGACTAAGGGGGCAGAGATTCAATGTGGGTGTTAGAAGCAGCAGCCCAACTGGCCCCAAAGCAGTGTGGCCCACCGGGCATACCATGACCATAACAAACCAGATAAGTCATTTTGAAAACCCTGCTAGCTGCTGAGGGTTACATTGTGTTACATCCATACAGTGCTGCTGATGGATCGTAATTGTTCAATCAGCTGTGATACACTGTAAAGCAGTCATGAGACTGTAATAGCTCACAGATAGCTTACAGCTTTCTCTGATGTGTGCATCACACTGTTGTGATGTAGAGACGACTGTGAAGATTGTCTCCTCTGTACTCTCTGCCCACCTACCTGACCCTGCAATTTAAAGACAAGAACCCTGTATTCCTGGTCCTGGAGCCCTGTTCCCCAACCTGTAGCTTGGGAGCCACATGTGGCAGGGCTTTAGCTCACAGACTATTTAAGTAATTGTTGGAGGCTGATGGAATTGTTAGATGTCTCTTGGCTCAACATGTGGAAGAAGCTGCGGAAACTGGTAAGCCAGAACACTAATCAACTTACCCAATTTTTCAATTTAATTTAGTTGGGGCTGGAGGATTTACTCATGGGGGGCAAGTATTTTATGGGGCAGGGTGATCCATACACAGTGTGCTTATTTTTCTGAGGAGATGGGGGGTTAGTCCTCACTCTATAAACATACCCCATATGTTCAACTGTAGGCAGGCCTTTGGTTTGAATGTGGCTTGCAACCATCTGTCAGTGTTGGATGTGTTGGCTCTCAAGGACAGAAATGTTGGGGACCCCTGCCCTAGAGTCTGTTAGGCCCCATCTTAAATTGGGATGCCTCACTTTGTCAAAGAGATTGCCCTTGCTAAGTGTGAAAATAAAAATGTTTGCTTAAGAGGATTCATCCTGGTGTGCTGCTGAATATGTTTTTTATTGTGATTTAGCCCTTTATCCATAGCCCAGCTCTTGGTTTGTATTCATTTTGTATTAGTTTTTTAACATAAAAAAATGGACAAGCAGCGAAATGTGCAGGCAAGTGTTGGTGTGTCCAAAATAGTTTGATGTAAGGGGGTGTAGATAAGACCATCTTTCTATGCTAACAAAAGGTGGTCATAAATAAATAAAATCCAGGAGCTGAGTTTAAAGCAGACAAGAACCCTATATTCCTGGCCCTAGAGCCATGATCCCCAAACTGTAGCTTGGGAGTCCCATTTGGCAGGGCTTTGTAGCTCACAGACTATCCAAGTAATTGACTGAGGCTGATTGAATTGTTAGATGTCTCTTGACTCAACATGTGGAAGACAGAAGCAGCGGAAACTGGTAAACCAGAACACTAATCAACTAACTATTTTCCATTTAATTTATTTGGGGATTGGGGATTTTCTCAAGGGGAGCAAGAATTTTATGGAGCAGGAGGATCCATACACAGTGTGCTTATTGTTCTGAGGGGATAGGTGGGGGATGGTTAGTCCTCACTCTATAAACATACCCCAAATTTTCAACTGTAGGCAGGCCTTTGGTTTGAATGTGGCTCGCAACCATCTCTCAGTGTTGGATGTGGCTCTTAAGGACAGAAATGTTGGGGACACCTGCCTTAGAGTCTATTAGGCCCCCCTAGAGGCATCTTCAATTGGGATGCCCCACTTTGTCAAAGGGATTGTCCTTGCTAAGTGTGAAAAAAAAATATTTGCTTAACATGCAGAAGATTCATCCTGGTGTGCAGCTGAATTTTTTAGCCCTTTATCTGTAGCCCAGGTCCTGGATTGTATCTAATTTTTGTATTAGTTTTTAGCATTAATAAATGTACAAGTGGCAAAAAGTGCAGACAAGTGTTGGTGTGTCCAAAGTAGTTTGATGTAAGGGGGGGTGGAGATAGGACCATCTTTCTATGCTAACAAAAGGTGGCCATAAATAAATAAAATCCAAGAGCTTAGTTTAAAGAATGGAGCTAAATCTCTAAAACGACTTTATTTAATAGCAAGCCAGGATGAATTGTCTGCATAGCAGGTAAGCAATGATTTGTTTTTACACTTCGCCTGGGTAATCTCTTTTAATAAGAATAAGCCTTGTTACACCCATTCTCGGCCTTGAGCTCTCAAGATGGCTGCTCCTTTGTTTATGACTGACAGGTGCGTTGCTCTTTAATAACGAAAAATGGGCCACAATGTTTTCCGTGCAGAAATATCAAACAACAACGAGCTATTCCCCCAGGAAGGCAATGTGGCAATGCAATACATCAAAAGCAAGTGTGAGAAATAGATCAGGCCTCTCCGAGCAGCTTTTCAAACGGCATCTCTCAGATCTGCAATAACTAAGCTGAAACAACGGCAAGAAATAACGCCGTTCCTTCCAGGCGGAAACAAATGACAATCATAAGACCTAAATTATTTCCCCTAAACTGCAGTTTATTAAACCAAATAAAGCTGCTCCAATATTGAGACTGTAAATGGAGCTCATTAAGCCTCGAAACACATGAACGCGGGATGTTTAATAAAGGGAACCTGTCACATGAGATATATGGAAGATGCTGAGGCTAATATATGTTCCTAATATCTTTCTAACAATTCCCCCAGCTGTTCGGTTGGGATTGGAAAAGCAGCTTAGCAGCTTAGAGAGAGAGGTGCAGATCTGGTAGGGAATTACTATGAGGTATTCATCGTATTAGTCACTGGGTTTCTTTGGGCCTTTGCCCCCCCCCCCCGGCTTATTATTTAAGCCGCCCTGTAAAACCTCCCCAGGTAGGTTAGTTTTTTGCTTATTCATGTGCTCGCTCTATATCTATGATTCAGCAATCGATTGGCTATTGATTGAGGAGGCCCGAACAAACTCACCTATTCATCTCACCCAATCAGTGCGCTCAGATCCACTCAAGCCCCTTTGTCCAGGAGATCATCTAATACGAGCGGATCCCCTCTAACAGGGAGTGTGCCCGCATCGGGCATTGACAAATGCCTGGCATGAGCACGGGACTTGCTAGAGGGATAGTGCGGAAAAGGTGAGTTTATGGGTGACCTGGGGGGTTTCACATAGCGGAGCATCCCGATTTTGGATGCCCTGGGGTGGGAATCAATTGGCCCATATTATAGATTCCTGGGGCGATCTCCGTGGACTTTGGTCCACTTTAATGTGGTCCAGTCATGGAGTAACCGACCCTCCCCTGGTCCAGTTTTGTTCTTCCGGCGCTCCGGGTCCTGGGTGCCACCATCTTAAAGGAAAGCACAAAGTGGCTTCCCTAGGCTCTGTGCGCACTGCTGCCCCCCTCAATTAAGTGAATGGGCAGGTGGGAGTGTGCAGGGGGAGTCGCTTTTTGAGAAAAGAGACACTGGCACTGAACAATACCTAGAGGGTATTGAGGCAATGGACCCACCTAGTTTGATTAATTTATAAGAAATAGGGGGTTTTCCTGGACCATTGCCTAAAAAGAAGTCAGATGTCAGTTTGTGGTTTTTTTACATTTAACTCTTTGTGAACTGGGAAGGTGTTAAAATAGCTCACAGATAGCTTACAGCTTTCTGTGTTGTGTGGAAAAAATATTTTATTTTTTTTGTTTCCCTCATACTTACCTTCACTCCATTAATTATCCCTGTGTCCTGCATTGTCTGCTGCTGCTTTTGACAGCAGGAGAGATCTGACAATCTCTCCGCCTTCTGACATCTTTTTAGGAAATGGTCCAGGCACACACCCATTTCTTATTAACTAATTAAACTGGTAATGTGTCCAGTTCACAGGGCAAGAGGGGCTATCAAGTCACCTGCCAGCAATCCACCCATTACCTGCATACCCAAAGCAAGGGAGGGAGCTTGATTTGGTTTTTCTTGGGTAGGGGAGACCACACCCCATTTGTCGGGTTTAACCGATTAAAAATTAAAAAGACGTTCATTTTTAGACCCTCCTGCCCTGTGAACTGGTATAGAGGTCTCAAGGGCCCCTTACCAGTTCACCAAAGCATTAAAAAACACACACAAAAAAGGTATTTTAAATATTTTCTTCCGATCCATGTCCTGCGCTATACGCCACTGCTTCTAACAGCCAGAGCTGCGCTGCACTGCTTCTGCCATTCTCTCGAGCTTCTGCCATCTTGCTCCCCGCTGTAGGAAGGGGCCTTTTATACCTTTATATCGGCATAATGAGCTGATATCAGCTCGCTCGCTGGTGTAAATAGCCCCTCCCTGCACCAGGGTCTGGCGCTAGAGGTAAGCATGCTTTTTATTGTTTAACATTAAAAATTTGCTTTGGGCGAAGCCAAATTTCTTAGGAAAATTGGTCGAAATCACCCAAATCGAACTTTTAAAGCGGATCAAAAGCGGGAAAAAAAGGCCTAGAGGACTCATCCTTCGGGCACAGGTCCGGTTGCACCCACAGCACACAGCCGACTATTGACAACTGGGCTGCAGCATGCTCCATGAACCCATTTGAAACTGTGGATCACCAGCCAGCAGTCCGCAGCTACATTCCTGGAAGCCCCCCGCCATTGATGCTCTCACCTTGCCCTCGTTTCAGCCGTCATTGCCACTGCTGGGAGAAAAGTCGTCTGCTTCCTTTCCCTTGCTCCCGCAGTTATCGCCGCCACAGCCACCTCTGTGAGGTGAAAGGCTGCACCCACCAGGATTGTGGAATACATACTCCCGCGTGTAGTGGGAGTGAGAGGTCCAATTTCCTTTTTTATTTTTCACTTTTAAAATGAAAAAAAATAGACCTTTGGCATGCTTTAAAAAGTTTGCTCATCTCTACTTGGAAGGCAAACAAATGACTGCAATTGCAATATACAGACAATGCTTTTGAGGCATTGTTGGGATGTTGGCATATTTTATAACTCTGATCTATCTGATCTTATTATCGACAGCTGGTCTTGCGCAACAGAGACAGAAAGATCAGACTTTACAATGTGCCAAAGCACATTTTGGCTAAACAGTATATTGCAAGTCTATACAATAGTCCTGAATTATTTGCAGCTTGCCTAAAACAATCATACTTTTCAGCCCACTTGTTTGACTTCTTTTCACCTTTATTCTTTCCAAATTCCTATTATATATTCTGGATTAATCAGTGAAAAATGATAACAATAGCTAAACCTTCATTTGACAAACGCCTGCTGAGAACACCCGCTGATTTGTTTATTTACAGGGAGGATAGAGCTTGAGTGCTTTGGTCTTGATCATGACGATACAAAAAGTGCTTTGTAACTGCTAAGGTCATAAAAATATTGCTTTACTTACAGAAATCATTATGTATTTTTCAGCAGGTTCTAGAAAGATAAAGGGGCAATACCTCAAAAGGACAGTGTGGTTTAAAAAGGATTATTAGAAAGTCTTATTTTAATTAAAGAGTAGGGAAATCTTGGGGCAACTATTGGTCAATTGACAATATCGCTTGCCCCTTTATCTGGTCATCTGCCTTTGTTTAGGTGCCACCCCTAATATAAAACTGATAGTTGAGTAGTTACGGTAGTCTCAGCACACAATTAGCTTCCAGGACTTTCATTGCAAGAAAAGGAACCACAGGTTTCAAAAGCCAACAGATGAAAAGGGCAAAAAGGTGCAGGAGAAAGATGAAGTCAGCAAATGTCAATGCAGCACACATATATTTAGTGGGTGTTACCTGGGTTCTTTCAGGAATGGAGTCTTCTTGGGCTCTAAGAAATCCTTTGGGTGCCTCTGGTACCCAGACAGGAATGCAGACCCTCGTGTCTCTTGAGAGAAGGTCACTTACTGTATTAGAAGTGCCAAACTCATCACCCAACCACTGAAGCAGCCACAAGCTTTATATGGGTGTACAGTAGCAAAGACCGACAGACAACAAGGGCAAAACAGGACCTGTAGAAAGCCAAAGTTTGCAACGGTTGATGTTACACAGACACAACTATCTATCTTAAGGGTGTGTGGGAAGTAGGGTTTTTATTGGCCATGAAATGTCCTGTGATTGGTAGTGTAGGTTGGGGTGTGCTGATATTCCCTGGTTACCTTGCAGCAATACAGACTCTGATTACAAAGTTTTCTTTAAGGAAGGCCACTTATTTTATTAGAAGAGCCAATCTTACACAGCAAAGTTCTCAAGATGGTTCGAAAACACTTGAGATACAATCATTCCACTGCAACAACAGGTACCACAGTTTGGTACCTTCTCCTGAATGTCTGAGCCTTTAGGTTCCTCCATGGACTCCTAAGCAGGTATCTGACTTAGTTTCTGCACTGTTTTGGTTTACGGATACCCCAGGGGCTCATGAGGGAATACATCATCAACCAATTACTCTAGAATCCATAATCTTCATGTAGGTGAGATCCCAGTAGTATATACAATCCATTCCAGTACACAGTTACCCTCCAGGCCTTGAATATGCAAGGAATGGCCTCTGAGGTTGCAAAGACCAGTGGACAACCAGGGCAAAACAGGAGCTAAAGACTTGTCTCACAGAAATGGACAGGGTAGTCTACTCCTGCAGAGAAGCTATTCAAAGGGAAATCTTACAAGCCAGGGCCAGCAACTAGTGATAAGACTTCCAAGCATCACATCAAATCGAAGTTCTAAAGAATATTCTAAGACATAGCCAAGGGTTCAAGAGTCAAGCTCAGAGAGTTTGCAGATAAAATCATGGCATGTATGTTTGGATATGTGGGCTCGACCTCGACGCCTCAGTGAATAATAAGTGTCCATCTTATCACCCAAACACTGTAGCAGCCATAGGCCTGCTGTGTATTGTAGTGTTTATGTATATTAGAAATATACTGTATATTTGTGGTTAGGAGATGTGTATCGTATCACAGTACACTGTGATAGATGTGTATGGGAATTTTAACTTGTGTTTCAAGCCTTTATTAGGATAATACAGTATAATTGTGGATAGGCAAGGTTAGAAAGTGATTGGTCCCATGTTTGTATACAATACACTGTGATAAACTTGTATTCGTATATATCTATATATATATCTATATATATATATCTAGCGACCGAGTCACTTTGGATTGAAGCAATGTTTTGTGCCAGTGTCCTTTAATTATATCCCTGCATTGTGGTATAATTATAATGGCTGGGTCATGTGATAGCAATACATTTTAATGATATCTTGTAGTCAGATACTGTTGACCAGGGTATTTTATAGACTATGATAAACTTGTGGTGTAATTGTATACTGTATAATGAGCTGGTTACTTGGGGTTAGAGATGTATTCTATGCATATACTTATAGTTAGGGATAATGTTGTAATTATGTATATATATATGCTGGTCAGGTTGTGTTGGCTGTAACATTACCTTTGTATGTAAATGCAATGTAAGCTTGGATCACATTTGCAAAACTAGCTAGGCGTCTAAAGGGAAATGCTCTGTTTCAGTCCGATCAGTCTCACGGGTGGACCTCTTGGCATAATGACATTATTGTCCTTCCAGCCTTTGGGAATTGGACTTGTTTTAAGAACGATAAGTAAGGCAGTCTCCACTGGCCTCTATGAACACTGCTGGTGGGTCTGAGCAGGCTTCTGATGGGACTCTTAAAAGGATTACTAACAATATCACAGATCTTTTTTTTTCATGTTCAGAAATGGGTTAAGCTATGGTAAAGCTGTCACCTGCTTTGTTTCTACAGCCTGCAATAGAGTTGTATTATGTTGTTCTTTGTAAAAAACATAATAGATCATGACTGAATATGTCCAAATGCCAGGTGATGTTGACAAAAAGGGTTTTTTTTTGTATAGACTGTATTAAATGATAATTACGGTCATGTCTAGAAGTCGGGCCATGCTTGGATATGTGGTTTTCCATTTTCTGTAAAGAATCTGGAATAATAATAATTTGAACCATCAGGGCGGCTTGACATTTCTGCAAAATGCTAAACTCCTACAGTTCAAAGGTTTTTATTCCCAACAGATTTCTTAAGACCTCTGTTTAGAGAACCTTATTGTGAAGCAAGAAAACAAAGCTGCTGCTGTCAGCTGTAGCCAAACATCATCTCACATACTGTAGTTATACTAGCAGTAATGGGAGCCATAGAAAACTGTAGGGAATCTGTAACAGTAGCTATACATAGAAATAGTGTAACATTTTATCGGTTGCTCAAATTCATCCTATTCAACTGACTCTTCTGTCAAGACCAGTGTAGCCTGGGGCAGGGCTGAGGGCAGGTTTATGTGGGCACTTGGGTCACTTGTAGTTAAAATTGTGAACATAGGGCAGGATGTGATCATCCCTTGAAGGGCTAATAGGCAACCAGTCCAAATATCGATAGCCTGAAATTAAATTGAGGTTTAAACCAATCACAATAAAATATTTTGTGTATGCTAATCCCCCCTGGACCCAAGAATAAGCAGAGAGTGAAGGGAACCCATCCTGCAGACACAAAATTGCCAGGGTGGGATAGGTTCAATTCCTCCCGTTGTTGCCACCCAATGTTTCCTCTAATATGCTGTCCAAGCGCATTTATATACAGGCTGCACTAAAGTTTTTTTTATCATTCTTACATATTATGACACTATGGCCTTGGGGCGCTGCAAAATTAACCTTCTTCCTGGCTCCTTCGCCGATGTACATATCAGAGTCCACATCTCCGGAATCTTTGGGCCATTCATATAGGCTGGGGATGGGAGTGTATCCACTGCTCACTCCCCTGGTAGCATTAAATATGCACGTCAAAGCACTCTGATTGGACGAGAGCCCGCTCATGCACCATAGGACCAGGGAAAGGTGAGTTTTTGGGTGATCTGTGGGATTTCAGACAGCAGGGTATCCCAAATCGGAATGTCCCCAGGGTAGGGTTTTGCTCCACTTTAATTGACATGCTGTTGCTTCCTCATTAAATCATTCTAAAATAAAAATACAAGGCCTAGTTGCGTCCAACATCCTCACCTATTACTACTTAAATCTTAAAATGGGTTGTATTAATGTAAGGACTAGTGATGGGCAAACTAAAACTAAAAAAGGCTGCTTACCCCCCCACCCTACCCCCACTGGGAAAAAACAGGAGCTTTTTTCTTTGGCCCAATAGAACCTACATTTCTGGCCCGCAGCACACTGCTTTATCTCCCTGTGGACTAGGGCCCAAAGTGTTACTGGCAATAAGGTCTGGTAACAAGAATGGATAGGGCGGGGGGAGAGGGATGAATGGGAGAGAAGCTTTCAGGAAGAGGGATGGTTGGACTGAACAGGGCAGGGAGGGATGGAGAGAGAGCTGGGAGAAGGGATGGATGGGCAGAATTAGAAGGACAGGCATGAATGGACAGAGCTGGGGGGAGGGGTAGATGGCCAGAGCTGGAAGAAAGAGTAATGGATTTGGCAAAGCTGGGAGGCCGGGGATTGGATGGTTAAAATTGGGAGGACAGGAATGGATGGTGCAGAGAGACTGGGCTGGATGTGGCAGAGCTGAGGGGACAGGGATGAATGGGGCTGAGCTGGGGGGACATGGTTGGATGGGGCAAAGCTGAGGGGACAGGGATGGATGAGGCAAAGCTGAGGGAACAGGAATGGATGGGACAAAACTGAGTGAACAGAAATTGATGGGGCTGAGCTGGGGGAACGAGATGGAGGGGGAGGAAGATGGCCAAAGCTGGAAGAAAGTGTAATGGATTGGCAAAGATGGGAGGCCAGGGATTGGATGGGCAAAGTTAGGAGGACAGGAATGGATGGGGCAGAAAGACTGTGCTAGATGTAACAGAGATGAGGGGAGAGGGATGGATGGGGCAAAGCTGAGTGGAGAGGGATGGGTGGGGCAGAGCTAGGGGGACATGGATGGATGGGGCAGAGCTGGGGGGGGCAGGGATGGATGGGGCAGAGCTGGGGGGGCAGGGATGGATGGGGCAGAGCTGAGGGGAGAGGGATGGGTGGGGCAGAGCTGGGGGGGCAGGGATGGATGGGGCAGAGCTGGGGGGCAGGGATGGATGGGGCAGAGCTGGGGGGCAGGGATGGATGGGGCAGAGCTGGGGGGGGCAGGGATGGATGGGGCAGAGCTGGGGGGGCAGGGATGGATGGGGCAGAGCTGGGGGGGCAGGGATGGATGGGGCAGAGCTGGGGGGCAGGGATGGATGGGGCAGAGCTGGGGGGGCAGGGATGGATGGGGCAGAGCTGGGGGGGCAGGGATGGATGGGGCAGAGCTGGGGGGCAGGGATGGATGGGGCAGAGCTGGGGGGCAGGGATGGATGGGGCAGAGCTGGGTGAACAGAAATGGATGGGGATGAGATGGGGGGGGCGAGATGGTGGGACAGGGATAGATAGGGCTGAGATAGGGTGGGGGTAAAGGATTAGATGGGCAAAGAGACGCATTCGGACCCCAGTCCACAAGTATAACTGCTCTATAGGGCTGATTCAGCACCCTGAGAATTTTATTTTCTCTTGTTTTTTTGTGGGAAAATATTTAACAGCTAAAAAAGAAAAAATTATAATCCTCAAATGTTTTTTCTTACATAAAAGCATGAGAAAAAAAATCCCATGGTTCTGAATTAGCCCTTATAGGTCTCTTTATTCCATATGGAGTTCTTTTAACTTTCTGTGTTAATGATGAGGAATTTATAGGGCCCTCATCATTTAGCAGTAACGCTAGACTTTTCATTAAAAACTAGTCTCAGCTGCTTCTAAATCACATAACAAATTGCTTTAATTTCCTTTTACCAAAAACCTCAGGTAATCAGATACATTTCTAGCCAGTTTAGATCCCCCCATGAGCTCCTTTCATAAGGTTAATTACACTGCAGTCTCACTCAGGAGTTTCCCAAGGTCTCCAACTCTCTTCTTCTGCCACCACTTTCCCATCCTCCTTTTTGAACCTGTTTAGCAAATTTGCGCGCCCAGTTTTCTTATTATTTCTTTTTCAGTTCTTATATTTTGACCCATCGTTTGATCTCTGAAGTATTCACGCCTGTGCGATAGCCCTCTAATTCTAGCTAAATCCTCTTAAGATATCATTTAAGCTATTAATTATCTGAAATAACATTTTTGAAGGTCACATTAAGCCACCCATCTCCTTAACATCAAAAATAACCTTTTGTAACGAGCCTCCTGTTTCTTATACGTTCTCCTAATTAGATTCTATTTCACACTGAATATTGTATATGACATTATAGAAAGGTTTTGGTGGATCTCAGAACTGAAACATTGAGTGGTCTCCTTAGACTTCTGGGAGGCCGATTCAATAACAGCGGCAGGTAGCGACAGTTGAGCGACTGTAGCGGCATTTTCAGAGCGCCCGCTAGTAGTCGCTGTGCTTGGCCGTTGTTCGGTAGTTGATAACGACTCAGTCGGTTTGCCGTAATATTGGGTGAGGAGTCTCTATTTGACAGGTTCCGCGATGTATGGGAGCGCATGATAGCGACTGCCCATAGCGACCGGCTCCCACCATATTCATTAACAAATCACGCTCAAAAAATTCTCACGCTGTAAAATGCATGTTTAAACCCCAGAGCGCTGGAGGCGATGGGTTAAAAGTAGTTTTTTAACCCCCAAACAACCATATTTTTGGAAACCAAAAAAAAAAGTTTCTTAAATAATTTAGTAATATGAATACATTAATATCAGACCTGTAATATCAATTCTGTACAATTTTTTTTTTTACCTTAAAAAATGATCTAAAATGGCAGAAGTGGTCACAGAATTTTTCACATTTAAAAAATTAACAATTAATTATGAATATTTAAAGATTGTTCCATTGAAATGCATTGGAGAGCGCCAGGTAGCGAGAGGTCATACCGGTCGCTGTTCAAGGTCGGACGCTGGCGCTGTGGGCTGAGGCTGGAATAATGATGAATGAGTCGCTATATAGTCGCTATTTTCCCACATTCCCCCATCTTGCTCTCATTTCCATATTCTCTCGATCTTTCTCCTGTCATATTATATGAATCTCCTTCTCTCTCTCACTTTTGATTTTTTTTATCTTTTCTCCTGCATTCTCTTTTCCAAATTCCCTCCATCTTCTCTTTATATTACATTCCTACTTCTTTCTCTCTATCACAGTTCCACATGTCCTCTTATTTCTCACTTGTCTACCATCAGTCTTTCTTTTTCTGTATTCCATCAGTTTCCAGCTCCCCCAGCTCACTGTCTCCCTCTTTTCTGTGTTTCCTCTATTGCTGGCTCTTAATTTTTCGGTGTGTGTTTGGGGGGTGTCATCCTGAAATTATGCACAGGGTGACACTTACCTAAAGGCTGGCCCTTTATACACTAATCACCAGCTAGAGTAATAGTTATATTATTTGTGTTATTATTATTTTTTATAATGGGGAAAACCTAGAATTACAATAGCGATGTTGCCGACGAACTCGTCAGCGAAGTACTGCACAGGCCCGTAAACACTCCACTGAAACTGCCCTCACCAAAGTCACCAATGATCTGCTCACTGCCAAAAGCAAAGGTCACTACTCCATCCTCATCCTTCTTGACCTCTCCTCAGCCTTTGATACTGTCGACCACTATCTGCTTCTTGATATTCTCTCCTCTCTTGGGGTTCAAGGTCTTGCACTCTTTTGGCTCACCTCTTACCTCTCTGATAGATCATTCAGTGTATCCTATTCTAACACAGTCTCATCCTCACGTTCCCTTTCTGTTGGTGTGCCGCAAGGTTCTGTCCTAGGCCCCCTACTTTTCTCAGTTTACACCCATGGCCTTGGCAAACTTATAACTTCACTAGGCTTCCAATACCACTTCTATGCGGATGACACTCAGATATATCTCTCAGGCCCCAATCTCTCCTCTCTCCTATCTCGCCTCCCCAACTGCCTTGCAGCTATTTCTTCATTCATGTCATCTCGCTACCTCAAGCTGAACATGGACAAGACAGAACTGGTCATTTTCCCACCATCTAACTCCCCTCCCCTCTCTAACACGTCTATTTCTGTCAGCAATTACACAATAACAGCACCTCCCCAAGCTCGGTGCCTAGGAGTCATTCTGGACTCTGCCCTCTCTTTCAAACCACATATTCACTCCCTGGCCACCACCTGTCGCCTCCAACTTAAAAACATCTCCCGCATCCGTCCCTTCCTCTCACCTGACACCACTAAAATGCTAGTGCATGCCCTGGTCATATCCCGACTGGATTACTGCAACATCCTTCTTTGTGGCTTACCAACTAACAGACTGGCACCTCCTCCAATCTATCCTGAACTCTGCTGCTCGCCTCATCCATCCCTCCTCTCGCTCCTCCAGTTCTTCACCTCTCTGCCAATCCCTACACTGGCTGCCAGTCCCACAGCGAATCTTGTTCAAAACTCTTAACTCTCACATACAAAGCTCTCTCCAACCAGGCCCCTCCCTACATCTCATCTCTAATCCAACAGTATCAACCTAGACGCAGCCTCCGCTCTGCTACCGACCTTCTCCTGTCCTCCACCCTGGTCACCTCCTCTCACGCCCGCCCCCAGGACTTCTCACGTGCAACTTCAATCTTCTGGAATGCCCTCCCACACCCAATCCGCCACTCCACAACCCTCAAAACCTTCAAAGGCGCTCTTAAAACTCACTTATTCAGACAAGCATATAATCTGGCCTAACCAATCTTCTAAAGGGCACATGCCACAAAGCTCAATACTGACTGTTTGTGATCCTTCCCCCTCGTCTTCACCCCTCTTCCTTTAGACTGTAAGCTCGCAAGGGCCGGGCTCTCTCCCCTATTGTATCTTGTACTCAGAATATCCATTGTCAACTCTGTAAAACTGCATTTGAAATAGTATATGTACCGTATGTTTCTACCCTGTCTGTAATTACTACTTTGTAAAGCACTACGGAAGATGATGGCGCTATATAAATAAACAATAATAATAACAGGGGAGGGGACTTTTAATTCTATTCCATCTGTACATTGCGTTAGGGCTGATCTTCACTGGCGAGACACTTAGCAGTGACACTTCACTTACCTGCGGACTATGTGGTCGGAGGATTTAAGGACCGGGTGGTCCTTGCTCTGGCTCATCACTAGTAAAAACCTTTTGCACCAATAGCAAACAAGCAAGCATTGAACCAGAGGAGGCTCTTGCAGCATAATAGGGTTTTACAGCTGGCAGATGTTTGATGTCCCTAGTTAGATTTACAGGACAAGCTGCATCACTGTCTCCTCTACTGTACAGCATTTATTGGCATTTTCATGCAGAACACACAAGCTTCATTTCAGTCTTGAGATCCTCAAGGAGATCCATGTCTGATGGATGAGATGGGTAAGGGTATTATGCCGCCCCCGCTATGAGTACAGCTCTACTGTCACCATTACATAGATGATTGTCCCTTGCTAATTTCAGTGCAGCTCATGTGATAAAGAACATAGAATGCACTGCTGATAAATCCCAGCACAATAGATTGCCTTATTTCTTCACATGGCTGGGCAGCTCGGAAAAAAATCTAATTAGAAAACAGCTTTTCTGTCACTGAGTGTGTAACAGAAGCGGCGTGCTCGTGTAAACATGGGCGAACAGGCGCTTTAAGTTTGTTATTCTACCATAATTAATGGCCTGTGGCTGACACCAGTGAGAAGCGATCCTGATCTTTTACACCAACCTCTGCAGTGATCAGGGAGCAGAATTGTCCCAGAAGACTGACAAAGGGCAGCCATAGGATGTTCATATTTGTAAAGCGCTACGGAAGATGATTGTGCTATACAAACATTATTAATAATGTTAATTCACACCATGTTTCATATTATTATGCATATAATTTGGTCCCTGCCCCCCGAGGCCGCCCACCAAAACTCACCTTTCCCCGGTCCTACGGCGGATCCAGCCGAGTGTAGCCAAGCGCACTGACAGCCACATACCCAGCACCATGTAACAGGGTGCGTGCCTTCGCTGGCCATTCACAATGGCATGGCACAGATGCGCGTTCTGCTAAAGGTATAGCAGGCAGTGGCTCAGGTGACTGAGTTTCGTAGACTCTGGCGTGGGTTTTGGTCCACTTTAACAAGGCCAGGCAAGTTTTTTTTTGTTCCATAAGATGGGTGCCAGGGTTTACAGGCAAAACAAATAGAAAAAATATACTAATCTGAACCAAATGGTGTGCTAAAATACCCCCTTCCCAGAACGCAATAGCAGCAGGTACTATGCAGAATCCCCTTACAATAATCCCATAACAGACAGTGTGTCAAAATCACCCCAATCACCCCATACTGGGCAATGTGGTAAAATTCCCTCGATCCCAAATAACAGGCAGTGTGGCAGAATCCCTCCCAATCCCTCTTTAACAGGCAGTGTGCAGAATCCCTCCAATCCTCCATAACAGGCAGAGTGTCAGAATCGCCCCCAATCCCATATAACAGGCAGTGTGACAGAATACCCCACCTACCTTTTTAACAGGCAGTGTGCAGAATCCCTCCAATCCTATATGACAGACAGTGTGGCAGAACCCCCCAATTCAATAAAACAGGCAGTGTGGCAGAATCCCCCCAATGCCATATAACAGGCAGTGTGGCAGAATCCTCCCATCACCTAAACCATGCAGAGTTGAACAATCCTCCCAAATCCCTCTATAACAGGCAGTGTGGGAGAATCCCCCACGTGTGTGAAAAGGGAGCGCCAGACACACACACACACACAAAAGTCCATACCATAATCCTGTCCCACACCACTGATTGCGCCCTTGCATCCTGGCTTCTGACGGGTGGGTGTGGCCCCCCATCTTTAGGAAAGTGTTTCTTATGGAGTGAAAAATAAGGCACATGGTAACATAGGATATGTTATAGCATAATATAGTATTTGCACAACTGCATGCCTAGAGGATCCTACACCTTGAGATTTGCAAGACTCCATGGGCACCAGCTGCTACAAATGCTTCTTTGCTGCTTTGTAACGTCATTTTAGCAGGTTCTCTGAATTTGACTGCTAGAAACCTTGCGCATTATGCATTTATCTGCACAAACCTACCCGCGCTCTAAATCGGCCACAAATCTCTTAGCAGCACGATGATCATGTTTAAGTTTTCCTGAAATATTTTGACAACCCCCCCTTTGCCCAGTCACCCTGTCAGCAGCTCATTTCACCCTGTAGCTGCCTCCCAGTCCCAGTGTTTTGGGGAGAAACATGTCGCTGTAGACACTCACAGCCCCTGCTCTGGCAGAATGAAAGGTGGCTTTACACAGGCTCAAGGACTGTTCTAAAATGGGTGGGCAGGGGGCGCCACTTTAAGCCCCACTTACTATGCAATATCTCAGCTTGATAAACAGCTCTGATGGCCAGCAGGCTTGCGTGCTACTGCCTAGCAATGTATAATCTTGCTGCCACTGACATTCTCCCACCCCTGCCTTTTGTCTGAATACCTCTCCCAAAGCAGCTATACTTACCAATCTATGCAAGCCAGGCACTGGAGGTTGCTGCACATGGCTTCACACATGTCATAGCACTGGCTCCACCAATCAGAGGCGTGTGTCATGTTCCTGTGTCCCCTGACACCCTCTACATCTGAATCAATATCTATAGCTGTAGGGGGGGGGAGGTATTATCTCATATCGGGGGCCATGCTGCAGCAGGGTGGATATAGCCCGCTAGATGCATTTGGAGCACAATTTTGGAGGTTGTGGTAAAAATATTTGTTCCACAAAAGTCTGTGAGTAAGCCACGGTCCAAACCACACCCCCTGCCAAGCACATCAGCCTGCAAGCAGGTCTCCATGGTTGGCATCTCTGTAGTAAGATATTGAAGGTATAGGAGAGTCTTAGGAAGTAGATATTACTTTTTAAAGTGTAGAAGAATACAGAGACCTATTAGAGCAGCACTAGTGGTAAACACGGTGTTGGTCCATATTAAATCAGAAGAAGACCTAAGACAGCTCTTTTTGAAGGCACATTTCTAAATCGGCCTCAGTGTGAGCGTGTAAATCTCCCTTCAGGGACCGACTAGAGAAACACTAATAGCTTTGTTGTTGAAAATGACATTCTGGTGTCCGTAATGGTTCCGTTCCAGCTTTCACTCACACCCATTAATAGATCTCTGCGGCGGGAGCAGTGACGTACTGACAGTGAATGAATCAGAAGAATCGGCAAGGACGGGCACAGGCTTGGACGTTCTCCAAAAGAGCTTCAGAAATGAGCTTGTCGGATTGATGTCATTCTCGTTAATTCTGCTTGGAATCCTTTGTCTTATTTTTTTTTTTTTTTTTTTGCCGGCTCTGATGTTTGCCTGTGAAATGAGTTCATTAAGAGTATAGGTGAAGAGCACCACAAGCCGTCAGCTTGATTGGCTTCCACCTCCCACACGCGTCTTATGCCGAGGAGCAAGCCACCTCGTCTCTTGGTACGACGGAATGAAACTTGAACAATCACCAGTCGGGGTTCTAAAAAAACACTTGTCAAGATGGAACAAGTTGCTAATGTTTTTTTTCTCCTAGACAGCAATGTCACTTCTTTCCTCGATCTCTAGAGCTTTCCTGCACGTCAAGGACACCTGGCTTATTCCTTATTCAGTATATAATAGACTTTCTTAAAAGAAGGCAAAAAGTGAAGATAAAACAATCCCTCAGAGATCTTGGATATCGCCTCTAAACTTGTCTTTAGACCAGGAAAACATGCATTGCAGGCACTTTATTTATAGAGAGAAAAAATTAACTCTTATTCAAATGGGTTCTGTATTGTCATTGTCATTCTTATACTCATCAAATACAGCAAATGCACATTACAGTCCCACTATTCTCTGACAAACTGTAACCACAGAGCATGCAGCATGAACAGTAAGTGTCATGTCCCATGACGCCTGTTTTATATTACCTGGGGTAACTGCTTAATATAATGTTTATTTACATTGAATTGAGTTCCATTGGTTGAGCAGTGTGCCTTTAATTCCCTTTGACCCTCCCTGGCTCCCTTAGCCTTTGCTGTGATGCAAGTAGCTCCTCCCTTCTTCCCCTCTCCCTCAGCCATTTCTAGTTTGGCATCCAAGCAGTGCACACCTGCTGCTCCCTTCTTCAGTTGCAGTCTTTTTACCTGCTGCTGCTGAATGGGTTACATCACAAGTTTCCTGCTGTATTGAACGTACATGTCAATATTCCGGCTGTAAGAAATGTTTTATTGCAAGATTCTGTACTGAAATATAGCTTTTGAAACGTATTTTATGTTATCTACAAGCAGATGAGTAAGCTATCTGCCAAGCCTTATGGAGTAAAGAAACATCCATCACAGACACACACAAAGAACATGGATCTGTCTATAGGATTCACATAACTGCCATCTGGTGAGTCAGAATATACACATAGGGGTACCTTGTGTAATTTAGGTGTGCTTGAAAGGGAAAGTGTAAGGTGACTCTTGGACTGGGCCACTTTTGGAGAGAGTTTTTTTTTTCCATGGCCCAATCTTAGGTTAGACATAGAGAAAAGAATGGCTGCTGTTGCTTCCCTTAGAGGGTGGGTTGCCTGTAAGTTCTAGTTTTCCAAGAATAAAGTAGAACAAAAGCCAGCAGCGTCCCGGCCTGGATATCCCTGGGATGCCCTGCTGTGTGAAATCCCCCAGGGCGCCCATAGAAACTCACCTTTCCCCACTTCAGTGGGCATGAGTGGGCTCTCATCCATTGAGAGCCGTCTGCTATGACTATGAGGCCGATTCATTAATAGCGCCAGGTAGCGACAGATGAGCGCCAGTAGCGTGATTTTCTCAGCGCCAGCTAGTATTCGCTGTGCTTGGCCGGGTTTTGCTTGTTGACAGCGACTCAGTCGGTGTGCGGTAATGTTGAATACGGGGTTAGGGGTCGCTGTTTCACAGGTTCAGCGTTGTATGGGTGCGCCTGACAACAAATGGCCAGAGCGAACGGCTTGCTGCAGATTCATTAACAAAACACGCTCCGAATTTATTCGCGCTGTGAATTCCTTGTTTAAACCCCAGAGCGCTGGCGGCGATGGGTGTAAAATAGTTTTTAACCCCCAAACAACCATATTTTTTTATTGTAAAATTATACAAGTTTTTATAAACATTTTGTAATATGAATACATTAATATCAGACCTGTAATATCAATTCTGCACAAATTTATTTATTTATTTTTTTTTTACCTTAAAAAAAAATCCTAACATTGCAGAAGTGGTCACAGAATTTTTGACATTTAAAAAAAAAAAAATAAACATTAATAGGAATTAATTATGATTAATTAAAGATTGCTCCATTGAAATGCATTGGACATCGGCAGGGAGCGACAGGTCATACCTGTCGCTGTGATGGGATTAGCAGCGGCGCTGTTCATTGCAGTCGGCTACATGATGAATCCCGCGCTAGCTGTCGCTCTCGCCGGCGCTAGCCTCATTTAGCGTGATAAATGCGTCATTGTGACCGCCGCCGGGCTTACTTGAGTCGGTAGCCGCCGTTAGCTGGCGGTACCTGGCGCTCGTCAGACACTACCTGGCGCTAGCCCTTGATAAATAAGGGCCTATGTTATTCATCAGATGGCTCACATTGTGTACAATGTAGTGCGCGCACTGCTGCATCCCCTGCATTCCCTGGTGTTGTGCCTGCACTCCGGTTCCAGCCATTCAAATAGCTGGGCCTGGAGTGTGCGCAAAGCTGGAGATGTGGGGGATGCGGCTCCCCATTCTAGTAAATGAGGCTGGCCATTGGAAGAGAGCCCATGCATGTGTCATTGGAGCCTGGACAGATGACTTTTTCCTGGCTTCCTGGGGGGTTTCAGCAGGGGCATTTCTGGTTGATCCGAAGCCACGGAACAAAACCCAGGAAAGCCAAATTCCCAGATTCCCAGTGTTATCGCTACCATTGTAAGTGAATTTCTATAAGCAGGGGCCTGGAGCAGACTGGGAGAGGCATAAACTATTAAATAAGGCACCAGAGTTGAGTGGTTCTAGTTGCTGATGCTGTTATTGTCAATTTTGGAGTGCACATAAACAAAAGGGTAGAAAACATACAATTGACATGTACTGGCGTCATACACATATACATGGGGAAATTTCGACTTGGCATAAAGCGCATGAGATAGAAAGGTTTTTTTTTTCACATACTCCTTTAACATTGGAGCTATGTGACCTTACGCGTTTCACTGACTGTGCGGCTTTGTCAGAAGGACTTGTGCGCTTCACACTGTAAAAATGATAAAAGTTTATACATACGTTCAAACCTGTGAGTAAATATATATTACAATATATACATTCAATATGATGAGCAATACTGAATCATATTAAAGAGATTTCTCATGCAAGGCTAAAAATTAAAAACAGCAGGTTACTTTGTAACTTGTGTTCCTTCAGTGCTGTGCCTCCTCTCAGCTTGGTGCTGTGAATGAGGAGTTCCCCATCTGCCGCTCCTGTGATGCGGGCCACCAATACTAGCTCAAGGAGTTAGTCCATTAGGTGCAATGACCCAATGTGTCTCCCCGCCACAAGGCCAAGTTCAAGGCATGCTTAGCACCTATGCATTGCATATGAGCAGGTGGTCACTCTGCTGCAGCTAGTGACAGTCAGTGACCAATCTAGTTCACTAGACAAGTAGTATACAGAGGAGGTGTTCCCCTCCCATTATGGAAGCTTATTAGTCACCAGCACTCGCTGAATGATGATTCAGAGGGAATGAAGAAGCACTGTCCCTGTGTTGCAGCAGAGATGCAGTGGAGCATCCCGAATTGGATTGCTCCTACCTACGGAGACGGAGAGGTATTTTGTGACTTGCTGCCTTAGCTCTGGAAGGTAGTAACCAGTCAAGTTTTAGAGTTCCGGTCTGGTCCCTATATCTTCCCTCCTAGATGAACTTGTCCACCATAGACAGTGGGTTAAACAGTCACAAAGTCCAGACAGCTCAGAAACCCCCAGCCCTTGTGCTGGCTTGGAAGCACGGATGGATCTCTGCAAATCCTAAACAAGTAATCTGTATCAGGTGTCCAGCTCACCAAAACCACAAAACGTACCATTTAATATTTCCATTAAAAAACATATATGTCCTGTGTGAGGTGTAGTCCCGCCTCGCCCCCCTCAAAAGGAGACGCGTTTCGGGGTAAGATACCCCTTAATCATACCTTCATTCCGGGGAGTGACGTTCTGCTATAAGAATGGGCGCCATTGTGCTAGTGAACTCACATGCACAAGCGCACCGCCCGGATCGCTGATAGGCAGAAAGGGAATGGTGTCATATGCTAGGACCTGATTGGTTAGTAAAGGAACACTGAGGTGCACCTATTTAACAGTGTCCTACCCCACATGATTTTAAGACTACTAAAGGCAACACTTCCTCCCTGGAGCTTTAATAGACATTACTATATGGCGAAGAGGAGAGAGAAAAAAAAGAAAATAAATAAATAAATTCCAATCCTATCCCCAGGCCAGATCATAATAAAGTAGCGTATATACATGATCCATACCCAAATGCTGTTGTTTTAGATTGATTTAGTTATGGACAATTACAACCATTTGGAGGAGCATGGAAAGTTGGCAAAAGTTACTCCACATGGTAATCTTAAAAATTTGGGTTTTGGTCAGCTCTAAGTGGTTGTACTTGTTTTACACTCTATAAACACCTAAAATACGATTACCGGCCGAGCCTTTAAATCCGGCGGTGAGCAGACTGCGACATTCTCATCACCGCCAGTCATAATGTCAGTTGAACATCTGTAATGAGCGGTGGGAGGCTGTCGGGCAGCAGCACATATATTACGACACATGTTCCCAGCTCAGCGTCTTCTAATTAGACCCCCCTGCTCCCCACTCTCTGTATCGAATCTCCTCCTCGCCGCCAGCATCCCTCCCTCGCTGGTAGCGGGATGGAAGCTCGAGTGGCTGCCAGATGGGGAACGCTGATGAAAGAGGCATCGCTCTCCTCTGCATTATTGTATTCTGAATTCTGCCTTCAAAGCACAAAGCGCTCGGCTCGGGAATAGCGGAGGAGACCGCAGGGGATTCTGGGATATAGTCACTAAGCAGTCTCGGCATGCCTCTGCATACGGCAAGACAATTAGACCTGGCCATCAGCGTCGTCTGTGGCTCACACTCGTGGGAGTGAAATTATTATAAATGCACATAAAGAGTAGAATAGAATATTTGTCTATGCAGCCGCATTGTAATAAACAGCACGCGCCAAGCTGGCCGGCGCTTTCATGTACAGTATGGCTGCTTATATAAAGAAAGGTTTAAAGGGGACCTGGACCTAGACTGGAGATAATCTTATTCAGACATCAACATACAGTCACCCATCGGTGAAATAGAAAAGATCCAGGAAGCCCCCTTAAACCTAGTGAGCATTTGTGAGTTGTGGTGGACGCAAACCCAGGATAATCACTCTCACGGGTTTTGGTTTGTACCCTTGGGGCATACCAATTTGGGATGCCCCACTGTGTGAAACTTCACAAGTCGCCCAATATACATACCTTGGCAGTTTCCGCACAGCACAGAAACGGCTCTGCTCCAATCAGCTTCTTGGTGCAGCTAAAGAAACTGAATATGAGCTTATCTGTAAGGTCTAGGCAGGCGTCTGCACTGGCTTACCTGGGAAGGTGCCAGGGCCCCTGCACCTCGGCAGGGCACACCTTTACACGGTGGTCATGTACTGGATAGATGGTCAAAACTGTGGAAACTAGAGTTTAATGTCTCTAAATGTAAAATCATGCACTTGGGTAGAAGGAATCCCTGCTCTGAGTACCGTATGGGCAGCACTGTGTTATCCAGGACCTCGGAGGAGAGAGATTTAGGGATACTGATTACTGATAGCTGTAAGATGAGTGGACAGTGTAGCCAGGCAGTGGGAAAAGCAAGCAGGATGCTCGGCTGCATAGCTCGAGGCATCACCAGTAGGAAGAGGGAGATTGTGATGCCACTGTATAGAGCCCTGGTGAGGCCACAGCTAGAATACTGTGTGCAGCTCTGGAGACCTTACCTGCAAAAATACATTATTCAAATAGAACGTGTCCAAAGGCGGGCAACGAAAATGATGGAAGGACTTAAACTTAAAACTTCAGGAGAGACTTAAAGAACTTAATCTGTACAGTCTGGAGGAAAGAAGGGAGAGGGGGGACATGATGGAGACCTTTAAATATGTGAAAGGATTGAATAAGGTTCAGGAGTGTTTTTAAGAAGAAGCTTAATGATAGAACAAGGGGGCACAACCTGAAGCTAGTCGGGGGGAAGATCAGGAGCAATGTTAGAAAATATTATTTTACAGAAAGAGTAGTAGATGCTTGGAACAAACTTCCAGCAGAGGTAGTTGAAAAATCAACAGTCACTGAATGTAAACATGCCTGGGATAAGCACACATCTATCCTAAGATAAAGAGAACATACAGTATACACATAAGGGCAGACTAGATGGACCGTATGGTCTCCTTCTGCCGTCAACCTTCTATGTTTCTATGTGATATATCCTATTCTATGCAGGGCATAAGGATAGTGTCCATTAACAAGCACCAGGCAACATCAGGAAAGAAAGAAAGATAGAAAGAAAGAAAGGAAACATTCTTTCATTCCTTCTGACTTCCTTCTATTATTTTTTCTTTCATGTCTTCTATTCTTTTCGTTCTGTCATTTTGTCTATTCTTTTCATTCTGATATTCCTTTTATTCCTTTATGACATTTCTAGCATTCCTTCTATTCTTTCTTTTATATGTCATGCCTGCTATTCTTTCTTTTATATTTATCTATTATTTTCTGTTATTCCTTCTATTCTTACTTTTAGCCTATATGCCTTCTATTATTTGTTGTTTCCTCTATTATGTTCTTTAAACATAGTGCTGCTTGTGTCTGGAGGGCTATGTGTCACACAATCACCAATAGCAATGTCGTCCGCATCCTTGAAAACCCAGACCCCAAAAAACACCAGGGTGTCAGGGACCCATGTGACCGCTAGTGGTCAATTATCATTGCTGGAGGGGGGCATCATCAATTGGGGATTAGTACCTCTGATAATAGGTAAGCTGTAGTCCAGCAGGTCCCAACGGTGAACCTGTGCTGGATGAAAGGTGAGCAGTGAATTTTTTTTTGGCTCACTAATCCCAAAATCAGGTGAGTGTTTCTTATTTCAATAAAGTATATTCTTTAAATACAGTATGTCTTTGTTGTTGCCTATTATATAATAGTATGATAGTGTCAGAGACAATATGATTGAAAAAAGACATATATCCCTTAAGTTCAACCAAGGGTTTTTTACTGATAACAGCTAATAGTAACTGTTAATGTTATTTTCTTCTAAATAAGCATCTAATCCTTTTTTGAACCTGTCAGCGGTTGATGCTGTAACAAGCTTCTGTGGGAGGCTATTCCACAGATTTATAGTTCTTATGGTAAAAAATGATTTTCGTCTCTGGAGAGTGAATCTGTTTTTTTCCAGAAGGAGGTAATGCCCCTTGTCCTTAGAGAGGATTTTACCTGAAATAGTGTTTCCCCATATTTTTTGTATTGGCCATTTGTATATTTATACAAGTTAATCATGTCCCCCCTCAGACGTCTCCTTTCAAGACTAAAGAGATTTACTTCCCGTAATCTTTCCCCTTATTAGTTTGGTGGTTCTCCTCTGCAAATCCTTTCCTTTTCATGAAGGGGACGACATATTCCAGATGAGAACATTTCTAAATCTTAAAGGGAATCTGGGTCCACTGCTCATCCTTAATTCCCGTTGGATGGTTTGATTGACGGTCTTCCAGGCATCTTCTGTCTTGGTTGATATCCCCAGTCCTCCAGCATCTTCTAATGTTTTTAGGGCTACCCAGGTTCCTCCACATTCATCTCCCAGCCAGAGGATTCACATTACTTCCGCCTGAGAGGCTTTAATACCTTGGGGATGGAACTTCTTGAGATTCCTATAGCGACACAGTGCATTACATTGGGGGAACAACTCCAAACAAAACCCCCACCTATATGCGCCATGCAGTGAATAGTGAACAAGACTCACATGCAAAATAGCCAATTTATTCAGGTAACAAACAACCACAAAAACAATTAAATTGAGGGAACAGCAAAGAAAAAAATAAATGTTCATACTGGCACAGAGAAGAAAGCTTGAAGTGGGTTATTAGAGCTAAGAAATGATCATTTTCTCTACAGTTATACTTTACTAAATTTCCCCTGAGGTACAATAGTACCTTCTGTGTCTGTCACCATTTTAAGTTAAAATAAAATCCACCAAATGGAGATCCCAGGAAGTAGAGTTGTACAGGTAAAGTTTGCTCTGATCTGTTAGGAGCTGGCGTGTCCTAGAGTGATACTTACCCTTTTACATAGTTCTCTCAAGGTGCAGCGCGTGCTCGCCGTACTGCGGATATATATGGAAAATGCAGGGGAGGCGCAGCGTGCTCAGGCTTCATCCTATACATTAAAAATTCAGCAAAGCCATATTCGGGATAATAGGCCGGTGAAACTGCAATTTGTGGGCACCTTGTGATTTGTCTTCTTTGTTGTTGTCGCTAATAATGCTATTTGCATTTTTGGAAAACACTGCAATTGCTGTTCCAGGTATTAAAAGCTCTGCGCACCAATTACAAAATGCAGCATTAAATGTGTCGGGAGAAAAGCTGTTTACTTGCATCTGTGCAATGCTGGGGAGTGCTCTGCGTGGCACGGAAGCCATAGACATCTGATCTGCATGCAAGGCAAGCGCCTGGGCAATTCAGGGCAGCTATACACACGCGTGGAAATTATAGGGGCTTATTTATCAAGGGATAGTGGCAGGTAGCGCCTCGTAGCGGCAGGTAGCATCTGTGAATGCCGTGCGCTGTACTCAAAACCACATGAATGCGATTCTGGTGAGCGACCCTAACAGCGCCATGTAGTGTACGATTCATCATTACAGGCAGCTCAGCGTATAGCGCTGACGCTCTGGCTTCCAGGCGCTACCTAGTATTATTAAGTATTTATGTCACAATGTTACAACAATGTCATTTCATGTGTTTCCCTTTGTTACTGGTGGATATGTGTTTAGAAACAGACTTTAATCACACAGCGTCTGGTGCTCTATGCTATAGCGGCCAGCTGCAGAGCGCCGACGCTGTGTGTGTCTGTTTTTTTGTTGAATATTGTGTGAGTCGCTGAGAGTCGGTCGCACTGAGCTGGCGCTACCTTTCGCTCCTTGCAACGCTGTACTGGTGTTAGAACACCCAACATACATCTCATTCATCAATGCTGGCCAGGTTACTACAGCGACTGAGACGCTCTGTTAAATCGCCCAATAGCCGATCACAGCTACTAGCGGTCGCTCTTAGCGCCTCTGTACAGGCGCTCATCTGCTGATAGCTGGCACTGGTAATGATTCAACATAAAAGTGGCTCCAGGCCCAATTGGTGATGCCCCTCCCTCACATAGCTGCCTAAAAAAAGAAAACCCTGACCCTAAAAACTCTGTTCAAGGCCTGGCTCCACTAGCGGCTGGTCCAGGACACACGTGACTACCGGCGCCAAATTGCTATGCCCTGCCAGTGAGAGCGATAGGCCACTGAACCTGAATAAGAGGCATGGAAGAGGTTAGTTTCTTGGTTAGGGATTTGGGTGGGGCTATGGGCAGGGGGCAGGGGCTGTGAGCAGGGGGGAGGAGTCATCACCAACCCCCCACCCAGACACAAGCAGTGGTAGTTAAGCTGCTTCTAATCCATCCTACTGTGGGGGGTCTTTTAATGATATTGTATGATAAACAACAACTACACCAAACCTCCAAGAAATGCACACAACTTACAATTGTATAAGACTCTCTAAAACTCCATAAGACTTCAGAGTTGCCTGATTTCCTTTCCCTGACACATCCCTGATTGAGATAACCTGCTGTGTGGAACCCCCTGGATCCCCAGTAAAACCTACCGATGGCACATGCGCTCCGGTATACCTTTAGCCAGCCATTTGTGAATAGCACTTTCTCTAGCCAGATGCTAGTGGGGATGTGGCCATCAGTGCACTTGGCTCCATTCGTCTGGGAGACCTCTCCCAGACTAAAAGAAGCCGATGGAGATGCTGATTGGCTGTGCTTCGGCTTATACGAATCGACGGTCAGGTGCACAGTTGGGCATCCCAAATAAGACAAGGACCAAAACTGGGATAGTCAAAATCCCAGGGTTTGCTCTTTACTAAAGAAATATTAGAAATTTGCAAGAAATGTATTGTGACAGAACATAGACACACTTGGACAAAAGACTATTAAAAAATAATCTCCTGGATGTAGTTAACTACACAACCAAAGAATCAATAAGACATATAACATCTTCCTAATTGCCTTGGAGGGGGGTTATTATATGTCCAAAGTGCAACATCCTGTAAATAACAATGTAAATTTAAACCCACAACAAGATACAATTGTAATAAATATAATATATGTGGATAAATAATTGGTAATATACAAGTGTTACCGTATATCCAGTTACTATACACAGCTACATAAACATATATATTTATTTCCTGATTATTAAATAGATTAAATGACTTAATCAAACCAATGTGTTGTATATAACACCAAGGCCATAGGGAGACCTGGGACAATGCCCGGTGGGCCACATTGCTTTGGAGACAGTTGGGCTGCTGCTTTTAAAGTGGACCAACACCCTCTCATGATCGGCCCGGGAATCTATAAGATTCCCGGACCGATCAGCTCCCTGGCTGTGTGAAACCCCCCAGAAACCCCTAAATCCCTACCTGCTCCGCGATCCAGCGGCGCCTGCCGCCGCCTCCCGTGCGTCCCCCTACGCCCTGTAAGAGTGACGTGCGGGAGGCGGCGGCGGGCGCGCTCTCTTCGCCGCTGCCTCCCGCTTTTCCGCCGGCAGGGATTGGCTGCAGCGGGGAGAGGTGAGTTTTTTGGGCTTTCTGGGGGGTTCCACACAGCAGGGCACCCACCGAAGTGGACCAAAACCCAGGATAGTCAAAATCCTGGGTGTTGGTCCACTTTAACACCCTCCTTCAATCTCTGCCCCCTTAGTCTCCCTCTCAGCCCCCTGTACCCAGCTTCACTGTACCCACAAGTCCAGGAACCCCAGCCTCCAATGATATAGCCCCAGCATCATGGTTGGGCTGTCTCAGCAAGGGTCGGGCCAATCAGGGGCTGGCAAAATCCAGGGCTGATTTTTGGCCCCAGTCTGCCACTGATAACACCCCAAACTATACTTTACTATACTAAACCAAAGCCCACTATATCCCTCTACATATAATAAACCAAAACTATTGAAGATGACATAAATGAAGAGATACTGCTCTTGTGAACAACTGAGAAGCAAATATAAGTTGGGCTGGAGTCCAAGACTCCTCCTCGTTCTGCTGCTGCCATCAATGCCAGATTCCCACAATGCCACCTATACTCCCAGGGGGTCAGGAAACAACGATACAGTGCAGGGTTCAATATAGAGCCACCACTGCACCGCGCCTTAGCTGAGGCACAGCGGAGCACACACTGTACATTGATAATGCTGAGAAGCCTTACAGCTCAAGTTATTATACTATGAAACAGCATGACAGTGTGCCCAGCCAGCCATACAGGAAGGCCTGGCATGGGCACGCACCCCAAGGAGAGATGTGACCATGACACAGAAATGCCACAAGGGCTCCAGGAAGAGTTGAGTAAACCGGGCAATCCCAGGAATTTCACACAATGGGGCATCCCAATTTGGAATGCCCCATAAAGAGTGTGGATGATCCTTTTTAAGCCTGTACAAAGACTTTATTTTTGGGTTGGCTTTACAGCAGCACAAACACCTAAAATGATCCCTCTCGACCTGTTCTCCCTGTCTACCTCAGTTAATGCTTCTGGCTAGGTGGTTGCCTCCACCACCGAGGCCATACCCACCTGCTATTTTTGAGATTGTGGATTGGCTGATCTCATGAATGTTGGCTGACGTTGGCCCAACCTGCTGACAACACCCCAGTTACCCTGTAGAACCATCTCCAGCTTATTGGAATGGCTGGGTGCCAGAGCAGGCCTCAGCTACAGAGGAGCCAGGGATGTGGCCAAAGGCCACAAAAACACTGTGGAATTTCTTAGACTCCAGGACTGGACCGGTTTTGGTCCACTTTAAAGATGGCCAAAACCTAAAATATAAGACACCCCCCCCCCCCCCCATTTGCCTCGTTGTTTTGGAAAGTCCTACGATGTGAAACCCTTAAAGCAGACCAAAACCCACATTTTTAACTAGCATCCCCTGAATTGCTCCCCCATTAGAAGCACCTTTTGCCAATTTTCACTGCTCCTGCATCACGCTACCCAGATAATGGCGCCTGTTTTAGCTCCGCCTCCTCCATTCACTGCCACTGTTGTGTGTGGCAATGATGTCATTGCCACACCTATACAATGACTGATCGTCTGCCATCTTACAGAGAGGGAAAGCAAGAAAAATCAGTGTTCCAGGATGATTCGAAAAGTGGAAATATCCATTTCTAGTTCTACACTCTATGAAGAGAGTATCAGCAGGGAATTGGACCAAATGTATTTAACATGTTCGTTTGGTTTTGGTCCACTTTAAGTTAACACCAAGATACACTCTAACTACCCCACTCAGGAAATAGAAAGCAGAATATGGCTAAGCAAAGCAAAGGGTTTTGCTTGGATGGTGGCATCCAAAATTCGGATGCTTCTGAGGGTGTAATGTCTGCTGGTGCGAGTGTGCAGGGCAGAGCGACTGGGGATGCCGCAGGGTGCAGCAGCTACGCACAGTGTGGCTTCATTAATTGAGGGATACACATCAGAGCATCCCAAATCTGGATGATCGGGGATGCCCTGCTGTGTGAAACCCCCCCCAGGTCCAACTCACCTCTTCCCGATCCTACGGCACATGTGCGTACGCTCGTTCAATCAGTGCGCTCTGAGTGCGCTGGCGGCCGCGTCCCCCGCTTCCCTCTAACAGGGAGCATGCCTACAGGTGTGAAAGATAAAGAGCTACAGAGACAGGCGCAAAAAAGAAAGTGCTGCAGAGACAACTGGGCAGATGTGGAAGATAAAGAGCTGCAGAGACAGACACTAAAAAGAAAGAGCTGCAAAGAGAGAGACAGACAGACAGACACAAAAGAGAAAGAGCTGCAGAGGCAAACAAGCAGATGCAGAAGATAATGAGCTGCAGAGACAGACACTAAAGAGAAAGAGCTGCAGAGACAAATGGGCAGATACGGCTGAAAAAGAGCTGCAGAGGCAGACAGGCACAAAAGAGAAAGACCTGAGAGAGACAGAACCATAAAAAGGGAGCTACATAGAGAAACAGACAGGAAGGGGGGGGAGGCTAAACTGCCAGGACCCAGAGCAGATGCTGTTGCACCAGTAATAATCTGCCCCTGACCATGGCTTAAACCTCCTGCATTTCAAAGCTGACTGTAACCATAGGCTGTCCTGTATCCCCGGACTTTCCATGGGAAGACTGTGGGGGGTTATTCATGAAGGGATAGCGCCAGGTAGCGCCTTGTAGCGGCAGGCAGTGCCTGGTGAACGCCGGGCGCTGTACGCAATACCACATTAATGAAAGCGAATCTGGTGAGCGACTCTAACAGCGCCATGTAGCGTCCGATTCATCATTACAGGTGGCTCAGTGTATAGCTTCCAGAGCGCCTGGTATTACCTGTCGCTACCTGTCGCTCTCCCATACATTTCAATGGGCGTTCATTTGCTTGTGTTTAAACAGCGTGTTTTTTTTTTTTTTTTTTGCTCAAATCATTGTGTGACCTCTTCTGGCTGCAAACAAACATTTTTAGACACTTTTTTGACTATTTATATTTTTATGCAGAATTGCCAT